>JAESUZ010004142.1:1226859-2453719 GCA_017311185.1 Proteles cristata cristata | reverse complement strand
AGAGAATCCCAAACAGGTTCTGTGCTGCCAACACAGAGCCTCACTCAGGCCTCAAACCCACGAAGCATGAGATCATGACCTCAGCCAAAACCAAGAGTCAAACACTTAACTGACTGAGTCACCCAAGCACTCCACCCTTGCCTTATTCTAGAGCCCCCTCTGGCCTCAGATATTTTTGCCTTGGAAAAGCTTTTGGCCTCAAACTTAGCATCTAATGTAGTATCTTCCTCTCCCCCTTCCCCCTTTCCTTTCTCTGTGTGCCTGACCCTGTGCTAGGATCTAGCACCGGGCAGGATCACTGCCCAGTAGGGGAGGGGATGTGAAAATAATCATTATAATGCACAAAGATAAGCTTCAAAAAAGAACGAGTCCTCACCTAGGACATTGGAGGCAGGGAAGAATGGGTGGTTAGCTCTAGCAGTATAGACTGTGATGGCTGGCGTAGAATTTTGTCAGGAAGGCGGGAGGTGAAAGGTGACAGAGCAGGGGCACCCTGTGCCCAGGGCTGAATCAGAACCACACAGTGTGCTCGGGGGCGTGCCAGTGTCTGTTTCTGAAGCGAGAGGTTCAAGGCTAGGAGGCCAAGTAGTGGGTCTGGGGAGAAGGTAGGTGAGGCTTCGGGAAGAAAGGAGATGTGAGAGAGACCAAGGAAGTATAAAAGCAAGGTAGAGCGGGGCCCCACGGATTGTATCCTGGAGGACAACAATTATCAAAGAATTGTAAGCCAGAGCATGGCGGGAACAAATCTGCGTGTTATAAGACTACACATGCGTGCCAGTGTGTGTAGGCGTGTGGCCCTGGCTGTCCAGAAAAGGGCGGAGTCTTCTGGGAGCCAGTGGCTAGGGACTCACTGGGCTAAACAGAAGAGCCGGAGAGATGCTTCCCGTATGGAACACGGGACCCCAGCCCTATAAAGCAAACAGCGACAGCGAAGTTGTTTTCCAGGCCCAGAAGGGCCATTGGGCAAATTTCAGTTTTGCCCAGAAGATGAAGGGCATGTCTCCGTCCCTCCTGGACCCTAGTAAAGTCCATCCGGGCTCCGGGGTTGTCCCCGGGAGGGGACACCATGGCTCTCCACATAGCCCCAGGCAGAAGCAGCTCCCTGGCTCGGGAGGCGCTTTCTCTTTCTACCTGTGATCACAGACCGTGGTGGGGGCTGTTTCCTCCCTCTCCCCTGAAACCGAAACTTAAAAAGCAGCCTTGTAAATCAGTAAGACCATCCTGACGAAGCCTCAGTGCCTGAGAGAGAAATCATTATCTTTCTGCTTACTTCACCGCTGGCTTCACTGAAGACCGAATCTCATTTCCTCTCCACCCATTTACCAAACTGGCCTTTCAGGCTCGGCCGCTCTCTGGGCAAGTGTTTGGGGGTGTCCTTGCCTTCAGGTCTTTATTCTCCTCCTCCCACCGCCCCCCACCCAACAGCTCCCCTTGGTTTGTTTGTTCCCTTTGAATCTCTTCTTTGTCCCCTGACTTCAGATCCCTTGCCAGGTGGCCACGTTGAAAATCGGCGCAGCCTCTGCTCTCCTTCCCCTCAGCCCTCCCGGCTTCCAGAAGCAGCAGCAGCCGGCGGTGCCCTGCCAGGTCCCCTCAAAGAGCTGTGAAATCTGCCCGACCAGGAAAACCCCAGACGACAGCCAGCTTCCTGACACAAGCGAGCTCCCCACGCTTAGAAATGGTGCCAAAAATCGGTCTGTAAGGTCATTGTCATTTCAACATTGGTGACGCTCCCTTGGGTCCTGCAGCCTTTCCGTCCCGAAGGAGGTCTAAGCTCTCAGACTTGTAGTGCAAACAGGACTTGGGGACGTGTTTCAGCCCCACGTGGTCACAGCAGTTACAGCGACAGAGACCTGTGGCTCTCCTCTTAGGGAGAAATAAAAAGCACCGGGGAGCTGATTCTTAAAAATAAAACCATCAGGGGCGCCTGGGTGGCTTAGTCGGTTAAGCGTCCGACTTTCGCTTGGGTCATGATCTCGCAGTTCGCGGGTTTGAGCCCCGCGTCGGGCTCTGTGCTGACTGCCAGCTCAGAGCCTGGAGCCTGTTTCAGTCTGTGACTCCCTCTCTCTCTGACCCTCCCCTGCTCACGCTGGCTCTCTCTCTCTCCTAGAAATAAATAAGAAAACATTAAAAAAAAAATAAAACCATCAGAAATTCCATTTTGTTTTTGTTTAAGTAGGTTTTACGCCCAACGTGGGGCTTGAATTCATGACTCTGAGATCAAGAGACCCTCAGTTTTTGTTTTCACTGAAAGAAGCTGTGACACCTATGCTGATCCTGCTGCTTTTCTCCCTACTCTCCGGGCTGTAGGTGGACCTCAGGGGGTCTCCGTGGGGTGCCAGGCCCAGCAGAAGTTCACCCAGTGGGGGTGGGATTCGGTGCAGCTGGGGGGTTGCAAAGTGCCGCCATCCTCGCATTGTGAGTGCCTGAGTGCCGTGTTTGCACTAGGAGGGGGCCGGGGCATTTAGATGCTAAACCTAGGCCTGCGCCTCCAGGGAGTGAAGGCCTGGGAAAGGGGATAGAAAAAAGGAGGTGGTTGCTCGGGGCGGGAGGGGCAATCTGTGTCCCTGGGACCCAGCGGGCTATTTGGCCTGTTGGTCGATGAAACCTTTGACCTCATTCCTCAGAGGCCGACACATCTGAACCTAGACCTTCTTCTCTGTCTTTGAGTTCAACTCTTTTGCTGCAGTTGAGGCCAGGTTTTTGAGTTCCTGGGTCTGTCTGTGGGCCCATGTAGACTGGGAAGAGAGGAGGAGGGAGAGAAAAGGTCAGCACAGCTGTTTTGGATTCTCAGGGAGAATTTACATACTTTTAGTGATTCACAGTCTTTTTTTTTTTTTTTTTTTTTTTAATTTCAAACACTCATGCTGTACAAAGTTATACAGTGCAAGGCAAGAGTCATCCTACCTGTACCTGGCCCCCACCCCCTCCCCGGGGGAGGGGCATTGGAATATGTGCACCTGTCAGGCTCCCTTCCTCCCCCCCCCCACCCGCATAGGCACCTGGGTCCCACTCCCCACACTGGCCCGCCACTGCTCTGCCTTCTCGGCACTGCTCTGTGCAAATTCAGGGGGGGCTGGCTGCCGGATTCCCAGCTCTCTGGCAGGTGAGTAATCCGGAAGTTTTTCCTGACTTGTGGTGGGTGAGGTCAGCTCTTCCATGCCAAAGCACGAGCGAAGAGAGTGAGTCACAGCGCTGTTCTCCTTATTTGTCCAGTTTGCTACTAGCCCAGTTCACTTCAGTAAAGGGTCTAGAAAGGATGAGCCATTGTATTTACGTGAGTGAGTCCCTGATTGTGGTTCATAAGGCTTCTAAAGGCAGATAGAGGCACAGAAAGGGCACTGGACTCCAGCCCATCATCAGTCAATTAACAACTACTTATTGAGGGTCTGCTTTGTGTCGCTGTCCAGACATAGGGATGTCGTGAAGATGAGAGAATCAAAGCCCAAAGAGCTTATACACTGGTGGACGAGTGGGTAGAGGACAGACAGAACATAATCGTGGAAATATGTCCGCAGCCATACAAAAAATACGCTAGGGTGAGCTAACAGTTCCTGGAAGGGTGACTGAGAATCAGCAGACTTGGGGCAACTCTAGTGTCCCCAAGAAGCCACTGTGTGACAAGACACAAGGCTCGGACTTCACTTTCCTCTACACAGTGAAAGTGTTAGCCAGGTCACCTCCTGTCTCCTACCCATAGAGAGAGCACACAGGAAGTTCGAGCACGGTGTTCTGTGAGTAGTTCTTCCCAGAATCCCTTTGCTGTGATTGCAGCCTCTCGGAAGGAGGGTCTTTGTTAAAATCCCCCATCAAACACTGGTCAAAGGTCTAGAGAACACAGAACGGAAGAGGAACCCAGCCTCGAAACCAATTCATTCTGTACAAGTTCAAATTGGCGTTGTGCCCTCTGGGCCTTTGCTGAGAGCCCAGGTGGGAAGAAGAGCAAGCGGTTGTCTAGATGTGAGAACCCGGGGTAGCTGCACTCACGCCCAGACACCCGGGGAGGGAGGGAGGGAGGTAGGCGGCTCTGAAACTGAGCAGGGCAGAGCCTCGCAGCCTGCGGCCTTAGGAAACAGAGCCCTCAGCAGCACACCCCAGCTCTACCGACTAAACCCCATCGGCATGGCTCTGCTGCAGACGGGACCAGCAGATCTGGTTTTCTGAGTGTTCCCCGGGTCAGCCCAAAAGGGGAACTGGGTTCAAGTTCCACCAAGAAAATCCTGCTCTGCAGAGAGGACCAGTTTAGCCCTTGAGAACCAGAGGTGGGAGGGAGGAGTGGAGAGGAGTTTACCTTCCCCTCCCTCAAAGAGCAGTGACTCATTCCGTGTCTTTTTTTTTTTTTTTTCCAATTTACAGGCTCACATGTCACTTAGAAAGTGGGCACAGTGACTGGGGGTCTGGGGCCCTGGGCTCTCAGGACTGCAACAGGTGTGGCGTTGTGAACGTCAACCCGTGCTTAAGTTTTTCCTGTCCCGGCCCGACAGGACTAGCACATACCTGAAAACACAGAAGTGGTAGTGCGTCTATTTCAGGGGGCGGGGTCTCCCTGGAAACCTCCTCTCCTGTCCGACTCACGCTCATCCACACAGTGCAGCAGGCTTAGAAACCATGAATGACATATTATTGCAAGAAAGCAAGCTGGTCAAAGAGACTCATACATCACTGCTCCTGTGACACCCAATTATTCACGCTATTGAGGCTTGTCACTCTCCTCAGGGAACCAGGACGGCCACAGACAGAGGCAGCTTGGGGATGGGTTGAAACAGATGAAGAGGTTGACGGCACCAAGCTTCATCCCCTTCAGTCCCTGAACCTGGGACATACCACTGCAGGAACATTCTGGATCCAATGGGCCTACCTACAAAGAGCGAGGGCACCTATGCAGAGGCTGAGGGTGAACCTTCCCCATTTTGTCCTGCCCCTAAGGAGGGGCATGTGGGGAAAGTGGAAGGGGAGGGGGCAGAAGGGACAGCAGTGACCTCCCAACATCTGTCAGCTTCCCGCCAGGCCAGGACTCTTGGGAATCTGCCTGCGTCCACCAAGGTCGGAGCTTCAGCGCTTCCTGTGTGTGCGGTGCACTGAGTTCCTGCCCTGCATTTCTGCCAGAGCCGTTCTCATTCCCACGCCAGAGCCACCGCGGGGTGGGGAGGTGGTGTGGTACCGGAGGATGCGGTCGTGCTCTGGGAGCTTGACTGAGACGGGCGCTGCCTTCACACCGCCTCTCCTTCCTGCCATCCATACAAACCACCCTCACTCACCGCAGGAAGATTAGTTGAGGGCTGGGGCGCCAGCGTCTCTACTGCCCGCAGACTCAACGCTGTGACCAGGGGTGGGAGGGACCGAGGAGGGGAGCTGGTGGGATGTCGGCACTCGCCTTCTGCCTGGAGCTAAGCGCAGAGGTGCTCACAGAGAGGAGAGAGGGCTGCACGTGGTGAAAACCTGCAAAACCCATCCTAAATGTCTGCTCCTGTGACTCACTCTTGCAACTGTGCTACTTAGAGCTACTTTAGCGAAATCCCTTCCCACAGCTGGGGAGGGAGAGATACTTGTGTGAGGGCAAGTGAGGGGGGGCAGGTGAAGGAAAGAAGGACTTCCGTTTCCATCATTAACTACACCCTCCACCCCACCAGCCCGGTCTCCGGCAACTGGCCGGCTGCCTCCTCACTCCCCCAGCTGTCTGGAGGTCCCTCTCAGCCTTTAGGACCCATTTCAAGGGTCATTTGCTCTGGGAAACCTGACCTGGCCTATACTGAGGCAGAGGTGACCCAGCCCTCTTTTCTGGTGTTTCTCGCAGGAGCAGAAGACACCTCCATGCCCGCGGTCACTCAGATGAGACAATCCCTTTCTATGTCCCTCTTGTACTCCGTTAGTGTCTTGCTTGTACTTCTTTGTGTGCCTGGCACTCAGCTCAGGGGGCACCCAGTGTGAGAAAATTTGCAAACAAGAGTCATGGGAAAAGGAGAAGCAGTTTAAAGTCTCGAGATGCCACGGTGTCACTTTCTGGTGGTGTGACTCTGGGAGAGTCGATGAACCTTTCAGAGCCTCACCTGTTAAGTGGAGAGATGCCCGTCTCGGGATTACGATGAAAGGTACGTGGAACAGTGTGAAGTACAGCAACAAAACAGTATAAGTGAGGGCCAACCAAATGACACGTACTGTGACCAGCCCTAGATATCTAATACCAAAGAAGTGACTGGAACGGGTAGACCTCAAGGAACACATCTCCACGGGAGGGTCCCTGGCTGGTGCTCGGTACAGAGTACCAAGTTCAATACCCGCAGGTTAAAGGCCTGGGGTCTGGAGGCCAAAGCTGACCTGGGAGACCAGTGAGAACTGATGGCTGTTGGGGGTTCGTGGCAGAGAGCCCCGTAGAGCGACAGTAAGCCAGCCAGAGGTGCCTCCTTTCCCTCCTCCCTGTAGCCCAAGAAAACACTTCCTTGGAATTCGAGAAAGGATCAGAGACACCTCCATTGTACGATGAAAAGAAATGATATGATATTAAAGAAATACTTCCTGAACTTCTGAAAAGACTACAGATGTGTTCATCTTGCCGCTAATAGACATTAAGAGATATTCCTGGGAAATTGTGGCCTGAGGTTCTAAACCACGTAGGAATGCCCTGAGCCTTTGGCGATGGCAAATTAAAGACAGAAGGTAAAATAAAATAAAATTAAAATTAAATTCAATAAATTCTACATTAGTCAAGCACTGATGCATTCACAAGGAGAATGAGAAAAATACTACTTAGTTGGTGGTACTGAGGCTTCTACTCTGGCCATTCAAGTCTCACGGGGATTTCTCACAGGCCTCAGTTTGGGTTGATGTCTGAGGGTGACCGCTTGCAGCTGTACACAGAGGAAAGCCCAGGCTGCAAGGCATGGTGTTTCTGAAAGTTAACCAACAACCATCTCTGAAACATGCTACCTTCCCAGCATAACACCCCCACAGGGACGCAGGGGTTTGAAATGAGGAGTCACGATCCTATGGAAGCTGGAGCAGTGTTCCTGAGAGATTTCTAGATCTGAAAGACTCGGTGCATTTGTGAAAGCTCACTGCTCTTGTTCCATCCTTCTGGTTTGAAGACCAGGCTTTTTCCCAGTGCGCCGCAGGATGGTGGGGGTGGGGGTGTGCTGGGACCTCCGGAGAGCTTTGTAAGAATGTATTTGTATTTCCATACTCGGTTCTAAATCTCTGCGGGTGCAAGGATGGAGAGGATTGGCCTAGGAGGGGCTCACTCTCCAACTGTGTAATGACTTCCTACCACCTCCCAGCACACATTTATTTCTTTTTTTTTTCATTTTTTCATTTTTTATTTATTTCTAGGAGAGAGAGAGATAGCGTGAACAGGGGAGGGTCAGAGAGAGTGGGAGACACGGACTCTGAAACAGGCTCCAGGCTCTGAGCTGGCAGTCAGCACAGAGCCCGACGCGGGGCCCGAACCCACGAACCGCGAGATCATGACCTAAGCGAAAGTCGGATGCTTAACAGACTAAGCCACCCAGGCGCCCCCATTTATTTCTTATTATTCAGAGAATAGGGTCTGGAGTTTGCCAGACTTGGGCAGAGAGGAGAGGGAGGGGCAGAGAGAGGCAGAGGGAGGGAGGCACAGAATCTGAAACAGGCTCCAGACTCTGAGCTGTCGGCATAGAGCCCGATGTGGGGCTCGAACCTACAAACTGCAAGATCATGACTCAAGCTGAAGTCGAACGCTGAACTGACTAAGCTACCCTGGTACCCCCCCCCCCTTTTTAAAGTTTATTGGGAGAGAGAGCACATGAACATGAGCGGGGGGAAGGGCAGAGAGAATGGGAGAGAGAGACAATCCCAAGCAGTCTCCGCAATGCCAGCGCAGAGCCCCACATGGGGCTTGAACCCAGAAACCATGAGATCATGACCTGAGCCAAAATCAAGACTCAGACACTTAACCCACAGAGCCATGCAGCTGCCCTGCTGGACCTGGGTTTTAATTCAATCCACCTTGTCTGTCACTCATTTTCCTCCTGTCGTCACCTTCACAGGCTGGCTGGCAGGATGGTATGAGATGCCACATGAGCCTGGTATGGAACAGTCCCCAGTGAAGACACGGGCTGGGAAGGGAGCCCAGTCCCCTGGGACCTCTTTGCTGTGGTGACTGAGTGCTGAGCAAGTCCTCAGAGGTGAATTCAGTGTGAGGCTGGGACCCCATGGGTGCTCAAGGGAGCCCACAGGAAACCCCCAAAGTCAGCATGGCTCCGAGGAAGCTTTAGGGTGACCCATGCCTGAGGAGGTTCCCGGGATGTGCGACTTTCATTGCTCGAAACAGGACGGTGCCAGGCAACTCAGACAAGCTGGTCACCCTAGCAGCTTTCATGTTGCTGGGGGACCAGGGGACATGGCCTAATGGGGTGGGTGTGGGTGTCACTCATCTAGGATAAAGAAACATGGTTCATTAGGGCATTATTTCTCTTTAATTTTTTGATGTCTATTTATTTATTTTGAGAGAGACACAGAGTGTGAGCAAAGGAGGGACAGAGAGAAAGACCCAGAATCTGAAGCAGGCCCCAGGCTCTGAGCTGTCAGCACAGAGCCTGATGCAAGGCTTGAACCCACGAACTGAGAGATCATGACCTGAGCCAAAGTTCAAGGTTCAGTCGACTGAGTCACCCAGGGGCCCCTATTAGGGCATTCACATTATCAGATGAGGGACACCTGGATGGCTCAGTCAGTTAAGCATCGGACTCTTGATCTTGGCTCAGGTCATGATCTCGCTGTTTGTGGGATCAAGCCCTGCCTCAGGCTCTGTGCTGACAGCTCAGAACATGCTTGGGATTCTCTCTCTTCCTCTCTCTGTCTCTCTGCCCCCGCCTTAAAAAATAAATAAAATAAAATAGCAATTGATAGCAGATGTGATCCTGCTGCTACCAGGGCCCCAAATGGGTGGATGGGGGCAGGCTGCTCGGGGAGATCACCGAGGACTGGGAGGTAGGTGAGTTGGCCTACTTGGGGCCACTTCTTTTCTTTCTTTCCCTCCCCTTTTCATATAAAACACCATCTTGGAGGCAGGGTGCCTTGGGACAGGTGTCTCCTGGCGACGGTAAGAGTAGAATGGCTGTGGGGCGCCTGGGTGGCTTAGTCGGTTAAGCGTCCGACTTTCGCTTAGGTCATGATCTCGTGGTTTGTGGGTTCGAGCCCCGCGTCGGGCTCTGTGCTGACTGCCAGCTCAGAGCCTGGAGCCTGTTTCAGAGTCTGTGACTCCCTCTCTCTCTGACCCTCCCCTGCTCACGCTGTCTCTCTCTCTCTCTCCTAGAAATAAATAAAACATTAAAAAAAATTAAAAAAAAAAAGAGTAGAATGGCTGTGACCCCCATGAGGGACAGAAGAGAGGGGGCGCCACACAGCTCCCTGCAGGGGCCGCCCACGTGGGCGGGCACAGGCAGCTCCTGGGCAGGATCCCACCCAGGCTCTATTGGCCCTTTTCTGCCCACACCTGACTTGTCCACAGCCGGATGCTCCGCCTGCGAGGGCGGCTGCCCCTCACCTCTCCGTCACCCTGTGCTCCTCTCCTTCACCTCTTCACCCCCAGAGAAAGCAGTCCCTTTCTCCCTCACTCCCAGTCTCCACCCAGCTCTCATTTCTGTCTTCTTCCAAGTCCTGTTTCCCTCCACTGCATCCCACTGAATAAAGCAAGATCTTGGCAGTTCCCTTGCCTGAGGCCTATTCGCTGCCTCAGAAATTCTCAAATATTTAAGGGAAAGACAGCCTTTCTCATAGGAAATGTTAGCTTTTGTTCCTTCTCACTGGGCTTCGAGTCCCACAACGGTGAGCGT
This sequence comes from Proteles cristata cristata, assembly GCA_017311185.1. Taxonomy (NCBI): domain Eukaryota; kingdom Metazoa; phylum Chordata; class Mammalia; order Carnivora; family Hyaenidae; genus Proteles; species Proteles cristata. The sequence goes on along the minus strand of JAESUZ010004142.1, from coordinate 2,443,916 downwards.
TGGATCTCTCTTCTGCCCCAATGTCTCCTGAGGACACAAAAATATGTGTTCAAAGAATATACAAATACAAAAGAAAATTTTATTTTATCGTTTTTAAATGTTTATTTATTTTGAGGGAGAGAGAGGCAGAGTGCGAGCAAGGGAGGGGCAGAGAGAGAGGGAGCACAGAATCTGAAGCAGGCTCGGGCTCTGAGCTATCAGTGCAGAACCTGGCGCAGGACTTGAACCCACGAACCACAAGATCATGACCTGAGCCTAAGTCAGGCACCCAACCAACTGAGCCACCCAGGCGCCCTGAAAGATGACTGTTTTTTAACAAGGGTGGCATATGATGATGACACATGAGGAGAAAGAGAAGGAGAAGGACTTGTTCAAACTGCTAATTTATTTACAAATTCCTCTTAAAAGTTTGGAATTTGAGCAGGCCCTTCGGTCAAGTGGAATGTAACCTCAGTTCACTGTCCCTATCTCCTCGAGGGATGGGAACTGTAAGGAGGGCCTCATCGCCTCCAGCTCCTCAGAAGTTTCCATTCAAACAGGGAGCAAGATCAGGGCAGTAAGAAGCAAGAAAGGGGACGAAGGTGTCAATTTAGATGAACTTTCCTATCACTCCATCTAGCCAGCATCTGTGCTTTGTCTGTCCTGCCTCAGGAAATCCTCATTTCTTTTTTTAAAAAATTTTAAAGGTTTATTGATTCTTCAGAAACAGAGAAAGAGTTGGGGGAGGTGGGCATTAAGAGAGGGAGACACAGAATCCAAAGCAGGCTCCAGGATCTTAGCCGTCACCACAGAGCCCTGTGGAGGGCTCGAACCTACAGACCATGAGATCATGACCTGAGCGAAGCCAGATGCCCAACCAACTGAGCCACCCAGGCATCCCAGGAAATCCTAATTTCTACTCTAGAATCCTGAGGAGGGGTGAGGGGGAAGGAGCTGATTTTATTGAGTGTCTACCATAGGCCAAGCACTTTATATAAATTATCACAATGATAAGATAGTTTATGATTCAGAAAAAATCTAGTTTGATGACTTCATCCTTTTGGGACAGAATGAAGTTCAATAATGCACTTAGAAGGCAGGCACCTGGCTGGCTCAGTTGGAGGAGCATGTGACTTTTGATTTTGGGGTCATGAGTTTGAGTCCCATGTTGGGTGTAGAAATTACTTAACTTACATATGTATATTCACCTAAATTTATCCCCACGAGAAATAGAACCAGAAATTAACAGACCCTCTGATTCTTAGGTCTGTGACCTTCTTTCCATTACAGTACGCTACAGTGGTCACTAGTATAAAGAAGATAAAAGAGAGCAGAAAAGGAAAAGGTTCTCTTAACACTAGAACCATGTTGGTAAATATTAGGGATTTGCACTGGGCTTTGGGCTCAAAGCTGGCTTGTGCAATTTTAGACCAGTTCTAAATGTTTTAGAACATTTTGAGTCCCAGCTACCCCTCCCTTAGCTAAATTTATTTGCATGACTGAGTATACGATTTATGCTCCTCAAGCTTACTTATGAGATCAGCTTGTGTTGCACATAGAGCTAATGAACTCTTTGCTGACCACCTACTCTAAATTAAATTGCTTTAATTTGTCCTACAACTGTTTTTTCTAAGCTTGGAGGAAACACTTGTTCATTCAGATGTTCCAGAATGTTCTCCTGCTCTGGGGTGCCTAGGAGACCTTAGGTTTCAAGCATATTCTTTCTTAGACTTTGGTCTCTCAAACCAGAAGTTCCTTCCTCCTTGTCTGGCCTAGCTGATTATCTGGGCTCATTTAAATGCCACCCTTCTAGTCCCCTTCAGTACGACTTTTTGTGCCAATAATATCTCAGGACAGTCTCTCTATTGTGGCATTTGAGTGAGCATCTGGTTAATAAGATGCTTATGTCAGCTTCAGTGACTTGTTGAGGGCCAGCTGGGCATACAGTTTTAATAAGAAGCCTTCTATTTCCCCTCTGTTCTTTGGGATAATCAGAAGAGAGAGCTCTAACAGGACATTCTTCCCCAAGAAAGGCTCGGTCACTGCCCCCAGGATGTGTGGGGAAGAGAGAGGAAGGCCGGTGAGATGCTCATGCCAGGCAAGTGATTGGGCAGGCTGGCTCACTGCTCAGTGACTTCCATACTTCAGGGCCACCAGGCAGTGTGAAATTCAATGTTCCAAGTGAAGGACACAGTTCGTGTCTCAGAGCTTCAGTTCCCCCTTAAATATAACTGAATGCTCAGGCTGCTGAGTGTCAGGAGAGAAGTGACATTTCTTTCTTCCATCTGGAGGGCAGGTGCGGTGGCGTGGTGCTCCTGACAGCACCCAGCACTGCGATGAGGGACAAAACAAGCTTCTCCGTCTCCTTTGGGCTGGGGCTGCTCCTTCACTGAGTTCTTGAAGCTTCCTCCATTCTGAGCTCCTCCTCGGTCTGCCTGTGATGCTTAAAGTGGGTATTCCAGAAGGGTGGCAGACGCTCTAGTGACACCCCAGTTTGGGGAAGTTTTAAAGGGGGCTGTTGGGGCTGGTGTTCCCAGCCTGGGAGTGTGTGGGAAATCCTGGTGTGGTGGGTTGAACTGTTGCCCTCCCCTGGCACATGTTGAAGTTCTAACCCTCAGAACCTCAGGTCATACTGGAGTATTGGGCCCCCACCCACCATGAGTGGCGTCCTCATGAAAACAGGAGATTTGGACACAGAGACACAGGGAGAGCACCCTGTGAAGATGAGGGCAGGAATTCAGGTGCTGCTTCTACAAACCAAGGAATGCCAAGGGTTGCCAGCAAACTCCCAAAGCTGAGGGAGAGGCCTGGAACAGATTCTCCCTCTCAGCCCTCCGCAGGAACTGACCTGCGACACTTTGATCTCGACTTCCAGCCCTCAAAACCCTGAGACAATAAATGCCTGTGGTTTAAGCCACTCAGTCTGTGGTACTTTGTTACTAACACTCTAGCAAGTGAATACACCTGAGTTGAACCGTTTTCTTGACTTCAGAGTTTCTCAGAGTCTTTAAAAAAAGTTTTTTATATTTATTTATTTTTCGAAGCGAGACAGAGCACGAGCAGGGGAGGGGCAGAGAGAGAGGAAGACACAGAATCTGAAACAGGCTCCAGACTCCAAGCTGTCAGCACGGAGCTCGAAGTGGGGCTCCAACCCACAAACCTGAGATCATGACCTGAACCGAAGTCACTCAACTGACCGAGCCACCCGGGCACCCCTCAGAGTCTTTAATATAAGTTAAATTTGTGTGCAACGATTTCCAAATTTGACTTTAGAACACTTCTTTTTTTGCCCCAATTCATCTCATGAGTCTGCTCTGGGTATCAAGGCTACCTACGAGAAAGAGAAGAGGCTGTTTCAAAGCCATCACCCAAGACCTATGTCAGAGGTCTTGGCACTGAAAACACTAACTCTGTGGCTCCATTTCCTCCTCTGTGTAGTCAGCTTAGGTCATCTCCTCAGATCCGGGTCCAGGGCTCTGCGGGTGTTGGGGGAACACCTCTCCAGCTGACTTCAGGAAGGGCACCATAAATAATGCATGGGTGTGGGATGTGGTAGAGCCGAGGGTCTCCCGTCAGTTCTGCCGTGGCGCCTGGAACATAGGCATCGGGAACTGCCAGGTGGTGAAAGACAGCCCTTGCTGTCTGGCTTGGATCCAAAGAGACCGGTATGAACCAGACCCCATTCTGAGAGGTCTCAGGGTCAGCCTGAAATAGGGGTTTACAGAAGGTGGATTCCCATGGTCCTGAGGGCTAGCCAACGGAGGTCAGCCTCCATCCCCACCCTCTTGCTTTCCAAACTCCTCACTCTGCACCCAGGGATCTCCATTATGGGTATTGTCCACGGCTTCCAGACAGAAACCTTGGCCAGCTGGAGCTATAGGAAGGGGGCAGGGCGGGCAGCATGGAAAATGGCGGCTGAGAGCTGAAAATAACACACACACAGAGCCAGGGAGTGTCATTTCCTAATTCCTACCTCAGGATGGATCTGGCAGATAAGTGGGAGGAGCAGGAGATGTGAGGGCAAAGGGGTGAGGGACACTAATTGTTATGCTGCAAATACCCCACCTCCAAAAGTACCCAACAGCACCCGGGGCCCCTGAGTTCACCTCACAATAATTGTGAAACCAATTTACAACGGTTCACACCCAGTGGAGGAGGAGAAGGTGGGGAGGAGGGTCTGGCAGCAACTATACCCATGAAATAAAAGCAGTGACCTCAGGTTCATAATCTCCCCGAAGCCTCTGAGAGACATCAGGGGCAGCAAAGGAAGCAGTGGCAGTGTCTGGAGCGGGGGTGAGGGGACACGGCTTACATGAGGAGGCTGAGGAAACATGGTTGGAAAAGCAGGGGAAGGCCAGACTTCTGGGGTTTGCAAAGCTCCGATTTATGTATCTGCTGAGGATGTCAGGCCATACTCCTAGGGCTGTGGGAAGTGAAGCTCTTTGGACAAATGAGTGACATATCAGAGCAAGGCTTCCAATGACTCGGAGGAGTTGATATTGGAGGTGAGGACCCAGATGGTGACCAAGACAAGAGGCTGGGAGACACCTAGAGCCTATAAGGCTAGCAACTGGACCGGAGACGGGGTGGGACTGATCCTTGTTCCTCCTTGCACCTGCTAGAAAAGCTCTACTTAAAGGACTAAGGATCCCAAGTGCTAGCAAGAACACAGAGCCACCGGAACCCCCACACAGTGATACAGCGCGGGGAAGGGACGGCCCGTCTCCTGTTTGCTTGTGAAAGGTGCAGACGCCAAATTCTGAGCAAGGTCTTCCTAAGAAACTACCAAACTGTGTCTCTAAGTGACTGTAAAACTGCGTTGCACAACAAGTTGAGAGGTTTTTATCAGTTTTTTAAAATGAAGTTTAGGGGCACCTGGGTGGCTTAGTCGGTTAAGCGTCTGACTTTCGCTTGGGTCATGATCTCGCGGTTCGAGGTTTTGAGCCCCGCGTCGGGCTCTGTGCTGACTGCCAGCTCAGAGCCTGGAGCCTGTTTCAGTCTGTGACTCCCTCTCTCTCTGACCCTCCCCTGCTCACGCTGTCTCTCTCTCTCTCTCCTAGAAATAAATAAAAAAAACTAAAAAAAAAAAAAAAGAACATCTCTCTAAAAAAATAAATAAAATAAAATGAAGTTTAACATAAAACTACCCTATCATTGAGCATTGCTGCTTCTAGGTACTTTCCAGGAAAAATAAAAGCATATATCCTCCAAAAGACTCCTACAAAATGTCACAGTAGCTTTACTCATAATACTTAAAATCTCCGTCAATAGGAGAATGGATAAACACATTGGCTACAGTCAGACAATGGAATACTACTTGGAAATAAAAAGGAGCTAGTTACAGATGGACACCAGCATGGGCAAATGTCACAGACATGAGAACAGGGCTGGATGTAACTGAGTACTTGCTCTATGGGCCTATTTACATGATGTTCAAGAACAGGCAAAACTAACCCAGTTCGGTAGAAATCAGAGCAGTGGTTGTCTTTGGGGATGGGGGATTAATTAGAAAAGTCCCGGAGGGAGTTCAGTGGGATAATGGAATTCTTTTATATTTTAATTCTATGGTCATACCATAGAACGCAGAGCACTTTTTTTTTTTTAACTTGGCATCTGGCAGGAATAACACCTGTGGGAACACCCCCTGGGAACCTCTGTTCAGACTCCTCATGAGTCTGGCCTAGGTTAATCGAACTCACCTATCAGAAAGAGAAGAGAATGCTGTTTCAGAACCATCACCTGAAACTTATGTCATGGCCCCCAGCACCCAAACCCTTAACTTCTCCATACCTCAGTTTCCACATCTTTACAACCAGAATAGGCAGTCCATTCAGGGTCTAGCACAGGGTCTGATACATTACAGTTACTTTTCTCAATAAAGAAAAGTTGGTTAAATGATGGAAGCGAGATTCACTTCCAGTTCTAGTCCAGCATTTAAGAAGCTTAGAATTGTTGCTCTGAGCTAAATACACTTAAAAATCAACAACTCATCTGAGGTCCGTAAAAGAAGAGACAGGACAAATTGCTGCCCCTTAATTTGGAGAGACCTGCAAGCAAACACAGAGGATCACAGGTTACTAGGGCGGAAGCACACAAGAGGGAATCTCCTCAGAATCCGTGCAGGGGAAGGGAAGTCTGAACTGTAACTAACGAATTGCTGGAGGCTCAGTGTTTGAAAGCTCCAGAGATAAAAACCCCTAGAGGACTCAGTTACAGTGAGCCTCTATACGTAGGTGAATTTTACCTTCTGGAGCTCTACCAGGTTGTCACAATGAATAAAACAAGTAAGATAAATAAAATAAAATAAAATAAAATAAAATAAAATAAAATAAAATAAAATAAAATAAAATAAAATAAAATGGAATGGAATGGAATGGAATGGAATGGAATGGAATGGAATGGAATGGAATGGAATGGAATAAAATTCTCCTTGTGCCCCTAGCAGGGGGAAAAAAAAAGAACTGTTTGGAAATATGACGAAGCTCCTGGGTGGCTCAGTCGGTTATGGGTTCAACTTTTGATTTTGGCTCAGGTCATGATCTCATGGTGCAGAGCCTGCTTGGGATTCTTTTTCTCCCTGTGTCTTCCTCCCCTGCTCATACTCTCTCTCTTTCTCAAAATAAATAAATAAACTTAAAAAAATTTTTTTTTGAAAAGGAAATATGTCAAAGCTTTTCTTTTAACAAGGTCTGCCTTTAGGGAAAACTAGTTAAGCAGAGCCTAGCCTGATAAGAGTTTCATCAGAGCCTAACTGACTTGAGGGAAGGGAAATATCCAACTCCAGCCATCTGTAGCCATCCTGTCCCACCTAAGAGGGGAAGTGAGCAGCTCAGTCCAGAGCTGTGAGCTCGCTGAAAGACGGAGACCGAATCACAGGAGTCTGGAGCACTTCCCCTACCTCCACACCTCATCACTGCACTATTAAAAGATTATTTACAGCAGATCCTTTCACCCAGCTCATCATGCCCAGCTATCAAGGAGAAACTATAATATACAGTAAGAACAAAATTGGAAGAGACAGAGCAAGCATCAGAACCAGACTCAGACAATGGCAGAGGTTTTGGAACTGTCAGACGGGGAATTTAAAGCAGTTTTAATTAATACACCCATGGCTGCAGTAATAAAGTAGAGAGCATGCAAAAACACATGGGTAGGAGTGCCTAGGTATCTCAGTCAGTTAAGCATTCTGTCTATGGATTTTGGTTCGGGTCATGATCTCGAAGTTCATGAGATGGAGCCCTATGTCGGGCTCTGTGCTGACAGCATCGAGCCTGCTTGGGATTCTCTTTCTCCCGTTTTCTCTGTCCCTCCCTCCCCTGCCCTCTCTCTCTTCCACAATAAATAAACAACATTTAATAAAATAACAGATGGGTGATATGACAGAGAGGATAGAAGTCCTGCAAAAGAACCAAAAGGAAATGCTAGAGATAAAATAAATAAATAAACACACACACAGAAAATGTTATAATAGAAATGAAGCCTGCATTTGATGGGCTTATTAGTAGACTGGACATGGCAGAGGAAAGACTCTCTGAGCTTGAAGATATCATAATAGAAATTTCAAAAACTGAAAAACAAAGAGAAAAGAGACTGGAAAAAAACCCAGACTATCCAAGAACTGTGAGACAATTGTAAAAGGTATAACTGGAATTTCAGAAGGAGAAGAATGAAAAGAACAAAAGAATATTTGAAACAATAATGAGTAAAATTTTCCCCAAATTAATGTCAGATCCAGGAAGCTTAGAGAACACCACACAGGAAAAACAACCAAAAGCTACAGTTAGACATATTATTGTCAAACTACAGAAGATCAAAGATAAAAATTCTGAAAGAAGCCAGAGGAAAAAGCACTTTACTTACAGAACAAAAAAAAGAAATACATCTGACTTCTCCTCCGATACCCCGCAGGAGGACAGTAGGATGGGAGCGATAAACCACCAACCTAGAATTCTGTATTCTGTGGAATTAGCCTTCAGGAGCAAAGAGAAATGAAGGCTTTCTTGCACAAACAGAAATTAGGGGAATCTGTTGCCATTAGACTTGCCTTGTAAGAAATGTTAAAAGAAGTTCCTTAGACATAAGGTAACTGATACAGTTGAAAAACTTGGATCCACATGAAGAAAGGAAGGGCATCAGAGAAGGAATGTGTGAAGGAGGAAGATTGTACCTTATTCTAGTTTTAATTTGTATTCCTTTGAATATGGTTAAACTCTTTTAACCACCACCACCAACAAAAAACAGATTAAAAAAAAAAAAAAGCAAGATTAACTATGGTTCCTCTGAGCCATTAGCTTTAGCCTTGTCCTGCATTGGATGATCACCAGAGAGCTCTGAGTCTGCCTCACTTAGAAGGGGGTGGAAGGTGGGTAACCGCTTCCCTCCCTTTCCCCTTTTCCAGTAAGGGGCCTAACCATCTCTCACTTGCTTCCCACAGAGCCAAATGGCAATCTAAGAGGATATGAAAGACAAACAAGAAAGAACACAAAGGCTCTACGTTTGTAAGATCTTTTCCTGCTTTATCTCTTTTAAACTTTAAGGCAGGCCCATGTGGTTGCTGCATGAGCATTCACCCTATTCTGTAAGTGGGTGAATTCCCCGGCTGAAGTGTCAGAATCTGGATTTGAACCCTGGTCTCCTGGCTCCTCCGGGGCCCCTTCCACCCAGGAGAGTTACAACAGCAGTGGGGAGTGGTTCATCTCAGTTCCTGAAAACATGAGAGTTGCTAAGACATCTGTCAGACATAAGGGGGTTGTTTGCATAAACAAACGGGGACTTGAGTTCCTGAGAGAGGCTGCTGCTGTCCCTGAGCAGGATTGACCTGCAGTGGGAGAGGTGGCTGGTTGTACCCCGTTGGCCTTTGCTGAATGTGGTGATGGGGCGGGGCATGCCCAGGTCTGGCAGCTGCAGCCGGCCATGCTCAGTGTTGGCGAAGACCACTTTTTCCTCTCTTTCACCCTGGTTCCTGTGGGAATCCCTATGGTGGAGGCAAGCACATTCTGGAAGATGCACTAACTTGGAGTTGTCTGGAACAACAAATGAAGAGGATTCTGGGCAGTGGACTTAGCTCTTTCCTCTTCGCTTAGGCGCCCTGCGTGGCATAAAACCCAAGGGGGCAAAATCTATGAACTGTCACCCTCTTGCCTTCCCATAACTCACTTAGGGAAGAGTTTTTTCATTTTAATTGCTTGCCTGGGAACTGAGTTCTGACAAAAGATCAGAGCTTTCAGATCATGACTATTTCAGAAGACAGATTTTAAGCCCAAGGATGGAAAACGTGTTTTAGAAAAAAATGGATGCATCCTATTGGTAGGCTACGCTGGGGCACTTTGAGAGGGCTGATATTTAAACTGCTTAACAACTGAGTAGGCACAGGTCCTGAACAACACTAAGGAAGGCCTGGAGCTTGGAGAGCTCTGAGTGCAGCTCCAGATGTTAACCTTTTAGTTGCTGAATCTGGGGGAGATGGTGGAGGATATGGGGAAGGGCCTGTGTGACAGAGGAAACCCAGTGGCTCAGTTATTCACCCACCAACACAGAAGCCTTTGTTTTTAACAACTTATTTGCGAGGGTCCTGGGTGGCTCAGTCAGTTAAGCGGCCAACTTTGGATCAGGTCATGATCTCGCAGTTAGTGAGTTCGAGCCCCGCGTCAAGCCCCATGTCAGGCTCTGTGCTGACAGCTCAGAGCCTGGGGCCTGCTTCAGATTCTGTGTCTCCTTCTTCTCTCTCTGATCTTCCCCTGCTTGTGCTCATGCTCTGTCTCTCTGTCTCTCAAAAATAAGTATACATTAAAAAAAGTAAAACAAAAACAAAAAAATAACTTCTTTGCTTTCACCTATGTAGACAGCTGAACATTAGCCCCGCCCCTAATCATAGCTAAGGGAGTTTGCAAAATCTGGCCAAGGTCATGCGACAATATCCTAGCTCAGTCTCTACCCTTGTCTTTAGATCCTCAACCTAATACCAGGAAAAGTGCCTAATGGTCTTGTATTTCATATTTAGCCTATCTACCCATAGACCTTGTCAATACCATAATATTTTGAGCAATTTATAATTATACAGAAAATAGGCTGCCTACATCAATATGTGAAGTATTCTCTAGACCAAGGGTTGGCACACATTTTCCATAAAAGGCCACTTTGTATATATTTTTTGGTCTGTGGGTCACAAAGCCTCCATAGCTCTGCCATTGCAGCAGGAAGACAGCCATACAAATATGTAGACGATAGGGACTAAAATGTGAACGTCGTATGATTTTCACATGTCACAAAATAGAATCCTTCTTTGGGTTTTTTTTTTTAGCCCTTAAAACTTGAAAAACATTCGTTGAAAAAAGCACCAATTTTTCCAACCATTAAAAAATGAAAAATATTCATTGACAAGAAAAACATTCATTCACTGAAAAACTCCATTCACCTGCAAAGTCAAAACCACAGCGGGCCGGATTCAGCTCATGGGCCTTGTTCTGTGAACCTCCAGGCTAGGTGGCCCAGGCCCCTCGAGCCTCACCGCATCCCCAGCATAGTGACTGTATAGAATCAAAGCCAGTGTGAAAGTGGCTTCCCTATTTCCCTTCCTCTACATCCCGTCTACATGAGGCTCCCTATATTGATATAGGAATGGGGAAACTGTGGGTGGTTCATTTTTACAGGCCATCTACCACAAATACAGGGACAGAAGGTGTGAACAACTTGAAAGCCCACACCTTGCCTGGCCTCTTCACCCTTTATCACTGGAACCTAGAACAATGTTTTTGAAGATGTCCAAGAAATATTCACTTCTCTGCTGGTTTGGAAGAGTTCTCTTCATTCTGAAACTTACCTCTTCTTCTTTTAAGTGAGCTTTACATCCAACATGGGGCCTGAACTCACGACCCTGAGGTCAAGAGTCGCATGCTCCACGGACTGACACAATCAGGTGCCCCAAATTTATTATCTTTTAAAAGCTTTGTCCATCTTACTGAAGAACCACTGAGATAATGCTAGTGAGAAATAAGTTTTAATCACTCATTCCACCATAACTCAAAAAATTTTGCATATCACTTTCTATTTGTATACATCCCATTTTTATAATCATAAGTTATATGACATCATAGAAATGACAGAAATCTTTTATATAGTCTGTTCACATATAGAATTCAATATTCAGTTATTTTTTTCTTATCACAATATCCAACATTTTTTTCCATGTCCTTACATGGGTTTTTCATAATTACCCCTTTGTTAATAGCTACCATAATGTTCCATTGTGTTGATCTGTCATAAGCCATTAATCTTTCCTCTCATGGTCATCTAGGCTGTTTCTGCTGTGAAACATTTTTCCATATTTTGTCACAGCTTTCCTGATTTTTTTTAAGTAGCTGGCTGATATTTCATTGTGTTTCTCCATCATGGTGTATAAACACATGTTCCTCCCATGGTGGCCGTCTTGGCTGTGTATACAGACTAGGTCTGAGGGAAGCAGGTTGCAGAGACATGTGCTGAGACTAGGATAGACTAAGTCTGTGACTCAGAGGCAGAGGCAGTGGGTGTGTCGGGGGGGAAACCAGGGCTTGAGGGGTTCAGGCTCAAAGTAGCTCTGTCAGTCTTGTTCAACTTTGTTTTTTTATTTTTTTAATTTTTTTAATTTTTATTTATTTCTAGGAGAGAGAGAGACAGCATGAGCCGGGGAGGGTCAGAGAGAGAGGGAGATACAGACTCTGAAACAGGCTCCAGGCTCTGAACTGGTAGTCAGCACAGAGCCCGACGCGGGGCTCGAACCCACGAACCTTGAGATCATGACCTGAGAAGAAGTCCAATGCTTAACCGACTGAGCCACCCAGGTGCCCCTATTGTTTGTTAATTTAATTTAATTTGTTAAGCAAAAGGACTTCTGATCATGACCTAAGCGAAAGTCAGAGGCTTAACCGACTAAGCCACCCAGGCACCCCATTCTTGTTCAACTTTGAATCCCGGCTCCTGCTTATTGATCGGTCACACATGCCCAACTCCTGTCCAAGGATGTCTCAAATGCCTCCTGCTTCCTCTCAGCTTCCTATTGTTATTTTTTACTTTTTTTTAAGTTTATTTATTTTGAGAGCAAAAGGGAGAGAGAGAGAGATGGGGCCGAGAGAGAATCCCAAGCAGGCTCCATGCTGTCAGTGCAGAGCCCGACACGGGGCTGGACCCCATCGACTGTGAGATCATGCCTGAGCCGGAATCAAGAGTCGGGTGCTTAACCGGCTGAGCCACCCAGGCGGCCTTTGTTGTTATTTTTTAAAAGTTATAATAAGACTGTAGGATCATAGTTCTTTTTTCTTTTTTGAATGATTTTATTAAGAAATATTCCCGGGAGTTAACTACTAGGCCAAAAGGTATACATATCTTTTTGGCTCCTGCTAGGACCCTTCCAAAGCTGGCTCCACATTCTGGCACTGCTGTTAGGTGTTAGCATTGAAAATCCGCCCTAATCCGAATGGGAATGTCCAGCAGGGGATTATTTAGTTCTCCTCTTTGGGCTCTGATCACAGTCTTTGATTGAAGGTTCACTATCTACCTGCTGCTCTAGTGTCCAGGCCCCGAAGAGAAAGGAAAGCATCTTGTCCACCTTCATATCCCCAGGTCTATCTAACACAGTACCTAGTCCTACAGAGTAGAAGTTAAATGCTAATTTAATAAATGGGTGCATGATTACCTGCAATAATTATTTTCTCAGACTTGAGTTCAAATTCCATCTCCTTAAGCTTTGTCCACTCTCGGGGCCTCAGTTTACTCATCTACAAAACGAGGATAATAATGTCTACTTCGCAGGATTTGTATAGGGATTTGAGATGCTGGTTCTGAAGGGCCTGACATAGAACCTGATGCAATAAAAAGCAACTATTTTGCTCACTCACTGAATTTTCCGTTGTGAGAACCCTTCATATACTCCCTCCGTTTATGTTGGGGTCAGGCTGGTTTTTTTAAATACATTTGAATGAATTCTTCATTTATCTTTTAGCTTTATAATATGATTTTTGTCGCATAAATTTCAAGTATTTTAGTTATGTCATTTTTATCATAGAACTTCTCCAGTTTTATACGTCTAAATTTGTAGACTTTTCTGACTGAGACTTTTTTACATTTCTTCAACTAAGAACATCAGTGTATTCTCACAAATGTGATTTATTTTCCACTTCCTACTGGTGTTTCAACAATTTAATTTTTTAAAAACTGTAATTCTTTAATCCATTAGTGTTTATAGTACAAGACGTACCTCTGACTCTGTGTTTTCCCCCAGGTGGATATCCTACTATATTCATTTGCTAGCACTGCTGTAACAGAGTACCACAAAACAGAAATTCTCTACCAGTTCTGGAGGCCAGAAGCCCAAAATCAAAGCATTGGCAGGGCCATCTCCCTCTGAAGGCTCCAGTGACCACCTCCCTGTCCTTGCCTCTTCCTGGTGACTCCAGGTGTCTCTGGGCTTCTGGTTGTATTGTTCTAACCTCTGCCTTCATGGTCACATTACTTCCTCCTCTTCTCTCTGTGTCTCTCAGAACTATATTTCTGACAGCACCGAGACCTATTTAGATAGTCCAGGGTAATCTCTTCTCAAAACCATTAAATTTTTTAAGTTTATTTTTGAGAGAGAGAGAACGAATTGGGAGGGGCAGAGACAGAGGGAGACACAGAATCCGAAGCAGGCTCCAGGCTCCAATTTGTCAGCACAGAGCCTGCAATGGGGCTTGAACCCATGAACTGTGAGATCATGACATGAGCTGAAGTCGGATGCCTAACCGACTGAGCCACCCAGGCGCCCATCAAAATCACTAATTTAATCAAACCTGCAAAGACTCTTTTCCCAAATAAGGTAACATGTACAAGTGCCTGAGTTGAGGACTTGATATCTTTGAATGGCACTATTAAACCTCCTACAAGTACTTGAAAAAACTCAGTCCTTATTCTTCAGCAAAGAAAACTGTATATATGCCAATGGTTTTAATACAGGGAGTAAAGTAGGGACAATTAAAGGTGGGATCTGTATGAGGGAAGGGGCAACCGGCCTCTGAGCTCTAATTTAGATCACCAGTATCACCTGTGGGGAAGTGGCTCCATCTTAAATTCTATACCATCAGTGTGGTCAACAGAAATTCATGCTCTCGGGGTCTGGAGCAGAAGCGCTTTTTGGCCTTTGGGAACAGAAATGACTAGTTAGTTATCCTATATGTCAGTGACAGAGTCCCCAGCTAAAAGACTCTGCTTTTCTTATGTTCTGTGGCCATGAGTCTAAGTTATGGTCAAATATCTGTCAATGAGAATTCATTGGGTGGGATTTCCAGGGAAGTCCCTTCAAAGGGGGCTAGATAGCTAGATTGTGCCCCCAATGCCCCTTTTTTTTTCTCTTCTTCCTGTTTGGAATACAGATGAAATGGCTGGCACTCCAGCACCAACCTTGAACCATGATGTGACCATAAAACTAGAAGTCAAGCACTAGAAATGGTGGAACCCCCAAAATAGAAAGATCTAGGTCCCTGATGCATTACTGAACTAGCTGGGGGCTGTCTGCCTCTGTACTTAATTAGCATGGGCAAAACAAACCTGTAACTTAGTTGAGCTACTTTGCGTATTTCTTGTTAATTGTGGTCCATCTCAGTTTCTAACTGATACAGTTTTAATATTTTATTCCCTATTCTTTCTTTATTGACATTTGACAGGAGTTTATTCTACCTATAGCTTTCAGCTATAATGTCACTTCTCCAAAGCCACCTTCTCTGGGGCACCTGGATGGATCAGTTGGTTAAACACTCATATCTTGGTCTCAGCTCAGGTCTTGATCTCAGGGTTGTGAGTTCAAGCCCCACACCGGGCATGAAGCCTACTAAGGAAAAAAAAAAAAAAAGAGGAAAGCAAGCAAGCAAGCTACCTTTTCTGACCAACTACTATATTTAAAATCCCCCCCCACCCCACCTCATCACTCTTTATCATGTTGCCCTGGTTGATGTTGCTTATTGTGCCCTTCACACCAGGAATTATCTTCTTTGTTCCTTTCTTTCTTGTTTGATGTTCTGTTTTTTCTGCTGGAGAATGTAAGCTGCATGATAGCAGGGACTGTGCCTGTCCTCTCTTTGCCGTTGCTAGGAGAATGCTTGGCACACGGTGGGTGCCCGACAAGTATGTGTGGAATGGATTAGTCTGTGTGGGAACCAAGATGAGACAGTGGTAGTGGGTGGTGCTGTTGAAAAGCTTCCTTAGGGGAAATCCAAGAAGCTCGAGTAGAAAACCTGTCAGTGCAAGTGGCTAAGAGTCCAGAGTACTGAGTGGGAGGGAGATGTTGACTTTCTCTAATCCTTCTCTTTCGGGGCATAAAACACATTCATTCAGGGCCCCTTGGCCTGAGCAGAACATACATTCACACTCACTGCCCATACCCATGGTTGAATGGCCTCTACCTGCTGCACTTCCTGCATGATCTCAAATTCTTACAACCTCCATGTCAGGCGCTAGCTTGGTCCCATGGGCTGATAGTCACCTTGAGCTTCCAGGATGGTGGCCGTTAACTGACTGAACCCAAACATCCCTCCCAACACAGGCTGCTTCCTCCCGAGAAGATCATCAACAGAAATAGTCCTGGCTTCTTCCTCTCCTTGTATGGTGGGATCCAGCTCGGTCTCAGCCGCCCAGCTACCGTCTCATTCCTTCATGGAAACTTCCCTGGTCTCTCTCATTCAACTGGGTCCTTCCCGTTCATATTGCCATCACTCTCATTTCGATACATCATTCATTTATTTACTCATTTTTTTCATTCACCTCAAAACCCCTATTCAAGATTCCTCCTGAGCTGGGTACTCTAATAGTTCCTGGGTTACACGGAGAGCAAAAATAAACCAGGTCCCTGTTGATGCATGGATTAATTATTGAACAGATGTTCCCCGTGTTCAGTGTGTTGGTGATCACCAAATAAGATAAATAAAAGCCCCATAGGTAGGTGACATACACAAAGCAGATGTAAAGCAGCTTTCAGCCCCAACTACCAGCACTATCTCGTGTCCAGCAAGGTGGTGGCTGCAAACAGAGGTTTCTCGTGGGGCACACCGGTTTAACCCTTCGAAGGCAGCAAATGCATGCACACACATCCATGGTCTGCTGTGTTGTGGGTCCTCCTTATGGGCTGGAGATGCCAGAGGGACTAACAGATGGTGATGAACTCTGAGGGGCAAACTTGCTTTCTGATAGGCAGCTCCCAAGTGCAAGCACAGGGAAAGGAGGAAGTCCGTTGCCCCAATGAAAGGCAAGACAAAGTCCAGGCGCCTAAGAGACAGAAGGGGTCGAAGTTTTGATTCTTTCAGTGAAAGCCCATGAACGCACAGCAGGGTGGCCCAAAGTGCAAAGAGTCACACAAGGTCTTAATGGCACTATCAGAGAGGGGGAGGGGCTGCTCTTCCCTGTGGGTGGGTGGGGGCTGTGTCAGCACAGAGCCTGCCTTTCCTGCACATCAAGATCAAACACGCTCTAAGCACAACTGGTCAGTCCATGAACTTGTTCCATGCCCTCAAGTGCAATCAAATTGCTTCTTCTTTTTTTAAGTTTATTTATTTGTTTTTGAGAAAGAGAGAACAAGTCGGCAAGGGGCAGAAAGAGAGGGAAAGAGAATCCCAGGAAGGCTCCGCACTGTCAGTTCAGAGCCCGATGAGGGACTTGAACTCAAAAAACATGAAATCATGACCTGGGCAGAAGTCAGATGCTTAACTAACTGAGCTACTCAGGCGCCCCTGTATTGCTTCTTACTGTAGTATCAAAACAACTAAAAACTCACATAACCATGCTCTTCTATCCTTGACTCATGTGACCAGGAAGTCACTTCTACATTATACCACATGGTCAGCAAGATACAGCCAGTCTCCTCAACACTCACAAGTGCAGGACTACATCCATGGATAATTCAGAATGATGTCCCTGGGTCACCGCTGGATTCTAAGAGGGTGATTGGATCAGCATGGATAAGCCACAGGCGGTAGCATTGTAACCTTGAGTGTATTTAATTGAATCATGACTCTGAAAATGGCACAGCCTCTTTGGCATTTGGTGAATTAGAACTTTGAAGCAAGCAGGCGGGCCCATGGTCAAGCTTGCTGGGCAGGCCCAGGATTACTGAACGAATGTGGAGCACCCCTCTTGTGATGATCTGTCTGTTCTTAATCCCAGCCTGGCTTCGTCCTGCAATCTGGAGCTATTCCGTCTGCTCCTGCCGCTTGGTGTGTACTCAGCACACCTAAATTCATTTTGGAGATGAAGCAAAACATAATTAAGCCTTTTAGAGGAAGGAAACCCATAAACAGCAATGCATCCCAGCCCACATTACCTGCTACTTTAACCACTTGTGCGTCCGGCCCTTTGGCTGAGCTCGGTGAGCACTGGGAGCTGGTCTCCACGATCCTTTGGCTGTGGATACCTCCTCACAGTGTTTTCTGGGGTGACTCTTTGCCCACCGTGTTTCGCCAGCCTGTGAGCTCGCCAATCCAATAACCGGTATCCTCGGAAGGCCATGTGAAGGCAGTGACACACAGGGGAACCGTCGATAGAGACAGAGGCCACAGTAATGTGGCTACAGGAAGGACAACCCGGGACTGTCCGCAAGGCGCCAGAAGCTAGGGGGGAGCGAGGAAGGGCTCCCTGTGACAGCTAGCCTCTGCAGCTGTGAGACAGCACATTTCCTGTGTGAATCCACCCAGTGTGGACACGAATAACCACCTCCTCCTGCCTTGTCTTAAGGTTGTCCCAGAGGTAAATTTGTTCTGTGAAGGAAGCATACGGTTCAGTCCCCTTACTCAAGTGAGTTCCTTCTAAGACCCTGTACCGCATTTTGTCTTTGTAAGTTTGGATTCTTTCTCTAAAAGAGGATCCCCCGAATTGTATAAGATTTGGACTTATACAGAGCTCTTGCTCTGCTGCTAACACACAGGCCTCCCCTGCCCCAACCCCCCTCCCAGGGGGAGGCTCTGAGGGGCAGACTGCAGTCCCTCTTAGGTTGCTTTACTGTTCCTGCCTCCCCAGGCAGCATCAGGAGTCTGGGAGTCTTGAAAAGAGGGGACAATGTTAGGTTGTTTTATCCATTTGTGGGGGCAGAGGGCTCAATTAGAGGCCTTCTTGGGGTCTCTCCAGCCAAGCGCCTCCTGAGTAGCTGCAAAGAGCCACTTTCCTTCAGAGCCTCAGTGAGCAGAAACTAATATTTCCAACAGGCTCTCTCGGTCTGAGCAGAGCCAACAAGCCAGATGGGAGAGTCGAGTCTTGGGAGAGGCCTGTCACCATTCCAGTCTGGCTGCTCCTATTCCAGACTGTCCTGGCGGATGGCTTCTCCACCTCCACGCACACCTGTCTTCATTCTCTCCACTCAGATCAGCAGAGATGGTGGAAATGGCCCCCAAGTCCCCATGCACACATGCACACAGGGAAACGGCCCTTGTCTCTACCGGACTTATTTCTCATCCTATCTCCCCACCTTTAAGCCAACCGCGATTCAAACCAATGTCACAAACATGTATGTAGCACTTAGTCTGTCCTAGGTGCTGGGCAACCCTGGATAAATGGTGCAGGGGTCCTGGGAAGGGAGAGACCTGGGCATAAATGACCACATAGCATAGAAATAACACTAAAGATTGTAGTAAATGTCCAAGTGTAAGCAATGTGCTATCTGACTTCTCAAAGGGCAATTCCTTCTGATGAGGGTGGGTGGGTGAAGTTTTAGAAAGAGGTGCTACAAGGTTTTGGTTAACAATATGTAACATTGTCCAAGATGGTGGTGTAGCCTGAACTCATGTCCTGCCATGGGTGTGCTGAATCTACAGACAGGGTTCTCTGCAGGTCAGTCAGTCCTTATCATAATTCCAATGGCATTTATCACAGCTATTGAACAAATAATCCTAAAATTTGTATGGAACCACAAGAGACCCTGAATAGTGAAGGCAATCTTGAAAAACAAAAACCAAGCCTAAAGCACCATGCTCCCTGATTTCAAACTATATTACAAAACTATAGTAATCAAAGCAGTATGGCATTGGCATAAAAACAGACACAGATCCATGGAACAGAATACAGATCCCAGAAATAAACTCATGCATATATGATCAATTAATTTATGACAAAGGAGACAAGAATATACAATGCGGAAAGAGTAATCTCTCCAATAAATGGTTTTGAGGAAAGTGGACAGCTCTACGCAAAAGAATGAATCTAGACTACTATCTCACAAGCATACGCAAAAATTAACTCAAAATGGATTGAAGACTCGCATGTAAGACCTGAAAACGTAAAACGCATAGAAGAAAACATAGGAAATAAGCTCTTTGACATTGGTCTTGGCAAGGATTTTTTGGATCTGACTCCAAAAGCGAAGGCAACGGCAACAAAAATTTTAAAATGGGACTACATGAAACTAAAAAGCTTCTGCAAAGCAAAGAAAACCATCAGCAAGATGAAAAGGCAACCTACTGAATGGAAGAAAATATTTGCAAATCACGTATCCAAGAAGAGGTTAAAATCCAAAATATATAAAGAATTCATACAATTCAATACAGCAAAAAATGTTTGTTTTTAATGTACAGAGGGTCTGAATGGACATTTTTTCAAAGAAGATATGGAGATGGCCAACAGACACATGAAAAGATGCTCATCAGCAGTAATCAACAGGGAAATGCAAATTAAACCACAGTGAGGGGCACCTGGGAGACTCAGTTGGTTGAGCATCTGACTCTTGGTTTTGGCTCAGGTCATAATCTAACAGTTTGTGGGTTCAAGCCCTGTAGCAGGCTGCATGCTGACAGTGTAGAACCTGTTTGGGATTCTCTCTCTTTCCTCTCTCTCTGTTCCCCACCCCCTCTCACACACTTTCTCCCTCACTCTCCCAAAAATAAATAAATAAACTTAAAAAAAATCCACAATGAGATACCACCTCATACCTGTTAGAATGACTATTATTAAAAGGATAAGAAATAACAAATGTTGGGGCACCTGAGTGACATCCGACTTTAGCCAAGGTCATGATCTTGCTGTTCCCGATTTTGAGCCTTGCGTCAGGCTCTGTGCTGACAGCTCACAGCCTGGAGCCTGCTTTGGATTCTGTGTCTCCCTCTCTCTCTGTCTCTTCCCCACCTCCAAAATAAATAAACATTAAAAAATTTTTTTAAAAAGAAGTAACAAGTGTTAGAGAGGATGTGAGGAAAAGAGGATCCTCATGCACTGTTGGTGGGAATGTAAACTGGTGCAGCCACTATAGAAAACAGTATAGACCTTCCTCAAAAAATTAAAAATAGAACGACCATACAATCCAGAAATTCCACTATCAGATATTTGTCTGAAGAAAATAAAACATTAATTCAAAAAGAGACATGCGCCCCTTACAGCATCATTTACAATAGCCAATATATGGAAGCAACCTAACTGTCCACGGGTGGGTAAATAAAGATGCGATCTATATATGAAATGAAATACTGCTGAGCCATAAAAACAAATGAAACCTTGCCATTTATGACCACATGGATGGACCTAGAGAGTATTATGCTGAGTGAAATCAGTCAGATAGAGAAAGACAAATACCATATGGCTTCACTTATATGTAGAATCTAATTTTTTATTTAATTTCTTTAATGTTTATTTATTTTTGAGAGACAGAGCACAAGCAGGGGAAGGGCAGAGAGAGGGAGACACAGAATCTGAAGCAGGCTCCAGGCTCTGAGCTGTCAGCACAGAGCACGATGCGGGGCTCAAATCCACAAACCGTGAGGTCATGACCTGAGCCAAAGTCGGATGCTTAACCGACTATGCCACCCAGGCGCCCTACTTATATGTAGAATCTAAAAAAGAAAGCAAAACTCCTAGATAGGAAGACCAGAATGGTGGCCGTTGGGGGTGGCCCTGGAGGGGGAAATGAGGGAGGAGTGAAACAGATGAAGGGGGTCAAAAGCGACCAACTTCCAGTTCTAAAATAAATAATAAATCATGGGGATGTAATACACATCATGGTGACTACAGTCAATATTATTATAGTACATACTTGAACGTTGCCATGAGACTAAACCCTGAAAGTTCTCATCACAAGAAAAACAGTTTTCGTTGTTCTTTGTATGGTGACAAGTGGTAACCTGACTTACCGTGGCGTTTCACAGTGTACACAAGTGTCCGATCGTTACATAGTGCACCTGCAGCTAATATAATGTTATATGTCAATTATACCTCAATTAAAACAAGTCTAACCGTCAGAGCTGACAGGACTGATGAGTGGGAGAAGAACAAGTTCCTGGAGGGGCCTGATACAAGCTGGCCCCTGAGAAAGTCCGGGGAACGAGCCAGGGTAGGCCCGGGCAGCAGGGAGCCCAACGGGGCTTGGGACAGCCCGCTACTCACCACTCAGAACCAAAGTGCTGCAATATTTTAACAACGGGTTCAGCCGTGCCTGGGTTTCCCAGCTGGCTCTTCGCCCTGGCCGTGGCATGAGGGTTGGGCCCATCGACAGCACTTCATTGGCTCCTTCCCTCTGGAAATATATTTCCTTTCGTTTCCCAAACAGGCTCTCACAGTTAGACCTGATGCTTCCCACTCTGTGTCGCAATGGAGCCACCTGCCTCCCATGAAAGAGGGTATTGTTTTCCACCTGGGCCGCCCCCGGCTGGATGGGTGCAAGGGCGGCCGTCCACTGCAGATGCGCCCGCTCGGGCCTGTCACGCACCTCCTTGGAGCAGCTGAGGGGCTGGCGGGGCGCGGGGGTGGGGGTGGGGGTTCCCTGGACATCAGTCCTCTGGCTTTAGAAAACTCAGCAGAGGGTGTGGCTCGCGTCAAATAAACAACTCCCTGGGCATGGCGGATCAGACACAGGGCTGCAGTTGTCTTAAAGATATAATTATCGTTGGGGAAAACCGCTCTCCCTGGAGTTCACCAGCCCCTGGGGGATAGAATGTTTACACCAGGAAAAAATGCAGAGATTTTGTTTGTTGTGTTTCTCTTTAGTGAGTTCAACCACCCACAATCACAGGTGTAGAAACCAAATTTCGTGACTATCGTCCACAAAAAGGAAGCAAAGGGGAGGGTCCTGAGTGTGGCAGGCCCAGGCCCGGGCCTGTGGGGTGGGACTGACGGGCACAACACCCAGCCTGTTAACCACACAGCTGCACCAGGGCCGCTGTTGCCTGGGGGTGTGGCCTTGTCTTAAAACGGCCTGTTAAGACACACAGGGACTGAGGGGGGTTTCTAACTTTAGCTCAGCATCTAACCTGAGAAGGGGACGGGGCATGTTAGTTTAGAAGTAAGGGCAGTGTGTGTCTGTGTGCTCATGTGCGTGTCTGTGTGCCTTTGTTTATGAGAGGGAGAGAGAGAGAGAGAGACATAGCGCAGCTACTGGGCTCCATTCATGGGAAGTGGGATCTGGGGGCACCTCCAGGTGGGCCACACGGGCCTGGCTGACACGCCTGCCGTCTTCACCTTGCCACACGTACATTCTTCCGTCACCTCAACTTTTCCACTTTGACGGCAGCCAGGGAACAGCAAGTTTTATGCTTCAGGTTGTTTTCTTGTGGAAGTCCTAGAAAAACAAACATGTGGGTGCTGGGGCCCGTGAAGCATCCTGTCCCCGGGGCGAGTGTCTGCGTGTCCGTGTGTGGCGGGCGCCTCCTCAGGGCCCAGGGCTGCTCCTGTGCTTGCCGATGGTGGGGCCGTGGCTCCCGCCAGGCTGGCAGGTGGCCCAGGAGCCTCCCTTCCCTCTTTCTCCTTCCTTGTCATTTTTTTTTTTTCAAATAGTTTATTGTCAAATTAGTTTCCACATAACACCCAGTGCTCATCCCCACAAGTGCCCTCCTCCATGCCCACCCCCCTCCCCCCACATCCACCAGTCCTCAGTTTTTGTCAGCATTCAAGAGTCTCTCATGGTTTGCCTCTCTCCCTTTCCCCCACCATTTCCGCCCTTCTTCTCCCCCTTGGTCCTCTGTTAAGTTCCTCCTAATCCTCCTATACGTGCACACATATGATATTTGTCCTTCTCTGCCTGACTTATTTCGCTCAGCATAACACCCTCAAGGTCCATCCATGTTGCTACACATGGCCAGATTTCATTCTTTCTCATTGCCATGTAGTATTCCATGGTATAGATAAACCACATCTTCTTGATCCATTCATCTGTTGATGGACACTTAGGCTCTTTCCATGTTTTAGCTATTGTGGAGAGTGCTGCTATGAACATTGGGGTACATGTGCTCCTATGCATCAGCATTTCTGTATCCCTTGGGTAAATTCCTAGCAGTGCTATTGCTGGGTCCTAGGGGAGTTCTATTGTTAGTTTCCTGAGGAACCTCCACACTGTTTTCCAGAGGGGCTGTACCAGTTTACATTCCCACCAACAGTGTAGGAGGGTGCCCGTTTCTCCACAGCCTCGCCAGCATCTAGAGTTCTCTGATTGGCTCATTTTAGCCACTCTGACTGGCGTGAGGTGGTATCTCAGTGTGGTTTTGATTTGTATTTCCCTGATGAGGAGCGATGCTGAGCATCGTTTCATGTGTCTGTTGGCCATCTGGATGTCCTCTTTGGAGAAGTGTCTGTTCATATCTTCTGCCCATTTCTTCACAGGGTTGTTTGTGTTTCGGGCATGTAGTTTGGTGAGTTCCTTGTAGATTCTGGATATCAACCCTTTATCTGATATGTCATTTGCAACTATCTTTTCCCATTCCGTTGGTTGCCTATTAATTTTCTGGGTTGTTTCCTTGGCTGTGCAGAAGCTTTTAATCTTGATGAGGTCCCAACAGTTTATTTTTGCTCTTGATTCCCTTGCTTTTGGGGATGTGTCAAGTAAGAAGTTGCTGCGGTGGAGGTCAAGGAGGTTGTTTCCTGCTTTCTCCTCTAGGGTGTTGATAGTTTCCTGTCTCACGTTCAGGTCCTTTATCCATTTTGAGTTTATTTTTGTGCATGGTGTGAGAAAATGATCTAGTTTCATTCTTCTGCATGTTGCTGTCCAGTTCTCCCAACACCATCTGTTAAAAAGGCTGTCTTTTTTCCATCGGATATTCTTTCCTGCTTTGTCAAAGATTAGTTGGCTGTATACTTTTGGGTCCACTTCTGAGTTCTCAGTTCTGTTCCATTAGTCTACGTGTCTGTTTTTGTGCCAATACCATACTGTCTTGATGATGACAGCTTTGTAGTAGAGGCTAAAGTCTGGGATGGTGATCCCTTCCGTTCTTCCTGGTCATTTTTAAATCTCTCACTTTCCTCCTCGCCTTCTCACGGTGTCTGTCACAAGAGAGGAGCAAACTGCAGGCCAAAATACATAGCTAGCAGCGCATGGGAATTTTCTGACTTCTGAGCATGTTGGCAACAGGTTTTACCTCAAAACTTCTTACAAGAGCAGCCCCTGGGGGGAGGGGGCGCAGGAGGGGGTCCGGGGAGGGCAGGGAGCTGGGGGTGTCCGTCTGAGCGTTCCCAGCTGGGCACTCAGCTACTTCAGGTCAGGAGGAATTCCTCACTGGGCGCTGTCCCCTCACAGACCTGCCCAGCAGCCACTGTTGACCCTTATCTCACTGTCAGGCCTCGGAAATTAGGAACCATCTCATTTATGTCAGGGTCATCCCACACCAAGTTGGCTGCCACAGACAGATTTCATGCCGTGTTTTCTGAAAATGAGTGTGTTGTCCCAGGAGGGCCACTTGAGAGACTTGTGGCAGCGTGGTCAGACCCTTTCCCCCCGTGCCGCTGGCCTGGTTATCGGCCCAACACTGGCCCACCCAGGCGTCCCCCGGTGATCAGGGCCGGGACGCTCTGCATAGTTCCAATGCCCCGTTTACTCATCAGAGTTTATGTCCTTCTTTGCTGTCATCATCCTCAAATGTATACATTCTAAGAAACTGTATGGGGAGTGAGCACACACCAATCATGTAGCCGTGAAGTGAAGGGCACAAGGGTAACAAATCTGAAGTCATACATACCTTGTTTCATGGTGTGTTCATGCGTATGAAACTGTAAGTGGGGGCGCCAGGGTGGTGCAGGAGGTTAAGCATCTGACTCTTGATTTTGGCTCAGGTCATGGTCTCAAGGTCTATGAGATTGAGCTCTGCCCCGGGTTCAGCACCAACAGCGTGAAGCCTGCTTGGGATTCTCTCTCTCCCTCTGTCTCTGCCCCTCTGCACCCCAAAAAATAAACTTAAAAAAAAGAAAGAGAGAAAGAAAGAAACCTTAAATGGGTGGAAAAACAGCAAGAGAAAGAAGAGAGCAGCAAGTTTTGTGTGAACACATCTCCCTGTCTTTAAGGTCCCTGCTCGGGGCACCTGGGTGGCTCAGTCGCTTAAGCGGTTGACTTCAGCTCAGGTCATGATCTCACAGTTAGTGGGTTCGGGCCCGGCGTCGGGCTCTGTGCTGACAACTAGCTCAGGGCCTGGAGCCTGTTTTAGATTCTGTGTCTCCCTCTCTCTCTGACCCTCCCCTGCTCACACGGTCTCTCTCAGGAATAAATAAAACATTGAAAAAAATTTTTTAAAAAGAATAAAGTCCCTGCTTTGCCTCTCATAACCTACCAATCAGGCAATATTTCTTATGAGCTCTAGAGAACCCATTATGTGCCTAACATTGTGCTCCAGATGGTTTGCGATGTAGGACATGGTTCTTCTCCTTAAGGACTGTATGATCTCTGGAGAGAATAGAAAACATACATGCATGACTCATTGTGGAGTTGCCTCTTCCCTGCCCCCGTCTCCCCACCCACCCCACCAAAAGCTGGTGTATATAGGCTCTGGGCAGTTGAGAAGGGAAGGTTGGGGGGGCTAAGGTTTCTAGAGAAGCCTTCAGGGATGGGCACTCTCAACTGTTTGGGAAACAGCAGGTGCCAAGGCACAGAGAGGCAGGAGAACAAAGCAGGGTGTGGGGAGGCCTCAACGGGGCTGCCTGTCAGCCCCACTGCTTGGAGTTCTTCATCCATTCATTGGCTCAGGAAGGATCTGGGTCTTTGGGTCTTGAAAACCCTGCTCAGAGACTGTGAGCAGGTCACTCGTTCTCAGAGCTTCTGTGTCTCATGAGTAGGAGACTAAGAGGTGAGAGTCAAAGTATCTGACAAACAGGAGTGGCTCAGGCACCACCCCATCAGATTTGACACTGGCAAGTTCCCATCTTGGCCCAGCATTAACCTTTTAACTACAGGATCATTAGGAGGTGGGGGGACAGGTGGCAGGGAGATATTTGGGGGCTCAAGACAGCAGCTTTTATGGAGATATTTTGTTTTTTTACAGCCAGTACAACTGCACTGGTGTGTGCCAGCCAAACGTCAGTCCTGGCATGATAATACTAGTTCTGCTGACCTTATATGGTTGTCGTGTGGATCAGATGTCATAACGTACACGAGAGCGCTTTGTAAACAGTCACGGGCTATGCAAATGTAAATTGTTGTGCTGTCCCTGTCATTACAGTGTGATGTGGTGCGGTATGGTATGCTGCGGTGCAGAGCAGAAAAGCAAGCCTCTACAACAATGGAATAACCAGAAAGGAATTTTTTGGATCATGTATAATTGGTGATAGTTTATTTTATTAAAAAATATATAGTGTGACACAAAAAGCTACATATTTAAAACTCCTGACATGTCACATTCACAGCAAGGTGACAAATCAAGAGCAAGAATCTATGATTTACACATTTTGTATTCTCTAGTGGTTCCCAAAGTCAAAATGCTTCATCCCCTTAAATTACTGAGGATACTTCTGCTTCTGAAATGTGGGTTAGACAAACTTTCCCATATTCCTCTCACTAAGTGCAGCTAAAAAAGCTAGACATTATACATAAAGCAAACGTAAAAAAGCTCTGAAATGTGGAGACAAGATGGCAGTCTGGCCAGGGACCTAGGAACCCGAGTAGTGTTGCAGTGGCTGGCCCCTGGTCTACCTTTTATTTCCTATGGAAGTTGAAGAAGCTGGCAACCCAGAAACACCAATGCGTGCAGAAAAGAGAAACTCCAGCAGAAGTCTCCTTTCCCTAGCTAAGGCAATAGGAGAGGGGAAATTTAGCCAGACAGGAAACTTTTAGACAATAACCATTCTACTGTAGCCAAAACCATAGCTTTACCGAAATCCATCTAGCAAAGGCCAACTGGAGAGTCCAGACTTCCACCCTCATGAGGCTGTAATGAGGCACCCTGAACCCCCACCATGGTGGAGTCAGAGACGGCCAAGGAGGGAGCTGAAACTTTCATCCTGGCCAGCCTACAATAAGCCTATAATGAACATAATATGGGTAACTATAATGGGCTTTCCTTCTCCCCTTGAGTTGATGAAATGGGCCACTTCCTCAAATAACCATAACCCATAACTCACTCAATATGAAATGGATCATTTGAATAGGCTTCTCACTATTAAGGAAATTGAATTTCTAATTAAGTACTCACATAAAGGAAATCTCTCTAGGTCCAGATGGCTTCTACCAGCTCACTTAAAAAAAGAGTTAATACAGGGGCGGCTGGGTGGTTAAGTTGGCATCCCACTTTTGATTTCGGCTCAGGTCATGCTTTCGGGTTTAATGGGATTCAGCCCCTCATTGGGCTACAGAGACTGCTTGGGATTGTCTCTCTCCCCTCTCTCTGCCCCCCTCCTGCTCATGTGCTCTCTCTCTCTCAAAATAAACTTAAAAAAAAAAGAGTGAATACAAATGATACACAATTTCTTCCAGAAAATAGCAAGAGAGAGCCCTTCCCAATTCATTTTATGAAACTGATATTACCCTGATACCCAAACCAGACAAAGACTGTATTAAAAAAATTTCAGACCAATATCTTTCATGAATATAGGTGCAAAAACCCTTTAAAAAATGTTATTAATAGAATTTAGCAATATATACAAAGAATTATACACCATTACCAAGTGGGATTTATGCCAGGGATGGAAACCTAGTTTAGTATTTAAAAATGAATCAATGTAATCCATCATATTAACAGCTAAAGAAGAAAAACCACGTGATCACATCAATCAATGTAGCAAAATCATTTGACAAAATTCAACATTCATTCATGATAAAAACTCTTGGGAAAATAGGAACACAAGCAAACTTCCTCAACTTGATAAAGAACATGTACAAAAAAATCTATAGCTAACGTTATACTTAATGGTAAATGACTGAAGGCTTTCCCCTAAGATCAGGAACAAGGCAAGGATGTGCACTCACATCACTTACTCAACTGACTAGATGTTTCAGCCACTATAAGGCAAGAAAGGGAAATCAATGACATACAGATTGTTCTGTGAAAGACCCTACTGAGAGGGTAAAAGACAGCTACAGAATGGGAAAAAATATTTATAAACCTCATATCCAACAAAGGACTATTCTCTATAATGTGTAGAGGAGTTTTAATACTCAATAGTCCAATTAGTATATGAGTGAAAGACACGAAGAGACATTTCATCAAAGAAGAAATACAGATAACAAATAATCACATCAAAAAAAAAAAAAATTCCAACAGCACTAGCTACTAGGGAAATGCAGGCCCAGACTACAATGAGCCATCACTACAAACATATCAGAATGCATCAAGGAAAAACATTAACAACAACAAATACTAGTAGAGATATAGTCAAAGATACTGGATCACTTAGCTGGTAGGGACGTAAAATGGTACAGTCACTCTGGAAAACAATTTGGCAGCTTTTTAAAAAACTAAACATGAGGGATGCCTGGGTGGCTCAGTCTAATGAGCAGCCGACACTTGATTTTGGTCCAGTCATTATCCCAGGGTCCTAGGATTGAGCCCCAAGTTGGGCTCCATGCCAAGCATGGAGACTGCTTAAGATCCTCCCCCGCCCCCCACCTCTTCTCCCTTTGCCCCTCTCCTCTGCTAGTTGTCTTGGGCACTCTCTCTCTAATAATAAAAACAAACAAATAAATGAACATGTAACTACTATATGACCCAGCAGTTACTCTCCTGGACATTTATCCTGAAGAAGCCAAGACTTCTATTCACACAAAAACCCATATAACAATGTATATGGCAGCTTTATTTGTAATGCCTAAAACTTAAAAGCAACCTGGATGTCCTTCAGTGAATGCGTGGTAAATAAACTACAGTAAAAAAAACTACAGAAAAAAAAAAGAATGAACTATTAATATACGTGAAAGCCTGGATTAATCTCTAAAAAATTATGGTGAATGATAAAATTATAGAAATGTAGAACAGACTAATTAAGCCAGCAGTCAAGGAAAGGGTAAATGGAAAAAACGTGGGTGTGTTTATGAAAGGGAAACTGCTGGATCCTAGTGGTGATGGAAATGTTCTGAATCTTAGCTCTATCAATGTCAATATCCTGATGTGATGTACTACAGTTTTGCAAGATGTTGCCAGTGTTCCTCATGGCACTGAGTGAGAGATACTTGATACCCTTGTGTGTTATTTCTTTGTATAGGTATTTACAATTATCAATAAAAACAACTTAATTTAAAAATTATTGGGGCGCCTGGGTGGCTCAGTCAGTTAAAGGTCCGACTCTGGCTCAGGTCATGATCTCGCGGTTTGTGGGTTTCAGCCCCGCATCGGATTCTGTGCTGGCAGCTCAGAGCCTGGAGCCTGCTTTGGATTCTGTGTCTCTCTCTCTCTCTGCCCCTCCACCGCTCATGCTCTGTCTCTCTCTGTCTGAAAGATAAATAAACTATAAGAAACTTATAAGAAAATTATTTTTTTAATGTTTTATTTATTTCTAGGAGAACGAGAGAGAGAGACAGTGTGAGCAAGGGAGGGTCAGAGAGAGAGGGAGTCACAGACTGAAACAGGCTCTGACTGTCAGCTCAGAGCCTGACGCGGGGCTCGAACCCACGAACCGCGAGATCATGACCCAAGCGAAAGTCAGACGCTTAACCGACTAAGCCACCCAGGCGCCCCAACTATAAAAAAATTGTTGAAGACAACAAGGAGCTTGGTTATTTTGGTTATATCTATGAATATTTTCCATATTAAAAATGAAAACAGAGACATTTAAAATTTTTAACTCATTTGTAAATAACAAGAATATACCTCATGCATGCTAATGCAAAATAGCATATCTTATGAAAATAACTATATTTTCCAAAACAAAGGAAAGGTAGTGAGAAAAGTGTTCAGATCTCCGTAGTGTTTGGCTTACATGCGAGATCCTATCTCCTGCAATATGTTGTTTTATTTGAAGTATTTGAAGATAATCCAGCCTCACTTTGATATGTTATTGGAAAAGAGAAGAATATTTTAATAACCTTTCAAATACTTATAGATATCCTTTGTATTCTACATAAAAACTTGACAAGTGATTTGTTTTAAATGTTTATGTTTGAGAGAGCACGCACACAGAGGAGGGGCAGAGAGAGAGGGAGACAGAATCAGTAGCACACTCCATGCTAGCAGCAAAGAGCCTGTGCAGGGCTTAAACTCACGAACTTCCAGATCATGACCTGAGCCAAAGTTGGATGCTTAACCTTGGTTGTTGTTTTTTTTTAAAGTTTACTTATTTATTTTGAGAGAGAGAGAGAGAGCAGAGAGAGGAAGAAAAAATCCTAAGAAGGCCCCATACTGTCAGTGCAGAGCCCAATGTGGGACTCAAACCCATGAACTGTGAGATAATGAACTGAACCAAAACTAAGAGTCAGACCCTTAACTGACTGAGCCACCCAGACACCCCTACAAGTGATCGTTTTTTAAAGATTAGTTGCAGTGTGGAATCTGAAACTGTATGAATGAGCTTTTCATGCTTTGTTATGTTAAAGTGCATTAATCTACCTTGCACTTTGAAAGGATCCATGCTTGACTTTTGGCCTCATGGAGCCCCCAGAAGGGGTCTGAAAACACCACGGGTTTCTGGACCATACTTGAGGACCACAGCCCTAGAGTTCTCTGTCTGACGCCTTGTCTAGGTGCCCGATAAACGCATTCATTTGATAACGAAGGAATGAAACCCTTGGTTCAAAAGACTGCCCAGAGACCGGGCAGATACAATGATTGGAAGTAGAGAAGAACTTCCCCGAGAGAGAGGCAAGTATCCGCTACATGTGTAGTGGACACATATAGGGTAAAACACATGGCCTTTACCTCTTCGGTGCGTCTCCAGGTGGATTTGTGTTGATGTGTGTGCTGTGGTGCTGGAGTGAACCCTCAAAGAGGAGCTCCCGTGATACATCAGCTTATTAGGTAACATTTCAAACACTTTAAAAGACGTTTTATTCTCTTTTCATGGATGAAGATACTGAATGACTGAAACGGCTTATGCAGGAGAGCAGCATGGGGACCAGGTGCCAGAACTCCTGACCCTCTTCCCCATCCGTATCCCCAGCAGAGCAATGAATGGCCCCTTTTAGTGGCTGTTAACCAGCTTATGTGTACTTAGCTTTTCTCTTAGCAGAGCATAATGGTTCCACCATGAATCTAAACCAACGAAACAAAGAGTTCTTTCCCTTTCACAGTGAATAGTAACCCAGGAGAACTCACTGCCACAAGTTATTATTATAGCAAATAACTAAGCAAAGATAAAAACAAGATCAGACACTTGTCCCAATAGGGAAAACCATGGCAAGCCTTTAAAGCCATTTGCTTTGAAGCAGTAAAATGGTCACTAACTCAAATCTGAGAAGACATCTCGGTAAGAGATGATTAGGTATGTTTTTTTGTGTTGTTCTCTCTTTGTAGGGAAAGGTTTGCATCTTATTCTGAAACACTCTGGGAAAATCTGAGACGAGATTAGCTGCAAAACTCTTACGAAGGCTCTGATAGATTTTTACTTATAACTCCAGGCAACAGGATCTCCTTTGTATTCCCCAGTTTGTCCCTATGGATCTTGGATCTCGGTTGCAGGGTGACGTGATGGTCTGCTTCCTTGTGAATTTCTCTCTCAGAGAACTCCTGGTAGGTAGGGGCTGTGCTTAGTCACTGAGCACCCCTGCTGCCAGCACAGTGAGTCACAGAGTCAGTGCTCAGCTATTTGTTAAACTAACGAGTCATTTAGCCAGCCAGCTGTTGAGCCATTGTTACGTAGCTAGATAGGAGCTGGTCATTTCAGGCTGTTCTAGAATTCTAAGGAAAATGTCCTGGGATTCCATTCAGGGGGAAATTCAGGTGTGTGAGATGTTGCTTTTTTGGATTTCCTAAGTTATTATTGTTAGCTAATTTTTTTAATGTTTTTTATTTATTTTTGAGAAAGAGAGAGAGAGAGAGAGACAGCTTGAGCAGGGGAGAGTCAGAGAGAGAAGGAGACACAGAATCTGAAACAGGCTCCAGGCTCTGAGCTAGCTGTCAGCACAGAGCCCGAGGCGGGGTCAAACCCACGAACCTTGAGATCATGACCTGAGAAGAAGTCCAATGCTTAACCGACTGAGCCACCCAGGCGCCCCTATTGTTTGTTAATTTAATTTAATTTATTAAGCAAAAGGACTTCTGAGCTCAAAATCATGTTTTGTTTTGTTTAATTTTTTTAAATGTTTATTTTTGAGAGAGAAAGAAGCAGAGTATGAGCAGAGGAGGGGCAGTGAGAGGGGGAGACGCAGAATCCAAAGCAGGCTCCAAGGGTCTGAGCTGTCAGCACATGTAACCTACTGAGCCACCCAGGAGCCCCCAAATCATGTTTTAAAGCCCCTTTTCTCTGTCTTTACTCAGGACCCCACTTCAGGCACAAGGAGCAGGCTTGCGTGCCACTGAGTCCGACATAATTTGGAAGGATTCTTTTTAAGAACAGAAATTGTCTTCTTGGCATCATGCCAGGCCAGAAGCCAAGGGTTCCAGCCCCTTGAGGCATCTTGGAAATTGCTGCATGCATTGTAGTTCTACTGATAGAAAAATAAGGACATGGCTTTATTGTCCTCTACATTTTCTTTAAGTTCTCAGGGGTTCTGTGAGTATATACATGATTTAGAAGAGCTCTTAAATTCACTTCCAACACACGTAAATATAACAACAATAAAAACCCTATATACTAAAACATTTCCAACCTCCAGCTGGTGGACTACTTAAAATAACAATTACACAGTCCTCAGGTTTGTTATAATGAGATTTGATTCATGATTAGAATCCCTGAGGGATATATGAATAGAGGATTTGTTTGCAGCTGTTACCAAGAGGGATGTATATCATAGCAACGAGATTTTTAGTTCAAGTTGACTTCATTCATTTATTTTTTTCACTCATTAGATAGTTAGAACCACTAAAAATAATTTTTTAAACAAGCACTTGTACATTTACTACTATATATCAGGCACTGTGCTAGATACCTTATTAATATTGCATCATTTAATCTCCCAAATATATTATACTAAGGTATTTTATTTGTCTCTGACAAGATTGTATAGTCTTTTGAGAAAGGCAAACACTTAAACAGATATGTATACAACAATACACTGGATGTAGGTGGATTTTGGGTGGATCCCAAAAGAATTATGGGAACACAAGAGAGAGACAGGTGATTTAATTTCCCAGAGCACTGGCATTGAGGGAAAGGTAAAGAATACTTGAAATAAGTCATTATTTCTTCTTTCATGTACAATTACTTAAACTTTTATGGTTTGACAATATTATTTAATATTTTATAACAGATGTCTAATATATGCCATATTCAGTGTATTTCTAAATATTAATATATTAAGCTTTAAAATATATCTATTTTCTTCCGAAAACATGGACTAAACCTGGCTTCTGCTGTTTTGAGTGATCTATTGATTAAATCTATATGGAAATCTGTATTTCTCTTTGAGAAATAAGAATAGGTGATGATTTGGTAGATTATTAAAAAGCAAACTTAGAAAGCTTAGGGTGGAACATCTCAAAAATTTACAAAATGGGGATGCCTGGGTGGCTTAGTCAGTTAAGCGTCCGACTTTCACTTAGGTCATGATCTCACGGTTCATGGGTTCGAGCCCCGTGTTGGGCTCTGGGCTGACTGCCAGCTCAGAGCCTGGAGCCTGTTTCAGTCTGTGACTCCCTCTCTCTCTGGCCCTCCCCTGCTCGCACTGTCTCTCTTTCTCTCTCTCCTAGAAATAAAACATTAAAAAAATATTTACAAAATGATGCTCAGTCCGAATTCAAAATTCAGTTGTGTTTTATTTGACTCTACAGTGTTTGCAAAACACTTGAGAGTCATATTGAAATATTAGGAAATTTCACATAAAAACTGGTGGATTTCTCATTGAAACTGAAACTTCTGATTCCTCTTAGGAAGAAATGGAATATTAGGTAAACTTAGGGCAATATTTTGGCTTGGGCAACAATCTGCTGGCCTTAAAAAGCAACTGTTTTCTCAGGATATGATGTGTTGCTCTTTTTTTTTTTTTTTTTAATGTTTTATTTATTTCTAGGAGAGAGAGAGACAGCGTGAGCAGGGAGGGTCAGAGAGAGAGGGAGTCACAGACTGAAACAGGCTCCAGGCTCTGAGCTGGCAGTCAGCACAGAGCCCGACGCGGGGCTCGAACCCACGAACCGCGAGATCATGACCTAAGCGAAAGTCGGATGCTTAACCGACTAAGCCACCCAGGCGCCCCGATGTGCTGCTCTTAAAAGGATGACTAGCTGGGGTTGGAGGTAAGCGTTAGAGGCAGAGGCTTTGTATGTATGGGGTGAACTATGAATAGATCCATGAGGTAGTAGTGTAAAATTTGAGAGTCAGTAGGAGTGAAGATGAGCTTAGAGAGGTCAAAAATGGGCCAGATTCTGGCAGGCTTTGAGTATGATGCTAAGGTACTTGAACTGGGTCCTGTAGCTGGTGAGCAGACATTGAGGTTTCAAGCAGGAGATTCTTATAGTCAGATTTCTATTCCATACAGATCATTCTGTTTGCAAGTGGCAGGAGAATTCAGGGGCACCCAATCTAAAGGCTGGAGTCTAGTTTAAAAGCTGTTGCAGTTAGGGATACCTGAGTGGCTCAGTCCGTTAAGTGTCCAACTCTTGGTTTTGGCTCAGGTCATGACCTCGCTGCTTTGTGGGTTCTAGCCCCACATCGGGCTCTGCACTGACAGTTCGGACCTTGCATGGGATTCTCTCTCCCTCTCTCTTTGCCCTTCCCCTGTTCATGCTGTTTCTGTCTCTCTCAAAATAAATAAACTTAAAAAAAAAAAAGCTAGGGGCGTCTAGGTGGCTCAGTTGGTTGAGCATTTGACTTTGGCCCAGGTCACAATCCTACAGTTCATTAGTTCGAGCCCCACATCAGGCTGTCTGCTGTCAGTACAAGCCTGCCTCAGTTCCTCTGTCCACCTCTCTCTCTGTCTCTCTACCTGCTTGTGCATGTACTCTCTCTCTCTCTCTCTCTCAATCTCTCTCTGTCTCTCAAAAAAATAAACAAACGTTGAAAAAAAAAGCTGTTGCAGTTATCTAGGAAAGTTAGAGAGAGGTTGGAATAGTAGGGATGGGGGGAAATACACAAAAGACTTGAGACATATAAAAAGTCTTGAAGGTCAAGGGTTTATCTAATTTGGAGCAGAGGATGAGGAAGTAGGTGAAGATAACTCCTATGATTTGAACCACTGGGTGGGCCATGGGGTCATTAGGGTGGGAGGAGCTCACAGAAGAAAGAGCAATGCGGAAGGGAAGATAATGCTCAGTTCCAGGCCTGTGGTGGTTGGGTGTCTGTGTGGGTGGCCACATGGAGACGTCCAGCAGGCAGGTAGATGTAGATGCCATCATAGTCCATTTGGACTGGTAGAGCAAAAATACCACAGACTGGATGCCATAAACAACAAACATTTACTTTTCCCAGTTCTGGAAGCTGGAAAGTCCAAGATCAAAGCATGGCAGTTTCTGTGTCTGGTGAGCCCTCACTTCCTGGTACATCGAAGTCAGTCCTCTAGCTGTGCTGTCCTATGGAAGAGGAGGCTAAGGGGCTCTCTGGGGCTTCTTTTAAAAGGGCACTAACCCCATTCATGAGGGCTCTACCCTCAGGACTCAGTCACTTCCCAAAGGCCCCAACTTCTAATACCATTGCATTAAAGGTTAGGTTTCAACATAGAACGGGGGTGGGGGTGCGGGGAGTGAGACAAACACAGTCTGCAGCAGGAGTCTGAGGCTCCATGATTGTTTCTCCCCTTCTCTGCCTGCCTGGAGGTAATCACCACGATCCTAAATTTTGTAGTGTTTTATTACATTTATCACATGTGATGATCACTAAACAATACATTACTTTTTGGTGGGGTTTCTATAAGCGCTAAAATACTGTCTTCTTTTGTGACAGCCTTGGTGTTGATGACACTTTTCAGTATTATGCCCGTGAGTTTCATCCATGTGGGTACTTGTACCCGCAGTTCATTCTTTCACCGTTCGGTAGACCTCTGTCCACGGCAGTTTCTCAGTTCTCCTGTCGGTAGACGCTTGGGTGTTTCTGGGCTGCAAGGAACAGTTGTCTTTACGAACATTCTTAACTGTGTATTTGATGAATGTCTATGCCTAGGGAGGTACCTAAAATTGGAATTGCTGAGTGGTAGCGTGTGGGCAGCTGCACTCTTTCCCAAAGGCCTTGTGCCCTTTTATAATCCTACCTGGAGTCACCGTCCTTTCTTTAAGTTAAGATTGTTTATTTTGTTGTATAGAAACCTATACTCATTAAATAGATTTTTAGCAGAAAAACACCCCTTGTTCTAATACTCACTGATGAGAAAAAAATGATTATAGCATCCTTCCTTCCCTTGCTTTCAATTTTCCATTCTACCTTCTTTCCCCCTTTGAATTTGTTATTTCCATTTTCCCTTTCATTCAGGAGTCCAAAGTGCTCTGCTTTATAGTTTTTAGGCCCTTTTCCCTTTTCCTACTCTTCTCGCTCATCCCGTCACTCCCATTCCCTGCCACGGACACTTGAGGAAAGGCCACCTAAATTCCATATCCTGAAGTTCCCTGCAGATTCATGGGCGGGAGCAAAATTCTCACTGTCAGAAAAGCAGAAGAGGGCAGGGCACTAATGGCCACTGGAAAATCCCACTGTTGGGTTGCCTTTGACCCAAGTGCAGCTTGGATTTTTCTTTTAAAATGTGTCATCAGTATAATTAGCCTCTGGAGACTGGCGGATATTGGGTCTGTTGCACTCCCTGTCTGTTTCCTGAGCGGAAAGGTAAATAGCAGAGGGACCTACTCAGTGTTTCCTAGGGATTATTTAGGGAATGCAGCAGGGCAGTCTGCAAATAGAAACATTGCACCGTGAGGTGTCCCAAGGTGAGTAGAGCAGGCCCAACCTGCTCTTTGCTAGAAACAGGCAGTGATGACCTCAACAGAAAGAGCAGATCAGAGCCTGGTTCCTTGCAGGGCAGAGGGGAAGCGGGCCACTTCCACTTGTCCATGGAGTGTCAGGAGAGCTGCAGAGGCCCCGAGCCCCCCAGCAAGGGCTGGGACCCCTTTAGGGCAGCAAATGCTTTCGTTGGCTCCCAGCCACCCGGTGTTGGGGCATCTTGGCTCTGGACTGCATGATGCACCTTTGTAATTTAGCCTCCAGTGCATTCCTGGAGTGAAGGGGCTTCTCTCTGAGTCTATCTGTACTGCCCTGGGCAGGGTGGTCAGAGCTTCCTTTCCAGTGCTTCTTCGCTTTTCCTGCCCCGTGCAATGACCTGAGCAGTTGGAAAAAAGCCCAATACCTTGACCCACCCCCAGAGATTCCGATGTAATGATGTAATGTAAATCCTGGGCATCAGGATTCATCAGTGCTTTCCAGATGATTCCAGTGTGCAGCTGAGGCTGAGCAGCACAGCCCAAGGTGAAAGCTGAACTTTCAGGGATACCAAGGGGCCATCCACTGTTTTCTATTTTGCTTTAATAACCACCATTTATTAAAGCCTATTATATACCAGACAAGGTGCTAAGCTCTGAACACGCATTAGCTCACAGTGGTTAGCCCTGGGTCAGTGGTAAGTAAACAGAGGCTCAGAGAGGTTAAGGGATTTGCCCAAGTTTACACAGTGGAGTCGGAATTTAAACTCTGCTATTTCTGATTTCACTGCTGTGTTCTATGCCACGCAACTCCTGGTAACTTCTTCTCTGGAGGAATATCGGGGAGGGTTTGGAGAACGACAGCCCTTTCGTTCCCAAGGAGCAAGTGAGCATGATTAAAACCATGAATGAGGGAGAGACAGAAGAATGCAAGGGAGTGAGGCAAGAAG
This sequence comes from Proteles cristata cristata, assembly GCA_017311185.1. Lineage (NCBI taxonomy): Eukaryota > Metazoa > Chordata > Mammalia > Carnivora > Hyaenidae > Proteles > Proteles cristata. The sequence goes on along the minus strand of JAESUZ010004142.1, from coordinate 2,405,911 downwards.
AGGGAGTTGCCCGATTTGAATTTGGGATCAAAATGCCTTCTACAATGAAGTCTTTCTTTATGCAGCCCAGAGGAACCACAGTCATCCACGCAATCTGGGGGCCCAGACTGCTGTGGGGAGGGGCAGGCCTGGGCAGGGCTCTGACTCAGCTTTGATGACGGAGACAAAGGCTCTCTCGAGCCAGCAAAGTCCACCAGACCCCTTGGTTTGGAGCCCTGGGATGGGCACAGTGGGCCCTAAAGACCCTGGAGATACGGGTGCAATTCTACAGGGCAAGGGCAGGTCAGCCAGGGAGACAGAGCAGAGAAAGCAAAGGAACTGGCAATGAGATTTTAATTGTTCTTACTACCCATGTTTTGTGTGTATTAGTTTTGTGATGAGAAAAATCAGTACTGAAAATATTAACTATCATGTGAGCATTACTTCTACAACCTGTCGTACTTGAATTAACGGTCTCTCCAAAGGCGCTTACTGCAGACTGAGGATGGATTTCAAAAATGACAACAATACAGCCTAAGGGTATTAATGAGCATTTGGTCACCTAATTTACATTCAATGTGGGGCACATAAACAGTAGGAATATTGATTTTCTTCTTTTTGAGCCCAGATTCTCTATTCCGATTACCACTTCCCAAACTGTGACATTTTTCTCTACCTCCCATCACCACGATTTAAGATAATGATGGCAAGCTGCTTAGATGGCTCGGTCGGTTGAGTGCCCCACATTGGCTCAGGTGATGATCTTAAGGTTCGTGGGTTCAAGCCCTGAGTCTGGCTCACTGCTAGATCACCCTCTCTTTCTGCTCTTCCTCTGCTCATGCTCACTCTCAACAATAAATAAACATTAAAAAAAAAAGGATGGAAACATAATGCCCAACAGGCTTTCTCTGGGATGGTTGCAGAGCAGCCAGACCATTTCCCATATGGTCATTTCCTTCCCATGGCTTCTGTGCTGCCACCTTTTTAGCTTGAGCCAAAGATTCTCACTTCCTGATTTTGTGAGACAGAGATGCATCTGGTTCTTTCTTTCCCTAAGTTAGGTCTGGAACATTATATCAAGACACCTGTATGGAACTGCTCTCTTCCTGTCAAATGTTGTGTATTTTTTAGACTTTTATTTTTAAGTTATCTCTACACCCAGCATGGGGTTTGAGAACTTATAACCCTGAGATCAAGAGTCACATGCTCTACTGACTGAGCCAGTCAGATGCTCAGGAGCTGGTTTTCTTGTCATATTCTCATCTCTTTGGCTCTGAGATTGTTACCCCAGACACAACTCCCTACACCCACCATCGTGGTGCATTTGGATGTTTATTTTGGAGATCCACGATGTCCCAAGGAGTTTGCCTGCTGTTTGTCATTAAGTATACCAATTGCCTAGAACAACTTTTATGGAAAGCCTGCCAAAGTCTTTCTCATTACATCACAGAAGGTCAGAGACTTAGTTCACTGTACCCAAAACGTTGTCTGGTTTTTCTGTAATGTCTCTCAAGTACCTCAATCACCTAAGTCATAGAAAAGAGATCTCAAAAAGTGTGTCTTGTCTTAATAAGTCTGACTTAGTTTGTGTGAGAGTGTATGTGTTCATGCACACACTCCTGCACAAGCACACACGGCCACAGAAGAATGAAGAAGGTTGTATTGATGCTAATGCAATGGGCAGCCATGGGATTGTCGAGAAATGGAATACTTTGGAGGAGATACTTTCATTACCACAAGAAGACTCTCAACCTTGAAGGTGACAACAAGTTACCTCTAACAGGCCCACATAATGATGTGGCCTTGGCTTGTTTTGATTCCTTCTGTGGAATTAGATGGGAGCTTTTGTTCTAGTCTGAGCCCCGTGAAAACTGCAGAAAGGAGAAGGCACAGAGAAAGTGTCTGTGTATGGAGGTGTCATCATGGGAAGACCGTGCCACGAGGCTCAATGGTGCAGAGTTACAGGGGGATAAGGAGACCCCGCACTGCTGGGCCACCAGTCCTATCATCTTCTATGTAAACCTAATGGCACCCAACATTGTTGGGTTCTCCACAATCCTAATCCCAGTGGGATTTTTAAAATGTGATCCAGGGGCGCCTGGGTGGCTTAGTCGGTTAAGCATCCGACTTTCGCTCAGGTCATGATCTTGAGGTTCGTGGGTTCGAGCCCCGCGTCGGGCTCTGTGCTGACTGCCAGCTCAGAGCCTGGAGCCTGTTTCAGTCTGTGACTCCCTCTCTCTCTGACCCTCCCCTGCTCGCGCTGTCTCTCTCTCTCTCCTAGAAATAAAAATAAATAAATAAATTAATTAATTAAAATGTGATCCAGAGCAGTGGTTTTCAGTTGTGAGCTATAGACCCCGAGAAATCTGCAAATACATTTTTTAGGGATCTGTCAATTTTAGGACTTTGACAGTTCTAGACCATCTGATGGTTTAGAACAAAATGTTATGAGATTACAGTGCCTGTGTTTGCCTTTATATTTACAAATCACAACAATACCAAGCAATCAGTTAAAGAGGTTAACTTTTCTTTATTTTATTTTTAAAAATTTTTAAAAAGTTTATTTATTTATTTTTAAGAGGTAGAGAAAGAGCACAGGCGAGGCAGAGAGAGAGGCAGAGAGAGAATCCCAAGCAGGATCCACAGGGTCATTGCAGAGCCCCATGTGAACTCAGGGACTGTGAGACCATGACCTGAGCTGAAATCAAGAGTCCACACTTAACCAACTAAGCCACCCTGGCACCCCTAATTTATTTTTTTTAATGTGTTTAGAGCACTGAGTTACCTTTAGCTTTTGTAAGTTGTTTTTTAAGTTTATTTATTTATTTTGAGAGAGGGAGAGAATGAACAGGGGAGGGGCAGAGAGAGAGGAAGAGAATCTCTGTGCAGCACAGAGCCCGACTCAGGGATCCATCTCACCAACTGTGAGATCATGACCTGAGTCAAAACCAAGAGTTAAACACTCAATGAACTGAGCCACCCAGAGCCAATTCTTTTTTTTATATATATTTATTTTTTAAAGTTTATTTTTATTTTGAGAGAGAGAGAGCAAGTGAGCAGGGATGGGCAGAGAGGGAAAGAAAGAAACTCAAGCAGGCTTTGCACTGTCAGTAAAGAGCTTCACTCAGGGCTTGAACTCACCAACCGTGAGATCATGATCTCAGCCAAAATCAAGAGTCAGATGTTTAACTGACTGAGCCACCCAGGTACCCCCCCCCCCACCTTCTTCTTCTACGTCTTCTCCTTCTTCTTCTATGTCTTCTCCTTCTCCTTCTTCTTCTTCTCTTTCTCCTTCTCCTTCTCCTTCTCCTTCTCCTTCCCTCCTTCTCCTTCTCTTCTTCTTCTTCTTCTTCTTCTTCTTCTTCTTCTTCTTCTTCTTCTTCTTCTTCTTCTTCTTCTTCTTCTCCTTCCTCCTTCTCCTTCTTCTCCTTCTTCTTCTCTCCTTCTTCACCTTCTTCTTCTTCTTCCTTCTTCTCCTTCTCACTTCTTCTCCTTCTTCTTCCTTCTTCTTCTTCTTCTCCTTCTCGCCCTTCTTCTTCTCTTCTTCTTCTCCTTCTCCTTCTCCTTCTCCCTTCTCCTTCTTCTTTCCCCTTCTTCTTTTCTTCTTCCTCCTCCTCCTCTCCTCCTTCTTCTTCTTCTTCTTCTTCTTCTTTTCTTCTTCTTCTCCTTCTTCTTCTTCTTCTTCTTCTTCTTCTTCTTCTTCTTCTTCTTCTTCTTCTTCCTCTTCCTCTTCTTCTTCCTCTTCCTCTTCTTCTTTCTTCTTCTTCTTCTTCCTCTCTTCTTCTTCTTCTTCTTCTTCTTCTTCTTCTTCTTCTTCTTCTTCTCCTTCTCTTCCTCCTCTCCTCCTCCTCCTCCTCCCTCCTCCTGCTCCCTCCTCCTCCTCCTCCTCCTCCTCCTCCTCCTCCTCCTCCTCCTCCTCCTCTTTTTTTTCTTCTTCTTCTTCTTCTTCTTCTTCTTCTTCTTCTTCTTCTTCTTCTTCTTCTTCTTCTTCTTCTTCTTCATCAAAGTAACATTCATACAGAACAGTATGCCTTTTCCCAGACCTATTAAGTGGCTTCTGATCAACCTTGTCTCCCATTTTTCATTTCTAGATCTGTGACCTCACTGTAGAGACAGTCACCTTGAATTTCCGTCCTTGAGGAAGCCCTACTGGGGAGGTGGGGGTGGAACTGGACCTTGAGGAGGGGTGAGCTCTAGACAGATAGGGCAAAAGGAGTGGGAGGTAAAGGCAGGAATGTGATGCCTTTAATGTACATTCATTTCCAGTCCAGGCTGTCTCTAATCTCACAGGAAGAGCATCAGATGGGAGCAGTTTGATATTCATGAAGTATCATAATTAATGGATTGTATATAATTTTAAAAAATTATACCAGTAACAATCATGCCTTCTACTTCACCTCAGCACAAGGTTTGGAATGAATTTTGCTACAAGATACACATGTTAAAAAATTAACTGTTTCTGGGGTGCTTGGGTGGCTCAGTTGGTTAAGTGTCTGACTCTTGATGTGACTCAGGTCATGATCTCACAGTTGGTGAGTTCAAGCCCAGCATCTGGCTCTGCGATGACAGTGCAGAACCTGCTTGGAATTCTCTCTCTCCTCTTCTCTCTGTCCCCACATTGCTCATGCTGTCTGTCTGTCTCTCTCAAAATAAATAAATGAAAATTTTAAAAAATTAAACGTTATCTTTTCATTCCCTCCATGGAAGACAAAGATAGTTCCATTTTAGATGTTGAGTGATTGACAACAGGCAACTGGTAAATATCCAGGAAAACTGTTTTGAGTGACTTGATAACCACCATGATTCCATACTTCAGTTTTCTCCATGTCACTTGCCTAGGCTAAGTTCAATATCTAGAGTTTGGAGGGAGGATTTGGGGTCTGCTCCAGAATGTCGCAAGGCAGATTCCCTGCTTTCCCAGGCTAACGGCAGACATCCGGGGAGCCTGCTAATGTGCAGTTGGTGGATTTATTCAGAGGACACGTCTCGTTCTCCCTCTTCCTCTCTAACCTTTCTGTCTCTCACCTCACAATGCATTTTCTTCTGGAACTGCAATTTTTGAGTGTGAGCCTCATCTTCCTTTTATCATAAGCCCTAAAACATCTCATCAGGCTTCTTTGATGTTTTAAATGTAACCAGCGGACTTGAGGTAGCATTTGCAGGGCCCTTTCTTCTCTTGGCAGGATCACTTTCCCACCCTTAATACCTTTGCCCTCATCTCCCCCTACATATCCACTGCAGAGGCCATCAACTTAAAAACCATCCCGACAATGCCAAGCCTCCACATCCTTTCATCCTTTCATCAATCCCGGGGACACAGCGATGAGGAAGTTCTGGGCAGCGCTGCCACTGACTGGCCACTTGCATAGCCCCGATTGTAGATACTCCAAGCACCAGACGTGCTCTTGCCCTCACCCTGTTATCTTTCTGACCCAGTTCCAGGATCCTGGCCTGGTAACAGCCTCAGTGTCCACACGGCTGCCCTGTACCGGCTCCGGCAAGTGGGGCATGGCCACAGATGAGTCAGGGGTAACTAGGAGGTTGTTCTGGTGTTGACTAGCTGTGTTGACCTCACTCAAGTTACTTTACTTTTCTTTATATATATATATACATATATATATATATATATATATATATATATATATATATATATTTTATTTCTAGGAGAGAGAGAGAGACAGCGTGAGCAGGGGAGGGTCAGAGAGAGAGGGAGTCACAGACTGAAACAGGCTCCAGGCTCTGAGCTGGCAGTCAGCACAGAGCCCGACGCGGGGCTGGAACCCACGAACGCGAGATCATGACCTAAGCGAAAGTCGGACGCTTAACCGACTAAGCCATCCAGGCGCCCTGTTACTTTACTTTTCTATGCCTCAGTTTCCTGATATGTAAAATAGGGCTAATAATAGTACTACTTCGTATGTATAGGACTATTGCAGATTAAGTGAGAAATGCGTGTAAAACACAGCACAGTTACTGATGATGATCATGGTGATGATTGTAATGATAACTCCCAATCTCACTCCACCAGGATGATTTTAAAACTTCAGCCACTGGTGGCCAGCAGCCAGCCCTGTCTTGGCTCTAGACCGGATCCTCTTCTTCTTTCCTCCCTTGGAGACTTTATCCTTACTGGTTCATACTCCATAATCAGACCTGGGCATCCTGGCTGACATGCTTATTTCAGAGAGTAGTAAGCAGCTTCTCCCACCGATTCACAGAATTCAACACCTTGACCTTTATTTTCTTGTCATTTGTTTCCCTTATTTCTATAACTCCAAAGTATCTTCACTGTAAGGAACAGAGGGGCTCTTCCACCTGACTTTCTTGGAATGCCCGTCCATTGATGCCTCCAGGCATAGGCATGGCTCCAGCAGCAGAGGGTTGGGAAGCTGGCACTTTAAAAAGGATGGAGGATCCTGGAAGACTTTCTGCTCCTCACTACCCTCTGCCCCCCTCAGTCCCCATTCAAATATTCTTTTGGAGTCCGGAGTCCAGCCATTTCCTTACTAACCTACAAATTTCCTCTGCAGAGGTTCATTTTCCTTGCAAACTAAGTTTGCTCCCACTGCATTGGAGTTTCACTGTTGAACTGTTTTCTAACCACCAGTGGTGGATGAGAAGAGTTCTCTGCAAATTCCAGAGCTGTGCTTGTGTGTAAGTTTGCCAGTGGCAAGTTGCACATTCAAAGTTAAAGGTAAACTTTTTGCAGTTCTTGGGGCCATTACATTTTTCCCAGCAAATTTTTCCATTTTTGTCTTCTCATCCATTCAGATCTAGAGTGGACTTTCTCGCTCCTTCTGTGTATCAACTGGGGTACAATAGATTCTTAACTTAAATTTCTTAAATTTAAAAAACTTAAAACTGAAAAAAATTTTTTAACATTTTATTTATTTTTGAGAGACAGACAGCATGAGCAGGGGAGGGTCAGAGAGAGAGGGACACACAGAATCCAAAACAGGCTCCAGGCTCTGAGCTAGCTGTCAGCACAGAGCCTGACGTGGAGCTTGAACCCACGAACCGAGAGATCATGAACTGAGCAGAGGTCAGAGGCTTAACCTACTGAGCCACCGATGCTCCTCTAAAAAACCTTTTTTAAAGGAACATTTTATTTTATAGACACACACACATGGGCACACACGAGTATATATATGTTGAATCCTCCAGTTCAAGATATAAAATACCTTCAACATCCCAAAAGCTCTCTAATGTTTCCAAATGTCCCTTCCCTGTTAATGCCAACTGTTACCACAGGCAAAATGAATTCAGTGACTCCTATCACCATGCATTAGTTTTACCTGTTCTTGAAATTCATATGAATGGAATCACATCATAGGCACTCTTTAATGGTCAGCCTTTTTTTTTGCTCGTCTCACACGTCTGTGAGATTGTTTCATGCTGTGTGTAGCAGTAGTTACTTCTGATTGCTGTATGAATAGTCTGTAGTTTATCCATTCCACTGTTGATGGACATCGGAGTTGTTTCCAGTTTTTGGCTATTTTGAATGAAGCCGCTGTGGAAATTCTTGAGCAAGTCTCTTAGTGGACAAGCTCATTTCTTTTGACTGTATACCTAGCAGTAGGATTGTTGGGTCCTAGGGTAATCATAGTTTAGCCCATAGTAAAGATTGCCAAATAGTTTTCCAAAATGGTTGTACTAATTTACACTCCCACCAGTGAAGTGTGAGCGTATTCGTTGCTCAATATCCTTGTCAATACTTTGCCTTGTTGGCCTTTGAGTTTTAGTCATACTGGTGGGTGTATCATAGTATTTCATTGTGATTTTAATTGGCATCTCCTGATGCAGCACTGATGTTAAGTAACTTTTATACGCTTATTGGCCATTTGGATATCCTCTACTGCAAAATGCCTGTTTAAGTCCTTTGCTCATTTAAAAAATTGGATTTTTTAATCTTTTTAACATTAAATATTTATTTATTTATTTTTGAGAGAGAGAAAGAGAGCCTATGTAAATTGGGGAGGGGCAGAGAGAGGGAGACACAGAACCTGAAGCAGGCTCCAGGCTCTGAGCTGTCAGCACAAAGTCCGATGTCAGCACACAAACTGTGAAATCATGACCTGAGTTGAAGCCTGATACTTAACTGACTGAGCCACTCAGGTGCCCCGATTATCTTTTTTTTTTTTTTTTTTTTAATTCATAGGAGCTCTCTACATATTCTAGATACTACTATGTCAGGTATATGTATTGTGAACATTTCTCAGTCTGAGGTTTACTTCTTTCTTTGCTCTCTTAATGGTATTTTTTTGATGAGGACAATGATCTTAACTTTAATGTGGTCCAATGAATCAGCCTTATTTTTTTTTCAATTTTTAAATGTTTATTTATTTATTTTGAGAGAGAGAGAGAATGCAAGTGGGGGAGAGTCAGAGAGGAGACAGAGAACCTCAAGCAGGCTCTGTGCTGTCAACACTGAGCCCTATGAGGGGCTCAAACTCACCAATCGTGAAATCATGACCTGAGTCAAAATCAAGAGTCTGATGCTTACCTAACTGAGCCATGCAGGCACCCCAGAAGTGCCTTTGTTATAAAGTAATGGAACATGTGTAGGCCTGTTTCTGGGCTCTCATTTGTTCTGTGGATCTATTTGAATATCTTCATGCCAATACAATGGTGTCTTGACGCTGTAGCTTTATAATAAATCTTGATATCTGCTACTGTTAATCTTTCAATGTTATTCTTCAAGATTATGCTGGCTATCCTAGGTCTTTTCTATTGCCATATTAATTTTGGAATCAGCTTTCCAATTCTCTCTCGTGCTCCCCCTCCTGGCATTTGATTGGCATTTCATTAAAGTCATAGGTTATTTAGGGATAAAACTGATATTAATAATACTGAGACTTGATACGCATCTCCACTGTTAGTCTTGTGGGTTTTCCTATGTTTTATCAATACTTCTCAATGTTTTATCATTTTCACTGTAGAAAAAATAATCACAAGATATATCTTTTACTTGGCATAATTCTTTCCTTTTAAAAAATCGGGGAGCAGTAATCATACAAAAGGTATTAAAAATCAAATTCCATTTCTAGTGTATTAACAATAGACCTCCAAGAAGTCTAGAGGCTGCACAGTGGCTTGGGTCTGGCTACCCCAGCAGTTGGCAAGGCCTGCTATGCTCCAAATTTCCATAGACTCATCGGGCCTCCCCACGTCTCTCCATGCTAAGTATCCAACCTTTACTGTTTGTGCCACCTTTTAATCCCTGAGGACCTACTTCATTTTGTTATTTTCTTGCAGCAGCATTTCAGACTGGGTGGTTTTTGCAAGCTAGCTTAAGTAAAAAGATATTTTACCAGAAGGATTTAGGGGCCCTCATAGGAGCAATGGGAGCCCCCACGGAGGGGTGTCAAAATGGGCAGAAGCCACTTGTCTTGGAAAGCTGGGTCAGGAGAAGCCTGGCAACAGTCTCTCCACAGGCACTTGGTCTACACGCTGGTATTGCTGCATGGGATGGATAGTCACCAACTGGGCCTCTGTCCTTTGGCTACTTACTAAAGAATGAGTGTCAGAAAGAGGATCCTCTGACCCAAGTTTAAATTGTGTGAGGATATGGATGCTTTGGTTTTTGTAGGGAGATCGAGGTGAGAGGAAGATTATCCCTTATCCAAATGATAGAATAAAAACTCACCAAACGGATGTACAATAAGCTATGATGGAGAGGGGGAGGGGATGCTTGAAGGTTGGAGGGCTGAAAACTGACGCTGTGTATCCTAACTAGATGGTAAGCAACTTGAGGGCAGTCACGGCGCTCTGAATATAAATTGTGACCCATAATACTTGTGATTGCTCTTTACAGCAATAAACACAGTTCAGAATATGCTCAAAGATTTAATCTTCTGGTAGGAAATCCTCACTCCTCATTATAAGGTGGAAAATGATACCTCACTCTCTTGTTCCTTCTGGGTAACATTTATGGTAATCCATAGCAGCCATCAATAATTTTAAAGAGGCGCCTGGGGTGGCTTAGTCGGTTAAGCGTCCGACTTTCGCTTAGGTCATGATCTCGCAGTTCGCGGGTTCGAGCCCCACGTCGGGCTCTGTGCTGACTGCCAGCTCAGAGCCTGGAGCTTGTTTCAGTCTGTGACTCCCTCTCTCTCTGACCCTCCCCTGTTCACGCTGTCTCTCTGTCTCTCCTAAGAAATAAATAAAACATTAAAAAAAATAAATAAATAAAATAATTTTAAAGAGGAAGAGGAAGTTAACAATATATACAGAATGATTTCAACCATGTTAAAATATACCTAAGTTAAAATAAGAGGCGTATGCACTAAAATATAAGAGTATTGGCAATTTCAATTTTAATGCTTTATTTCCTATATTTTCTGAATTTTCCACAATGACCAAACATTATTTACTTGTGTTATGGTCAGAGAACCATATTTATTTATTCTGTGGAATTTGTTGAGGCTTGTCTTCTGGCCAATTTTATAAATATGTCATTAATGAGTGAAAAAAATATATAGCTTCTATTCCTTTTTTTTAACAGATTTTTTTGGATTCTATCCTTTTTTTTAAGTTTGTTTATTTATTTTGAGAAAGAGAGAGCACAAGTTGCAGAGAGAGAGGGAAAGAGAGAGAGAGAATCCCAAGTGTGCACTGTCAGCACAGAGCCCGATGTAGGACTCAAATTCACATACTGTGAGATCGTGACCTGAGCTGAAGTCGGCCACTTAACCAACTGAGCCATCCAGACACCCCATATATAGCTTCTATTTCTTGAATGAAAGCTCTCTTTAATTTTTTAAATGTTTATTTATATTTGAGAGAGAGAGAGAGAGAAAAAAAGAGAGAGAGACAGAGTGCAAGTGGAGGAGGGGCACAGAGGAAGACACAGAATCAGAAGCAAGCTTCAGGCTCTGAGCTGTCAGCACAGAGTCTGACACAGGGCTTGAACCCACAAACTGTGAGATCATGACCTAAGCCAAAGTCAGACCCTTAACTGACTAAGCCATCCAGGCACCCCAAGAGTTCTCTTTATATGTATTTTTAAGCAGAAAAATCATGTGATTTTAATAATTAATGTCTTCACCCACCTCTATAACATGTTTTCCCTAGATTTTTAGGTTGCATACTCTTGAATCACTTTTTCAAATAATAAGAACAGTTAATGTGTACTTTGTCTTTCAAGTGAACATGTTATTGTAATGTAATATCTAGAGAGAAGTACATACATCACAAAGCGGATGGTTTGATGTATTTTCACAGAATGAAACCACTTGTGTATCCAGCACCTCCTCATGTATCCAGCACCTCCTCATGTATCCAGCATCATTAGAACCATAGTAACCCCCTCCTGCCCTTTCCAACCACTGTCCTTCCCCAAATAACCACTATCCTGCCTTCTGACACTACTGATTGATTTTGCTGGGTTCTGAACTTTATACAAATGGAATCATAAGCTACTTATTATTCTGTGTCTGGCATTCTTTACTCAATGTTACATTTGTGAGTTTCATTTATTTTGGGTGTGGTTGTAGCTTATTAATTATCATTGGTATATAGTATTCCATTGTATGAAATTAACATGGTTTTTTAATCTACGCTATGGTTGAAGATTTAGGGGTTTTCCCCAAATTTTTGACTACTACGAATAGTGTTACTACCAGAACTGTTGTACAGGTGTTTTGGCAAACACATGTATGCTTTTCTATTGGATATATGTCTAGGAGTAGAATTTCTGGGTCATAGGGCATGCATATAAACAGCTTTGGTAGATACAGTCAAATGGTTTTCCAATGCAGGTATGCCAATTCATGCTCCCCACCATGGTGCTTGGGAGTTCCAGTTGCTCCACATCTTCCCTAACACTTCCTATTATCTTTTCCATTTTAGCCATTCTGGTAGGGGTGTGGTGGCCTCTCGCTATGTTTTATTTATTTATTTGTTTGTTTGTTTTACTTATTTATTTATTTTGAGAGAGAGAGAGGCAGGGAGGAGCAGAGAGAGACAGGGAGAGAAAGAATCCCAAGCAAGCTCCACCCTGTTGGGGCAGAGCCCTATGTGGGCTTGATGTCACTAACAGTGAGATCATGACCTGAGCCAAGATCAATTCGAGCCAAGACTCGAATGCTAAACTGACTGAGCCATCCAGGCACCTCTCTTGTTTCGGTTTTGACTTGCATTTGGCTGATGACTAAAAAGGTTGGACTTTTCTCCTATGTTTATTGGCCACTACCTTCTTTTGGGAAGTGACTACCTGAATGTCTTGCCCTTTTTTCCAATCAAGCTGTCTGCTCAATAACTCTGTTAGATTATGCTTGGTAATACTGTGCTAGTCACATCTTCTCTGGCCATATTTCTTCTCTGTATGCTTGATTTATTGAGGTTTTAAAAAATATTAGAATCACCTAGAAGCTTTAAATAAATGCTATTGCTGGACCCCATCTCTAATTATTAAAGTAGAGTTTCAGTGAAATCAGTTGTAGTACAAGCATCAGTATTTTCTTAACTTTGCAACTTATTTCAAACCTATGAAAGTGTTGCAAAAATAGTACAAGGAATCCCCTTATTCTCTTCACACAGTTTCCCAAGATGTTAACATGTATCACACTTACTAGATATTAATTATTTTATTTAATATCTATGTCCAGGTTGAGATCAATATATAAATATTGGAATCATTGGAGATTAACTTGAGATATCCTGCCCTTTAACTAAGACTAGAAGTTTTTGAGAAAGACTTTTATTCCTGGCAATTGGTTGATTTTTACTTCGAGGATTTTCAGAGTTATGATGTTAGGTTTAAACAGGTTTATGATTGCTACGTCTTCTTGGTAGAGACTTTCTTGTTTTCTTTTTTCTTTCCCAACATACAGCGTTCTTCTTTAATTGTACGAATATTTGTTTCCCTCAATTCTGTATTGTCTAACATTAAAATTGCTATATCATCTTTCTTTCCATTAGTAGTTTCCTGCTATAGATTTTACCTGGCCATTATTTTTAATCTTGGTGTGACTATTGCAAATATCGATTTCTTTTGTTTTTCTTTGTTTCCATTAAGCTTCTTTATGTGTTAACTAGCAACTTTAGTGTTGTTATTATCATGAATATATTTATACTTATATTTAGACTTATTCTTTATATGTTACTTAATGGTTTTATTTGTCATTTTTTTAATTTAATTTTTCTTCTTACCTGTTTTTGGATTGATCGAATTTCTTTATTATCCTTTCTTCCAAATGGAAGTTTCCTTTTAAAATTTTAAAGTCTTATTTAGGTTTTCCAGCAAATTTATTAACAATTTATTTCCTCATTATGACCTTTTGCATCCCATACCTTCTTTTGGTTTTCATTTCTTTCTTGGTGATGTACATCATTTAGTGGTTCTTTGATAGCTTGCAGCTAGTTAATTCTTCAAATCTTTGAAAGTCTGAAAATGTCTTTATTTTTTCTCAGCCTTGAATGATACTTTGACTGGTATATAATTCTAATCGAAAAAGTATTTTCCACCTGTTTTTTGAAGAAAAAAATTTACATTTTGTGAAATCTATTATCACTGATAAAAAGTCAACTGTCAGGGCACCTGGATGACTCAGTTGGTTAAGTGGTTAAGCGTCTGATTTCTGTTCAGGTCATGATCTCATGGTTTGTGGGTTTGAGGCCTGTGTGCTGTCAGCTCAGAGCCTGGAGCCTTCTTCAGATTCTGTCTCTCTCTCTCTCTCTTTATCTCTCTCTCTGTCCCTACCCCACTTGTGCTCTCTCTCTCTCAAAAATAAATATTTTTTAAAAGAAGACACTGTCTTTTTTATTGTCTTTTAAAAAATACTCTGTCTTAACTCTGATAGTTTTTATAACTTTTCTTCCTGTTTGTTCTAAAGTTTAAATATTATGTTTCTAAGTGAGGGATTAAAAGCAAATGTATCTAGTTCATAATATAGACATGCTTTCAATTTAAGAATACCTGTCATTCTTCAATTCTGGAATATTCTCAGCTATTTAAATATTATCTCTCTTCCAGTCTCTCCTTTTGTAACATGTCATAACTTTTCATTATAGGTTCTAGTTTCTAAATTTCTTTCAGAATTTACATTTCTCCGTATTTGTGCTATTTGCTGGTGATTTACCTTCAAAGTGATTAATTCTCTCTTTGACTATATCCAGCCTATGGTTCCACCTGTTTAATGATGTTCATATGTATACAGTTATGACATTTTATTAAAAAGGTTTTTTTTATAAATAAGCCACTAATATTTACACTTATGACATTCAAGGTTTTTTTTTTTTATTTATTTTTTTTATTTTAGACGTATTTGTTTTAAAGACCTTTTCAGGGGGCACCTGGGTGGCTTAGTTGGTTAAGCATCCGACTTTCGCTTAGGTCATGATCTCGCAGTTCATGGGTTTGAGCCCCGTTTCGGGCTCTGTGCTGACTGCCAGCTCAGAGCCTGGAGCCTGTTTCAGAGTCTGTGTCTCCCTCTCTCTCTGACCCTCCCCTGCTCATGCTGTCTCTCTCTCTCCTAGAAATAAATGAAACATTTAAAAAAAATTAAAAAAAAAAACAAAGACCTTTTCAGATTTATTTCTATTATTTATAATTCTTAGTTCTCCCCATGGTGGTTTGTTGCCTTGTGTGATTTCTAACTATTGATTATGAAGTAATCTTCAGGGATAGGGTTTTAGTAGGAGCCTTACATGCCCTGAATAACAGAAATGTCTAGAGAAGCTAGTCTATTATAGTCTAGTCCTCTCCTAGAATCCTATGTGATTCATGGATTCAAGAGTAATTTTTAATGTTACTCTCTTGGTTTGGACTACATCACAGCCTGCTTGGCACTGGCCTGGGTTCTACATTTCATGAATGATTTCCTTTCTATCCACGGGCCCAGATGGCTAACAAACTTCCTTCTACTGTCCCAGTAGGTGAAGTTTTCCTAGTCTGTTTTCTATGGGCAGCTATTGTTGAATCCTCAGTTTATTCAGGTAGCTCAGTTCCAATTCCCCTCACACATTGGACATATGGCTTAGACCCTCCCCATGCAGGAGTTAAAAACTCAACTTCTAGTGGTTAAGGCCTAAATTCAATCCTGTAATCCCTATAGCTACTTATGTTTTAACTCCTGCTCAGTGTTTGGATTTGATACTTCATTTTGTTTCTGAAAGCTTTGATGTATTAGATATTTATTAGATAAGCATTTGAACTTGTAATAGTTCAGTATTTGTCTATATTTAGAATGAGACAGTGAATATTTCTCTGTCAGCCCAATTTGCCATATTGACTAAGTGTGTGTGTGTGTGCACACGTGTGTGCGTGTGCACGTGTGTGTGTAGATGAAACACCATAGAGGTAGCCGCAGAACCACAGAATGGTTTTGACACAGAAGCCAAGAAGGGAAATAGCTTCAAAAAGGAGTTGATGATCATTGGTTACTATCAAGGGCAGAAAAAAAAAAATGAGGACTTGTTATGAACATAGGCTCTAAAAGTGAGTGACTCCCAAGGGTATTGTTTCATTAGGTTTCAGGAGGAAGAGAGAAAGGTGGTGGCAAAATGGAAACAGTGACATCTATACCACCTGGTTGGGAAGTTTGATAGTGATAGGAAGGAACACTGGGTTGTGTGAAGATTTGTTTTTCAGAACAGGAGAGACAAACGAATGCCAATAATTCACTTTTCTATCCAGTGAGACTCTTACCCTTCTAGTAATGTAAATCGTGTTTGCTTCCTCTATAGAAAAGTCATACTGATAAGTTCTTCCAGCTTGTGTGGCCTTCACAAACTCTCTTTTCTAAGATCTCTTTGAGGCTCTAAGTTTGAATTTGGCCTTATTAACTCATGTTATGGTTCTGAGTCTGGGTCTTGTCTTCTTGGTGAAATAGATAAGGATGTGATTGGTATAGTAAAGGCATATTCAATCATATCTAAGCCAAGCAGATGCCTAGTAAAGTGTGGCCCATTTCCATAGTGAGTAGGAGTAAGCGTGGGGAGAGAGGAAGTACTATGTTAATTGATGGAGGGAAGTCAAGATGGAGGGGGGGGAGGAAGAAGGAAGAGATGAAGAAGAGAGAAGGGAAGAGAGAGGTAGAGGATATATGTATATTGATTGATTAATGAGGAAGGCAATTGCAGAACCCACTTGAACCTCTGAGGGCAATTGATACTGTAATGCCACATGCCTCAGCAGATATACTCAGTCTAAAGATATTCTCTGCTCAACCTCAAGCTATTATTAGTCACACTCCTTAAGCTTTCATGTATCTAGTTATTGTATCCCTCAATATATCTGGTGTGGTTTGGGGTAGTCTAATGCCTTCAGAGTCCCCTCAGCCAAAAGGGATCCTTTGGGCCCACAAGTAATTGCCCTCCATATGCTTTTCTTGAACTGAGATGCCCTTGGGTTCACAATCTCCTTCCTGACATTGATCTTTGGTGGGTTCACTCAAGGCTTTATTATGTAAACCTCTTCCAAGATTCTTATCATCAACTCAATTTTAGATATCTCAGTTGGGTTGTAATGTTCTCCATGTGTGAATTGAGTGGGCGAACAAGATGAACGTTGACATGGCTGTTGGAAGAAATGGCTATAGAAGCAGGGGTTGGACAAGGCTTCTTTGAGCCAAGAATAGCCTTTAGGACCAGGCCCTTGTGCAGAAGTGGTGTTTAAAGCCCAGTTGGTGTTCAAAATCCTTAGTTACAGCTAAGCTGCAGAAAATGGAAGCCAGCAAACAACTGAGCAGCCCCCCTAAGCTACTGGCCTCAAAGGCAGCCTATTCAGTGTTAAAACAAGAAAGAATAAATCTGAATGCTCTGGAGAACAACCTTAGTAAAGCTTTTCATTAATTGTAGTTTGGATGGAAATGCTAGAATCACTCTGGGAACCTCCCAAAATTAATTAACTGCTTCGCTGAAATGAATAAATAGAAAGCTTAAGAAAGGGGATTGCACTTCCCTGTCTACTCAGGGTTCATAGAACTCGCTTGAGGGAGACTCAAAAGAAACTCTTGGATCAGCATAGTGGAGTTGATAGAGCTGAGCCAGAGCCAGAGGCTGGCCAAGTCTCTACTGCCCAATGTTAACCTTGATTTGGGTTGGCTCTTATTTTAGAGCTGTCTCTGCCAAAGACAGGAGGCTTTCGTTTAACTCGCCACTTTCTTTCAGAACCTGCCAGGAATTACCTCCTTCAGGAAGTCTTCTTTGCCTACCTCTCTCAACCCCCTCAAGCCCTGATTGGGTGATCACTGTCCTCTGTGTTCCTACACAGCCTGTACCCACCTCTATCACAGCATGAGTCACTTTATGCCATCATTGGTGTTACTGGTTGTCATTCTTCCCCATGTGACCAAATATCTCCATGCGAGGGCGAGTCTTAGCTTTCCTTAGACCTCAGCTTCTATCACATGGCACTGTGTGTTGCAGTGCTCAATCTATTTTGAACTGAATTGCTATTAGAAACCTATTGGGATGTACCCATGGCTTAGTGTACTCATTACTATTGTAATCACTTGCAGGAAAAGAACAGGTTGTGTATGTGGGTCACTGTGTGTGTTTTAACTCTGCCTAATGCACCATCCATCACCACTTTGATGTGTATCTGAGCACACTGGAACCACACAAGTTGGGCAGGTATTTCCAAAGCTAACCAGGACGCCTGGCACAGCAAGGAAGAGAAAGCTGTTCTCGTCTCTGCCTCTGGGCCACGAGTGGTTTGCATGAAGTTGGACTCGATCTACTCATTCTCTAAAGATTTCTTATTTTGAGTGTTCTTTTCTACTTCCATCTCCACTCTGGGAACGTAGGTACTATCAACATAGAACACCGAGGGCAGTTTGAATTTGCCACTAAACAGGAGTCCTTGACAAGTTTCTTGCAAATAACTCCTTCCTTTCAGAAGGTCTATAAAACTAGGGGTCTTGGCAGAAGTGAGCCGTCATGGGCATCTTGGGTTCTACAACCCCAGGGACTGGGCAGGCTCACGCCACAGAAGCAAGAGCTGCCACTCTGGTCACCAGCCTTCTTTCCTGATCATTTGAGTCCCTGTGGGCAGGGGGGAGGGGGACCATGGCTCAGAGGAGGTAGCATTTTAATCACATTGGCAGCTAACACCTTATCCTTATCTAGGATGTGCTTGACTAGGATGAGTTAGTGACCTAGAAGGGAGCTGCCCAGGGAAGAGCAAGCTGACAAGTGGTCACTGTAGAAAAGTGGGAAGTGTCAGAGATACACTGTCCCTGACTTATGACTTTGTTCTGGATCTTGACTACTCAATATAAGGTTTTAGTTTATGAGTTCCAGCCTCCAGCCTCTCCCCTAGGAGGTCAGGGAACAGGACAGCTTCTATTCCCTGAGGATACTGTCTGTTTTTAGAGACAGGGAACCAGTAATACAAACAAATAAATGAAATAAGCCAGGCAAATGGGATAGAGGATGCCCAGTTAGATTTAAAATTCAGATAAAAACTGAATTTTATTTTAGTATAAGTAGTCCCAAATATTGAGCTTATATTGAAAAATTACTTGTCAGAGTGCCTGGCTTAGTTGGTTAACCATCCTACTCTTGATTTCACCTCAGATCATGATCCCAGGGTCGTGGGATTGACCCTCACAAGGGGCTCTGCACTGAGCCTGGAACCTGCTTAAGAATTTTCTCCTCCCTTTGCCCCTACTGCTCCCCCACCATGTTCTCTTCCTGAAAATAAAATAAAATAAATTATTTGTTGTCATGTGAATACTTAACACTACTGAACCATACACTTAAAAATGGTCAGGATGGCAAAAAAAAGTATTTGATTTCTCTGATGGCCTAATTTAGGTGTCTTGTATTTTTTTATTTGCTAAGTCTGGCAACTCTAAAACAGAGGCAAAGACCTTGCCTTTCCATTCCCCCTTCACTTCACACCAGGGTCATAAACATAGCCAGAAAGGTTCTCCTGGGCTTTGCCATTTGGCCCGCGGGGCTAGCAGCCCCAGATGTAGAGTGAGGCACAGTCAGCCTGGGATTAAGGATGAGGTTCCAGATCCAGAACAGCACTCCTTCATGCAGAATCCAGGGAGGGGCCAGGAGGGGTGCATCAGGGTGATCCCTGCTGTCATGGGCCCACAGAAACCACCCTCCAGGGAGGGAAGACGCTGAATCTCAAGTAGAGAAAGATCTTGATGTACAGGCTCCAGCAGAACTCAGCAATCAGTGGCCTGAATATGTCTGCGACAGCTCCTTCTCGCAGTGACAGTCACCCCCAAGCCTTTAAGCTCAGAGCCATGCCTGTGTGCGCTCCTACTTTAAGCAAACCCAGTACCACATATCAAAATCTGGATTTGCCAAAAATACGTTAGTGAATGATTATTTCATCTGATGGCAACAGGATAGACCATAGACTTTCTTTAATTAGTGAGGTTTCCCTTGTGCATTTAAAATGGGAATCCCTTTGGAAAAGAGGAAGAAGAGAAAGATTGGCACACCACCCTGAGGAAGGCCAGGGATTGCAAAAGCAAATGTCACCTGAGGAGGGCCAGACAACTAGCAGCCATCCCCAGGCCACCAGGACCACCGTGCACAGGATGCAAGTGCACACCGTGCTTCACAGGTGTGAAGAGGATATGCAGCAGAAAGACTCCATTGGGAGGGTCACAGAGATGGTCTCCTTGTTTTATAGGCATAGAGCAAGTGTGTGAGCTCAGGCTGCTGTTTGCACACATGTGTGTCATCCCCCCTCACCCGATGTGATGCTCTGAGCAGAAGCTGGGAAGATGCTGGATGCATTAGGGAGGGTTGCTCATGGCGTAGAAGCTGGTGGAGAGAAGGGGAGAACTTGTTCTGGTCCAAGGACACCGGACCAATGGAGGGCAGCCACAAACAGAGGGCTGGGCAGAGATTGCTTCAAGAAATCATCATATTGGGGCTCCTGGGTGGCTCAGTCCATTGGGCATTCAACTTGTGCTCAGGTCATGATCTTGAGGTGCATGAGTTCGACCCCCAAATGGGGCTCTGTACTGACAGTTCAGAGCCTGGAGACTGCTTCAGATTCTGCGTCTCCCTCTCTCTGCCATTCTCCTCTTGCACACTTTCTCTTTCTCTCTCTCTCAAAAATAAAAATCATTAAAAAAAAGTGTCCTTGGTGAAAGGTGAAACCTTACTGAGTAGGGTAGGTCCATAATCCACTATGACTGGTGTCCTCTAAGAAGGCAGACATGTGACAACAGAGATACACAGGGAGAACACAACAGCAAGGCAGAGATCTGAAGGACATAGCCCGCACGCCAAAGATTGGCTGCAAACCACCAGCTGCTAGAGGAGAGGCCTGGAATAGACCATCCCTTGCAGGCTTCAGAAGGAACCATCCTCGTGGACACCTTTCTTCCATTCTCCTGACCTCCAGCAGAGAGACACAGTGCATTTCTGTTGTTTGTAGTGCTATGTTACAGCAACTGTAGCAAACTGATACCCATAATAATGATAGTAATCACCACTGAATTATTACTATGTGGCGGGAACCATAGTAAGTGATTTACAAAGATTATATCACTTAGTTTTTTATGGCAGCCCTATGAGAAAGGAACTGTAATTATCTCACATTACAACTGAGGAAAGGGAAGCTTGGAGGACTAGAGGTTGCACTGCCAGAGGCATCTAAGATCAAAGCCTGGGCTCCTAATCATCCTGCCACCCAGCCCACACTTGGCACTGAGCAAGATAGAGACAGCCATGGCAGGCCGAGTTCATACTGGTGCGGAGGCATTAGCAAGGGGCCCCAAGAGAAGGCACGATAAACACTTAGGAGTCTTTCTGTCCTATGTAAAGCAGTAGGCAATACAGAACTTAAAAAAATATCAAATCGGGGTGCCTGGGTGGTTCAGTCATTAAGCATCTGACTTCAACTCAGATCATGATCTCATGGTTCATGAGTTCAAGTCTCACAGCTGGTGAGCTTGAGCCCCACTTCTCTCTCTCTCTCTCTCCTGCCCCTCCTGGGAGTCTCTCTTTACCCCTTGCTCACTTGTGCCCCGCCCCCCAAAATATCAGATCATATTAGGTAGAAACATAGACAAAGAGAGAAGTGCTTTGGGGCTGAGAAACCTTCAAATTACACTTGAGAAACAACAGTTTTCTTCATCCAGATGGTGGATCAGCCCTACTCAGCTCCCCAAGGAAAAAAGTAAACTGGTAAGTCCCTGTATGAGTCAGGATTGGCTGGGTTCTGCTGTAGTCTCCAATGAGCCCAGAACACTGGTCTCCTGAAGTCTCTACCACATGCGTTCACTAGGTAAAGTAAGCAGAGAGGCACTTCTATAGAACAGCCGTGGTCACCTCAAACTGGGAAGGATTTAGATGCATGACTTTTTGAATAATGATGTTGCTCAGAAAAAATAGGCTTCATGATCAAATAGAAAATATCTTGACGGGGGGCACCTGAGTGGCTCAGTCACTTAAGCGTCTGACTTCGGCTCAGGTCATGATCTCACAGTTGGTGGGTTCGAGCCCCACGTCAGGCTCTGTGCTGACTGCCAGCTCAGAGCCTGGAGCCTGTTTCAGATTCTGTGTCTCCTCTCCTTCTCTCTCTGACCCTCCCCTGCTCACGCTGTGTCTCTCTCTCAGAAATAAATAAAACATTTAAAAAAAATTAAAAAAAAAAGAAAAGAAAATATCTTGACAGTAGCTGACTGGTGAAATGATAGTGGCTAAACCATGGTTAAGTACATTACGGTTAAGTGTGTCGAGGGTAAACAGGATACACATTCAATACTTTTGTTTTATGTTGTTTGTTTTGGAATTTTCAAAATCTTTTATCCCCGATAAGTAAACATTACACCTTGACAAAGTCTTTATCCAACACCCAGTGACAGCTTATTTAATGTCTGTTGAAATGACTCAATGAAATGTTAGTTGCTCAAAGTATGAAACAATATACAGGTAGAATCATCACAGAACAGGGGCACCTGGGTGACTCAGTTGGTTAAGCGCCAGACTTTGGCTCAGGTCATGATGTCATGGTTCGTGGTTGGAGCCCCACCTTGGGCTCTGTGCCGACAGCTCAGAGCCTGGATCCTGCTTCTGATTCTGTGTTTCCCCTGCCCTATGCCCCTCCCCCACTCATGCTCTATCTCTCTGTCTCTCAAAAATGAATAAACATTAAAATTTTAAAAAAGAATCGTCACAGAAGTATAGAACAGAAGACATGCCCTGGGATGCTTTTCTCCTCTGAAGTTTGGATTTTCCTGGGCCAGTAAAATCAAAAGAAAAAACTGGACAGGCTGGCCATAAGGATCTGAGCAACAATGACCACCTATTCGTCTCTTCAATAAAGCAAATCGAAACATTAGACTGGACCTGGAATTAGCAGTAGAGCCATCTTTAAGTTGAATACATTGAGCTTTTTGAAGGTCTCACTGTGTTGTCTTTATTTTGCTCATTTTGTCAGAGCAAAGGGCACTGATTGGCACTGAGCTAAACCGCCTGTGTTCCCCTTCAGAAGCCTCATAGACAGAACCCCCCGGGGCAGTAGGGCTTGGCGTCAGCAGGAAGAATGAGCCTCAGAGAGTGGCTGCCATTTCTGGAGTCTGTGCGGAGGGTGGGGGTTTGCTCCCAGGGACATGCCCCTCTTGGTTCCAAGCTGTCTCCCGACCGGCCCCCGACCCTGTCCCACAGAGCTGGGCAGGATGGGGTGGTGGAATTAGCTCCCTCATGGGACAGCACTCAGGGCCCTAGCTCCTGGACTCCTGCCCTCAGCTCCCTCTCCGAGTGAACAGTTCTCACAGGGATTAGCCTGAGGCCCAGGCTCCCTTTCTCTCAGCACCAAGCATGCATTTCCTTTCCTTCTCTCTGCACCCACCTGGAAAAGCTGCCTGACTGCCTGACTGCCTCCGGGCCCTCCTGGCCCTGTAGCTCTCCACAGAAATTTCTGGCAGCAAAGAGGTGATAGAAAACAGAAGCACAGGGCCCAAAGTTGGGAGCTGGGCCATGTCGCTCAGACCTTGGCCCTTCCCTCTCAGTGTGTCCCCATGTTAGGTGATCACCAAATTCTCTGCTCTGCCCCTACACTCAGGCTCCTGAGGAATGTTGGTGGGGGGGTGGGGAGGGGGTGTTTCCGCTGACCAGCAAGATTCACAGGCACACAGACTCCGGGAGAGGAACCATCTTCACTTTCACAGGCTGAGAGGGATGCCTCTCAGTCCTGGTCATGAGGAAGAAATGCAAAGATGAGCACAATGGACATTTATAATAATTTTCACTTCTATTTGCACACAGAGGATAACATTTGAAGGACCCTGGGAAGCAGCAAATACTTTTCAATTAGTTGGATGCCATCGCCATTTGGGCAGTCAGGAAGACAGGTAGATAATTAATACATCCTTTATTGCTTTACGGGGCAATAAAACAGGGAAACGGGACCCAGTGCTATGGCTTTCTCCTTTTAACTGGGCTCTTGTTTAAACGTGTGTGTGTGTTTTCCCAAGTTTAAACTTTCAGAGTTATATAACCGTTCCCCTTGGCTTGTAATCAAACTTCCAGATTAGCTGGAGGTGCCCTGCACGAGCAGGGATTTGGCACGAGGGCTTCCTGGTCAGGCTGTCCTCTAAAAGAAAGGTGTTTTTTTGTGGGTCAAGGAGGAGAGTTGTGTGCAGATAGGTCCTGCAGCCCATGTTCAAGACTTTCGGGCCAATATTCTGAGCATCTCCAGTTCTCAAAAAGGTAACCATTAAAGGTAGGAAATCTATTACTCTTTGCCCCTTGAAAAGAATGTCCAGGATACTGAAATGTCTATACCGGCAGGGGCCACTTGAGAGAAAGTCAAAACTTCCAGTTATTCAAGTTCTTTTAAAAAAAAAAATTTTTTTATGTTTATTTATCTTTGAGAGAGGGAGACAGAGCATGAGTGGGGGAGGGGCAGAGAGAGAGACACACACAGAATTCAAAGCAGGCTCCAGGCTCCAAGTTCCAAGCTGTCAGTACAGAGCCCGACAAGGGGCTTGAACTCACCCACCTGTGAGGTTGAACTCACCCACCTGAGCCAAAGTTGGACGCTTAACCGACTGAGCCACCCAGGTGCCCCTCAAGTTGTTATTTCAGTGGTGTGCTAACCCGGGATCAGAACAGGGTGATTCTTGGAAGCAGTGTCTTGTGGGGCCCAGACCTTAAATGTTTCCTTCTTTTTCTTGCTTGCTTCCTTCTGTTAACTGAGTTACCATCTCCTAGCTGCTAGTTAAAATGAAAACTATTACTATTTATGTAGGATTTGCAGGTATGGTGGAAGAGAGATTATGGGTAGGACTAAACATTTCAAACTTCTTTTGGTAGGACGCTCTGTCTTGGGTAGAACATTAGGTTTCCCCTAAAACCCAAGCCAACTGGTCCTTTCAAGGCCCCCCTGGGCCTCCAAAATTTGCATGAGAATTAATGGCTCCCAGCTCTTAGATCCCTGGTGAAAGGCTTATAGAAATGCAAATCACCAGACATCCCTGAACTCCTCAAAACACAGAAGAAACAAATCGGTGACTTGGGGACCCCCAGGCATTGATTTCCTTCTCCAGAGGTGGCTCCCAGAAGTGAAACGGAAGTCAGCTGCTGGGTGAGGAGGGAGGCAACATTCCAGCCACCAAGGTGGTACCAACTCACTGTAAAAGAAGCAGAGACTTTAATGAAGCCCAAAGAGCTTCTCCCATCCTTCAGCTCTCAGTCTGATTTTCTGTTTCAGTGGAGTTAGTAGGCCAAGTGGGGAAAATGGCAAGCCACACAGGAATGTGAAAGTCCACCACTGACTAAAACAGACCAGATTATTATCCCATGACCTTTTATGTTTAAAAAGAGAATACCATTGTTATTCCTTATCATAAAAGTGATGCATTGGTCACTGAACAAATTCAAACATTAAGAAAAGTATTAAAAAGAAAGCTGAACTCCATGACCCGAGATAAAGACTATTAAAAGTTGGTGGACATTTTTCCAGATAGGTTGTATGTGGCTGGGTATGGGGGGTGGGTGGGTGTGTCTGTATATCTGTAAATAAATTCACAACAAGGGGATGACATTACACTTGTTTTTATGTAATTGTCTTTTTTAAATTCATCAACATATGACAATAAATATAGCCATTTCATGTAACTACTTGGTATTGTATGTGTGTATGGTAATTTATTAGCCAACTGATTTGATACACATGTCAGTTTTTTCCTAATATTTCACTATTATAAACTGTACTACAATGGACATCTTATGGATATTTGGGTGATTATTTACTTAAAGGCAAATTGCTAGAAATTAAATTGCTGAATCAAAGGGAAAGTTTATTTCATCTACCTATGTATCTATCTATGTATCTATCTATCATCTATCTATCTACTTACTTACTTACTTACTTACTTACTTAGTAGGTTCTACATCCAATGTGGGGCTTGAATTCACAGCCCCTAGATCAAGAGTCTATGTGCTCTATTGACTGAGCCAGCCAGGCACCCTGACAGGAAAGTTTGTTTTATTATTCTGCCGTGTAGTTTATAATCCCAACACCAGAGCATGAGAGCACCCATTTCCTCCTACACTTGCCAACACCAGGAGGCTCTGAGATTGTTTTTAGACTTTGCGATTTGATGAATCCATATATATAATAGTTTTAATTTGCATTTCTTTGATTACTTGTGATATCGAACTTTTTGGATATTTTTCCTGGCCACTTTCTTTTTTCTTTTCTCTCCTCTCCTCCCCTTTCCTCTCCTCTCTTCTCCTCATTAATTAGCTCCACATGTCTTTTGTCCATTTTTCTAAAGGATGTTATTACATTTCTCTTTCAGTTATAAGAACTCTGTGTGTGTTAGAAATATAAGCCCTTTGCTGTCATATATTTTTCAAGTACTTAATTCTTTTTTTCAACTTGGTAATATAGAAGCTGTTTATTTTAATGAGATAAAATTTGTTAGTATTTTGGGAGATTGTGATTTTAAAATGTTATAACCTGGGGTGCCTGGGTGGTTCAGTTGGTTAAGTGCCAGACTTCAGCTCAGGTCATGATCTCACGGTTCATGGGTTTGAGCCCTACATCAGGCTCTGTGCTGACAGCTCAGAGCCTGGAGCCTGCTTCAGATTCTGTGTGTGTCTCTCTCTCTGCCCTCCCTCACTCACACTCTCTCTCTCTCTCAAAAATAAGTAAACATTAAAAAGTTTTTTAATAAAAAAATAAAATGTCATAACCATGATATCATTATTATTACAGTATATTTGTGGTTTCTGTTAAAAATGCAAATTTGGTCTACCAGAATTTTTGTTTGTGTGATGAGGTGGCATAAAGCGACCTGAAGGCAAAGCACAAGCTGACACCCACTCCTCACCCAGGCACTCCTGGCTGCCTAAGAACAAACAGAGGGACAATTTTTTCAATATCCTAATCTCCAGAAACCTATAGACCCCATTTCCTGGAGCCCCAACATCACCCTCATCAAGTCTAAGTGCTTGCCATGGTGCTATGGAAAACGAAGGCAAATGAAAAGTTAAATTTCCTTTCTGCCTACAGCCCATTGACAAGTCCTTGAAACGGGCAGAGCGACCTTCCTCTAGGACCTCAGCTCCCTCCATGATGACACTTTGCTGGGGGCAAAAGGGAATCTTGGCTTAACATTATCCTGATTCCCAGTTTCCTATGAGTCTCTTTCAACACATGAAAATTCCTTTGCAAGCCTCCTTTATCTTTAACCTCCAAGTATATGTTGGCAATTATACTCCAAGAATATGGTCCCTGATACACATCTGAAGGCTCTCATGACTGAGGTTTTGCTAAACAGTAATAAACGGCATTTTCCTAACAACAGCTAGCCCCTCAATGTCCTGGATACCTTGCTTCCAAAATTCCTTGGAGACTTATTCTGTTCCTAACCCCCTCCTAACCTGAAGGTATATAATCAGTCACCCCTTCACAACCCCCGTGTGTCTCTTAGTGCCAATGGGTGCTGTCCCCGTGTTTAGTAAAATCATCTTTTTGCACCAAAGACATCTTCAAGAATTCTTTCTTGGCCATCAGCTCCAAACCCTGCCATCACCCCAAAACCCCATCTTGTGTGTCAACATTTTGATATTAGTAAGTACCCACCCATTACTCATTTCCCCCTCAAACTGAGTATTCTTATATGTTTTACTGCATCTACTTTTTAAAGTACTTCTTGTTGATTTGATTGAAGCATACAGAAAAGTACACAAGTCAAAGCATACAATTTGATCAATTTTTAAGAGTGACAACACGTTTTTCCTATTCAGATCAAGGAGCAGAGCCATCCCCAAAACCCTGAAAACTTCCCTCATGACTCCCAGTCACTAGTAGTAGTTACTAATTTTGACCAAGAGTAACCACTGTACTATGTCAATCACCACATGTTACCTTTATCATTAAACATTTTTTTGAATTATGGTAAAATACATAAACATAAAATTTACCACATTAGCCATTTTTACAGTTCAGCAATGTTAAGTACATTCACACTATTGTGCAATCAACCTCTTTCCATCGTGCAAAATTAAAACTCCTTACCCATTAAAACAATAACTCTACACTTCCTCTCCCTCCAGCCTCCTACTTCCTGTCTTTATAAATTTGGCTACCCTGGTACCTCATATAAATGGAATCATACAGTATTTGTACATTTGTGACTGGCTTATCTCAGTTAGCATAATGTTCCTAAGGTTCATCCACACTGTCACATGTGTCAGAATTTCTTTCCTTTACACTGCTGATTAATACGCCATTGTATGGACATACCACATTTTATTTAATCACTCAGTTGTTGCTGGGCAGTTGGGATGCTTCCACTTTTTGACTACTGTGAACAATGTTGCTATGAACATGAGTGTGCAACTGTCTCTCTGATGCATATTCCCAGAAATGACATTGCCACATCATATAGGAATTCTGTTTTTAATTTTTTGAGGAAATGCCATAGCATTTTCCATAGAGGCTACATGATGTTTCACTCCCATCAACAGTGGACTAGAGTTTTACCTTTTCTACATTCTCACGAACACTTACTATTTTCTGTTTGTTTTTGTTAGTTGCTATAGTAGCCATCCTAATGAATACACGGTGGTGCCCTTTGTTTTTGAGCTTTATATAAATGGAACCATTCAATATGTATTATTTTGTGTCTGACCTGTTTTGTTTAATATTTTTGTGAGAATCCTCTATGTTACTGCATAAAACAATGTTTAATTCATTTTCAAGGCTTTATAATATTCCATTAGTGACTTTATTATAATTTACTTGTCCACTCTAATGTTGAGGGACTTTGGGGTTGTTTCTGAACTAGTTACTATCATGAACAATTATGTCCTTCTGTGTACACATGTATGCATATCTGTTGAATGTATGTCAAGGAGTAAAACTGCCAGATCATAATGTGTTCATATATTCAGCATTAGTAGATACTCTCAAACAGTTTTCCAAAATTGTCTCAATTTCACAACCACTAAAGTATATCTCCAATTGGTCTACATCCTGCCCAATACTTGGCTGTTTTACTATTACTGGTGGGTAAAAAGTGGTATTTAATTGTGGTTTAAATTTGCATTTCTTTGATGAATAATGAGATTGACCACCATTTAAGACATGCATTGGCCATTTGGATATTCTCTTGTGGTGTGTATGCTAAGTCCCTTTCCCATTTTTTCTGTAGTTTTTTTTTTCTTGTTTTTTTTTTTTTTTTTGGTTTTTTTTTTTTTGCCTTAGTAACTTAAAGGACTTCTTTATTCATTCTGAATGAGTCCTTTGTTAGAAATGTATGTTGCATATCTTTTCTTCAGTCTGTGGCTTGCCTTTTCAGTCTCTTAAAATGGTATCATCTGATGAACAAAGGTTCTTTATTTTTATGTAGTCAACTTATCAATGTTTTCTCTTATGGCTGGTGACTTTCATCTCTTCTTTAAGAAATTTTTGCATATCTCAATAACTCACAAAAATTCCAAAAGCATAATTGTTTTACTTTTCACATATAGATCTACATCCAGCTGTGGGGTTTTGTTGTTGTTGTTGGTGGTGGTGGTGGTGTTTTGTATTTGTTCTAATCATTTGAGGGAGAGATTAAGATGCAGTTTCTCCATATGGCTCTACATTGACCCAGAATCACTTATTAAGAAGACTGTCCCTTGTGGAGAAATGGGCACCCTCCTACACTGTTGGTGGGAATGTAAACTGGTACAGCCCCTCTGGAAAACAGTGTGGAGGTTCCTCAGGAAACTAACAATAGAACTCCCCTAGGACCCAGCAATAGCACTGCTAGGAATTTACCCAAGGGATACAGAAATGCTGATGCATAGGAGCACATGTACCCCAATGTTCACAGCAGCACTCTCCACAATGGCTAAAACCTGGAAAGAGCCTAAGTGTCCATCAACAGATGAATGAATCAAGAAGATGTGGTTTATCTATACCATCGAATACTACATGGCAATGAGAAACAATGAAATCTGGCCATGTGTAGCAACATGGACGGACCTTGAGGGTGTTATGCTGAGCGAAATAAGTCAGGCAGAGAAGGACAAATATTATATGTTTGCACGTACAGGAGGATTAGGAGGAACTTAACTGAGGAACAAGGGGGAGAAGAAGGGGGGAAATGGTGGGGGAAAGGGAGAGAGGCAAACCATGAGAGACTCTTGAATGCTGACAAAAACTGAGGACTCATGGATGTGGGGGGAGGGGAGATGGGCATGGAGGAGGACACTTGTGGGGATGAGCACTGAGTGTTATGTGGAAACTAATTTGACAATAAACTTTTGTAAAAAAAAAAAAAAAGAAGAAGAAGAAGAAGAGTAGGATGCTCTACTGCCTGAGCCAGTCAGGCATCCCTCAACAAAACTATCCCAAAGGAAAAAAAAAATAAAAAATAGAAAACTGTCTTTTTTCCCATTATAATCCGGGACCATCTTTGTTTCTGATTTCTCTATTTTGTTCCATTGACTTATTTTTCTCTTGTGCCAATGCCACACTATCTTAATTACCTAGCGGTATAATAACTTGTGGTATCTAATGTAAGTTTTTCAACTTTGTTTTTCTTCAAGATTGTCCTGACTATCGTTGGCCCATGGCCCTTTGTATTTCCATACATAATTTAAATGCCACAATTTAAATTTCAAGATCTACATTAAAAAGAAAGAAGAAAGCCTGCCAGGATATTTTTGATGTTTGCATTGAAACTATGGATCACTTTTAGGGAAGTTGATATCTTTATAACATCAATAAACTACAAATATATCCATCCATTTATTTATATTTCCTTTAGTGTCTCCAAATAATGTTTATAGTTTCTGTATAGACACCTTCCAAGTCTTTTGTTAGAATTATTCCTAACTATTTGATTTTTAATGCTACTGTAAATTCTATCAAGTTCTGAATTTAATTTTCTATTTATTTGTTGTAGATATTTAGAAACATAATTGACTTTTGTATATTGGCCTTGTTCTATTGGACTTGCTTAATCTGCTTATTAGTTCTAATAATTTATTCATAGATTCTATCTTATCTATCTATTTATTTTTTCTTACCTTATTGCACTGGCTAGGACCTCCAATATGATGTTAAGTAAAAATGGTAATAAGAGTGTCCTGGTCTCATTATCAATCTCAGGGGATTTCAGTACTGCATGATTAAATATGATATTACTATAAACTTTTCTTGATATACCTTTTATCAGATTAAGGAAGTTTTATTTTATCATTGATCTGTATTGAATTTTATCAAATTCTGTATCTTTTTCTGCATCTAATGAGATGATTATAAGATATTTCTCCTTTATTATATTAATAAGGTGATTTATATGACTGATTTTTGAATATTAAGCAAACTGTTTCTCTTTTTAAAATTTTTTAAAAAGTTTATTTATTTTTGAAAGCGAGAAAGCAGGGGAGGGGCAGGGAGAGAGGGAAACATAGAATCCAAAGCAGGCTCCAGGCTCTGAGCTGTCAGCACAGAGCCCAATGCAGGGCTCAAACTCACGAACTGTGAGATCATGACATCAGCCAAAGTTGGACACTTAATTAACTGAGCCACCCAGGCTCCAGCTGTCAGCACAGAGCCTGACACAGGGCTCAAACCCATGAATTGTGAGATCATGACCAGAGCTAAAGTTGGATGCTCAGCCAACTTAGCCACCCAGGTGCTTCTAAGCAAACTATTTCTGATATAAAATCAATTTAGTTGTAAAATAGTTTCCTGAATTCAACTTGCTAATATTTTGTTTACACATATGTTCATAAGAAAAAACAATGTATAATTTTACTTTCTCTTACTATCTTGTCAAATTTTGTTATCAAGATTATATTGACCTCATGAGATGATTTGGGAAGTATTTACTCTTTTTCAATTTTCTAGAAAATTTTATATATTCTCTTAAGGATTATTTTCCCTAAATTTTTTGGAAGAATTTAGTCACAAAGCCAACTAAAACAGAAGCTGTCCTTGTGAGGAAGTTTTGAACAGATGAAGTCTTTTAAGTAGAAAATAGACTACTCAGATTTTTTATTACTTTTATCAGTTTTGTTCAGTTATGTTTTCCTAAGGAATATATTTAATTAATCCACATTTTTTATAGTTAAGTTATTTTTGAAACAGAGACAGAGCATGAGTGGGGGAGGGGCAGAGAGGGGAGGAGACACAGAATCTGAAGCAGGCTCCAGGCTTTGAGCTGTCAGCAGTGAGCCCAATGCAGGGCTCGAACCCATGAACCGTGAGATCATGACCTGAGCCAAAGTTGGATGCTTAATCAACTGCGCCACCGAAGCGCCCCTAATTAATCCACATTTTAAAAGGTAATGACATAGAACACCTGGGTGGCTCAGTCCGTTAAGCACTGACTTAAGCTCAGATCATGATCTCAAGGTTCATGAGTTCGAGCTTCACATGGGGCTCTCTGCTGTCAGCACAGAGCTGGCTTTGGATCCTCTGTACACTCCTCTCTGTCCCTCCCAACCAGGTGCACACACATATGCTATCTCCCTTTCTCTCAAAAATAAACATTTAAATGTAGTGATAAACACTAAATGTAGTGACATAAAGATTTCAATATTCCCTTATTAGCTTTATAATGATGACAAATTCTGGGGCACCTGGGTGGCTCAGTCAGTTAAGTGTCATACTTCGACTCAGGTCATGATCTCACAGTTTGTGAGTTCAAGCCCCACCTCAGGCTCTGTGCTGACAGCCAGGAGCCAGGAGCCTGCTTTATATTCTGTGTCTCCCTCTCTCTCCACCCCTCCCCCACTTGCACTGCCCCTCTCTCTCTCAAAAATGAATAAACATTAAAAAAGTTTTTAAAAAATGTTTATAATGCCTGCAGAATGTGTGATAATATCCTCTTTATGATTCTTGATACTGTTGATATGTCTTCTTTCTTTTTCTCTTAATCAGTCATAGCTAGTTGATATTTTTCTATTTCATAGTTATTTCCTAATTCATTATTCCTGCTCTTTTATTATTTCTTTTCTTGTACTTTCTTTTGGTTAATTTGACTTTTTTTCTTAATTTTTAAGATAATGGATCATTAATTTTCAGTCTTTATTCTTTACTATCCAAATATTGTCTTCTAAATTATTCATTTTGAGCCTGTACATTTTCTTCTAAGAGTGATGTTAGCTACATCCCATAAATTTTGTTATATAATGTTTTCATTACCATTCAATTAAAATATTTTCCAATTTCATTGAGATTGACTATTTGGTTCAAGGGTTATCTAGTAATACTTGCCAAATATACTAATATTGAGTACTTATCTACTTATTTTTTGTTATTAATTTCTTGCCTAATTCCATTTCAGTCACAGACATAATCTGTACGATTTCTATCCTTTGAAGTTATTGAATATGCTTTATCACCCAGCATTAGGATATTTTTAGTAAAATATCTACATGAACACAAAAACTATTCTACAGTTATTGGGTGCAGTATTTAGAACATTTAAGTTAAGTCAAATTTGTGAATTGTGTTTCAAGTCTTCCATATTCTTGCTGCTTTGTTTGTTTACTATTTTCTTTATGTATTTGTTCTATCAGTTTTTGAGAGATGTGGGTTAAAGTCTCCCACTCTGATTGTGTCTATTTCTTTCTTTGGATATGTCAAATTAAAAATATTTTTAAATTTATTTTTATTTTTTATTTTATTTTAAAAATTTATTTATTTAAAAATATTTTTAAATGTTTATTTATTTATTTTTGAGGGAGAGAGTGCACAAGTTGGGAAGGAACAGAGAAAGAGAGGGAAGCACAGAAGCTGAAGCAGGCTTCAGGCTCTGAGCTGTCAACACAAAGCCCAACGTGTGGCTTGAACCCATAACCTGTGAGATCATGACCTGAGTCAAAGTCAGATGCTTACCTGTTTGAGACACCCAGGCGCCAGTTCATTTCTTTTTACTTTTTGAGAAAGGGAGGGAGAGGATATGCGCAAACTAGGGAGGGGCAGAGGGAGAGGGAGAGAGAGAATCCCAAGCAGGTTCCACACCAGCAACAGAGCCCAATGAGGAGCTCGATCTCACCATCACGAGGTCACAACCTGAGCTGACGGCAAGAGTCAGACATTTTATTGACTGAGCCACCCATGTGCCCCTGGATATGTAATTTTTGTGTATTATATTTTTATACCTATACTACCTGGAACATACAAATTTAGAATTGTTATTTTGTCTGGTGGAGTGACCCAATTACCATATAAAATATCCTTTCTTTATTTCCTTTTTTAAAAAAAGAAATTTTATTTTTATTTTTTTATCTTTTTGAGAAAAAGGGTGTGAGAAAGGGAGGGACAGAAAGAGATGGGGACACAACCTCATAAGCAGGCTCCAGGTTCTGAGCTGTCAGCACAGAGCCTGAAGCAGGGTTCATGAACCGTGAGATCATGACTGGAGCTGAAGTTGGGCACCGAACCTACTGAGCCACTCAGGTGCCCCTGTAGCAGCACTTCTTACACTAAATTTTACTTCATGTGTTATTAGAACTGCTTCACCAGCTAGTTTAGTGTTTGCATGGTATATTTCTTTTTCTATTCCTTTACTGTTATATCTCTTTTAACCCATTATTATCTAATGCAATTTCATATATACCTTGGTTTAAATCTATCATCTTGCTAAATTTTTTTGCCTTTCCTATTCTATATTCCTTTTTATTTTTTTTGTCTAGTTTTGGGTTTATCAAATATTTATTATTTTTTATTATTCCATCACCTCCTAATAAGCTTGTTAGTAATATGTTTTTTATAATAATTTAGGGGTTACCCTAGAAATTAAAACATGCAACTAGTTTTATTAAAGTTCATTATATAGTAGTACTTTTCCACTTCCCATACAATATGAAACTGTTATAATTCTTTAACTCCATTTCTCCATGCTCATCCTTTCTATTACTATGTGATTTTTTAAATTTTTTAAAAAGTAATCTCTACACCCAACATGGGCTTGAACTTGCAACTCCAAGGTTCAGAGTCACATGCTCTATCAACTAAGCCAAACAGGTGCTGTGATATTTTTTATTTCTACTTATATTTTAAACCCACTAGACTTTATTGCTGTTTTAAAATGTAATATTCATTTAATTTTAACAAGATATTTACCTTTTTCATTTACCTCCATTCTTTCTTAGGTTATCATGCTTCCATCTTGAATCATTTTCCTTGTCTCAAACATTATTCCCTCCTGTACATCCTTTAGTGTCATTCTGTTGACAATACACCCATTTTCTGTGTCTAAAATGTCTACTATTTTTCCTTAAATTCTGAAGGATACTCTTGCTGGGCATAGAATTCTAGGATGACATTTTTTTCCCCCAGCATACCAAAGATGTTACTGGATTGTCTCCTGCTTCTGCTGTGTCTTATAAAATGTTAACTGTCACTCTCTTTGTAGCTTCTTTGAGGATAATATGTAACTTTTAAGATTTTTCTTTGTATTTTGTTTTCAACTCTTTTACTCTTCCTGTGCTTAGATGTGATTTCCTTTCGAGTTTATTCTGCTTGGGGTTTATTCAGAGCTTGGATCCGTAGCTGGATGTAATTTGTCAGCTGTGGAAAGTTCTCAGCTGTTGTGTCCACACTTTGCTTCTATTCCATGCTCGTTCTCCTCCCCTTCTCGGACTCCAATTACGTGTACAGTAGGTCCTTTTCACTTTATGTTCCATCTGTTTCTTATATTCTTCCTTATATTTTCTAATCTTTTTTATCTCCTTCTTTTAGTTTCAATACTTTCTTCCGAACAGTCTTTTATTTTATCTACTTTTAAATGTCTTATTTATTTTTGAGATGGAGAGAGAGAGACAGTGCAAGCAATGTAGGGGCAGAGAGAGGGATAAAGAGGATCTGAAATAGACTCTGTGCTGACAGCAGCGAGCCCAGAGAGGGGTTTGAACTCATGAACTGTGAGATCATGACCTGAACAGAAGTCGGATAATTAACTGACTGAGCCACCCAGGCGCCCCCTTGAACTCTCTTTTAGATTATGAATTCTCCCGTTGGGTGTATCTAATTTGCTGTTAAGCTCATTGTCTAAGTCTTCTATTTCAATTACTGCATTTCAATTTAATCATTTCTATTGGTTATTTTCTTTTAATTGAAATATAATTAATATATAGTATTGTAGTTGTTTTAGGTGTGTAACGTGACAATTTCATATATGTACATATTGCAATGATTACCTCAATAAGTTTCATTAACATCCGGGTTACTTTTAATAGATTGTAATTCTTTAGTAAAAATTTACATTTTGCTGTCTATTTTCTTGTATATATTGATCAGTTATTTTAAAGTTCCTCTCTGTTAATACCAGTGTTTGAATCACCTGTGGGTCTGTTTTATTGCTCATTTTTCACTTTCTTTGTTTCTGAGCATTTCTGAAGCTGCTCACCAGTTATACTAATTGGGTCAGCTATAAGTTCATATAGCAAATTTTAGGTCTCATTCTAATTTGGACAACCTTTTAGCCATCTCTTTTTGACACTCTTGTATTCTTCATAACTGCTAACTATTTTTGACACTTGCAAATGTTCAGTTCCATTTTTGCTTCCCTCACAGTCAGCTGATGACCTAGATCTCTGAATTTATTAAGATTTGAGTTTATTGAGGCCTCCACCTCAAGATTTCTCTGTTCTTATCTGTCTCCTCCTCCTTCACTCCTGACTCAGGAAGACATGTCTCTCCTCTATTGTTGAAGGATCTCTGACCTTGATCTCATCTTAACTGACTCCTCCTAAGCCTTGTCCTATCAACTCTTACTCTTCTTTTTCGAATCTCTGAATGTCCTCTGATTTTTTATTTTTTGTCAGTAAACATGCTCGAATCTCCCCACCCCCAAATAAACAGTCCCATTGCCTTCTGTGACTACTACTCCTAAGCAGTCACGACTTGCAATTTGGTTTCTATCCCCACCACTCTACCAAAACTCTTTTCGATAGCCTCTTTTGACCTGTCTTCAGAATTCAGTGACCTCATTTCGGTGTCCATCTTCTTTGGCCTTTTTGTGACATGGCAATAGCCTCTTGACACTCCCTCTCCCTTGGGCCTCTCTGACATTTTTTCTTGGATCTTCTACTTCTCTAACAGATCTTTCTGTCTCCCTCACTACTTCATCATCCTTCTTCTACTCTCTCAGTGTAGATCTTTTTCAAGTCTTAATCATATTCTTAACCATCTCCTTTCTTTCTTTCCCTGCTCTTTCCCCTCATTGTCACCGCATTCACATTCACTTCTTTTGAATTTATTCCAGTTTTTTGGAATAAAAATTTATTTCCAGTTCCATTTTCACTCACTTACCTTTTTTTGTTTTTGATAGAGAGAGAGAGCATTTGTACATGTGCCTGAGCGAGAGAGGGGCAGAGGGAAAGAGAGAGAGGATCTTAAACAGGCTACACACTCAGCAGAGAGCTCCAGGTGGGGATCAATGTCACGACTATGAATTCATGACCTGAGCTGAAATCAAGAGTCAGATGCTCAACTGACTGAGCCACCTAGGCACCCCCCCCCAAATACTTTTTGTATATGCCCCTTTCTTCTATCATTATTACTCCAAGTTACTACTTTTGCAATAACTTAATGTACCTTGGTTCCTGTTTCTACATCTTCTAATCCATCTGGCCTGCTGCCACTAGGCTAATGTTGCTTAATAATCGTTGCATGAATAACTGAGGCACAGTTTTAATTACACTACCTGCTGGTTACCTCCCTATTGTTCATTCAATTTAATTCAGACTCCTTAGCCTGAATTCCAAACTCTATCCATCTGGTTCTAGAATCCATCTGTATTTTTCCAGCTTTAAATCTTTCATTTACTCCATGTTTCAGTCAAATATACCACCTTTTTTCAAGCTGTGTTCTGCAATACAACAGTGCCCTTTGGGAGGTTAATATTTGTTCTTTGATGAAAAGAAAAGTTCTTTGATAATTAAATTTAACTAATGTCACACAGCTTTCCTGTGCAATCTCTCAAAGCCTTTACTATTCTAATACATACTGTGATTTCCAACTGAGGGGGGAAAGCATTTGGTATTTCTCAATACTGTTTGACCACAAACCCTATTTAAGGGACTATTACTTATCTTACTAGACACTAATGTTCCCAGAAACACATTTTGAAACAGGCTGATACAGATGCTTCTTTATTCCCCAAACATACTCCGTTTCTAACATCATGCTCTTAGATTAGGATAGCAGTTCTCACCGAGGTTGATTTTTCCCTCCAGGGGAAATTCAGCAATGTCTACAGATATTTTGGTTGTCAGAACTGGGAGGGGTATCTAATGGGTAGAAGCCAGAGATACCGCTAAACATCCTACAGTGCACAGGACAGCATCCCACAGCAAGGAATTACCTGGGCTCAAAATGTCAGCAGTGCCAGGGCTGAGAAACCTTGGTCTGGAGTACCTTCCCCTCTTCACTTCTGATTTGAAGCTGTATTCCAGGTCAAATACTGTCTCTTCATGGAATGCTTGCTTTTATCACTTAGATTTTCTCTCTGCTGAGGGACAAATTCGACAGCACTTTGTGTGTTTCCCTCTTATAACATGTATCTGATTCTTTCCCATGTTATACATATTAATGTATATTTATAACATCTTACACTAGGCTATAATATTTTAGGACAATAATATTCAATGTGTAAGGACAATATTATGATTAGTTGTTTGTTTTTTCCAAATAACACAGTAGAAACAGGAAGTTCTTGCTTGAAGAACAAAATGAAGCCTTATTTAACGCCCATTTCTGTTACCCTCTAAACTTCATTGTTCACCTAATCTTGCCAGTTTTTCCTTCATGTTTTCTCCACATCTTTCTTTTCCATCCATGTCCACTGGCACCACCCTGGTTGAGGTGTTATGATTCTGTGTTCCTACTACAGCTACAGAGAGAAAAGTGGTGTCAAGGACAGAGCTCTACCCTGCAGTCTGACCCTGGCTCTGACCTCTGCTAGCTGCATGGCCCCGGGCAAAGTACTTGTCCCTTCCAGGGACTGTAGCTCTCTTGCTGCTGTGGAGGTGATTGTATCCATCTTGCAAGGTTTTTGTGAGGATAAGAGATATGTATTGAGGGTTCCAGAATCACAGTGGGGGCTCAGTATAAGGGCTCTGATAGTTAATAGCTTCTGAAGGGCTCTTCTACCCTCAGCTTCTGCTCCAAAGCCTTTTCTTTGATTGCCCATTGCCCACAGAGCCTGAGCTGCTGGTATTCAGAGGTCTGGATATTCATTACCAATCTACTCAAAGACGCTTACCTCCCATTGTCCTTCCCAAACTTTTATCTTCTGACAAACTGGTTTATTCGCAGTACTTCAAATAGACGTGAGCATTCTCATCTCCACTCTGGCTCATGGGGATTCTCTCTCTTGGAAGCTCTCTTCCTATACACAAATTCCACCCATTCTTCCATCTCAGTTTTCCTCTTCATTCTATAGAGTCTCCTTAACCCTCTCTGCTTTTTCTTTTCTGAATATTTATTTGTTTCTTTATTTTGAGAGAGAGAGAGAGAGAGAAATTGAGAGCAGAGGAGGGGCAGAGCGAAAGGGAGAGAGCGAATCCCAGGTAGGCTCTGCACTGCCAGCACTGAACCTGATGTGGGGCTGGAACTCAGGAACCATGAGATCATGACCTGAGCCGCAGTCGGACTGAGCCACCCAGGTGCCCCTCTAGATACTTTGAGTCCTTATAGTCTTCCACTAATGAATCAATTAACTTCCGTTGTCTCACAATATTTCTCATGCAGAGAGCTATTAAAATACACCTTCTACGATTATCTATCTTGTGTGTGTTTTCTTGCTTTCTCGTTTTAGATTGTAAACTGCTTGAGGACAATGAGCATACCTTCACCAAAATTGCCTCACATGTACCAGATGCTACAAAAATATTCCGTGGAAAATATTGTCTTCTCTTAACTTGAAGCATGTTTAAAAATACCTCTTCTCTTGAAACCTTGTGCCCACCTTCAGAGGGCTCCTCAGGCATAGGCAGAAGTGCGCGTGCCCTGGATTTAGGATGGATTCACAGGGGAGCCCTGCAGGAGTGGGGATGCGATGCGTCTGGGCTCTGAGAGAAATCTTATAAACAAGAATAAAGGCAATCCGACACTAACATTTTAATTAATAATTTTAATGGCTTACCCAAAATAATCCTCTTGATTTGGGAGGATTAAATTCCACTTGATAAAACTACCAATCCATGTGGAAAGATATCTCACGTGCTATTCCTGTCTCAGGGCCTGAGGGTCATTTACCAAAATGCACAGCTGATGGGAGCCGCTGTCCCCAGGCAAGTGTCAGCAGCCTTACATCTTTACTTATGCTTCTTTTCTTCCCCACGCTCCATTTCTACCGTCATTCTTGTGGATCAGAACAGTGGTGCTCATCAAGGTTGATTTTGCTTCTTCTCTTAAATCTCAGCCATCAGGCATTAGCGTCTGAAAAATCAATAGCAACAGTTTAGAAATAATTTCAGGGGTGCCTGGGTGACTCAGTCAGTTGAGTGTCCAGCTTCAGCTCAGATCATGACCTCACCGTTCATGGGTTTGAGCCCGATGTCCAGCTCTGTGCTGACAGCTCAGAGCCTGGAGCCTGCTTCGGATTCTGTGTCTCACTCTCTCTGACCCTCCCCTGCTCATGTTGTCTCTCTCTCTCTCTCAAAAATAAATAAAACATTAAAATAAAAATTAAAAAAAGAGGTAATTTCAAACCTATGGAGAAGTTATAAGAATAGGAATAGTACATAGTATACCCCACGCACTGTTCAATCAGATTTATTCTTTTTTACCATTTTATTGTTTGTGCTTATTCTCCCTTCCCCTTGTTCTCACTCTTGGTCTCCAAATTTTTTTTTGGAACCATTTGAGACTAAGTGACATATATCAAGTCCCTGTAGTCCTAAATACCTCAACATATACTTCCTAAGAATAATGTTGTTTTTTTGTGTGACTACAGTAGAGTTATCCACTTTAGTAATTTAAACATTGACAGTATTCTTCTACCTAATCTACTATCTGTTCTTTGTTAGCTGGTGCAATAATGTTGTTTACAGCATCTCCCTCACCCCCAACATAGGATGCAGTTTAGAGTCAGGGATTTTATTTTGTTGCCATGTTCCTTTAGTGTCCCTTATTCTGAAATTTTTCTTTATCTTTTGCACATCAACATGTATAAAGAATAAATTTCCTTTTTAAAACATAAAATGTTCATTGATTGAAAACCCTAAGAATGCCTGGGTGGCTCATTCGGTTGAATGCCCAGCTCTTGATTTCAGCTCAGGTCATGATCCCAGATCATGAGATTGAGTCCCACGTCAGGCTCCATGCTAAGTGTGAAGCTTGCTTAAGATTTTCTCTCTCTCTCTTTCTCTCTTTTTCTCCCTCTGCCCCTCTCCTCTGTTCTTGTGCTCTTTCTCTCTAGAAAAAAGAAAGGAAGAGAGAAAGAAAGAATGAAAGAAAACACTAAAGATCACACACACACACACACGTAACAACTTAGAACTAATAAATGAATTCAGTAAAGTTGCAAGATACAAAATCAACACACCAAAATCAGTTGTTTCTATGCACTGAGAATGAATCATATGAAAAGAAAACAAGAAAACAATACCACTTATGATAGCTTCAAAAAGAATAAAATACTTAGGATTAAACTTGACCAAGATTTCATCAAGAAGGTGCAAGACAGGTACACTGAATTCTACAAAACATTGTTTAAAGAAATTAAAGAAGACACAGATAAGTGGAAAAGCAACCAGTAGTTGTGGGCTGGAAGGATTAATATTGTTAGAATGTCCGTACTACCCAAAGTGATCTACAGATTCAATGAAATCTCTATCAAAATATCAATGGCATTTTTTGGCTAAATGAAGAAAATCTTTAAATTATTCATATAGAATGTCAAAGGACCTCAAATAGTCAAACAATCTTGAGAAAGAAAAACAGAGCTGGAGGCCTCACACTTCCTAATTTCAAAACATATTACAAAGTTACAGTAATCAAAACCTTGTGATATGGTGTAAAGATAGACATACAGACCAGTAGAACAGAACAGAGAGCCCAGAAATACACTCACATGTCCATAGTCAAATGATTGACAACAAAAGTACTAAGGTTACAAGATAAAGAAGAGATAGTCTCTTAAACAAATGGTGTTGGCTCTCTCTCTCTCTCTCTCTCTCTCTCAAATTTAAAAAATATTTTTTTTAAAGGGGGCACCTGAGTGACTCAGTCAGTTACACATCCAGCTCTTGATTTGGCTCAGGTCATAATCCCAGGGTCATGGAATCAAGCCTTGAGTCTGTCTCCATGTTAAGTGTAGGGCTCTGTGCTAAGCATGGAGCCTGCTTAAGATTCTCTCTCTCTCTCTCTCTCTCTTTCTCTCTCTCTCTCTCTCTCTCTCTCTCTCAAATTTAAAAAATATTTTTTTTAAAGGGGGCACCTGAGTGACTCAGTCAGTTACACATCCAGCTCTTGATTTGGCTCAGGTCATAATCCCAGGGTCATGGAATCAAGCCTTGAGTCTGTCTCCATGTTAAGTGTAGGGCTCTGTGCTAAGCATGGAGCCTGCTTAAGATTCTCTCTCTCTCTCTCTCTCTCTTTCTTTCTCTCTCTCTCTCTCTCTCTCTCTCTGTCTTTCTCCCCGTCTCACACACATGTGTACCCTCTCTCTCTAAAATAACTAACTAACTAACTAACTAACTAAATAAATAAATAAATTTTAAAAAACAAATGGTGTTGGGAAAATTAGATATTCACATTCAAAAGAACAAATTTGGACCCTTACCTTATACCATATAAAAAATTAAACAAAAATGATTAAATACCTAAATGTAAAACCCAAAACTATAAAACTCTTATAAGAAAACACAGGGGAAAAAATTTATGACTTTCACTTTTGCAATTATATTTTGGATATGATACCAAAAGTAAAGGCAACAAAAGGAAAAAAATAGACAAGTGAAACTACATCAAACTTAAAAACTTCTGTGCAGCCAAGGAAACCATCAATAGAGTGAAAAGGCAATATATGGAAAGGGAGAGAATATTTGCAGACCATATACTTGGAGAATATATAAAGAACCCATACAATTCAACAACAACAGCAATAACAACCTGGTCCAAAAATGAACAAAGGACTTGAATAGACATTTCTCCCAGAAAGATACACAAATGGCCAACAAGCTTATGAAAAGATGCCCAACAACATTAATCATTAGGGAGCTACAAATCAAAATCACATCACACCACCAGAATGGTCTCTATCAAAAAAATAGAAAATAACAAATTTTGGCAAAAATATGGAGAAAGGGGATCTCATGCACTGTTAGGGTGGGAATGTAAATTGGTGCAACCACTATGGAAAACAGTATGAGATTTCCTCCAAATATTAAAAATAGAATTTACTGTATAATCCAGCTATCCCACTTTGGGTATGTAAAAGAATAGAAGGGAAGATCTTGAAGAAATATTTGCACACGCATGTTCATAGAAGCATTATTCACAATAACCAAGAGGTCGAAGCAGCTAAATGTCCATCAACAGGTGAATGGATAAAGAAAATGCAGTTTATACATATAGACATAATCGAATTTTACTCAGCCTCAAAAAAGAAAGAAATTCTGACATATGCTACAAATGGATGAACTCTGAGGACATTATGCTAGCTGAATAAGCCAGTCATAAAAAGACAAATGCTGCATTATTCTACTTACATGAAGTATGTAAAGTTGTCAAACTCTTAGAAATAGCCAGTAGAATGGTGGCTGCCATGAACGCTGGAGGAGAGGGGAAAGGAGAGCTGTTCCATGGATATAGAATTTCAGTTTTGCAAGATGAAAAAGTTCTAGAGGTCTATTGCACAATGGTGTGCATATAGTTAATGCCACTGCACTGTAACCTTGAACATGGTTAAGATGATAAATTGAATGTTATGTGAGTTTTTTTACCACAGTAAAATTAACTAGAGAGAGAGAGAGAGAGAAATTCCCCATCATTTGGAACTGTTGAATGGCTTCTTATGGTTAGATTCGAATTATGCTGGAATATCAACAAAGTCACACGTTCTTCTCAGCGTATCCTATCTGGAGGCACACAGTGTCCACCCATTCCACATTGCTGATCTAGACGTGGTCTTATTTCTCCACTGGACAGTTACCTTGCTTCACCCTGCAGCTGATGAGCGCTGTGTGGGGAGACACTTTGAGACTATGAAAATATCTTGCTCCTTATTAAAATTTTCCTTAATCCAGAATGGATTTACCTTTACTATGATGGCTTTACAATGATGATTTTTCAACATGAAACATTTTCAAACATTTTCAATGATTTCTTTTGCCAGTGATTTATTTATTGGCTGGCACTCAATATTGCGTTGTAAGCATACACTTTTCCTTCTCCTCTACTTATTTGTTTATTTATTTCTGTT
The DNA here is from genome assembly GCA_017311185.1 of Proteles cristata cristata. Taxonomy (NCBI): domain Eukaryota; kingdom Metazoa; phylum Chordata; class Mammalia; order Carnivora; family Hyaenidae; genus Proteles; species Proteles cristata. The sequence goes on along the minus strand of JAESUZ010004142.1, from coordinate 2,362,109 downwards.
TGTTCATTCCATTTTTTTATTATTGGCATGGATTCATAGATTCCTATATTTTTAATAGCCTATAATTCATTACTGCCCTCCAATATTTTAGTGCTCAAATTTCTCCATAATTGGCCGGTGGGAACATTTTCCAGCTGCTTCTATGTTCTTGTGCCCCATCGTTTTTTGAGTACTTGCTTTCTGGCAACACAAAATGTTTGGCATTTTTAAAAATCCTAGGTAAAATCAAGAGAGAAACAAAAACAATGGAAAGAAGAGAAATAAAGTATAATAGTGGAATTTGAAAAAGGAAGAGAAAAAGAGAGAAATGAGTACGGGCAATGTGTAGACTATGGGCACAGGCTCAGATCCACTGGCCCCGCTATGAGAGGTGCCTCATTCCCTCACCATCTTAGACAGCAGAGCTGTGCCCGTAAAAGACTGCAGTGGAATCTGCATGCTGGGCCTTTGGAGGTGACAGACTTTGTGTTCATGATTCTGTCCATTGCAAATGAAGGAAACTCAACACAGGATAGGGAGGGGGAGTGAGAATTTATTGCTTCATATGTCTGAAAATTTATGGGGTCAGTTTCAAACAAAGCTGGGTCTAGATGCTTGAGTGGATCTCAGAAATCAATCAATATTTCCTCCTACCCTCTGCACTCAGTTCTGCTTGGCTTTATTCTCTGTTGACTTTATTCTTGGCCAGTCTCTTCTCTCAAGTTGGTAGAGGTGCCTCCTGGCAATGCTAGAACAATTCTATTAGTTTAGCAGCTCCAGCAGAAATAGAGCAGCTGTTTCCCAATGACTGCGGCAAAAATCTCAGGAGTGTCCCTGACTGGCCAGCACGTGAACCAGTCACTGCCCCTGGGAGCGGTAGTCCTCTCATTGGCCAGTTCCCGGCTGTGTGCTCGCTTCCAGGGCTGGAAGTAGGGGTGAAGTTCCTCCTGGACCACATGGGTTGACCATGTAGGGAGGGGCAGCTTCCCAAAGAGCACTTAGGAGCATGCTTACCAAACGGAGGGAAGGGTGTCAGGAAAGCTAACACAAAACCTCACGGTGTGTGGAACGTACACATGGTACCAGAATCTGGACTTTGAGTTGCACACAAAACCTATAGCCCAGCCTCTTTGTCATGACAGTCTTTCTCCCCTTCCCACAAGGCTCCTTACAAGAAAGAAAATATCTAACTCTTCCCTCAAGGGGACGCTTCTGTCTATCTGACCTTGCTTCTGGCCTAAGAAGTACCTGCGGCCTCGGGGGTCCGCCCACAGGGAGGAGAGGAAGTGAACAGCCCTGAGCACTTTATGGAGTGGCCCTTTCCCCACCTGGATGGGTCTTGTTTTATCATTTCCCCCACTGCCCAGACACGCCCAACAGGGAAGTGTCAGTCACGGTTGTCTGTTACGTCATGTCAGATGGCAATCGGGTGTGCTGTGAACAGAAGCTGACAGGAGAGCTCCAGCAATCTGCTTATCTGGATGCCACCCTTGCTGAGTAAAGGGTCATTATCAGAATTATTCACACAGAATTATAGCAGTTGGAAGTCTCCAGATTATTCATTACATCACCCTCATTTTAGTGGCTCAGCACAGATTCAACCTCAAAGGAGCCTGCCCTCACCCCTTCCCCCTTTCTCCTTCCCCCCTCTTTCTCCTGGCACATTACAGGCTTCTGCCGGCCCCATCCCACTAGCCACGAGTAAGAAGTTACATTAGGTCAGTGCCAGGATCTCTTTTCTGAGTTCACTGCTCCAATATGAGCAGTGTTCCACGCCAGGAGGCCTCTGGAGGAGAAGGGTTTGAGGCGTCTTGCAATGAAACCCATTCCTAGAACCGTCCCACCGCTACCTTTGGTATCAAAATGTCAAAACAAGCGATTTAATTGACCTATTAAATTTCAGGTCCTGTTCCCACAGCTGCTGCTGGCTTAATATGCATCTTGCAAAAGAAAAGGTACAAGTATTTGGGGAAGGAGGCACCCTCGAGAACCCATAGACCCACCAGAATGTTCCCCAGCTTGCTCACATGTGCCAACCTTGGTCTCCACCCTCACCACACCTACCCTTCCTGCACCTTCTCATCCAACAAGCCCGCACCTGCCATCCAAACACACTCAGACCTCTCCCAACACATACATATCCCCATGCAAAATCCAAGCAAATTGATGGCGGAGGCTGTGGGAAAAAGGCAGGAATAGAGACTGTGGTTAGCGAGCGAGGTAGGTTCAAAGGCGTGGGCTTTTTCATTACTACCATCCAATAACAACACATAAGAATAACGTACTCTGAACCTCAAGACAAGCATGGCCAGAGGAAGATTGAGGCTTATGGGGAAGGGAGAAATACTCTCTAGCCTGTTCACCAATTTACTTTTTAAATGTGCTTCAAATTCCTGAGTATATGTATAGTATTTAAAATAGTGCTTTAGAACCTAGGAGCAATTTTCTGTCTTACCCTTATCTCTGGGCACAACTACTCTAGAAAACCAATGTCTTTGGAACTTGGTGACTGAACGCAATGCACAAAATCAGGGTCAACCCATTAACCTTTAAGGGTGCTGAGTGGGACAGATGTTCCCCTTGTTCTTCTAGGCCCAGAGGCCAGAGAATCGGAGAGTTGGGCTGGAAGGGATTCTGGAATGCATCCAGCAAAACACTGAACTCGTGGAGAAACCCACCCAAAGACATGGCCATGCAGAGGGGACCCAGGGATAGACTCTGTGTATTCACCCCCTAGGGCTGCAATAACAAAGTACCACGGACCAGGTGGCTTACACAAGAGAAATTTACTGTGTTCCAGTTCTGGGGGCTAAAAGTCCAAAACCAAGGAGTCAGCAAAGCTGGTTCCTTCTCAGGGCTGTGAGGAAGAATCTGTTCCAGGCCTCTCTCTTTGGTGTGGTATTCTCCCTGTGTGTACCTCTGTGCACAAATCTCCCCGTGGTAGAAGGACATCAGTCATATAGGATTAGGGCCCACCCTATTGACCTCGTTTTAACCTGATTACCCCGTCTCCAAACTAGGTCACATTCTGGGGTACCATGGAATTAGAAGACACTAATTTTGAGGGAGGACATAATTCAATCCACAACATGGTGCTTCTCTTGACCTCTCTTCCAGTTGTGTCTCTGCTTTTAAGGTAGTGCCTTGGCAGTTAACACCTCATGATTTTTCCGTCAAACCTTTTCAGTGGCTGAGTACTTCTGACAAAGTCTCAAGTCCATGGCTCACGAGGAGTTCTTAAAATCTGAGAAGTCATGAGATCAGAAGCCTAGGCCTTGTTTCCCCCAAGATCTCAGGGCCCTTGGCTGCTGAAGGCTAGGAAGGGTTGTGAATGGCCCCTTGTAATGGTCTTCTCCTTCCGGTTCCCCTCCACTCAACTCTGGCTGGTGTCTCTGCATTCCAGCCGGGAGCTGTCAATGATACAAGGGGCCGTGAGGACATCTGTACTTGGGTACTCAATAGTTCTTCTAGGTAAGAGGAGCAAACTCCCGTGTGGCACTCACCCCAGTTACCTGAAGTCCAGGTGCTGCGGGCATCTTGAAACAAGTGAACTGACAAGATTGTTCTGGCCTTTGGCCTTTGCAATTGGGGATGCATTGGTGACCAGCTAAATGGTCCAGAGAATGATTGATACAAGACTCACCCTCATTTCAGCCTTTTCTAGTCCCAGGCAAGGAAAAACAAACCTATTTGTGCCAGGGAAACTTCTACCTGCTCGATCGCACCCCCTTCCTTCCTCCACACCCTGGCCTCCTGCCCCTTCCCCCAACTTGTTACTCCTGATCTGTGAGGTGAACGGCTCCTTCAGAGTTGGGTTCCTGTTTCATCTTCTTCCTGATAATTAACATGAAGTACCCGTTTCTGAGAAGTGCCCAGCTATTTATTTCAGAACAGGCAAGTCTGAACACAGCTCTACCAACCACAGTAGGAGAAAGAAGAGGTAAAGGTACTTGTCTCATCCAGATGAATGAGAGCAATGGGTACTGGGGTGCTCTCATGGGGGAATAAGGTGTTCATTTTGATGACATAAAGTTCAGGGTCTTTGAGATCCTTTCTGGAAGGGCAGCCTTACCAGTATGCAAAAAAAGGGGCTTCCTATAGGTCCTATAGGTGAAGGGGCTTCAGGAAAGGTCTACTGTGTGTAGGCACTTTTTACAACTTCTTATCCCCCACCTTTTATACTGTTTGAAATTCTATTCTTTGGCTCATTCATGTAAGTTTTATGGAGCCCCCTTTAAAATGGAGATAACTTCAGGGGGTCTTTTACTTTAGCAAGGGAGACTTTTCAAACTTGGGACACAAACTTCCCATGTTAGTCAGGATGGACTATTGTGGAGTTAGGGAGAGAAACGGTCAGAGAAAAGATGGGCCCCACCAGCTAAGTGGGAGTAAAGATGCTGGAGAAGAATTTTGCTTGAGGATTTTGCTCAGGCATAGCCTTGTTCTGTGGTTACCAATCAGAAAGTGTCAAGTTGGGGTCACTTTAGTCATTGGCATCCACAAAAGAAGACAAAGGCCAGTTTGTGGTCAGGGAGCCCAAGGCAGGAGGTTGGATACCGGGAAGGTTAAGCTCGTAACGCATTAGTCTTGTAAAAATGGTCTTTAGTCAGTGAAGGAAGTTTCCAATGAGAAGGGGAACCTGATAGACAGGCTCCTTTTATTTTATTTTCTATTTACTGCACAGCATTCATAGGGGAAAAAAAATCAGGATTGCTCAGGCAGTTTTTCCTTTCAAGAACCCTCACAAATAAAGGGTAAAACGTCACAACTGAAATGACTCTTTTTCTCATGCTGCGAAAGACCTCAAAGAGGAGCTTCCTCTCTGTGCTGCACGGTTAGAATGTTGCTCCAAATCTTGGCCCTGGGTACTTTAAAATGGGAGGAAAAGACTGAAAAGAGAGCTTCTGGGCTGTGGAAGTTTGGGTATTCCCAGGCTTTCACAGGTAATACAGACTGGTTCCCTGCAGCCTACAAATCAAAACATCAGTCTCCTTTGTGCAAGGAATTTGCATCTGAGGCAAAGATTTATAGTGAATGGCCACCAGATGGTGCCTTAGTTCTCTTCAAGTTAATATCCTGGCTTCCTTTGTTCTCTTGATGAGAGCTGACATTTCATGGGAAGAGTAGTCAATGCCAGGGAAGATGGTGAGACAAAAGGGGCCACAAATATGATTTCATTTGTTCAGCCTGACAAGATTCCACACTCATAAATGTGGGGAGCTACAACCACTGACCTAGAGCTAATGTAAGTGCACGTTTCCTCACACAGTGGGATGCAACGATTAAAGTCATATCAGCTCCAAACACGTATTTGGATCTGACTCAATGTTAATTGCTCCCACCAAGCATGTTGATGCTGGATTCATAGGTGGTTTCTAGCTCTTGGGGTGTTTGTATGACCTAGCTTTAGAGGGAGATGAACTCTTTTCTTATGAAACCATCTTTACAAACCATGCTGACATTCTAAATAAATCATATCAATTTAATTTAAAGAAAATATCTTTTAGAGACTGAAACAAGTTTTTTTTTTTTTAATTTTCCACTAGGAGGAGAAAACAGGAATCCAAATTGGAAACTTTGGTTCTAAATGTGCAAAGTGACCTTTACAATTTTCTTCTCTTTAGCAGACATCTGTACTGCTCTTCCAAAAAGATTTCACAGTTAGCCAGGATAACTGGTCAGACAGCTCTGAGTTATGAGATCTCTCAGAACCTGGAGAGTGGGTGTGAGCTGATAATGCAGTAGGGGAAAAGGTTGCTACTTCTCATGAAATAGCTCTGTTCATTTCCTGGGACTGTGTCTTCTCTCCTTGGGAATGTTTGACATCTGGCTTTCACTGCCAGTTTTATTATTTGGCGCACGCATGCTAAAATAATACACACACACACACACACACACACACACACACACACACACTCAGTGAACCTTAGGCAGAGCTTGAAGAAGGAAGACTCCTTGTCCCCTTCTTTTCCTTTTCCTTTTCCAAGTCCCTAGGCATCAATGCTTCATGTTTACTCTCTATGGTTTATCTCACAGTGTGGAGACAAGCAAGCCACAGCTGAGCCAGCCAGGAGGTCATTTTCTCCCCCGTTGAGGAATAAACAACTTACTGATGACAATTCCTGTAGCTTCTCAGTGCCTGAGGTTGTCAGAGAAGAACATGGTCAGACCATCCATACTTCTGTGACTCATTCTCCCTGAAGAGGCCATTTGTGGACTTGAAATCCGTTTCCATGGCAGCATGGAACCCCTGGCTGGGCTCCTGTCACAAACCATCTCTCAGTCTTTGCAATCCAAGTTCAGTTTATTCCGTTTTCACATACACAAATGGGAGTCACTGATCGAAGGCCTCCCAGGGACTTCAGAGACTAGGTTTGGGTACGCTATTAACAGTAACTCTCTCCTTCGCTGATTAAGAATATTCACGCTAGTATGGCATGCATCTACTTCTTTACCAGTATTTGCTTAAATGTTGTTTCTAACACGCTATTCGCAGAAAACACAAAGGTGCTACAAAGGAGCTAATAGGAAATGATGGCTTGAGACCCCAGTCCTCACATCTTACTTGTCAACTAAGAGCGGCAGCAGGGCAGCCGATGGAAATATACCACAGGAGTCGGACCAACTGGTTAAACTCTTGATTCTGCCACGTGGAGGCGGTGTGGCTTTGCACCAGTCGCAAGTGGGAACAAGTTTCCACCCCATTCCCGGACCACAGTAAGAAGGTTGAGGGGGCAGGCGGATCTTGGCCATCAGATTGCTTGGTTGGTTGTGCGCCACTTGGTGGTTAATAGAAGTAAAGCAGCCTCCTGAGAACAGTTTCAGAGCAAGAGGGACTTTTTAAAAATGGTTTAATCTTGCCCTTTTATTTTCAGTGGAGGAAATTCAGGCATCGAGAGAATGCGTTTCTGAGTTCTCACAGTCGTAGAGTGTGGTGGTTAAGAGCAAGCATTCTGGCGTCTCTGTGTCTGAATCCAGACTTGGCAGTTGAAAGCTAGTGTAACCTTGGGCAAGTTTTGTAACTTCTCAGCAATCAGCTTTCTTATCTATGAAATGGAGAATAATGCTCACTACCTCAAGGGCTTTAAAGAGTGAATTAGGCAATGCATGTGGAAGTGCTTAGCACTGTCTCTGACCTCCATAAGAGATGCAGCTCTAGAACCCTCTCTCTTACAGCAATATTCTATATTTATATTTTCCCCTACAGAGGAGAACACTCTCCAAATATCTCATTTTGATCTGAAAGTAGGAAAATAAGCCTCTCAAAGGCAATTGGAGAAAGCAGAAGCAGATAATTTGGCTTTCATAATGGACATTTGACCTTGGTCACTGAGCAAAGGGAGAGTGGAAGTGACTTTTGGATGCCATCATGGCTTAAGTTCATTATCACAGATTAAATGTCTTGAGTACTCAATGAATATTTGTTAGATGAGTGAAGGTAAAGGGGCCTGAGCACAGGGTTTGTGGGCAGGAGGGGTTCTTGCCTCAGAGGAGAGACACAGGAAGAGGAACTGTCCACTATGGCCCCAAACTCCAGCTGGGAACTACTGCAGCTAAAATTTCTCTGACTTTCTCTGTTCTTATAGCAATGGCATTTACAAAGCCCATTTACTTGGGGCGCCTGGGTGGCTCAATCAGTTAAGTGTCCGACTTCGGCTCAGGTATGGTCTCACTGTTTGTGGGTTCGAGCCCCGTGTCGGGCTCTGTATGCACAGCACTGAGCCTGGAGCCTGCTTTGGATTCTGTGTCTCCCTCTCTCTCTGCCCCTCCCTTCCTCATGATCTGTCTGTCTCTCTCTCTCAAAAATAAATAAGCATTTAAAAATTAAAAACAAAACAAAAACAAAAACAAGGCCCACTTACTTAATGCTACTGATACCATATTCTTTAAAAAGTGTGGGTACCTTCATCCTGTCTGTGACTGGCCTGACAGTTCTAGTGAAAATATGATGAATAAACTTTGTCAGAAGCCAGGCAGACAGGAAGAGAGACAGGACATGAATACCTCTACCTCTTTCTCTTCCTTCTTCCTGATCTACTAATGGTGCCTCCCACGGGTCTGACCTAAGTCAGAGCCAGGGGCCAAGGAGCCTGGGTGATGGAACCCCGAGATGTCAGGTTCCCAGGTCAGAGATCAATGCAGAAAATGGATCTCCGAGGGAGCAACGGAGAAGAATACGTGCATCCAATGGCGTAAATGTGTGCATGGAAGTTTACATTGTTTTGCTATTTATAAATTAACTACTTCTCTCTCAATTTGAAGAGGCTCTTTATAACTTCATCTTTGGGGACTGTATTTTCACTGGTGGTTTTCCCTCTCTACCTTCCCAATGCTTTTTCCTACCCTCCAAATTTTTGCTGTGGCTCATACCTAATATCCAATATGAATGGGAATATTAGGAATTTATCCAGAAATAGGTAGAAAAACAAATGCACTCTTCTAAAACATTCCTCACCTTCCCCCAACTTCAGTATGTTCTCAGGCACCTGCTCACGATGCTGGTGCCTAAGAGTCAAGGGAGAAAAGGTGGAAACAGAGGGTGAAGTGGGAGACTCAGTGAGAAGGAGAAGGGTAGGAAACCTCCACTGTGTGTCGATCTGCGGTAGACACCTTAGCTATGGTTCCTTCACTCCATGTCTATATGACCATGGATCCACTCATGTAGTTAACTGGTATTTATTGGGTATACAGTTTGTGGCAGACACGGTGCCAAGTACGAATGAAGAGTGCACAGCTTGTCTACAGGGATCTTACAGTTCACCTGTCACTGGTGCTCAAGACATGCAGCCGTTCGTTCACACGTACCACACAGCAACATAGCCTCCCCGACAGACATGTGCCCAAGACACAAAGGGGGCCCAGAGGAGGGCGCTGAAAAGTTAGGGAAGATTTCCTGAGTTGACTCTTAGCAAATGAGTATGGGACCAAGCGATTAACAGATGAAGAGAGAGGAGGGACAGGAGACACGCCTGGCAGACGGAAGGTCTTGGGCAAAGGTATAAACCAGCGAGATGAGTTTGGGGCTGATTCTGGAAGATTAGAGCAAAAAGTGTGTAGAAAGCCCTACAGATGTTTATTTATTTAGTTTTGAAAGACAAAGAGATAGAGAAGTAGAGACAGAGGGAGACAGAGAATCCCAAGAAGGCCCTGTGCTATCAATGTGGAGCTTGATATAGGGCTCGAACTCACAGACTGTGAGATCATGACCTGAGCTGAAATCAAGAGTCAGAAGCTTAACCAATTGAGCCACTCAGGCTCTCCAAGGATTTAAATTTTATCCTGAAGGCAACAGGATTTCCTGTGAGAGTATGCTGCTGATAAAAACAACCGCCTTTGGTCTAGTATAGCTGAATCAGGGCTAAGAAATGGGGATAGCAGGTTTTCATAGTAAACTGACTGATTGATGGCAAACTCTGACCTTAGCTAGTGGCAGTAAGAGATGGAAAATAAGGGGTGGTGACAGTGTGGAAGGAGAGAACAGAGACATGGCATCTGAGAACATCAGCTTCAGTTTCTGCCTCACAGTACACAAGATTGCTCTGTGAATTTTGCTCCCTGTTTCAGGTAAATTCAATATGGACAAGGGAGAAAACACTTTTAGATAAATATCTATTCCTTTACAGAACATGGGGTCTCTACTGTCTACTTTATATACAAATTTCTACTTGATATCAGAGAAATATGAATGACCTTGAGGGCTTGTTCTTGGCAAGAGTAAGCCCCTGGAAACTCTTGCTGGGCTGAAACTCTCAGCAGCACTGAGAAGGGCCAGTGCCCTCAAGATCTCAGGTCAAGGGTATTATGTATGTCTCTGCCTGGACCCTAAAGGGTGGGCACCAATGCAGATCACTGCCTTAAGTGAAGCAAAGGGGACCCTGGCTGTTTGGTTTTGATTACCTTCTTTCAAAATTCTTCCTGTTAGTTGGTGTGGAACAACTAAAATTAAAATACATTCCACAGATGGACTCCACCAGCTTTGCTGACTTACCATTGACCGGCTGTGTGTCAACCCCCCAGGTTTATACCCGTACTCCAGAGACTGGGTGTTGGTTCCGTTGGTAGAAAGGAACCATTTTGGAATGAATGTTGCTCCTCAGCATTTTCTCTGGAAGTTTCTTCCCAAATCCATGAGAAGTCTCAAGTGGAGAGTTTTGGGGCTATCCACAGTCCATGTTCAGGAAGCTTCCCACATCTATGAACTATGAGACTGGGTTAACATCAGCTGACCTCTGAAGCTGGAAGGTTTGTTTTGAAAGCACCGACTTAATTTCTGTTCCAGTTGCAAGTAGTAAGATTAAAGCATAGTGCTGAAGATTCTGACAGGACAAGTTTTTTTTTTTTTTAATCTAACTGACAATGAAACAGCTTAATGCAATACTAGATGTCCTTGCAGCAAGTGTAAAAAAACAATGTAAAATCACCGAAGCAAAACTATAAGATAGTATATAAATACAAAACACATTTGTTAAACTGTGTTTATGAAAGTAGACTGCTATTTTAACACAATTCCAACAAAAGTTGTGTACGACAATCATGGTTTAAAAAAGCAATTACAATATTGGTGGCTTCGAAATGAGAATTTCTTGCGTTTTTAAAGAACAAAATTATATTCCTGAAGGAGTCTACATAAAGGAAGGCAAAGGAGCATCGGAGCCTCTGCTTGAAGCATTCAGCTGCTAAGTTAGAATTTGCGAGTCAAAACTTAATTGCATCTAATTCTCAAACAAAGAAGAAAGCGATGGAATATTACTTCAAGGAGAAATGTTAAGGATTATGAGGAATTTCTTTATGTAAATTGGGAGAAGGGAAGGAATGCTCAGAAACCAAGTGAGACATACATAAATGTGCAGACGGTTGACCTATCTAAAGCAATTTTGACAAAGGCTTGCCTGCATAATCCCAGTAAGCACGTTTATAAGAGGCACCCATGTAGCTGGCTCCGCCAAGAAGATAAACATGCATTAGATGTGGTCCTTGTACATCTGCCCTGTAGTTGAGAGCGTAAGACACGGGGACACAAGACGAGACTGCACACAAGTGCAGACAGGTAATTCACACCGCGGAGTGGCCATTGCTTGTGATCTGAATACATCCTTTTCTTCTCTTGAAACTGAAACTGCATAATCAGGCAGTTCAAGGAACTCAACAAGCAGGTAACAGAGGCAAAATAGGCATGGCTTTATGGTTATTGAAGAAGAGCTTTGGGGGCACCTGGGCAGCTCAGTCAGTTAAGCGTCTGACTCTTGGTTTCGGCTCAGGTCATGATCTCCTGGCTTTGTGACTTTGAGCCCCACATCGAGCTCTGTGCTGACAGTGTAGAGCCTGCTTGGAATTCTCTGTCTCCCTCTCTCTCTGCCACTCACTCACTCACGCTGTCTCTGTCTCTCTCAAATAAATAAACCTTAAAAAAATAGCTTTTGTATTTCAGCTTCATTTTCATTTAAGGCAGACCCAGAACATTCCCCTTATATATATTCTCTCTTAGCTTTCTTTAACTCTAAGTGGGAATAAGAGAGCTGGCTGACCGAGTTGGGTTTGGAGGCAAAGACCCTCTTGTCAGTTAAGGTCACTGTGGCGATTCAAGTAAGAGTGATTACAGTTGTGGACCGAGGGCCCATGAGTATAGGCTAAAACCCAAAATGGCAGTGGTGTCACATAAAGGAAGACCATAGTAGGCAGTCTGTGCCTAAGACTTCAGGTACCCTCAGCATGAAGCTTTTAACCTACTGCCTCAAGATGGCTGTGTGAGGCCAGTCATTACGTCTGGATTTTAGGCAGTCAGAAAGAGGAGGGAGAGAAGAAGGGCATGTTCCACCATTTAAGTCTGCATCTTGAAAGCCTCAGTCAGCATTTCTACCTGTATCCCATCAGCCAGACTTAGTCACGCACACCTAGTTGCAAGAGAGGTGAGAAATGTGATCTTTCTTCTGAGCAGCCAAGACCTCTGCCTGGAGGCATGAAGGGAGAACAGATAGTGGGGTCTCTGCCATAAGAAATTAGCCAAAGGAACAAACACATGAAGGATTCTGGACATCATTTTTTGAGTGGCACAATTTTCCCTGCTTATCTAGGGAAGAAGCTTGAGCCTCGGTTAACAGAAGGCAAAGGCCTATCACTCTCACTAGCTTATACCAGTACAGGGAACTAGCCCCTCCCCTCCATTTGCTTCCTATCTGGTCTTCATAGCTTTGTATTCATGTTTTTATTAAGGAAGGAAGAGACCATCGGTGCCTGGGTGGCTCAGTCGGTTAAGCCTCCGACTCTGTTTCAGCTCAGGTCATGACCTCACAGTTTGTGAGATCGAGCCCTGCATCAGGCTCTGCACTGACAGTGTGGAGCCTGCTTGGAATTCTCTTCCTCCCTCTCTCTCTGTCCCTCTCCCACTTGCTCTCTAATTCTCTCTCTCAAAACAAACAAACAAATATTTTTTTAAAAAAGGAAGAGCTAAATCCTGACATCTGTTTTCACTTTTTCTTTACAGGATCACATATAAATCTGACTCTCAGTGGCATTTCAGCCCATATCAGAACCCACCAGAAAGCTTCAACTAGAGAGCTGTAGCCCTTGTGACGGCGCTCTGCTGCAGTGCTGATCTGCTGGGGAAGGGAAGCATCCAGGGAGTGACGGGCAAGCAGTCAACAGGGGGACATTCTGCAACACACCTGGCCTGGACTGACTGCAGAGACACGGATGCCAGGGGGTGGTGAAAAACTGCAGTGGACACAGAGCCAAGGTGGGCCCTGAATGAAGGACTCTTCTGTCCCTGGGCAAAGCTGCTCACATTGTGCTCAAAGGCAGGGTCTTGGCCTCCGTTGGGTTACTGTGTCCTCTCAGCAGCAGACACAGGTATTCAGAGCCCAGAGACACCCTGATCTGGCTTCATATGTGACTCTGCTATTTGTCAGCTGGGAGACCCCAGCAGGTTACATAATCGCTTTATGCCTCAGTTTCCTCATCTGTAGAATTGGGGTATACTTCCAGGTTCCTGTGGCTGCTGTAGCAAATGACCATACACTTGGTGGCTTAAAACAACAGAAATGTATTCTTTCACTATCCTGGACACCAGAAGCCTGACATCAGTATCCCTCCAGAGGCTCTAGACGAGAATCTGCCCTTGCCTCTTCTAGCTTTGGATGCCTGCGAGTCTTCCTTGGCTTTTGGCTACATCGTCCCAAGCTGGGCTCTGTGGTCACCATGCATTCTCCTCTCTGTGTGTCTGTAATCTCTCTCTGTCTTTCTCTTATAAGGACATGTGATGGCATTTAGGATTCACCCAGATAATTCAGGAAAATCTCCCTACCTTGAAATCCTTAACCACATCTCCAAAGATTCTCTTTTCCATATGAAGTAACGTTTATGGATTGCCAGAATAGAACCTGATATCTTTGGTGATGACTGTGATTGAGATACCCTTGGGTATCTTCTTCTTTCAGAAGGCTGCTTTTTGGGGGAGCCCGGTTGGCTTAGTCGGTTAAGCATCCAACTTCTGCTCAGGTCATGATTTCATGGTTTGTGAGTTTAAGCCCCGCGTCGGGTTCTGTGATGACAGCCCGGAGCCTGGAGCCTGCTTCAGATTCTGTCTCTCTCTCTCTCAATCTCTCTCTCTCCCCCTCCCCCACTCACACTCTGTCTCTCTCAAAAATAAGCATTTAAAAAAAAAAAAAAAAAGGAAGAAGGCTGCTCTTTTGCTCCAGGCTGCTCTCCCCAAATTTTTGCCTCTCTCTGTGCTGGCATTTCCTTTCTCCCTACAAAGAAAGTTAGACCTGTCTGTAGCAAACAGATGCCATATTGTGAGAACGTGGTGGCTGCACCCAAAAGATGTACAGTTTGTTTTAACCTGGGATGTGTCATGTGCGTGTTCCCTACAAGCTTAAGTGTTTAGTGACAAACACAAACTTGTGTATTAGAATAGGTTAGGTATGCCTGTACCTCCTTGTGTCCTCATGTGACAGAGAACAGAGATAGGAGGACCCTACGGGCACTGATGCCATTCATGAGGGTTCACCTTCAAGACTTCATTCAATCTTAATCACCTCCCAAAGGCCCCAGCTCTTACCCATATGGGGAGTAGGGTTTCAGCATACGGATTTGGGGGGAGTAGAGCATTCAGTCCATACACATGAAGAATTAGAGTGTGCTCCTTTTTCTGTTCTCGAATGGCTTCCTATGAGAATGAGGGTCCAGGCCACAGGAAACAGGAATTCAGAGCCATAAAACTTGGCTGAACTACTTCTGTTAATACTCGATGCACTGAGTATAATGGACATCATCAGATCTGTTGCCTTTTGTGTTTCTCCTTTAACACAGAGTATTTTTCTTCCACCTGTATTCTGACACATTAAAAATAAATCAAGAAAACACTTTTTCTTCTTAATTTGCTTTCTCGAAACGATTTCCTAAAATCGGCAGTGTGCTGCAGGCTTTATCCTTATCTGGACAAGCGACCTGTGGGAAGTTAAAAAGTGTCCCCTCTTCACCGCTCTCTGGGAAGGGGTGGGTGGTGACAGTCACTGCTCCTTCACTGTGTGTCTAACCCCGTCTCCCTGCTCACCTCAGCCCTGCTGTTCCATCGCCTCCCGATCCCTGGCAGCCCATCAGTGAGCATTCAGTCCTGGGCAGAAATCTGATAACTGGGTTTGCAGTTCTCTCTTTGAAAAAAAAAGGTACAACACCCTAAACCTGAAACTGGAAAGTAAAAGAGACTCGAGTATGCCTGCCACCTCAAGCTTCTTGCAAATCATGTCCCAATACCCCCCTTTCCTTCCAATTCACAAAGTCCCAGTTAAAGCAGTTCTCATCTGAACGTGAGGGCTTGGGGAAAAGGACTCCCAGAGGCGGTCGGGAGAGCTCTGGTCTGCATCTAATTTGGGCCAAAGAAGAAACGTGTTGGTGACCCAGGCAGGTTTGGGGTGGGGCCCTTGATCCCACGTGTACCCCACGGATAAATAACAGTACAGCCCTCACGGCAGGTGGGGGAGGGGGTTGTAAGATGTTTGATACGCTGGCTATAAGCTGTTGACTTGACAATAGCAGGTTTCAGTGTCTGAGATTTAAAAAAAAGAAAAAAAAAAAAGAAACCAGTTAAGGAAGAAGGGAGCTTCTCAGAAATAAAATTCCAAGTAGAGAAATAGGACGGCTGCTGGAGAAAGCGGCAATGTCTTCAGAAGCCGGCCGCCCTCCTGCTGGGTCAGCCCTGAGGTCCTCCTCCCGGACCTTCATCTTCCCGCTGTCCCGGAGGCCTGGACCCTGGCTGGGTTTCCCTTGCTTGTCAGAACTGTTCCCACCATCCCCTTGGCTCTCCTGACTCCCTAAAGTCATCTGCCGAGTTGGGCAGCCCTTGAAACCCATTTATTCTCTTGCTCCCACAAATCTGCATCTAACCCTTCTGGGTCAAGGCTTTTTACTGGCAAATCACCAAGAAAAACAGATGAGGGCCACACATATGCAACTGAGAAGACATTCCAGAGGCGGCAAACATCTCAGGGCCCTTCGGTGCAGCCATCCTCAGGAGGTTGAGTGCCATCCCCATGGCACTGCCGTCCCACCCCGCCCCCTGCAGCACGGTCCCTCTGCGTTTCCCCAGGCACCTGCCCTGGGAGTGAATGGTAGTGGCTGTCCAGGTGCGGGAGGTGGGATTGGTGGCACAGGTACCAAAGAAGTGCCAACCTGTACTCATCACAGATAATTCACATCCTTACGGAAGGTTAGATGAATGATTTAACCCAGTGAGATATTTCTCCATAAAGCAATCCTCTTCAGGTGCTTTCTCACAGGACCTTAAAGCATATAAACACTTGGCAGAGGCTGAGATCGCAAAGGTGGGCAGAAAAACAGAACAGAATGGCATTATAAAGCAGGGCATGGCAACCCCCACCTAACAGAACAGGACCCACCTCAAGCCTATATGGCATCCCTGTGTCATTTAGGAAATGTGGACCCTTCTCCTGGGAGGTACATGCTGGCATCAGGGCCACAGCTTGATGAGCAGAGCCTGGCTATATTTCAGTGTCCCCTTATGCCACTGCATGGACACACCCATCTTCTGTGGGTGGCACCTTGGGTAAGGCAGTAGGGAGGGCTATGGAGCTCACTGGGGCTGTCACTCACCCCAAATCAAAGGGTGCCATATGGGGACCAATGTTGCCAGATATCCCAATTTTTCAAAAAAAAAAAAAAAAAAGCTAAGGATCCAGACTTTAATGTGAGTGCTCCTAATAAATGTATAAATGTAGGCAACTGTTTCAAATGTTTTTAAATGCCTTAGGGACATAATAAAACAACTAATGGCCTCTGAGACAGAAGACCAGGAAGCCAGGCCCAGAATGTCCTGACACTAGAGAAGGGCAGTAGAGGTAATAGCCATGGTTTTTTTCTTTTAACTTTTAAAAAAAAGTTTTATTTTATTTTTGCAAGAGAGAGCATGGCATACACACATGAGTGGGGGAGGGGCAGAGAGAGGGGGACCGGGGATCTGAGGTGGGCTCTGTGCTGACAGCAGAGAGCCTGGTGCAGGGCTTGAACTCATGAACCCATGAGATCATGACTTGAGCCAAAGTTGGATGCTTTACCTTTACTGACTGAGCCACCCAGGTGCCCTGCATGAAGGACAGACAAAGAAGGCAAAAGAAGGAGGTGCAGGCCTTGCCCTGGGATTGACCTCGAAGAAACCAAAATATGGGAATGCTCCACCTTTGTTCTGCTCTGTGCCCTCTGTTAAGGGGAGGCCTGGAAAGTGCGAGCTGTGACGCTGAGGGTAGAATGAAGTGGCACTCGGCTTCTCTCCAGTCCACACTTCAGGCTCGAGTTCATTGTAAGGACCCACACATACAGTGTACACCATGTGTCAGGTGCAGCCCTGAGCATGCTCGCTCTGTCGGTTCTGTCAACGACCCTGTTAGGTGGGTGTTGTTATCATCTCCCTTCTCAGATGAGTAAATGGAGGCTCAGAGAGGCTACATTAGTTGCTGAAGGTCACAGAGCTAGCAAATGGCAAGGTGGGATTAGAGCCCAGGCAGTCTGGATCTGGACTTTTAACTACCATCTCCCCTGGGTGTGAGAAGAACATGTAGACAGAAAGGACTCTTAGCTTCTGAGGTCATCTGTGAGAAGACTGGGGAAAGGGAGGGAACCAGAAAGCTGGACACAGACATAATCTGTCCTGATTTCACATAAAACATTTTAAATAAGACATTTCACATATACAAAAATATGAATAATAATACAATGATATACTTGTGTATTTACCACCCAGCTTGGGAAATAAAAGTTTATAGGTATGGTGTCGCATGTGGTCCTTCTAAACTCATTCCTTGGCCTCTGCACCTCATGAGTGTTTGAATACTTTGCCACATCTATGTGTATCCATAAACAACACACCTAATTGTTTGGCAAATTTGTAGACTTTATGTAAATGGCACTATACTTCATGTAGCCTTCAGCACCATGTTTTTTTCTTAACCCTGGGTCTGTTTGTTTATTTATTTACTTAAATTTTTAAATATTTATATTTGAGAGAGAGAGAGAGAATGTGTGCGTGGGGAAGGGACAAAGGGAGATGGAGACAGAATGTGAAGCAGGTTCCACCCTCCAAGCTGTCAGCACAGAGACTAACGTGGGTCTCCAACTCATAAACCGTGAGATCCTGGCGTGAGCCAAAGTTGGATACTCAACTGACTGAGCCACCCAGGCACCCCAACCCTGGGTCTTTTAAATTGACCTATGATGACACATACAGTTCACATTCATTAGTCTTTTTGCATACTTTTTTTACTGATGTGTAATATCCATTCGATAAGATTCACAGATCTTTTTTTTTTTTTTTAATGTTTTATTTATTTCTGAGAGACAGACAGACAGCGTGAGCAGGGGAGGGTCAGAGAGATAGGGAGATACAGAATCTGAAGCAGGCTCCAGGCTCTGAGCTAGCTGTCAGCACAGAGCCCAATGCAGGGCTCGAACCCACGAACCATGAGATCATGACCTGAGCCAAAGTCGGACGCTTAACCGACTGAGCCACCCAGGCGCCCCGATAAGATTCACAAATCTTAAAAGTACAGTTCAAGGAATTTTTTACAAAGTGATCTCATCTGTGTAATCATGACTTTGCTTAAAAATATACATAGAACATTACTAGGACCTAGAAGCCTCCTTATGTGCCCTGTCATGCTCATTCATTTTAATTGTGGAATAGAATTCCATTGCATAAATTAACTATGATTTTAAAATCCATTTTTTCCCTCTTCTTTGTTTTAAAGTTCATTTATTTTTCAGAGAGAGGAGAGCTTGCACAAGCTTGGAGGGACAGAGAGAGAGAGAGAGGGAGACAGAGAATCCCAAGCAGGCACTGCACTGTCAGTGCAGAGCCTATATGGGGCTCAAACCTATGAAACTATGAGATCGTGACCTGAGCTGAAGTCAAGAGTTGGACTCTTAACCAACTGAGCCACCCAGGCATCCCTAAAATCCATTTTCTTAATTGATGGAACATTTAAATTGTTTGCACTTTTTGTCCTAAAAAACAATACTGCTGTGAACATCTGGATCTATGTGTCCTTGGGCACAAGGCAAGAATCAGTCTCTGGCCTACACACAGGCACCATCTTGTTGAGGGTGGAGCTGCATGCCTCTAGCTTAACTAGATGTTGCCCAGTTATTCTCCAGAGCCGCCCACTGCCCACTGCACCACAGTGTGTGAAGTTCCCTTCCTTCATGTCCTCACAGCACTTGGAATTGTTTTTCCCAATCTAAAGGGTGAAGTGGCTTCTCATGATTTTGATATGCATTTCCCTGATTGCAAAAGAGGTGGGGCAGCTTTGGGTATTTGTGTGGGCCGTTCGGGTTTCCTCTTCTGTAAACTGTTTCCTCATATCCTTTGCCAGTTTTTATTTTATTGAGCTGCTTATCTTTTCCTTATTGATATATACGAGTTCTAGACATAATCTGGATCCTACTCCCATGTCAGTGACACATCGAGGTATGGTGCTTGGCTTCAATCTTCAAAAAAAAGGGAGAGGATTGATTTCATAAGTTCTAGGCCACTGAGTTTGATAGAAATTTCTAGCCACATTCTAAAATGTTATTCAATGGATGGTTTGTAAATATTAAGAATGGGAAGTCCCAATGTCAGAGGGGCACAGATCTCTGAAAACAAGTCACACCAGACTCTCAGTCTTATCTTGCTAGAATTTCAACTGTCAACCACTACCATTTGGGTGACCATCATAAATTATGAGATGCAAAGCGCTTTCACATACCTCATCTCATGACAGCCTGAGACCAATATTGCCACCGTCCTCATTTTACAAACCGGAAGAGGGAGGTTCTAAGTCTCTTAGCAGTGTAGTGATTTGGGAATGACCCTGACCAGCAGACTAGGGGAGTGAGATTTTTGTGCTGGGATTTCAGCAAGGCCTTTGGCCTTGGCCTTGTCAACATGTGAAGAACTTCGGGCTGAATCATCCACATTAGATGGGTCATTACTATGCTATGTGAGTGTCAGTCCCTATGGGAATTTTCTGAAGGCCTACACCCAGCCTCTGTTCTGAGCCCACTCAATAGGCTCGCTCGTCTTTGTCTTTAAAAAGGGCAAAGACAGCATGCGAATTATATTTGTAAGTGCCTTGAAACTGAATTAGGATCAACAATTCTTAACAGATGGGCCAAGGTGAACCAAATGCAGATTAGCAGAGGCACCTAGAAAGAGGATTGCTTTCCTCTACCCTTCTCTGATTTCAAAGACCTCACTAGGGAGGAAGTGAGAAGAACAGCCCCAAGGGCTCCAAGAGGGACATGGGCATCCTCTTGGGGTGGGATGGAGAAGAAGAAGCCAGAGGCAGAGTCTAAACCCAAGAAGAGTTTATGCAAGCTGAGTCCCAAGGGCAGGAGCAGTGCAGGAAGGGCTTCTGGGGCCTACAGCCAGGAGGGGAGGGGGGCAGCTGGGGGAGAGTAGGAGCCAGGCTGGGAGGGAGGGAGGAGGCTGGGAGGGTCACTGCCCCCAACCTGGTAGCAACCAGCCCGAGTGGCAGAGAAGGGAAGGCAGAGGGTTCTGGGCTCTCTTGCAGGTATAAGGCAAGGGTGGGCGGGTCTTTGAATAAAAAGCAAACACATTGGCTTGGTGTCATGTCCTAAGAGGAATGAGCTCTGTCCAGGAGGCTGCTTGTCTGGGACATTGTGAGAAACACCCACAGATCCAGAACACTCCAGTGGTTTCCCCTACGGATACTCTGATTCCATGTTGGAGGGGTCGCTAAGGACACGGGATGGAAAGGCAGGCGACGTGAAGGGCGTGGCCGCAAGGGGAAGCAGAGCCAAAGGAAGCCGTGAGAAGTTTCTTCATTTTGTTTTTTTTTTGACAATTTATTTCCCTACTTGCAACCATCCATCCCTGAACATTCCAAAGTCATTTCAAACATTTCTTTTCTTTTCTTTTCTTTTCTTTTTTAAATGTTTTATTTATTTCTAGGAGAGAGGAAGACAGCGTGAACAGGGGAGGGTAAGAGAGAGAGGGAGTCACAGACTGAAACAGGCTCCAGGCTCCAAGCTGGCAGTCAGCACAGAGCCCGACGCGGGGCTTGAACCCACGAACTGCGAGATCATGACCCAAGAGAAAATCGGACGCTTAACCGACTAAGCCACCCAGGCGCCCCTCAAACATTTCTTTAAATGTTCCTTCCTGTCAGAGAGAGGGAGACAAAATGTTTTTTTTGAGAAGTGTAATAGGACAAATTTTCTTTCACTTTTGTTCCCTCAGATCACAAAAGGGATAAACATTCATTGTCATTTTTGGAAAACACAGTGAATATTTGAGAAATACAGAAAATAAAAAATTTCCCGTACTCCTATTTATAAAAGACTGTTGTTCATAATATTGTAGTGTAATATGGAGTATTTCCAGGCCCGCATTTGCCTGTAGAGAAACCTGTTTGTTTTGTCACATTGGAATCGTGTTGTGTGTTTTGCAATCCGATTTTTGCACTTAACTATTTATTGTGAATATTTCCCCATATTTTTCAACCGCATAATTTGCAGTGGTCGTGTACATTCCATGGGATGACTGAATCATAATTTATTGAACAGACCCCTTGTTGTTAGACATGCATTACTATAAATCTTGAGAGGTAATCTGGACATTAATCTAGACAAACAAGCTGAAACGCTTCAGCTCTGCCCTTAGGAAATGACTGTGAGAAGCTCAAAGCCACCTGCAGGTTGGAGCGGTCCCCTGAGGCAGTCCCATGCAGGTGCTGGGACAATGCCCCAATGGCGGCCTTCAAGCTGTCAGAGGGAGCTGTCCCCCAAGGCCCCACACGAGCAAGCTGTGCTGGGAAGCACAGGCCCTGATCCATAGCCCACTGTCCTCTCAGGATCGCAAGCCTCCGTGCAGCTCTCACAGGCCTGTCCACTCGGTCCCAGGAAGATTCCAAGCCTCCCAGCAACTGCCTGGACCCTTGTCCCTGTTCTGAGCTCCATGTTCCCTAAATGAGCCGTTGCCTCCTCTAGCTCACACCCCCTGCGCTGCTGTGATTGGCAGATTCCACACCGCCAACCCCTTCTCTGCGTGTCCCCTCCATCTCTGTGGTGACTGACACCAGACTGTTCCCCCAGGACATCACTTCCCTGGGAGGCCTCCCCCATTGCCATTTCCAAATTATTTCTCTTTTCCTTTCCGTAAAAACCACAGCTCACCTGAAGCTGGTGCCATCCAGCAAGCCTACCCCACTGCTCTTTACCAACCTCTGAACCTTCCCCCTCTTCACCACAAACTCCAGCCCTGGCTCACTGATGTCCCCTCAAACCCTGTTCCTGCCCTGATTTGCAGTGACTTTCAGATCCACGTGAAGGGGTCCACAAAGCCACTGCTGCTGGGCTCCTGTATTATTTCCTAGGGTGGCTGTAAAACGTACCCCACACTGGTTGGCTGAAAAGGACAGACAATTATTCTCTCACAGTTCTGCAGAACCCCCAGTGGCAGCCAGCGCCTGGTGGCACCAGACATTCCTGGGCTTATAGCCATCAACTCCAGCCTCTTCACATGGCCTTTCCTAGATGTCTATGTCTTCTCGTCTTTGTTATAAGGATACTTAAATTGGATTCAGGGCCCACTCAGATAATCCAGGATCATTAACTTAATTACATCTGCAAAGACTTTTTCCAAGTAAGGTCAAATTCACAGTTTCTAGGGCATGAAGATGTCTTGTGGGGACTACCATTCAACCTTATCATGTTCCCACTTCAACTATTCTAATATTATGGTCACATTATAGACCTTGTCATAGAAGCATCTCCACCACCTCTAAAATATCCATCTCAAACATCCTCCTCTCCAACCACTATGTCCCAGCTCCCCTACATGGCCTAGGACACCCCCCCCCCCAAGAGCTTGGATTCATTGATGACCTTACCTTACCTTTGCCTCACATGTTACCCTCTCCCTCATCTTTGCCCTCCTTACCTGCTAGATCATAAGATCCATCATTATAACCTCTCCCTGGCGACTTCCTCTGTTTCCATGCTCCTCTCCTCTCTAAGTCAAAACCTTTATGACAAAACCCCAACCTATATTGATTCAAATATTGACCCTCTACATGTCTGCCCTTGAGCAGCTGACAGGAAAAATAACTACATAATCTGGCTGGCTGATTATAGCTTAGTTTTTTAAAAATGTGTATTTATTTATATTGAGAAAGAAAGACAGAGACAGAGAGAAGAATAGAGAGAATCCCAAGCTGCTGAGCATGGAGCCCAATGCGGGGCTTGATCCCATAGACTGTGAGATCATGACCTGAGCCTATATCAGGAGTTGGATACTTAACCGTCTGATCCACTCCAAGCTCCTCTTGCTTTTAGTTTAAATTCATGGCCCTACACTTCCACGGGCACTACTTAGCCACCCTATTGGTTTCTATCAAGAGTTTACTTTCTCTAGGTGCCAATTTCATGCCTTTCCTCTCTCCTCAGGCCTCCCATATGACCTCCTCCTCCTCTAATGTTAGATGATGCCCCATTTCACACTTAGATTCGTGGAGAAAGCAGACACCACCAGAGGGGAGCTCACCTCTCTTCTTATCCCAAACCTACAAATGTACCCACATCTACACCTGTATTGCTCTTATCAAAAACCACCCTTTCACCTGAACTCACCCCAGAATGAAAGCTCATGAGAGTGGCAACCTTGTTTGGATCATGCAGTGTTCTATGGAGGGTGTCCAGTACCATGCCTGACATGTGGTCAGCACTAAGTGCTTGTTGAATGACAAAGAACTTCCTTTCTCGTTATCTCTCCTTCTCTTACACCATCAATCTTTTCTCTTTTGGTCACTCCCATTAACATACAGATATGGGCTGGAATCACCCATCATTAAAAAATATAGTCTTTCCTTGACCCCACAGGTCCTCCGCTTCTCCCTACTTTTCTCTCTCTGCTTCATAACAAAACTTCTCCACTGAGTTGTCTACAACACATTATTATCTCTACTTCGTCATCTACTGTTAACTCTTCAAATCCCTCCAGCCTGGCTTCTGGCCCCATCACTCCTTTGAAACTCCTCTCATCAAGGTCATCAATGACTGTCATGTTGTCAAATCCAAATTCATCTATTGTAATGGTCCTTCAAGTGCAGCACAACTATCCACTCCTTTTCCTGGAGTCACTCTCCTCTCTCATTTTTCCTGATCCAGTACCCTCTAAATTTTCTCCCTATCCCACAAAACATTTCTAGCTAGTCTCCTGCTTTACTGACTCACTCTCTCCCTGATCTCTACATATGTCATCTTATTCTTCTCTTTCAATCTTTTCCCTATGCATTTTCTTCAATGGCCTTAAACACCATCCATTTGCTGATGACTTCCAAATTTATTCCTTCATTGAAATATACCTGAGCTCCAAACTCCCATACCCCTCCAAGTACCAGCTTAGTACCTCCTTCAGATATTTCAGGAACATCTCGAATAGAATATATCCCAAATGTTACCCTTGATTCCCACCCTCTCCACCCAACCTGTTTCCTCCATCAGGCCCCAGAAAATGGTGCCACTGTCTTGCATGATACAACTACTAGTATAATTCTTGTGGAAGTGTTTCTGGAGATAAAGGTCTAGAATGGGGAATGCTGAGTCAAATGGCTTGTGCCATTTCTTAAATGTGTAGAGATCTTTGAATGCATTTGTCATAAATAACAAATGAGGCTTTGAAGCTCCTGACTTTACCATCTCTGGAATGAATTACAGGACTTTTTTTTTTTTAGTATATAGTTTTCTTTACCTGGAACCCTTCCTCCTCTGAGGCATTGATTGAATCAGCTAGGTTCTTAGATGCAAGCAATGGTCACCAACTCTGCCTGATGCAGGTAGACACAATGTACTGAAAGGACAGGGGGTAGTTCACAGAGCCACTGGGATGAAGGAAAACCCAAGAATAAAGGGAGCTCCAAGGCCAGATTCAATTAAAATCATGCCCTACAAGCTGGCTGTGAGGATTCTGCCCACACCCAACTCGGGACATGGTCACTGCTCTGCTGCCATCATTGTCACTGTCTGAAAGCCGGTCTCCTTATCCCTAACTCTTTGCTTCACGAACTCAAGGTTCAAAGCCCTGAGTGGATAGATGTGCCCAGCTGAGTCAGGTCCTGTGTCCTGACTTCCCAGGAGCTATGAAAAGGCAAGTGGGCCATTGCAACAACCTCCACCAAGACTCATCATGTGTCACCTTCTGGGAATCCTCCAAGATGATGAATGCCTGTGGCATTGGTGCTGAGGGCTTTCCCAGATCTCGTCACTTTCCAGCAGAGATGCTACCAGCCACAGTAGCTATATTACAGACTCTGGGACTTTGGAGAGGGAATGTGACTTGGAAGGTGGTGGGACAACATATAGAATGAGGTTTAGTTTATGTCATTCTCAAGTTCTGGCCGATAGTCTATACCTACCCCTCTGTCTGTCCTGCTAGCCATTTCTGCATTTGAGGTGTTAGTGGCTCTTAATATTCATGCTTGGCCTCTCCTTCAATGTAGTAATAGTGAACATTGTTGTTAATATTCTCTCTCTCTCTCTGTTTTTATTTTTGGAAGGCTGAGAGCACTTTGCAAACATGAATATGTGAGAAGACATCAGTCCATGGTTGTAAGTAAATCAGCAGAAACCTTCTCAGTGGGATTCTTCCTTCTTTTCTCCCTCTGCCCAATCAAGAATGAGGGGAAGGGACTGGACTCTCCTTTCTTTCAAGCATTACCTTACCACCTGACTGCCATCCCTGGCACTTACAGTGGAAACTTGCCTCTTCCATTTCTAACTAGATAAATAATCTACTTTCATTTTGGCGACGAGTCCAGTATTTTTTTTCCATGAGGCTGAGTGATGAGCCTTGCCCTGGTTTCTGAGGTCTCATGTTCACCAGCACTAAGCCAGACCTCCTTTTTGCCCCTTTTGTTTTGCAAAGGAGAGGAAACCAAGGCAAGTAGTTAGCTACGGTGGCCAAAATGCCCCAGCTGTAGTTCTCAAAGTGTAATCTACAAGCCACCCGCATCAGCGACCTCTTGAAGCATGCATTGAAAATAATGCCATCACCAACTCCTGACCATTCTCCCCACCCAATCAGGGCCTTTGGCAGCAGAGCCCAGGAAGCTGCATTTTTACCAAGTTCCCAGAAGACAGTTGTACATTCTAACCTGAAAACCATTGGCCCAGACTGTCTATAGGAATTAGGCCACAAACAGGACTTGAAGTCACGGGCCTCGGTCTCCACACCTCATGGTAAGTAAGGATAATTAATGCAATGGGCAGCAAATGAACACTCTGAGGGCATTTCCCATCTGTCTCATAATTATCTCCTAATCATCTATTACATGCAAAATCCATGCCGGAAACTATTCAGAAACCTCTCAATTTAAACATTAGTCCTATTACTTTTCCTGTCTTCTAAAAGGAAGGAGCAAATTGATGAAGTGAGAGGGTCTTCTAGCCCCAATTCCCTGCACTGTGTCAAGTAAGTGAATTTGGCCATGATCATTTCCTGGGTACACCTCAAAAAATTTTTTAACGTACAAAAAACAAACTAACAGATAATCCACATACCAAACACTAATACTGAATACATTTTAACATTCTGTAAAATTTCCTTCATACATTTTTTTTTAAAGAAAGAAATCTTTATGAATACAGCTGGAGTCCTGACTCCCATTCCATTTATCTCCTTCCCTTCCATCCTCCCCAGAAGTAAAGATCCCGGAACTGATATATGTCCTTCATCCATGGTTTTATAATTTTAAAATATCAATTTCTGTATAATGTGTATATATACACACAACACGACTATATATAAAAACTACATATATATAAACTAGTTATAAAACTACATATAACTACATATATACATATATAGAGAGAAAGAGAATAACAGAAATGCCACATAACATATATATACACCATACCGTATGGTATTGCTGCTCTTTTTTAGGTATGGAAAGCCTTTCGTACCTTTTTTGTTTCACATTAATATTTCCAAATACATCTCCATTAATCCATGACTGTCTACTTTGTCCATTTCAGGTGATA
Organism: Proteles cristata cristata; assembly: GCA_017311185.1. NCBI lineage: Eukaryota > Metazoa > Chordata > Mammalia > Carnivora > Hyaenidae > Proteles > Proteles cristata. The sequence goes on along the minus strand of JAESUZ010004142.1, from coordinate 2,335,583 downwards.
CATGGTATCCCAATGAGTGATGCAGCTATCCCCTACTTACTGACGCTTCTCCAATTTCCGTTTCCACAGTTGAGATGATGGCAAATTGCGTCCCCACGTGGTGGCGCCACCTACAGGCCCACTAGTGCTCACAGAAGCTTCTCATTCCCCTTAAGCTTGCCAAGATTTTTTAGTCTTTAACATTTTTGACAATTTGATAGACACAAAAGGCTGTCTCACTGTTAATTTGCTTTTTGTTTTTGATGTTTGTTTATTTTTGAGAGAGAGAGACAGCATGAGCAGGGGAGGCCAAAGAGAGGGGTAGACACAGAATCCCAAGCAGGCTCCAGGCTTTGAGCTGTCAGCACAGAGCCAGGCACCTGGACAGCTAGACCATGACCTGAGCTGAAGTAGGCCGCTAAACCAAATAAGCCACCCGGGCGCCCCGACTGGTAATTTGTATTGACTTGAGTTTTTTTCCTTTTTTAAGAGTTTATTTATTTATTTTGAAAGAAATAGGAGCTCCTGTGTGGCTCAGTCGGTTAAGCATCCGACTTTGGCTCAGGTCATGATCTCACGGTTCGTGGGTTCGAGCCCTGCCTCAGAGCCTGGAGCCTTCCTCAGATTCTGTGTGTGTTTCCCTCTCTGACCCTCCTCTGCTCACACTGTCTCTCTTTTTCTCTCAGAAATAAATTTTTAAAACAATTTTTAAAAAAAGAAAGAAAGAAAAGCACGCACGCGAGGGGTGGGGGAGGGGAGAGTGGAAATAAAGGGAAACAGAGAATCCCATGCAGGCTCAGCACTGTCTGTGCGGAGTCCCACTCAAGGCTCAATTTCATAAACCCTGAGATCATGACCTGAGCCAAAATCAGCAGTTGGATGCTTAACTAACAGCCACCCAGACGGCTCTTATTTATTTATTTATTTATTTATTTATTTATTTATTTTTAATGGCCATACCTATTTTCTCTTCTGCAGATTGCTAATTCCATACTCTGCTCATTTTTCTATTTCATTGTCTTTGTCTTTTTTTTAAAAAAAAAGTTTATTTTTAAATAATCTCTACACCCAACATGGGGTTTGAACTCAAAACCCCGAGATCAAGAATCTCATGCTCCAACCACTGAGCCAGCCAGGTTACCCTGTCTTTTTCCTATTGAATTGTAGAATTCTTTATTTTACTAGATTCAGATGCTTCATTGGTTACGTGCATTGCAAATATCTTCTCTCAGTCTGTGACATGGAACAACACAGAAACTGTCAGAAAAAGAAAATGCCATCCTCTGGTCTCTAGGATTTTGCTGGTTCGAGAATAGTTTTTATATTAATTTTTGACTTGTAATTCTCTCATTTTGCAGATAGTGTGACTTTGGACCTCATACCCACACTGGACACAAGCTTGGGATCGTGATTTCTCCTGAGACCTTTTTTTATCTGCCCAGGCCAGAGACAGTTTCCTTGCCCCTTACGTGGGCCGCTGGCTACAGAGAAGGGCTGCCCTCCAGGGCCCCTGCTTAATGCCAAGTCTGTTGTCCTGTGCATGCCCAGACACGTGTCCTGTCCCAGTTCGGTATCCCAGCTTGGGAATTAGACCCTGCCATATCCTTAGCTGATATTTCGCCCCAATATCCGCTTGCCCTTAGGCCCACCTCCTGTTACTACCCGGTTCACTACGTGGCTCAGGCTCTGAGTTCCCTTTTTGTTTCTAACATCTGGGGATTTTTCTCACATTCCATCTGAGCTCAGATATGAATGTTATAAATTCATATTATAGTTTAACCAGCATTTCCATGGAGTTTCAGTTTAGACGCTTGGCAGTGCTGTAGGGGGCTGCCCTGTATCAGTTCACAAGAGCCGATTATAAAATTTTCAGGAGTTTTGAGCCAGTTGCTACACATCACCATTGTTGATAATTAAATTATAAAAACTCACAAATAAATTATAATAAAAACAAGGTAATAAAAACTCAAAAGTAAACACCTGCAAAATATTGTACTTTACTCAGGAAAATCTCTGTCTTGAATCTAGTTTCTTTCTCTTACAGTGCATCCTGCATGAACTACATGGGATGTGCTTTTCTGAGCCACGCATAGGAAAGAAAATAGAAGAATGGAGATGGAAACTTCAAGTCAGGTCACCATATGGAATAGGACCAGATGCCAAGAAACACTCCCCTCGGATTCTTCTTCAGCACATGGCCAGCAAGAGAGGGAGCCCTTGGAGGTGACTTTGCACAGATGGGCTTATGAATGCAAGATACAACTGAAGGTTATTTTGTACTTTGATACATATTGAGTTTTACCAAGTATCACTCTGGACAACTTTATTTTTCTAGTTGGCAATCTAAAATTCCATGGTATTCCAATTTCATGATAATTACAAAGGACACTTTCTTTATTCCCTCCCTCCCCCCCCAACCGGTTCCCCAACTTTGATTTTGAGGTATTGGTCAGAGAGAAGGGGAAAGGCAGGATTTTTCTTCACTTGTCTTTAGTTTTTCTAAGTTTGCAGTGGTGAAAGGGTCAGAACTTACAGCCTGGTATGGGGGCATTTTACGTATCACACTCCGCTAAAGAAGAAATGGCAGAGCTTTTGAAGTGGCCCACAGCTTACAATGTCCAAAGCTTTGCCTTTGTGTCAGATTAAAGATGAGGTCATGAAGACCATGACAATTTGACCTAAGTCTCACTACATGTCCTTACGGCAAAATATCAAGCAAATCTGGCCTTTCTTTACTGAAGATAAAAGTGAAATCTTAAGCCCAAGGCCATGAACTTTTTGAGGGGCCGGGACCATGCTCCTGGCACATCGTCAGCACCCAAGAAATGTTTTTATGGTGAAGGAAGGAAAGAACAACAGGCAAGCTCCGAGGACTGAGTCTGACCCCATCTACTCAAGATCCTTCATTTGAACTCCTACTCCCAAGGAAATGACTCAGAGCTGCTATCTGATGGTGAATAAGAAAAATATGTGTTTCTATTAGCACATTACATAGAAGAATAGTATTCATCGCTGGGGCAAGATGTGTGTTTTGATAAGTTTAATGTTGAGCATAAACATATGGGCCATCTGTCATCGGATGCTGGGCTCTCCTTGGCATCAAGGTTTGTCAGAGAACTTAGATTCCTTTCTTCATTGGTGTGGAGGCTCAGATAGGATTCCAAAAGCAGAAACTTCATCGTCGAACCAACATTTACTGAGTGCCTACTGTGTGCAGTAGGTGCAATGAAAATATGCCCTTGGGGTATAAGGATGAAAGCCATTGAAGAATAAACACAGAGTCACAACACAAAACTGCTGGCGTCATGGGGGCAGGCAGTGGCTCTGGGTAACAGAGGAAGGGCACGTACCTCTTGGCACAGGGTGGGTGTGCCTTCCCAGAGGAGGTGATAGGTAAACTGAGAGTTGGAGGAAAAGGGTCAGATTTGCTAGGGTTTCAAACTTAAAAGGCTCTCCTTCCCTCCTGACATCATGTGGCCCAGTCTTTGGTGAGCGTTACAGTTAGAGGGTGTGATGGTTAATTTTATGTGTCAACCTGGCTGGGCCTTGGTACCAATGGTACTCAGTTGTTTGGTCAAACACCAGTCTAGAGGTTGCTGTGAAGGTTTTTTTTTTTTAAAGTTGTGATTTACATTTAAATCAGCAGACTTTAAGTGGGTTAATGTCCATAATGTGGGTGGGCCTTACCTGATCAGTTGAAGGCCTTAAGACAAAAGACTGAGGTCCCCCAAAGAGGATGGAATTATTCCTCTAAATGGCAGTATAGAAATTTCACTGAAGTTTCCAGCCTGCTGATCTGTTCTGCAAACTTCAGACTTGCAAACTCCCACAGTGGCATGAAATAATTCCTTAAAATAAATCTCTTTAAATCTATGTACATCCTGGGGCTCCTGGGTGGCTCAGTCGGTTAAGCGTCTGACTTTGGCTCAGGTCACAGTCTTGCAGTTCATGAGTTTGAGCCTCATGCTGGGCTCTGTGTGGACAGTTCGCAGAGCCTGACTGGAACCTGCTTTGGTTTCTGTGTCTCCCTTTCTCTCTGCCCCTCCCCCACTTACGCTGGCCTGCTCTCTCTCGTGCGTGTTCTCTCTCTCAAAAATAAAATAAACATTAAAAAAAATTAAACTATATGTATGTATACACAAATAACTATAAACTATATATGTATATATACTCAAATAAACATTAAAAATTAAACTATATATGTGTGTATATATATGTATATATGTATATGTATATATATGTGTATATGTATATATATATATCCTATTCATTCTATTCTCTGGATAACCGTAGTACAGAGCGCTATATATTTAGACCACACGGTTGGTAGGCTGGGGCCCCAGCTGTATGGCTTCAGAAAGGGAGCACAGAACACAGCCACCCTGGAGGAAATAAAACCCAGATTGCACACACCCTAATTCCAGCTCCACTTCTCTGTGGCTTTGCTCATGTTGATTTATCAACTCTGGGGCACAACCAGACCCCAGCATATCCTGGAAGCTTTTGTTGTATTTGGTCCTCGAGTGGCCCTTCCTCACCCATTGCCCTCACTGCTCCCCTACCTTTGGCTCAATCTCAATCCATTTTGTGGCAGCTCCGGGCAGCCCTGCCCTCAGCGGAGCCAGAGCCCATAATGTTTGCATTTGCATATTGCATACCCTCAGTCCCTCCAGGGTTTCTCCGCACGTAGATCTGGAGAGCACACTGTTGTTTTACCTGTGCACGCTTGCATTTTGAGTCTCAGGGAAAATTTAAGACACTAGGTGAGTGCCCTCCCAGTGACCAAGGGCATTGGGCCAACCACTATTGAGTCTTGTCACAAAGTGTTTTAATTAGCTGTGATTCCCCACATCCCACTCCTGACTGGAGGGAATAAATTGGGTCTTTTGTCTTTGCAACTTTGGTGGCTGGCACAATGCTCTGAATATAATAGGTGCTCAATAAATGCTTGCTAAAATGTCAGCAATAGGTGAGGGTGAGTGCTTAATATGTGTCAGAGACTAAGCATTATATATTACATGTAGTACATATATTTGCCCATTTAATCCTCAGAGCAGAATCTTAAATGATATGTGCTATTATTCCTACTTTACAGATAAGGAAACTGAGGCACAAAGAGGGAGATCGTTTTACTAAAGGCAGAAAAGGCAGAGTCAAGATTCAAACTCATGCTCTAGAGGCCACACTAGCAACAATACGCGGCTCATACGAACCGTGTGAAGTCTAGAACAACTTCGATGATATTTGAGATCATCTCTCTCTTGCCACATCTTCCCAGTTTCCAGGATAAGAACGAGAAGAACTGGAACATCTGAGCAGTGTTCTGGAAAGAGCTCCGACGGAGGGTGAGGAGACCCAGGCGCTGGCCGGACGCCTGACTTGTGACTCTGAGACTGGGTGTCCTTGTTTATAAAATAAAGGACTTGGGCCAGTTGCCCTCTAGGTCCCTTTATCGTCTGAGCGCTGGGGAAGGCTCTGCCAGCTCTTTTAGGCTCTTCTGTCTACCAAGTCTTGATAGCCAGGCTTATCACTCCGTCCATGCTTGTTTCTCTGCCCGGAGTTCATTCACAATCCCTTTGGGGCAGCTTGCCTGGCCCTTTGGGAGCAGTAAATCCCTCTGAGAATCTAAGGAGAGCAAAAGCTCATCCTTTCAGGACAAAAAAATGTACATTTCTCTAACCACACACCTCACACATAACTTCAGGACGTGGCCGACCCTGAAGCTGTCGGTCCTCGGTCCTCGAAGCCCCAGGATAAAATCTCCCGCAGCAGACAATGAGCAGGAAGTAGCTCAAGTTGAAAAGAGCCCTGACAGAGGATGTGATAGGGGGAAGGGTGAGCTCTGGCTGAGTAGGAGCTGGGTCTGGGGGGGCGGGGTGGCAGGGGTGCCTGGCCTCATCCTGGTTTCCTGTTCCATCCGGACAGGAAGCCAAGCAAGACCAGGAAGAGCGCTCTGCAGGGCTCTCCCTCGGGCCTGCGCCTAGCTCGTCTCCCTCGGCCCCCCCTGGGCGCGGGGGGCTGGGTCACCTGAGCCCTTCATCAAGCCTTCACAGGCCCTTCCTGACCAATCTGCCCCCTCCGGGAAAATGACTGTGAAAACAAACAGCTCTCACGTCCTCAGCTGCGCTCCTACCTGACGCACCTGGCCTTTTCCTAATGCGGCACAGCTCGCACCCTGCAAGTGTGGCTTCCTTCTCTATCCGTGGTCACTCTGGCCTCTTCGGAGGAGACTGAATTCAATACCTTAAGGTCCCTTAGGCCGAGAGATATCCGCAGAGATAAAACTCCAAGGAGCTCAAAGCTTTTAACCTAATTGCTTCTAAAAATACTTTTTGGAAGGGTATGCTGAAGTTCAATGTAATACTTTCAAACAGACCCTAAGAAAAAGCTGTAGCCAAATCCTTCTCGAACACTGTAATCTGGCGATTGTTTGTCTCTTGCGCTGGTTCCTTATCTGGGATTCCGAAATGTGTGGTTATAGCTCATGCAGCTGGGCTTATATCACTAACCAAGACTTCTTGCCTGTTGCACCCAATAACGAAGGCCGTCAGCTCTTTAACCCATCCTTCTGGAGCAGCAAAGCCTGCCTCTTTTATAGATTAATGTACTGTTGTTTGCTATAGAAAAGAAAATGCACAGGACACCTAAGAAACTAATGTCAATATTAGGAGCTTAAAGACCTGTAAGTAAACAAGGGGGCTGGGTTCCATTTGTGTGTTTGCTTTGAGTTGCTTGCTCTGAGATATTTCTACCTGTGTGTTTGCTGAGGAATATTTACTATTTTCTTCAAAACAGACCATGAAGTGGCTCTGCGTTTTTAAAAGCGTATTTGGGCAAAGCTGTTTGTGTGGCCGGGATGTATTTTCAGTGGTACACCCACACCCACAAAGTGAGGGATGCGGACATGGGGCATGATTTGGGGGAGCGCTGAGGGGCCCTCACTGTCTTACAAAACAGAGTATTTATGCTTTTGTCCCACCAAACACACGATTCATGTGCAAATATATTGGTTTCAGATTCAGCGATGCCTGCATGCGTCTCATTCTGGGAAAAGGCAGCTCAGGCAAAATCAATTGTTACATAAACAGGCATTAGTAGGATGGTATTATTACACTAAACAAACAATGTTTTTGAAAAAACAGGTCCTTTCCCATTTATTTTTAATGCAGCATTCAGCCTGTCTGGAGGAGTTGTGGCAGAGTTATAAGCTGTTTGTGGACAGAAATGTTGAGTTTCTCTTGCTTTTTAAAAATTTACCCTTCTGTTCTTCGTCTTCTGGGTAGAATGGGCGCCTCTTTTGTTCTTTGCTACTCTCACTTCAGCAAGGGACTCTTTTGAGTAACCTGGGGAATGAGTGCCCTCTTCTGGAAAATTCACAAATTACAAATTCTGGAAGTTTTGGTTACCGACAGGCCCTGTAGAGAACACAAAAGAAATTATAGTATGTTCCATGCATTAAAGGGCCTACGTTTATCTTCACAGATACAGCAGTTTGCTTTGGAATTTTCAAAAGTGATTTGAAGAGACAAGGAGATCAATTATTTTAGTAGTTTTTGTTGTAAAGGTATGACCTTGCTTTATAGCCAAAATTTCGTTTTTAAAACTTAATGATTTGTTTCTTGCTCTATCTAAATTACTTTAAAATGTGTGATTTCAGGGCACCTGGGTGGCTCAGTCGGTTAAGCGTCCGACATCTGCTCAGGTCATGATCTCACGGTTCGTGGGTTCGAGCCCCTCATCAGGCTGTGTGCTGACTGCTAGCTCAGAGCCTGGAGTCAGCTTCAGATTCTGGGTCTCCCTCTCTCTCTGACCTTCCCCTGTTCACACAGTCTCTCTCTGTCTCTCTCTCTCAGAAATAAATAAATAAGACATTTAGAAAATTAAAAAAAAATAAAATGTGTGATTTAAAACTTCTTCCTTTTTAAAGATTAGAAACAAGATGAATAGCGAACACATGCAAGACATTTGTTTTCAGTAAAGATAACTGGGTCTTTGAAATCACTATAAGAAGATAAATTATTTTTTGTAAATTGCAAAATCAAATTACTGTTTTGCATGTCAATAATTTATCACCAACTACTTAGGACAATATCCTCTACTCCCTTAAAGTGCTATTTACCAAAGATGAAGACCATTTTTCACCATGTCTCCATAATGAACATTGAAGAGTGAATTCTCCCTATTTGCTTCTTTCGTCTGCAGAGGAGGGGAGAATAGAATCCCCATGGCCTTGCTATTCCTTCACCTAATGCATGGGAGGTTTCATTCAGCTTGTGGATCATCAGCAAATTTCAGGCTTACCTCGCGTGCTAACTGAAGAACTTGGACAGGTTATTTAGCTTTTGCAAACTTCAGTGTCCCTGTATGAGACACGGGGACACCAATGATGGTAATGGCAGGGATTAAATGAGATAATCCACACAAGATGCTACGCACTAAGCCTTGCCTTGAAGCAGCATTCAGTGAGAGTTAGCTACCACCACCACCATCAAAATCACTCTTTCTCTGCTCCTTTCTTTTTCACCCTTTTATGGTAAAATAAAACATATAGAAGACCCCAGAACAAATGTAGGGCTTAATGAGTTATTATAAGGTGAACACCCACATAACCAGAAGTGATGGTCACCCCAGTGCCCCTGGAAGACCCCCAACCCCGTTCCCCTGTTCCGGCCTCATTTCCCTCCCTTCTGCAAGAAGTAACCATGTTGCTGACTTTTATCAATAGTAACTTCCTTGTTAATGGTTTTATCACCTAAATTTGCCGACTTCAACACTATAGTTTAGTCTGTACCTCCCTCCTCTTATGTTTACATTTTATATCTTTTAGGTTTATTTTTTAAAATTTTAATGTGTATTTATTACTTTGAGAGAGAGACACACACAGAGTGCAAGCAGGGAAGGAGCAGACTGAGAGGGAGACACAGAATCTGAAGCAGGCTCCAGGCTCCCAGCTGTCAGCACAGAGCCTGATGGGAGGCTCAAACTCATGGACCTCCAGATAATGACCTGAGGTGAAATTGTACACTTAACTGATTGAACCACCCAGGAACCCCTAGGTTTATTTTAATCCATGGGCTCCCCTCCATACCTTTCTTTCCTTTTCAGTTTATCTGTTGAAGAACCTGGGGGTATCTGACTTATATTTTGCCTGTATTTTGCCAACTGCATATCTGTGGTGCAATCCAATATGTTTCCCTGTCTGCTGTACTTCCTGCAAATAGGTAACTTGAGCCAGGGCTGGATTAGACTCGTGTTAAATCCCTTCAGCAAGACTGGAGGTGGTGGTGCATTCTTTCATCAGGAGTAGATTATCACTGGTTGTCTTTTTGTGATGTTACCAGCTGTTGATGCTCAATGTTAAGATCCACTAATTCACTGAGGTCTGCAAAATGCTGATATTCTAATTTTACCATTTATTTTCATTTATTACTTAGAATACTTTTATAAAGGGTTACACTCCCCTCGTATTTGATGTCTCAGTGACACAGTTCAGTTGGAAAACCTTAATTTTCTTTGCTTCAATGACCACTTTTCAAGAAAATGAATTAGTTCCTGTGGTGGTTTAAAATTTTTTTTAATGTTTTATTTTTTTCTGAGAGATAGAGACAGAGACAGAGAGAGAGAGTGAGCAGGGGGGAGGGTCAGAGAGAGAGAGAGAGAAAGAGAGAGACAGAATCTGAAACAGGCTCCAGGCTCTGAGCTGGCTGTCAGCATGGGCTCGTGCTGACACGGGGCTCGAATCTGCGAACCATGAAATCATGACCTGAGTCGAAGTCGGTCACTTAACTGACTGAGCCACCCAGGCGCCCCCCTGTGGTGGTTTTAAAAGAAGGTTCCAAATTCCTTGGCACTTCTGCGTGTAAGGGGTGGGATCTATATTTCCTCCTGCTGAATCTGGGAGGGCATAGGACCGCTTCAAACAACACAGTGCACAAAAGTGATAATGTGATTTCCATGCCTGTGTCATAAAAGGTGATGTAGCTTCTGCCTTGTTTTCTAGAATACGTGCACTTGGAATCCTGTGCTGCCTTATAGGAAATTCTTCCACCCTGAGACCACCATGTCAGAAAGAGGAGAAAGGCCACACATCAGCACTCTGCTTGACAGCCCCTGCTGGCTGAGCACAGGGTTGGAGTCATTTCAACCACCAGGGCTTAAGATATACAAGTGAAATATTCAGATAACTCCAGATAATTCCTCCTCCCAGATGAGGTCCCAAACATCACAGAGCCATTCAGACTAGGTCCTGCTGAAGTCCTGAAACATAGAACCCACTAACATAATAAAATTGTTATTTTCCGCTACTTAGTCTGGATGGGGCAGGGAGTCTGTTATACACAACAGTTCATCAGAACAGTTCCTCACCACCCTCTGAAGGTGACCAATGAGATTTTTAAATATCATTATGAATTCATGGGTTTAAAAATATTTTCTGATTTCAGTCAGTGGCAATTACACTTTTTGATACCCACATTTTCCCTTATTTAGTCAAAGGTGCTGCTTCAGGGCTGGTTTCTTACTATTTTTTAAAATATTTTTACTTATTTCTAGGAGAGAGAGAGAGACAGCGTGAGCAGGGGAGGGTCAGAGAGAGAGGGAGTCACAGACTGAAACAGGCTCCAGGCTCTGAGCTGGCAGTCAGCACAGAGCCCGACGCGGGGCTCGAATCCACGAAGCGCGAGATCATGACCTAAGCGAAAGTCGGACGCCTAACCTACTAAGCCACCCAGGCGCCCCTGGTTTCTTACTCTTTCTGATAAGATTCCAGTAGACGTTGATGGTTTACTCTTATCTGGCATGATAAGATGGTCCAGCTCATCCACTCCAAGAAGCCTTGGTTTCTTTCAGGGACAATGGCATCCCAAGCCACAATCTAGGAAATGTTCATTGTAACTGGATTGGGTGATTGTTCTTCTTTTGATAAATAGATAGGTAGATAGATAGATAAGTAGATACATAGATACATAATAGATGATAGATAGATAGATAGATAGATAGATAGATAGATAGATAGATAGATAGATAAAATACCTCATGAATCCATACTGATGTTTCCAATTCAATTCAGGACTTCAACTTTTTATTTAACTTCTTATATACATGGACAATCTTCGTACTGAAGGGATGATAGAATTAGTATAGCCTATAATTAGTTATTTATTTTAGCCCATAGTACACATATAACAGTCTCAGGATAACATTACTACTATCACCAATAAGATGATTGAGAATAACCTGAAAATATTTGCATGTGTTCTTTCCATTCTCCTTCATTTACTTTTTACATTTGCTCTATATCTACGATGTCGGCATTTACAGCCACGACATACTACATATTCTCCCTTTAACCCTCTTTTAGTTCTACAAGTAATCTATGTATCTCTGATTATTTTGGTTTTCTGAGACTTATTCTCTAATTGATTCCTTAGGAAAGGCTCATGGAAACAATATTCCCTGAGTCCTGGCATGTTGATAACAGTTTGTTTGTACTTTTTACCTAAAAGTCAATTTGTTAGATATAAAATCTTTGCTCACATTTTCCTTCCTTGAGTGTCTTAAATATTTTATTCTAATTTCGTGTGATGAAAATCTGATCTTCTTTCTAAGCCTCTTACTGGTTTTTCATGGACAACAAAAGAATTATTTTGTTTTCATTTCTTTTAAAGTCCACTCATTTCACTAGAATAGATCTTGATGTTGGTCGTTTGGAGTCAATATTCAAGACATGTATTATGCTCTTTCAATATGTAGTCTTAATCATTTTTACAGCAGGAAAGCTTTTTGTTTTTTTGTGTTTTTTTTTTTTTTTAGTGAAGATATTGACTTTATTTATTTATTTATTTATTTTTTTTTTTACAAATAGTTTATTGTCAAATTAGTTTCCACATAACACCCAGTGCTCATCCCCACAAGTGTCCTCCTCCATGCCCATCCCTCCTCCCCACCACATCCATCAGTCCTCAGTTTTGTCAGCATTCAAGAGTCTCTCATGGTTTGCCTCTCTCCCTTTCCCCCACCATTTCTGCTCTTCTTCTCCCCCTTGGTCCTCTGTTAAGCTCCTCCTAATCCTCCTATACGTGCACACATATGATATTTGTCTTTCTCTGCCTGACTTATTTCGCTCAGCATAACACCCTCAAGGTCCATCCATGTTGCTACACATGGCCAGATTTCATTGTTTCTCATTGCCATGTAATATTCCATGGTATAGATAAACCACATCTTCTTAATCCATTCATCTGTTGATGGACACTTAGGCTCTTTCCATGTTTTAGCTATTGTGGAGAGTGCTGCTATGAACATTGGGGTACATGTGCTCCTATGCCTCAACATTTCTGGATCCCTTGGGTAAATTCCTAGCAGTGCTATTGCTGGGTCATAGGGGAGTTCTATTGTTAGTTTCCTTGGGAACCTCCACACTGTTTTCCAGAGGGGCTGTACCAGTTTACATTCCCACCAACAGTGTAGGAGGGTGCCCGTTTCTCCACATCCTCGCCAGCATCTCGAGTTCTCTAATTTGCTCATTTTAGCCACTCTGACTGGCGTGAGGTGGTATCTCAGTGTGGTTTTGATTTGCTATTTCCCTGATGAAGAGCGATGCTGAGCATCGTTTCATGTGTCTGTTGGCCATCTGGATGTCCTCTTTGGAGAAGTGTCTGTTCATATCTTCTGCCCATTTCTTCACTGGGTTGTTTGCTTTTCGGGCGTGTAGTTTGGTGAGTTCCTTGTAGATTCTGGATATCAGCCCTTTATCTGATATGTCATTTGCAACTATCTTTTCCCATTCCGTTGGTTGCCTATTAATTTTCTGGGTTGTTTCCTTGGCTGTGCAGAAGCTTTTAATCTTGATGAGGTCCCAACAGTTTATTTTTGCTCTTGATTCCCTTGCTTTTGGGGATGTGTCAAGTAAGTTGCTGCGGTGGAGGTCAAGGAGGTTGTTTCCTGCTTTCTCCTCTAGGGTGTTGATAGTTTCCTGTCTCACGTTCAGGTCCTTTATCCATTTTGAGTTTATTTTTGTGCATGGTGTGAGAAAATGATCTAGTTTCATTCTTCTGCATGTTGCTGTCCAGTTCTCCCAACACCATCTGTTAAAAAGGCTGTCTTTTTTCCATCGGATATTCTTTCCTTACAGCAGGAAAGCTTTTTGAATTACAGTTTTCTGTATTTGCTTCTTTCTCTTGCTTTGAATCTTTTCTTTAGAAACTCCTATGCTCTTTATGCTGGATCTTCATTGTTTCTAATATTTATCACTTTCTCTTGAATTTTTAAAATATCTTTCATATCTTTTTGATTTTTAAAAATATCTTTTCACCATCTCTTTGAAAACTATTTTGTCTGTTCAATCTGTTCTTCAATCTTCTAGTCAAGTCCTCATTTCTGAAATGAGTTTTTTATTTTTAATTATTTCTGAATTCTGGGGCACCTGGGTGGCTCAGGTCCAGCTTCGGCTCAGGTCATGATCTCACAGTTCATGGGTTCGAAACCCACATCGGGCTCTGTGCTGACAGCCAGGTCAGAGCCTGGAGCCTGTTTCAGTTTCTGTGTCTCCCTCTCTCTCTGCCCCTCCCTTGCTCATGCGCTGTCGCTGTCTCTCTCTGTCTCAAAACTAAATAAACTATAAAAAAATTTTAAATAATAATTATTCCTGAATTCTGTCACCTCATTTCTGAGTTTAATTCAGTTTTACATTGTTCCTTTATGTCTTTTGTAATTTTCTTCTCTCAAACAAGAGCTTTTTTTTTAATGTTTATTTATTTTTGAGAGAGACAGAGACCTAGTCAGAGACAGAGACAGAGTGTGATCAGGGGAGGAGCAGAGAGAGAGGGCAACACCAAATCTGAATCAGGCTCTAGGCTCTGAGCTGTCAGCACAAAGCCCGACACAGGGCATAAACTCAGGAACCATGAGATCATGACCTGAGCTGAAGTCTGATGCTTAACCAACTACACCACCCAAGTGTCCCTACAAGAGCTTTTTGAGGCAAAATTCTCATATCATTTATTTATTTAAATTATACAATTCAATGATTTTTTAGTAGATTCACATAATTGTGCAACTGTCATCACAATGTTCGAACATTTTGCCACCCCAAAGAGAAACACTATATGCAGTAGCAATTACTTTTCATTTCCCCTCAACTCCTAAGGCAACCACAGAATGCTCTCTGTCTTCATAGATCTCCCTATTTTGGACATTTCATATAAATGAGATCATACCATATGTTGTCTTTTGTGTATGGCTTTTTCACTCAGCACAGTGTTTTCAAGGTTCATCCATGTTATACCACGTATCAAAGTTTCATTCCTCTTTATGGCCAAATAAAAGTCCATAGTAGGATATACCAGAATTTGTTTATCCTTTCATCAGTTGATGGACATTTACATTGTTTCCACTTTTTGGCTCTTACCAATAACACTTTTATGAAATCTCATGTACAAGTTTTTGTGTAGATCTGTTTTCAGTTTTCTTGAGTTAATACCTAGAAGTAGAAATGCTAAGTCATATAGTAACTGTATGTTTTACTTTTTGAGGAACTGCCAAGCTGTTTTCCAAAGTGGCTGCACCGTTTACATTCCCACCAGTTGTAAATGGTGGTTCAAAATTTTCCAATGGCTCCAGTCCTTGCCACCACTGTTTATTACGTGTTGTGACTGTAGCCCTCCCGAGGCGTAGCATTCCCTCAGTGGCTAATGATGTGAAGCATCTTATCAGGCACGTGCCTGTCCATTTCTACATGACCACCTTTGAAAGAATAGCTAGTCAGTTGTATCATTTTCTTTCTTTAAAAACATTTTTTTAAATGTTTATTTATTTTTGAGAGAGACAGACACAAAGTGCGAGTGAGGAAGGAACTGAGGGAGGGACAGAGACAGACACAGAATGCGAGTGAGGGGACACAGAATCTGAAGGGACACAGAATCTGAAACAGGCTCCAGGCTCTGAGGTGTCAGCACAGAGCCCGATGAGGGGCTCAAACCCATGACCTAAGGTCTCTGACCAAGAGCTGAGGCACACCAGATCAGGCTGTGGCTCATTTTCTCTGGTTCTTTTGCATGTCCATTATGCATCTTGCTGGTACATTATACCTTACTGAGAACTTACTAGGGACATGCTTTTTGAAAATTTCTGGATTTCCCCTCTATTCCCATGTGCTGTCTGGGATCCAAAGGACTCTGTACTCAATACAAACTTAGAGCACCCAGAACAGGGATAACCTCAATCTAGACTAATCTGCTCTGGCTGCATTATGCTTGTAATTACTTGCTCAACAGGCATTTATCAAGTGCCAGCTGTATACCAGACACACAGGGCTGGATGCTAAAAACTTGAAAATAAATACAAAGTGCTCTTGCCCTTCCAAGGATAGAGGAAAATGATACACAAATATTAATGGTGATGTATGGAAATAATTGTTAGAGTTAAAATATAGATTATGTGATATGCTATAGAGGAGGTGCAAAGAAAGAAGCAACTGTTAACAGGAATTCCTATGGCAAGAAATAAAACTGCATGTATTCTATGTCCTAACCTGAAAGTGTATGTATTGCTGAATGGCAGTTAAGATGGCAGAGCAGCATGGAGACCCCTGAGCTTGTCTTGTCCCTGAAATCAACTAGATCAGCATCAAACCATTTTGAACACCTAGAAAACTTATCTGAGGGTTAACAAAAACAATCTGCATAAATTGAGTCACAGAACTCGGCAGGTACACGGTGTGGAGACATGAACTGGGGGAGAGAAAAGCCGCGGAGGGTAGGGAGCTGTTTTTGCAGAGAGAGGACAGAAAGAGAAAGGGGGAGAGTGCAGCACCTTGAGATCATACAAGAAAAGCACTCCCCCAAAAGTAGCTGGAGAGAAAGAGAGACAAAGAGTGAAAACATTCACAGGGGACTGAACAAGAAATCTGTTCCCCAAAACCATTGATAGGAAAAAGGAGAGGGTTTCAATACCACCAGGATTCTATAAACAGTGGGGCAGAGAGTCTGAAGTTCCAGACTCAGTGCCTGGCGGGGCTCTGATGAGGAAGGAGGGTGAATCCCCAGGAGCAGGCAGTGGGGTCTGCGGGGTCTGTGGGCCACAAGGAGAGAAGTGGTTTCCCTACTTGGAGTCCATTTGGTAGAGCCCAGACAGCCTCCCCACAGGCAAAGGTCCCAGCGGACCCCAAAGAGCAGCCACGTGTGCTGGTATTGGGACAAAGATGCCAGAGTGTGGTGAGACTTGGCACTGGTTGTGTGTTGTGGTTTATCATAATCTCTGAACCTCTGCCACTGAGTGACCACAGGAATGTTTTCTGAGGCAAGTCGGCATCTGGCTATTGCTCAGCGAGACCCTCCCCCAGAGAGTGGACACAGGTCCAAGCTGCAGGGGGTCTCTGAAGTGTGGGGTATTCAAACACAACCCCATCTGAGATAACACTCTGGAGGGAGGTGCTACCTGGCAGGTGATCTACCTGAACATGGACAGGGTAGAGGTGAAGAGTGGGCGGAGGCCTCAGACAAAGGAGGGGTGCTTGACTGTGGGTCAGTGAGAGTGTGAAGTTCTGTGCCAGAAACGAAGGAGCTGGGTGAAGTCATTTCCATCTCTCCTGTGCATTAGCACAGGTGCTACGCTGACTCACCCCAGTAAGCTAAGCAGTGCCACCTAGTGCAGAACGGAGCCGTTACACCAAGTCCCTCCCAACTGCACCCTCCAAGCACATCCGCTAGAAAACCAGCACAAGTCACCTTGCCTGCTTAGTGAACGGACTAGAGAAGGCTTCATACTTTCAGTTCTAGGGGAAACGTGATGTAACTTCAATCGGACTTCATTATGTTTACTGGTTCATTTATCTACTCATTTTCTTTGCTTCTGCTTGTGCTTAAATTGTTTTCTTTTTTCTTTTCCCCTTTTTCTTTCTTTTTTTTTTTCCTCATTCTTGGATACAAAAAGAGAAAATTTTATTTTATTTCTTTTACTTTATATTTAAATTAAAATTTTTTATTCTATTCCTTTCCTTTATTTCATTTTATTCTATTTTATTATATATATTTTTAATTTTTAAGATTTTTCTCAATTTTTTTCTATTCTTTCCCTTTTTTCCCCTCTATTCTACCAAGCTTCTTTCAACAAGCAGAACAAAATGCACCTAGGATCTAGCTTCCTTTATTTGATTTTTTGTCTAATTTTTTTATTTTAATTTTTTATTTTATTAATTTATTCTTCCTCCAAAATGGCAATACAAAGAAATCTGCTCCAAAAGAAAGAACAGGAAGAAATGACAGCCAGGGGCTTAATCAACACAGATATAAGCAA
Organism: Proteles cristata cristata; assembly: GCA_017311185.1. Classification (NCBI taxonomy): domain Eukaryota; kingdom Metazoa; phylum Chordata; class Mammalia; order Carnivora; family Hyaenidae; genus Proteles; species Proteles cristata. The sequence goes on along the minus strand of JAESUZ010004142.1, from coordinate 2,318,312 downwards.
GCTGTCTGCATTCAAATTTAAAACCATGGTAATAAGAATACTAGCTGGGGTTAAAAAAAGCCTAGAATCCCTTTCTGTGAAGGTAAAAGAACAAAATCTAGTCAGGACAAAATAAAAAATGCTATAACTGAGATGCAATCTGGAATAGTGCCACGATAGCAAAGATGGATAAAGCAGAGCAGCAAATCAAGGATTTTGAAGATAAAATTATGGAGAATAATAAAGCAGAAAAAAAGAGGGAAATAAAGGCAAAAGATCACAAGACTTAGAGAACTCAGTGACTTATTAAAAAGGAATAATATCCAAATCATAGGAGTCCCAGAAAATGAAGAGAGCATAAAGGGGGCAGAAGGTTTATATGAGGAAATTATAGCAGAATACTTTCCTAATATGGGGAAAGATGCAGACATCAAAATCTAAGAAGCACAGAGAGCTCCCTTTAGATTCAACAAAAACTGACCATCACCAAGGCATATTATAGTCAAATTCACAAAATACACAAAGAAGAAAAGAATTACGAAAGCAACAAAGGAAAAAAAAGTCCTTAACCTATAAGGGAAGACAGACCTATCCACAGAAACTTGGCAGGCTGGAAAGGAGTGGCAGGATATATTCAACATACTGAATTGGAGAAGTATTGCAGCCAAGAATTCTTTATCCAACAAGGCTGTCATTCAAAATAGAAAGAGAGATACAGAGTTTTCCAGACAAAGACTAAAGGAGTTTGTGACCACTAAACCAGCCCTGCAAGAAATTGTAAAGGGGACCCTTTGAGTGGAAAAAAGATAAAACAAAATAAAAAAGACCAAAAGCAACAAAGATTAGAAAGGACCAGAGAACATCACCAGAAACACCAATTCAACAGGCAACACAGTGGCACTAAATTCATATCTTTGAGTGCTCACTCTAAATGTCAATGGATGAAACGCTTCAATTAAAAGACATAGGGTATCAGAATGGACAAGAAAATAAGATCTATCTATATGCTGCTTACAAGAGGCTCATTTTAGACCTCTTATAAGGTCTAAAATGAAAGTAAGCAATTTGAAAGTAAGGGGATAAAGAACAATGTATCATGCTAATGGTCATCAAAAGAAAGCCAGAGTAGCCATGCTTATACCAGGTAAACTAGGTTTTAAAATAGAGACTATAACAAGAGATGAAGAAGGGCATTATATCGCAAGTAAGGGGTCTATCCACCAAGAAGGTCTAACAATTGTAAATATTTATGTTCCCAATGTGAAACACCCAAATAAATAAATCAATTAATCACAAACATAAACTCATTGATAATAATACCATAATAGTAGGGGACTTCAACACCCCACTTACAGCAATGGACAGATCATCTAAGCAGAAAATCAACAAGGAAGCAATGGCTTTGAATGACACACTGGACCTGATGGATTTAACAGATATATTCAGAATATTTTATCCTAAAGCAACAGAATACACATTCTTCCCGAGTGTATATGGAACGTTCTCCAGAATAGATCACATACTGGGACACAAATCAGCCCTTGACAAATACAAGAAGATTGATATCATACTGTGCATATTTCCAGACCACAACACTATGAAACTCAAAATCAACCGCAAGAAAAAATTTGGAAAGACAACAAATACTTGGAGACTAAAGAACATCCTACTAAAGAATGAATGGGCTAACCAAGAAGTTAAAGAGGCCATTAAAAAGTACTTGGGAGCCAGTGCAATTGATAACACCACAGCCCAAAACCTCTGGGATACAGCAAAGCGAGTTATAAGAGGGAAGTATATAGCAATCCAGGCCTTACTAAGGAAGGAACAAAGTTCTCTGGTACACAATCTAACCTTACACTTGAAAGAGCTAGAAAAAGAACAGCAAATAAAGCCCAAACCCAGCAAAAAAAGGGAAATAACAAAGACTAGAGCAGAAATCAATTATATCAAAATTTTTAAAAAAAAAACAGTAAAACAAATCAATGAAATCAGAAGCTGGTTCTTTGAAAGAATTAACAAAATCGAGGTCACGGTGGCGGTACAGCGGCAGTGGCGGTGCGGACTCTGAGGACCTGAAGCTGCTACGTTCCCCGCACGCATTAGGGGTGCGCAGAGGCCTCGGATCCCAGGTTGTATCGCTGCTTGACCTTGGCGGATCTGAGGCTGTGTGTGACACTTCCCCCACCCCCCATTCAACCCCCAGCAGCAGGGAAGCAGCGACCTGCAGGACTGTTTCCGGCGGTTAAACAAAGCCCGCGGACTGGGACCTGGAAATGAGGCGGGGCGGGGGGCATAGAACTCAGCTCTCCTTGGTTACATCCTCAGCACAGGGAGATCTGACCCAAAACAGTGATTTGCAACACTTGGTTGAGAAGGGACTGGAGTGACTCCATTCTTCTCCCCACAAACACCAAGGTGGGGCCTCAGGAAGCGGCCAGCAGGACACAGTGGAGGTGAGACCTGCCTCCACCAAACCACGCCCATCCCCACCAGGGAGCTGTGTTGTTTTTGTTGTTGTTTTTACCTGAGCCTGGGTTTGCCTGTTTATTGGTTTTGTCTGTGCACTTGTGTACCTTTGTTCCCTCTGTGGTTGTCTGTTTTCTTTTTCCAGGGCTGCTTCAAGAATCAAGCCAAAATACACATGGTGGAGAGTCCCAAATACTGCTACGAGTAGGGAAACAAAATAACCAAACGCTCAACAAGAGAAACCAAGAGACACCATTCAAAGAACACTTCCTGAATGGACAGGCTCTGAACAGTCAAAGAACTCTCAATAATACAGCAGAACTTGCAGGGGCAGAGTGTACAACAAGCTTTTAAAATTGACAAGAGATAGAAAGCTAAGCAAAATGATGAAACAGAAGAACTCTCCTCCAAAGAAATTCCAGGAAGAAAAGACAGCTAAAGAGCTGCTTAAAACAGATATAAGCAACATAACTGAACAAGAATTTAGAACAATAATCATAAAATTAATCGAATTTGAAAAAAGCATGGAGGACATTAGAGAAACTATGGCTACAAATACTATGGAGCTTAAAAATAGTTATGATGAATTAAAAAATGCGATAAATGAGATACATATTAAAATGGAGGCATCCAATGCACAGATTGAAGAGGCAGAAAGGAGACTAAGTGATTTAGAAGACACCATTATAGAAAAAGAAGAAACTGAGAAAAAGAGAGATAAACTGATCCAGGAACATGAAAGAAGAGTTTGAGAGCTCAGCGATACAAACGGAACAATATCCGTATCATAGGAATCCCAGAAGAGGAAGAGAGAGGGAAAGGTGCTGAAGGAGTCCTGGAACAAATTATTGTAGAGAAATTCCCCGACCTGGGGAAGGAAGTCAATGTGGAAATACAAGAGGCTCAGAGGACTCCCCTCAGACGTAATTTGAATCGATCTTCTGCATGACATATGATCGTAAAAATGGCAAAATACAAGGACAAAGAGAGAATTTTGAAAGCAGCTAGGGAGAAAAGGGCCCTCATATACAAAAGGAAACCTATCAGAGTGGTGACAGACCTATCTACTGAAACGTGGCAGGCCAGAAAGGAATGGCAGGAGATCTTCAATGTGATGAACAGTAAAAATATGCAGCCAAGAATCCTCTCTCCAGCAAGCCTGTCATTCAAAATAGAAGGAGAGATAAAAAACCTTTCCAAATAAACAAAAATTGAAAGAATTTGTCACCACGAAGCCAGCCCTACAAGAAATCCTGAGGGGGATGCTCTGAAGGAAAGGTTGCAAGGAACAAAGATTCCAGAGACACCACCACAAACATGAACCCTACAAAAGATACAAAGACTCTAAACCCACATATTTCAATAATAACACTGAATGTAAATGGGCTGAATGCTCCAATCAAAGGACATAAGGTAGCAGAATGGATTAAAAAACAAAATCCATCTATATGCTGTCTACAAGAAACTCATTTTAGACGGGAAGATACCTTCAGATTAAAAGTAAGGGGATGGAGAAATATATATCATGCTACAGGAAATCAAAAGAAAGCCGGAGTAGCGATACTTATATCAGACAAACTGGACTTTAAATTAAAGACAATCACAAGAGATGAAGAAGGGCACTACATAATAATTACAGGGTCAATCCATCAGGAAGAACTAACAATCATAAATGTCTACGCACCGAATATGGGAGCACCTAAATATCTAAAACAATTAATCACAAACAGAAACAAGCTTATAGATAAGAATGTGCTAATAGCAGGGGACTTTAATACTCCACTTACAACAATGGATAGATCAACTAGACAGAAAATCAGTAAAGAAACAATGGACTTGAATGACACATTGGACCAGATGGATCTGACAGATATATTTAGAACTCTACATCCTGAGGCCATGGAATTCGCATCTTCTCAAGTGCACATGGCACATTCTCCAAGATAGATCACATACTGAGACATAAAGCAGCCCTCAATAAAAATAAAAGAATTGAGATCATACCATGCACACTGTCAGATCACAATGCTTTGAAACTTGAAATCAATTACAGGAAGAAGTCTGGAAAACCTCCAAAAACATGGAGGTTAAAGAACACCCTTCTAAAGAATGAATGGGCCAATCAGACAATTAGAGATGAAATTAAAAAAATATATGGAAACAAATGAAAATGAAAACACAACAATTCAAAATCTATGCGATGCGGCAAAGGCAGTCCTAAGAGGAAAGTACATTGCTCTCCAGGCCTATTTCAAGAGATTAGAAAAAGCGCAAGTCCAAAATCTAACAGCTCACCTAAAGGAACTAGAGGCAGAGCAACAAGAACGCCCTAAACCCAGTAGAAGAAGAGAAATAGTAAAAATCAGAGCAGAAATAAACAACATAGAGACCAAGGAAACAATTGAACAGATCAATGAAACCAAGAGTTGGTTTTTGAAAAAGTAAACAAAATTGACAACCCTCTAGCCAGACTTATCCAAAAGAAAAGAGAGAGCACCCAAATAGACAAAATTATGAATGAAAATGGACATATTACAACCAACCCCTCAGAAATACAAGCAATTATCAGGGAATACTATGAAAAATTATATGCAACAAATTGGACAACTTAGAAGAAATCGACAAATTCCTAAACACACACTCATTACCAAAATTCACACGGGAAGAAATAGAAAACCTGAACAGACCCATAACGAGTGAAGAAATTGAATCAGTTATCAAAAATCTCCCAACAAATAAGAGCCCTGGACCTGATGGCTTCCCTGGGGAATTCTACCAGACATTTAAAACAGAATTAATACCCATTCTTCTCAAGCTATTCCAAAAAATAGAAATCGAAGGAAAACTTCCAGACTCATTTTATGAAGCCAGCATCACTCTGATTCCCAAGCCAGACAGAGATCCAGCAAAAAAAGAGAACTACAGGCCAATATCCTTGATGAATATGGATGCAAAAATCCTCAACAAAATACTTGCAAATCAAATCCAACAGCACATAAAAAGAATTATCCACCAAGATCAAGTGGGATTCATTCCTGAGTTACAGGGCTGGTTCAATATTCGCAAATCAATCAATGTGATACATCACATCAACAAAAGAAAAGATAAAAACCATATGATCCTGTCGATAGATGCAGAAAAAGCATTTGACAAAATACAGCATCCCTTCTTAATAAAGACTCTCGAGAAAGCCGGGATAGAAGGAACCTACTTAAACATCATCAAAGCCATCTATGAGAAGCCTTCAGCTAACATCATCCTCAGTGGGGAAAAACTCAGAGCTTTCCCCCTGAGATCAGGAACATGACAGGGATGCCCACTCTCACCACTGTTGTTTAACATAGTGCTGGAAGTCCTAGCGTCAGCCATCAGACACCAAAAGGAAATCAAAGGCATCAGAATTGGCAAAGAGGAAGTCAAACTTTCACTCTTCGCAGATGACATGATACTCTACATAGAAAACCTGACAGACTCCACCAGAAGCCTACTAGAACTGATCCATGAATTCAGCAAAGTTGCAGGATACAAAATCAATGTACAGAAATCAGTTGCATTTTTATACACCAACAATGAAGCAACAGAAAGAGAAATCAAGAAACTGATCCCATTCACAATTGCCCAATAAACCATAAAATACATAAGAATAAACCTAACCAAAGATATGAGATCTGTATGATGAAAAGTATAGAAAACTTATGAGGGAAATTGAAGAAGACACAAAGAAATGGAAAAACATTCCATGCTCATGGATTCGAAGAATAAATATAGTTAAAACGTCATTACTACCCAAAACAATCTACACATTCAATGCAATCCCAATCAAAATTGCACCAGCATTCTTCTCAAAACTAGAACAAACTATCCCCAAATTTGTATGGAACCACAAAAGACCCTGAATAGCCAAAGTAATATTGAAGAAGAAAACCAAAATGGGAGACATCACCATCCCAGACTTTAGCCTCTAGTACAAAGCTCTCATCATCAAGAGAGTATGGTATTGGCACAAAAACAGACACCTATACCAATGGAATAGAATAGAGAACTTAGATTTGGACCCAAAAATGTACAGCCGACTAATCTTTGACAAAGCAGGAAAGAGTATCCAACGGAAAAAAGACAGCCGCTTTAACAGATGGTGCTGGGAGAACTGGACAGCAACATGCAGAAGAATGAAACTAGATCATTTTCGGGGCGCCTGGGTGGCTTAGTCGGTTAAGCGTCCGACTTTCGCTTAGGTCATGATCTCGCGGTTCGTGGGTTCGAGCCCTGCGTCGGGCTCTGTGCTGACTTCCAGCTCAGAGCCTGGAGCCTGTTTCAGTCTGTGACTCCCTCTCTCTCTGACCCTCCCCTGCTCACGCTGTCTCTCTCTCTCTCCTAGAAATAAAACATTAAAAAAATTAAAAAAAAAGAAACTAGATCATTTTCTCACACTATATACAAAAATAAACTCAATATGGATAAAGAACCTGAATGTGAGACAAGAAACCATCAAAACCCTAGAGTAGAAAGCAGGAAACAACCCCTTGACCTCCACTGCAGCAATTTCTTACTTGACACATCCCCAAAGGCAAAGGAATCAAGAGCAAAAATGAACTATTGGGATCTCATCAAGATTAAAAGCTTCTGCACAGCAAAGGAAACAATCCATAAAACTAATAGGCAACCAACAGGAGTGCTGATGCATAGGGGCACATGTACCCCAGTGTTCATAGCAGCCCTCTCAACAATAGCCAAAACATGGAAAGAGCCTAAGTGTCCATCAACTGGCGAATAGATTAAGAAGATGTGGTTTATCTATACAATGGAATACTACATGGCAATGAGAAAGAATGAAATCTGGCCATGTGTCGTGACTTGGATGGAACTTGAAGGTGTTATGCTGAGCGAAATAAGTCAGGCAGAGAAGGACAAATATCATATGTGTGCACGTATAGGAGGATTAGGAGGAACTTAGCAGAGGACCGTGGGTGAGAAGAAGGGGAAAAATAGTTGGGGAGAGGGAGGGAGGCAAACCATGAGAGACTCTTGAATGCTGGGAACAAACTGAAGGCAGATGGGGAGGGAGGGGAAGGGAGGTGATGGACATGGAGGAGGGCACTTGTTGGGAAGAGCACTGGGTGCTGTGTGTAAGTGATGAGTCATTAAATTCTATTCCTAAAATTAAAAAAAAACCTGTATGTATTTAGCAAAGGTGGGAATGGAATAGACAACTATGAAAATAGATTTTGTGTTAGGGGAAAAATAATGGGTGTTTTATGTTGTTAAATTTTTTTCATTGTTTTTATTTTTCAGTAATGATATTGTCATAAATACGTGTGCACACACATACATACATACACATACATATACATGCATGAGTGTGACCTATTTTCTTGATTCACTTTCATGCGTTGATAAGCAAACTTCTTCGCTCAGACAGTAGACACCTACAAGGGCTGTCATACTCTTTCCCTCTTCCCGTGTAATAACTGGAAAATACTGTGGGATTTTTTTTTTTTTGCAGTTCAATTTTTTAAATTTAAATCCAAGTTAGTTAACATATAGTATAATAATAATTTCAAGAACAGAATTTTCTCTTTTCAAAAAAAAGAGAAAGCTGCTTACGGAACAGGACTGTGGCATAAATCCAAACAGAAGAGTTTGAAGCAGATACTAGAGATGGGGAATGCCAAGCAGGTGTTTTCAGAGTCATAATGAGTCAAGCATGGCATACAGCATCTTTGTGACTGAGAGATTCAAGAGACACCTGGGGTTGGTCACGTGTGGAGCAGCAGCAGGGCCTTCGCAAGCTCCTCACAGAGTGGGGACGACAAATGGAGCTACCCCAGAAGTCCACCAAGGCCCCCTGGCTCCACCAGATTGGGAAGAGCAGGGGGGTTTCAACATGGTTTTAGAGAAAATGACCCACTTGCATTCTTGATGCAGACAGAATAAGAGAGTCTGAGCTATGTTAGAAAAGGAGAGACATTCCATTAATCTTGGACTTAATCTAGGAAGCTTGTCAGCCGGGCTCTGGGACCTATATTCTAGTCAGTAGCACCACCAGAAGTTCCCCAGAGCCTGGCGCCTACCTTCCAGCACCTGCTTCCATTTTCAGCTGTCAGACAGAGATGCTGCCATCTGAGCGGAGTCAGGAACTGCAAAGTAATGAAGCCGGTACCTGCCTTCCCTACCCATATGGATTGTATTTCAGAACCATGAATAAAAAGTCTGGATGCGCGCTGAGGCTGGCACCCTCTAAACACGGCTTCTCCTGGCTTCTCCTGGCTCATGTCCCCCATCCCCTCCAGCCCCCGCCCCAACACTGAGGTCCTGGAATTGCAAATAACTCCCAGGAGGTTCAGGCGAGACTGCTAGACAGAGCGTGGTGTCAGCCTGGCATCACACTTAGCAAATTACTGATGAAGAATTGCTGTGTGTCTGAAAAACTGATTTTTTTTAGTTTATTTTTCTAAATCAAATTCTATTTAATATGTCTCAGGGGAGATCTATACTATTTTAAAAACTGTTTCAGTAGGAGAAAGAAGGAAGGGAAGGTTTCCTTCCATTACTGAACTTTTTTTTTTAATTTTTTTTAATTTTTATTTATTTCTAGGAGAAAGAGACAGCATGAGCAGGGAAGGGTCAGAGAGAGAGGGAGATACAGACTCTGAAATAGGCTCCAAGCTCTGAGCTGGCAGTCAGCACAGAGCCCGACGCGGGGCTCGAACCCACGAACTGCAAGATCATGACCTAAGCGAAAGTTGGACGCTTAACCGACTAAGCCACCCAGGCGCCCCGCATTACTGAACTTTTTAAGATGTTTATTATTGGTTGTTTTGTTTGTTTGTTTTTGTTTTTTCCCATAGATTCAGGGGCGAAGTGTAGACTGGCGCATGGCAGGCAGGCATTAAATGTCAGGGATTCTTCAGTCGGCTGTATTAGGTGTGAGTGAGCATTTCAGGAATGAGAACCGGTGTAGGAGGGTAGGGGTTAGAACAAGCCCTGAGCAGGCAGCATTAGCAGCTGCTTCTCCAGCCAAAGCAGCCGAGAAACTCCCCAGGGCAGAAAATACTCCCCAGGTTACAGGAGTCTGGCCCCAGATTCCACAGCATCTGTCCTCCAACAACTTCTAGCCAAGAATCACTGACCACAAACGTGGAATCAAGTGCTCCTGGGAAACAACAAAGGCTGGCATGGGTTGAAAGGGAGAAGGCACCACACAATCTGGTTAGCATCAATCCCTATCGTCCGTCAACCTCTGAGCTCCCTTGCTGTGGTCAGGTGCTGCCCTTATCTGAGCAGAGAGGCCCCCCGCCCTGGCCTGTGGGATCTGGTTGGTGGCTGGCGGCTTATCTGCAATGACAGAATCTTCTACGACTCGGAGAACGAAGAGCCTCTTTTCTTCTTTTAAACAAAAGCCTTTGGTAGCAGAAACACTCCTGTCTCTTATTTTCTACAAAGCATAAAATATACACACCTCTTCCAAATTCTAAGAATTACCATATTGTCATCGTTTGCTGTGACAATGACAATGAAATGTTATATGTGCCAGAGAATGTCTTGGGTGGACTCTATAAAAGTGTGCAACACTTAAAATCTGATAAATAACTATCTGAACACACAGAATGGTACAGTTATCTCCAGTACTGAGTCTTTCTCTTCTCCTGGAAAGGATTTATCAAAAACCTTTTACAGAACAGGGTCCATTGTTCTCTTATGATAAGAAAGAGCACGTAGAGGCTCAGATATTTGGCCACCTGAGCTCAAGTCTGGCTTTGCCATTTGTATCCACTGGGATCTGGGGTGAGCCAAATAATCGCTTTGTGCCAAACTTCCTCATTTGTGCCATGAGCCGACTGCATTGAGCTGCCGTGATGACTCCCGGAGATAAGGCCTGGGAAAAAAAAAAGTTAGCCCAGTGCCTGGTACAGAGAAACACCCAGTAAATGTTAGCTGTTATTATCGTGTTCAACAATTGATTTTCTCCCCTACCCTTTGGGAATTTATCTATTACACAGAATAATATGCATACCATTTAGTACTCTTATTTCAAGTCAATTTCTGAATTTTACAAACCAGTAAATGCAAAATAGGCAAAATGAAAAGGGAGGGGTCATTTTTTGTAAAGTTTGTTTATTTATTTAAGAAAGAGCAAGCAGGGGAGAGGCAGACCGGAGGTGAGAGGGAGAGAGCAGGGGAAGCAGCAGAGAGAGACTCCTCCCTATCAGCGCTGAGCCTGGCGGGACCAGGGGCTTGATCTCATGACTGACTGTAAGATCATGACCTGAGCTGAAGCCAAAAGTCAGGTGCTTAACCAACTGAGCCAACCAGGTGCTCCAGGGAGGGATCACTCTCACACCCAATGAATTCAAGAAAAAACCAGATGCCATAAAACATATAGTCTGAAAGGAGGCCTCTGGCTCTACTCCCGGGTTGTCTCTTACCAGGTGTCAAGAGAATGTAGAGGAGTCATTGCTTTCAGCATCTGCAGGGGGAGTGATTTTATGCCTAGTATCTGCCCTAGAAAGGCCCATGCCCCTAGCAGCTCAGCATGCCCACTGTGCATTTGCAGGCCAGTGAATGCTAAGCCTTGATTTACATTATGTCTAAAATTGCAGACATGGGCATCGGGCTTCCCTAGGCACACAGGGAGCAGCGGCCACAGGGCTGGCACCCCAGCTCGTAGGAGTACAGAGAGTACAAAAGGGGCTCAGGGAGGGGTGGGTGGGCAGGGAACATTAGAAATAGGATGCAATTAAAAGCCTAGGCTCTCAATGTTAGTGTGCAGCCGAGCACACTGCAGGCCATAAAGTCTCAGGACCTCAGTATAAGTCAGCGTTATTTTTGTTTTTGTTTTTCATTTTATTTAAGTAATTTCCACACCCCATGTGGAGCTTGAGCTCATGACCCCGAGATCAAGAATCACATGCTCTTCTCACTGAGCTAGCCAGGCACCCCAAGTCAGTGAAGATTTTTTTAAAAATTCTCTTTAATGTTTTTTTGATTTCTGAGAGAGAGAGAGAGAGAGACAGAGAGACAGCATGAGCAGGAGAGGGTAAGAAAGAGAGGGAGACAGAGAATCCAAAGACAGGCTCCAGGCTCTGAGCTAGCTGTCAGCACAGAGCCTGACGTGGGGCTCAAACCCACGAACCCTGAGATCACGGCCTGAGCCGCAGTTGGGCCCTCAACCAACTGAGCCACCCAGGCGCCCCAAGTCAGTGAAGACTTTTGATAAACACATTTAAGATCATATGTTTAAAATATACATAACATAAAATTTGTCATTGTAGCCATTTTTAAGTGTGCAGTCCCATGGCACTAAGTACATTCACACTGTACATGTGTCTCTAGGGAGGCACACTTTTTGTTGTAGTTGTTGGAGACGGGGGATCAAGGATGAATTGTTGTTCAACAAAATGTCATAAACTCACGTAGTGTGTGTCCGGACAGTCAGGAGAAACCGAGGTTTAACAGGGATTCAGGGGAAGGGCTCCCGCTGGGAAGCAGGCGGCCCATTCTGTAAGCGGTGAGACTGGGATTAGAGGCCTCTGCACCCCACAGCCCTCACCAGATTCCTGCTGCCTTAGTTCCCAGCGAGGACGGTGATCGTTTGGGGGCAGAAGGGAGGAAAAATGAGTTAGATTTTGCTTCTGGACCTCTGCCACCCCTCTTGTCCCCTACCTCCTTCCCTCTTGTTCCTGGCTCGTTTCCCTTAGCCTTTTCTTAAGTGTCTGGCGGGTCCTTGATCCCTGCTTGAGTGTGCATCAGGAGCCTTTGGTGCCTGCATGTCTTCTCATTCTCGAATCTGTAGGCCGCCTCCAGCCCACAGTGCTTGCTCTTCCCTCAGGTGGGGCACAGTGCAGGATCCTGAACGTTAGAGCCCGACAGGCCAGTTCAAAGCCTCGCCCTTCACGGCTGTGCGCCCTTAGCCAAGTCCCATCTGATTCCGCAGCTGTAAAATGGGAATTAGATCCCTGCCTCCCGGAGCGTGCGCGGCTAAAAGAAAAGCCTTGTGCAGAGTGCCCGAAGGAGGGGCTCGGGACGAGCCAGTTCCCCTCACCGGAGCCGAGCACACCGCAGGTTCTGATTTTTTTCTTTTCCTTTCTTTTTCCTATTTCAAAAAATAAAATAAAATGAAATAAATGTAACTGACACTCCATATACCGGGCGCATGTCATGCACTTTTGGGGCTATAGTCATGAGAAAAGGCTACACTGCAATGGAAAGAATGTGACAAGGCCACAAAGAAAGACAGCTGAGTGCCGTGCACACAGTAGGTGCACAGTCGCGGTGGTCAGAGACGGGGCAGACCCGGAGGCGGCAGGGCTCTGAGCTTCTCCAGGAGGAGCTATTCCCTTTGGTCCGAGATGGGAGGTTTCAGGTAGAGGGTGCGCAGGACTTGGACTGATGGGGTGCGAGAGCAAAAGGAGAATCTCCCAGGCGGACAACGTCCCCACTTCTGCAAGATTTTTCCTGCCTCCTTTGTGCCCCACCCCCAAGGACAACAGGCAGAGGATGGTTCACTCACAGACAAGAAAGAATTTTGTGGGGCGCCTCGGTGGCTCAGTTGGTTAAGTATCTGACTCTTGATCTCCGTGTTTTGAGTTCGAGCATGGAACCTGCTTTATAAACAAGTGTTGTGTTTGCAGGCTGTATCAGGGAAAGGTGGTAATGAATGGCTGTGGCCTAGATGAAATTCTGATATGATTTCAACGGGGCGGGAGGTGGGGGGAGGCAGACTTGACTTGAAAAGAATATGGAGACTGGTTAAGAACACAGACTTTGGATTCAGACCCAGATTTGGGCCCCAGCTCTGCCTCACACGTGCTGTGTGATCTCGTCTTTAACCTCTCTGGCCCTCAGCGTCCTCATCTATAAAGTGCAATTGCAGCGTCAGGAGGTTTATTCAAGGGGTAAATAAGCTAATGCACATCACAGTGCCTGACATATAGGAAGCTCTCAGTAAATATCAACTGTAATCATTGGAGAAGCATAAAATGGAAAAAATAAACTTATGTTTGTTCAGTAAATGATTTTAATTTTCCAGCTAATGGAAGTTTTAAGGTAAAGGTGGCAAATCAGATTCTGAGGATCTGTCTTTGGTCGCAGGTGTGATGTATTTACTTTTATGCTAGTGACATTCTCCAGAATTTCTGTGTCCATTTTGAGCATTCTGCCTTCTCAAGAGGGTCAGGTAATTAGCAACAATGACCTCTTTTCTTTGTTTCTCCAGTTTCCCCCTACCCTTGGCCTTTTCTAGGTCATTGATTCAAGAATTCTGACATATATCCTATGCTGAATAGCAGGAGAAAAGCTTTATGAAGAGCAGGTCAGTGGGAATTACTGAGTGTCGGGACGTGGGGCAGTGATCAACTTGGTATCTGGAGGTCAGAAGTCTAAAATCTTGAAAAGCGGTTGTGAAACTTATGTGGAGGTCTATGAAAAGGTAGACAAAATGGAACTTTTAGGTGATGTCTAAATGGATCCTAGTTTCGATCTGAAGATCTTTAAGCTAAACATCACATTTATATTTTATTGCAAATAAAAAGAAGCTGAAACAGGCTGCCTTCTAAGACAAACGGATTTTATCGAGTCAGTGTTAACTGACAATCTAGAGGTGAGGTTGGATCCAGCTGCTCAAAAGATGCCTCCTGGGCCAGGGTTCTCTCTTCTCCACATTGTCTTATATGGTGTTGCCTTTATCCTCAGGTTCACAGGTGGCCCCAAAGGCAGCTCTGGGGTCTCCCTTTCTGGAAAAATGGCTGTGGCAGGTCCAAAATTCACATCCTTATACCACATCATCCAGAGTAAACGGAATGGCTTCTTCTCCCGGACTGTTAAAAGGGAAAGAAAGCTTATTTTTCTCAAGAGCCCCAGCAAATATTTTGTTCGCTATGATTGTGTTAGTGCCAATCTCCCAGCCAGTCCAGGTGACTTGTGGGCACAGGTGGGCATGCCAGCTGGTGTAAGCCTGCCAGGGCCCACTCCTGGAAATTGTGATGAGTTCAATCCCACCCAAACCAAATTTCTCCCGGAAATTTGAGGTCCTGTTGACAATAGAGGAAATAGATGCTTGGTAGCCAGTAGTAAATGTGTGCTATCTCATATTTTTAGGAGGGACCATCAAATTCACACAATTCGTGTTTACAGATTTGTATACTAAGAACAAAGGCAAAACAAATGCCTATCTCTCACATGATTTTTTATTTTTTCCTGTCCCAACAATCAGGAAGATTTTTAGCACTTGGCAGTTTTGCACCTTAGTATTGACCTGGAAGGAGGGAGGGTGTGACATTTACAGATAAGTAACTGAAGGCCAAGGTCAAATGAATGGAGGGCCTAATCAGTTCTCTAAACAGAGAAACGTCTGGTGCCTTCCGGGCCCCCCTCCCTTCTGGGGGTGCGGCTGGCTCCAGTCCAAGGGCTCTGCAGTATTTGGCTTCTGTTAATGTCTCACTTAATCCCAAAGGACACTACTAATATACGTTTTTAATGTTTAGATGAATCAAGTGTGCCTTCAAAGGAAAACCATGAATTTAGTCCTTGGAGTGAAATAGGGCGATCAGTTTGCAGTGATGAAAGGAGACTGGAAACAGTGGGAAGCCAGCAGTGCCAGCCAGACCAGCCCTCAGTGGCTGTGTTCCTCCTCCATCAGCCCAGATGGTGACACCGAATGCAGCCCAGACAGGCCGTCAGGATACATGGTTTCTGTAACATAATGGGGCTAAATGAAAGGTCTCTAACCCCAACTTTCAATTACAGTTTAGAAAAGGCTTTAGTAATAGAACTGAAGCAGAGGAAAGATATAAAATCAGATTTTCCATGCCTGGAATTGCTCGGGGTGGGGGGTGCTATTTATTTATTCAACAAATATTTGTCAAAGACTCACTAGGGCAAGTACTGGAGTACAGTGGCGAACATAAACACGACCCTGTCCACCTGGAGTTTACAGGCAAGCACAGAGGAGACAGACAATGACCAAACGACTGTGCAATCCCATAGTATGGACTATGAATTAAAACACAGAGGCATATTTAGATACTATTAAGAAAGTCTTGGGGCTCCTGGGTGCTCAGTCGGTTAAGCGTCTGACTTCAGCTCAGGTCATGATCTCACGGTTGGTGGGTTCGAGCCCCACATCAGGCTCTGTGCTGACAACTCAGAGGCTGTTTCAGATTCTGTGTCTCCCTCTCTCTCTGCCCCTTCCCCACTCATTCTCTGTCTCTCAAAACTGAATAAATGTTAAAAAAAAATTTAAAAAAAAAGTCTTAGATAAACATTGTGGATTAAATGTGTAGAGAAACTAAACATAAAAACCATGATCTCATGGTTTCTGGGCTGGAGCCCAGCCTCAAACTCTGCGCTGATGGTGTGGAGCCTGCTTGGGATTCTCTCTCTCCCTCTTTCTGTGCCTCCTCTCACTTCTCTCTCTCAAAAGAAATAAACCTTTAAAAAAAAACCCACAATCTTCTTTTTATGTCAGTTAAGGTACAATTTAGATATAATGAAATGCGCTGATTTTCAAAACAAAATTTTTAAAATATTTTTGAGAGAGAGACAGAGTTGAGTGGGGGAGGGGCAGAGAGAAGACACAGAATCTGAAGCAGGCTCCAGGCTCTGAGCTGTCAGCACAGAGCCTTATGTGGGGCTTGAACTCACAAACCCGTGAGATCATGGCCTGAGCCAAGGTCAGACGCTTAACTGACTGAGCCACACGGGCGCCCCTGAAATGCACTGATTTTAACTATACAATTTAATGAATGCTGGCGAATGCATACGGTCATGTAACCACAGCACAGTCATGGCACGGCTCATCTCCATCACCCCACAAAGTGCCCTTGTGCCCCTTGGCAGTCAGTGCCTCCCACTCCCCACCCTGTGCTGGGTCCATACCCTGTATTTTCCACACATCTTTCTCACCACAAGCATTTTCACTGCCTAACTAATTGGCAAGAAAGCAATTCTGCCACGAAAGAAAAAAAATCTCAAAAAATAAAAAGGGACACTCATTAAAAAGGATATAATGAAACATGAAAGTGAGTAGCAAAATTATAAAGACTTTTTTGCAAAATACAAAATATTTAAATGCCTGAAAATATGCATAGATTCATGGCAAAACTATGCAAATAACTGATTTTATTTTGTGGATCGTCTCTTCGCACTCATTGCTTCTTGGTTTCTCTCCTTGTTCAGCATGACACTTTTTATTTTTTCACCCTCAATTTCTTCCTTTAGTAAAAGAAGTATCAGTTCCCAAATACTAGGATGTGTATTTGTAACTGAGCTCTGTATCGCTTCATGAAAGCTTTTTACTTCGTTTGTTCTTGGCACATTGTCACATGGCCATTGACAGACATTCATAAGTCCTACTGAAAATGTGGTTCAAAACTTTGCACCACTGTATGAACGATTATAAAGGTTAGGATTTATGTAATATAAAAAAGGGAGCACTGCAATGGAGAAATGAAACCCAGCTGTCAACCAGTTATTTTCTTATCTTTCATGGCAAACTTGCCTTACAGTCAATTAATTCCGCAGTGAAAATGTTGATGGTAAAAATGCTTGCAGCAAAGACACTTATGGCAAGACTACAGAGAGACCCCCCCATCCCTGGCAACCATTGATCCAACTCCTGTTACTATATTTTTGCCTTTTCTAGAATTTCATGTAAGTGAAAGTACACAGTGTATAGTTTTTTTGTGTGTTTTAAATTCTTTCACTTCCATCATGCTTTTGAGTTGTCTCCATGTTGCCGTCCTTGTCAGGAGTCTGTCTCTCTCTACTGATGAGTGGCATTCCACAATTTGTTTTATTAACTTGCCAGTTGATGGACATTTGAGTTATTTTTGGTTTTGACCTATTGTGAATAAAGTAGCTATAAATATTTACCTATAAGTCTTTAAAACATTTTTTAAAGTTTATTTATTTATTTATAATTTTTTCTTTAACATTTATTTCTTTTTGAGAGACCGACAGAGATAGAGCATGAGTTGGGGAGGAGCAGAGAGAGAGGGATACACAGAATCCGAAGCAGGCTCCAGGCTCTGAGCTGTCAGCACAGAGCCTGACGCAGGGCTTGAACTCACAAACCACTAGATCATGACTTGGGTCAAAGTCGGTCACCTAACCAACTAAGTCACCCAGGCGCCCCTGCCTATAAGTCTTTGGGTAGACATACATTTTCATTTCTTTTGAGTAAATATCTAGGAAAGAAATGGCTGTATCATATGGTATGGTAAACAGGATTCTAGAAATGACCTTCAAGGACCCTGCACCCTTTGAGTGTGTGTGGAACAGGTAAGTATAATGAGATACCACTCTCATGATTATGTTACCTTACATGGCAAAGGGAGATTATCTGGGTGGACCTAATCTAATCACAGGTACCCTTCAAAAGTGGTAGACCGAAAAAGGAAGTCAGAAAGATGTGAAGCACAGGTTCAGTGTGTCCTTACTGGCTTGATTATGGAGAGGCCTCCTAGGAATGAAGGTAGACACCCTTCAGATGCTAAGAGACATCTCCAGCTGACAGCTAGCAAGGAAATGGAGAACCCAGCTGTGCAACCACAAGGAACTGAATTCTGCCACCTGCCTGAAGGAGCCTGGAAGCAGATTTCATTCTCTTTCAGCCTCCAGAAGAGGACTCGGCCCTACTAACACCTTGACCTGAGTCTTATGATACCAGAGCAGACAACCCAGCCACATTGTTTAAGATTTCTGACCTTCAGAAGTATGAGCTAAGAAAGGAATGTAGTTTTAAGCCACTAAATTTGTAATAATTTGTTACAGCCAATAGAAAACAAATGTAAATGGTAGATAAATGTTTAACTTCATGATAAACCGCTCAATGTTTCCAAAAGTGGCTATGCCATTTTTATACTTCCACCTGCAAAGTCTGAGAATTCCAGTTGTTCCACAGTATTGCCAATATTTGATATCGCCAGTCTTTTTCACCTTTGAGTCATTCTCGTGAGTGATATTTCCTTGTGGTTTTAATTTGCATTTCTCTAGTGACTGAAATATAAACCATCTTTTCATATTTTTATTTGCTATCCATATATCTTCTTTAATGAAATGTCTGTCCAAATATTTTGCCCATTTTAAGTAAAAAAGTTTTTTAATGTTTATTTTTGAGAGAGAGAGAGATAGAGAGATAGAGGGAGGGAGAGATAGAGAGCTGGGGAGGGCAGAGGAAGAAGGAGACACAGAATCCGAAGCAGGCTCCAGGCTCTGAAATAGCTGTTAGCACAGAGCCTGACACGGGGCTTGAACCCACAGACCATGAGATCATAACCTGAGCCAAAGTCAGATGCTTAACTGACTGAATCACCCAGGTGGTCCTCTTTTGCCCATTTTTAAATGGTATTGTTTGTCATATACTTTCAAAACACTGCCAGGCTGGTGGCTAAGTAAAGTGAATAGAAGGCAAAACTATGAGAAAGTTTGTTTGTAGAGGAAGCAAGGATGGAGCAGGCCTTTGCTGAGAGGGAATGAGGAAAGGAGATGCCTGCCAACCCTGGAGACTAAGTTTAAATGAGTCACACTCAGGACAGGATATAAAAAGCCTGTGGCTTGAGCAGGATGGAAGGCCAGAATCCCTGGAAGACAATATAAGGAAACAACTTGCCCGCATGAGGAAATGTTACCTGTCTCAGCCTTAGTGCGGAGCGAAGTACAGAAAAGTCTCCCTGAAGTAGTCCCAGCTTTGGGCTTCCACTCACAAGTGTTGGAGCCTGCAATTTATACCTCCTAGAGAATGTAATGTAGAGGAACTTGAAGACTTTAAACCTAAAATTTATTTTAAAGTGGTTCTATGTTAGAAGTGCCCCCCTTTTCCCCAATTTGCCTACCCAGTCATTGCACTATAATCCAGGACTCAAAAGAGGTCCCATTGAGAGAGTTCCAAGGACATGAATTCACCATAAGTAAATATCACTAAATAAACAAGGTGTTGGTGAAGATCATCTGAAACAGTGAACTTCTGGGGTGAACCTGCAAAGACTATCCATACTGGAATGATTGGATATAAAATATGAAGTATGTTGAGTATTTTTAAAGAGGTGAGATAATGGAATAAAAGCATAAGGAGAAAAACATTCAAAGATGACAGATTACATAGAAAAAAAGAAAAATTACAAGACATCTGATTA
The DNA here is from genome assembly GCA_017311185.1 of Proteles cristata cristata. Classification (NCBI taxonomy): domain Eukaryota; kingdom Metazoa; phylum Chordata; class Mammalia; order Carnivora; family Hyaenidae; genus Proteles; species Proteles cristata. Next base: position 2,298,732 of record JAESUZ010004142.1, on the reverse strand, counting down.
CTCAACAGCAACAGCAAAGCCAGAAGACAGATGAATGATATCTTCAAAGTGCCAAATGAAGATAACCATGGACCTAAAATTGTATGGCATGAAACTACATTTCAAGAACAAAACCAAAATAAAGATATTATCAAAACAAAACCAGGAGATTTCAGTGACAAAAACCATCACTCTGAATCTTCTTAGAGATATACTTTAAGGAAAAGGGGAACGATTCTTGAAGAAGGTTTGAGATATAAAAAGGAATGATAAGGAATTCCAGTAAAAACCATGGACAGATATAAATAATACTGCACATATATAATGATAATGTCTAATTGAAGGGTCAAAAATATCCAAGGTAGAATCAAAAGCCTGGAAAAAATAGCCCCCAAATTGGGATTAATGTATTTGATAGAATGAACACATTCTTCTATTCTTCAGGATTTATGCCGCTGAATCCTCCCAACTACCTTACGTGGAAGGTGTTATTAATAGCCTATTTTTAAAAAAATGAAAAAACATACATAGCCTTGATGTATCACCAGAGTCTTGTGCCAGGTCTATCCGATGTTGAGCCTACTCTCTTGAGCACTCTACCACATTGCTTTCACTGGGAATAGCTGTTGTGGAAAATATAGGCAAGAATGAAGAAATACAGGCAACTGATATAGGCAAGCTAAGAATTCCCCTGACTCCTGATTGCCTTATGTATAAGTACACACACCATGTAGTTTTGAAAAAGATTGGGATCATACCTATTTATTGTTTTGAATACCAGTTCATATTACCAGTTAATACAATATTCTAAATATAATCATCTTGGTCTTAATTATTCCTTGGAAAGATACTTTAAAGGATTGCTTTGCTTAGTGTTTTTAACCTCTTTACTCCTATTCTTCTGTCTTCTACAATGCTCACTTAAAAAAAAATGTTTTAATGTTTATTTATTTGGGGGAGAGAAAGAGCACAAGCAGGAGAGGGGCAGAGACAGAAGGAGACACAGAATCCAAAGCAGGCTCCAGGCTCTGGGTTGTCAGTGCAGAGCCCAATACAGGGCTTGAACCCACAAACTGAGAGATTATGCCAAGTTGAAGTCAGATGCTTAACCAACTGAGCCACCTGGGAGTTCCTACAATTCTCTCTCTTAATTTTTGTTAGAAGTGAAGATAATTTGCTTAATACTTTAAAAAAACTATTTATTTATTTTGAGAAAGAGAGAGGAAGAGAGGGAGAATCCCAAGCAGATTCCACACTGTCAGTGCACAGAGCCAGACACTGGGCTTATATACATGAAACCATGAAATTTTGACCTGAGCCGAAATCAAGAGTCAGATGCTTAACCGACCCAGCCACTCAGGAACCCAAATACTTTTTATGCAGGGGTCCAGCCTCTGCAAGCCAGGGTTGGCCCGGAGAGTGATGGTTGGGGTCAGCGAAGGAAGACACGGAGCCAGCCTCTTCAGGTGGACTGCTCAAATTTATTTTTCAGCTTAGGGTTTTTATATAGCAAATTCAAACAATCATGCTTAAACAATTTACATTTTTTGAGTACAGTCATAGGACTTAACATTTCTAAGTTTTCTTGGCAACAGTGATTTCACGGTACATAATTTCCACTTCAACCAATAAAATTTAACCAGGTAGTCATAACAAGTTTTACATATTCTTTACTATGTATGACAGGGTATCTAAGGATAAGTGAAGAATATTGCCAGAATACATGAGATCACAGTGCCCTTTAATTGTTTAAATTCAGTAGGCATGCAAAAACAGGATATACTTGTACCCACAGTTGTAGGTAACGGACTCTCACAACCCCTTACTAAGAAAGAACAATGTCAACATTTATCATAGGTGACGTATGGAAATGTTTTACGTGGATCAACTAGAATTTGGTCTCTGCATTTACCAATCTCATTCTTTGACCAGAACAATCCATAAGTTGCCTTACAGGCTTGAGGTCAGCAGGCAAATATTTCTCTAACGCTTTTTCGAGAAAGTCCTCCAAAACTAGTAAGTCTTGTTTTTGTCTCTGCTTATGGCATAATATGTATTCTTACTGGCAATTAGACTCATACAAGGAAAATGAATTCTAGGTCTCTTATAGACCCCATGCATAGCAGACTGTCTCCAATTTTGCAAATTGCTACAATATTCATTAGACAACATCTGATTGAGGGGGCAGACATGATATTTAGGTACATTCCATTTTGGAGGAAGGGGGGAACTTTGGGTGATTCTGGTTTCATATTAACCCTAGAATAGACTAACAGCAGAAGTGAGAGTAAAAGGTACAGACAAAGTAGAGAAGAATTCTTCCAGGGGTTCTTCTGACTGCATTGCAGTCTCTTCCCTGGGCCTTGCCATCAGGGATGACCTGTGCAGTTTCGGTCTCCGGCATTTTTATTCTCTCAAATTTGAAATGTATTAGGTGAGGGAGGTGGCTATTCTATAGCTGGGTATACACATTTTTGTTTTAGAAATCTTCATCTGCAAACAAACATTTGTGTCACACTATTACAAAATTATGTTCTTCAAAGCAGATTCAGGATAAAACGTGGATTTTTCAAAACATACAAATTAGATGGTTCTTCTTGACAAAAGTCTTTGCTTTATGACAAAATTTCCTGTGTCTGTTCTTTTACATAAACTGTTTCCTTAAAATATGGAAATATCACTTCCTTTATGGAAATTGGATGCATATGGAACTTCACATAAATGCATCTGTGTTTATAAAAGAGATGCATTTGTATACATGTGTATATAGATACATATAGATGTATTTTAGTCTCAAGCTGGAAACAATTAATATCATTATTATAATGTATATAGTAAAATTTCATTAATTCATAGATGCCACTAATTTCAAGCTTTTAATAACTCAGATATGAAATATAAAACTTATGGTAGGGCAGGCCCCAGGGTGGCTCAGTCAGTTAAGTGTCCGACTTCAACTCAGGTCATGATCTCATGGTTCATGGGTTCAAGCACCGCGTCCGGCTCTGTGCTGACAGCTCAGAACCTGGAGCCTGATTCAGATTCTGTGTCTCCCTCTCTCTCTGCACCTCCCCCACTCATGCTCTATCTCTCTCTGTCTCTGAAAAATAAACATTTAAAAAAATTAAAAAAAAACTTACAGTAGGGCAAAACCAACATGAGGTATGTGTTCGTATGCAATCCTGTTATGGTTTGTACAAACCTCATTATCTCTCATTATCTCGTTTCATTTTATTTTTTTAGTACCATTTAGTACCATTTGATGAGTATAAAATGTCCGTATCCAAAAGCAACAAGATGGTATATGAACATTTACATTTTTAACAACTTTGAATACAGATAGTCTCATCCACCTTCCCCGTTTTCCCCACCTAAAGCTTCACTTGAAATAATGAGTTTAATATTGCAACCCTGTGTTCATCATAGTCTGATGGTGCAAGGTTATAATCTGAACAATTCTTGGGTTTCTGTGGAGGAGGTCATCCCCACTCAAATATGATTCCCACGAAGTCTCTCCTGTTCCACACATTTTTATGGGCCTCTCCTCCCTTCTACCAGGAGCTAGCTAGTACTCGGTGCAAAATTATTTTTTAATGTTTTTAAAAATTTATTTCTGAGAGAGAGAGAGAGAGAGAGGGAGAGAGAGAGCAGGGGAGGGGCAGAGAGAGGGAGTCGCAGAATCGGAAGCAGGCTCCAGGCTCTGAGCTGTCAGCACAGAGCCCTACGCGGGGCTCGAACCAACGAACCGCGAGATCATGACCTGAGCCGAAGTACGACGCTCAGCGGACTGAGCCACCCAGGCGCCCCATGTGCAAAATAACTTTTACATAGTATCTTAAGTAGAATAGAGACAAGTAAATATGATGAAGGGAATGATGAAATTCATTCTAAAGCCAAGTACAAATTTGTTTGCTGGGGGGGTGGGAGGGGTGAACGAGGCGGTGGCCCTGGGTTTGCATTGTCCATTAACTCCATCCACGTTCAGGCTTGCGCAGCCCGGTCTCCGTCCCCAAATATCACTGTCCTCCTATTTTTGCCCTATGACCCTTGTGAATCTGAATCTGTGATTTAAAACAGGCGTCCTTTGACGTCCTCCCTGGATCGCCGCGTGCTAGGTCGCAGTCGTCAGGGTAACAGCGAGTCTGAAGGGAGAACCGGCTTCCACCGAAGTTTCCACGGAAACCGCTGCCTTCGCTGCAGGTGCGGCGGGCTGGGCAGCTGGGAGAAGCGCCCTCGGGGCCGGGCGGCGCCCGGGGGGGAGGCGGCGGGGCGGGGCTGGCGCGGCAGTGCGCCGGGTACCGCTTAGATAGATTTAAAAAGCACTCCGTTCGGCGAGATATTTCACTTGCAAAACAGAACATCTAATTCCTTCCAGCTTGATAAAATCCAGCCTCTCCCGAGGAGCCGTCAGCGCGCTGGAGATGGTCCAGGTCAAGGAGGATCTGCAAAGGAGCCCCCGAGACTGTAAGGTTGCGTTGGCCAGAATTCTCCGGAGAGGCGGGAACTTAGCGTGAGCCACTAAAACGCGAGGAAAGAGTGTCGATGAGCTCCCTGCGTGGGCTTTGCGGGGTGCCGGGATACCCTATCAGTGCCCGGAAATCCGGTGGTTTTTTTTTTTTTTTTTAATTTTATTTCTAGGAGAGAGAGAGAGACAGCGTGAGCAGGGGAGGGTCAGAGAGAGAGGGAGTCACAGACGGAAACAGGCTCCAGGCTCTGAGCTGGCAGTCAGCACAGAGCCCGACGCGGGGCTCGAACCCACGAACCGCGAGATCATGACCTAAGCGAAAGTCGGACGCTCAACCGACTAAGCCACCCAGGCGCCCCAGAAACCCGGTTTAAATAAGGCCGAGGTTGGCCGCGTTCCTTGACGTAAGTCCCCGTTACACTCGAGACGCGGGTTCGGTTAACTAGAAAGGCACCCGCCTCTTGTTTTGTTTCACAGATACCGTGGGGAAGAGTATCAGATGCGCGCTCCGAGCGGTTAGGAAAGAGCTGAGGTTTCTGGAGAATTCTTGGGTCCAGGCTGGCACTCCTGGTGGGTCGCTGCACAGTCATTCCGGCCGCGGCATCGCTGGGGCTGAGTGAGGCAGGGTGACTGCGGTTGGACAGGCGGACCTCAGTCCCCAGCCTGTCATCTCTGTGTCTTTATGGGGGGAGGGGCCGTCTGACATGGTTATTAAACCCGGCAGCCGCGTTGGCGGCACCGCCGAGCGTCTTGAGAGAGCTCGCAGAAAATGAGGGGCTCGCAGCTGGCCGCCTGCGAGTCGCCTCTGGCTGCCTGAACGGCGGCTCTCGGCGCTTTCTCTTCTTCGCGGCGGCGCGGCGAGCGCGCGCACGTCCCCGAAACCATTGGAAACGTGAGTATCCGGGGCTCGGCGCGGCTCGCGGGCGGCCCGGTTCCGGGGAGCGGCCGCCGGGCGGCCGCGACGCGGGAGAGGCGGGGGCGCCGGGGCCCCGGAGGGCTTCGCCGCGCGCGTCGCCGCGGCGCGTCTGGAGGTGGTGCGCGCTGGCGCCGCGAGGAGGCGACAGCCGGGGCGACTGCAGGCGGGGCTGGAGCGCGAGGCTCCTAGCGCGCGGCTTGGGAACGGGTGCACAAAGAAGGGAACCTCGGGCCCAGGCGGCCCGCGTAACCCTGGAGGCTCAGGTCCTTTTGGAGAAGGAGAAGATGCATTTTACTGTTGGGTGGAAACAATGGCATGAGGCCAGCGTTGTCCCGCCGGGGGAGACCTTTGTGCGCCGCGCGGTGACCGCCGCGGGGAGTCCTGCAGGGGCCTGGGCGTGGCCGCAGCGCAGGGGGCGGGGGCGGCGCGTCTGGGTACCTTTGGGATCCTAGCGCCTTTGGGATTTCAGAGCGTCGTGGACCTCCTGCTGAATCCTTCCTTTCCCCTGCTCACACGTTGGGTTCTAACTGGGCAGACATTTTATGGAGACCAGACATAAAACGTTAATTCCCTTCTTTCTCCAAACTGTGAGTGTGCAGGGGGTACGGTGGTAGTTTCCTTACTATCGGTTGCTGGAGGGTAATCTTGTAGTTAAACTTGTTTTCCTGTTTTTTTTCTCTGGAAAAGATTTCCAACCATGGCATCTTGCAAGGGGCGCTCTGTGGTTTATAGATTTCTTAGAGAACGTTGGCTTTTCCCAAGGGCTTCCAAGGAGTGTTTACCAGAGTCCGTTGGCTCCAGAATGTCACGTTTAATGTTTCGTGTGGATTTCAATATTGTGTGTGTGTGGTATCATGGAGACCCAGTCTCTGCTCTTGCTGGATGTAAAGCCTAAGTGCTAGTGTCTCGGAGACTGCATTTTCTGATGTGGTGTCTGGTACTTAGAATCAGGGTTTGATGGCCATGGAAGGGTTTACTTTACCTCCCCAAAGGAGCCAGTCAAAACCAGGATTCATCGTATGTTGAGTGTGTGGGCAGTCAACTGTGGGCAATCTGCTTAAGCTTTCCAGGCCTCAGTTTCCTAATCTGTAAAATGGGTACAACAAAATACTGTCTCATTGAGATAGGCTAACGTTTGTGTTGGCCTTCTAGTTCCATCTTACACCAAGCAGCATTTCTGTTATAATTTGACAGTGAAGGATTAGCTAAGAAATTAGCTTAGAGAGGCACCTGGCTTGCTCATTTGGTACAGCATGCAACTCTTGAACTTCAGGTTGTGAGTTGAAGCCCCACGTTGCGTAAGAGGTTTCTTAAAAAATAAAGTCTTAAAAAAAAAGAAATCAACTTAGAATTTGCTAAAAACAGACTCGGCTATCGATTGTAAATTAGTTTACAAGCAAAGAACTAAATCTACTATGGACATGCTTATGTCCCCTTTCATTTTACATATCAGGTTATGGCCTTGAGGGAAGGCTGATGTCTCTCTCACCCAAAAATGGGACTTGCTATTTGGTGCTTTAACTCGTTCCAAATCTTGATTTTTCCATCATGGAGTGTGATTTCTCAGGTTTTTGCAATTGAGTTCCTTGTTAACAAACATCCGATGATGATTAAGTGAAGAAAAAAGTGTTGTGAAAAGAAATTAATTTGATTCTGAGATAGTAAGAGTGACATGCAACCAGAAATAAATACCACTACTGAATGGTACTCCAGTAAAATAACGGGTAGGATATTGTTTCTAATTTTGTCCACTGTACTTTAAAAAGAATGTGGAGAGGGTGGCTCAGTTGGAGGAGCATGTGACTCTTTATTTTATTACTTTTTATATTTTTGAGAGAGAGATAGAGACAGCGTGAGCAGGGGAGGGTCAGAGGGAGACACAGAATCTGAAACAGGCTCCAGGCTCTGAACTGTCAGCACAGAGCCAGACGCGGGGCTCCAACCCACGAACCGTGAGATCATGACCTGCGCTGAAGTCAGTCGCTTAACTGACTGAGCCACCCAGGCGCCCCAAAGAGCATATGACTCTTGATCTCGGAATTGTGAGTTCAAGCCCCAGGTTGGATGTAGATGTTACTTAAAAATAAAATCTAAAAAAAACAAACAAAACATAACAAAATGTGGAGAAGCTGCAGGAGGGACTGGGAATGGAACAGACAAAATAATGAAGCAAAAAGAGAGAAACTAACGAAACAAAATAAAAACCTAAGGCCGTGTGAGGTGCTAGAAGAATAAGAGAAAACCAGATGTTGGTAGGATATCATGAAAAACTTTTAAAAAACTTGTAAAGGAGTGAAATAAGCCACTGAGGAGTTTCAAGAAGAGAATAGTTTATTACCTGCCCTTCAGGATCTAGCCTGAGCCATTCTTAAACCTGGCTGCACATAAAAATCACCTGGGGACTTTAAAACCCCTCTTTGGCCTGGGTCCCGCTGCAGGCCCAGATCCTCACTTAACTGGTCTGAGTGCAAGTGTGGATATTTTGTCGTAGCTCCCTAGGTTAAACCCTAGATGAAGAAACACTGGTCCTGCCTAGGATGGCAAAGTCCGTCGCTTCAGGGGGCCACACAGGGATCATAAATGCCTGAGGAGGGCCAGGGGTCAGGGCGGTTAACTAGGAAGGCAGCTGTAATCCAGGGGTGGATGTCAGCCAGCCTTGCCGGATCTCCTGTTTTATCAAGGGAATTGGAAATCTAGCTTATTTATTAATATGAATTCTTCAGATCTTTAAAGGTTAGTAACTAATTAAGAGTAAAGCACTTAAAAGTATATTGCGCTTGCCAAACAAAACACACCTGTGGAAGCTGGCACACAGATTAGGCAACCCCAGCCATAGGCCTCTCCTTCTTCCCAAGGGAGGAGCCGGGGCTGACTAGCTGCTTTCCCTGGACCTATTCTAGCTTCAGTTCTGGTTTTGTTTATGCTTTGTTTTTAACTTAAAGAAACATTTCTTGGCCTCATTCTCCCCGAAGGCATGTATCTTCTTGGCTAAGTGTCTACTCCTCAATAGATCTCTCTGGATTTTTTGAAAGAAGAAGAAGAAAAAATTCTAGTTCCCTAACCTTCCCCTAACTTCAGGTCAAGAGTCTGGCCTCTGGAGATTCAGGTAGTGATTGTGGGCCCTAAGGTAGGAGATAACCAGCCCCCTTTTACCACTTAGAGCTCTCTGCCTCCCTCTGCTGGTCATGGAGATGGAGTGAATGGAGATTGGGAGCTTGGTCCATTATTGCATGGGAGGACTTGGGACCTGCCTGGAGGCTGCCTTTTGGGGTCTTTTTGGTTGGGGAAAAACAAACCTGCATATAAGCAGCACAGTTGTGAAGCATTAGCCATATGAATGGGCTTCAAAGGTTCCCCATTCACACATCTCTTAAATTTTCCTTTACTTTTCCCTGTGCTGCACAAGCAATGGAAAACAGCATGTGTCCATGAGCTGAGGCATTCAGCACCCCTTTCCATAGATAAGAACTTCTTTACCAAAGGTAGAAAAAATTCAGACCTAAAAATGTGACTCTACTGGATTCTTCCTACCTCTTCCCATTGGGTTAGGGCTGCTGTTATTTTGTATGGATTGGAGGCGGGAGGTGAAGTAACAAGAAGGCAGGATACCTCAATCTCTCTGGCTGGTCCCTCCCTGTAGTGCTAAGACCAGGGTGGTACCTCCCTCCCTCCCCAGTGATGAGGCATCGAGAGCCTTCCAGGCTGACCAGAGACCTGTGGGTGCAAGGTGTCAGGGACTCAGCATGGGGGAGATGAGCATTTACCCCAGAGCTGATGAGCAGAAACCAGCTTTGTTCAGAATAGCTTTGTTAAGCAAGGTGGCACTGTACCTAAATGCAATCAGTATTCTTTAGCAGCTGCCTGTTTCCCAGAGAAAAGGAAAGGAAATAGGTGTTTCTGGGTGCCCAAACACAGACATGTGTTTCTTTGAGGGGTAGAAGCCACATCAGTCCTGACATTGAGCTACCAAGGCTTTAGCTGGGACCCAGATGCTCCACTCTGGTATAATCTGCCTCTCTTCTAGTGAGGGTCTGAAAAAAGGGGTTGATTCTTGTACTGTATTCCTAGACGAATGCATTTCACCTCATCAGCCCCTGCCTCCATCTGAGCTGGCTTCTGAGGACCAGGATGTATGATGGGGTGTCTGACAGGGCTTCCCTTCAAGCCACAGGACTATGCAGCCTCAGGATGATGGCCCAGGAAAGGGCTATACATAAATTCTTCTGATTCCATGCTCCTTTTCATCAAGGGACCCATCTGTGGGGTATACTTTAGGATCAGCCTTACCTGTTGTCTGTCTGTCTTCCTGCTGCGGCCCAAGCTGCTTGTTAAATACATCTATTGCCTTGTCCCAGAATCTGGAACAAGTTCTGCCCTTTTCTGGCTTGATAATGATAGGTTGCCTATGGAAAGTCCTAGGCAATGGATTTGTCTACGAGGCTTTACACAAGCAGCTGGTATTTTCCCTTGAGGTAGTTTATCTTTTTGCCTCTGCATTCTAGAACTTTTCCTGTTGTCTCTTCTTTTTTGGCAAGTTCACTTTTTTTTTTTTTATGTTTATTTTTGAGAGAGAGACAGAGTGCGAGTAGGGTTGGGGGAGACACAGAATCTGAAGCAGGCTTCAGGCTCTGAACTGTCAGCACAGAGCCTGATGCAGGGCTCAAACCCATGAACCGGAGGGTCATGACCTGAGCCCAAGTCAGACACTTAACCAACTGAGCCTCCCAGGTGCCCCAGCAAGTTCACTCTTAACAGAAGATCTACTCACGTCTGTCCAGGAGCAAAAAGAAAAGTTAAAACACCAATCCAGGTTTTTGAACTTCCTGTTCGTTGTACAAAAAATTAGTGAAGGGGAAATTTGATACTGTTGGCTAAAATGCAGCTGTATATTCGTGATTATTCATCTCTGTCTTGCCTGATCAAAGATCCTTATTATAGGAGATTGTTAGAAGGTAGACGAGTGTCTACAGACTGAGAAGCACTTCAGGACCAAAAAACAAAGTGAGTCACTCCACACCGTTTATGCAAAGTTTTATTCAGGGTAACGTACTGGCGGGATTGGGCAGGTGGACAGATGATTCAGACGGGAGGCAGCTGTCTTCCACCTCTAGTCCCCACCAAGTCCAGTCCTCAGTCCCCAGCTTTTATAGAGCAAGGGGCATGGTGGTGAGGTCACAGGTTAGTGACGCCATCTGTGTGCCAGAGGCTCTCTACTAGTTACCTAAAGTGATGCCTTGCGTGACCACTTTAGAGAAGATCAGAACAAGCCTTCCCGCATTCTGGTCAGGTCATACATTAACCTCCTCCACAGGGCCTGGGACATGTAGCCCCAAGGAAGTCATGGTGTGGGCATAAACATGACGGAGGGTCAAAGATGGCGTCAGTGTTCTCAGCACTGCTGCAGAGATTAGTAAGAATATTACCAAAGCTCAGTTATGTACTACTGTGAACTATAATTGGTTAAAAAGTCAGCAATTCCATTGAAAGTTTTATTTAATTAATTATTTATAAAAAATTTTTAATGTTTATTTTTGAGACAGAGAGAGACAGTGTGAGCAAGGGAGGGTCAGAGAGAAAGGGAGACACAGAATCTGAAACAGGCTCCAGACTCTGAGCTGTCAGCACAGAACCAGATGCCAGGCTCGAACCCACGAACCACGAGATCATGACCTGAGGCAAAGCTGGATGCTTAATCGACTGAGCCGCCCAGATGCCCCAGAAATTTTATTTTATTTAAAGTAGATTGTTATCATCATCATATAATAGCAAACTGAAAAGTAAATTATCCTTTAAAAATTTTTTTTAATGTTTATTTCTGAGAGAGAGATAGAGCATGATCAGTGGAGGGATAGAGAGAGAGGGAGACGAGAGAATCTAAAGCAGGCCCCTGGCTCTGAGCTGTCAGCACAGAGCCCGACGCGGGGCTGGAACTCATGAACTGAGATCCTGACCTGAGCCAAAGTTGGACACCCAACCGACTGAGCCATCTAGGTGCCCCATAAATTATCCTTTTAATGTATAGTTATATATCATGGGCAACAAAATTCCCCAAATTATAAGGAAAATATTAAATCTATTAAATAATTACGTCCCCCCCCCCACTGAATATAAAATGAAGCATGTGGCAGTTTCTAAAATTAGCTCTTGCCATCATGTTTCGAAGAAAAGATTTATGCACCCAAAAAAACCCAGGTAAAGAATATAACAGCACATCAGGTAAGGTGGTAGCCTGACTCATCAGATGATAGAGCTAGTGACACAGATGGCCTGATCTATGCCAAGGCCCAAAAGGCAGACACTGACGTTTGCAGGTGTAGTCAGGCTATTCTTTGATGGCCACTGAGCTTTGAGAGAGGGTCTGGAACTGAAAAGGTGAGTGGAGATGGAGGCATTTGTCACCTAAAGGCAAACAGACAGTACAGTGGCTTGAAGGGCTGCATAAGCATAGATTTGGCTCTCACTTTGCATAGTTAATAGGGAGAAAGAAGAGAGGCCTTCTTTCTGGAGTCAGATGATTGGGATTTGTATTCCCAAAGTGTGTGACCTTCAGCAATTTACTATAACATGCAGAATCTCAGTTTCCTCATGCGTAAATGGGGACAGCCATTGCATTATTTTAAAGAAAAAAAAGAATGGGGGTGCCTGGTGGCTCCTTCAGTAGAAGGTCGGACTCTTGACTGCCACTCAGTCCATGATCTCACAGTTCAAGAGTTAGAGACCCTGAGTCAGGCTCCCAGCTGACGGCATGGAGCCTGCTTGGGATTCTCTCTCTCTCCCTCCCTCTCTCTCTCTGCCCCTTCCCTGCTTGTTCTCTGTTTCTCTCTCTCAAAATAAATTTTAAAAATTTTAAATAAAATAAAGAAAAAGAAGAATGGATGCAGAGGGTCCAGCACAGCTCATGGTGAGTGTTGTTATCAAGACAAAGACATAAGATGGGACTTTACTTGACTTCAGTGTCAGAATGAGGACTTTAAACTTGCTCCCTAGATAGCGCAGAGCCACTGTAGAATCTTTAGGGACTGGAGGCTTTCTTGTACCACTTCTACAAAAACTCTGCATCTTTACACATTCCTCCATGACCCTATGTATATCTGCTTGGGTTTTGTCTTCTGTCTTTGCATCTGTAATTCAAACTTCAAAACTATAATTGGTTCAAATTAATCAGGATATAAGTATACTCCCTAAAATCTGAAAAAGCCATCTTTCAAGATGGTTTGTCAGAAAACCGTGTGACCCGTGGTCAGCAGTGCATTGGTTTCCAGCTTTTCTGGAGAACTATTAGAAGCTCAGAGTTTAATAATGTAGTAAGTTGTGACAGCCAGTTACAACTACTGCAGATGGACCTTGCAGAATTTCATTGCTCACAAATGTTTATTGTATCGCATTACCTAACTTACACTAGTATATTATTCTTCCCAGGCATTTCCCCACAACTCATTATTTTGAGCTATTCTAAGTACAAGTTACAACTTTACTATGCTTTTGCGTTGACAATGAGTAATATGTTCCCACTGTTCTATCTCTATTTTACAACCTTCCAGAATTGTTCAGTGCAATTTTTAGAATATGAGTCAGTTGCAATCTTCACACCGTGGTTTTTGAAACATCTTTTTACGACCCTGCTAACTGAAATATTCTCTGAAATTGTTCTCCCCCCTTCTTCCCCTCCCTCCTTTCCTTAATTCCTTTGAGTTTGCCTTTGTTAAGCATAATCATTGAGCAGAATGAGCTGTGGTATCTGACACTCGCCCCCTCATCGAGGTTCTAGGAATAAGGAGAATTTCTGAGATAGTCTAGCAAAACCGCTGATCTCATTAGTTTCCCCAGAGGAAAACAAAGTAGTCTTGTGAGTTAGTATTACACATTTTAGAAGATGATTTTTTTCAGACTTCATTTTAAAGAAGGGGTTGCAGGAGTTGGGGGTAGCTTTCTGCCTTAAAACAATGCCTTCAGTTTTCTGTTCTTTCATTTACACTGATGTTTCTTTCCCCAGGAAGGAGAGGGAGACTAGGTATGACCCTTTTGCCAATGTGAATTAACTCTTTATTGGCCACATTCTTTACTTCCATTTACCGTCCTTTCTCTAGAATTCTGAGTAACAAAGATGTCGTTGTACTTGGAACTAAAATAGGTCCTTTGTTCTAAAAGTGTGATACAAATTTTTGAAATGGGGACTGTGATCTCTGTTTTATACAAAAGCACTTTGCAGGCAAATGTTTACAACCAACCCCTACTGTTCTTACAAGCACAGAGATGGATCAAAGACACAGTAACGCTCCGTGTTAAAAAAGAGCCTCTGCTGATTGAACATGTGTCCTAGGTGACAGGTACTGTGCTTGTCATTGTGCATGCACGATCCCATTCAGAATCCTGTGACCATGTATCGTTGTCCTCATTTTAGAGGCAAGAAAACTGAAGCTCAGAGAGGTTGGATAAATTGTCCAAGGTCACTGGCTACTAAGAAGCATGTGTAGGAGTTTGACTCAGACCTGTCTGACTTTAAAGCCCTTGCTGTTTCCAGTATACTCTATGTATCATATATGCACAGCAGAATCCCTTGGAATATTCTATTCCCCATTTTTAAAAGTGTATTTATTTTGAGACAGAGGACAAGCAGGGGAGAGGCAGAGAGAGAGAGAGGTGTCAGTGCAGTGCAAGGTCAGTGCAGAACCTAATGTGGCACTTAAACTCATGAAACTGTGAGATCATGACCTGAGCCGAAATCAAAAGATGGACACTTAACCAACTAAGGCACCCAGGCACCTCCTCCGCCCCATTTTGGGTTTTGAGTTCCCCACCTACTGAGTGTTTCGTGCTCAAAGGACTCTCACAGACAAAACCAATACACTCGTTAGTCGTCTTGGTATCATCAAGTTCTCACAAAGCCAACCACTTACAAAGGGAGAGCCAACAAATTTCCCAGATGACTGAAGACTGTGCAGTATTCCAAGGTGCGAACTATGTCTAAGACTCACACAAAAGTGTAAGTAAAGATTACTCCATGAACCACTAGCTAATAAATGCACTGTTCCCGTATCAAGGAGTGGACATTTAGGATATTCCCCAAAACTTTTCATCCACTAGCAAAAAACAAAAACGAAAACAAAAACAGAAACAAAAAACAAACAAAAAAACCCCAGATAATGCAAGCCTGGGAAAAGCCAAATGCTTATGCAAACTTAGGCTCTAATCATGAATAAGCCCATAAACGAAATCCACGTGCACATTCTGTCTGTACGAGGCCAACTTTGCCAACTTACTCTTGGGAGAAATTATCTGTTGTCCGCATTATTGCCAAATTCCTAAGTCTTCAAGGGTAAGAACTGTAGTTTTAACTTTTGACCCTGGCACTTAGCTTCCTGCTTGGTATATAGTATATGTTAAATAGATATTTGTTTGAATATATGTATAAGTTAGGGTTCTTCAGAGAAACAGAACTTATTGGATATGGATATATGTGTGTGTATGTATGTATGAATGTGTATATTATAAGGAATTGGCTCACGTGATTATGGAGGTTGGCACATCCAGTCTGTAGGGTGGGATATCAGGTGGAGACCAGGGGAGAGCCAATGTTCCAGTTCAGAAGCCATTAGGCAGGAAGAGCCAGTGTTGTAGATGAAGTCCAAAGGCAGTCTGCTGGTGAATTCTCTCTTACTTAGGAGAGGGGCCATCTTTTCCTTCTATTCAGTCCTTCAACTGATTGGATGAAGTTCACTCACATTATGAAGGGCAATCTGCTTTATTCTACCAATTAAATCATTAATCTCAACCATAACCAATTTTGCAGAAATACCCAGAATAATATTTGACCAGCTATCTGGGCACACTGTAGCCCCATCAAGGTGGCACATAAAATTAAGCATCACAATAAGTGGATGAGTAAATGAGAAATAGTTGTTTCCCAGCTGTGGTGGAGCAAGTGGAATGGCAGGCATTGGACTCTATCATTGTAGGCTTCAGTTAAAATGACATCTTGCTAATAAGAAGGCATCTTCTTTCCTAGGGAGGCAGCTCCAATGGACTACATTCAAAGATTAAAACCATGATGCTGTTCCAGGTGGATCTTCCTCTGGTCTCTTGTGCCCAAATGATCAGTTACCATTGGATCAAGTAAATTAATTTTTAAATGTTTATTTATTTATTTATTTGTGTGTGTGTGTGTGTGTGTGTGTGTGTGTGTGAAAGAGAGCAATCAGGGAAAGAGCAGGGGGTGGGGGGGAAGACACAGAATCTGAAGCAGGCTCCTGGCTCTGACCAGACAGATTTGGGGCTCAAGCCCACAGATTGGGAGATCATGACCTGAGCTGAAGTTGGACTTCAGGCACCCCTGGATCAAGTAAATTAAAGAAAGGGGTCAAAACATGTACCATGCTCTCCAGAATGGAGGGATAATAAGGTGTCTTTCTAAGGGGTAAGATTTTTTGGTGGTAGAATCCTAAAAACATGTAAGAACCCAATTTTTCCAAGAATTTATGGTCAAAATAAACTTTATACTACCCAAATGTATGTAGCCATATTAAAATTTTTTTAATGTTTCATTTATTTCTGAGAGAGAAAGAGAGACAGCGTGAGCAGGGAAGGGCCAGAGAGAGAGAGAGAGATACAGAATCTGAAACAGACTCCAGGCTCTGAGCTGGCTGTCAGCACAGAGCCTGATGCGGGGCTCGAACCCATGACTTGAGCCGAAGTCAGACACTTAACTGATTGAGCCACCCAGGTGCCCCAGCCATATTTAAGACTAATTTGTTTAGTCTTGTTTAATTTGCAATTAGTTGATTACTGTAAATTTCTGAAACTTGTAGATTATTGACTCTCTAAAGTTATAATTCATGTTACGTAGTCTGAGGTCAGTTTTCTAGATGGACAGCTTAGAACTTATGCTGCAAAATAATGAAGTCTAGGAAACATGCCCCTGCTATGTGATGTGATTATGTTTCTCTTTGTTATTTACTTAATACGGTACACTTCTAGATAAAAAGTGGCGGGGACGGGGGAGTGTTATTAAGGACATTAACACTTAGCTTACTCAGGGTTGAGATTGGCACAAAGTCCTTTGGGAGCCAGGTTTTCTTTCACCTGACTTAATCTACCTCTCCAATTAAACTAGCTTCTTTCTGAAAGGTGTTGTCATATTCCAATGTTACTTTCATCTTTTGTTTATATAAATAAATACATGGACTTAAGTTTTAAAATAAAATAGAAATTTGAGAAACTTACACCTAACACAGCTGTGTCTTCCTCCCCAAAGACGTTAACATTCTTAGCCATTCTTGTTTGCTGTTTCATGTTTCTAAAAATTGTCCTCTTTCTGCTATTTATTTTTAATTATTTTTTATTCAAAAAGGTAATATATTTACATAGTTCAAAATTCAAAAGGAAAAAAGGATGAAAACAATGAAAAGCTGGGGCGTCTGGGTGGCTCAGTGCGTTAAACATCCCACTTTTGATTTGGTTCAGGTCATGATCTCCTAGTTTGCGAGCTCAAGCCCTACACTGGGCTCTGCACTGACAGTGTGGAGCCCGCTTGGGACTCTCTCTCTCCCTTTCCCTCTCTCTCTGCTCCTCCCCTGCGTGCTCTCTCTCTCAAAGGATAAATAAACTTAAAACAGTATCAGCAACAACAACAGCAGCAGCAGCAAAAAGTCTCCTTCTCACCCTGGTCCCCAGTCTTCCTCCTTCCAGTCTGGAAGTGACCAATGTCACCAGCCTCTCATTTATCTTTCCTGAGATTTCCTTGCATATACATACGTAACTATTACTATTTACTGTTCAGTTTCAGGTATTAGCTTTTGGCTCTCAATCACAGCAGATGAAAATTTCTCCTCTCATACACTCTGTTTTCTCTTTCCTTCCCCACAGCTTATAGCACAAGTCTTGATTAAATCACCACTTGCATTATTATGACTATATAAACATTGACACTGCTTAGCCAAGTGGTTTACTATAATTATGTTTCCCTTTATGTACTGCATTTTCTTTTACCCAGAGCTAATAACCACTTCATTTTTTTGTTAGCTTTTCTATGGATCTATTGTCATTATTTTTTCAAATGCTCTAGGAGATAAGTCACATAGTTATCAAT
This sequence comes from Proteles cristata cristata, assembly GCA_017311185.1. Taxonomy (NCBI): domain Eukaryota; kingdom Metazoa; phylum Chordata; class Mammalia; order Carnivora; family Hyaenidae; genus Proteles; species Proteles cristata. The sequence goes on along the minus strand of JAESUZ010004142.1, from coordinate 2,281,287 downwards.
CATTTCTTTCATTAAAAAAAATCCAAATATTTTATTGGTTCCACTTCCTGGACACTCCTGAGATTTTGCTGTCATTTGCCCCTGTTCTATTCCAATTTGGACTGTTTTTGTTTTTTGATTTTTTTTTTTGTTTTGTTTTTTTTTCCTCCACTGCCAGGGTGCTTTGTTTTGGGACTCATTTTTGTCATTCTCCTGTGTTGGATTCTTTTTTCTTTGACCCCGATGTCTTTTTGTTTCTTGATTTAATTCTGTTTTTTTTCTGAAATATATTCTCTAGTAGTTTCTTTTTAAAAAGAACACATGCAAAGTAATTTTGAGTCCTTGAAAATCTAAAGATGTCTTTATCCACACACTTCATAATCTGGCTGAGTATAGAATGCCCAGATGAAAAGCGTTATCCCTCAGAATTTTTTAAAATGTTTATGGGAGAGAGGGAGAGAAAGAGAGAGAAAGTGTGTGTGTGAGCGGGGAAGGGGCAGAGAGAGAGGGGAACAGAGGATCTGAAGCAGGCTCTGTCCTGACCATAGAGAGCCTGATGCAGGGCTCAAACCCACTAACTGCAAGATCATGACTTGAGCCAAAGTCAAGACACTTAACTGACTAAGCCCCCCAGGCTCCCCACCCTCAGAATTTTGAAGCCTCCTCCACTGTCTTCTAGTTCCTATGATTGCTGCTGGGAAGACCTTGCCATTCCCTCTATCTGTTTCCTTCAATATGTTTTATCCCTGTGTAGTCTGATACAGTGATTTGCTATGAATTGAGCATTTTTTCATTAATTATTTTGGTGACTTAGCCCTTTTTAATATGGAAATTCATGCCTTTCATTTCTGGGAAAGTGCATTCTTCATTTTGCTAATTTCTTTCCCTTTATTTCCTTCTCTTTTCTAAAATTCTAGTTAGCTAAACATTATGCCACTTAAATTGATCTTCTAATTTTCTTACCTTTTATGCTATTGAGATTTTCTGTTTTTCAAATTTATAATTTCTAAGGCATCATTTATGTTTTCTTTTTTTTAATGTGTTTTTTTTTTTTTTTTTTTTTAGTGAGACAGAGAGAATGTGCAGGAGAGGGGCAGAGAGAGAGGGAGACACAGAATCTGAAGCAGGCTCCAGGCTCTGAGCTGTCAGCACAGAGCCCTACGTGGGGCTTGAACTCACGATCCGTGAGATCATGACCTGAGCCGAAGTCAGACACTTTACCGACTGAGCCACCCAGGTGCCCCTGTTCTTTTATTTTTCTTAAATATCTTACGGTTTAATGGATATAATATCTTTTGGGTCAGGGCTCTGAAGATATTAAATATAGTGGATTTTAAAAACATTTCTTCTACTCCCTGTATAGTTTCTGTGGCTTCTGAGTTCCTTTTTTCTGTTTGTTTGTTTGTTTCAGACTGTGTCTTTTCTCAAATGTCAGATGGTCTTTGCACACATACTTAAGAGCGAGGCTTTAAAATGTTGAATTTCAGTCTTTGTGTGCTTAGTGGATATGGCAGTTGATGGACCTCCTTGGAAGAACCATCTAGCAATAAGCCAGGCTTTCTTTGGGAGACCCTAAAAGGCAATGTTGGGAGAATTTTTCTTTCGTGAAAATTTTAGTTTCTTTTAAAACTAAGAAGTCTCCTAACAGTACTTTTGCTTTGGGTAGATAAAATTGATTTCCACCATTCTGTGAGCATGAAAGGGAGTGGAATCTGCAATGCCTACCGTTCAGTATCCAGACTTCTTAATCTCCAGCTTTCAATGTGGTGTGCCTCTGCCTCCCAGGAGTCTGTCTGGTGACCTTAGATTAAAATTCTCCTCTTGAGTAGAAGCTGTTAATATTTTAAATATTTTTACCTAACCACAGAGCACTGTGTGTGGTTAAGAGTTTAAGTGTTTATCTATTTAATTTTAGGAGAGGGAGAGAGAGAGAGAGAGAGAGAGAGAGAGAGAGAGAGAGAGAGAGAGAGAGAGAGAGAGAGAGAGAGAGAGAGAATGAATCCCAACCAGGCTCCACAACATCATTGCAGAACCTGACCTTCTCATGAACCGTGAGATCACGATCTGAGCCAAAATCAAGAGTCAGATGCTAAGCCGACTGAGCCACCCAGGCACCCCTAAAGATTTTATTTTTAAGTAATCTACAACCAACATGGGGCTCAAACATATAGCCCTGAGATCAAGAGTCGCATGTTCTACTGGCTCAGCCAGCAAGTCATCCCTGGGCTATTTTGTATTTTTAAAACGATTTCTTTTATCACACACAAACCAATGAAAGCACAAAGGAATACAATGGCACACATGATCTTTCTCTAAAGATGGCATGGGGTTTTCCACTGAAGTAATTCATTGTTCACAGAATTTGACAATAAGGAAAGAAAAAAGTCTCTAAACAAATAGCCCATTGAAAAACATAACCGTGACATGAGGATGATGCAATGGCAAATGGCAACATGGAAAGAAATCCTGAATGAAAATGTTGTGTTACAAAAGGATCAAAAGCTGCCCAACAAAATGGCAAAGAAACAATGTTTATTTTGAAGCCTTACTCATTTTTCATGTTTGACTTTACCCTTGGAGTTTTTAACAAGTTATTGGTTTTTCGTTCACTACCATACTTAGATTCAGCATGGCCAATTTCTCAGCTCTTGAATTCCCTTTGCCTCTGGGATAAGCCTAAGACTATGGAATGCCGAGAACGCTACACCTCCCGTTGCAAGGGTGGAAGAAGAGAAGCAGCTACTGGGAGAAAAGTGCAGGAGAGAAGAGACGGAGACAAACTTGGGTCAGACCTTTGCAATGACACTATATAGGGAGAAAGACACGGGTCTAGAGTTCTGTCCCCCAGTGAGCCTAGACTTGCAGGGGTTGTTGAAAGTGGTCCTAAATTCCTCCACCCAGAATTTCTCTTCTGCAGATTTTCTGGCTCGGAAGTATAGAAAATGACAAAATACATAAGTGTTTGAATCACATGAAATATAAAAATATGTGCTTTCCAAGGCTCATTTGGCAATTTCCTTATCATTTACTTAATTCCCGAATTATCTATGCTGATTAGGGGAAAAAAGGGGAAAATATAGCCAGCCACTTATACGTAAAGAAAACATTTTAAACCGGAAAAGTGTGCACAGGTGTGTGTACAAGGATTCTTTCTTTGGATTTGTAATATTAATTTAGGGGGACTGGTTAAATAAATTGTGCTATATTCATAAAATAGCATATTTTGCAACTACACACCAAGAAATGGGATTATAGAAGTAAACATTTCCATCAGGAGAGTTATCCATGATATGTTACTGGTAGGAAGATAAAAAAATATATATAAATTACTATCAATTATTTTGTTTTAATAAGCACTGTTTTAATAATATGTTTGTTTAGAAAATCATTTGGTATTATGCTAAACTGTTAAGGAATCATCTATGTGGTAGGATAATAAATGTAATTGGGTTAATGTAAAGAACATCGATTGCTTTTCTCTTATTTTTTTTTAATGTTTTTTTTTTTTTAACTTTTATTTTTGAGAGAGGTAGAGACAGCATGAGCACGGGAGGGTCAGAGAGAGAGGGAGACACAGAATCCAAAGACAGGCTCCAGGCTCTGAGCTAGCTGTCAGAACAGAGCCCGAAGCGGGGCTCGAACCCATAAACCGTGAGATCATGACCTGAGCCAAAGTTGGAAGCTTAACTGGCTGAGCCACCCAGGCGCCTCTGATTGCTTTTCAAACTAGAAAAAAAGCGTACATAGCTATAAAGTGACCAAAAGCAGGCAGTGAGAAGCACAAAGGGAAAAAATGATCTTAATACACATGGTGGAGGGGCCCCTGGGTGACTTAGTGGCTTGGGTGTCCGACTTCCGCTCAGGTCATGATCTCGTGGTTCGTGAGTTCTAGCCCTGCGTTGGGCTGTGTGCTGACAGCTCAGAGCCTGGAGCCTGTCTTCAGATTCTGTGTCTCCCTCTCTCTCTGCCCCTCTTCTGCACATTCTCTCTGTCTCTTTCTCACCTGCCAGTACTTGGTCTCTCTCTGTCTCAAAAATAAATAAAAAGCATTAAAAAAATACACACGGTGGAAAATCATGATTGAGTTTAAAACTATAGAGACTTTCTTTGGCATATCTCAAAATGTTAATTTTTCATTTTCTCAAATGAAACCAGTTCAATAGGCTTAAAAATATAATGTCTTAAATTAGAAAACGTAGTGGTACCTATATAGTAGTTGATTTAATTACACTGTTAAAAGGTCTTTAAAATACATTCCCAAAGTGTTGACCTTCCAGATATAATAGAGCACTTACTTAAAATTCTTTTCTTAATAATTTTTATTTTTTAAGTTATTTTTTTATTTTGAGAGAGTGCATGAGCAAGGTAGGGGGAGAGAGATGTGGGAGAGAGAGAATCCCAAGCAGGCTCCACGCTTTCAGCACAGAGCTCGAGGCCGGCCTGAACTCCCCAACCATGAGATCGTGACCTGAGCCGAAATCAAGAGTCACATGCTTAACCGACTGAGCCAGCCAGGTGCCCTAAAATTCTTTAAAAGATTTTCATTTGATATAAATTCCATGGTAGTGAAAGTAACTTGTTCTCTTCAAGAAATCAACCTATATTGAAGAGCAGAGAAGTTGCTATTCAGGATGCAATTGGGACCAAAATTTCAGGCAAGTTCTTGAAAGAAATATATTGTTGTGATTGGTGTGCTTCAGAAAATGCAGACTCACACACCATGTTTCAATGTATAGACTGAACATATCTTGTTTGCTTTACTTAATTATCCCTACACTTGTTATCTGGGAGGCAACAGTCTTAGTTATTGGATTATATATTTTTTAAAAACCTGTGTAATATGCCCTGCTTTTTGCACTCTGCCTTGATAAATGAATTTTGATTTAATTTTACTTGACTGTTTGAAGTAGCATTTTTTTTACCTGTCATTTTTCTGGTGTGATTCAGGTTTTATGAATGTGTATATTCATATATATGCTTATGTATAGAATATATAGGAGTGTGTATGTATTTATAGGATATTTTACTAAAAAAGATACCCCTAAACCACAGCATTTGTAAAGATTTTTATAGTGATGACAGTTCCCTGTCATCCTTCACCATAACATTGACAAAAGCACCAACTTTGTGAAATGTCTTTCCAGCCTTCCAGATAGCCTGTAATTGGAATGTATTTGAATTTTTGATTTCTAAATATCTATGCCTGGCATCTATCCATGCCTAAATATGGTGCATGTAAGCATATGCATTTCCCTCTACAGCACAGTACTTAGCATGAATGAGGGATGTGTCACTCTGTAATGGCATGCATATAGCCAGGCATATCCTAGCTTCATCTGCTAGGATGATGTGTCCTAGGATGATGTGATGCCTGATAGAGTCAGGCATATCCTAGCTTCATCTGCAACACAGATGTGTTCTTGTGTCACTGCCCGTGGAAGCATTAATGGCACCTGCAGCTGGTATGTGTGGATGGTACATTCAATCCACTGCATAGCAAAGTACATGCTGAAGTGAATGGCCTCATTGTTGGGGCTAACAGTGTTAGCCTTTTAATTAAAGGAGAAAAGGAGAGAGGAAGGGGAGGAGGAGGAATATAGTAAATGAGGAAAAGGAGGCTTGCGCACAATCTTCTGGTAAGTATGAGGGGTGGACATCTTTAGAACAGAGGCTGTCAGATTACAGATCAGCATATCCACTATCTGAGAAGGGACAAGACTTTCCCCCATGCCCAAGTGGCCAAATATAAGCCACCATAAATATTTACCCTGTACACATTTGGTTTTTGATCATGTCTTTTGTATTCTGTACCTCTCACAATTCAGCCGCTATGCTTTTCTTTAAAATATTTTTTTAGTATTTTATTTATTTTTGAGAGAGACAGAGACAGTGTGATCAGGGGAGGGTCAGAGAGAGAGGGAGACACAGAATCTGAAACAGGCTCCAGGCTCTGAGCTGTCAGCACAGAGCCTGATGCGGGGCTTGAACCCATGAACCGTGAGATCATGACCTGAGCTAAAGTCGGATGCTCAACTGACTGAGCCACCCAGGTACCCGCGACCGCTATGCCTTTAACATAGCAGAATTTCAATAAATATGCATTTAATTAACTAACAGAAAAAAGATGGTAATTTCTAGTTCAAGATTTAGACTGTGTGGATTCAGTGGCTTTTAAAATATTTTTTCTTTTGGACAATTTCAAAACTGCACAAAAGTGGAAAGAAGAGTATAATGAGTCTCCATGAATGCAAACCGAGAGTCAACAGTTATCCACCTTTTGCCAGCCTTGTCCCTCCTCCCCACAAATTATTACTGCTTTGTTTTTTGCTGATATATTTTAAAGCAAATCCCAAATATGTCATTTCACCTATAAATACTTCGGGACGGATAACGAACAGACAAGGACTTTTTAAAAAATCAAAAGCATAACCATCGTACAATCATCATACCTAATATTAACAGTAATTTTTAAATATCTAATATCTCATCCATATTCAAATAGACTGTCTCAAAGGCATCTTTTGATAGTTTGTGGAGTCAGAATGGAAATTATGTGCACATTGCATTTGGTTTTGATGCGCTTTGTATTTTTTTCTCTATAGTCCCCCCAGCCCCTGTTTTTTGAGTGAATATGGACTTCTCCTCCTCCTCCCTCCCCTCCTCCTCTTTCTCTCCCTCTTCCCCTCCTCCTCCTCCTTTTTTTTTCCAGAAACCATTTGTCCATTACAGTGATTAATTTAAAATTTTTTTAAATGTTTATTTTTGAGACAAAGAGAGACAGAGCGCAAGCACGGGAGGGTCAGAGAGAGAGGGAGACACAGATTTAGAAGCAGGCTCCAGACTCCGAGCTGTCAGCACAGAGCTGGACACGGGGCTCAAACCCACAAACCAAGAGATCATGACCTGAGCCGAAGTCGGGCGCTTACGACTGAGCCACCCAGGTGCCCCAATTACAGTGATTTTTAACTGACTCTGGGAGCACTTCCAGGAGAGGGTTGATGATGCCCAGTTTTCAGACTTTCATTCTGATATGCTCTGACGGTGGTCCGTGCTGATAAGATTCTCGGCTAGATCCTAACTGTTCCTTCAGTGCACAAATGTGCTGTGCCCACGCTGTGTCCCACCTGGGACGTATGGTGGCATCCCAGTGCCCACTCTGCTGCAGTGATGAGTGGCCACGAAACAGGGTGAGAACACAGAGAACCACCAGACTCAGTAGATGGAGACAGTGCCCCTGCGTTGGGATAGTTTGAGAAGCAACACAGAGGTGACATTTCAAGGCCTCAGGGGCAAAGGTCTGCAGTGGAATGTTCCAGGAAGACAGGACCACGGAAATCATGGAGGAGGAAGGAGCTTGGAAGGTCAGAGCAGGGGAAACAAGCACAGTGAGCTAGTGTGGGAGGGGGGGAGGGCTCCTTAGGGCAACTCCCCCAGGGGCCTGGAGAGGAGGATGGATTTTAACCCACAGGAATGACTTTTGACATGTGGTGGCCCCTGATGAAAGCAAGTTTAAAAAATTCCCTGACCAGATGAAGGCATGGGGATGTGGCTAGAATGGAGTGACGGTCTTTAGATCTGGGTCTAGGATCTGTAATCTCCCTCATGTGGACCTGTTTCCTCACAGTAGCCAGATTTAGGGGTTGAGGAGGAAGATCTGGAAGGTCATGAAAAGCAGAGCACTGGTGTCTCCATTTGCAGGTTCAAAGCCCTTAGAAATGCAGGTGACACATTCTCAGAACCAGAGGAGGGACAGAACCAGGAGTCCTACCAGCTGCCAGTCCTGCTTGGGCTGGTCTCCCACCTCCTGCTTGCACTTCACATCTCTCTACTCTCTGGCCCGAATAAGCTTGCCTGGAAATCTCTTTCCACTTGGAACCAGTCTGCCATTAATAATTGCAGTGTCTGGATACCGAAGGTGCCAGGCTGCAGAGCGTGTGACATTCAAGTATTATGTCTTAATGATGGCTCCATTCTCCATGGAGATACTCGCACTGCCTGTGATTTTCTTTCTCTTTCTCCTTGTACTTCTGGTGGTTCTAAATCAATGGGACTGTAGTCTGGAAATGTGGTAGCAATTTACATGAAGGCAGTGGCTTTCCCTGACAGTGCAATCAACACATTTAACTTGACAGAAAACCTGCCTTCCCTCCCTGTCCCTTAGTTGTTCCATATGGCCAGGAGACTCTGGGACCAGTCCTGAGACCCTAGTTGAATGGAGAATGGAGGATATAGATTATCTCCCGGGACAGATGGGGTTATACTTAGGCGACCAGGTCCACCGAGTGTGTCTAAAGGAGCTGGTCCTTGCTAGTCCGTGGATCAGGCACACTCCCCTCCAGTGGGGTGATGGCCAGACTCCCAGCACTGTGATTCCTTAGGAACTATTCCCCGAGAATGGGACGATTATTTTACTTATATGGTCACCCAGTCATCTTAATTTCATTAATAAAATAAATTATTTCTTTTCACTATAAAAATGTTTGTAATTGACTAATGCATATTGAATAAACTCAATGAAGTTGTAGAGAACTCTGCTGTACATCATAAATAGACTATCAGCAAACATGGTTCTTGCCATAAAGGCAGATAAGATGCAAATAAATTCTCAAGGACAAACAAATTGTATATTTGAAATCACCTTTATCAAATGCATTGCAGGATACTGATTGCTACCGTATCTGAACAAAACTCAACTGTCTTAATGGCTGTTAACATCCAGGGGGCCCTGAGTGATCCTTGTTTCCACCTCTTTGTCAAGGGCTTGGGCAGTTTTTTCTAGCACATTGATTCTGTCATGCCAGTTATTGGAAATGATGTGCATAATGGGCTCTTCTCTGCCCTTGACTGCTGCATAGGCGAGGATTCCTAACGCGGCAGTAATGATGGTCTTGCTGTGACTAGAAAGGGCAGAAGTCATGGAAGCAGGGTTGAGGAGTAACAGAAGGATGGTGTCTGGTAGATCTAGGAGAACACATTGGGGAAAGCTGCTGCATTCCAGAACTGGCATCGAACTTGACAGGGGGACAATGGCAGATTCATGAATTTTAAAGAGAAAGGAGGTAGAAGTGGCAATAAGTTAGAAATGCCAGCACTGTGATTTCTCTTTAATTTGGATTTTTCCTTTTCTTTTTTTTTTAAATTTTTTTAAAAATTTATTTCTAGGAGAGAGAGAGACAGCGTGAACAGGGGAGGGTCAGAGAGAGAGGGAGTCACAGACTGAAACAGGCTCCAGGCTCTGAGCTGGCAGTCAGCACAGAGCCTGACGCGGGGCTCGAACCCACGAACCTCGAGATCATGACCTAAGCGAAAGTCGGACGCTTAACTGACTAAGCCACCCAGGGGCCCCTCTTTTCTTTTTCTTTCTTTCTTTCTTTTTTTTTTTTAGAGAAATTCTCCCTTAAAATTGATATCTGAGTCATGATAAATGAATGTATGATTCTGATTAGATCCTGGGCTGGAGAAGACATTACTGTGACAATTGGTGAGTTTGGAATATGAACTATAGATGAGGGAGTAGTATTGTATCAGAGATAAAATTTCTGAATTTGGTAGCTATGGTTGTGTGGCAGCTTTTGTCCTTGTCCTTGTTCACTTTAAAGTTCTTAAGAGTTATGGGGCATGATGTATGTGGTTCTCTCGGAAATTGTTAAAAATTGTGTAATGAAATTAAAAGCAATAAAGCAAATGGGACCAAATACTAGCAATTGTTAAACCTGGAAAAAGGGTATACCAGAGTTCTCTGTACTAGTTATGTAACTTTTCCGTAAGTTTGAAATTATTTCCCAATAAGAAAATCGTTGTGTGCTCTTGGTTGTATTGGTTAAGACTTAATTCATCTGTGACAGAAAACGTACCGTAGCTTATCAAGAGGGAAATTTATTACTCTTTTAGGTAGAAGGAATCCAGAGTGAGCAGTCCAGTTCATAAAGTTGTCAGGGTCTAGGGCTCCATTGCTTTTGTTATTTATGTATACTCGTAACTGGCTTCTACCCCATGGTCTAAGAAGGCTGCTTAAGTGCCAGTCATTTCCCACATTCTAGCCCAGCAGGAAGGGGAGAGGTTTGAAGAAAAGGGTGAAGGGGAACCAAATGGCAAGGTCAACTGTGATAACACAAGGTTTCCGGAAGTCATTGCTCAGTCTTTCCATGTGCATCTCATTGGTCAAAATGTAGTCTTAATAGCCACAGCTAACTGTGAGAGAATCTAAGTAACAAAGCCTTTATTCTAGTGTTGTGGGCCCACGTACAAATCGGGGGATCCAGCATATGGAAGAAAGGGAGGAGGATGGTAGGCAAACAATGAACAGTCTCTACCAAATGAAGTCACCTTAAAGAAGGCAGCCTCTGCCCAGCCAGCCTCCATAAACTTGTGACCCAGCTCTGCTGGACTTTGGGCTGATACTGTCATGTGAATGCAGTTCAGTTAATGCAGCAGGTGATATTTGTAGGGTGTTTTTATAGTACGTTACCATTTTGAGCAGCCAAACTCTGTGGATTTGTGAAAGACCCATTTGGTAACCACCAATGCCTGGGCTTGTTGAAGATTAATCACTCAAATGGCTTTGGTCTAAGAGAACAAACTTAAAAAAAAAAACAAAAAACTGAAGAGGATGTTGTGAGTCAGAATAAAGGCTCTAGTGCCTTCTGGCTGCTTCCCATTCTTGCAAGAAAATAGGAGTAATATTTATTTTGCAGTTGATAGAGTTTGAAGAGGCCTATTTTGTGGGAGAGTTTGTTATGCTAACAAGCAGTTTTTCTAGTTCTGTGAGATGTTGACTTTGAGGAAAAGGGTAATACAAAATGATTCCTGGTCAAACAAACTTGAGAATCATGCATATTGTTATCTTCTCTTAGATATTCACAATGCATGCTAATGCATTAAAGGCTCTGAGAAATTCTGCAGTAAGGAGGTCTGTTTCATTTAGAATTGTCCAGTTTGTTTTGAGAGAGAGAGGGAGTGCAAGTGGGAGACGGGCGGGGGGGAGAGAGAGAGAGAGAGAGAGAGAGAGAGAGAGAGAGAGAGAGAGACTCTTAAGCAGGCTCCATGCTCAGCAAAGAGTCAGGCATAGGACCTGATCTAACAACCCTGAGAGATCATGACCTGAGAGCTGAAATCAAGAGTCAGACACTTCACCAACTGAGCCACGCAGGTGCCCAGAATCTTCTAGTCTTAACTGGTATCATTTATTTGCTTCTCTCCTGAGCAGACTATCTTGGGAAATGCTGTGTAAAGGTGTGCTTTTGAGTCATGAAGGTCATACTAATCTGCCTCTAGTTTCATTCTGAAATAGTGATTCTGGACTCTGCTCATTTATATTTCACAGAAGGGGGACTTTAAGCACCATTTAAGTATAATGACAAGGTTTTTTTCAGATAGCTGAATTTGGAAGCAAATGGAAGCCACAGTTCCCTGGGGATAGGTGGATTGATACCTAAGAGGGTTTTAAGGGATCTTTAGAAAATCAACACTTTATTTGTGTGGTATCATAGCAAGTCTGGACCTGGTCACTGTACATGTGTGTTTCGGTGCATCCGTGTCCCACAGCATTCCAAGCAGGGACCTGAGTGCGGGCAGCCAGCTGCTCTGTGTTTAGGAAGCCAGTTAGGAGGAGGACAACCTTTAACTGTAATAGGCTTTTGTTGCCAGATCTATATCGTTAACTGTACAAACATCACAGCCCTAGAATTCTCCCCCAAATCACGTCAAATTCTCTGAATACTCAAGTGAGTTTTATTTAAGCTGGTGAGATGAGGTCAGATATTTTCACTTTCCGTTTGAAACCTTCAGTGAATAAAATGGATTTGCTTTCTCTTCAGATCTGACTGATAAACATAATTTCACTTCTGTGAAGCTAGCTAAATAGGAAGAATACTTTGTCCTCAATAAAATTAACAGCCCCATTAACTCAATGCATTTTTGGTTCTTTTAAAAATAATTTTGCTGTATCGTAACATAAGGTGTTCTTTTGTGAAGCTCATGGCACATTTCACATGCCATCTAATTAATGTTTGCCATACCCCTAGGAGGTGGATATTATTATTCTTACCAGGAAAACAGAGGCTCTAGACAGCCTCAGGTCATGCAGCTAACTGGAACATGGCCAGAAACAGAGGCAAGAGCTCCTAGGGTCTCAAGTCTTCGCTGTCAGAGCACATGGCCTTTGGAAGGCAAGTTTTCAGTGTTGTGATCGTCCTAGGAAAAAGAAAATAATCCTTTGGGGAAAATACTAACCACTCCTGCTAGCTCCTTTAAGCTTTCATTCATTCTGCAAATATTCATTCATCTGCAAATATATATCAAGTGCCCACTTGTATGAGGCATCGTCTTGAGTACTGGAAACGCACTTGCCCTCAAAGAGGTAGGCCTATGCACTTGTCCCAAGTGTCAGCTAGAGACCTCTGGTAAGGGCTACTAAGAGGAAGATGACCTCAGGACGATGAGCATGTGCAATTGTAATAATAACAATAAGAGCTAACTCTTACGTAACGAGCCTTGCGCTGTTCTAAGTACTAACTAACAGGGTACTTGGCTGACTCAGTGGGAAATGCATGTGACTCTTGATCTCAGATTGTGAGTTCAAGCCCCATGTTGGGTGTAGAGATTACTGAAAAAAAGAAAATAAATAAGCTTTTTAAAATGTACTAATTTATGTATTCTCATAATAACTCTTTGAGGTGGCTACCATTATTAATCCATTTTACAGATGAAGAAATTGAGGCCCGTAGCAGTTCAATGACTTACCCAGGTCAAACAGAATAGGTGGGATCCCGGCCATAACACTAAGAGTTAAGCCTAATGACTCTCTAAAAAACCTCTAAAAGGCAGGAGAAGGAAAAGAGATGGTTCTGGACTGTGGGCTCTGATCACAAGTGTTGGGCTCGGGGAGTGGCTCTAGCACATAAGGTACTGACTGTGTGATGGCCAGATTCTGAGTCAGGCTGGGACAGCCATTTGAACAGAATGAGGCCTCGCTGACCTCCTTACCCCCAGTGGACACATTAGGTAGACATCCAGACTGGAAGAGGCTCATGGCCTGATAGCCTGCTGCCTCCCATTCTGAAGACAGCTCTGGCCTTCAACCTTCTCTCATCTACTAAGGATAAAGATGTATGGAGTATAAGGCCAGGATGTAGAAGGTGGGGAACGATAGTAATGAGTCCTCATTTGGACTCAATCCTGGCATCCCCGTATACCAGGGCTGGAGGTGGCAGACGGGGTGTCCTGCTTACCTGAGGCTGTCAGACGCCCCTGATGGCTCCCTGCCTCTCTCTTAGCCCGGCTCCCATCTTCCTTCCTCCCCCCAGGTGACGCTGGGCTCCCTGTGACAGGGAGGGTGCTGCACAGAGGTCAGGAGATGTGGGTTTCTGCTCTCTAGAAATTTGTCTGGCATCTACTTCCTACTCTGAGGTCCTGGCAATGGAGAGCTTTTTTTTTTTTAATGTTTTTATTTATCTTTGAGAAAGAGACAGAGAGACAGAGCATGAGTTGGGGAGGGCCACAGAGAGAGGGAGACACAGAATCTGAAACAGGCTCCAGGCTCCGAGCTATCAGTGCAGAGTCCAATGCGGGGCTCGAACTGTGAACCGTGAGATCATGACCTGAGCTGAATTCAGACCCTCAACCAACTGTGACCCCCAGAACCTCTCCCATTTTTTTTTATGTAGAGAGCTTTTCTTTTTAGAAATGGGTATACTCTAGAAAATGGTGTGACTGAATCCTAATTAACAGACTGAATCCTGGTTTTGCTTCATCCTCACTGCTGCTGTTTTCTGCATCCTTGAAGGGAAAACAAGGAAAGGGCTGAGTGAGGCTCCCTTTACCCACCTCAGACCACTGGGGGCTCAGAGCAGCCCATTTTACAGGCGGGGAGACTGAGGCCCTTGGAGGGCCATAATTCACAGATGGAGAGGAAGCAGTTCTTTGGTTCAGAATCCAAAGTGAAGCCAGAGGGGTGGAGCACTAAGAAGATACTCTCCTGATGTCATAGTCAGATACCATTGGATCTGCGGACACTAGGGGTTTTTTGAGATCGTAAAGCTGAGAAAGAGCAAGTGAAGAGATCGGAGTCCCTTAGTACTCAGGTTCAGGCCCCAGTCTGGCACTTCTGGGCTGTGTGACCTTGGGTAGTGAGTGTCTGAGACTCAGTGTTCTTACCTACACATTGTATGTACCCCAGAGGACTGTTATGAGGATTAAGGGAGCTGAAACATGAAAATAAAAGCAGTGATCCCAGTGCCTGCCATGCAATGGGCGCCCACTCAGGTTAGTCTTATGAAGGAGGGTTCGTTTTCAGTGTTTGAGGTATGTACAGTACAGAATGGTTCCTTTTATGATTTTGTGGATTTCTCCCCAAATCCATTAGGTGTTTCACCATAATTCAGTTCATGAGTTGAATTATAAAAGTTGTCATTGTCCTCCAACCCCATTGGCCCATTTTGTTCCTCATTCTCAGAAAGTGCTTGCCTACCTCAGGGCTGGTCCTGCCCTCTGCGTGGGGTGCTTCCCTTCTACCTCCCCAGATGCCTTTTGTGTCCCCTGCACCTTCTGTGACATCACCCTGGTTGATGATGAACAACCTAGGGCCGTTGTCCCAGCCCATGACCTAATTTATTGTCTGGCTTACCCCAGGAGTTTGTTCACTGCTGTACCTCCAACACTCAGCATAGCACCTGGAACATACATAATAAAGATTTGATGAATGGATGATTGAATGAATGAACGAACAAGTGACCAGGTAGAGGATATGGTTGACTCTTGATGTCTGGCCCCAAAGCCTGAGCCTCAGCGCACGGTGCTATCACAGATTACACTTGCTCCAGGGCCTTTTCTGCTCTTGCTGGTGCAGAGCCACCTTGCTCTCCCCTGAAAACACGACCTTTGTGGTCTGTCCCGTCACTGGCTGATGCTGCATAGGCAGCTTCTCACCCCCCAGGCCTGCCTTTATGGCTGGACGATTGCATTATTTCACATTCTGTGACAAGACCCCGTTGCCCCAGCCGGATGATAAATGTTCGTTGAGGGCATGTGTTGGGTGAAGTGGAAGAAATATACATCTGCTGAGGGTGTGTGTGAGGGGAGCCGAAGGGCTGTAGCAGAGGTTGGCACAGTGTCTGAGGCCCTGCACGTAGGTTTTGTGAAACTGAGCTCTACCCAAGGAAGCGGTGGGACAGGACTGTCCAGAGGACTATGGAGGAAGGCAGAAGGAGGCTGGGATCAGAGCCAGATCTGAGTTTATGACAGTGTTAGCAAACCCAGTCAGGAGAGAAGCTCTGGAGTGCAGGGACTTTGCCTTTGGATAAGAAAGCCCAAGGGCACCCGATGAAGGTATCAAAGAAGGTCAGAGATTAGTGATAAGCAAACATTAGGCTCCCTGGCAGATGCTTATCAGATGATCTTAAGGAGCTTTCCAGATCTGCGCTGTATTTACATCTCTACCACTTAGGTCGGTCTTCTGGGCAAGTTTCTTGTGTTCTGAGCTTCATGATTCTCATGTGTAAAATGGGGATAACAGTTGACAAACTTTTAAAGATTAAAAGGGAGAGTCAGGGTAAAAAGCATGAAGTACTACCAAACAATGTAATGTCTGTGACAAGGGCAAGCCAAGCTGAATGGTAATGAGCTTCTCGAACAGAATGGAGGAACCAAGGGCCTTTTACCTTGGCCAGGGATTCTAGCTCATGGGGGAGAGAGTTCGTGATTTAATCTGCTTAGGTTGCCATAACAAAATACCACAGTCTAGGTGACTTAAACAACAGAAATTTATTTTCCGACAACTCTAGAGCCTGGAAGTCTGAGATCAGGGTGCAGGCATGGTCCTGTTGGATCAGGGCCCCACCTTTATGACCTCATTTAGCCTTAATTACTTTCATAGAGGCCCCATCTCCCAGTATAGTCACACTGGACTTAGGATTTCAATGCATGAATGGGGGGAGGCACAAATATTCAGTCCATAGGATAGCACAAGGAATCACTCAAGTGATAAGACGTCCTCTGCACACTTTGGGGAGGGCCTGTTCTCCCCATCTCTGGCCAGAGTGGGCTTCTGACCGCAGATGAAAGGATGGATGAGTGCAGCCTTGCTCACCTCTGATGGCCTAGTGGTGATATTCCACTGCGTGCACAGCAAAGATCGGCTCTTCGGAAATCAGGACCTGCTGCTTTTATTCTGTCCTCAGGAAGTGGAGTCGGGGCTCTCAGACAGGAGAAGCCTCATCAGAAGCACAGACTCAGCCACCGTCCTGCGTGCCTGGTGATATATTTCCATCCAGAGCATCCATCTGCACGTCATTTTCTCTGTGGTGGTGAATGCCATTCCTTCTTTTTGGAGTGCAGTAGTGTCCTAGTCCATCCAAATACCATTCCCCAACCAGGCATTCTTTTAATTGTTTCAATTAATTTTTTCCCAGTTTTATTGGGAAATGATTGACATACATCATCAAATATAAGTTGAAGGTATACAGCACGATCGTTTGATTTACATACACTCGGAATGATACCACAATAGGTTCAGCTGACCTCCATCTTCTCAGATAGATACAATAGAAAGAAAAAACTGAAGGGTAAACATGTTTTCCCTTGGGATGAGAACTCTTGGGATCCACTCTCCTCACTTTCCTCTGTATCATACAGCATTGTTAGCTAACTCATCATGTTGCACATTACATCCCTAGTGGTTATTTATCTTTTTTTTTTTAATGTTTTATTTATTTCTAGGAGAAAGAGAGAGAGAGAGCGAGAGAGAGCGTGAGCAGGGGAGGGGCAGAGAGAAAGGGAGACACAATCTGAAACAGGCTCCAGGCTCCAAGCTAGTTGTCAGCACAGAGCCCAACACAGGGCTTGAACCCATAAACTGTGAGATCATGACCTGAGCCGAAGTCAGATGCTTAACCAACTGAGCCACCCAGGCGCCCCTGGTTATTTATCTTATAACTGCAACTTTGTGTCTTTGACCCCTTTCCTACAATTCCTCCTCCCGCCCCCCCCCCCAAGGGTAACCACAAATACAGTTCCTTTTTCTATGAGTTTGGTTGTTTTTTAGATTAAGTGAGATCATGTAGGATCAAGTGAGATCACATAGGATTTGCCTTTCTCTTTTTGCCTTATTTCACTTAGCATCATGTCCTCAAGGTCCATACATGTTAGCACAAATGTCAGGCCTTCCTTGTTCTTTATGGGTGAATAATATTTCACTGTCTGTATGTACCATGACTTCTTCAGCTACACATCCACTGATGGACACTTAGGCTGTTTCCAGGCCTTAGCTATTGTAAATAATGCTGCTGTGAACATGGAGGAGCTGGTATCTTTTACACTTCGTGTTTTCCTTACTCTTGGATATATTCCCAAAGTAGAGTAGCTTAATCGTGTGACAGTTCTATATTTGAGTATCCTTCGTACTTTTCCATAGTGGCTGTACCCTAGCCAGGCATTCTCTTTAATTAAATTAAATTTAATTAATTAAATAATTTTTAGCCAGGCATTCTTGATGTTCCCTCAGCAGCATGTTCCACAGTGATTTGCCCTTTGTGTCCATTTTTGATACATACATTTTTCCTATGTATTTATTGAATGAATTATAAAACAAATGGGTGAATGAATGGGTCTTTTTTATTGAAGTGCAATTGGCATATAACATCGTATTATTTTCAGGTGTGCAGCATAACGATCTGGTATTTGTATACACTGTGATCTGATCACCACAGTAATTTGCCTTACCATCTCAGTCTCTTTCATTTGTTTTTTTAATATTTTTTTAGTGCTTATTTATTTTTTAAAGAGAGACAGAGTGAGAGTGGGGGAAGGACAGAGAGGAGGCAGACACGGAATCCAAAGCAGGCTCCAGGCTCTGAGCTGTCAGCACAGAGCCTGATGCGGGGCTTGATCCTATGAACCATGAGATCATGAGCTGAGCCAACCAAAGTCAGAGGCTCAACCGACTGAGCCACCCAGGCACCCCAGTCTCTTTCATTTTGACTGTAATTACCTGAGAGCAGAGGCTATTCTTTCTTTCCACAAAAACTTTCTGGCCAAAAGAGTACCTAGTATGGCTAGTTCCTTCCAGGATAGGCTCCTCATCGAAACAGCTATTCACTTAGTATATAAATTTGGAAATCTCAGGAATATTTTTGTTTTCACCGCATTGGCTTTTACTCCAAGTAAAAGACATCAGTCTTAGAGGCTTTTCTACGCCAAGTAAAAGACATCAGTCGTAGAGGCTTTAACCTTCCCTGGTTGATAGCACTCCACCTCTCAGCATAACTCCATAGATCTTGAGCCATTGAGGGGACTGCGGGGCAGTTATTTTCTGGGGTCTCTCCCTTTCATGTTTGCTCAGATGTCCACACATGTAAACATTTAAGCAGCTGTGCTTTTGTGTTTGAAAAGAGCCTGCCTCACCAAAGAGCTGGTTAGCCAATTGCATTTACTGTGCTTCTGCTTTGTCCCCAGCACCATATGCAGTAGGAAGGATCCTGGGATGAATTATGCCAGTCAGGGGGAATACACCTCCACTCTTAGGGAGCTCAGAAAGGAGTTGGGAGACAGGGCATAGACACGGGAAATTACATAAGGAGAACTGCAGAATCAGAAGAGGGTTTCACGGTTCCTGTGGACCTGTTAACCATGACCAGGGCTTATCTCTCACTGAGGAGGCACTTGGTAAGAAAGATTGGGTTCAATTAGCAGCTGAGTGGGAGAAGTGAAGGAAGCAAGCTGCCCTTGTACAGACAGCTACTGTTATTAAATTGGACCACCCCCTATCTCACAGTGGGGAGGGAGGGACTGAGGAAATTGGCAGACAAGTGGTTCTCAAGCAGGGGTGACTTTGTCCCCCATGGGATACTTGGCAATGTCTGGAGACACTGTTGGGAGTCACAATGATGGAGGGAGAAGGGGTGCTTCTGGCTTCTAGTGGGTAGAGGCCAGGGATGCTGATAGGCATTCTACGATGCACAGCATAGCCCCTTACAACGAAGAATTACCCAGCCCAAAATGTTAACAGTGCTGAGGCTGAGAAAGTCACTGAGAGCCTGAGGGTGAGTCTGGAATCTGGTCTGGGTGATGGGAACTGGGTCACTTCACTTCCTTGGGTCATGGTTTACTTGTCTATGACGTAATAAGCTCTTAGGTTACATTTGGCTCTAACAATTCTGTGATTCAGTGAAGCTAACAAACTGGAGATTAAAGATGAGATGTGACTATCTTCAGAATTTTGTGCTTTTTTACAAAGCAAAAGAAATATGGAGAGTTTTGAGAGACTTTCTAGGAAATAGTGATTAAACCTCAGGTGCATCTTCAAAAATTGGAGCCATTTCATCTTCATAAAACCTGTAAAAGAGACTGGAAGAGCCTTGTTCTCATGCTTTGTTGCTAAGGAAGGAATTCTTTTGGGGGCTCAAGGGACAGCCTGGAGCAGAATCTTCTAGAATTACACAGAACCTAAGATGCCAGCCGGGCGCACCTGAGAGCTGCTTTTCAAGTATTGTCTCAGCTGCCAAGTTCCTGAAAGGGGAGGAACAACTTTCCCTGGCCTGGGCCATTCTTCCATGTCCTCTGGCTGAATTAAAGCCACACCCTGTCTACCACATGTCTTCTTCATATCAAAAGAGCCTGTTCTTCCAGACCTTAAGAGTTGACCAGAAGGGAGAGAATGAGAAAACAACCTTTGCCTATTCAGGGAAGCTGGACTACAGATAGCACAAATTGTCAGGGTTGCCTGTAGATTAGCAATATTATATTTATTGGTACTTTCCAGGAAAAGCAATCGATTCTAATGAAACCCCTTTGCTGCAAAATAGTAAAACCCTTTTTTTGTACTTAAAATTTTTCCCATATCAAAAATTCAAATCATCCTTGTAAAACATGCTGTTTATAAAGAGAAAATTCTATATGAAGATAACTCTAATTGAAGATCTATTACTATGTCATAGATTTGATAAATTTGAATTTCAGAACGTTTGAGCAATGTTTTTTATCAAAGTGTCAGAATTTATTGGTAGGTATTTACCTTCCCAAATCAAAAAAATGTAATTAGAATTCTAAAACTGAATGCTTTCTGTACCAATGTAAACAGGGACCCCAAAAGTTAAGAAAAATTACTAGATGTCATCTACACTCAGGAACCAAAGTGTGGTAAGTCCACGGTGAAGGACTTCCTAAGGGGGCAGACATTAACTGTTTTGTGACCCTGGACCCATCACCCAGCTAAGGCTTTCTCTGGATTTTTGGAGAGGTTGTCAGTGTGTGAGCTTCCTGTCCCGCCTTACCGCATGACAGAGGGAGAGGGTGCTTCCTCCCCACCTGAAACCAAGTGATAAAGGATGAGCTTGACACTCATCCCAAAGGTTGTGAGAGCATAAGGACTGGTTTGAGAACAGAGAGAGGAAGACTGCCTTGCTGGTCACTGCTGCCCCCAGTGGTGGGGGCAAGAATACACTTTTCCAGTGGACCAAGCCCACCTTTTCCACTGAGGAGTTTTTTCGGGAGGGCCTTGCCAGGAGGGCTGTGTGGAAGAGTGGTTGAGCCTTGACGAAGGGAGAGTCTGTGTGAGGTCCACCCCTGCGTGATAAAGCACTGGGGCTCAGTGTCAACCACGTCTTGAGAATTTCAACCAGAGTTCACAACAGAGCTCTCCAAGACCCCATAAAAGCTTTCCAGGGGACTGAGCACCAGCTTCAGATACCTGTCAAATACCAAGTGTATGAATGTCACATTATGTCTGTACCCAAAGACTATGGCCATCTTTCCCTAATTCTCCCTCCTTAGGCCAAATCTGGAAGGTCAGAAACATAAACTCCAGGAAGAAGAAGTAGAGCTCAGAAGAAAGAACCTTCCCAACCTTCCCTCATAGTTCACCTTCAGGTTTCCATGGTGAAAGCATAAAAGAAGTTGGGGGAGGAGAAGCTCTAAGTAAAGTAGGAGGTTAGAGTTACTATTATATTGGAAGGGTTTTTTTTTTTTAATATTAGAGTGAGAATGAGAGAGATGGCTTTGTTCACTCAGTTTGAAGTTTCTGAGATCGGTCCATGTTGTGTGTGTCAGTAGTTTGTCCCTTTTTATTCCTGAATAGTGCTCTATTGAATGGGTATATTACAGTTTATTTTCCATTCACCTACTGATGGACATTTGGGTTTTTTTCCCCAGATGTGGGCTATTATTAACAAGCTATGAACATTCTTTTCAAGTCTCTACACAAACATGTTTTCATTTCTTCTGCATAATTACCTACAAGTGGAAACTGTTGGGTTGTATGATACATGGGTGTTTACCTTTATAGCTAATTGCCAAATGTTCTTCCTGAGTTGTTCCATTTTCTAGTATGGCCACAGACAATGTATGGGAATCCAAGTGATTCTACATCTTTCATTTATGGTCATGTCAGACTTTTTCACTTTAGCTATTCTAGTGGTTGTGGGATAGTATCTTGTTTTAGTTTTAATTTTCGTTTTCCAGATGACTAACGATGTTGAGCATCTTATTATGTGTTATTGGCCATTTGTGTATTTTCTTTTGTCAATGTCTGTTCAATATTTTATCCCATTTAAAAAAAGCTGATCTACTAGGTTTCTAATTATTGACTTACAGTTCATAGAGTCTTCATATAGTCTGGACACAGATTCTTTGTCAGATACCTGCTGCTAATACTTTCTTCCAGTCTGTGATGTGCCTTTTCATTTTCTTAGTGTTATCTTTTGAAGAACATATTTTTAAAATTTTGATAAAGGTTTATCAACTTTTTCCTTTTATTGTTTATGCTTTTATAATTTTTTTATAAGAAATTCAAATTAATGAAATGATATTGTTTCTAGTATTGAAAGTGCTCAGAAGACTTGATTTCCTAAGACTTGAAAAAGTTACTGGGGATGTGCCTGAGATTCCATCTAAAGATAGAGACAGTCCAGCCCTGCTTGGGCCATTCCAGAAAAGGAGAAAACACTGTGAATTGGGTGGCCATTAGGCAGAATTCTAGGGAGATGTTTGCTAAGCTTCCTATTTCCTGGATTTTTTATTTGAGAGAGAGAGAGCAAGTGAATGAGAAGGGGAGAGAGGTGTGTGGGGAGAGAGAGAGGAACTTAAGCAGGCCCCACATTCATCATGGAGCCCAATGCAGGGTTCTATCCCATGACCCTGGAATCATGACCTGATCTGAAATCACGAGTGGGACACTCAAATGACTGAGCCACCCAGGTGCCCCATTAAAAAAATTTTTTTAAACAACTGGTTTGCTTGATGATGACATAGTTTTAGAAACAAGTCAAAGGGACAACACGGCTAAAAATAAAGATGGGGAATTTTTCTTTCCTCTTTCTTTTGATAATTTCAGGGTCTAGGAGTCAGACAACCACATTCTTTAACAAGACTTCTTATGAGGAAGTTCTTTTCTTTTTTAAGTTTGTTTATTTATTTTTGAGAGAGTATGAGCAGGAGAGGGGCAGAAGCCCAGTTCTGGGCTCGAACTTATGAACCGTGAGATCATGACCTGAGCTGAAATCAAGAGTCAGATGCTCAACTAATTGAGCCACCCAGGTGCCCCTGGTTTTGTTTTTACAAACACCTGGAAAGTTATCATGCTACAAGTTAAGCCTATTTTCTTCCAGTTCGTTCTCAGAGGAAAGGAACATATAAGCATCTCTTCTTCAAACTAATTATTTGTGTGCTCAGTTCCTAAAATATCTCCTCTGGATGTATTTTCTGATTCTTTTACTGTCTGGGTTGCTTTCTGCTAAGCCTCTCAGCATTCTCTAAATCCCCCTTTTGAATGCTAAGCTTGGATCTAAGTGGCCAGTCTCTTGGTAAAGCCCTGAGGGCAACGAAGGTGCTTCTTGGTGCCCACTTCTCCCCAAGCATCCCAGCATCGTGAAGACTGTCTAAACAGAGCAGGACGAGGCCAACAACTCATTTTATTTGAATTCCACTACAACCGGCATCGTATCTGTATGCCAAAAAAGTGTTAAGGCTATAAATTCACAGCCAGAGTATCCATCTCTAAACATTCTGAGTAAAAAAAAAAAAAAACGTACATCAAGGTCAAGAGATTCTAACTGAAAGGAGAATGAATGGAACGAATGAAAGTTCACATAGTGTGTCCACCCACAGTCAGCCAATCTACTATAGCCACTAAGCAGAAGGTGGCAGGGGCCTCTGGGCCTTTGCACTTGTTGTTTCTACTGCCAAGGAAGAAACTTGTTCTTTACCCAGGTGGGCCTAAGCACATTCTTCGAGACCATTTCAGGGCTTCTCTCAGAGGGTGCCTTCAGCAAGGCCTTTCCTGATCACCCTGACTGCAGCCCTTGAACTCCGCTCAGCCACTCATGGAAATTGCCAGGCCTGCTTTTAGGCTACTCTGTATTTCCCCATGGCACTTAACAGACATGGTCTATACTTGTACTTGTTTGTTTCTGTATTATCTGTCTGCCCTAATAAAATACAATTTGCATATGTTATGTTCACTGCTTTGTTTCCCATTTTGAGGAGAGTTCCTGGCACAATAAAAAATCTTCGAATGAATAAATCTATGAGTGCGAGTAGAATTCTTTGTGGTGAAAAGAGTACTTGAACATTTATGTGCATCTATTTAATGGAACACATATATAATGCTTACTATGATATTTTATTTAATCCTCATGACAGTCCTATCATGAAGCAGGACTGTTGCTCTCAGCTGTAGATGAAGAAACAGAAGCACCATGCTAAATCGCAGCTGGTATGTGGTAGCCTGTTCCAGAGTCTGTGCTCTCAAACACTACCATGCTGCCTCCCTCAATTAAATAACTGGAATATATTTGGCCAAAACCCAGAATTGAACAGCTTTGGGCTGGGGCCAGCCGTACAGTGCTTTCTGGGCAAGGTGAATGGAGCATGGACCATGGAGAAGACACAATGGATCACCTCCAAGTGTAGGAGAGTAGAAGGCAGAGACTCAGAAGAGGCAAAGGAAAAAGAGGGACATGGATGTGAGATCAGCGATATGGACCCAGGACACCTGGAGAGAAGCACAGGCACTGGGAGAGGCTGTCAAGAAGCCCGAAGGAACTACTTGGGCTTCAACTAGTGCCTCACAGGGATACTTTGTTCCAGCTTGGGATTCAGGAGCAGAGGGCCAACATTGGACCAATGGTTCCATCAAATGAGGGCTGGGGAAAGAAGTCCTCTCCTAAGCCTAGGAGAGGACTTTGAAGGTGAAGTGCAAAAACTATAAAGGAGAAAATAAATAGGCAAACCTAGATTCTGAGAAATTGTCATTCATGTTCTCTCACCTCTCCCCTACACTTGGAATATCAAATCAATTTGATTAAAACTCCTGTAAGAAGTAAGTGGATGAACAAATTGTGGTATGGTCATGTAATGGAACACTGCTCAGCAATTAAAAAGAATGAACTAGTGATACACTCCAAAACATGGATACATCTTTTAAAAATTTGGAATAAAAGAAGCCACTGGGTCTGAATGTTTGTGTATCTCCAACCCCATATATATGTTCAAATTCTGATGCCCAAGGTGATGGTATTAGTATGTGGGCCTTTGATAGGTGATAGGTCATGAGGACGGAGCCCTTATGAGTGAGATTAGTGCCCTTATAAAAGAGGCCCAAGAGAACTCCTTTGACAATTCCATGTAAGGACCCAGAGAGAAGTCTATACCATGCAAGAATGCCCTCACTAATGCTAGCCCACTGATCTTGGACATCCAGCCTCCAGAACTGTAAGAAATGTAATTCTGTTGTTTATATGCTACTCAGTCTGTGGTATTTTGTTATAACATCATGAACCGACTAAGACAGAAGCCAAACAAAAAGTATATTCTGTATGATTCCACTTATATAAAATTTGAGACAAGCAAATTAAGAGAAAGGGTCCTAATCCAGGATGATCTCATTTTAAGACCCTTACCTTAGTTAAATCTGCAAAGACCCTTATTCCAAATAAGGTCATATTTTGAGGTTCTAGGTGGATATATGTTCTGGGGGCCACAATCCAGTCTACCGCAAGCCCCAAGAAATCTCCAGGGCCAGAGAGGTTTCCTCATGTAGGAAAGGGAAACAGGAGTCCTGGGATCAATTCTGAACTTGGTTTTCAGCAAATCCCTTCATGGTCTTCACCAACTAAACTTGTGTGGTTTAGCTCAGTGGGCTGGGTGATGGGCAAATGATCCCAAGGCCATTGCTTGGTTCACCATATAAGTAAGTTTATTGCTCTTTTCCATGGCTACAGCCTAACTTTGGGCATCATTTTGCAAATGTGGGCCATTGGTCTTATAGGGGCAGAGCAAAAGACTATAGGAGGCTTGTAAAAATCTATCGGTGTGGTCAGAAAAGTGAAAGTACATTTATGCTGATGTGTGGTTAGCAGAATCCACTTCACGGCTCAAATTCATATGCCAGTTGACTTGAAGCGTTACTATCACTGCTTTTCTCAGAGAAGTACAAAGAAATCATAGAGAATAATAAACATGAAACATCCATATAATTATTTATAAATTTCCTCATCTACAAAGAATGAATGCATTTGAAGATAATGAAAGTTTAATGGAATGTGTTTAGAATGTTCATTTCTTTAACAGATTGTGGGCTGACCTAAGAGTAGGTTATTTTCATCCACGATTTACAAGGCACTGAGGAGCAGCTAAGCAGAACAAAATCAAAAACCTTGTCAGAGTCAAGAAAAATTGTAGTTTTCATTCTTTCTATCTACAAAGTCCTTCTGTGTTGTTGATGGTTACATTTTTGGTTTCCCCTTTTTATGAAGCCATATTGCCTAGGCATCCCTTTCATTTCCTTAAAAAAGAGGGGCGCCTGTCCTCTGGAAAACAGTGTGGAGGTTCCTCAAAAAATTAACAATAGAACTCCCCTATGACCCAGCAATAGCACTGCTAGGAATTTACCCAAGGGATACAGAAATGCTGATGCATAGGAGCACATGTACCCCAATGTTCATAGCAGCACTCTCCACAATAGCTAAAACATGGAAGGAGCCTAAGTGTCCATCAACAGATGAATGGATCAAGAAGAGGTGGTTTATCTATACCATGGAATACTACATGGCAATGAGAAACAATGAAATCTGGCCATGTGTAGCAACATGGATGGACCTTGAGGGTGTTATGCTGAGCGAAATAAGTCAGGCAGAGAAGGACAAATATCATATGTGTGCACGTATAGGAGGATTAGGAGGAACTTAACAGAGGACCAAGGGGGAGAAGAAGGGGGAAATGGTGGGGGAAAGGGGAGAGGCAAACCATGAGAGACTCTTGAATGCTGACAAAAACTGAGGACTGATGGATGTGGGGGGGAGGAGGGATGGGCATGGAGGAGGGCACTTGTGGGGATGAGCACTGGGTGTTATGTGGAAACTAATTTGACAATAAACTATTTGTAAAAAAAAAAAAAAAAAGAAAGGGGGCGCCTTTGTGGCTCAGTCAGTTGAGCATCTGACTGACTCAGGTCATGATCTCACAGTTCATGGGTTCAAACCCCATGTCGGGCTCTGTGCTGACAGCCAGCTCAGAGCCTGGAGCCTGTTTCAGATTCTGTATCTCCCTCTCTCTTTGCCCCTGCCCTGCTCACGCTGTCTCTCTCTCTCTCTCTCTCTCTCTCTCTCTCTCAGAAATAAATTTAAAAAATTTTTTTAATAAAAAAAAGAAAGTAAAGGTTGTCTAAAATATATAATTTGGGTCTTGAAGTTAGTTATTCCTAGAATCCTCTGAGAAGCCTTTAGGGGTCTGACCATTCATCCATATACTGTCCAAGCAGCTTCTGTTGTGATTTCACCCAGTTCCATGAACCATATTATTATGTGATCTCTTAGCATGAGAATCTGGTATTATGTATATATCACTCCTTAAAAAGTGTCAGTAGACAATTAAATATTTTTTCTTCAGTGCAGTGTTTTGTATGCTGGCAAATCAGGGGCTTGGTAATGAGTGTACTGTGGGATGTTGAACTAAGTCAGTTAATTGGGGCTTCAGCTCTTTCGAAGAGTTGGGTGAGCTCTGCTCATGGGTAATTGAAGTTTCAGGTTGCCAAGAGGTGGGTGACTAAGAGGTAGCTGTGGCAGATCAAGGGCAACATTTTAATTGGACGATGGGCCTTCTCAAAGGGCATGTAGCAATTTTATGAATTGCATAATCTAATGGTTTGAAATTTAGAAAGTAGTGATGTCATCTCCCCAAGTTTTAAAAGAACGTGCATCTCCCTCTGTAATTATTTTTGTATTATTTTTAATAATAGCAATAGACTAATGCCAAGGGACGTGGTCAGAGATGTGTGGAACAGCTTTGTCAGAGATTCAGTCCTATGTCTGGATGCATTTTCTTGATGAAATTCTTTTAGAATTTTAGATAGAAAAGTCTTTTATGTTTTCAAAGCCTCCACATCCTCCTTGTTCTCAGTTCATTTCCTGTTCCAACTTTCCAAGAGATGTGGCTGTGTTTAAATGAACTGAGTTCAAATATAGTCCTTCCCAGATCTCTTTTTCTTACTGGTTTTTAACAAACTATATGATGAAAAAAATAGCAAACTCACTGAGAATGTCAAACATATTCTGTAGGTCATTACACTCAGAGTTGATAGAGAATAGGAATTTTGTCTAGTGACTATGAAGAAGCAGGGAATTTGCGATCTACTCAGTAGAAGATTAATCTGGGATCAGTTTCTTAAGTTTTGTGTATGGCATAGTAGAAAGAACCCTGGATTAGGAGCTCCGACACCTGAATCCTGCCCCTGGTTCTGCTACTATTTTGCCACATAACTCTGGGAATGTCGTTTAATTTTGCAGGGCATCAGATTTCCCGTCTGAAAAATGAGGGTGTCTGGTCAGGTTACTCAGGAAATCTCTAAAGTTCCATAGTTGTTTTCTGAAAATGAAACTTTCTGAGTAAGTCTGACAACTGGTTTTGGTTTTTTCCTCTGATTTGTGTCTTTATCTCACTAGAAGGAGAGCCATTCTGCTCTTTATGACATCAAAAATGCTTCTTAATAGGGGTGCCTGAGTGTCTCAGTCAGTTAAACGTTTTGACTCTTGATTTTGGCACAGGTCATGATCTACCAGTTTGTGAGTTCAAGCCCCCACTGGGCTCTGTGCTGACAGTGGGGAACCTGCCTGGGATTCTCTCTCTCCCTCTCTCTGCCCCTCCTCTGCTCATGCTTTCTCTCTCTCAAAATAAATAAAAATAAGCTTTAAAAAAATAAAATGCTTCTTAATAAATTTTAGTCATTCATTCATTCATTTGCATTGGGAAACATCTTTTCCCCAACAGATTCAGTTCTTCACATACCTCTGCTCACGGTGGAAGAGAAAAAACCTGGCTTCATTGCTTACAGGCTGGGGGACCTTGGAAAGTTATTTAAACTCTCTTGATCCTCAGTCTCTGTAACAATAAAATAGGAACACTAATTCCTACCACCACCCCTCCAAGTGGTTTTGAATAGTAAATGGGATCAAGCGAGAGATGAGCTGGCATGCAGCGGCCATTTACCAGACATGAATTTGCTCACCCTGCTTGCCACCGTCCTTCTCCATCAGATGGTCTTGATCTTTCTCACTTTTCATAGAGAAGGTGCAAGTGGGGCTCCTGGCTCCCAGCTGCCCCACAGTACCTGGGGCTTAACAGATGCTGATCAATGCATAAACATTAAATGAATGAATGGATTGAATAAATCTTTAAAAAGATACCTTTAGTAACTTATGGGATGCCCTTATAAGGAAGGGTCCTGTTGAACCCAGAAGCTTAAAAAAAAAAAAAACCCACAACATAAAATTAACCATTTTGAAGTGAGCAATTCAGTTGTACACAGTGAATTTACAATGTTATACAAATACTACCTCTATTTAGTTCCAGAATTAAGCCTGCATCCCTTAAGCAGTTTCTATTCCCACCATCCTGCCCCCTGCCCATAAGTCCCTAGCAACCACCACCACCAATACCAGTCTGCCATTTGGCTCTATGGATTTATCTCTTCTGGATATTTCATATCAATGCAATCAGATAATATGTGACCTTACATGTCTGGCTTTTTTTCACTCAGCATAAAGTTCTTGCGGTGTGTCTGTGTTGTGGTAGATATCAGTACTGTGCTCCTTTCTGTGGCTGAGTGCTCTCCCACTGCAAGTGTATTTCACAGCTTGTTTATCCGTTAACCTGTTGGTGAACATTAGGTTGTTTCCACTTTTAACTATTGTGAATAATGCTGCTATAAACATGAGTGTACATGTCATTGTTTGAGTATTTTTAGTCCTTTTCAATCCCTTTTTCAACCCTGTTTTTGGTCGTTTTGGGTATGTACCCGGGAGTGGAATTGCTGGGTCATTTGGTAATCCTACAGCTTAGCTTTTAAACAACTGTGGTGCTTTCCATACCAGTGGAACCATTTTATAACTCTACTAGCAATATATGAGAGTTCCACTTTTGCCTCATCCTTTTTAACACTTTTTCTTTTTGCTTTTTTCTTTTTATAGCTATCCCAGTGGTTGTAAAGTGGTGCTTTATTGTGTTTTGACTTGCATTTCCCTAATGACTAATGACATTGAATATCTATCATTTCATGTGTTAGATATTTGTTATCATTTTTAGAGAAATGTCGGGGCGCCTGGGTGGCTCAGTGGGTTGAGCGTACAACTTCAGCTCAGGTCATGATCTCATGGTTTGGGGGTTCGAGCCCCACATCGGGCTCTGTGCTGATAGCTCAGAGCCTGGAGCCTGTTTTGGATTCCATGTCTCCCCCTCTCTCTGCCCCTCTCCCACTCATGCTGTGTTTCTCTCTGTCTCAACAATAATAAACATTAAAAAATTAAATAAAAAGAAATGTGTATTCAAGACCTTTGACCATTTTTAAATTGTTTTTTTTTTTTTTGTCTTTTTGTTGTTGAGTCATAAGAGTTTTTTATATATTCTGGATACTAGAACTACTTTTTCAGATGTATGATTTGCAGATATGTCTTCCTATTCTGTAGGTTACCTTTTCACTTTCTTGATAATGCCTCTTGATATTAAAAAGTTTTTAATTTCAATGCAGTCCAATTTATCTATTTTTCTTTTGTTCATGCTATTAGTATCCTGAGGCTTTTTTTTTTTTTAATGACAAGATCTTCATGCTTTAGAGAAAAACAAGACCTTTTCCAAAAGGTAACCTGTACTTTAAAGTCAAGAGGCATGTGAGCATGGATCCAACAGCCCCTTTAGAATCATTAGAAGAAGAGAAGAACCAGAAGCAGCTTCATACACTATTCGGGGGAGCCATCAGAGGACTCTTACTTTAATATTACTTCAATACCAGTGACAGAATCATTAATATTTTTAAACTAACATAGACTAGAAAGGACAGTGCCTTTTGATAGTTTTTTTTTATGGTTGAAATCAGAAGGGCTTGATACAGAGTTTGTGGAAAGTAAGTCTATTTCAACATTTTTCTGTTTCTTTGCTAGTTCATTTTGATAGCTACTGTGTTTCCCTATGTAAATAATGAGATCGTTCCAAATGGTAATGACTGTACTTTTCCCAAAGTTTGTATGGCTATAATTTATGCAATGCCACAAATCAAGCAAATAGCTCTTAATTTTATTTTTACCTCAGCATATTATTTAGAAATCATATAAAGAAAAAAGCCACAGTTTATTTTCTTGTTCTTGTTTATTATCATAGGGTATTGAAAGGTTAAGTGAGCATATTTTAGAGGGGCGCCTGGGTGGCTCAGTCAGTTAAGCTTCTGACTTTGGCTTAGGTCATGATCTCACGGTTCATGGGTCCGAGCCCTCTATCGGGCTCTGTGCTGATAGCTTGGAGCCTGGAACCTGCTTCAGATTCTATGTCTCCCTCTCTCTCTGCCCCTCCCCTACTCATGCTATGTCTCAAAAAAAAACATTAAAAAAAAAAAAGCAGAATTTAATTAAGATCCAGAGAGAGGAAAAAAAAATCATAGCTATCCTGCATTCTTCCAAGTAAACCAAACTAACTTCTGCTTTGTTCTCATATGATTAAGTGAGCACTTAGAAAGTGACTGTAAACTATTTGTACATGGAGACTAAAATAAGCCTATTTCTCTGGATTCTGAAGACCTACCACGCAAATCCAACGTTTTCTCTGTAGAGGTAGTGAATGCTTCTTATCAGACACTTTATTCAACAAAATAAGTATATCTTAAATGCACCTTCTTGGGACTTTGTTCTTTGGTTGAAAAACTCCTATCCACCTCAACAAATAGTACATTTATTAACATCAGAAGAAGGAAGATGGCTAATGTTTGTGACTTTTAAAATATATATTATTATGTGTGAGGCATACAGACTCTTCCTGGAAATTGGTTTGTAGGCAGTGATTAAACTTTTCAACTTGGACTCCTTTCATGCTGCTGGGCTATAAAGATGAGGACTTGGCCTTTTCTATTTGGCTCTCTCTTCGATTCTCAGTTTCCCCGACTTCAGAATGAAACTTAATATCTTAAGCTAACAGAGCCCAGAGAGGCTGACCATTGGCTCCCATTGTCCCCTGATACTGCAGCCCCGCCCCTTTGGCTTGTGCTGACAAGCTGTTTATATTTTTGTAAGGGCCACCCTTTAACTCAGCAGCCTGATGACTATAATGGGCTCAATTGTCTGTGGGCTGCAGAGAGCTGAATCCCCACATCCGAGGAGGCTGGGGCCAGTCTCTGATGCGCAGGAGTGGCCGTTATGGAACACGGGTAAGGATGATTCTGAGTGATGCTTTTTCCGGGCTTGCTGCTTATTAATCCTGGGCGCTGTTTGAGAGAAACGAGTTGTGACTGAGTTGCTAGCTTTTTCTTAGTATTCGTTTTTGGCCTGCTAACAACGGAAGGCGAAGATCATTTCTCTGAGATTTGCTGACAAAGCTCATAGTGATCCCGGTCAGCCAAGGCAAGAAGTGAGCAGGGAAGCGAAAAAGTGGGGGAGAGACGCGAGTGGGTTTGACAGCAAAGCAACATGGAGAGGCAAAGCCCACGGCCGCTTCGGTGATGTTGGGAGACTCAGAGGCTGTTTTATTTTCTAAGTGAAGTCTGGCCCTGCCACAGGGGGGTTTCTGTAAGCCAGCTGTTAGCCCATGTAACTCTGTCGACCCTATTTGAAGGGGTCTAATATCTGCTGGTATTTTCAAAGGGCAAACCATAGTAGTCTTGTATGTCATAAATAGCTCTTTTCAGAAATGTGGGAACGGTTTAGAGCTGGCAGGCTGTAAAGTTTTACTGCCCATTAAAGTGTTCAAAGGGTACTATGGCTGTGTGCAGCGGGGCTCAGGAACGAAGGACTCGCTCCAGGCGATTAGAGCGTTTGTCCTTGACTACCCAAGAGAGAAGTCGGTGGAGCCAGAGGACACCATGTAAGGGGTGGGGGGCTGGAGGGGCCAGGGGGTCCTGGAATGGGCTTAGCCAGCCCATCTGGGAGTTCTTTCTGATTTCTGGCTTGTAAACAAATGAGGGCGGAAAACTGCTTGGATTGGGGAGGGCATCAGCCCAGATGCCCCATTTAGTGCCAAGACAACGCTTCGTGGTGCAGGGGCCGCAGGAGGCCGGGGGTGCTGTGTTGCCGCCCACAATGGGGAGAGGCTGGAGCAGCTAGAGCCTTGGGAATTGCTTTGGGAGTAGCTGCCTCCTGCCAAACGGAAAATCACCTATGGGAGCTCTGATCAGAGAATTTTGTCCTGTCCTTTCTGCGAGCCTCGTGCTGTGGGATGTGAATTCACCTTCAGTGTTCCATATGGACAAGAGGTGGGGCTTAACTTTTAGAGAAAATAAAGGTGAATCACAGGACTTTCAGACACCTAGTGCTTTATAAATCTTCCCACCTCTCCGCATCCCCAGAATTTGTACTTCTTATTTAGATATACTGCGTTATAGACATGTTTTGGGGCTCCTGGAGGAATGAAGTCAGATGCAGAGGTTCTTTTAAGTGAATTTGACTCAGAGCAACCTGAATGTTGCAGCTCAAAGTATGAAAATATCAGGTGGTTTCTTTCTTTCTTTCTTTCTTTCTTTCTTTCTTTCTTTCTTTCTTTCTTTCTTTCTTTCTTTCTTTCTTTCTTTCTTTTTTTCTTTCTTTCTTTCTTTCTCTCTCTCTCTCTTTCTCTCTTTCTTTCTTTTCTTTCTCTCTCTCCTTCCTTTCTTTCCTTTCTCTCTTTCTCCCTTTCTTTCTCTTTCTCTTTCTTTCTTTCTTTCTTTCTTTCTTTCGTTCTTTCTTTCATTCTTTCCTTTCTTTTCTTTCTCTCTCTCTCCTTCCTTCCTTTCCTTTCTTTCTTTCTCCCTTTCTGTCTCTTTCTCTTTCTTTCTTTCTTTCTTTCTTTCTTTCTTTCTTTCTTTCTTTCTCCCTCTCTCTTTCTCTCTCTTTCTCTCTCTTTCTATTTATTTTGAGAGAGAGAGAGAGAGAGAGAGAACAAGTAGGAAGGGGCCGAGAGAGAGGGAAACTAAGGATGCGAAGTAGGCTCTGCACTGATAGCAGAGAGCCTGATGAGAGGCTGGAACTCACAAACCGTGAGATCATGACCTGAGCTGAAGTCTTACTGTCATTGGACCGGCCGAACCCCCAGGTGCCCCTACCAGGTGGTTTCTAAGTAAAGCTGGGGTCTCTTTCAGGGGCCCAAGAGCCCAGGAAAGGGGGATGAGTTGTCCCGTGGGTGGTTCGTGAAGGGACAGCACTTCTGATTTTCAGCCCAAGGCGAGTGGAGGTTCAGGAGGGAGAGGACAGGGCTGCCTCCGGCCACATAAACCCTGGCCTCCTACGGAGCAGTGCATTCTCCACTCCCATTGGACAAGCACCCCCACATGGCAAGATGAGGAAGAACAGAGAGGAGGCCTGGTGAGAGGGAAGATGGGGTGAATTCCAGGAGACCCCACCAGGCACAAAGACAGCTCTTCTCGTGTTTCTATCAGAATGGCGGGCAGGCCAGGTTCCTGGGATTTCAGGTGCAGAATTTACATAAACTAATGCTAACACAGGAGATTTACAATAACAAGTAACATTCTCCTAGAGCTTTTAAATACTGAGGACTGCTCTCATGGGCTCATGAAATCAAAAAAAGCAAACATATATGACAATGGCAAATATTAATGGTAATAACGGCTACCATTTATTGAACACTTATTACGTGCTAGACATTTATTGCACTCAGTCCTCACCAACTCCTTAAAGTAAGTACAGTTAGTTAATGGTCCTCATTTTACACAGAAGGGAACTGAGGCAGAGAGGTTAAGTAACTTGCACAAAATCACACAGACAGTAAATGACCTGAATTGTGAGTCACTGGGAAGGTATACAGTATATAAGCTTGTGTTAGGAAGTGAGGATTTCCTGTGGAATATAACTGGCATTTATATTCATAGCTTTTCAGGAATTCATCTAGTCACAGCCACCAAAATGTGGCCTCCTGCGGAAGCTAATTGGCAATTGGGAAGGAAGGCCAAGAACAACTTCCTTTAATTTTTTTTTTTTTTATGTTTTATTTTTTTCTAGGAGAGAGAAACAGCATGAGCAGGGGAGGGTCAGAGAGAGAGGGAGGCACAGAATCTGAAACAGGCTCCAGGTTCTGAGCTGGCAGTCAGCACACAGCCCGACGCGGGGCTCGAACCCACGAACCGCGAGATCATGACCTAAGCGAAAGTCGGACGCTTAACCGACTAAGCCACCCAGGTGCCCCAAGAACAACTTCCTTTAAATGGGCAGGAGTGCCGAAGCATAACAGTCTTACCCCACGGAGCTACCAGCCAGGAAGGGCCAGCTTAGGGGAGGCGTTTGGGCCCTGTTCTTGGCACACGGTGGGCCCGTGCTACATGGTGTGGTGCCCCAAGAAGGACAACACACAGAAGCAAACACTCAAGAACACAGTGGTTGAAAGAAAAGCCTTTGAGTCAGACAAACCTGGTCCAAACCTCACCTAATTGTATAATATCAGGCAAGGTGCCTCTTCCCTCTAAGCCTCAGCTTTGCCAGCTAGGTGGGGGGGTGGGGCGGGTGACAATGTCTGTGTCCCCCGGACCACCATAACAATGAAATATAATGAGTAGAAGTTCTCGTGGTGCTTGGCACATGGCAAATACTCGGTCAATATGAATCCTTTTGTTATGAACGGTACCAGCATCCAATGGCAGTCCCCGAAATGGACCAAGTTTGTGGAATGCCTCTCTGGTTCACCTGTGACAGCTAGAGAAAGGGAGTGTGGAGGGGATGCAGCAAGCTGGTGGTCTTGTCTCCGCTCCACTGCCCAGCTGTCGTGAGGCTCTGGAGAAGGGCACCTGCTCTTCATCCCGGCTCTCTGATCTGTCTGTGAGGTGACATCGTCCAGGTTCATTCCAGCTTCTGATGTGTGACTGTAGATCTAACAGAAATCTCCCTCGCGGGGACTTGTCCGCATGACCGAATCATGGTCTGAAATCACCCCTGGGCTCACTGTTGACCGTGCCCGTCCACATTGAAGGGTCATCTGAGAATGAATAGACGGGCCTGAAATACTCTCCAGGAATCTACTTTGAGAGCATGGTTTGAAAAATATGCTTCTTATTTTCTCAGGAGGTAACACATTCAAGTCTGTTGCTTTATACAAT
The DNA here is from genome assembly GCA_017311185.1 of Proteles cristata cristata. Classification (NCBI taxonomy): domain Eukaryota; kingdom Metazoa; phylum Chordata; class Mammalia; order Carnivora; family Hyaenidae; genus Proteles; species Proteles cristata. The sequence continues at coordinate 2,245,772 of JAESUZ010004142.1, read as the reverse complement.
AGGCAGCTACACATTTCTTGGATGATCCTTTGGATGTTTGAAGATAATTGGAAAATGAGTTAAACAGACCCTGATTTTTAGAGGCAAAAATTGGAGACAGCTAGAAAAGAATAGCTCTGGTGGCTCAGTCGGTTAAGGGTCTGACTTTGGCTCAGATCATGATCTCACGGTTTGTGAATTCAAGCCCTGCAGAGGCTGCTTAGGATTCTCTCTCTCTCTCTCTCTCTCTGCCCCTTCCTTACTTGTATTCTGTCTCTCAAAATAAATAAATAAACATTTACAAATTCTTTAAAAAAAACAGAAAGAAAGAAAAACCAGCTTTCAGTGGCCTGGGACCCACTGCTCCACATGTGGTCACAAGTGCTAGTCCCACATTTTCTTATTCTCTGCCCACCCCCCGGCAGTGTAAGTGTGTAAGACCCCCACTGCACCTGTACCGTGGTGGCAGCTCTTGTAATGCCAGACACTCACAGAAGAGGTGCTAGAGGCTCTTCATAGAGCTCAGATGGCGTCATGTTCATTTGTCTCTCTCCTTCTGCTTTCTTCCTCTTCCTCCCTTCCTCACTCAAACATTTACTGACCACTAGTTACTATATGCTAGTCTCTGGGGATATAGAGCTCAAAACCATGGTGCTGGCCCCAGAGGAAGTCACAGTCTGTTGAAGAATTCCAGTGGGCAGAGTTACAACAGATACATGTACAAGGTGCTGTGGGAGGCAGCACCCTTAGCCAGATTTGGGACATCAGTGAAGGCTCCGTGGAGGAAAGGATGATACTAGAAGTGAGGGAATCTGGAAGACTGCGGACGAGTGGGCCAAATGGAGATGGAGGGAAGGGTGACTAGTGCTGGCACTAGCACTGATTCGGCTCGTCAGTGGTGGGTGTTGTGGATATCATTGTGCCAGAGTTGGAAGCCATTGAGTCAAAGGGATCAGCATGTGCAAAGGTCCAGGTGCAGGAGACGGTATTCAGGGAACAACCAGTTGTTTGGTCTGGTTGAAACCCAGCATCTGCGTGAATGAGTGATCCTGAATGAGATGGAACTGACGGGAAATGGAGCCAACAAAAAGTGTCTTATAAGGATGAAGCAAATGTGGCAAGATCTCAACAGTTGTTTAATCTGAGGGCTGAATATTCATGGATCCATTGTACTATTATGTCTATGTTTGTATTTGTTAAAAATTTTCATGGTAAGTTTTATGAAAAGTAGAATATCCCGTACATGCATCAAGACCAGAACATAGCTTGGGGCACCTGGGTGCTTGGGATTCTCTCTCTCTCTCTCTCTCTCTCTCTCTCTTTCCCCCTTCCCTGCTCACCCACTTTCTCTCTCCCAAAACAAACAAATAAACAAATTAAGAAAAAAAAAAAAAGACCAGAACATAGCTTAAAAGAGCTGAACTTGAATCACAGGTCTAATGGGAACTTTGGGAATTTCCTTTACCTCTCCAGGTCTCGTTTTCCTCACCTGAACATGGGAAAAATAATCACATCTACCTTTTGGGCTTTTATGAGGATTGAAAGGACAGGGCCACCTGGTGGCTCAGTCGATTAAGCAACTGTCTTCAGCTCAGGTCATGATCTCATGGTTCATGAGTGTGAGCACAGAGCCTGCTTTGGATCCTCTGTCCATCTCTCTCTGCCTCTCCTCTGCTCGCACTGTCTCTCAAAAATAAAGTAGCACAGGGGCGCCTGGGTGGCTTAGTCGGTTAAGCGTCCGACTTTCACTTAGGTCACGATCTCGCTGTTCGTGGGTTCGAGCCCCGCGTCGGGCTCTGTGCTGACTGCCAGCTCAGAGACTGGAGCCTATTTCAGAGTCTGTGTCTCCTTCTCTCTCTGACCCTCCCCTGCTCACGCTGTCTCTCTCTCTCCTAGAAATAAATAAAACATTTAAAAAAATTAAAAAAAAATAAAGTAGCATTAAAATAAAAAAAAAAGAGGGGCAGCTGGGTAGCTGAGTCGATTGAGTGCCTGACTCTTGATTTTGGCTCAGGCCATGATCTCGCAGTCTGTGAGATGGAGCCCCACATCAGGCTTTGTGCTGACAGTGCAGAGTCTGCTTAGGAGTCTCTCCCTCTCCCTCTTTCTCTTTTCCTCCCCCACTTGAGTTCTCCCTCTCTCTCTCTCAATAAATAAGTAAATAAACATTAAAGAAGAAGAAGGAGGAGGAGGAGGAGAAGGAGAAGGAGAAGAAGAAGAAAGGCTAGAACATGGAGAATGCCCTCCATAGTATTTATCATGGGGTCATCCTTTTTCCCTCACAGAAGGATCATCTCATTCATTCTGATTGACGTTTCTAGATGATGCTCTACGGAGCGCCAAACAGAGAGCATTTAAATGTTCTGTCAGTTCCAGAAGCATGAACCTGAAAGACAAGGCCTGTAGGTGGGAGCAAACCTGGGGCAGTGGTGGAAGTGAAGAATATATCCACACCACAGGCTGACGTGTGTAAATTTAGAAGGTTTAGTGCCTGCAGATGGCTAAGGAATAGAGAGCATGGTGACTTCCATGAGTGGAGCAATGGAACACCAATCTCATTCATAATGCCTTACATTCCTTTCTATTTCCTTAAATTTTCAAATGAGGCACACTCACACTGTCATGTACACCTAATAGGCTTGCTATTTTGTCGTCTAGGATATTAAAGGGACCCAACAAAAAAAGATGGAGGGTGTGACAATAAACTATTTGTAAAAAAAAAAAAAAAAAAAGGGTGAATCTGGGATTGCATGCTCTGGGGAACCCTGGGAGCCATTTAGACACAAATATCTATTTTTAATTTTTAAATGTTTTTTAAAATTTATTTCTGAGAGAGACACATACACACACACACACAGCATGAAGAGGGGAGGGTCAGAGAGAGAGAGGGAGTCACAGACTGAAACAGGCTCCAGGCTCTGAGCTGGCTGTCAGCACAGAGCCCGATGCGGGGCCTGAACCCACGAACCGTGAGATCATGACTCGAGCCGAAGTCGGACGCTCAACGGACTGAGCCACCCAGGCGCCCCTAGACACACATCTAAATGGCACTTGCTGGGAACCCTATCCCATATCACACCTGCAGGCCTGTTCAGCTTTTCAAGGAGACCGGTTCCCGGTTTGTAGGTCTTTAACTACCGGGTGTGTTTGCCCCTCTCAGCCTGCACTGTCTAGTCCCATACCTGAGAAGTTGACACTGAGGAAAAGGCACACTTCACATTTTGCAGCTGCTGTGCAAATAGAACGTCAGTGAAATTATTCAAAGAGTTGACTCTAGAAACCACAAGGAGCCAAAGGGCCACCCTTTGACTTTACAGATATCAGATATGCTCCTTGATACCAGTGTCTGGATCTAACTTGGAAAGTGCTGTGTATTCCTTAAGGGGTATGTAGGCGGAAAACATTTAAATTTGCAGCACCCTTAAAGCCTCAGTGTAAACTCAGGGCTGGCAGTTTCCAATGTGTATTTTTTGAAATGTTAGGGAGCTAAATAAATATATCCTAACTGAGATTCCACTGGGGACCCTCCGAGGATGGAGTTCTCACTGCCTGGGAACTCTCCTTCCCCCAACATCTCTGCCCTTCCCAGAGGGGTAAAACACAGAGTTTAAACTGAACTTTAAAGCCGTAACCTACCACAGAACTATATACCACGAAGAGCACTGTGTGTTTTCCAAGATAGCTTCAAATCATAGTTTCTCAAGGTATTCCCAGTTGCAACACTGGATGCCTTAATTTTATATTTTTACTTCTTATTTTTAGAGATACTGTTTTTAAATAATCTCTACACCCAACAGGAGACTCAGACTTACACCCCCGAGATAAGAGTCACATGCTCTACTGACTGAGCTAGCCAGGCACCCCTGGATGACTTAATTTAATTTAATTTTTAAAATTTTTATTTCATGGGGGGGGGAGGGGCAGAGAGAGAGGACGAGAAAGAGGATCTCAAGCAGGCCCTGCACTGTCAGCACAGAATCTGATTCGGGCTCGAACTCATGAACCATGAGATCATGACCTGAGCCAAAATCAAGAGCCAGAAGCTTAACTGACTGAGCCATCCATGTGCCCTGTTCCCTGGGATGAATTAATTTTTAATACAGGAGCTTTAAGCAAAAGGCACAAGTCCCATGAAATCTGCAAGGCTGGGTCCTTCGAGGGCCCTCAAGTGCCTCACCAGCAACTGGCAATAATTGCATTTCCAGGAACATCCGTGCCAAATCTATTTAACATGTCACTGGCATACAGGTTCTTGCACTGGGGACCAAGCAACACGAACTAAGGTTCTCAGGATATATGATCCTTGACCTGCACTCCTCACTGGATGATTCTATTTTTAACAGCACCAAAAACACATCAGTGATCGGTCTTTTTTGTTTTGTTTTTACAAATGTGGCCCCATTATCCCCTCAGCAAGGAGAACTATTGAGTCTTCCGAATACTATCTGTGGTCTAGACACACTAGGGGCACGGCATAAATATTAGTTAATGCTGGTCCATTACAGAAAGGAAATGGAAAGACGCTATAAGATAGCAGTGACCCTACAAGCCCCAGAAGCCTTGTTGGAAGTGCAGCAAGGAAAGATAGTGACAAGGCCCGAACCAAGCAGCTCTCACTCAAAGCACGCAGCGGACCAAGGGGTGGCGTTGTCTGAGCTGTCACTGGAGGGCTGGGAGGGGCCACTGGTGCCCCATTGCTGTGGCAGAGTAGTCAGGGGATACTGGCCTCCAGCGTGAAGCTTCCTTTTTCTCACAGGCGGTGCCCACCAGGGCTCCACAGCTGCCATCTACGCACAGACCTGGTGGTGTCACAGCTTCCGGTGTGGCTTTTGAGGGGCAGGGGTTTGGGTGGGGGGATGGGAGCTGCTGATAGCAAAGGGACATGAAGTCAGGGTGGAATAAGGCTTGGTGACCACTGGCCTTTGTCCTATCCAGGAATTGGGGTTACCGGGTCAGAGGAACGTCTCAAGACCACATGAATTTCCAAGGCTGGACGTAAAACTGCTCCCTTAGAACAAAAGCATGTCTGGCTTGTGTCCACACACACACTGAGAGCTTTAAAAGTGGAGGCGGGGGGTGTCACGTTCGAGCAGCCCCCAGTTCTTTCTGTGGAATCTGTTATATGCAGGCCTTCTCCCCTGAGTGGTTGTAAATCTCCATTCTCTGTCCTCCAGTCCCTGGAAAGCCCAAAGTGAGTAGAGAAAGGGGCAGGGGGCTGGGAGAAGAAAAGAAGTGGTGGGAGGGGCGGGGGGGGCGGGGGTGGTGGCTGGAGATTAGGAAAACCATTCCAACTCCCCCGCTCTGCCAAGACTCATTTGTTGGTGCGGGGGGAGTTTTTGTTTGGGGAACTTTTTTTTTTCCTTTTAGTCAAAGCAATGCGTTCTGCTGCTGCCTGTGGAACAACTCTTTCCAGTTCCTTCACATGGTAATTGTGCACGTAGCCCCAGGCCTAGGCTTGTATCTGTAATTTCTTCTATTAATTCCAAGAGGGACTTACTTCGGCTTTGTTCCATTCACCTTCTCCTCCCAGAGCACGTACTTTCTCAGCTGGTGACTGGAAAGCTTTGTGCCTGTGATGTGTCACCAGGCAATCAGGCTACAATACTTCAACTTAAAATGGAGAAGACTCACACTGCTTAAACACTGACTGTATATCAGAGACTGTTCTAAGTGCTTTATGTTTATGAGCCAGCTAACACTCTTAAGATAGGTACTCTTATTCTCTATTTTCAAATGAGGAAACTGAGGCTCAGAGAGTTAAGAAAGTTGTCCAAGGTCCTACAGCTGGTTAGGGGCAGGCTGGCATTCCGGCTCCAGAGCCTGCATTTTAAGTCCCCTACACCATATCCCCAGGGGTGCATTATATTTTTTTGGATGGCTGCACAAGAGTGTATGCATTCCTTCCCTATTCCTGGTCATTTAACTTCTTTCAAAAGTTCTTTCGATTGTAAATAATGCTATCATGAATGGCTTTGTAATAATAACTAAGAGTTCTTAACAAATGTCAAATAATTTGCTGTGTGACAGGCACTGTTTCAAGTTCTTTATGCATCTCTTTGTAACAACCTACTATGATTACCATTCAACAGATGAGGAAAGCAAGGCCTAGAGCAGTTAATTCAATATTTTGTCCCAGGCTGCATAGTTAGAAAGTAGAAGGGCTATCCCAGAGCTGTCGCCCTTATGATGCTGTCCGGACAAATGTTCATGATCACACCTCTGATACTGCTTCGAGGTAAGTATTTTAAGCTGGAATTACTAGGGCATTAACACACTAATATTTTTAAGGATCTGGGTACATATCCTTAAACTCGTTTCCAGTAACACTGGGTGGTTATGCTAATTAGTGTTCCCATGAGCACAATGCAGTTGATTAAGGAATCTAAGTTAGATAAGATAAGACGGTGGTGAATGGAGATGTCCCTCTAGCCCCCGGGCAATGTTTTCATACACCTGTTAAGCTTTTGTGGACTGATCTACGCACTTGCTATAATTGATATTATTTTTATGAAAAAAATATATCTAGCTCAAAACTACATTTGGAAAAGGGCATCTGCGGTGCTGATAGTGTTCTATTTCTTGACCTGGATGGCGCTTACCCTGTTGTGGTTACTTTGTGATCACTCATTCAGCCGTTGCCCAGGACTTGTGCACTTTCTTATCTGTAGTTTAACTTATTAAAAGTTTAATTTTAAAAATGTATTTAATGTTTATGTATCAAATAAGTATCTTTTGGATGTTAGGCACAGAAGACATTGAAATCTGTTGTAATGAAGAAGAAAATGAATTGTCACCTATTCTCTACTCATGTTGGATAAAAGGACATTTTTATTTATTTATTATTTCTTTAATGTTTATTTATTTTTGAGACAGAGAGAGACAGAGCATGAGCAGGGGAGGGTCAGAGAGAGAGAGGGAGACACAGAATCTGAAGCAAGCTCCAGGCTCTGAGCTGTCAGCACAGAGCCAACATGAGGCTCGAACCCCACAAATTGCGAGACCCCCTGAGCCAAAGTCGGACACTTAACCGACTGAGCCACCCAGGCACCCCTAAAAGGACATCTTTAAAGAAAAATTTTCATGGCTTCTTTTTTTTTTTTTTGCATCACTAATGCAAGAATTGAAAAGACACTGAATTACAATAGTCCTAAGAAGTAGGGTTCTACAAAAGCCCTTTGCTTCTTTTTATTGTTTTTGTTTTGTCCGAGTAAGATTTTGTTTGAAGCTTCAAAAGCATGACAAGTATTTAAAATACGCAGAGTTTAGGATGAGTGAGTTTTGGCAAGGACCTGAGAAGAATTATTAAGACCCCAGAGAGAATTATTCTCTTTCTGTCTCGGCTTTCTAACATGGTCTTCTGTAATACTTGGTTTTGAAGTCGTGCACGTTCTGTGATCTGGCCTAATGCCCTTCCTGAGTAATGTCCCTGGAGACTCGGGAACATCTTTCCATGGCTAATGCATCAGCTCGGGAAGATCAATATATCATCAAGAACACATGGCAAGACAGTACGCTTTAACTCTCATGGAAGCCAGTAGCAGTTTCCCTGTCAGATGCCCAATTGTTTTGAAATCTTATTTTAGTGCTTATTTCCCTCTGCTGATTTTATATTTGATCTAAAATGAGTTGTTTAGCCCCATTCAGTTTCTTAGTCCCTGGACTCCAGTTGTAATTTTTATCAGTTTTTAATCCTCTGTGACGGAGGATTTAAGTGGATGCAGAATACGGAATAAGAGGGCATCTTGTGCCTTTATTACAAGATGAAAGGAGACATGTTTCCCAATTCTTCCTTTATTTACTACACCCCAAAAGACCTCACCATGAGACGCTGTGTGTTCTTTGATTAGGTTATGAATATGCCTTTGTTTAGGCTTTCTTCCATTTCTAAATGGTTTTTCATGTTTATTTTTGAGAAGAGGCGGGAGACAGAGTATGAGTGGGAAAGAGCGGGGGAGGGAGGGGGCCACAGAATCTGAAGCAGCCTCCAGGCTCCAAGCTGTCAAGCTGTCAACACAGGGCTCAAAGTCACAAATCGCGAGATTGTGACCTGAGCTGAAGTTAGACAGTTAACCAACTGAGCCACCCAGGTGCCGCTCTTCCATTTCCACCTAACATCTCACCATTACCTGTACTAGTCAGCTCAGCCTGCCATAACAAAATGTCACTGACTGGGTGGTTTAAACAACAGAAATCTATTTTCTCAGTTTTGAAGGCTGGAAGTCTAAGATCTGGCTATCTGCATGGTCAGATTCTGGTGAGGAATCTATTTGAAGATAGCAGATGTGCCCTCACATGGCCCTTTTTATTGTGCACACAAGTGGAGAGAGAGCTCTGTGTCCCTTCCTCTTCCTCTAAAGACACTAATCCAATTGGATTAGGGTCTCGTCCTTACGACTTCATTTAACATTATTTCCCCAAGGGCCCTATCCCCAAATATACTAACATGGACTTTAAGCCTTCGATGTATGAATTTGGAGGAGGACACAATTCAGCCTGTAATAATAACACAGTCTATACAATTAAAATTAAGGTTTGTTTTCCCTTTCAAAGTAGCTCTCTTTCCCTTAGTGTTTCTTTATTTTTTTTAATGCCTGGAGAATTATTTTAATTTTTTTAATGTTTATTTTTTTGAGAGAGACAGAGCGAACAAGGGAGGGAGGGCAGAGAGAGAGAGGGAGACACAATCTGAAACAGGCTGACAGAACAGAGCCTGATGCGGGGCTAGAACTCAGGAACTGCGAGATCATGACCTGAGCCGAAGTCCGAGGATTAACCAACTGAGCCATCCAGGCGCCCCTTTCCCTTAGTGTTCCTATTAATGACATTCAATTTTTCAGATTGTGAAGCATTTTTGGGTCTCTGCTACCTATGTATATGAGAATCCAGACATAAACAAGATGTAGCCCCTACTCAAGTAAACTCTTAAAGGAACTTATAAAGTAAGAAAGTATATGAATTGAATGCACAAATAACCAGAACACTTGGGATGTTGGAAATACTATAAGTGAAATACAGTGTGCTATGGGATTCAGAGGAAGAGATGAACTTCCTCCAAGGGCAACTCTGAGCTTCATAATCAGTGACAGGCAGGATTTGGTCTAGGGAAAATATAGGAAAAGCTATACCAGGTCCAGCAGGAACAGACACCAGGAAGGCAGGAAGAAACGGTACAGTTGAAAGAAAATTAATAGAGGAACGCTGTGGAGTTTAATGATACATCATGGGGAGGTTAGGTTCTAAAATCAACACTTAGCAAGAGAGACTCAGTGACTAAATGGCCCTTGATAATCTGGACACATTGTCTCAATCCCACCAGTTTGTTCTCTGGTGTTGCAACAGACCACTGTTTCTTTGAGCACCAGATGAAGTAGTTGGGTATGTTTAGGGGCTGTCTTGGAGTGGGGGGGTGTGTGTGGCGGCAGGGAGGAGAGATGGGGGACTGGGAGGGGAGGAGAGAGAGAGAAGAAAATGAATGAATCAGATCACACTTACCATGGCAGATGCTCACTCAGTGATAACCAGGGGAAAGCCAAGATTGCTGAGAGAATTACAGATTCTCTGCCAGTTCCCCCCTAAAATGGACAAAGAACATGAAATGGAAACTTAAAGGAAATATTAATGGGAGTGATCATATTTAAAATGTTTCACATCACTAATAATCAAATAAATACAAATTAAAATTTTTATTTTTAATTGAAGTATAATTGACATATAATATTATATTAACAAATAAATACAAAATTAAAAAAACAATGATTTACTATTTTTCTTTATCAGATTAGTAAATATTTTAAAGTAACAGTGTTATTGAAGGTGTGTATCGAAATTTCATACATTGCTAATGGGAATGTAAATTGGTATAACCTTTCAAGAAAGTAATTGTGCAATGTTTTACTCTTTTGTGAGCACTAGAAATGTTAATACACCTTGGCTTGATAATTCCACTTACAGAAGTCTCTCCTGAAAATATAGAGATGTGGACAAAAGTTTGCATTTAGCAATTTCATTGAAGTTTTATTTATAGTAGTTGTAAGGTTAGAAACAACCTAAATGTGAACACTATGGAAACTAATTGCATAAGTGATATATCAATGGCATACTCTTAGTTGTTTAAAAATGTGTTTTCTATCGCTTCTTGGCCTTTTGGCTAAGAGCAAGTGTAAAAATGTGTTTTCTAATAATTTTACTGATATAAAATGAATTTTATAGGGTATGTTCTTTTTAAATTTTTACTTTTTAAATATTTTATTTTATTATTTTTTTAATGTTTATTTATTTTGAGAGAGGGAGAGAACAAGCAGAGGAGGGGCAGAGAGAGAGAGCAAGAGAGAGAATCCCAAGCAGCCTTTGCACCTGTCAGCTCAGAGCCTGACACTGTGAGATCATGACCTGAGCCAAAATCAAGTCTGTCACTTTGTCGACTGAGCCACCCAAGTGCCCCTAAAGATTTTATTTTTAAGTACTATCCACACCCAATGTGGGGCTAAAACCCACAACCCCAAGGTCAAGAGTCACGTGCTCCACCAACTGAGCCAGTCAGGCGCCCCTATAGGATGTGTTTTTTACAAACAGTTTCCAAAATTGATATATATAGTAAAAATATGCAAAGGGGAATAGAAGTGGGGGGCAATAAATGGTAATGTCATTTACTAATTCTATTAATAGTCAAATATGTATTAAGTATATTATATGTCTTGCAATGTATTTATCTGCAGGTAGTAGGTCTACAGATGGATTTCTATTTTATTCTTTATGCTTTTCTGGGTTTTCCAAATTTTCTAGAGCATCTAATTGCATTTTATCTGAAATATGCATTTTAATAAATCCATTTCATCTCTTAGGGCCCAAGCCCATCCTTCCATAAGGTTCTGGTTACTCTAGTAGGAAATGATCTCTCACTTTTCTGTGACTTTCAAATCCATTTTATCACATATAGTCTTTAATTACAGCTGCTTGTACATGTGATTTTCTTCCCAACTAGTGTGGAAGCTATGGGGGAAGAGGGATCAGGCTCAGGGTCCTAAGGTTGTAAGGAAAGCCTAGCTCTCCGTCTCTACCTTTTCCATAAAGCCTCTCCTCTACTTGAAAAAGTGGGTGAGTTCTTCTTCCTGAGAATCCTCAAAACAGTTTTTTATGCTTCTTTTCTTTTTTTTTAAAAAGTCTATTGATTTATTTTGAGAGAGAGAGAGAGACAGAGAGCATGCACAAGTGTGTGTGTGTGTGTGTGTGTGTGTGTGTGTGCACGCGCACATGGTAGTGGGGGAAGAGGCAGAGAGGGAGGGAGAGAGAGTATCCTAAGCTGACAGTGCAGAGCCCAGGCAGGGCTTGATCCCACAAGCTGTGAGATCATGACCTGAGTAGAAAGCATGAATTGGATGCTTAACTGACAGAGCCACTCAGGTGGTCCAATGCCTCTTTAATTCTGCCTTGGATTATAGTTAATTGTGTTGATCTTGACCCGTCTATTCACCCTCCAACTTCTTATTACAGGAAAAGAATCTTGTTCCTTTTTGTCCAGAGACCTCCAGAGAGGTCCCCTGCATAAAGTGTGTATGCTCAGTAAACAGCAGTTGGATTTATAACTGAATGAACACAGGCCCTTTCTGGCTATTTCAAACGGGTGCCTTTCAGTTAGCCCTTAATCTGAAGAGTTTAAGGTTGATGTACAGGTGCAGGCGCAAGGGGGTGGCTAAGAATGCCTCCAAAACGAAGAAGGCTCAAAGCATTGAGCAGTGGCAATCATGAAGCCTAATGTACCACAAAACTCTGCCAGGAAATGCATTCACCTTAGACTCATGATACCCCCCAATATTAGTCTTTTGGTCCTCTCTGGGTCCTGAGAACTTTCTCTGGGAAGCTTTATCTTCTTTCACCATTTCACAAATTCCTGAAGATTAATTCCCAAAAGAATTCCATTCTCCCAGTCATAAATTGAATACCGCGGATTTGTCGTGCACCCAGGTTTAGGCCCTAATCCTCCAAATGTCGCCATTAAGAGAAGAGTTTAAAATCAAGGATTGCATAAGTATTTTAGAATGAAAAAATAAGGAAATAAGTCACAGGATTCAATTCAATTTAACACATTGTGCCCCAAGTTTTTACAAAGCCTTGTCCTGGACGCTGAGGATAATGTAAAATTAAATAGGACACTGATCTCATTCATAAGATCCCTCATGGTGATGGTAGTGTCACAGAGAAGGGAGGGGTAGAGTGGGAGAGGCTGGAGAGAAGGAGGATGTTGCCCAAGACTCCCAAAGTTCTGGGCCAGGACTGGATAGAGGTGGGAATAGTTGGGACGGCTGCGAGTAGCTATAATTATGTTAGTAGTGGCCATTGATACTTTGGGTCTATGCCCAGGAAATGTAAAATGTGGGTGAGTGGGACTCACATAGAATAAGAAAGCCTCTAGGGAAAAAAAAAACATCCAAAATTTGAAGGCAATATTGGATAGAAGATGTGAAATGAGACAAATTGTTATAGAAAAAAAATAGTAAAGGACTGTATTTAATAGAACTCACTGCATCTGCCAGCGTGCTAAGCTACTGACAACTGACACTACTTTAGTTTCTTTGACCATAAAGGGAGCTAATTAAAAAAATATCAGGATATTATTGAGAAAGTGAAAGGACAACCTACAGAATAAAATAAAATATTTTCAAATCATGTATCTGATTAGGGACTTGTACCCAGAATATTAAAGTTCAATAATAAAAGGTAAATTTTAAAAATTGTTTAATGTTTATTTATTTATTTATTTATTTTTTACAAATAGTTTATGGTCAAGTTGGTTTCCATATAACACCCAGTGCTCATCCCCACAAGTGCCTCCTCCATGCCCATCTCCCCCTCCCCCCCCACATAATGTTTGTTTATTTTTGAGAGAGAGAGACAGAAAGAGTGTGAGTAAGGGAGGGACAGAAAGAGGGAGACACAGAATCTGAAGCAGGCTCCAGGCTCTGAGCTGTCAGCACCAAGCCCGATGCAGGCCTCAAACCCATGAACCGCGAGCTTGTGACCTGAGCCAAAGTTGGACACTTAACTTACTGAGACACCCAGGTGTCCCAAAAGATAAATTTTAAAAGACAGTTCAAAATGGGGAAACAATGATGGTTGTGCAACACTGTGAATTATGTAATGTTACTGAATTGCACACATGAAAGTGGTTAAAATGGTAAATTCTATGTTATGTATATTTAACTGTAATTTTTAAAATTATTTTTTTTAATGTGCAAAAGATTTCAATGAACATTTCCTCAAAGAAGATACTCAAATTGCCGATAAGTACATGAAAAGATACAGGACATTATTAGTCATTAGGGAAATGCAATCCAAACCACAATGAATACCACTTCAAGCCAACTAGGAAATCAGAACCCTCATAGATTGCCAGTGGTAATGTGAAATGATGTAACTGCTTTGGAAAATAGCCTGGCAGTTCCTCAAAATTTTAAACATAGAACTACCATAAGACCCTGCAATTCTACTCTTAGATATATACCCAAGAGAAAAGAACATATATGTCCAAACAAAAAATTGTACCCAAATGTTCATAGCAGCCATATTCATACTAGCTGGAGAGTGGAAACAATCCACACGTCCATCAAATGGTGGATGGATAAACAAATGTGGTGAGGTCATGCAATGAAATACTATTTGACCATGAAAATGAATGAAGTACTGGTACTTGGTGCAATATGGATAATCCTTGAAAATAATTTACTAAGTGAAAGAAGCCAAACACAAAAGGCTACGAATTATAGGATTCCATTTATAAAAAATTTCAGAATAAGCAAATCCATAGAGATAGAAAGTGAATTTGTGGTCGCCAGCGGCTAAGAGGAGGGCGGAATGGGGAGTGGCCACTCGTGTGTATGAGATTGCTTTCTGGGGTAATGAAAATGCTCTGGAACTAGATGGTGGTGATGGCTGCACAGCTGTGACTATAGGAAAACCCTCTGAATTGTACCCTTCAATAGCTGAATTTTATAGTACGTGAATTCTATCTCAGTAAAGCTATTCTATTAAAAACGAAGTATATTAAGTGGCTCAGAGAATCTTTAAGAAATCTAGAGAATCAGGCTTGGAGGCTACTCAGCAAAGAATAATGCCTAAATTATACCACCAGAGGATTCCAGAATGAGCCCTGGTCCTGCTCCTCTGAACATGGCCACTGCAAACCCTCGAGTGGACCTTTGCCCCCTGCTGGCCCTGAGGGTCCATATGTCTCTACCGGCTTCTACCACAGGACAGAAAATGGCTTCTTTGGGGTATGTTTTCTCCTACTGCCTTCATCCCAACTGAAGTCTAATGTCTATCCATCCGATTGCCAGAGCCTACATCACGGTTTCAAGCCCTGCCTGCAGGGGAGACTGAGAAAGTGGGTGGTGCATGAGGCAAGATTCAAACAAATGGCCACTATACCAAGCTTCTCTCAATGGGTTTGCTCGGACAGTAGTTTTACAGTCATAAGATGTTGGAGTTAAGTGGGCTCTTTGAAGTTCATCTACTGGTCTGACCATTTGGTCCAATGACTGCAATTGCCAAAGGCAATGGGCAGTTTCTAGCTTTATCTTTCCTGGCTTTTTAAGCATATGGTGATGTTAATCAGTCCTTTTAAAAACATTTCTCTTCTGTGTGTGGGGGCCATCCTTCACATACCTCTCTAACCCATTTTCTCTCAGTTTCCATGCAGAGCTGCTCTTTGCACTGAAAGCTGATATTTCTCCTCATCAACGTGTTCAATCCTGCTTTTTTTTTAAACGTTTATTTTTGAAAGACAGAGAGAGAGACAGATCACAAGTGGGGGAGGGGCAGAGAGAGAGGGAGACACAGAATCTGAAACAGGCTCCAGGCCCTGAGCTGTCAGCACAGAGCCCGGCGTGGGGCTCAAACTCATGAGCCATGAGATTATGACCTGAGCTGAAGTCAGGCACTTAACTGACTGAGCCACTCAGGTGCCCCTCAATCCTGATCTTAATAACTGAATCCAGATAGTGTAAATGTGATGGATTAAATTGTGTCTCCCTGAAATTCGTACATTGAAGTCCTAACCATCACTAATCTCAGAATGTTAGCATGGGTCCTGAATCCAATATGACTGATGTCCTCACAGAAAGGAGGAAACTTAGACACCCTCATGCAGGGACAATGCCATGTGAAGACTGGAGTTATGCAGCCACAAGCCAAGGAACTACTAGAAGTGAAGAGAGAGTCCTGGAACAGATTCTCTCTTCACACTGTTAGAGCGAACCTGGTCCTGTTGGATATCTAGCCCCCAGACGCATGAGATAGTAAGTTGGTTGTTGAAGCCACTCAGTCTGTGATACTTTGTTATGGCAGCCCTAGCAAATGAAGTGAATTTTATTCTATTCCCATACTTACCTTTTACTTATAGGCGGACAACTGTCTAATTTGTATTGCTAGCCCATAATACCCCAAATATCTTACAGATCCATGGGGCCGAATGCCTGCTTGGATATTCCGCATTTGGGTATCCTACCGAAACCACAAAGTCAGCTTGTCTAAACTCAACCCATCATTCTCCCACTTGCTCCTCCTCCTCCTCCTTCATTTCTCTGACTTGGGAGGAGAAATGGCAGATGGTACTCTCCGTCCACCCTGGTGCGCATGTCAGAACCTGGGTGACAGCCCACAGCTGCACTCCCCTCCCTGTTCCCAATGACATCCTAGAGGTTTCATCTCCCTCCCATCCATCCCAGCCCACCTCCAGCTTCCTCCTCCTTCCTAGGCCCTCTTCCTTCCATAAGTCTTCCTCAGTAATCTTTCTGAAACACAAAGGTTCCCATAGCTTTCAAAGGTCAAATCCCAGAGTTGAGTGGATGAGACCTTTGTGGTCTCCATAACCACATCTCTCACCTCCGTTCCTCTCACCTGCTTTCTGCAGCTGTAAAGAAGTTCAGATCTTCCCCCTGCCTTTCTCTCTTCATCCTGCTTAATCCCTGCTCAGTCTTCAAAGCCCAACATGCAGCCTTCTGTGGGAAGCCTTCCTTGATATCCAGCATGATTGAAAACATGCTTCTCTGTTCCTATAACCCTCAAGGCATACATTCTATCATAGCAATTTCTCCATGCCCGGAAATTGTTGGTCTTTTCCTCTCCCCGCCCTCACCTACCTCCCACCCCCCATACTAAGGTACTTTAGCACAGAGACTGCAGGCTTTTTCCAACTTTCTATTCTCAGCCTAGCGCCTGGCAAATGGGAGGCACTCAAATGTTTCTAGAAGGAAGCAAATGAAATGGGGGGGGGAGGGAGGAGACTTCCTACTGTTGCAGGATTTTTTTTTTACCCCAATACACTGCTTGGAAGAATGAAGAGATGGATACAAAATGAGCAGCAGGTAAAAGTTTACTAGTGTATAAGATTAGAAAAGTATAAATAGTACGAAACCTCTCTTTTCAGAGAGGGGACATTCGAAAATGAATGCCTGTGACTATAGGCAAAGGTCCTTCTTTTATAAGGTTCTGGTCACACACACACACACACACACGCCCTTGCTCCTTCCTTCTCAGCTTGCACCCTTACTGGCTGGATAACTCTAGGTGCTGGGTTGTCCATTCCTGATTGGTTTATTTCCACTGTATGAGTGGTGATCTGTGACCGTATCACTCCTTGTGGGTCATACGTTTTATGGTCTACTGCTTATTTTTACTTAGGTCTTTTGCCAAATTCCTTAGGGAAACCTGAGGGGGAGCAGGTGGGGTCTGTTACATTCTTAAGAGGAACCTTATGCCAGAGGGGGTTTGCTACCGTCAGACACTCACAGCGTTATTCCGAAATATGCTTTTCCCTAACCTGGGACCTCAGGTCCTATCCTTTCCCTCTCTGCTTATTTTATCCTATCTTTTCCCTGTCATACCCCCCCCAACCTATTTTATAGCATACACAATAAGACCCCAAGTAGCAATTCTGTCTCATTATTGTCAGTGTGATTGTGTCGTAGCTGACTCACTGTCAGAATTTACTCAAGTAAACGCAGGGATTACTTCCTCTCTCACAGGAGTTGTGATTGCTGGCGATAGTATAAACTGTCCTGTGATGGAGGCGGGCCCTTTACGGTTCCTCGGCCTCATCAAACTAAGTCATTTCCCCTGGCGGGACAGAGTTTGCATTTGTGTTTACAGGACTCTCAGGGAGGACGTGCTTGCTGGAGCAGACCCGCAAACCCAGCCACCACCACCCCCCTTTTCTGCCCTCCCGGGCTGCGATTGGCCCTTCCCCGGAGGCTGGGCGCGAGAGCCTTTAGTCATCGCACTGGGAAATCTCTCTGCAACCCGGCACCACCTTGCGAGTTGTTTTCCTGCTCTTTGTGCGGGGATTAGCGGCCGCGCGCGGTCCGGGAATGCTGCAGGGCTGGGCGATTCGTAATCCAGGATTTGCCTCTGCCTCGGAGCTTATGGAAAACAGATGTCTCTCTGCTCTGCGCCTGAGCACAGAATGGAAATGACCAACCAGAGAGCCTCTTGGAACCGGGGACACCGAGTTAAGGGCCTCCCGAAGCCAGCGGGGAGGCAGCCTTCCCCACGCTTGTCTGTCTCCGCCACTTCAGCCCAGCGCTCGCACGACCTCGGCCGGTGAAGCGGCTCCCGCTTCAGAGACCGGCCCGCGGCGGGACCGCGGCCGCGAGCCAGCCGGGACGGGCGCGGAGGAGCGCCGAGGAGCGCGCCCCCTGGGTCGCCCGCCGCCGCCGGGGCCGCGCGCGAGCAAACCCCGGCCCCGGCGGGCCGCCCGCGGCCGCGCGAGCCGCCGACTGGCAGTAAGTGAGCGCCGGAGCTGGGGCGGCGCGGCCCGGCCCGGCCCACCTGGAACCTTCCGCCCCGGGTCAGGTCCGAGCGGCCCGCGGAGTGGGCTGCCTGCGGCGGATCCGCTTCCGCGTCCTGGCAGCGGTGCTCACACACCGCCGGGAGCCGGCGCTGGTGGGAACGCGCGGCTGCGGGCGCTGACTGTCCGGGCTGCGGAAGTGCTAAGCCGTGAGGCTGCGTCGCCCCCAGGCTGGGCTGGCCGGGGTCCCTCGCGCCGGGGTCCCTCGCGGGGCCGGGCCCCTCTGCCTTGCCTGCGGTACGTCAAAAAGCTGTTAACGTCATTTTGCACCGAGGGGGAAAATGGATGTTCTGCAATCTTAAAAACAGTAGCTTTGATAAATTTAAAAAGACGGATTTCCTCTCTCTCTCTCTCTCTCTCTCTCTTAAATTTTGGTCATTTCGTAAAACTACTCAAACAGATTTCCTTCCAATTAGCTTCCACGCTGCCCAAGTTCATACTACAGTTCTAGCTTATTAAAGGAGGGACTTGTTGATTTTTGAGGGTTTGCAGGGCTCTTTTTAATGGATATTATTTATCTTGAAAACACCTGCCCCATGTTTAAAACTGCCTACGGCCGACAAATCAGGGTGGGGAGAAAGGTTTGTCGCATGAAACGCCCGTCAGATCCAAAGCATTCAGTGAACCCCAAGTTTGTTCCCACCTGTCGTTCAACCCTAGAGAGCATCTAGGGGTAGCATCTTTTCCCCTCCAATTCTCCCCTCCCCGCCCCCCATTAATCACCAGCCTTAAATTAGGAAACAGACAGCTTTAGATTCAATACCTTTTAATAATTTTAAAACCCTTTGAATTACAGACATCCAAAGATTAGATTAGCAGCCAGGGTAAGAAGCATTGTTCTTGTGAACTATGAACACCAGTGCTTTTTTCCACTAGACAATTTTTAGCCTATAAAAATGGAGGTTAACTTTTTCATCAGTATTTTTAGAATGTGGTTATGGGATTGATGCACACGACTCGTATTTCCGGGTTCCCTTACAGAAGGATTGGAGGAAGGACCGCTCAGTTTGCTACCTCCCAGCTCTACTTGACCTCTAGTTTCAGATTTCTACCTGATTTCATTTCTGGCAGATGTAGTACCTGCCCTTCAGCTGAAAGAGACAAAAGAGCAGGAATGACTCAGAGCCCCTTGACTTAACCGACAAAGCAAAGTATTTGAATTCTTTGAGACGCACGTTGTGTTTCCTTCCTCTGCAAATTTAGGTACATTTAGCAATGAAAGATCAATTAAAACAAAAACCAGAAAGCTCTGCTGCCCTCCTCCCTTACGGTAAATTTGGCTGAGTTGGCGAGGCCACCTACACCAATGAAGTGTCTTCTTGGTGAGGTGATTCAGTCCTATTCTGGACTAGGCGCAAGGTTAACACCAGATCTCACTCACCCTCATAGGTGCACTCTCTTTTCCCCGTACACTTGCTTTTCTTTCTACCCTTTTCTACACTGTTCCTTTTAGGGACAAACCGTGACTCTATTTTGGATCATGGAATCTAGGATATCATTACTTTTCAGTGTCAAGGCTTAGCTGACAGTGTTCCTTATCAGTGTTCTCCAATTTCCCCCCAATCCTGTCTTTATTTTCCTGGAAAATTCTGCCTACTAAAGTCTCCACTGGAAATTCCATTGTGTCTTTCAAAAGTAAACAGGGCATCTCCAGCTTGAATTCTTTTCTTACATTATCATTTTAATGTTGACTTGCATGGTTTCCTGATTGTCTGATCATCTTGTTATTTCTGCTTCATACTGGAACTTCTCATAAGACACTGAATATAAATGGGATAGGGAGTCTTCCAATCAGCAGAGACTCTGACTTTTTCCTTGGTCTGCCCTTTGGTTGAATTCTGTCCTTTGAATTTCTGTTCACTGACTACTCTAGAAAGAGCTGGATATTCACCTTGGGGCTCAGGAGTGATCTGTTCACTTGGCCTTTTCAGAGCAGCTCTACTTCACTACTCTGCAAGTGCTGCCTGGTGAGAAATTTGCCTGTTCAGTGCAGATAAACCAATCGGGTAATACAGTCATGCCCAAGGAACCTTTAAAACTGCTCTCCTGAAATCCCAAGGAGCTAACATTACCAGAACTTTCCCCTCTCAGCACTCCACTAAACATGACATGGCTTGATTTACACCAGATCCATCTTGGATTATAAATTCCCCCAAGACAATCTTAGCTTGATTTGTTCAGGCTCTAAAAGTTTATGGCTGGCAGGTACTGGCAGGACGTTTTTGATGCTGCTGCTAATGATGCAGGTAGGAACAATGACAGTTTTCTTTTGAGTTTCATAAGAAAATAGATCCCTGGATGCCTGTTTGAGAAGCCTCTCAGAGCCTTGAGTCAAAGCTGAGGTACTATCATACTCCATTATTTTTTGTACCCTTATATATTTTACATATATTATATATTTTACATGTATACATGTGTATACATATATATGTATATGACACATATATGGTGTATACGACACATATATGACATATGTGTCGTATACATATATATGTCATGTGTGTGTATACATATATGTATGACTGATCTGTCAGTTGCAAGGTCTAAATAAGCCCCTTCAAGTCTGTAGGTTTAGTTCATTATTTTCTCTGGAAGAAAATAGGAGGTCTTTGAGATGGATAGAATTTGGTCTTAGGAGAACTGACAAGTACAACCTTTGAGATAAGCAAGTTGAGGGAAAATTAAGGGGAGCACATCTAGCGACACTGAGCCACTGTTATCTGCCTGCCCATCTTTTATGTGTTTTTTGAGAGTTTAGTGGAAATTTAACCTCAGAAACTGAGATTTCATTGGCAAATATTTTGTCATCCAAATGCTGGCTCTTTCCTGTGTAAAATGATTATTTTTGCGCTATCCCACCTGCGTATCTCATCTTAATCCTTGAACAGAAATATCCTCTCCCTGGAATTTTCACTACATTCTTCTTTTTCTTAACATACTGGATATCTGGGTGAAATTTATTTAGGCAGAGGGGCTGGCCAGGGAGATAAGGATGTGTCCTTGAGTCAAACAAAAACACTGTGTCTGTCAGCATCTTTATTAACTTACAACAGTTAAAAAAATTTTTTTTTGACATTTTAGTTTATTTTTTGAGAGACGGAGACAGAGCATGAACAGGGAAGAGGCAGAGAGAGAGGGAGACCCCGAATGTGAAGCGGGCTCCAGGCTCTGAGCTGTTGGCACAGAGCCCAACATGGGGCTCCACCCCACAACAGTGAGATCATGACCTGAGCTGAAGTCAGATGCTCTACTGACTGAGCCACCCAGGTGCTCCAACTTATGACAGTTTAGAAGTGCTCAGGTACAACCTGTGGATACAGGTTTGCTTCTCCCTTAACTGCACTAAAAGGAAGCAACCTAAGACAGTAGAGTTCTGAAAGTGGCGCAGTTTATAGAAGCATGCTGGAGGTAGATGGAATTTTGGACAGTGATTAGCCTTTTAAATCACTATCTCCTTGGGGACCCCTAGGTGGCTGTATCACTTAAGCATCCAACTTCAGCTCAGGTCATGATCTCACAGTTTTGTGAGTTCGAACCCCACGTCCGGCTCTGTACTGACAGCTCAGAGCCTGGAATCTGCCTCAGATTCTGTGTCTCCCTCTCTCTCTGCCCATCCCCTGCTTGCACTCTGTCCCTCTCCCTCCCAAAAATAAGTAAACGTTAAAACAAAATTTAAATCACTGTCTCCTATTGTAAATGTTTTCCAAGTTTCAGGATGTCTACTGTTCGAGGGCTATCTTGTTTAGTTTAAGTGTAGTCACTGATTTAAACCCAAATATGAAGAGAGGGATGAAGTCTTGCTAACCTGCTTATCTCCCATTAGGGTAAGGGCCAGCATTTTAGGACTCTCATTACTGACCTTCAAGGATGATGACTCTGAGGACCAGGAAGTAAACGAAATGGAAAATCTTTCAGACTAAGACTCCTAAAAAGAGAGATATGGCATATGACCAAAAATGTGAAGGACCAGACCCAGTTTTGTTTCAGATTATTCCGTTCAAGCAGGTAGAAGAAAGGAAAGATGTTTTCAAGCCCAGTCTGTCAGCCTGAGGGATTATTGAACAAATACTATGTTTCAAACCCCCTGCTTTATGACCTGAAAGGTACAATCTAGTAAAAGGCAGAGCATATGCCTTGAAAGAAATTTCAAGCCTTGGTCATAACTTTAACCATTATCGTGCATTCTCCTCCCACCTGTTCACTGATTTCCTCACCTGGCAAAGCAGAGTTAAGGCTGTGGGAGGACCCTCTTCCATAGTTCAGCTACAGCTGCTTCCTGCGAGACTCATGATGGCCCCTTAACAGGACATGAGATTTGTTTCCTTTGGCAGAGAAAGTTGTGTTCATAGCTCTTTCAGGATAACCTGGGTGAAGTGACATTTGCTGTGTAATTCCAAGACTCCTATTCGATGCATGGCTCTGTTGCTATAGCATTTCTTCCCTAGCTACCGAGCAGTCAGCAGGGACCAGGCTAGCACCCAAATGACCCACAATTGGGGCATTCCTGGAGGGTAAACGATAGATACCCTTGAGCTTCACCTAAGAACATGAGATCAGGTCTCTTTAATCGTGAACATGGCCTCTCAGGCTAAACAAAGACAGAACTGTTTCTTTTGCTAACTACATGCGATATATTTAAATTAGTGTTACACATTCCACAGTGGTGTCAAAGCTATATTATAAAACTGCCTAAAAGAATGAGCTTTCTGGGCCTTTGCTTAGGGATAAAAAAAAAGGCATTAGCTACACTGAATGGGATTTGCATCTTGTTAGCTTGCCCGTGTGTCCTGGACTACTGGACCCAGTGGGAGGGTTCACGTCTATCTTTGTTGCTGGGCTGTCTGCCTTGGTTATGATTCCGTTGGGAATGTAGTGAACTATAAGCATGAGGAGTGGGGTGCAGGGAGAGAAAAGGCAGGAACTTGCAGGATACTCAAAAGAAGGGGACCTTGGGGTCAGTCTGATCCTTTTTTGTTGTACTTTTCTTCTCTGTGACTTAATTATTTTATAATTGGAAGTTTTTTGGTAATTCAAGATCAATGGTACAGTTTGCCTTAGCAACAGTGCAGGCTACCTCCGTGCACAGTAATCTCTCAATGTTGGTGAGTGAATTGTTTCCTTGCAGATTTGGGCCAGCTTCCTTCCCTTTACTGGTCAGCATCCATCCAGGGGTTCCTTCACTCCGTGCTTTGCACTCTGCTTGTGAAAGGCAAAATAATTGCAATTTTGGGGGCGCCTGGGTGGCTTAATCGGTTAAGTGTCTGACTTTCGCTTAGGTCATGATCTCGCAGTTCGTGGGTTCGAGCCCCGTGTCGGGCTCTGTGCTGACTGCCAGCTCAGAGCCTGGAGCCTGTTTCAGTCTGTGACTCCCTCTCTCTCTGACCCTCCCCTGCTCACGCTGTCTCTCTCTCTCCTAGAAATAAATAAAACATTAAAAAAATTTTTTAATAATTGCAATTTTAGTCAAAGGAGAAGATTATAAAAGTGAATCTCTAGTGAAATGTTAGTATTTCTTGGATACCCCCCTTATTTAGCAGGGCCAGTCAGAGGTCACTCAAGGAAAATGGATAAAACGGCACTCAGATGGGCTGCATGTTTGTGTCTCTATTGCCGCAGAAAACAACTGGCAAAACTTAGGGGCCTTTTCTTCTAAATCTCAGCCAATAATGAAGACACTGATCAAAACCAAATTTAGTTGTTCTAGAATGTGGTCTCCAGATTCTCGGTATCATGAAAAAGAATTCTTTTTTGACAACGCTCTTTCCATTTTGGAGAAGCAATACTTCATCCGTCTGATGTGCCACACACTCTGCAGCAAACGAGCCTCAAGTAGGAAATCCTCTTCTTTGTCCCAGGTCACACAGGAGCCACAGGGTCATGTTGCATGATGAAATGTGATGGGTGCTATTTGCTTAGAGGAAGGATGAACAGGGGCTAACTGCACTCTTTCTGCCTATTTTTCCCTGTTTTCGGCCATTAAGTAGCAATTACCCTTTTGAGCCTCCTTCATCCCTCTCCTCCACAAACATCTCAATACAGAAACCTGAAGTACAAAGTAATTGATGCCTGACGGCTAAAATTCACACAAAGCTGCTAAACCACCCACCAAAACAAGAAAAATTTAGAAGCCTGGAAGGGAAGGGGTAGGAATGAAGGGTATGGAGGCCCTGTCCAAATGCCCCTTTTTCTTGTGACATTTACTCCAATATCTCCACTTAAGCTACTGATCCCACAGAAGAATATATGTTTTATTAACTTTTTAAAGGTTTATTTATTTAGAGGGAGGCAGCCTGAATGGAGGAGGGGCAGAGGGAGAGGAAGAGAGAATCCCAAGCAGGCTCTGTACTGTAAATGCAGAGCCCAACCCAGTGCTCAAACTCATGAACCCTGAGATCATGACCTGACCAAGAGTCAGAGACTTAACCGACTGAGCCATCCAGGTGCCCCGTTTGATTCCTTTTTAACCCAGTTTCATTTAAAGAAAAAAATGGGTTTCTCAAGGATTTCTTTTACAAAGGTTTTACTTGTAGTCCACATGCATTGTTTTGCTTAAACAAAGGTTCTGAATTTTTTTAAACTTTATTTTGAGAGAGCACAAGCAGAGGAGAGGCAGAGAGAGAGAGAGGGAAAGAGAGAATCCCAAGCAATCCCATACTATCAGTACAGAGCCTGACCCGGGGCTTAAAGTCACAAACCATGAAATCATGACCTTAGCCGAAATCGAGAGTCATACACTTAACCAACTGAGCCACTCAGGTGCCCCAGAGAGTCTGAAGTTTTAATAAACATCTATTACAGATCAAATTCACTGTACTTTCTAAAAAGCCTTTACATATCAAGAATGGGAAATCATTAAGAATTCTTCGATTAGCTAATGCAGTTTCTGTACTAGGAGGATGGCAGATTTATTGGATTATGAAATCCTTAATTCCATCTGCATGGGAGCTGGTTTTCATTTGTAATGCAGTACAAAATATTCTTGGCATGTTTGGGGTTTATCCCACACAGGATGCTCCAGGCTAGAACGAAAACTAGACAGAACTAAATTTCTCTTCATAGATTTTTTTTCCCTAAGCCATTTTCTCTTCATCGAGTCCCTTGGATAAATGCATTCACCAAAGGGCTGCCAGGTCTATGACTAGTTTAGTGTTCAGTCATCATTATTCAGCCATTCAACTAGTATCTGTGGATGGGTGGTCAGGAGTTCACCAGCAGACCGATGGGAGGGAGTCATTCCAGGTAGAGACACTCAGACCTCCAGCTTGTGTTCTAGATCTATTTTCTACTACCCAGAGGCCCAGGGCCAAGCTTTCTGGATTTTATACATAATGACTGCTATAATACTCACACTTTTCTTTTTTTTTTTAAATTTTTAAAATTTTCATTCACTTTTGAGAGACAGAGAATGAGTGGGGGAGGGGCAGAGAGAGAGAGGGAGACACAGACTCCAAAGCAAGTTCTGGGCTCTGAGCTGTGAGCACAGAGCCTGATATGGGTCTCGAACCCATGAGCCATGAGATCACGACCCAAGCCAAAGTCAGACGCCCGCCTAGCTGAGCCACCCAGGCACCCCAATACTTATACTTTTCTTATGCATGCTGTATTTGGTGTCTGCAACTTAAGAATGGTCACTTGATTCACTTGAAATCATTGGCTGGTGTATAAAGTTTGTGGGATAAATACCAAAGGTAAAGGAAAAGAAAAAAGTTAATGTAACCCC
The DNA here is from genome assembly GCA_017311185.1 of Proteles cristata cristata. Lineage (NCBI taxonomy): Eukaryota > Metazoa > Chordata > Mammalia > Carnivora > Hyaenidae > Proteles > Proteles cristata. The sequence continues at coordinate 2,220,234 of JAESUZ010004142.1, read as the reverse complement.
TTTAAAATAGAAACATTTAAATTTAAAAACAACAATAGCAACAAATCTAAATTCAGAGGGCTGGTTTTGTAGAAAAGGTTTGGTGGTTTTAGGATGTAAATACTTAGCAAATATATGGAGTCTGTGTACTACTAATGCTCATCTTCATTGGAAATTGGAGTGAGGGCTCTTCCCTGACTCGATATGCTCAGGGGATGAACCATATTGGAATTCTAAATTGTCAGAGATTGATTTGCTTTTTGTATTGCAGGCATATTTAGCAATTCTTGGTTAACTTTCAGTCTTAAAACCAATAGAATACAATTACCAAGGCAAAACAAAACATTAAACTCTTGAGTTAGACATAATGTATTATCTTGTGGATTTACTGCACCAAAGCAGATTATGTCAGGTCTACCCGTTATTTCTTCCAAGGGTCTGTGATCCTGCATGCCTTTGGTAAGTTGAGGTGACTGTATGCTATTTATCTTTTATTTGTGAAGATAACCCTGCTGCCCCACCAAGATGTGCTTGGCAGTTTTCTCCATCCCTCCTCTCACTGAATATTTAATAGTTGTGAAAATTATTGGTCCCTGTGGCATGAATCTAGAAGAGCCAGCTCACTTGGTTTTAGTGCATAATTTCATCAGCATAGAAGCTAACTCGCTGAGCTAAGTTGGCACTGAGATGATAGTAATAATTTATCTCATTGAGCACATCTTTACCTTAAAAAGTTTTTTTTAACAGTTATTCATTTTTGAGAGACCGAGTACGAGTGGGGGAAGGGCACAGAGAGAGAGGGAGACGCAGCATCTGAAGCAGGCTCCAAACTCCCAGCTGTCAGTACAGAGCTTGACACAGGGCTCAAACCCATGAACTGCGAGATCATGACCTGAGCCAAAGCCGGATGCTTAACCAACTGAGCCACCCAGGCGTCCCATGTCTTTACTCTTTTAAAAATCCTTTGGTTACGCATTCAACTCTTGGTTTCACCTCAGGTCATGGTCTCTTGGTTCGTGGGATAAAGTCCTACATCGTGCTCTCTCTCCTCTCTCTCAAAAATAAATAAATACACTTTAAAGAAGATCACTTTCACATAAATTATTCCATCTTCTATTTACAGTAACTCTGAGAGATAACATTTTAGAAATAAGGGAACTAAGGCTCTAAGAAGTCTAGTGACTTTTCTAGTAAAGGAAGAGTTAGAAATCACACTTAGGATGTCCTTCTCACTAAGCCACAATGCTCAGTAAAACTTGATTGAATGACATATGATAAAATAATACAAGAATTGTGGTAAGCTCTAGATGAAAGGACATTTTATTGAGGAAACAAATCTAGGAAGGTGTCTGGAAAAGTGGTTTCCAATAGAGAATAGTCACTTAAAATTTAACTCTAAGCCTGAGAACACCACACAAAAAAAACCATTAGGAAACTATGTAAACAAGACATAATCAAGTGTCACTTTATATGGTATAGACAAGAAGTACAATGACAGTTCAGAGAAAGGAGAGAAAAGCATAGGCCGAAAAATCAGGGACAATAATTGAGAAAGAGGGACTAAAGTTCAGTCTTAAAGAATGTCCAGATTTAGAGGGAAGAGAGAAGTGGGTAGGGCATGATAGGCTGTTGGGAACATCCCAAGCAAGGGAGAGAGCCATAGTCCAGCTGGGGAACAGCAGGGACAGACATCTGATTGGAGGAGGGAATGACTAGGTAGGTCTAGGTCTAGGTAGGGGAGCCTTGGGAATTAAGGTTGAATAGAGAGGAAAGGGCCACACCTAAGAGGAATTTGAGTGCCACACAGCAAAATGTGAACTGAGATATGGGTGCTGTGGTGTGTGGACAGGGTCAATTCCTTCTCAGGGCTGGGAGGGAGAGTGTCCTGTGCCTCTTTGCTAACTGCCGGTGACCTCAGGTTTTCCCGAGCTTGGAGGTGGTGTTCTTTTTGTGTCTTCACATTATCTTCCTTGTGTGTGTGTTTCTGTCCAATTCACCCTTTTTATAAGGTCACCAGCCCTACTACGTTAGGGCCCACCCTAATGACCTCATTTTAATTTGATTGCCTCGGTGAAGACCTGTTTTCAAATAAGGTCACATTCTAAGACACTGAAGGCTTCAACATATCTTTTTTGGGGGGACACATTCAGCCCATCCTAGGAGCCCTTCAAGAGTTCTGAGCTGCAGAGAAAGCAAGAGAAAGTTTGTTTTAGTAAAGATGCACCAACAGCAGAATGCATAGCACCCTGCAGGCAAGGGAGGGAGCCACGGGCTGGGAGTGGAGGATGGAGAGAAATAGGTAAAAATCTGCAGATGTGGTTTCTTTTTTTCCTTAGAGAGAGAGAGTGCACACAGGGAAGGGACAGAGAAAGAAGGGAGAGAGAAACAGTGCAAGCACACTCTGCACTGTAAGCCCAGAGCCCGACCCGAGGCTTGAACTCACGGACTGTGAGGTCGCCACCTGAGCCGAAACCAAGAGTTGGATGCTTAACTGATTGAGCCATCCAGGTGCCCCAAAATCTGCATATGTTTCAGTGGAAGAGTTGAAGAGATTTAAGTAGCAGCACTGCTAATATGTTGTAAGTCTAGAACGCGACTGTTTACAGAGCACTTTACCTCCTTTGATCTTGATGACACAGAAGGCTGAGTGGTGCCTCCGGGGTCTCTGGCCTGGGAGAAGGACCAGCCGTGAGATCATCCACACCCGTGAGGGCAGCTGGCAGATGTAGCTGCACCTGCCGCCTGTGAGCTGGTGACAGAGCCGAGCAGAGACATCCATAGGGTCACTGGCGATCTGAACCATGTGTCCTCTCTCTAGACACAGATGTAGGGAATTAGACACATTCAAGTGTTCCTTTGGGCCTTGGGAGTGGAGGAGATCTCCGGGGGAGCGAATTTAGGAGAAAGCAGTGGGCTTGGTATTTTGGCAGATTCCCAGGGTGAGAGGATTACTAATGAGTCCAAGCAGCATTTAAAGAGGCAGAGGAGAAGCTGTGAAGTTGTCTACCTCCAAAGCTGAAGGAAAAGGGAGTTTCGTGTACAGATTTCAGTGCCAGGACCACAGGAAGGTGGGCGGAGAACAGGAAGGGAACTGGCTCAGGACCAGCGTGGGGAAGACGTTGGGTTTAGCTCATGTGGGCAGTGGGAGGAGACAGTGTGAGGGAAAGAAAGGGAGGGAGAGGGTGACCATCACGGGCTGGCAGGATCAAGGAAAGGGCCAGGGGGCTTTTATTTTGTGGTTGTTGTTTTGAGATACAGTTTATGTACAGTAGCATCGCCCCTTCTAGTGTTCAATTCCAGGAGCTCTGACAATGCACATGGCTGTGAAACTACCACCACTATCAAGACAGAGAACCGTTAGATCCCCCCTCCCCCATCATTCCTTTGTGCTGAGGGGCATTTTTAGAGGAAACCTGTGTGTGTTGCGGTCAGAAGGCAGGGGAGACATGCTAAAAGATAAAATGCTGGTTCTAAAGAAGGAAGGAAGGGTTAACTGAAGGATGAGACCCTGGAGGTGGTGAGGAGGCAGGTGGGCTACCCTGAACCAGTTCATTCTTATGAAAAGGAACATTTCCCCTTCCTATGAGGTGAAAGGAAGGACGAATGCATACATTCAGGGTCTATGATACATTTTGGGGGTGAATTCCTTAATTCCTGCCAACAAAACCATTTCCTGCTGAGCAAGATGTTAAATGTCATATCCCATAACTTCTGGCCTGGTGGAATTATTTCCTATTGCAATTACTGTCTGCAGGAATTACATCAAAGTGAAGGGCAAACACATGGCTGGTTTTCTTTGGGCTGTGTGCCCACACCCTGCTGCCGTGTAATACTGTAGCAGTTTTAGAACCAGCACTTCAGAATTCTCCGAAGTGAAGGCTATCTGCATCTTCTCCTGTGCCATACAGTGGAAAAACTTGGCAGCAAAAATGGCTCCAATCCCCATAAATGCGTGTGGCAGCCGTATAAATGACTCACTGTTGAAGAGCTAGCTCCCACAGACGTGTCCTCCGGGCGTGATTTAGTGGAAGAGATTCGCTTCTCATCTTGCTATGCTTTTAACTTAAAATCACCCTGGAGTGATTTTCCCTCCTAACATCTGTGATGTTACTTACCTCGCCTCATCTTTGCTGTCCCACAGCCATCACCCGAGTCTGGGGTGGGAGTCAGGAGAGTGTTAAACAGCAGTGCCCAAACTGTGAGTGTCAAGAGTGGGCTGTAACCAGCCTGTACAAAAAGTGAAATAGAATGAGAAACAACAGAGGGCTGAGTGTGATCTCACGCAACTTTTGTTTCAGTGAAGTTTATGTATCTGCGCTGTACCGCAACATAAAATATGTCACTACTGTGGATCATAGGCACAAACATTTGGGAAATTCAGGTGTAGAAGTGTTTGGATCCTCTACCAATAGTGTGGCCCTAGGCAGGTTACTGAATGTCCTTGTGGCTCAGTGCCATGCATAGTCAAATGGAGATAATAGTGTCTATTCCATATGGTTGTTGAAAGGATTAAAGGGAAAATGCGTGAAAAGCGTTACGAACTGCGCCTGGTTAGTGGTCAATGCTTATAGTTATGATCTCTTTTCCTGCCTAAATCTGCTTCTCAAATCTTTGTTTCCTACCCAGACCTTTGTCCTGAGCCTCAAACTGTGAACCCAGTAGTCCGTTTGACATCTCCATCTGGTGGTCCCACAGTCACCTCCAGCTCAGCATATCCAAGCTTGAACTCAACTCACACCCACCTTCTGTCTCCAGTGCTTACCCCCTCTTCCCTGTTCTGCCCCCAAGCATGTCAGCCCCCTCTGCCACTCCTCTGATTCACTTTTCTCTGAGGGGTGCCACCACTCCCCCCCGACCTGGGTTGCCTGAGCGTCGTCTTACTAATGCTTCTGGTAAGAGAAGTCTAAGCCCGGGTCACCATCAGCATACACCAGATTAGTGAAATCCTGCCCCCAGTGTTGCCCCATGTCCGTCCCTTCCAACCTTTCATGTCTGTAAGTCTTCAGTAGGTCTCACAGCTTTCATGTTAAAGTTCCTATCCTTTAGGAGCCAATAGAGCAAGGTTCGTCATGGCCTGGCCTCTGCCTGCCTCTCCACCCTCATCGCTTGCCCCCAGCCTTGTTTTGCACACTCTCATAATCCCAGACGGCTTGTCGTTGGTCGTTGGTCTTCCTCTGCTGATTCACATGTACCTTTAGGTTTTCTCTGCCTAGAAGGCTTCTCCACCTCTCATTTGTGGCTGACTCTTACCTGCCCTTCTTGGCTCAAGATTGATGTTCAAGTCAGAGAGACTTAGGTTTCAATCCCCTAATCAATAGTTAATAGCCACGTGACTCTGAGAAGTGAATTTCTGAGGCAGCTGAAATCAGTCTGTGGTTCTGTAACATGGGAATAGCAATGCCTAGCACGTGAGTGGCTCAGTCGGTTGAGCATCCGACTTTGGCTCAGCTCATGATCTTGCAGTTCGTGGGTTTGAGCCCCATGTTGGGCTCTGTGCCGACAGCTAGCTCAGAGCCTGGAGCCTGCTTCAGATTCTGTGTTTCCTTCTCCCTCTGTCCCTCCCCCACTTGTGCTCTCTCTTTCTCTCTCTCAAAAATAAATAAATGTGAAAAATATTTAAAAAACAGTGTCTGGCACATACTGAGTAATTACATAATAAATAATGGTTGTGACTTATTTATAATTATTTTTAATTTGATTATGTTTATTTTTGAGAGAGAGAGAGAATGGGGGAGGGGCAGAGAGAGGGAGCCAGAGGATCCAAAGCTGGCTCTGTGCTGTCAGAAGAGAGCCCATGTGGAGGTTGAACTCAGGAACTGTGAGATCATGACCTGAGCTGAAGTCAGACACTGACTGAACCTTTTTTAAATTATCATTAAAAATAGGGGCACCTGGGTGGCTCAGTCAGTTAAGCGTCCAACTTCAGCTCAGGTCATGATCTCATGGTTCGTGGGATCGAGCCCTGCGTTGGGCTCTGTGCTGACAGCTAGCTCAGAGCCTGGAGCCTGCTTCAGATTCTGTATCTCCCTCTCTCTCTGACCCTTCCCTGCTCACACTGTCTCTCTATCTCTCTCAGAAAAAAAAAAAAAGGTTCAGGTCACTTCCTTCTGGGCCAGAGCTGCTTGCAGACCTGAATGTGTCAGGCTGCTAAAGATCTGAGTTGTTTCTCCTGACTGAATACCATTCCCTCTCTTCTTCCCTTCACCAACCCCTCCCTCAGGATTCAACCCCAAGGTCACCTCCTTGGGGACTCTTCCTAAGCCCCTGGGCTCCCAGGGCTGTCTTAATTACCTCCATCAGAGTTCTTGGCTGCCTGAACAGTGATCCACTCTGTCCCTTGGATTCCAAGTCTCCTGAGGGCTCTGTGCCCCATTCACTGCTGTGTACCAAGCTCCCTGTGTACATGCAGGTACCTGACATACAGTATGTGATGAGTAATTGTTTCATTGATGAATGAATGGATGGATGAACAGACTGGTGTAATTACTTCCTTATTAGAGTCCCTGCCTTCTCTCTTTCAAGAAATTCATCCTGCTAATTGCAATCAGGTTAGTTCTCTTAGAGTTCTGTTGCTCACCTGTGCTTCTCGAATTTTGTTCTGGTCAGTGCACTCTACTAACACTGGCATCCACAAGATGGCTTCTATTTAGTGTTCCAGCCTTTTTTTCTATTTTCACTGTATCTTGCACCTTATGCAAAATTACTGTTTTCATACTCGCTTTGTGCCTATCCATGCTGGCTCTTTCTGCTTGGAAACACCTAACAAGTCAACAAACTAAACGAACACATAGTTTTTTAAGGAAAGTTTGCCAATTTTCCATTGTTTACAAGCTTTGATGGGGACTCACTTCCAAAATTAATAAGGCATGACGCACGGCATGACGCATTTCACAGTTTGTACCCAGCCAGATTTCATGGAGGTAAAGGTAATGAATTGGCCATTGTGAAATATCATATCTGCCCTTACTGAAGACAGGAGCGGTGTGTGCAGTATATGGTGATAACAGAAAAGTAATTTCCATGTCCTTTTGATGTTGATCTTGGGAGACCAAAATATCAGCACAAAAAAAGATCATTTATCTGGGCTTCTAAACACCAGAAGCATTCAAACAGTGAAATTATTTTTAAAGGATATTTTTCACTGAATTTTTAAAAATCATGCCAGTGCACTAATTGAAGAGCATTTGCTCTAAGGAACAGTGTGAGTGGTAATGCTGTGATCTATGTTGCTGGTTGCAACAGCACAATCCCCTGGATACAGGGTAAACTGGATCTTGGTGACGTGTTCCACTAGCATAGTGGAAGTCTCACTGTTAATGCCACGTTGGTTTGTTCTTGGTCATTTACATGTTTTGGTAGGTACAAGCTATGCTAAGATGTTGAATTTCTTTTTCTTTCTTTTTTTTTATTTGAAAGAGAGAGAGAAAGAGAGAGAACATGCACACAAGAGTGGAGGAGGGGTGGGGGGAGAGAGAGATAGAGAGAGAGAGAGTGAGAAAGAGAGAATCTCAAACAGGGTCCACGCTCAGTGCGGAGCTGGGCTCGGGGCTTAATCCCACATTCCTGGGATCATGATCTGAGATGAAATCAAGAGTCGGATGCTCAACAGACTGAGCCACCCAGGAGTCCCTGGGTGTTATATGTGTTCAATGACACATAGAACATGTTACCTGCTAAAGCACCATTTTCAATCACCATGCTATTTTAGAGTTACAATAACTAACTAAGCTCCAGAAATGTTCTCTTTCTAATAAGATTCTTCTCCAGTCTCTGTTTTCTTCAAACCAGCAACGCCTACCTTGCAAAGTTGTCTTGAGAATAAAATGGGGTGTATAACATAGAATCTGGTACTAAATAAATGTGAATTCCCTCCCCCTTCCGATGCCTTGAGCCAAAATGTGTATAGGGGAAAAGTAATATTCATAGAATAAATGACTGATATTTACTGAGCACTTAGTTATATATAGACCCTGCTCTACCAGGAGATAAAAAGATGGGTAATGTATAGGCTAAGAGCTCACTCTTTAGTAGGAGAGGCAGACGTTTAAACCAGTAATTACTGCAGAGAGTGGGAAGTACAGCCATAGAAGTATATACAAGGATTGACGATAACTCAAAGTAGTGATGAATACCTTCTCTGAGTAAAAGGACTATTGGGAGAGTCTTCAAAATAGAGGTGATGCATCAATTGAATCTCTATCTAGCAAGAGAAGAAAAGATTGGATTCCAGGCAGAGGGAAAGCATGTATAAAGGCATGAGAGTTTAAAAAACAGAAGGGAAATAACTCAGGATTCTCTGGAGGCCTCGAATGAGTACATTTTCAATTCTTTAAGGATGACTTGTTGAAGGACAAGTGTGAGACCAACAAGGGTAGCAATTTCAGCTTCATTTGTATGTGTTGGAGCTGGTGGGCTCAGGTGTCCCATGGTTGTCATGGAGTCTCAACGTGTCTGGTGATCTAAAGTGGTTTGGGTCCTCTAGAGATGGCATAGAGGTCCAGAAGATGGGCTCACAGAGGCAGAAGAGGGCCAGAGCCTCTTGTGCAAAACCTTAAAGGCTCCTTATAATGGACTGAATGTTTGATCCCCTTCCCAAATTTATATGCTGAAATCCAATGTGTCGGTATTTGGAGATGAGACTTTGGGGAGATAATTAGGGTTTGATGAAGTCATGAAGGGTGGGCCTTCATGATGGGATTAGTGCTCAGTCTCCCTAGTTAGAAAACAACTTTGACTTTGGGGCGCCTGGGTGGCTTAGTCAGTTGTCTGACTCTTGGTTTCCGCTGAGGTCATGATCTCACGGTTTGTGAGTTTGAGCCCCACATCGGGCTCTGCACTGATAGCATGGAGCCTGCTTGAGATTCTCTCTCTCCTACTCTCAAAAATAAATAAATAAAATATTTTAGAAAATAACTTTGGCTTTGATAGAATTGTGTTGGAGATTTTACCATAAAGATAGCTCTCTTTTTCTTTTTGTCTTTCTGTTTTCTTATTCTCTTTCTGCTCTTTCTGACTGAGAGAAAAAGTTATCCCCCTATTAGTAATTATCAAAGAATGCAATCGCCATAAAACTTCTTTGAATTCCCTTGAGTGCAAAACCACTCTGGGCCAAATTAGCATTCACATTATTGTTGCATGGGAGCGGAAGGGATGAATGTCACAAAAAAAAGTGGCCTGTACCTCTTCCTGTGTCTTCTCTTCTCTTTACCTTCCTCTTTTCTCCTCAGCAAACATTATGACTTTTATCAGGGAATAGTTCTCTTGTTCATCTTGGGCTGAATTAGAAGCAAAATTTTAGAGCAGCATAAAATGTCCATGCACGGTAGCATCTGAATTTTCTAGAGTGGTCGGTCGAATCACTAACTAAAAGCTGAATATCATACCCATAATTCCTCATTTGGCTTATGTACAAGAGATTATCACCGCCAAACTGTACATCAGGATCGCTAGGCTATTTTTGAAAACGTTTTCCCTTAATAATGCTGCAAATATTTAAGGCCAAGCAATAAAAATAATGAGACACAACATCTTATTTGGTAGTGTTTTCTTTCCAATACAATTTTTTTTTAGATTCCCCATTTGAAGGAAGAGGTTTTACATTGTAATTTGAACTATGCTTTCAAAATTACACATTTCTATCAGCAGTGATTTTCTCTTACTTAGAAAAAAGAATATCAAATAACTTTTACTAATTAGATTACCTTTACCCACTGTGAAAAGACTTAGTCTAAGAATAAACAGTGTCCTTTCTATCATCAGTAGGAGGCTCTTACATATACTGCTAGGATTCTACTTATTGTTAGGAGCTCACTGACTCAGAAATCATGAAAAAGCAAGACTAAACTGCAGAATATATACACAGTTGTTTATTGTTAATACTGCCACTATTTATGCTAACCCAATAACCATGTCAGTGTGTTATAAAGCGTACCGTAAGGACTGGATAAAAATATTTTCAGTAAGTAGTACGAAAATCTTTTCCTGTGGAGTACATCTAACTTATGTAGGCAGGTTATGCTGTCCGGATAATCTTGCTAACCTGTCAATCTAAATAGATTAAGGGAAGCTCAAATGATCAGAAATTGAGTTAATTTGGGAAACACAGGCTGTAGAAGCCACAGGCCAGTCTGTTGAGGGTTTGGGGTGCGTTGTATTTATGGACAAGGAGCGCAAAGGGGGAAATCCAGCCAGAGTCCAAGCTGTAAATGCAGTGGCTTGAGGATGGAGAGGGACTCTGGTAGACGTTCATTGGTCAGGAGATTGGTCTTCTGTAATGAAGCATTAGCAGGAAATCCACCTCTCAGCTCTTAAATTGTGTTCTTCTGAGAGTGCCAGCCTGAGATTCTCCATTTCGTCTCCTCCACTTCCATGTTAGAATGAAATCCTTTCGCACACCACTTTCCTGACAGATTCCCTCTGCAAGTATAGCTCAGAGGTTATCTTTAGCTGAAGTGTTGAAGGTGTGTCGCATGAGAACCTGGCCAGTGTGTTCCCCGGAGGAGTGTGGGTTACACAGCCTCGGGGAATGTCCGGGGCTCAGTCGTTCTACATTGCACACTGTAGGAAGCCATGTGCCACACAAGACTGCACCTGTGTTGTGCCATCACTGGGCTTTGACGCTGTTGCTGTGGGGTTTCAGGTTGGTGGGGAAGGAGCTCTAACCAAGCAAGCAGATAGATATGTCATTACAAACTATAACAGTTGTCATGAAGGATTCAAATACCCTGCAGGGCTAAGTAACAAAGGGGGTCCCCCATAGGATGGGAGGGACAGGGAAGGCCTCAAAGAGGGGGAAGCATGTGGGCAGAGAGCTAAGGGAACAGGAGCAGCCTTTCAGCGGGACCTGCCAGGGGAGAGGGAGACACAGAGTACCCTGAAAGTTGGAGCCTTTCTCGTGAAAACCCAGTAATTTTGCCATTTACTAACAAGAGGCAGCATCTCTTTCTGGATGTAAGATCTCAGAATTTGCACTTAAGGTAATGGGCCGACTCATTCTTGAAAAGTCAGAAACAGTGGCGAGAGAAGGCTGAGGGGGAAGAGCAGGATCCAGAGGTCACAGGAAGGCTGGATAAAGGTCCCAGAATGCTGCAAGAAAGCCCTATTAGAACAAATAGAAAAATGGAAATAAAATCTGGTTTTATAATGAGTAAGCTTTATGGGTAAGTCTAAATTAAGACTGGGTTCTTCCATATCCACTTCTGGGAGCAAACAAACATGTGTTAATAGCTTCTTAAAAATAGAATGGAAATTCTACTGAGGCCCATCAGGGAACAGGAAAGAGAAGGGCCTGAAGGCACTGGCCATCTGATGCCAGCATGGCAGGTCTATGCTTTTATCACTTTACCCCAGTCTCAGATTTGACTGGATTTCAGCGCTTTTTGTGCAGTTGGTGCAAATGCTAATGACCTCCAGTCTTCTGTGCTTATTTTGCTGTCAGATTTTTATTGTCGAGGTCATTCTAAAGACATGCAGCTTCTTAATGATGTAAAGTTGATAAATACTCTTGGTCTATTCTATTATCAATCTTTCTTTTTCTTCCTATTCCCTGGAGTCTGCTTTCACTGTAAATCCCCCTCTCACAGGATGTCGTGGTTTATTTTTTCCCTGCCCTTTGCCATGAGGATGACCGGGAGTCTTAACCTTTGTAGTCGCCTGCTTTGTGGTGGGTTCCTGTCTCAGCTATCTTGGGAATTCCTGCCGGTTGACTGCGGTGTTGAGTAGTCATACACTCCAGCCCATTCGCTCTTCAAGCAGACCAGCTGTGGTATGAGGGCAGTTTGTTATTTCTCAGTGTAGTGTTCTATTCTCATCTAGTAAGACCTGTGCTCGAATTTCCAGTCCCTTCTGTAGAACAGTCTCACAGAACTAATGTAGTCATAACGAACCCCACACCCCCTGCAAAGACCTCCAGCTTGCCAGGCCTGCGTGTGAAGAGAGGGCAGCGGGGCAGAGGGAGAGAGGGGCTCCCTCAGAGTCAGGCCCATGACTGCGTCAACCTTTGCCACCTGCTGGTTCTTTGGCTTTGGGGGGAGTCACGTCACCTCCACAGACGTGTTTCTTTGTCTATAAGGTAGAGAGCAGACTGGATATGACCACAGAGTTCCAGGGGTTCTGAAGAGATGCATGGGAGCTGGGTGGGGATGGGGCATGCATGTTGGCCGGGCCCCCAGAACCAGGACCAGTTTTTTAGAGACAGTATTTTGTGGCTTTAAAACCACAAGACTGTATCATCTGTATGGTTCTTTGCAACTATAGTTGCTCAGATTGTGTCACAGGATGAGAGCCTTGTGCTTTCCTGCTTCTAGTCACTGCTGGAAAGGCTCTGCCAGAGCAAGAATGGAAGTAGATTTGGAGCCAGGCTGGGGTTTGGGGTAGTGAGCTGAGCCTCCCATGGGGTTAGAAAGTGATGGCCTTTGTGCTCTTTACAGATATATCTATATATTAGTTTATTTATTTAGTTTTAATTTTTTTAATAGTTTGTTTATTTTTGAGACAGAGAGAGACAGAGGATGAGTGGGGGAGGGGCAAAGAGAGAGGGAGACACAGAATCTGAAACAGGTTCCGAGGCTCCGAGCTGTCAGCACAGAACTCGACGTGGGGCTCGAACCCACAAACCATGAGATCATGACCTGAGCCACAGTCAGACGCTCAACCAATTGAGCCACCCAGGTGCCCCTTTATTTATTTTTGAGAGAGAGGCATAGAGAGAAGGAGAGAGAGAATCCCAAGCAGATTCCACACTGTCAGCACAGAGCCCAACATGCTGCTCGAACTTACCACCTGAGCGGAAATCAAGAATTGAACGCTTAACTGACTGAGCCACCCAGGTGCCCCGATGGCCTTTATGCTCTTGATTCAGGTAGTTGCTCTGAGACCAAAGATCCATGTGACAGAGGGGTTGCTTCTATCCCTTTAGAGAGTACCAGCCACACCAGGGTACAGGTAAGATACTACCAGGTTCTTTGAGCTTAGGCTTGCACTTCTTAATGGGTACGGAAGGAACATTGGGTGCAGGTGAGTATATCCCAGCCAGGGTCCCTTGCCAGATCCCAGCTCCTCACTTTTTCCTTTCTAAAAAAAGTCCTTTGCTTGCTTTCTATATCAGATAGCAATTAAAACAAGGGGGCAGTTCTGTAGGAAGCCAGCAGATTATCTGTGCCTCAAACTATATATACATCTGTGCCTGGACTATATTCTTTCCAGAGGAGAATCTCCACCCAGTTAGAGGGCATTCTTAGGACATCCGACCTTGTGGACAGCTCAGCACCACAATCAGGTTACATTAGTGGATTCCTTATCTGGTAATGACATCAAGGGAGGGATAACACATAGTTTTTTAAAGGATGTACAAGAGCAGGTTTGATTCTTGGAATAGCTTTGTAAGAAAGCCTGTGCATTTCCTTTGAGTTGAGGGAAATAAGTTTAATTATTAATTGCAATGTGTCTGGAAGATGACTTTTTTATAGCATTAGAGAAAGAACTTCAGACCTTTGGAATTTGATAGAGGAATTTGATATGAACTGGAGAGTAGGGATCTTCCTGGCTTGCAGTGGGAAGTCAAGCAAGCTTATTTACATTCACAGATAGCTGGAAGGTAGGAGAAGAGGCAAGGAAAGAAGGATTGGGAATTACATGGCATTATTTGGGGGTATTTGTTTTTCAACTAAATGCTTGGCAATGCCATTTCTACAGTGGTTGGACTTGGCCTGTTTTCCAGCACTTTCCTCGTGCCCTCCTAAAATTTCCCCAGCCTTCACTCACTCACTCACAGCCTTCACTATACATCGTGTCTTCTCTCCCCCTCTGTGTGTAAAATGTAGGCGTGTTGTGACCTTCCCTGTTGTTCCTTACACCTGGAATTCTTTGCACACACAGTTCTTGCACGTGTGGGAACAGCTTGCCTGCATCTCTCGAATGCAGGGTGATGGAGCATCTCAGCAAATGATTGTCTTTTCCATTTCTTGTGCGCAGATAAATTGTAGATATTGTAAGTATCAGAGACTTAATTACCTTTGTTCATGCACAAATAAATTACAGTTATTTCATTTTCTTTTATGAGATTTTTGCTGTCCTTGGGTTAGTTTGTAAACTTGTTAAAGTTAGTTGGGCTTGTGTCTTAATATTCAGAATCTGAATTAGGGTATTATGGGCCCATTTCCTTTGAAACAAAGTCCATGAAAGGAAGTGGCAGCCATTTCATTAGGTTTGATCAGGGTGAGCAAACTGTCGCCTGTGTCTCAAACCCAGCTCACTGCCTGCTTTTGTGAAGCCTACTAGTCAAGAACAGTTTCTGCGTTTTTAAATGCTGGGGGGTGGGGGGATCAGAAGAAGAATATTATTCTATTAACATGTGAAAATTATGTAAAATTTATATGTATTTCTTTTTTTAAATTTTTAAATGTTTATTTTATTTTTGAGAGAGAGACAGAGGGGCTGAGAGGGAGACACAGAATCTGAAGCAGGCTCCAGGCCTTGAGCTGTCAGCACAGAGCCCGATGTGGGGCTCAAACCCACGAACTGCGAGATCATGACCTGAGCTGAAGTTGGTCGCCCAACCGACTGAGCCACCCAGGTGCCCCTATATGTATTTCTAAATGCAGTTTTATTGGAATACAGCTACATTCTTTCGTATAGTGTCTGTGGCTGCTTTCATATAACAATATTGTTGAGTGATTGTAACAGCTGCTGTATAGCCCACAAAATCTAAAATGTTTACTCTTCGGCCATGTACAGAGAAAGTCTGCTGACCACCAGGCTTGGATAATAGAACAACAAGAGTTGACTCTTGAGCCGACTGTGTTAGTATCTTCCAGGCATCGTCTCATTTCATCCTCACAACAACCCTATGATGTGTAACTCTTACTGCCATTTTACAAATGAGGAAAACATTGTGGAATTTTCCCCAAATCTCCCTGCCGGTCAGTGTCAGAGGGGGGATTTTTACCCACATTCGTCTGACTGCAGAGCCCAAATGTGAGCCACCACAGAACACCATCCCTGTTGGGAGCAACACCCTCGAGTATCCTTGGCGGGTCTGAGGTGGGGGCCACAGATCAAAATTGTTGGAGATCGAATTTATTTTGTTGTTGTTAATTTATTATTTGAAATTTATGCTTATGTCTCTCTCATGAGTTTGCACAAGTTCCTTAAAGATAGTGACCTAATGGCAGTGCCATTCCCAGTACATAGAAGCTAAATTAAAAGCTTGTTGAACAAAGTAGGTAGGGAATAGAGAGAGGGCAGGCGAAATGGGGAGGAAGAGAACAAGAAGAGGAAAGACACTACCTAGGAAGAGTCAGGATGCTCCCAGCATTGGCCCCCTGGCCATGGATGGCTCCGCTGGGCACCAGGGTGGCTCATCGTGTACTAGGGCTCACAGGTGTGGGTAGGACACCCTGGGCTTGGCACGCCCAACCTGACCCGTGTACATACCCCGTCTGCTGTGGCCTGGCTGCCGGTATTCTGCCCCTGTTCCCCTTGCCTCTGGTGGCACTGTGGCTTCTGTTCAGCTCAGACATATTGCCAACCCTTGAGGCAGAGAGCTAGGTGAGCCAGTATTTGCTTTAGAGCTTGTCCCTTCAGGGGAGGACATGAAAGCAGCACCTCCCAGTCTCAGGTCCAGAAATGATGAGTTTCATCAAAGGGGAAAACTTTGAATCTGGAAAGTTGCCATGAGGAATCGTTTCTTCTCTTATCTTTCCAAGAAGACTGCTGACTCCGAAGGCAAGATGGCCAGGGAGAACTCAGCTCCCCTGGCAGATAAGCAGCACACGATAGCAGACCTTGTTTCTCTTAAGAATGAGGAACAGCGGGGTTTGGGCAGAGACCCTCTACCTCTCCTGGGCTGGCCTGCGATTAAGAGTTTGAGTCAGGAGTCACCAAGAGCAACAAAGTAGCGCTCCAGGCTCTTACTCAACTGCGTCAACCAAGCTAAGAGACAGGGCACTAAGTGGGTAAGAAGGTCAAGGGAGGCTGTGTCGAGTGTGGTAACAGTGTATGGATATATCTTTTCTGATTCTGCATGGCTCTGCCCACTCTCACTTATTGATTTTGTTTTATTTGGCAGAAGAAAAGAATTAATGGGGAGTAGTGTATTCATGAGTCCATTCATCCAAAAAGCAAATGTTTACTGAGCCCCTACATGAGCCAGAATACAGAAGTAAATCGGTAGTGATTCCTAAAAGAGCCTATAAATCTGTTAGTGGCAACACTACTAGTGCTACTACTATAGTAATACATGTATTGACTGTTACTATATATCAGGCACTGTGGTGAGCTGTCTTCATAGACTAAATCACTTAATCATCACAGTGACATTCTGAAGTAGGTTATTGTGCCCATTATATGGATGAAGAAATTGAGGCACAGAGATGTTAAATTACTTACTCGAAGTCCTAAGTGGCAGAGCCAGGATGCACACCCACCCCAACACTCGGGCTCATACTCTACACTGCACCACACAACTTCTGATTATAGCACTTGAGACTGCTGTGTGTTAAGCACAGTGCTAAGACACTTGGATACTATACCATTTAACCACCTCGACAGCCTTATGAGATAATATTTTACCAATGAGCTTACAGAGGCAATGAGCCACCTGAATATAGAGCAAATACAGATGCCTCTCCAGAGCCTGTGTTCTTTAATTACAGCATCACGGTAGCTGGATTCTAATATCCGGATATGTGACCAGTGTGGCGTCCTGCCACGCATACTGCTTAGGAAAATACTCTCTCCTGATCACATGTATGGGAGAGGCAGCCTTCCGACCGTGATGTCAGGTTCTTCTATCCTCAGATTACCTCCGTGTGCCAAGGTGCCCAGGCTCCTGCTTTAGTACCACCCTCCGAGTTAAAGCACCGAGCTCTAGAAGTCCTCGTTAAAGGCAGGTGTGTCAGCAGGAGAACGTCCCATCCTAAATCCGTTGCACCAAGGTCACGTTAGCGCAGGAGGGCTCGAGGGCGGGAGAGCCGCAGTCCCAGGAAATGGGAAGGGCCACAGTTGGAACACCCACACTCCTGGGGGGGGGGCGGGGGGGGAGGAGTCAGGCCAGGGCGATCCCCACAGCTCCCAGCTGTTCTTGCTGTCACAGCAGGCTCGACTCCCCTCCCTCCCTCGGCTCTCCCATCGCCAGCACTTGAATCAGTTACTTTTACAGAGTGTCCTGTTCCCCGGTGAGAAATAAGCTTAGAAAAGGAAACCTACAGAGAAGGGAAAAAAGATTCATAATACAAGCAGAGCTGCGGGCTCCTGGGTGCGGAAGGCGCCCTGCCTTCAGCGGGGGCGGGGCTCTGCGCCTTGGGGGAGGAGCCTGTTGCCGTGGACACCGCAGCCCGCGGCAGAGAGCGAAGCGACCGTGGCTCTCCGGGATCCGCCCGACCCGGGAAGCCTGGGCCGTCTGAGCTAGGCGGCTGTCTGTGATTATTGCCTTAGAATAGGAGCCTAGCCTTGGCATCATCTGGTCAGCAGATGTCTCAGGTTCCCTGTGCACTACATGCTGGCTTGCACACTGTTGATTTGATGGGACAGAGAGGAAACAATGTGGGGAGAAAGGAGGAAACGCCTAGCAAGGCATGAGCAGCGGTGAACCCTCGCCAGCCACTGGCGGGCGCCCTGCGCGGTCCTCCGGGCTCTGCCCTGCGCTGTTCAGGTCCCGACCGGGCCTCTGACCGCTCAGTCACCGAGGGACGTTTGCAGTATAGAGTCCGCGACTCTAACTCAATCCCAACTTGCTAGTCCGAGCCACTGAACTGATTAATTAAACATGGTAAACCACCAAAGCACGCAGGAAGTTGGCACCGCCTTGAATTTAATTGTCAAAATGAAAAGCGTGATCATGAAACTCCGCTGGAGGGAAAAACAGCACTTGATACTGATGTGCTCATCAGTGTGGACATTAATGTAATTAGGAATACAGTGAAGATTGGGAGGTCATCTTCCAGGCATTCTCAGGACAGATAGAGTCAACTTTGAATTATCCAGGCCAGACAGTGGCAGAACAAGTGTTTTCACTTCCTTTCGCTTTTTATTTTTGCTAAAGTCAGAGCAAGACAAAGAATAAGGGGTAGCGTGGCGCTGGGAAGTTTGCTCTATC
This sequence comes from Proteles cristata cristata, assembly GCA_017311185.1. Classification (NCBI taxonomy): domain Eukaryota; kingdom Metazoa; phylum Chordata; class Mammalia; order Carnivora; family Hyaenidae; genus Proteles; species Proteles cristata. The sequence continues at coordinate 2,202,161 of JAESUZ010004142.1, read as the reverse complement.
AGTGAATGGCAGGGTCTTGCGTTTCGCTTCAGGCTTCTCTGTAAAGAGCGTCTTGGGGCTGCAAACGGGCTTGGGGAGATCAATGAGAAGGAACTCAGACTGGGTAGGCCAGCATCACAGCTGTGGTTTTGGGTCCCAGCTACCAGTCGGATTCACAAGGCACAAATACTTTTTTTTTTTTAATATTTTTTAAAAATATTTTTTATTTATTTCTAGGAGAAAGAGAGACAGCGTGAGCAGGGGAGGGTCAGAGAGAGAGGGAGTCACAGACTGAAACAGGCTCCAGGCTCTGAGCTGGCAGTCAGCACAGAGCCCGATGCCGGGCTCCAACCCACGAACCGTGAGATCACCACCTAAGCGAAAGTCGGACGCTTAACCAACTAAGCCACCCAGGCTCCCCAAGGCACAAATACTTTTAATCTGATTTTCTGGTTAGGAAACATTGACATAAAAAACAGAGCAGGAGACATGACACCTTTATCCCACTGGGGACCCAGCAGCTTCCTGTGTCCCCTTACCCACTGTGGGTATGTCCCAGGGATGACAGCCAAGATGTGTGTGAGTCACGTAGACACACAGCAATCATAGCCCCTTTTCCCTACCATAGTTTTCTGCCATCCTACTTATGTAACCACCCCCACAGTCTTACTGGTACACACCACAGATGAAGCACACATAACATTCCCCATTTAGCTTAACTGTAGTGTTTTTGGGAAACACTGCTGTGGGAAAGCCAGGTCATTCTCAAGCAGGCTTGCAGCAGCCCGGGCCTCATGTTAGCCTTTTACCCATGGTAGGTGTTATGGGTTGAATTATGTCTCTAAGGAAGATAGGCTGAAGCCCCCAACTCTGTACCTGTGACTGCAACTTTCCTTGGAAACAGAATCTTTGCAGATGTAGTCAAGTCAAGATGAGGTCATACTTTATGTGGGTGGGGGTCATTTAAGAAGAAAAAAGAGAGACACAGAGAGGCAAGCTCCATGTAAAGACACAGAGATGCACGGGGAGAAGACAGACATGTGATGATGACAGTAGAGGCTGGAGTGATGCCCCCACAAGCCAAGGAACACCTGGGACTGCTAGAAACTAGAAGAGACAAGGAAGGATCTTCCCTGAGAGTTTTTGGAGGGAGCTTGACCCTGCGGAACTCCAGGTCACCTCTACTACACAATTGCTACTCACAATGGCCTGGTCACATAACCTTTCTGAATCTCAGTTTCCACTATAATAATAATGATGTCTGCTCTGTTTCTAGATTTCATTGCAGATCAGTGATAAAATGTATTATGAAGGTGCTTTCTAAATTATAAACCATCAATTAGATATGAAGAATTATCTCTCCCTAATGCTCCAACTATTTTTCAAGTCTGAGATGAACATTTACCTTCATATTATGTTATGTTACTTATTCATTTCTAGAAGGGTTTTGTCATTCTACATCTACTCATTGGGCACCTGCTTTGTGATAGGCACTGCCCTAGGGGCTGGGGAGTTAGAGGTAAAATATGGACCCGTCAATAGTTTTCAGCAAAGAATGCTATGGGGCACATAGGAGTGACATCCAGTCTAGACTGGGGGTGAGAGGGGTTGGGATTGGAGGAGGAGTCAAGAATCTTTATTAAAATAGGTAGTATCTTCACTGAATTAAGAAGAATTCGAAGGAGTTAAACAGGGGAAAGAGTCAGGAGAGGATAAGAACATTCCCAGAAGAACAAATGGAATGTGACCCTAGAGATTAGTGTTTCTATAAGGAATGCTATTGGTAATGTTAAGGGATAAATGTACTTGTATGAAATTTTCCCATGTATTGGAAGATGTTTGGCATCCCTGCCAGGCACTAAATGTCGATAGTACCTGCCCACTCCCCAGGCACACAGTTAATCTGACAGCCAAAAATGTCCCTTCACATTTCCAAAGGCACACCCCACCACTTCATGGAGGGGGGTGGGTATCATTTCCTAGTCAAGAGCTACTGCTAAAAAAGTGGCATGTGGTAAGAATTAGAGTATGACTGGGAAGCACAGGTGGAGAAAAATGAGGAAGGCAGAGGCCACATCATAAATGGCCTTATATGTCATCTGAAGTTTACTTTCTAGGAAAAATTTCCTTGATCAGGGATAGGTAGACCATATGTAAAGGGCTTTGGATTGAGCTTAGCACATAATACGTGGTCAGTAAATTTGGATCTCTGTCCCTCAGGATCCTGCCAAACCCAAATTTAGCTAACACATATCTGTTCTTTTCATATGCACTGTCTGTATACTTCCTGAGTGTACATCACAAAGTGGCTGATGACAGTTAACTCACTAATGTCTATTCAACTGGAGGAAAACGGTGAGGAGGGGCAAGATGGCTCTAAGAAGTCAGTGAGGTGTGCAACAGTGTCCATCCCAAAGATTGGAGGTGCTTCTCTGCTCTCGAAGCCTTACAGTGTAGTTGTATAGGGCCTCAGTACATCTCAGAAAGAAGCTGAGGCACTGTATGCCAACAGCCACTACCACCACCATCTATCTACCTGTTGCCATGGAGTGCCAAGGAGGAGCTGCTGTGGCCTGCTAACACAGGCCCACCTTGTAAATGGTTGTATTCATTTGCCAAGACATGCACTAAAACTGAGGCTGTGTTACAATATTATAGTCTGTAAGGTTGTGGACTGAGCCTTCCAAACCCATTTACCCATGCTGTACTTAAGTCATAGTGAAGATATTCAGAACCCAACTATCCTAAGTAATGCTGTTTCCAAGAAAAAGATGTTCCCAATTGCAGGTAAAAGATCAAAAACCTATGTGACCCTCATTTATTCTACTTTCACCTGTGGCTCTCACCACAGTAAACACCTGCTCTCAGTTCCTATGAGCCATCTTTGGCCTCCAAGCCTTTGCCTGTGCTGCGCTCTATGCCTGTAATGTGCCCCATGCCTCCCTGCCCCAGCATGTCCCTTCCATGGGCTCCCAGAGCCTCCACTCCCTCTGCTGTCAAAGCACTTACCACTCTGTATTGAAATTGCCTACTTATTAATCCATCTTCCCACTAGATTTCAACCTTCCTGAGGGCTGAAAAACTGTTATATATTACTCTGTATCTTCATGCCTACTCAATGCCTGGCACATACATACCAGACTTTCAATAAGTATTTATTGGAATGAATGCTCGAATGAGTGTGTGAACCTTCAGTGACTGGAAACCCAGCCAGAAGACCAAGGATCTCTCCCGCTTTCCCACTATCTTCTGAGAACAGAGACTCCCTCCAATTATATATCCCAGAGTTTGGGTTGAGTGGAGGAAAAGGAGAGAGACCAGGAGGATGTGCTGTGGGAGAGGTCAGTATTTAATGAATTTGGCTTCAGCAAGGCCAGCAGCAGCACAAGTGAGAAGAGGGACTCCTGTCGTACAGGTCCGACTCCTCTGTGAAGGACTGTCTTAGGAAGAGGACATGGTAAAATGGAGTGGGGGTAGCCTGCTTGTAGTTTTAGTGGTTGGTTCTAATTAAACTGTAAACTTCTAAAACAGAACATATGTCCACCCAAACACCTGTACGGAAATGTTTACAGCAGCATTACTCATCATAGCCAAAAAGTAGAAACAACCCAAGTGACCATCAACTGACAGATGGATAAGTAAAATGCGCTATATCCATACAATGGAATGTCTTTCTACCACAAAAGGGAACAGAACACTGTCACATGCTACAGTATGGATAGACATTGATAACGTTATGCTCAGTGAAAAAGGCCAAATACCTAAGACCACATATTATTTGATCCCATTCATTACCAGAATCTATAGAGGAAAACCTACAGAGACAGAAGTAGACTAATGGTTGCTTAAGACCGTGGGGGGTGAGGGGGTGGGGGTTGTGGGAAGGGAGAGGGTGATAGCTAAAAGGCACAGGGTTTCTTTTGGAGATGATGAAAATGTTCTAAAAGTGGCTGTGCTGTTGGTTGCCCACATTTGTGAATATACTAAAAGCCGTTGACTTGTACAGTTTAAATGGATGAATTGTATGCTATGTGAATTATATCTCAATAAAGCCATTTAAAAAAACAAAACAAAACTTCTAAAATAAGGTGTTAACCCGGGCTTTTAAGAATTGTGTACCACCTCAAATAGCATAGCAAAATTGGCATATCCTGGGTCTGTCCATTTCACTGGATACTGACACCCACTCACCCACACCTTCAATGGTAATCATCAGTGCTCTGTAGGACCCAGGGGCCCATCACAGGGCTCAGTGCAATGCCTGACTGCATGGAAAGAATGTGATGAATATTAATGTAATCAAACATGTGAATTAACTACTTTATTATTAAATAAAAGGTTTCATGTCCACTTTTAATATTTTTTAATGTTTATTTTTGAGAGAGAGAGAGAGAGAGATACAGAGAATGAGCAAGGGAGGGGCAGAAAGGGAGACACAGAATCCAAAGCAGGCTCCAGGCTCTGAGCTGTCAGCACAGAGCCCTATGCAGGGCTCTAACTCATGAAAAGCAAGATCATGACCTGTGCTGAAGTCAGACGCTTAGCCAACTGAGCCACCCAGGAGCCCCTCAGGTCCACTTTTAAACTAGTAATTAAGCAAAGAATAGTATGCAGTATGGTTCCCTGCCCCCATTGCTGTAGAAAAAGGAATGATTATAAATTCCATTCTGATATGTAAATTTTCTTAATTCTAAAGTATTATTTGTAATAGGATCTAATTGTTTTTATATGGCTACTTGATCACTTTTATTTTATGAAAACTGTTAAAAAGTAAGTTTAGTCATCTGATAGGAAATCGAGGTATATATGTGTGCAAGATTTGTCAAGTTTCTCAACCCTTAACTGAAAATGTTCCCATCATCAGAAAAACAGCAGGCTCTGTTCACCTCTGAGAAAATTAATGTACTACATGATTTTTGTCTGAATGATTAGAACCACAAAAAGCCAAGGAACGTCATTTGCATTATTTGACTTGAAGGGACTGTATTTTTTAGACCCTTCTCTGGGTAAATCTCAAGAGGGGAAAAGTTAGTAGATGCTTGTCGAACTCGACTGTTTTGCATTTTTACAAATTTACATGTGTGTTTCAAGCTACTTAAAATCTAAGGCAACAGACAGTATGTTTTTCCTAAAGAAAGGAAGTGAGTGTGTGCTCTCACGCCCACCCAAAACACTCCTCTAAATTTGAACTGAAGTATCGTGTACCTAGTTTTCCTTCTAGGATCCAGTCTCACTGCATCCCCCTTTTGCTTATCAGCACACCCCCTTTCCGATTTGTAACTCGGTGCCTGGCCGGCTGCGTGATGCCGGGAGACGTGCACGGGTGCCTCTCCTCGGGTTAGCAGTGCAGCCACATTCCGGGGATGGACCTCCGGGGCCCTGCATGAGAGCGAGAGCGTGGAAACAGCTGACTGCTGACTCAGAGGGGAAAGCAAGCCACCCGCGAATCTCATTGCAGCTCGCTGCTGCATCCCTATCCCATAATCCCTTGCTTGGTTTGCTGCAGTCTTTTCAACAGACGCTGAGTGAGAAAAAGATGTCCTGTAAGATAAAGATTGATTGGTTTGAATACCGAAAGGGGTCTCCCACTTGTTAATGACCCAGAAACATTCCTGCCGACTTTCCTGAGCCTTCTCTCTTTTCCTCCATTTTTCTTCTCTGTTCTGTTCATGAACTGGCACATCACTCCATAGAGCAGAAGATATGCTGGGCTTCTGATGATGGCTGCACTGCATGGTAGGGAATTTTAACCAGTCTCTTTGCATGGTGCTTCCAAACTCGGGAGGTTGGCAGAATGTGCATTGTTCTTTTGGATTGCCGCGGAGCTTCAGCGACAGGCTTGGGAGGATTTAATTCTTTGCCTCGTTGATTAGTCAGTCTGCAGAAATGGGTAGGTCCTAAATGTTCTGATTGCTGAGTATTATGCCAGGTGGCTAGTTGATTTCTCCTGCTCTCTCTGTTCTGGCTTTTTCTTTTCTTTTCTTTTTTTTACCCCCTCCTTTCTCTCTCTTGGTGATGCTGCATGCTCTGTAACTATCAGATAGGAGGAGACCCAGTCTTTGCTTAAACAAAGGCACCAAATTAACCAGAATAGGGAGAAAGTCATGCAAGATTTTCTTTCTTATCAAGTTCCTAATGTAACCTGAATAGATTTTTATTTTTACTAGTTCTCCATTTTAATGTGTATTCAGCTTCTTTTAAATAGAAGATTTCCCTCCCACTATTGCTCTGTTGGGTGCGAAGATGGGGATGAAATATTTAAGTTGCTGGATTCCTTCCTCCATACCCCAGGGTGGAGGAGAATGAACCATTCAACCCTTCCCCCACCGGGTCCTGTGTTGGAGAACCCTGGGATTGAGCACCACGGTTCCCAGTTACCATTGGAAACCCATTCATTCATAATGCATGACTCGACCCTCTGAATTCTGAATGCCATTGATAATCAGCAAATGTGCAGAAGATGATTTGGGCTTCTTTTCTTTTTTGACTTTTTTTTTGCCTGCCTTTGAAGTAGACTCAAATCTGGGTGGAGTTCAATGGTAGCTTTACACAGGGGGAAAAAAATCCTTGGGTTGGACCTTAGATTTGCTTCCAGAAACAGTGGATATGATTATTCTGACAGCTTTCTCTACTAGTCTGCCCCACCCTTTCATTATTCCTCATTTTGGGAGGAGAGGAAAGCAAGTAGGAAGACTGTTTATTTTAAGCTAGATATTGAATATTAATAAATGGATTTCTGAACCAAAAGGCAAAATGGTATCTCTCTTAAGATAGATCCAATATCATTGCTTTAGATTCAGAAGGAACCATTTTAAAAAATCATTAGTTTGTTTCTTTGGCTTAGATCCTGTTACTGCAGTTTTATTCCTCGTGAATAATTGTTAGAGGTTTTTGTTTATTTTTTTAGATTAGAATATGTAAGGAGAACCATTTGTTTGTCTAGATTCTTCAGTTGATTTCTTAAGTATTAGGATTTAGCTTTACTTAGTGTGAAACTATTTTCTGGTGTCTTTCATTATTTTCGGGCAGATGCTTTAGCAGCTCGATCCTAACCCTCTGTAATGTTAAATAATGCACGCCCCTCCCGAGTGAGTGAGCACACAATGAGAAGTTTCATGTGTGCTGTGGTATGAGAAAGCAGCTTTTTGTTACAGAGAAGTGAGTCGTGGCCTATCCAAAACCTCTAAGTATTTCTTTCCAGTTTTCTCCTAGAAAGACCCAAGTGATTTGCATTGGAAAGGTTAAAATAGGACTGAATGTACAAATGTTCTCTATTACAATGTGCCTGTTTCGAGAAACGGGAACTCAGGATATATATTCCATGTATTTTAAAAATGGAGAATAAAATCTATACATATTTTTCACCATAGTTAATATTATAATCCTGAGACGACTTATTTTTTTTCTACTTACATGAAAAAAGCTCTCGGGATTTTGTTGCTTGTGAAAGAAGCAAAAACACTCATTCTTTGTCTTACTAAAAATCGAAAATGTTCTTCGTTTGGATATTTGGAGACATTAATTTCTCCAAAGTTACGACTTTCTTTTATCTATCTCTAAGTCAAAGAAATTCCAAATATGTAGCAATTTTTAAAAATTTAACCTAAGCTTAATTTTTAAAACTCCCTTGTGCTTTTTTTATCATCTCTCTGATAAAACTAAGACTTTAACAAACCATTTGTATTACTGAAATATATGGAAGATAAATACTTTTACACTTTAAAAAATTTGCTGCCAAATTATTTACTCTTTAAAAAAATGTTTTTTCTTTAAAAAATGTGACTGACTTACTTCTGATTATGGAATAATTATAATTTGCACACACCTGTAATTGCTTTTTTTTGAAAATGTCTGATGCCATCTGTGCCCTTTATTACTTATGTAAGGATTTTGATGTCAGAACGGAATTTGTTCTATAATGGGGTTAACAGATCAGGTTTCCTCCTAGAATTTGAAGGTTTAGATTAAGCCAGATACTGAGGGGGGAAAATGAGCCCAGTGTAATTATTCAAACAGCACCTTGGAAGGAACCTTCATTACTGCTTTCTGCGTGCTAGTCTTTCTACCCTCTTTTATTTTACCCTTTTCTGCCTTTATGTTCTCAATCACCTCCATTCCTCCATTAAGTGCTTTTTATTAAGGTAAACATTTATTCTAATCAACAACAAAATTAAATAATGTATTTCCTGTCCACCAGGAACACAAGGGGATTTGCTGTTACATAGGCCTCTGTCTTTGGAAGTGCTGATGTAGAACAAATTTCTCCTCCTTCTTGCTAACCTCGCCCAGCTCCTGGAGCTTAGGGCTTTGGCCTTCCTCTGTCTTTTTTTTTTTTTTTGTGGCCCCAGAATATGCAACCTCCTTGTAGTCCCAAAGGAGAGCGAGGGAGGAGTCTTGGCAAGATGATGGATATGGGGAGAGGAAGCCACACTCAGCCTGACTGTCCCAGGTCACTGTCCATGCATGTTAATTAGTCTGACCGCTTAACACTCCATCACACAGACCCAGCCTTCTGCACCTGAGAGAACCCAAAGCAAATCGTTAAGAACTGACTTAATTATATTATAAAAGGTAGGGACGTTTATGAAGAAGGCAAAGACAAATAGTTATCTATACTGAGAGGTAGAGGAAATAATAGGCATAAATATTCTAAAGACAAGTTGGGGGCTTGGCGCGAATCAACTTCCATGTAGTAAAACCCAGCAACCTTAGGAAGCTGTCTTACATTGCACCCTGGAAATAATAAGAGCCCTTGGAAATCTTGGGCACATCCTTGCCTGAGGACAGAAGTTAAAGTGGATGGCTTCCGGAATACACACCCACTCTCCCTCACACACGTACACTCATGCATGTACTATCAGAAAAGATATTGTATCTGGCCTTCTAATTTACAAAATGGCCCATTTGGGAGGCTTGATTTAACTGGAAATAGGTCACCCTGTTTTAATTTCACTGAAGATTGTCCTCTTTTCTTTCTTCTAGTTAAGTCCTCTGTAACAATGCAAATTCAGTTGCAGGTGAATAAAAATATGCTCATAAATTTTAAAAGCTAAAAGTAACCTTGTTTCTTTAGTCATGTTTTAACCTGTGCCTTGAGCTCTAGGTACCATCTGTCCTGGCAGGTAAAAGGTAGAGCATTGTGAGTTATAGATAATCCTAATGGTTCAAGTTTTCTTTCTATAAATGTATTGGAAGATTTTTAACTTCTTAGGAAACTGAATTTATTTTTTATTTTTATTTTTTAATGATTCAGAATTTACTACTTTCTGTTTTTAAAATATTATTTATTTTTTGAGAGAGAGAGAAAGGAGCAGAGAGAGAGTGGGAGACAGAAGATCAGAGAGAGAGGGAGACAGAGGATCTGAAGTACGCTCCATGCTGAAAGCAGAGAGCCCGATGTGGGTCTCAAATTCACAAACCATGAGATCACACCTGAGCTGATGTCAACTGCTTAACGGACTGAGATACCCAGGCACCCCGGGAAGCTGATATTAGCATGTCTGCACCATTGCCATTGGCAGTAAAAATGTAACCATCCTAACACATAAATCCAGCTAAGTGGCAACAAAGAGAAGCAGTAACCCAGGAATGCCATAAAGTTAAATAGAAATGGAATCTAGTGCCTTCAGGATGGTATATAATCAAGAATGTGGACTCTTACCCGCAAATCACATGTTAAAATTTTATTTTCCAAAGGAATCTTGACCGGTTTCCCAACCGTGTTTCCTAGCCCAACCAACAAGTTTTCATCCAACTCTCTCCCCTTCTCAAGCAGAGTGCTTTCAGTTTGTCTTTTTGTCTTCCAGCCTCCCTTCCGCTCTTCCCTCTCTGGTGTCAGCAATAAAAAGTTCGGATGATTATCTGACCTAAATGGTATACTCTGGGGTGGGAATCGTGGTCTCAACCCTAGAATTGTGGACCCAGGCATTTTCCTTTTGTTTCTTCTCCTCTCAAGTTCTTCTTTTCCACTTGGTTGTCATTTCCACCAAGTTCTAGGAAATTTGAGAACATGAGCCAGAAAAAATACCCAAGGCGACGGGAGGGAAGAAACGCTGGGATTTGGGGTTTTTCTCTGCCCAAGGATTTTGTTACATGCGTATTGCATTGTTGTTACAAAAGCTGTTGAGTGGGCACACCCCACTAATGAGGAATTTACGTGTCAACTTTCTTAGACTTTGCTCACGTGTGTCCTCAGTGGTTCTCAATTCCTGTTCCGCATTTATGAGTGTGTTTAAGTATGTCACTGAATATTTACCCTCTGGCTGACGGCTTGTGTTGCTAAAGATTAGACGATCACATGGGAAGGCAGGTAATGTCTGATGTCAAATGAAAGCATTCACATGACTGATGACAACCATGCTCTTTATTGTGTAAGTCAGCCAGTGCTGCTTTTTTCTGCTCCTGGGACTGAATCCATTCCCATGTTATACTTTATTTACTCAGTTCATTCAAAGAAATAATGAGTGTCTATCATGTACGAGGCACAGTTCTAGCTGCTGCAATCCTTGCCTTCGTGAATCTTACATCCTAGAGAGGTGGGGAGGAGACAATATGCAAGATAAACACATTACATACTATATCAGAAAGTGACAGGTGCTACAGAGACGGGAGATAGCAAGTGCGGGGGTGTGGGGGACAAGTTTCAATTTTAACCAGAATGGTCAGATTGAGAAGGTGCTATTGAGCAGAGTGGTAGAGAGGAGAACGAAACCTCTCCTGTGAGCAGTATTGCTATTGGTTTTCCACTGACAAGGAGACTCAGCCAGCCTCCCCACATAGCTAGAGCTCCCATAGCTAGTTAATGTCAAGAGCACCCTAATGTTGGCTATTTATGTAGTTTTAAAGTGGCTCTTCTTAGAGTGCCTGGGTGTCTCAGTCAGTTAAGAGCCCAACTCTTGATTGTGGCTCAGGTCATGATCTCATGATTCATGAGATGGCGCCCCAAGTTGGCCTCTGTGCTGACAACTTGGAGTCTGCTTGAGATTCTCTCTCTCCCTCTCTCTCTCTGCTCCTCTCCCACCTGCTCTCTCGAAATAAATAAATAAACTGAAAAAAAATTTTTTAAACTAAAATGGCTCTTCTTGCCATCCCTTCTCTGTCATTTCCTTTGTGTTGGCCTTTTGTCAGTATATTCAGTGCGAGTTCCCGCATCCAAGAGGATCCGGGTTCCTACAGAGACAAAGCCTACCCCCAGCATGTCTGCAGGTGCTTCTGTCCAGAAATTGGGTTTGCAGATCTCCAGGAGAGAGTAATTCTACATTCTGATCTCTTTTCTTCCCATGTGCTTATTTCCGCCAGTTATGTGAGTAAGAAGGATCACTGGCACTTCAGAAACCAAGCTGGGAAAGGAAAACAGCCGAGAATCTAAACCAGTATTTATTGCTTTTCTAATCAAAACGACCAGAAACTGTGGTAGCGCCCAAACACTTTGATTAAAGGCTGTCATACGTTTTATGTGTGTTCCTCGCGGCATATTCAGACTGACGGAAAGCTTCCCGGGGTGCTTGTTAGCACATTCTGCGCCTCCATTTTTCTTGGTACATTATCCCTTTAGGAGTAGTCAAATAGTCTTTCTATTGTGGGGATCCAGTTATATTCAGGGAATGATCATTACCCTGGCAGTGTCTCAGTTTGGGGATCTTTGGGGGCTTGGAAGCCTTTTGTGTTGATTCTGAGAGTCCTAAAAATCCAGACGTCTTCAACAGGTCATTGTGACAGATCTGTAATATTGTCATGATTTTAAATTAGTGTTAATGAGTCAACTCAATTCACCATAAATTAACAATACTAACAAAGACATACTCCCACCCACTTCAATAATTATTGTAAAATTAGAATGAAATATTTTTATTTCAACATCAGAGCAGAATAATGTGAGCTCAGGAAATTCCTTTTACTGAAATTATACCCTGATTAAAACAAATGTTTTCTCCTTGCCCAAACCCTAAAATTCTAAGGTTAAAAAAAAAAAGAGTGAAACAATGCGATGTTTTCTCTGTACTTTCTTCGATACTCAGCATGACTGATTACTTCAAAGGGGGATATGAAATTTTTCACAAGTTATTCAAATTAAAATGATTTTTTAACATATTTTAACTGGAAAGTTCAATGTAATTTTTTAACAATTTATTTGTGTGTTTTATTTATTTATTTATTTATTTATTTATTTATTTATTTATTTATTTTTGAGGTAGAGAAACAATGTGAGCAGGGGAAAGTGGCAGGGAGGGGGCGGAGGGAGAGAAAATCTTAAGCAGGCTTCTGTACTCAGCATGCAGCCCAGCGGCGGGACTTGATCCCATGACCCTTAGATCATGACCTGAGCCAAAATCAAGAGTCATATGCTCAACCAACTGAGCCACTCAGGCGCCCCTTAGATATAATTTTTAAAAATATGGAACACATCATGAATTTGTGTGTCTTCTGTTCTCAGGGGCCAAGACAATCTTCTGTATCATTTCAATTTTAGTGCTGCTGAAGTGAGCATTCCATAATCTTTATCACACACAGGCACACACACACACGTGTTAATCTTGTTTAAGATTAGGTGTCAGATAAAGTAGAAGACTTGAAATCTGAGCTTTCTGATTCACTGATTTTACTGGGTGACCTTGAGCAAGTTACTTAAACCCTCAGCTTTGGTTTCCTTATCTTAAAGACAGACAAATCCATTCCTTCCCTTTTCTGATGTCATGGGGATATGGTTAAAGAAAAGCAGATGATGTGCCAACACTTTGAGTTCCTGAGACATGAGCCACATTTAATCCAATCAATGAATATCATACTCTACTCTCGTTCTTCAGGGAGACATTCTATGAAAGAGATAGCAGATAGTGCTGGCTAATTAATTATGTCACACTCACACTGTTTTAACTAGTGCAGTGAGTTCTGTTTGAATGTGACACTCTTATATAGCAGGTGCTTTCACAAGATTCTATCTGTTTATAAATCATGCTCTTTAATGAGCTTATCTAGAAAGTATAATGTTGGGATATGGGTGTGTCCTATATGTAACTATACTCAATTATGTATAACTAGTAGAATTTTTTAAATGTTAATGTATTTATTTTGAGAGAGAGCACCCACATTCAGGTGAGGGGGAGAAAGAAAGAAAGAGGGAGAGAGAGAGAGAGATGGAACGAGCGCAGAGCCCGACTTGAGGCTCAGTCTCACGAACTGTGAGATCATGATCTGAGTCGAGTGAAGAGTTGGATGCTCTATCTACTGAGCCACCCAGGTTTCTTGATAGAATTTTCTTAATAAAAGTTGACATACTTTTAAAAAATTTGGTGAATTGGTGGGGAGAAAGAACTTTCATTCATGTTTGCAAAGAGCTTTGGTTAAAAAGTGTAGAATTGTTGATTCTGTTAATATGGTATATTTTCCAGCTTCAAACACAGGTCCCAGGCCAAGTTAAAATGTTATATATAAACCAAGCTTCTGTAGCGCATACAGTCTTCTTAAAGCACACAGTCAAGGGAGGTGTGGTGGTTTAAGGGATGAACAGGCTATGAGTTTTGCATTCTGGCAAACTTTTTAACTGAGTGAATGTTTTCAGAAATCTGTGGAATGAGAATAATATTACTTACTGCCTAGCGTCATTGAAAATTAACATTTCATTTTGGTAGAGTGTATCTATTGGGGATTGGGGAGCTGTAGATACTTTCCCAAATATTTAGAAAATTAAGAAGTGAATTTTAGCTTAACCTTGGTTTACCCCTTTGGAATAGAAGCCAGATGTTCTTCAAAGTGGTAAATGAAGCTGTGTTTTATGTTGTAACTTTTCTCTCCTTTAGAAGCCCTCTGCATTTTTCTCTCTTGCTCTCTTCTATTTCTCTTTTTGTGGTACGATATCTGACATTTTGAAACCTTCTCTGAATTAATTTCACTAGGTCCTTCAGATTCCCACACATAAATACCAACAGACATTTCTTAAAATATTAGAAATTATCTGCCTTTGTCTCTGCTCTGTGGCAAATACATTTTAGCATAGAATCTATAAACCTTTATTTCTGAAGAGAACACTCTGAACCACATACAAAGGTTTTAATAAAAAAATTCTAATTATTCTGGGGTGCCTGGGTGGCTCAGTCAGTTAGTTTCTGACTTCAGCTCAAGTCATGATCCAACCGGATTCGAGCCCTGCGTTGGGCTCTGTGGCGACAGCTCAGAGCCTACAGCCTGCTTCAGATTCTGACTCCTCTCTCTGCCCCTTCCTCACTCATGCTCTTTCCCTCTCTCTCTCTCTCTCAAAAATAAATAAATATTAGAAAAAATTTAAATAATTTCTAGTTATACCATCCTTGCATGTTAACATATGTAAGGGAGGGAAACCTTTTTTTTTTACACACTTAAATTCTGTTCCTGAAGACTGTGAATTAAACTGACCAAAGATTATTGGGAGATTTCACTGGTAGTTTATTTTTCCAAAATAATATATATATTATATTATATATTATATTTTGTCAAAGCTTATTAATTTAATATTTTTAATTTTACATGCATGGGAGCTTCACAGAAAAGAAGTGAAAACCCAAAGAGACAGTTAGACCTGGGAGCTGATACACTGTTTTAACAAAGGATGACAAATGGTGGAGAAATGGCTTGACAAAGGAAAAGGAGGTTTGGGGGCAGTAAATTGTAGGGAAGTGACCAAGAAATGTATGGTACATAAGGGTTATTTAGTAAGGTTTGTTATGCAGACGCCTCTCCCGTCCTATACCTGGTGATCATCAAGAGTCTCCTCTTTTTGGTATGGGTGAGTGGGGCACCTTTACAAATGAAAATTTCCTTTGAACATGGGAAATCTATGCCCTGCTTTTCAGCAGATGGGAGAGAGCAGAGTGCCCCTCGCCAGCCACCGGCTGCCCTACCATGTCTGCTGTGTCTCAGCTGCCTTCAGCTCAAAATAATGCTCACGCCAAAATGGCATATTTTGGAGTGACATTTTGATCCACTTCAAGTTCAATAGTTGGGAAACCATTTTATCTTAGTAAGACTATTCTATTCGATATGGATTCCATTTTAATAAGACTGGAGGTATAGAGTCAAACATAGCCATAAACGAAGGCACGAACAGGCATGGCATAGCTATATTTAGCCCCTCAGTTTCCACTGCTTGCAGAGCCAGCAAGCAGGTCCCTTTGTGCAGCATACGTCTTCTGATCTGTCTTGTTTTCATGGTGAATATGTGTTCATTGTATTGATTTATAAAATAAACAGGCATTTCACGGTATGCCTCATCCAACCTTGAGGGCTGGTGATGGTCATTTTGAGGTCACTGGCATGGAATTCTACCTGTATTCCTAACACAATGCCTGTAGTGAACGAACCCGTGATTGATTTGCACTTACAAGTTATTGCATATTTTTCCTGTCTGACAGCAGCAGCGTGCAGGGTCAAAGACAGCCGGCCTCCCATGTCAGTGGTCTAGGATGGCCAGTGAAGCCACCAACATCCCAAGTCCTGTGGTGCGCCAGATTGACAAGCAGTTTCTGATTTGCAGTATATGCCTGGAGCGGTACAAGAATCCCAAGGTTCTCCCCTGTCTGCACACTTTCTGCGAGAGGTAAGCGTCCTTTGTGCTTAGAGAAGATAGTTTCACAGACTGATCTCCTACAACTTACCAAAGAGTTCTTTCCAGAATTCTTCAATTACCTATGGGAGACATTAATCTTTTGTGCTTATGACAGATATCTAGAAACATAATCATGAGTTATCAAAAATATACTCTATTTTAAATAATTACAAGTGAGAGAAAACAATCCAGTAGCTACTGACTCATTCCCACAGGGCATAGAACATTAAATATTTTAAGCTTTAAAAATTTTTTAAATTTCCCCTTTGTTTTCCATCAACTTTTGCCAACCACAGTTCCCTCATAGAGTGTCTTTGGTAAGGGCCAGGTATGGGGCGCCTGGGTGGCTCAGTCAATTCAAAGTCTGACTTCGGCTTTGATCTCATGGTTTATGAGTTCGAGCCCCACGTCGTGCTCTGTGCTGACAGCTCATAGCCTGGAGCCTTCCTCAGATTCTGTGTCTCCCCCTCTCTCTGCCCCTTCCCTGCTCATGTTCTTTCTCTCTCAGAAATAAATAAACATTAAAAAATTTTTTTAAAATCTATTATTTTCTCTCATGACACGTTAGGTAAAATACCTGGTTATTGAGGAGTTAGTTAAAAGGGAGAGCTTCCTCTCAAAGATACTTCAGAAGACACATGCTAATGGCACATTTGAACATAAGGATGTTGCAGATGAAGAAAAAAAACTGTGTGTATGAAGTAATTATAAATTACCTGAACATGCAATTTGCTATATATGAAAACACATTCCTTTGTCCTTCTTAAATAGTTTTTTCCATTGAGTTAATCAGTCATCAACATACATCTTACCTTCTTGTTTAACTTAGCATAAGCAATTAAGCACATTAAGTTTGTTAGTAATTTATCTGTGTCCTAATTTAAGTATTTGCCTAGTAAGGTTATATTTTTTTCTTAAAAATAAATATAGTAATTATGTTTTATAGCATTCTGTTAAATATATTTTCTATTATTATTAAATATACCTAATTAAACTGCTTTAATTCTTGTTATAGAATAGGAAATGGTGTTTACAATGGCTTCCAATCAATGCTAATTATATTTGCCATCCATTTACTATACATTTGTTAAAGTTGATTTACTTTGGAAGATCTCAGTCGCAACAGAATAATCACATCCTTGCTGGTGATGGATAGAGGGAGAAGTTGGATTAGTTGGATTTGTTACTGGTCGTTGTGATTTTTTGTTTGCTTTTTAGGGGGTTCTTTTGGGTGTGTGTGTAAGAGCTTTTTTTTTTTTTTTAGTAGTGGTATACAGGGCACTGGCACTTTATACTTTATTTATTTTACACTTCGGTGCAAGTACTTTGTCATTCATAGTCCAAAATGACTGAATGGAGAGTGATTCCCACACCCCCCCACTTAATGACTAGCTGAAACATTAATACCAGCTAATTGTCCCCGTGTCCCTAGGCTCCCATGGTAAGATCATTATTTGGTTTGCAGCAGTTGGCCTCTTTGTATCAAACACTGAGAGCCACTCAGTCTGAGCTTGGCAGGGCCTCCTATCTCCCTTGTTCAGTGCCCAGGCAGTCCGTTGTTTGACTCCCATTTACTTGCTCTGACAGGTGAGAAGCAATACTTCTGGGCTGTCCCAGGCCCACACCCAGCTCTCTCCTTTGGGTCTCACTCAGTCTACTTCTGTTCCTCCATCCAATGGCCGGTGGCAGAGATTTTCGAGAGCCTATCACACCAAGTCCCCATGGAATGTGTGGAGTGGGTTTCGAGAAGGTCACTGTGGTTGCAATATGGAGAAGGGTTAGAGGATACAAGGGTGGGTCACGTGCATAGAGCTGCTGCAGAAACCCAGGGAAGGGTGGTGTAAAGCAGATGACAAGGACTGGAAATGTTGGAAGGCATTTAGGAATTTCCAGCCTTTGGTGATGGGTTGGATGTGGAATATGGACAGTAAGGAAATTACTGTTTTCAGCTTGGTTCCCAGTTCCTGGTTTGTCTAGATGAATGGATGGAGGTGCTGTTTGTTGAGATGGGAAGAGGACCCAGTTTGGGGGAAAAACGTAGCTTTGGTTTTGGACACGTTGAGTTTTAGGACTTGTGAGAGATTCAAGAGGAGATGCCAAGAAAGCAGCTGGTGTAGAGATTAGGGGCTCAGAGGAGACATCTGTGGAAGGAGTAGCAATGTGGGAGTGTTGTGTTTATAGCCCTGCATGTGGATGTGATGTCCCAGGGAGAGAGGGGTGCTAATGACAGAACCCGGACTGGCTCAGTAAAAACAAAGAGCAGACAGAAGAAGGAGGACCGAGTGAGTGTGCTGTCACAAGCAAGGAAAGATAAAGTTTCAAAAAAGGAGAGGTGGGAGGCAGTGGTCACATTTAATGAGAGCCACTAAGAAGGAGAGGAGTGAAAAATGTCTGTTGTCTGTATTTAGATGCCTTCAATGACCTTAGCAAAAGCTATTCTGTTTCTGGTATTGATTCAGTGCTAGCTACTTCTGTGACATAGGAAGGTCCATTAACTTCCTTGATGTTAGTTTCCTTATCTATATAATAAAGGGAATGAGATGAAATCAGAAGTTTTTGAATTTCATTTGGCAGAACAACAGGGAAATGTTACGTAGCGTAGTCATGTAGAGCTTCGGTTCTGGTGCCCAGTTGCCTGGGTTTGAACTCCTGCTCTGCTCTTGACCACTTGAGTTTTGAGAGCAAGCAACTTTGCTTCTCTCTGCCTGTGTCACACTTAACCAACTGAGCCACCCAGGTGCCCCTTTGTTTCAGCTCAGGTCATGATTTTACAGTGTGTGAATTTGAGCCCCACATTGGGCTCTGCACTGACAGTGCGAAGCCTGCTTGCGATTCTCTGTCTTCCTCTCTCTCTGCCCCTCTCCTACTCTCTCTCTCTCTCTCAAAATAAATAAGTAAACATTAAAACATAAGTAAATAAAGTACCTACTTCATATGGTTATTGCAAGTACTATGGATCTAGTGAGGCAGGATATATGTAACTCATTATTAGCAATACATTTGCTAATTGAATGAATTAAGTTGATGCCTGTTGAGAAGAGGCAAGAAGAGATCATGTTGGTATGACACTGGGGGCCTATCCCTGCTTCAAACAAAACATTTACACTGGGATGTGTTTTTTACACGTAAGATCTGGTTATGCATTTGTATGCAAGTATGTGTATGAAATAATTAAAAATTAATTGAATATGCAATTTGCTATATATGAAAACATTTCTTTATCTTTCTTGAATAGCTTTTTCCACTGAGTTAATCATTATCAAAATACCTCTTTACCTTTTTATTTAACTTAGCAGTTAAATAAGCAGTTTAGCACTCAAAGTTTGTTAGTAATTACTTTATCTGTGGCCTAATTTAAGTATTTCAGCACTAAGAGAAAACTTTGACCTATTTCTCCCCATTGTAAAAATCCCCAAATCTGTGAACATGACACTGAATATTGTAGAGTGATGCTTTGCGACGTTTTTTTTTTAATTTTTAAAAAAAGGTTATTTATTTTTAGGAGAGAGATATTGACAATGTGAGCAGGGGAGGGGCAGAGAGAGATTGGGAGACACAGAATCTGAAGCAGGCTTCAGGCTCTCAGCGGTCATCACAGAGCCCGACGCAGGGCTTGAACTCACAAACGGCGAGATCATGATCTGAGTCGAAGTCCGTCGCTTAACTGAGCCACCCACGTGGCCCCTGCAACCTTTAATGTGCATATAAATTGCCTGATTCAGACTCAGCAGGCCTGGAGGAACATCTGAGATTCTTAACTTCTTCCAAGTTCCCGGAGAGGCCGATGCTGCTCATTTATGACAAGGCTCCCCAGAACACTACCAAAGTCAATGACATTACTCTTTTCCCTTGAGGGTTATCATTTGCCTGATCAGTTGATAGGGCCAATGGGAGTACACATTACCTCTTAGTTGCTGAAATCTTCTTTTCCTAGAAAAGGAGACTACATAGGGAGTTTCTGCAAAATAGTCCACTGGGGGCAGAGAACATGGATGGTACCTGCGAGAAGAGGTGGCCCTGCTCTTGGTCAAGAGCCCACTGTACTGACAGTCCACCTGCTTCTGCTTCCACAACAGGTGCCTGCAGAACTACATTCCTGCCCACAGTCTAACCCTCTCCTGCCCAGTGTGCCGCCAGACCTCCATCCTGCCCGAGAAGGGGGTGGCCGCGCTCCAGAACAACTTCTTCATCACGAACCTGATGGATGTGCTGCAGCGAACCCCCGGCAGCAACGTTGAGGAGTCCTCCATCCTGGAGACAGTCACCGCTGTGGCTGCGGGAAAGCCTCTCTCCTGCCCAAACCACGATGGAAATGTAAGTGAGTGGTTAGCGGACGGGGCCTGGCGAGGCGACTGCTTTGATTTGGGTGGGCTTCGGGCAGTCACAGGTTATATGCTAAAGCAGAACTCCACCTGGAGAATGAGTAATTAAAAGATATTTTAGCAGTGCTCACACTGTTTTGCTTGCTTACTTGCTCTGATCAAATTCATTTAAGTAATAAAATCAATCTTCATTGTGTCTAACAGCACGTATTATTAGTGTCCTGGGAGAGGAAATACGTAACTATTTGCACACTGTGTATTCTTGACCCACATAAATATCTATATAGTAAATTATGGATAAAGATTAAGAATAGATAAATTTTGCAAATTTAGAATGAATATTAAAATATGAATTAATTACAGTTCTTCGTTTTTCTTATGAGGGAAATTTTTCTCCTGCTCCATTAGGCCCTAATCCTTAATAAGAAATAGAATTTGAAGATGTGTGAATCCTTAATAATAGACTCTAGATTTTAATTCAAGCATATTTCCTGCTACTGGCAAGCATAATAGCTGTTAAAAGCCTAGGAGGACCTGTGTGTACTATCAAATAACTGATTAATGATAGCTATGTCACCTGAAGTTGGCTTTGGATTCCAACTGCCTGATTCAAACCCCCGCTCTTCAGTTTATTCTGTGTTAGTTTTGGCAAGTTTATTAAACTCTGTGTGTCTCACTTTCTCATCTGTAAAGAAGAAGTAATAATAGTATTTACTAACGGCGCCTGAGTGGCCCAGTCGGTTAAGCATCCAAATTTGGCTTAGGTCATGATTTCACAGTTTGTTGAGTTCAAGCCCCAAGATGGGCTCTGTGCTGACAGCTCAGAGCCTGGAGCTGCTTCAGATTCTGTGTCTCCCTCTGTCTCTGCCCCTCCCCCGCTTGCAGTCTGTTTCTCTCTCTCCCTCTCTCTTTCTCTCTTCCAAAAATAAATAAACATTAAAAGAATTAAATAATAGCATTTACTATATGGGATTACTTGGAGAAGTAAGTGTTTAAAACATATAAAGCATTATAGTAAGTGCTTGATAAATGTTAGCTATTAAAATTATTTCTCAGCAATGACTTTATGCACTCTTTCTTTATAATGGCCACTTCAAAAGTATTAGAAACTGCTTATAATATAAGGCATGGCTATAATAAAACCACTATCAAGCAAGCTATTATTGCTAGAGCAAAGCAATAATTATTAGGCATAACTATTGTTTATTTAGCTGATTTCATACCACTCTCTCTGCCCACCACACTGCAGCCTCACTGGTCTTGAACTTGCCAAGTGGTTTCCCACCTTGGGGCTTAACTATTCTCTATGCCATCTGCCTGGAACACTCCCTTGCTAGCTCACCCTCATCCTTCATGTCTCAGCCCAACTTTCTTCTACACAGAGCAGTCTTCTCTAACTGGCTGTCTGACGCAGACCACCTCTGACACCCACTTAAGTAGCCATTACGTCACTTCCTGGATTTCCTTCCTGGCATCCACCATGCTCTTCTTGACTTCCTCTGTGTATTTGTTGGCCAGTTGATCTTCTGGCTTTACTTTTAGAAAAGCAAAGCTCCTTCTGGAGCTCTCCAGAAGGTCAGGGACCATGTTCACCCTTATATTGCTAACACTGAGCACAGTATGTTCTGCATGGAAATGTGGAAACAAAAAGAGACTGTCTGTCCTGAACTTGC
The DNA here is from genome assembly GCA_017311185.1 of Proteles cristata cristata. Lineage (NCBI taxonomy): Eukaryota > Metazoa > Chordata > Mammalia > Carnivora > Hyaenidae > Proteles > Proteles cristata. The sequence goes on along the minus strand of JAESUZ010004142.1, from coordinate 2,180,610 downwards.
TCGAACAAGGAATCAGCCACCGTCACTTATGTTTCAGCAAAGACTCAAAGGCAGGCAGAGGAGTGAGAAAGCTCTACAGCAGATAAAAGGGAAGGCTTTAGGGATGCTCTCTTTGGAGGCTGTTGGCATGGGGAAGCTGGAGTCAGACTAACTAGAATTGGGGCATCCTACGTGATTGGTTAGAAATACATATTTGGCTTTCTCTGGTTGGTACCAAGTGGAAGTGAAAATAAACATTAGAGAGCCTATCAGTAATCAATCCCTAGCCATTTGGGGCCAATTATAGATCTTATTTAGGTTTTGGGATTATTCCTAGAGATAGTAGTCTGACTTCCTACAAGTAGAAGTGGTAGGCTGGCTTCCTGGGTTGTTTATTGTAGATAAGAGGTTGCTTTCCTGGTCAGGTTGTGGATCAGAGATCTATTTTTTATGTATTATCCAGCCTTTGTCCAGTTGTAAATTCAGCTTCTTAGAAGTCAGTCAATAACTATTCGCTAAACCAATGTGCCAGGCACCATGCTTGACTTCGTACACACCACTCTGCAAAGTAGGTATTAGTTAACTTCATTTTATTTATTTATTCATTCATTCATTAATTTATAGTTACCTTCATTTTATAGATGAAGAAATTGAGGTTTGAACAGTTTAAGTCCCAAGGCTGATTAACACATCATAAAAGCTAGACCAGGAAACAATAATACCCTGAGCTTTTTGGTAGCCAAAATAAGAGAGACATTGTGGATTTTACATCTTTAATTATTTAATTGAAAGCACACCAGGCTGTCAATAACCACAATTTTCCATGCAGTGTACTCCGAGGGAGAATTACCATGTAACTTTTGTAAAAGAAACTTTAGATAGTGCCTTCAATTAGTTTGAGCATTCTTTTATGACCATTTCTCACACGGACTCTCGCTGTGGCTGTCTCCCTGTAGAGGAGCTCTAGTTCGGCTCAGGTCATGATCTCACGGTTTCTGGGATCGAGCCCCTTGTCAGGCTCTGTGCTGACAGTGCTGAACCTGCTTGAGATTCTCTCTCCCTCTCTCTCTGCTCCTCCCTTGCCCTCTCTCCCATGCTCTCTGTCTCTCAAAATAAATAAACATTTTTTTAAAAAATTAAAAGTTCAATTCAAAAAGTTAGGGAAAACAACAAAGTAAATATATGGAACACAAAAGAAAGAAAATAATAAAGTTAGTTTGAAAGTAATGAAACAATTGAGTTAATAAATCTAAGAGCTGATTTTTTTAAATTAATGAAATAATTTGATATCTGATAAAACAACAAAAGAAAAATATATTGAATTAAGACTCTAACAGATGTCAGTACAGGTAAAAGGAATGTTTTAAAATGAGTAAATGCTATGTGCTAAAGGCTAATATACTTGAAAGTCTAAATGAAATGGATGATTATCTAGGAAACTAAAAATGATCATGACTGCTAATTTTGAAGGAAACTGGTAAAACTTAATTTGAAACTGAATTCCTTCAAACCTATATAAAACAAATATGATTCTTAGTATGTTTAGACTGCATCATAAGAAAAGATAGAAAACTCCCCAATCCACTCAAGATATCCTCATAACTCTAATACCAAAATCTAGTGAAGGCAGAAGAAGAAAACTGTTAATCATTCAATTTATGAAAATAACTGGAAAATTCTTAATTAAAATGCCCCAGCAAATTCTTACTATTTAAGAGTTAAGAATTAAGAAAAATATGAACATCACAGAAGAACATGGGCAAAGAACTCAGAAAGTCCACAGAGGACATGTAAATGGCTAATAATAGTATGAGAAAAAAATGTCAAGCTTCACAAATAATTACATCTTTTCAAATTGATTTTTAAAGATAATAAGCAGTGATGATGAGGATATGGGGAGACGTTTTCACTTGCTCTGGGCGGGAGGGTAAATTGCTCTTCAGAAAGTTTATGTCAGTTTGCCGAACTATAATGAGTGTTTTTACAACTTCCTATCCATTAATTCAGTAATTCCACTAATAGAAATATTTCTAAGGAAGTAGCTGGAGAATGAAGATTGAAGAATGTTAATTGAAAATTTTAGATTAGAGTAAAAATCAGAAATAATCTGAATGTGTACTATTAGGGAAAGGCCTAAATTATGGTAAGTCCATATAACTGACTCTTGGGTAGCCATTGAAACTGATGTTTTGGTAACAAATGACATTTACGCTAGTATGTGAATATGCGTGTGTGTTTATATAGACTTGTTGTTTAATTAGTAAGACCACAGTGTATATTCTGTGTTGCTTAAAGGACAGAACTCCTTAAGATGTATTTCTTGGGCACACCTCAGCAACAGAGGCCCCTGATGCCACCAGCTGCTATGCAAAATCTCTCTTAGAGATGCTGATTCTAGCGAAGTTAAAGAATCCTTTCTCTTGTCTCCCCTCCAAACATACTGCATCAAACCCACTAAAACTTAGATCTATCTAGAATTTGAATCCATTAAGGTAGATGAAGCTAAAAAAAGTATGTTTTGGGTGATTTCTCTATGCTGGGTCATTATTATTCTTTGGAATCATAAAATTTATAAACCAGCAAGAGGTCTTGGAAAGGCACACAGCATGTGCCTTGAATTGTTCTATTGTTTCATCATAGATTGTAGTTCACTGCTGCTGCTTTGAAACGGGGTCCTCATTGCATATTCAAGCCAAACACACGCAATATTGCAGATAAATTGCTGCAGTTAATTGCCATGGGTAAATCTTTAAAAATAATTCAAGCGTCTGAAGGTTAATAAAATCTAGTAATTAACAATAAAGCAGGATGTTGTCCTCATAAACTGCCTGGTGCTGATTAGCTCATGTGGATGAAAGCCTGTCATTTACTTTAAGTGCTGTGACACTATCTGTCTTCTAATTAAACTGCCATGGCTGCATTGTCCAAATACAGAGAAAAATGGGAATAATGTCAGTGATGTAAGAGGTTCTTAGCGCGTAAAGAAGATATTTGAGCTCATGTCTCATGGTCCCAGAACCACAAATAATCATTAAATCCTGTTATGGCTTGCTTAGGCACCTTACTAACAAGGATGTTAAGAGGTGCAAAGCAGAGGTCCTCATTAAGAATGCCCTGCCACTAACAAGTCCCCACTTCCACAGTCCTCAGGGCCGTCCCAAGGCCCTGACCACCCTTAATAGCATGTTAGTCATGCATATGGTCATCCCTTGTCATCTTCACAAGTGGTGTCTACCTGTCAACAAAAATAAGCTAGTCCTGGCCTCTGGCCCATCCCCCTGCAAGAACAAACACCAGCATTATCTCACTCAAGATGGATGAGCTTAGCCTAGTCTCACACTTGACGCAATTAACTCTCAGCTTGAGTCAAAGCTGCCAGACCCAGAGCACAAGCATGTGAGAATGACTAGCTATTCACAAGTCAGAATGATTTTAGGGCCTTTGTTTCCAAGAAACACTTAGGATTCGCAACCAGGGACAGTCACCTAGGTGTGTTGCTCTCTCTTCAAAGATATGTGCATTTTAAAAAATTAATTAGTGGAATTTTTTAAAATTAATTTTTCAATTAAGGGAAAATTCACATAACATAAAATTAAACAATTTAACCATTTAAAAGTATACAACTTAGGGACACCTGGTGGCTCAGTCAGTTAAGCGTCTGACTTTGGCTCAGGTTGTGATTTCATGGTTCACAAGTTCGAGCTCTGCATCAGGCTCTGTGCTGACAGCTCAGAGCCTGGAACCTGCTTCAGATTCTGTGTCTCCCTCTCACTCTGCCCCTCCCCTCTCTGTCTCTGTTTCTCTCTCTCAAAAATAAAAACAAAAAAAAATTTTTTCAAGTATACAATTCAATGGTATATTCAAGAGGTTGTGCCACTCTCACCACTAATTCCAGAACTTTTTCATCATGCCACTCCCCATTCCCCCCATCCCGAACCCCTGGCAGTCACCAGTCTGCATGCTGTCTCTGCAAGGTTTGTCCATTATAGACATTTCATATAAATCAGTCATAAATTATGTGGCCTCTTGAGTCTGGCTTCTATCACTCAGCATAATGTTTTAGAAGTTCATCTATATTGTAGCATATAGCCAAATTGCATGCCTTTTTATGACTAAATAATATTCCATTGTCTGGACATACCACAATTCCTTTGCCCATTCATTAGTTGATGGATATTTATGTTATTTCCAGTTTTGGCCTATTATGACTAGTGTTATGAACATTCGTATACAAATTTTTGCATGGATGTATGTTTATAGTTATCTTGGGTATATACCTAGGAGTTGAATTCCTGGGTCACATGGTAATTCTGTATTTTACTTTTGAGGAGCCACCAAACTGTTTTCACAGTGATTGTACCAGTTTACATACCCACCAGCAAAGTACGAAAGTTCTAATTTTTCCACGTTTCCACCAACACTTGTTACTATCTGACTTTTTGAGTCTAGCCACCCTAGTCAGTGTAAAGTATCTCATAGTGGTTTTGATTTGGATTTCTTTAGGGACTGAGAATGTTGAGCATATTTTTGTGTGTGCAAATTGGCCATTTGTATATTTTCTTTGGAGAAATGTCTTTTCAAGTCATTTGCCAATTTTTGAATTGGGTTCTTGAGTTGTAGGGTTTCTTTCTATTTTCTGGATACTACATCCTTATCAGATATGTGAAGAGCAAATATTTCTCCTATTATTTTCACTTTCTTTTTTTAAAGATTTTATTTTTAAGTAATCTCTACACCCAACATGGGACTCGAACTCACAACCCTGAGATCAAGAGTTGCATGCTCTACTGACTGAGCCAGCCAGGTGCCCCTCTTTTCACTTTCCTGATAGTATCTTGATAGTACCCTTGACCCACGAGATTCTATTTTGATGAAGTCCAATTTATCTATTTTTTGTTGTTGCTTGTTCTCTTGGTATCTAGAAAACCATTACCCAATCAAAGGTCATAAAGATTTACTCCTATGGTTTTTTTTTTTTCCTAGGAGTTTTATAGTTTTAGCTCTTACATTTAGGCCATTAACCTATTTTGAGATAATTTTTGTATGTAGAGTGAGGTATGCATTCCACTTTATTCTTTTACATGTGATAACCAGTTGTCTTGGCATCATTTGTTGAAAAGACTGTTTTTCTCCATTGAGTGATCTTGGCATTCTTGTCAAGAATCAGTTGAGCATCCATGTATGGTTTGACTTCCGGACTGTCCGTTCTATTCCATTGATCTGTATGTCTATCCTTATGCCAATAACACAGTATTTTCATTACTCTATCTTGGTACTACATTTTGAAATTGATAAGTCTAAGTCTTCCAATTTTTTTCCCAAGATTGTTTTAGCTATTCAGAGTCCCATGCAATTCCATCTGAATTTTGCGAATAGTTTGTTCACTTTTGTGAAAAAAGGACGCTTAAATTTTGATAGATACTTCACTGAATCAATAGTTCAATTGTGGGAATGTTGCCCTGTTAACAGTATTAAGTCTTCCTATTCATGAGCATGGAGTATCTTTACATTCATTTCCATTATTTAGGTATTCTTTAATTTCTTTCAACAATGTTTTGTAATTTTCAGTGAACAAGTCTTACACCTTCTTGGTTAAATGTATTCTGAAGTATTTTCTATTCTCTCTGATGCTATTATAAATGGAATTGTTTTCTTGATTTCATTTTTGGATTGTTCATTGCTAGCATCTAGAAATACAACTGATTTTTGTTTGATGATCTTGTATCCTACAACTTTGCTGAATTCATTTGTTAGTCCTAATATTTTGTGTGGGGGGGGTATTCTATGCTTTTCTGTATATAAATTCATATCCTGTCTGAATAGAGAAATTCTTACCTCTTCATTTCCAATTTGAATGCATTTTATTGCTTTTTCTTGCCTAAATGCACTGGTTAGAACTTCCAGTACATTGCTGAATAGAAATGGCAAGAACGAACATCTTTATCTCATTCCTTATCTTAGGGGGTTATCATTAGGTATGATGTTGGCTATAGGATTTTTGTAGATACCTTTTATCAAGTTGAGGAACTTTTCTTCCATTTCTAGTTTAATAAGTGTTTTTTTTTTTTTATCATAAATGGTGTTGGATATTGTCAAATGTTTTTTTTCTGCATCAACTGAGGTGACCATGTGGGGTTTTCCCCTTTATTCTCTTAATGTGGTGTATTACATATGTTGATTTCTGTATGTGAACTACCTTTGCAGTACTGGGATAAAATCTCCTTGGCCATATTGTATAACTCTTTGTATATGCAGCTTGATTCAGTTTACCAGTATTTTGTTAAGGGTTTTTGCATCTATATTCATAAAGGATATGAACTTTACTTGTGATGTTTTTGGCTTTCATATTAGGGTATTGCTGGCCTAATAGAATGAGTTAGGATATGTTTCTTCCTCTTCTATTTTTTGAAGAATTTGGAAGGATTATGTTAATTCTTCTGTAAGTATTTGGTGGAATTCATCAGTGAAGCCATCTGGTCATGGACTTTTCTATGTTAGAAATTTTTTAAATACTGGTTCGATATCCTATCATAGGTCTATTCAGATTTTCTATACAGTCAGTTTTATTAGTTTGTGTATTTCTAAGAATTTGTCCATTTTATCTATGTTACTCAATTTGTTGGCATACAACTGTCCCTAGTATACTGTTTGTCAATTTTTTTAAATCTTTACAGAGAACCAACTTTTGGTTTCATTGATTCTCTCTATTGTGTTTCTGTTTTCTATTTTATTTACCTTTACTTTCATCTTTATCATTTTCTTCCTTCTTCTTGTTTTGGTTTTAATTTGTTCTTCTTTTTCCATTTCTTTAAGGTTGAACCTTAAGCTATTGATCTTTCTTCTATTTAAAAAATTGTTTTAATGTTTATTTTCTTGAGAGAGTGTGAAAGAGTATGAGCAGGGGAGGAGCAGAGAGAAAGGGAGACATAGAATCCGAAGCAGGCTCCAGGCTCTGAGCTGTCAGCCCAGAGCTGACTGACTGACTCAACTGACTGAGCCACCCAGGCACCCCATAAGATCTTTCTTCTTTTTAAACTCGGCATTTACATAAAAAGTTTTGCTCTTAGAACTGTCTCTCATAAGTTTTGGTGTACTGTGCTTTCATTTTTACTCATCTCAAAGTATATTCTAATTTCCCTTGTGATTTCTTCTTTGACGTATTGTGTAAGAGTAAGTTATTTAATTTTCATGTATTTGTTAATTTTACAGATTTCCTTCTGTTATTGATTTCTAATTTAATTTCATTGTAGCTAGAAAAAATACTTCCATGACTTTAATCTTTTTTAAATTTATTGAGAGTTTTTTACCCAATATATGGTCTATTCCAGAGAACGTTCCATGTGTACTTGACAAAAATGTGTATTCTGTTATTAAATGGAGTGCTCTATATGTCTGTTAGGCCTAGTTGGTTTATATTCTCAAATTCTGTGTTTCTTCATGGATCTTTCATCTAATTGTTCTATCACTAATGAAAGTGGGTTACTGAGATCTCCAACTATTATTGCTGAACTCTTCATTTCTCCCTTCAATTCTGTCAGTTTTTGTTTCATATATTTAGGGACTCTCATGTTGGGTCCATAATTGTTTGTAATTGTTATATCTTCACAATGAATATATCATCTTATAATTACATAATGTCTGCTTTTGTCTGTTGTAACAAGTTTTGTCTTAAAGTCTATTTTATCTGATATTAGAATAGCCACTCCAGTTCTCTTCTGATTACTATTGGCATGGAATATCTTTTTCCACCCTTTTAATTTCAATCTATTTGTGTCCTGGACTCTAAAATGTGTTTCCTATAGACAGGATACAGTTGATTCATTAAGGAGTTTTTTAATACCTGCTTTGTGCAAAAAATTAGTTAGGCTCTTTGTAGGAGAGTTCTTGAGCACAGGAACTTCAAATCTTATAAATGTTTCAGAAGACTGGAGTATGAATAAAAGTGCTTTGGTGGGAAGATTCACTTTGTGAAAATCCACTAACCTTTAATAAGACTTATGCCATTTTTTTTCTGTTTTTTAAAAATTTTTAATGTTTATTTTTGAGAGAGAGAGAGAGGGAGACACAGAATCTGAAGCAGGCTCCAGGCTCTGAGCTGTCGGCACAGAGCCAGACGCGGGGCTCAAACTCATGGCGGGTGAGATCATGACCTGAGCTGAAGTTAGACGCTTAACTGACTGAGCCACCCAGGCACCCTGACTTATGCCATTTTCTGTACATATGTTATACTTCAAGAAAAAGATCCCTCCAGGGGTGCCTGGGTGGCTCGGTCAGTTAAGCATCCAACTTCAGCTCAGGTCATGATCTCACGGTTCATGGGTTCGAGCCCCGCGTCGGGCTCTAGCTCAGAGCCTGGAGCCTGTTTCAGATTCTGTATCTCTCCCTCTCTCACGCTGACCCTCCCTCTGTTCACGCTGTCTCTCTCTCAGAAATAAATCATTAAAAATTTTTAAAAAAAAGAACGAAAAAAATCCCTCCAAAGAGTACTTTGGGAATTCAAAATTATAAGTTATTTTCATCCAAGAGGATAGGGAAATGCCTCCTTAAGGAAACTAACTTTTTGTTCTTTTTTGCTTTATGTTCTGTTGTTACTAAGAGTTCATCATAATCAGGATAAGGTGCCGTTATTTTCCTGTAAGCAGATGATATCATCATCATCATCATTATCACCATTGTTGCTGCTACATCATGCCAATGCCACATCTGAGTTTTTTGTGTATTTTAACCTAGTGAATCCTCATAGCAGCCCTTTGAAGTAGGTTACCATTATTGTCTCCATTTGTCAAAGGAAAATTTGAATCACAGTGAGGTTACATAAGTGGTAGAGCCAGGATGCAAATTGTTGAGTACAGATTATATCTCTTTTTCTTTAATGTTTATTTTTTTTAAATTTTTTAAAATGTTTTATTTATTCCTGAGAGAGAGAAAGAGAAAGAGAGAGAGAGCGCGCACATAAGCAGGGGAGGGTCAGAGAGAGAGGGAGACACAGAATCTGAAACGGGCTCCAGGCTCTAAACTAGCTGTCAGCACAGAGCCCGATGCAGGGCTCGAACCCACGAACCATGAGATCATGACCTGAGCCGAAGTCGGACGCTTAACCGAGTGAGCCACCCAGGTGCTCCTAATGTTTATTTATTTTTGAAAGGGAGAGAGATGGAGTACAAGTGGAGGAGGAGGAGGAGGAGAGGAGAATCTAAAGCAGGCTCCAGGCTCTGAGCTGTCAGTACAAAGGCCTGACACAGGGCTTGAGCTCATGAACTGTGAGATCATGGCCTGAGCCAAAGTTGGACACTTAGCTGACTGAGCCACCCAGGCACCCCCAACTTATCTCTTAGAGAGTATCATTTCTCAAAGTATGGTCCAGGAACCCTTATGCATCCCCTACCCCTTTGGGGGGTAGGTTGGCAGTCCACAAGATCAAAACTGTATTTAAAATAATTCTAAGACGTTATATGGCTTTTTCACCCCTGTTCTCTCAAGAGTATACAGTGGAATTTTCCAGAGACAATATGATGTGTGCTATCACAACAGATTGAATGCAGAAGCAGATGAGAATCTAGCTGCCTACTAGTAAGCCGGACACTGAAGAAAAATTTTTAAATGGAAAACAATGCTATTCCTGTCACAAAATTTCTTGTTTTGCAAAACAGTTATTTTTCATGTTTTATATTATTCATGTTAACATTTAATGGGCTTATTATTGCTTTTAATTAATATTTAAAATCTTTGTTTCAGTTTTTAATATAAATAGCTATAGATACAATTCACACAAATAAAAGCACTGTGGAGTCCTCAATAATTTATAAACAGTGGAAAAAGGTCCTAAGATCAAGAAGTTTGAGCATCACAGCCCCACACTGTTCTGCTCTAGGGAAGTAACCATGGAAAATCTGGCTTTGTGGCCACAGCAGCCGCTTTGGGGTCTTAACCACCTCTGTTTGAGACGTGGCACTTAAAAATTTATCCTTCCTTTTCTTCTGTGAAACTGGACATATTGCCTACATCCTGGGAAAGCCGTGAGAATGAAATGAGAGAATGCCTACTAAAGGCCTAGTGCCTAGTAAGCCTTCGGTTAGTGGCCTCGAACCTGGGATTGTTTTTGTGTTACCTGCAGGTGATGGACTTTTACTGCCAGTCTTGTGAGACCGCCATGTGTCGGGAGTGCACTGAGGGGGAGCACGCAGAACACCCCACAGTCCCCCTCAAGGATGTGGTGGAGCAGCACAAGGCCTCACTCCAGGTCCAGTTGGACGCCGTCAACAAAAGGTGCACACACCTCCCCCAGGCTCCCCACTGGCTGTCATGCATGAGGCCTGGCCTCCCTATCTCTTGTCTCCCTGGGTTCATGCCATCTAAACAAAGTCTCCTTTGTGTGTCTGTAGTTATGAACTAGTAAGTGATTAGGGTCATCCCCTACCCCTTGGTCAAATTCCAATGCCCTTATGTTATGAGTGGTGGCATTTTTGTTTTTATACCTCAGAATGATTAAATGAATAAAATAAATTCCAGGAAAATGCTCCCAGCAGATTTTCTGAAATTCATGCCTGAAACCAGGCTCCCCTGAGGAGCCTTTCTTAGCTGCTCTTGACAGATACAAGACCATTGTGCTGACTGTCACTGGCTCCTCTCTGTTGGAGCCCAGCAAAATGGTGCCGACCAGTGATTGCTCAATTTTCCTTATGTTTTCCTGCTTCCAGTCTTTCTCTTTGGCATGGAAATGAAGGAACAGAGTAGCAGTGTGATACACAAGAAAGACCAAAGAGAGGAAATAAACAACCAGCAGAAAGTAAATCTTGTCACCAATAGTTGTAGTGAGAAGAGTGTGGTTATTCTGTAATAATTAAAGGAACTTGGAAACTTGCAAAATGTTCCCAGGAAACTCTGAGTTTGGAGAAGATTTCATATGATTAGCTATACATTTAGAACCTGGTTATCAATTGTGGGCAATTATTCATACCCTCGGGAGACCTTTGGCAAGCCTGGAGACAGTTTAATGTCATAACTGTGTGTGTGGTGGGGAGGGGGTGCTGTTGGCATATGGTACAAGACAGAATGCTGCGAAACATTGTATAACACACAGGCTAGTCCCCTGCGACAAAGACCTACAATATTATAGTGTCAAGTTTGAGAAGGCTTAGTTCAGAGTGAGGAGAAGCCATGGGGTTCAGAGAGCCTCAAAGCTTTGTAGCATCAATTGTTAAAATTAGGTGATTGATTACTTGAACTAGACATGGACCCTCAGAGTCTCTTCTCTCAAAGGGAGTAATTACATCATGACTTATTCATCCTATTCTCCAGTTATTACTTTTTAAAGATGATGAAAGGCAAAGAAAATGTTTTTTGACAAACATAGTGTTTAGATAGATATTTTCCTATTTCTGGATTGATGTTAAATAATGATCTTTAATGACTGTCCTCTAGGCTCCCAGAAATAGATTCTGCCCTTCAGTTCATCTCAGAAATCATTCATCAGCTAACCAACCAAAAGGCCAGCATTGTGGATGACATCCATTCTACCTTTGATGAGCTCCAGAAGACTTTAAACGTGCGCAAGAGCGTGCTGCTTATGGAACTGGAAGTCAACTATGGCCTCAAACATAAAGTAAGATTCCAGCCATTCTTTTTCTTTAAAAATTTTTAATGTTTTTCATTTATTTCTGAGAGAGAGACAGCATGAGCAGGAGAGGGTCAGAGAGAGAGAGGGAGATACAGAATCCGAAACTGGTTCCAGGCTCTGAGCTAGCTGTCATCCCAGAGCCCACTGTCAGCACAGAGCCCATCGCGTGGCTCGAACCCACAAACCTTGAGATCATGACCTGAGCCGAAGTCGGATGCTTAACCGACTGAGCCACCTAGGCGCTCCATATTCCAACCATTCTTGTAGATATCCTGTAAGAGACATGATATCCCCAGGACTTCACTGCACCAGCTTATTGTGTTCTAAGAACAGCAAAGGGGACTTAGATGGGTCCTTAAGTGTCACTGCTGTGTAGTGAAACTAGTTTTCATTTCATGGCACACCCAGCTGTTTTTTCCTTCTTCCTTCCAGCAAACCTCTATGATTCTGTAACCTTAGGTACCAATCTATAATTTGACACAAGTCAAGATTGACTGTAAAGTAATGCTTTCAGGATTCAGGGTTAAACTGGATTATCTTCCTTCCTTAATTACAATGTCTAATAGTCTCTCTCTCTCTCTCTCTCTTTTTTTTTTTTTTTGTCTAATAGTCTCTTAATTGCTCTCTCATCCACACCAACCTGTTAGTCAACTTCAAAGTGAACCCTGACAGCAGCCTTTAACACGTCTGGTCACAAAAACAGGGATCAAAAGCTTCTGCTATTCGGGTGTGGAGAGTTCTCATTTGTTTAGTTTCTGTTTCAGCTTTGGGTGCTAAGGGGAATTTAGGACATTGCAGAGGGATACTGAATAATTAATAGTTCAGATGCCAGGCATAGCAATTTGTTTTCCAGGCTCCGGGTGGTGACGTTTCTGCTTGTCCCTAGCAAAAACACATGACCCAAGAAATATGTGTGTGGGAGAGTCTGGGCGAGGCGGAAGGGAACGAGAAGGCACTGCGAATGCAATTCAGAGTCCTCCATTAGAAGCGGGTTCGGTGGGCCAAATTAAATACCACTTGTGGAGAACTACGGGTGGGGGCAGAACTACCCCTACCGGTAACCGCCGGCGGAGGGCGCTGTCCGGGCGCGCCAGGCGCGCACCGTCCAGCGCGCGGAGAAGCGCTCACCCGGCCTCGCCTTTTGACCCCGCAGGTCCTTCAGTCTCAGCTGGATACTCTGCTCGAGGGGCAGGAGAGTATAAAGAGCTGCAGCAACTTCACCGCACAGGCCCTGAACCATGGCACGGAGACGGAGGTGCTGCTCGTGAAGAAGCAGATGAGCGAGAAGCTGAACGAACTGGCCGACCAGGATTTCCCGCTGCACCCGCGCGAAAACGACCAGCTGGATTTCATCGTGGAGACCGAGGGGCTCAAGAAGTCCATCCACAACCTGGGGACGATCTTAACCACCAACGCCGTCGCCTCGGAGACGGTGGCCACGGGCGAGGGGCTGCGGCAGACCATCATCGGGCAGCCCATGTCCGTCACCATAACGACCAAGGACAAAGACGGGGAGCTGTGCAAGACGGGCAACGCCTACATCACCGCGGAGCTGAGCACGCCCGACGGCAGCGTGGCCGACGGAGAGATCCTCGACAACAAAAACGGCACGTACGAGTTTCTGTACACTGTCCAGAAGGAAGGGGACTTTACCCTCTCTCTGCGACTCTACGACCAGCACATCCGAGGCAGCCCGTTCAAGCTGAAGGTGATCAGGTCGGCCGACGTGTCTCCCACCACCGAGGGCGTGAAGAGGCGCGTCAAGTCCCCGGGAAGCGGCCATGTCAAGCAGAAGGCGGTGAAGAGACCCGCGAGCATGTACAGCACTGGGAAACGAAAAGAGAATCCCATCGAAGACGATTTGATCTTTCGAGTGGGTAAGGAGAAAGCGCCGCCGCGCCTGAGCGTTGCTGTGGTTACGGGGCAACTGGGAAAGCGTTGTTGCAGACGCGAACGTTGCAGGTCAGGACTTGGACCTGACCGTGTTGGGAGACACTGGTGCATGGTATTGGGTGAGCTTATGCAGCCTTCTTCGGAGAGTTTATGGTTGATTTTCCGCTTCTCCTCCCTCCTCCCCTTTTCTCTTTCTCTTCTTCAGCCTCCCTCTCCCCCTCCCCCTCCTTCCGTTCCCCCTTGCCCATTAGCCTCTCTCCCCACCCCCCAAGTCTTCCCCACCTCGTCTTTTTCCCCTCCCCCTCGTCTCTAGGCCCCTCTCTTCCCCCTCCTTCCCCTTCCTTCTTCCTCTCCCCCACCCCTCTCTGCCCATTTTCCTCGCTCCCCCTTCCTCCTCCTCTGTAACACAAGTGCCACATATTCATCGTAGAAAATTAGAAACCGAAAATAAGCACAAAGAGAGACAGAAAAATCACTGTACTCACAATCCGGAACTTTTAAAGGAAATGTTGGCAACCTCACCCCCACCCCCACCCCTGCCATAGGAATGTCTTTAGAATGCTCCTGCCAAAACCAAAGGCAGAGATTCTTGATCACTATATCAGATAACTTCATTGTTTCTCTGACATATGCCGGCTCCTGCCGAGCTGTGGGCAGAAGGTCTGGTGCCTCCCTGTACAATGCTTCTGCACTGTAAGGGCTGCGGGTGCGGGGCACGATGCATTCATTCATTACAAGTTGTGGTCATTTTCAGTCGGGTGTAGCTGGAGAGCAGCCCCAAAGAGGGGAGGGTGGGTGGAAATCTGGAGAATGGAATGGGGTTGGAGCAGAAGCTGAGGTTTTAGGATGAGCCAATAGATTTTGAGAATGCGGATCTCAAATTCTCTTGTTTGATTTATTGCCTCTGATTTTTTTTAACTGTTTATTTTCTCAGTAGAAACCAAACTAAATGTAAATATCAATGGACTTTGTAATTCTTAAGAACAAAAGCCTGCATTTTAGTTAATGTTTCCAAAAGTAGCTCCATCCTGTTTATCTTTCTGCCTCCTAAGTCCCGAATTGCAACACCTCTGAGAGGTGCTGCACAGTATATTAACTGACACACATCGGCTCTGGGTCAAGAAGATTGGCGGGGGGGGTGGGGGGGGGATGCCTAGGTGGGTCAGTCGGTTAAGCCTCCGACTTCGGCTCAGGTCACAATCTCACGATTCGTGGGTTTGAGCCCCGCGTCGGGCTCTGTGCTGACAGCTCAGAGCCTGGAGCCTGCTTCAGGTTCTGTGTCTCCCTCTCTCTCTATCCCTCCCCTGCTCACACTGCCTCTCTCTTAGATATAAATAAAACATTAAGAGTTAAAAAACAAAAAGAAGATTGGGGAGACCTTGGCCTCATTGAAGGAAACAGACTTTTTTTCTCTTTTACCGCAGAACCTTTAGAATCTGCCAGTGTTCACTTGTAAAGTCTCCAAGACAGGAGAGGGATAACAGGCAACACTTCCACCAAGCTTTTCTGAGCAGAGAACTTTTTCCATGGAACATCTTGGGAAACTAAGGCTCCTTGGAACATTCTTGGGCAGAGCTGCTTTGTGTTAATATTTTTGGCTGAGTCTTGTAAAGACCGTGATAGGATATGTGACTTGTCCGTTCCGAGCATGGAGTCTTCCCACATTCACTAGCCGTATGTGCCATGTGGGTGGGAACCTGGAGGTAGACTTGCAAAGCAGAATGGATGAGTTGGGGCTGGAGCTGGAGGGGGGGGACTGGGAGCCTCCCAGGCCTGCCACTCTGGTTCTGCCACTTCCTTGAACTTGGGGCAGGTCTCTTACCTTCTCTGGGCTCCAGTTTCCATGTCTATATAATTAAAATACACAAATATCTGCTTCTCAGAACTGTTCTGAGTTTCAGGCTTCATGCCTGGTATGTTGGAGGAGCTAAATAAACGAGATCTATTGGATTTGCACATGCAAATGAAGGTCATTAGATTTTCCCTCCCACCTTTTCTTAAGACAAAAAAAAAAAAGAAACAAAACCCTCCGTGCTGCCCAGTGATCTCCTTCACTGAGAACAAAGTCAGTCACCTGTTCAGTTTTTCCTCCAACCTCCTCCTTCCCCACCCCCTGCCCCAGCCAGTGACCCCAGTCTCCTTACCCCAGCAGTATGCCAAATAGAGAAAGGCAAAGATCTGGGTCTGAACTCTAATTCTCCTCAATAGTTGGGCAGGTAGCTTACCCTTTCTGAACCCAGGGCTCAGTTACTGGTAGCTATTATATATCAATTGTTATTCATTTTAATCACCATCATCTCTACCTGTAGTTCTCACTTGATGTACCTCTAAGGGTCTTTTTACCCCCAATCATATTCCCAGCTCCTACCCCAGGGAGAAGGGGGTATATCCTTCATGCCTCCTACCAGTTGAGAATTCACTGGTGATTCACTGGCCCTGATGGAAAGGTGTTTTAAGTCTTTAAACATCTGTAAAGAGCTTAGAACAGTGCCTGGCATACAGCTCTATGAGTTTATTCATGAAGTAAGATGCTGTCTTGTTTGCTGGGCCGCTTAAACAAAGGGAGTTCATTTGCTCACAGTTCTGGAGGCTGAAAGTCCAAGATCAAGGTGGTGCCAGAGTTGGTTTCCTGAGAGAATGCTCCGTCTCCTAGATGGCCACCTTCTTGCTGCTTTGTCCTTACATAGTTGTGCTTCTCTGAGTGCATATCCCTGGTATTCCCTTCTCTTCTTGTAAGGACACCAGTCATACTGGATTAGGGCCTCACCCTAATGGTCTCCTTTTAACTTCATCACCTTCTCTCCAAATACAGTTACATTCTGAGGTACAGGAGGTAGGGAATTCAAAATATGAATTTTGTTGGGACACAGTTCAGCCCATAACAGATGTTAAGTGCCTCAGATAATGTAGGGGCATGAAAAAAGGCAGGTCTTATGGCCTATTTCTCCTTAACTTTATGCTCTTATCCAGAGTCTATCCCCAGTCTCCTTACCCCAGCAGTATGCCAAATAGAGAAAGGCAAAGATCTGGGTCTGAACTCTAATTCTCCTCAATAGTTGGGCAGGTAGCTTACCCTTTCTGAACCCAGGGCTCAGTTACTGGTAGCTATTATATATCAATTGTTATTCATTTTAATCACCATCATCTCTACCTGTAGTTCTCACTTGATGTACCTCTAAGGGTCTTTTTACCCCCAATCATATTCCCAGCTCCTACCCCAGGGAGAAGGGGGTATATCCTTCATGCCTCCTACCAGTTGAGAATTCACTGGTGATTCACTGGCCCTGATGGAAAGGTGTTTTAAGTCTTTAAACATCTGTAAAGAGCTTAGAACAGTGCCTGGCATACAGCACTATGAGTTTATTCATGAAGTAAGATGCTGTCTTGTTTGCTGGGCCGCTTAAACAAAGGGAGTTCATTTGCTCACAGTTCTGGAGGCTGAAAGTCCAAGATCAAGGTGGTGCCAGAGTTGGTTTCCTGAGAGAATGCTCCGTCTCCTAGATGGCCACCTTCTTGCTGCTTTGTCCTTACATAGTTGTGCTTCTCTGAGTGCATATCCCTGGTATTCCCTTCTCTTCTTGTAAGGACACCAGTCATACTGGATTAGGGCCTCACCCTAATGGTCTCCTTTTAACTTCATCACCTTCTCTCCAAATACAGTTACATTCTGAGGTACAGGAGGTAGGGAATTCAAAATATGAATTTTGTTGGGACACAGTTCAGCCCATAACAGATGTTAAGTGCCTCAGATAATGTAGGGGCATGAAAAAAGGCAGGTCTTATGGCCTATTTCTCCTTAACTTTATGCTCTTATCCAGAGTCTAGCTAAAAGGCACCCCTACTGTGCAATAATATAGCTCTGGAAGCATTTCTAGAGCACCTGGTACTTGCTAGGCACTATCCCAGGTGATGGAAATATACAGATGAAGAAAATGAGATCTCCTCCCTGAAGGAGCTTTCAGTGACAGATGTGTGACCACCTAACTCTAAGACCATGGGTTAGGTGATGGAAAGCTATAGAAATGAGAAAGAATTTAAAGCAGGACCTGAACAAAGAAGAGGAGTTGTCGAGGTTGATAGGTGGACGTGACATTCCAGGTAGGAGGGGCAGGTGGGGAGGAAAGGCCAGGTGAAGAGGAGTGAACATGACATGTTTCTGAGGGACACATTCTGTGAGCAGATGCAGGGGGGCAAAGAGCAGAGAGATGGAAAGTGATGAGGTCACTGGCTGGAGATGAGGCTGCACAAGTCAGTGTTGAGCCCACCGCACTGGACACCTTATCCATGAATTCTTTCCCCAATTTTATCCTTCCCTCAAGTACCACCTTCTCCTTAGAGTCCACTGTGGTAATTATATTTATGAGTGGGTCTTATTTGTCAATAAGATTATAAATTGCTTGATGTCAAGGATGATATCTTTAATCACTTATAACCCCAACGGTACCTGGAAGACTACTTTGCATAAGTACCTTGCCCATCTGAATAGGATCCAATTGTGACCTGTGTGCATGATAACTTCCCTCTCCCCACCAGGTCCCAGTGTTAGTCCAGGGACACATAGGCAGCAACACACTAAGCTCGAGGGCAGTCACTCTCACATGTATTCCTGTGCCCACAGCTGGGTGAGGCAGTGTCAGGCGAACACTGCTGGCCTTCTAAGAGCTTGTCTTCTCAACCTCTGTACTGTTGGCTACAACCGGTAGAGTTTATATTAATGTTTAGAAGAGTTCAGCTTATCACGGGAATCTGCTCCCGAAGCCAAGAGCACACTGTATACTCTCTGTGTTAGCTAATTTGACCATAAATCATGTTAAAAAAAAAAAAGTTCAATTTTTTTTTTTTACAGTTTCACCTTTGTTTTAGAACTTTAATTTTCTCTGTGCAATTAGGCTGTTAGGTGCATGCTAATAGAACATGCACGATCTGAGCAGTCCCTTTGTGCATGTGTTGAGGGCTGCCACGTGTAATCCAGAACTCACTGAAATTCAGCTGCATGCCTGGGCCTGGAGGAGCGACCATGACTCTGCTGTTCCCTCAACTGATCTCACGCATACAGAGCTTCTCATGGCATGGATTCTATGCTTAATGAGACATAGTTTTCTTCTTTTTTTTTTTTTACCTTTTTAGATGTATTATTTTATTTTTGAGAGAGAGAGAAAATATGAGCAGGGGAAAAGCAGAGAGAGGGAGAGGAGAGACACAGAATCGGAAGCAGGCTCCAGGCTCCAAGCTGTCAGCACAGAGCCAGACAGACACAGGGCTCGAACTCACGGACCGTGAGTTCATGACCTGAGCTGAAGTCAGACACTACACTGACAGAGCCACCCAGGCGCCACAGGATACGTAGTTCTCATAATAACATGTATTAGTGTTTATTCATCGACCATAAATAATGTGTTGATTTTGTGTATTCGTGAAAGCGAATCATCATTTTCTGGGTGGCACAAGAGATTTCCAGGGGTAAATTTGACTTACATTTTCACCTTCCTCACTAATTATCCAACCCCCGAGTTATCTGGAATTCTGCTGTCTGAGCACTTGCTATGTGCCCGACACTTCGCCAGATTGTGGTATAAAGAGGGATGAGATTCTGACTCTGACCTAGAGGAGGCCACAACCTGGACGAGAAAGATATGTAAAAAGTACCTTCAGTTTGAATCAAGATCCCGAAATTGGGGTGGTGGGGAGGAGGCTGGCAGGTGGTGCGAGTTGCAAATGGGTCCCAGAGATGACATCTAAACCTAAGCTGGCTTTGAAAGAGAGAGTGTCAGATGGAAGAAAAACAAGGATGTTTTGGATGAAGCGAGAGCAGGTACAAAGACATGAAGGTGCGAAACTGAATAGTTCAAGGAGCCATAAATGATTCTATCTTCCCGGAGCCTCAAAGGAAGTAGAGGCATAGAAAAGGTTACGTTTCCTTGATAAGGGGCTTGGGCTTTGTTCTCTATCCCTGTTTCTCAGTCTCTGGGGGAGAGCCAGGGGTCTGCATTGTGTGAGCCGCGGTGATTCTTCTGCACACTGAGTTTGAGACCCATAGCTGTGTGGGTGATGGGGGGCACTGCACTGTGTAAAGCAGTGTAGCGACTTACTAAAGCTGTTTATTTCCATAGAGCCTGGTGGCTTTCTAGAGGTCTACTCAGAATCCTCTCCCAGGAAGCAGGGCTCTGCCCCCTACCTGCAGTAGTCCACAGAGCCATTACAAGTGGCCGGATTAAGAGTGTTGTGACGGAGGGGCGCCTGGGTGGCTTAGTCGGTTAAGCGTCCGACTTTCACTTAGGTCATGATCTCGCGGTTCGTGGGTTCGAGCCCTGCGTCGGGCTCTGTGCCGACTGCCAGCTCAGAGCCTGGAGCCTGTTTCAGAGTCTGTGACTCCCTCTCTCTCTGACCCTCCCCTGCTCACGCTGTCTCTCTCTCTCTCCTAGAAATAAATAAAAAACATTAAAAAAAAAAAAAAAGAGTGTTGTGATGGAGTGGAGAGGAAATGGCAGATTTCGGAATGCTCAGAAGGGAGAGGGCAGGGCTTGGTGACCAAATCGAACTTCTCAATGTCTGGCTTGAATACTGTAGGGATGTGAGGCAGTAGAGTGAATGAACAGTGGTTGAGGATGTGCACTCTGGACCTAGTCAGCCCTGGGTCCCGGCCCCCGCATGACCGCTTTCTATCTGTACAGTCCTGGAGAAGTTATTCACCCTCTCAGTGCCTCAGTTTCCTCCATAGAATAGGTATGATAAGAATAACCTACCTCATAGGGGGTTGTGAAGATTAAGTGAATGAATATACTGAAGAGTTTAGAGTAGTGCCTGACACTGAATGATTGATGTTCAATGCACTTTAGAGAGGCAAAGTAGGTAATACCAGTTAGCATATTATTCATACTTGTAGTGTAGAAGTAATTGTTAACTTATGTAGTGAAGGACATAGTAAAGAACTGAAAAGCCTGACCGCCTAATTTAAATCCCATTCTTCTATTTATTAGCTGTATGATTTAGGGGATATTAATTAACCTTCTGTGCCTCTGTTTCTATATCTGTAAAATGGGGATGGTATTAACACATACTTCACATGATGAGGATCAAAATAATATATGCAAAATGTATTCAGACAGTACAGGCACATAATAAGGAGGCAATTAATGTCAGCTGTTGTTACTGTTATCCTTATCAATCAGGGTAAGGACAGTCCAGAGAGGGGAGGTATATTTCAGTTTTGATCAACCAGGTTGAAGTGTCCCATAGGCAGTTTGGAGTATAGGTTTGGAGCTTAGCAAAGAAGTCGGTGCTGAAGGTCAATTTTGGAGGGAAAAGTAGAGAGAAGTTACTTTAAAAAAAATTTTTTTTAATGTTTTACTTATTTTTGAGAGAGAGAGAGAGACAAACAGTGTGAGTAGGGGAGGGCCAGAGAGAGAGAGAGACACCAAATCTGAAGCAGGCTTCAGGATCTGGGCTAGCTGTCAGCATAGAGCCCGACACGGGGCTTGAACCCACGAACCATGAGATCATGACCTGAAGTTGGACGCTTAACCGACTGAGCCATCCAGGCACTTTGAGAGGAGTTACTTTAAATTTTTTTTTAAATGTTTTTATTTATTTCTAGGAGAGAGAGACAGCGTGAGCAGGGGAGGGTCAGAAAGAGAGGGAGACACAGACTGAAACAGGCTCCAGGCTCTGAGCTGGCAGTCAGCACAGAGCCCGACGCGGGGCCCGAACCCACGAACTGCGAGATCATGACCTAAGCGAAAGTCGGACACTTAACTGACTAAGCCACCCAGGCGCCCCTGAGAGGAGTTACTTTAAATCAGGGGCTTCAGCGTGGTTCAGGGAGGAAGGGATGGGAAACGGACGCAGGAAGAAGGACTAAGCATTCTCTCGAGCCAGGCACTGTGCAGTCTATTTCCATAGGTCATCTTACTTAAAATCCATAGTTGGAATAATACACTTCCAGTTGCTGATGCCCCCACAGTGTCATATCCCTGCCACAACATGCTATGCGATGCATGCCCACCGCCTGCCAGTCACAGTGTTCAGTGGTGACATGTTTGTGGCTGGAAATCAGCAGGGACGAGAGCATTTACACTACACAAGTGGGCAGAGGCTACACATCAGAGCTCCTCCCACAGCCCCTGCACTTCACAAGCCAGTTATCAGGACAGCATAGAATCATCCCTACCACTGAAGGGATGGGGACTCAGAGCCCTGGGGTAGGACCAAGCCGTCTGTGTCCTTGATGCCTGTACTTTTTTAATTGCACAACGACTTCTCTTCACCCGAAATGTCCTTTAACTACTGTGGTTTTCCAAAGTTGAGATATTTGATACCTCCCACGCCTGAAAACTTAATTATATGCCCAGTGTGAATGAGTTATTGCATTAATTCTGATATTGTACTTGAAAACAATCTTGAATGAGTTTAGGGAGGTAGCTTAGAGCATCTGTTGATGAAACATGGGGGTTATTTTTCCCTGCACTGTCAAGAGTTTGCTGACTGTTATTAGCTAGTTTTGTCAGCTACTAAAGAAAGTATTTGAACAAAGGGAGACCCAGAAGATGTGGGAGGGAAAGAAAGCATTGCAGTTGAATCGTTTCAAATGATATAATTCATACACCATACCTTAATGTGTCAGTGAATGAAATACTCATTTGTACTCTAGAATAACGTGCTTTCTTATAATGTAAAATGGATGTGTAAAGTCACTTAGCATAAGTTCAGAGGCTTTATAGAAAGCTTCGATATTTTATGCCTCTTCTCCCTTGCCTCACCTCTGCAAACCACCCCCTTTCCACCCTAAAATCTCTGAGGAGAGAGATCATGCTAATTTGGCATCTGAAGTCATTATAGGGATCCTGGCACACCCCTTTGAGAATCTCCTGCTTGAGAACTCTTCTTGCATTTCAACTGGGAAAAGATGTTGTTAATATTTCCTGAGCACTAGACACTGTGCTATGTTATGGAGTAAGACAGCAAACAGGACAGATGTCACCCTTGCTCTCTGGGAACTCGACAGTTTAGTGAGAGACAGTTAAACAGTTAAAATGCCATGTGATAAGGGATAGAGTTCCTAAGAGTTTTATGGAGAAAGCGTGATCCATATAAGCCCAAAGGTAATTATCTTCACCTCAGAAACCTGGTATTCTAAACTCCAATTAGAAAGAAGCAGAAGCACCTGGCTGGCTCAGTCAGTAAAGCATAAGACTCTTGATCTTGGTGTTGTGAGTTCGAGCCCCACATTGGGTGTTAGAGATTATTTAAAATTTAAAAAAAAGAAGCAGTGTGCATATTAGAAAAAGTATTATGTAAAAGAGCAGGAGAATTGGGTTTTATTCTTTTTTTTAATGTTTTATTCATTTCTAGGAGAGAGAGAGAAAGAGAGCACGAGCAGGGGAGGGCCAGAGAGAGGGAGTCACAGACTGAAACAGGCTCCAGGCTCTGAGCTGGCAGTCAGCACAGAGCCCGACGCGGGGCTCGAACCCACGAACCGCCAGATCATGACCTAAGCGAAAGTCGGACGCTTAACCGACTAAGCCACCCAGGCGCCCCGAATTGGTTTTTATTCTTTTCTCTGTTTACTTCTGTGTCTAACTTCATTTTCTCATCTATAAAATGGAACAATAATATTTATGCTGCTAATTCATGGGGTTGTTACAGGGAGTATGTGAGAGAACATATTATGAAAGTGCTGTAAATATTATTGAACCTTTCATTTTTCCATGACGTAATGTGGGGTGTAATTTACTCAAGTCATTAATAATGTACCCGAGCACTCACTCATTCAGCAAACATTTGTTAAGCACCTACTTATTTGAAGGTTCTGTCTTAGACCCTGTATTTTGCTCAGTTTAATCCTCTTGCATTATCCCATTCAAAGTTTCTAGGTTTACTTGGCATGAATTTTCATATTAAGTTGGAATGGGGGTGGGAGGAAGTGAAGTTATCGATGCCTTATTGCAGTCTGGGAGCTTACCTTCTGTAATCTTTCTGGAGGCATGAGGGAAGTGGCCCCAGGGGGAGCACAGATGAGAAGCTGTTGGCAAAAAATTCATTTCATGCTTCATTGGCCAGCTTAACATCTGGGAAAACCCAGTTTAATTATCTTATGGAATTGTTGCCAAATTATTTATAATTACTTTTAAAACTGGTGTTACTCATTTTACTAGCCAAAATGTAACCACCACATGAAATCTTGTACATCAAAGTAGCCAGGAAAAGATTTTGTAAGTACTGTGTATGTTTGTGTTACATTTATATTCATTATGAAAGAACTAGTTTTCATCATATAGTAGAATACTTTGGAGTGGAGTGCTTTCCTATAGTCTAAATAAAATATACTAAAAACCTTAAAGAGTAAAAACATGGTCCCAAATTGTTTCTGACTTCTGGGATTTCTGGGTTGGTTTTTTTTTTTTTTTTTTTTTTTTGGTCCCCAGACACTTTATAAACACCTGGATAGTGTACATTTCAATATAATGATAATATACTATAGTTACACATTATTACTCATCATCAAAATGTTTGTAGTTTATCTGCTAGGAAAGATAGTGTTAGCTGTCCCTCAGGAATATGCTGGTGATTTTCTTTGACCTTCAGGAGTAACACCGTGATCCTGCTGTGCTTAAGGCTCAAATAGAATTTAAAAAAAGAAATGATGATCAGTAATTTCTGACAAGATCAGATGCTTATAAGAATCAGAGGGTATTGGGGCGCCTGGGTGGCTTAGTCGGTTAAGCGTCCAACTTTCGCTAGGTCATGATCTCGCGGTTCGTGGGTTCGAGCCCCGCGTCGGGCTCTGTGCTGACTGCCAGCTCAGAGCCTGGAGCCTGTTTCAGTCTGTGACTCCCTCTCTCTCTGACCCTCCCCTGCTCATGCTGTCTCTGTCTCTCTCTCTCTCCTAGAAATAAATTAAAAAAAACATTAAAAAAAAAAAAGAATCAGAGGGTATTACCAGTCAGGCCAACCCCAGCTATTTGGATACTAATCCTTGTGGCTTAAAGAAAAAGATTTTTTGTTAATTTTTAAATGTTTTTATTTATTTTTGAGAGGGAGAGAGACCAAGTGGGGGACGAGGAGGGGCAAAGAGAGAGAGACACAGAATCCAAAGCAGGCTCCAGGCTCCGAGCTGTCAGCACAGAGCCAGACGCGGGGCTCGAGGTTGTGAGCCGCAAGATCGCTACCTGAGTCAAAGTTGGACGCTTAACTGACTGAGCCACCCAGGCACACCCCACTAAAGAAAAAGATTTTTAAAAACAAAAGTTATAAAATTAAAATGGGAGTGCTTGCTCCGTCTAGCTCTTTCAAAAATATATAAGCAAACTGGGACTAACAGATGTTCTTCTAACCATGTGATCTTATTTATATGTGGGGCAACAGACTCAAGCTCTAGTTAACTTGAGACGGAGAATAAGAGCTGGGCCAACACATGGAGCTTAGTAGAGGCTGCCGAACCTCTTTTCAACAGTGTGGTCTTTTGTCACAAGGTTCCATTGCTCTTTTTTTTTTTTTTTAAATTTCTAGGAGAGAGAGAGAGACAGCGTGAGCAGGGGAGGGTCAGAGAGAGAGGGAGTCACAGACTGAAACAGGCTCCAGGCTCTGAGCTGGCAGTCAGCACAGAGCCCGACGCGGGGCTCGAACCCGCGAACCGCGAGATCATGACCTAAGTGAAAGTCAGACGCTTAACCGACTAAGCCACCCAGGCGCCCCACAAGGTTCCATTGCTCTTAAGACCCAGTAATGGTAGGCACTGAGCATCTCAGTTCATTTCAAACTCAGCATAGAGTCTTCCGTCTCCTTGTTCCAAATGGTATTGATAGGGTCCAACCAAGTATCTTCTCAAGTTTTACCTGCACTCCGAAATGTGTCTTTATTTCTGCAAAGAAAAGTGTCAGTAATTTTTGCACATGTATTTTCCCTCCTTCAACATCACCTCTTATATTTTCGGAAGGAAAATTAACTCTTTTTGACTAAGGCACCCCTTAACTTCTATTCAAGTACTATTCTCTCCATAATGTTACCCTTCCTTTCAACCACTAACCTGCCACCTGCAGCGCTTTTGCTGAGTAGAATTGGCTTTGTCTTTAGCAGGATAGACAAATGGTTAGATAAAAGGGGAGAGCAGGCAGATTTTAAAAAAAAAATTTTTTAATGTTTTATTTATTTCTAGGAGAGAGAGAGACAGCGTGAGCAGGGGAGGGTCAGAGAGAGAGGGAGTCACAGACTGAAACAGGCTCCAGGCTCTGAGCTGGCAGTCAGCACAGAGCCCGACGCGGGGCTCGAACCCACAAACCGCGAGATCATGACCTAAGTGAAAGTCGGACACTTAGCCGACTAAGCCACCCAGGCGCCCCGAGAGCAGGCAGATTTTTGTCCCTCTGCAAACCAGAAGCATAGCACCAGTGTCCATCTACCCTGTTTAGGTGTTTTTTATTCCCCTCCCTATTTTCAATATTCCTTTCCCTTACCTGTGTGCCCTCTAAGCCATGGTTAAACTTCCAGTTTCATATAAACAAGGACCTAGAATAGCCCAGGGTTTCTTTACAGAGCCATTTCTTTTGTTCGTGTTCCAATCTTAGTTGGAGGACTCTTGCTTTGTTAACTGTGTTTCTTTCCTTGGTCCTTAGTTCTTTATCTTGCTGATAACTTCCATGTTTTCATCAGATGTTTTTGACAAACTAAGTTTTGTCTGGCTTTGCTCCCACTACCTTTAAAAAGTATTTATAGGGGCTCCTGGGTGGCTCAGTCGGTTACGCATCTGACTTCAGCTCAGGTCATGATCTCACAGTTCGTGGGTTCCAGCCCCATGTTGGGCTCTGTGCTGACAGCTCAGAGCCTGGAGCCTGCTTCAGATTCTGTGTCTCCCTCTCTCTGCACCTCCCCCGCTCTCTTTCTCTGTCTCAAAAATAAACATTAAAATTTTAAAAATATATATTTATAAAGTGAGCATTTTAGAAGAAGTATTTTTTTCCCTGGTCCTTCAGTTTTGCTGTACCTCTTAACCAGCCACCATTCAGACATCAGAAGGAAGGCTAAAAGCTAATACCATGTTGGCACATACCTCCCTCAAGGGCTAAACAACCCTTCCCCTTCCACCAGCAGATACCAACACATCATTTTAAAAGAGTGTTAGCTGATATGTACATGCATATCTTAGGGAATCTATGCAGATCAAGTTTAAAACATCATCTCTTCTGATACACTGGAAATAAAATATATTTTTTTATTTTATTAAAAAAGTAAATAGAACCCTTTCTTCTGCAACATGGAAGATGTTCTTTTGAGGATCTGTAACTCAAGTTTTTCTTTTGTGTTAGTGAGAGTAGATGAGATACAGAGATGGTGAGTAAACCTGATGGAGTGGAGCCCAGGGTTTCCGTAAAACAACTACCACGTGGGTCTGGTTGAAGCTGGTAACCAAAGGGTTAACAAGACCGGGACTAATCCACAGCTGCAGACTAAGAAGTGCAGCTGCAACCTTTTGCCCAGACCTTTTTTGTTTGCCTTCAAATTTCCTTGAGTCTCCTCCTGGAGAGAGGCAACCCTGAGGCTTGTGCTCATGTCCCCTCCTTTGACAGCCTCTGGAATAAACCCTTTCCTTGCAACGTACTCCATGTCTCCAAGTGATCGCCTTTGCTGTGCATTGGGCAGATGAACTTGGGTGCGGTTACATGGTGAGAACTAGGTGATCTGAGATGTTTCTGCCCAGTGGTTCTGTTGTTGATTTTATTCTGAGTTTAATTCCATTGCCAATTTCACTTCATAAACCCCAGAATCTGTTTCAGAAGAGTCTACTTCAAAGCAGTGCTTACCACATGTGTTTGACATCAGCCACCATCAATGTGCCATTGTCTAAGTATGCCTAAGGCACTGTGCATTGATGTCTAGAACCAAAATATCAAATTGCTCTTGTGAATCTTTTTTTTAAAGAAATGAAATGATATGATGAAATGAAATGATAGAAATGCCAAAAAACTGAAGGCATAGCTTTCTCTCTCCATGCAAATTTAAATGTCCTTCCTGGTCATTTCTGAGCACAGTTCAGTCTGTTTTCATCCATTAATATTTACATACTCCTGTTGAAATAAGTTAAAAACACTTGTTTTGAAGCAAAAACAGAGATCTGTTAACCCCTAGACACCTTGGCTTTTTTTTCCTTCTGCCTCACCTCTTATTAAAATGTCTAGCTAGTACAGATGAAAATATTATTGGATTAATTTTCCTTTGCCTTTTAAAAAATGTTTGTTTATGTTTGAGAGAGAGACAGAGAGAGAGAGAGATACAGTGTGAGTTCGGGAGAGGCAGAGAGAGAGGAAGACACAGAATCCAAAGCCGGCTCCAGACTCTGAGCTGTCTGCACAGAGCCTGGCATGGGGCTCGAACTCGTCAACAGTGAAATCGTGACCTGAGCGAAAGCCAGATGCTTAACTGACTGAGCCATGCAGGCGGCCCTCCTTTGCCTTTTGTATTTATTCAATTCAGAAAGTGCTCTGTCAGGATATCTTCTATGTTTTCAGGAAGAGTATACTACATATGAGATACTGAGTCTTTGGAAATACTGCATAAGTAAATCAGTACATGAAAATCAGCCTGAGATGCCTGGGTGACTCAGTTAAGTGCCCGACTCTTGATTTCAGCTCAGGTTATAATCTCACGGTGAGTTCAATCTCTGCATTGGGCTCTGTGCTGATAGCGTGGAGCCTGCTTGGGATTCTCCCTCTGCCCTTGCTGTGTGCTCTCTCTCTTTCTCTCTTTCTTTCTTAATAAAAGAAAATCAGCCTGATAGTTTTATAACATCTGAGATCCTGTGGTTTGTTAAATGTACTGAAAGCTTCTTCTTAGAAGTTTCTTCAAGTAGAGTTTCTTCCAAGAGCTGCTGAGTGAGAGGGTGGGATTTTGGCAAAACTCCAAAATAAGGCCCTCTCTAGTTGCATATCCTTGATTGTAGTATTAGTTTGTATTATTGTTTCTTTGTGAAATCTAAATATATTTTAATATGGTTATTAATACAGTATTAAAATAACATGCAGGTACAAGTCAAAAGAAGATTGCATTTCCCTAAAAAAGTGATTATGGTCAGGAAGAGAAGTTAAGGAGCATATGGATTAGGTAATGGTGGGGGAGGTTCTCTTTTTTTTTTAACGTATAATTTTAAAAAATACACTCTCAGGTTACCTATGGAAGCCTGACTAATTCTCTTGAAGAAATGGAGAGATCTAATTCTCAATTGCTGGGGCACCTGGGTCATTCAGTCATTTAAGCGTTGAAGTCTTGATTTTGGCTCAGGTCATGATCTCACTGTTCAGTCCGTGGGCTCTGCATCACGCTCTGCACTGACAGCACGGAAACTGCTTGGGATTCTCTTTGTCTCCTTCTCCTGTGCCCTCCCCTACTTGTGCACATGTGCTAAAAATACACATTAAAAAATATTAAAAATAATAATTCTCTTTCACTTAATTTCTGTGGTTTTATAATTTGTTTCTAGGTACCAAAGGAAGAAATAAAGGAGAATTTACAAATCTTCAAGGGGTAGCTGCGTCTACAAGTGGAAAGATACTGATTGCAGATAGCAACAACCAGTGTGTACAGGTATGGCCCCTAATTATGTACCTTTACTTACACGATAAAACATATAGTTGCCTATTTTCGTATTTAAGAGTTAAGATCTACAATACGAGGAAAGAAAGGGAAGTTTATAATTGACTTTCCTTCAGCTAGAGTTTGCATGGTCTGACCCTGTAGTCATAAGACAAATGTTCTTGGCTCTTTCTTCCTCACTAATTCCTGTGCTAGTGCACATTCCAAGGGATGTCATTTGTTTTGCAGATATTTTCCAATGATGGCCAGTTCAAAAGTCGTTTCGGCATACGAGGACGCTCTCCTGGGCAGCTGCAGCGGCCCACAGGAGTAGCCGTGCATCCCAGTGGGGACATAATCATCGCAGACTATGATAATAAGTGGGTTAGCATTTTCTCTTCTGATGGCAAGTTTAAGGTAAGACTCAGCTACCAATTGGCTGCTAAGCAGTAGAGAGAAGGATTAGGAAACACAAGATGAAGTTCAACAAGTTTTCATATACAAAAGGCACGCTGACTTTGTTGCATCTAAGTTTTATGGAGAGTAACGATATTGTCATAAATCTCATATATTCAAAATAATGGCTTCATTTTATAAGGCAGTTAGGTTCAGTGGCTTTTTTAACATATCATCAGATTTCCCTAAATTCAATGAAGAACAACTGAGAGAAAAGGGTACTGAAGAGGCAGTTGAGATTTCCTAAATTAACCTACAGATGGTCATGTATGAAGTGCCTTCTACTTTCTCAGGCCTGTGATAGATGATATGGGAGAAACAGGATTATAAAACAGGGTTTCTACCTTTGAAAACCATACAAGCCCCTTGAGGGGAAAAAAGACACCAGAAAGGGTATAAAGCAATTTGTGTCAGCATCGAATTAGTCATGCGTTGTTAGGTACAATCTGAGAACCTAGTGTTAAAGTGTATAATACAGGAATCTGAAGGACAAGAAAATGGCGGCTGCACAGAGAACAGGTGAGTCAAGCTGCACTTTGGGAGGCGTCCCATCATTTGACAGATTTGCTCATCTGTCTCTGCATCAAGAAAGAGTATAGAGCGCCCTCTAGTGATAGCAGAAATCTCTTCTGAGGTGTTATCAATGAGGATTATGCAGCCCATTTTTTGCATTTGCTTACAAGATTATTATGAGACACTTTGTCAAAGGTGTTTTTGAAGGCCATATGCACGGTGCCTTCTGCATTGCCCTGTCCAGCCTGCTGGAAGCTTCTCTTTCAGGTGACGTGAATTTTCACTTAGATCAACCCTTCAGAGTCCCTGCAGCTTTTAACTAATGATATAACTTCCTCGAGCTTCGATAGTCTCATATGTCATGTTTGGATTTTAAAAAATCTCTTTTGTGGGATTTGGGTAAGGATTAAATGAGATTTAGTTCTGGATTTTATATGTGCCTCATATGAAATAGGCATCTAAGAAATGTTCTTTTCCATTGCTTCCAGTAACTCTGTCCCAAAAATGAAGTCTGTTTGATCAGCTGTGATTTGGACGTAATGACCTCATGCCAGCACTTGGTCATCACTTCCTTGTCTAAATGTTCAGAGATGATTCTCTTCATAATCTATTTTGGAATCTTGAAGATTACACAAAGTTCACTCAGTTTTGTCTTAATGGGGGAATTTATATTTTTCTTTTCTTTTTTTTTAATTTTTTTTTAATGTTTTATTTATTTTTAGGAGAGAGAGAGAGACAGCGTGAGCAGGGGAGGGTCAGAGAGAGAGGGAGTCACAGACTGAAACAGGCTCCAGGCTCTGAGCTGGCAGTCAGCACAGACCCGACGCGGGGCTCAAACCCACGAACCGCGAGATCATGACCTAAGCGAAAGTCGGACGCTTAACCGACTAAGCCACCCAGGCGCTATATTTTTCTTTTTAAACTTATTGAATCACTACAGTCACCTCATCATTTTTATTAAAACCTATTATTTCCATAGTTATTAACCCACAGATTTGAGCTACTGTTTTGTGTGGGGCAGGATCTTTTCAATCTAGGAGAATAAAAAACCATAGTTTTTAATTCTGCCGTATTATACACAATTGTTCAATTGTCTTTTTTTTTAAGTGTTTTTATTTTTTTTATTTCTGAGAGAGAGAGACAGTATGAGCAGGGGAGAGACAGAGAGAGAGGGAGACACAGAACCTGAAGCAGGGTCCATGCTCTGAGCTAGCTCTCAGAGCCCGACGCAGGGCTCGAACCCATGAACTGTGAGATCATGATCTGAGCCAAAGTCAGATGCTTAACCAACTGAGGCACCCAGGCGCCCCATTGTTCAATTGTCTTTGAGGTTTCTTTGTTCCCCTAGAAATTTGATGACTCTGTATGATAGCCACGTACACAGAAAGGTCTCTTGCCTTTGTGTGTCTCCAAATCCCTCCTCTTCTTCTGTATTTTTATAATTAAATTTGTAGTAAGACATACCCAAACATAACAACTTTAACATGAATAGAAGGAAAACTATTCAGTGACCTTTTGAATATATCCATCTAGTTTGGAGACAACCCAAACTTTCTTCTTGTTATGTACTCTAGCAAAATCATGGCCTGTCTCTCTAAATTCATATATGCATGCTAAAATAAGCACTGAAGCAAGAGTTTTATATATCTAATATACTGAAATATTTTATATCCAACATATTAAAACATGTTGAAACAGGAGTTTTATATCTAACAGAGAAGGGCTTCCTGAATTATGCATTTTTTACTCCATGGTTCAATATTTTGTATGTAGTAGACTCTCTTCCTGAAAGATTGGACCCTCATTGTTGGAATACTACTGTTTGTAATTGGAGTAAACAAGAACACTCATGCCCTCTAAAGGATTGAGGGAATGGATAAG
Source organism: Proteles cristata cristata (assembly GCA_017311185.1). Lineage (NCBI taxonomy): Eukaryota > Metazoa > Chordata > Mammalia > Carnivora > Hyaenidae > Proteles > Proteles cristata. The sequence goes on along the minus strand of JAESUZ010004142.1, from coordinate 2,148,713 downwards.
GTATAGTTTCAACATACCCCTTTGTTTTCCAATAGGCGAGTGGATTGAGGATAAAGGGATAGTGAGTGAAAATGCTTTAGTAGTGTAATGGGGCCTCACCCAACCGACCATATGCATGACCATTTACTCAGAGACTTATTTTCATTGGGATTCAGGAAAATTACACAGGTGCTCAGAAAGACAAACCTTTAACACAAAAGTGAATTCTTTGTATTTGTTCCTAATAGTTCTAGAGATATAAAAGCTTATCCCGTTTTCTTTCTTTTACTCGCCAAATTCTTAGCCCTAATTTTCATTCCTCTCTGCCTCTAATTTTTTTCTTTCCGTCTTTTTGCTGGTTTATGTCTTCCAGCCCATCTAGGAACCCTTTGTGACCTGGAACAGATATAGAGGCCTCTGGCCACCGTATTCTAAAATCACCCCTTCCTCAATTTATGGACCCCAATTGATGTTAAGTTAAACACTTTTATCTAACTGTTCCAAAGCCAGGGTCTGAAGTATCTCTGCTTACTATCCTATTTAAGACGGGACACGTTGTCAGGCCAAATGCAGTAACTCTTATTTCACATGGTAGAATCTAGCGCAGCTAAACTGGGAGTGATAAAGGGAAAGTAAAAGGAAAAGAGGTTTTGGCTCAACATTTAAGGTTTTTTTGTTTTTTGTTTTGTTTTGTTTTGTTTTGTTTTGAAGACCTAGCTCTTACTACATGGTAGAATGGCAGTCATCCTTTATTTTCTGTTTTTATTCTACATAATTATCATCTGCTTGGTATTATTTGGCTGAGTCATTCTAAGTAACAACTAGTGTTCATAATGTTAGGTAGTAATAATATTCTCGCTGTAAAAATCAGAGTGTCCTCTCTTCCTTTTGATCTCTACTGACATATCTTCCATTAAAACATGAAAGAAAGTATATAATTTCTTTAAACCCATTATGGTGTAGCCTCTGATCTCTGAGCTAGATTGCAAAATGAGAATCAAATTTATACAAGATTCCCTTGCAAGAATCTCATTGTTTCCTTCCTAAGTGAATATGTCTCTTTGCATCAAAGAGATCAAATCTGAATCTCGTTTATAAGCTTACAGGAACACAAACGGTCCGAACCCCGACTATGAAACAGTCCCTATGCCTCTCTGCACATACCTGCGTGTCTCTGTTAGGAAGGAAGGTAATTCTGAGGGTCAGGTAGGATATCACCTGAAGAATGGAGAGAAAGAGATTGGGTGCCATATACTATCTTGGCACTCTATCCTTTAGAATCCACGGGACCTAGGAGGTAAATACAGTAGCTGCCATTTATTTTACAGACAAGAAAACTGCGGTTCAAACTGGTAAAGGACAGAGTGAATTTTGCCCTGAAATTTGGATCCTAGGTTTGAATGACCTGTGTTATATAGGAGGAAAAGGAACTAGAAGAGGCACCTGGATGGCTGAGTTGGTTGAGCATCTGATTCTTGATTTTGACTCAGGTCATGATCTCACCATTCATGGGTTCAAGCCCTACACTGGGTTCTGCACTGGCAGCCCAGAGCCTGCTTGGGAATCTCTCTCTCTCTCTCTCTCTCTCTCTCTCTCTCTCTGTCACTCTCCACTCGGTCATTTGCACTCTTTGTCTCTGCCTCTGTTTCTCTCCACTCAGTCCTGTGTGCTCTCTTTCAAAGTAAATAAACAAAATAAAAAAAGAAAAGGAACTAGGAAATCAGGAGGTGTTAATTTAGGTTTCATTTTATTTTTGATGATGGAAATGGAAAGGTAAACTTGGTTTAACATTAGTTGAGTTTAAGATGATAACTTGTAAAATAGGCCAGGACTAAAGATATGGATTTGAGACTTTCATGCACAGAGGTGAAAATTGGTGCCATAGCAATGAGATCTTAGAAGAGGTATATAGAATTGCACTCTCCAATTTGGTAGCCACCAGCACAAGGGGTACTGAGGTCTTGAAATGAGACTAGTCTGAATTGCGATGTGCTATGCATGTGTGTACACACTGAGTTTCAAAGACATAGTAAAAAAACAAAGTGAAATATTTCATCGATAATTTTAATATTGATTATATTTTGAAGTGATAACTTTGAGATATGTTAGATCCAATATAAAATGATTAAAATAGTTTTCTTTTTTCTTTGTGTTTTTTCGATGTTGTCATTAAGAGAAATCTTAATTACATATATGGCTCATGTTGTATTTCTTTTTTTTTTTTTTAAAGATTTTTATTTATTTCTAGGAGAGAGAGAGAAAGACAGTGTGAGCAGGGGAGGGTCAGAGAGAGAGGGAGTCACAGACTGAAACAGTCTCCAGGCTTTGAGCTGGCAGTCAGCACAGAGCCCGACGCGAGGCTTGAACCCACGAACCGCGAGATCATGACCTAAGCAAAAGTCAGACGCTTAACCGACTAAGCCACCCAGGCGCCCCGCTCATGTTGTATTTCTATCAGGCAGCACCAATATAGAGAAAATAAGGAACCTAGGGTAATGTAAGTTTTTTTGAAATTAAAAATTTTAATTATAAAGTAATACATGCATGGGCGGCTGGGTGGCTCAGTCAGTTAAGTGTCTGACTTCAGCTTAGGTCATGTTCTCACAATTTGTGAGAACCCGCATTGGGCTTTCGCTGACAGTGCAGAGCCTGCCTGGGATTCTCTCTCTCCCTCCACCCCCCACTTGCGTGCACTTGTTCTCTTTCTCGGAAAATAAAAAAAAATCCCTAAAAAAGTAAGTATTTAAAATAACCCTAGTATTGGGGCGCTTGGGTGGCTTAGTCGGTTAAGCATCCGACTTTCGCTTAGGTCATGATCTCGCAGTTCATGGGTTCGAGCCCCGCGTCGGGCTCTGTGCTGACTGCCAGCTCAGAGCCTGGAGCCTGTTTCAGTCTGTGACTCCCTCTCTCTCTGACCCTCCCCTGCTCACGCTGTCTCTCTCTCTCTCTCCTAAAAATAAATAAAAACATCAAAAAAAATTTAAAAAATAAAATAACCCTAGTATAAAATGAAAAGTAGGAGTTTCTCCTACCACCACTAATATCATAGGTTTCTTACTGGTCTCTTCCAGGAATATGTGTGTGTACATATATAAACACATTTAAGTCAGGTTGGCTCTTACTGTACTCACTGTTCATTACCTTGCTTTGTTTAATAATCTATCTAAGAAGGCATGTATAAAAACACATAGAAATCTACTTGACTCTCTAAGCCTCTGTCATTCTTGCATCCCGCTCACTTACCAGGCATTCCTTCTGGCTGCTTCTTCTCCTTCCCTGTCTGTAGTGACCTGTCACATTAAGTTTTTGTTCTCTATGGCTTCTAGGACAGCCCATTTGAATTCTCTCAGATCTACCAAAACATTCAATACTAGGCACATTAAACAGGACTCAGTGAATGTGTTTGTCTCTGTAGTATGACTGAGTAAGGATTTCACATAAATCTTTGTAGCAGATGATGGATGTGACAAAAACAGGAGATCATTGTGACACATGAGTAGCTGTGCACTTGAAGGTTCAAGTAAGTGTTGACTAAAACAGATGTCTGTCTTCATGTTCAGTAGTGTTCTAAACTTGATTTTCTATACTTTTTCTAACAGACAAAAATCGGATCGGGAAAGTTGATGGGGCCCAAAGGAGTCTCTGTGGACCGCAATGGGCACATCATTGTGGTGGACAACAAGGCGTGCTGCGTGTTTATTTTCCAGCCAAACGGGAAAATAGTCACCAGGTTTGGTAGCCGAGGAAATGGGGACAGGCAGTTTGCAGGTACACTTGATGGTAATATGTAAACCCCCTTTTTTATGCTTCTTCTGCTCACATTTGCATGATGGTGGAGCATGCGGAAGATGCCTCAGTCCCCGGTGTGTTTCCTGGCTCTGGGAAAGATACCGGGGATAAAATCTAAGCAAAAGCATGGTGAGCTGCTTCTCAATTACTCCACCCACAGGAAGGCGAGCTGCGGTCCGTGGGTGGTTTCTGTTGGCAGCAGTTTACAGCTCCGACGTCCCATGTTTGAATATTAATATTAAGTAAAACATAAAATTTAAGATAACGTATCGTTAAAATAAAAACGTTTGAAGAACCGTGGAGTAACTCCAATTTCTCCCTAGCTGGAGCTGTGTATAATAAAGAGCTTCTGAATGAGAATTTTTTTCACCTTTCTAGGTGATGCTAAGAGAGCAGGACTGTAGAAAATTTGCTGAGTACAGGAAGGGCAGTTCTGTTACTTCTCTTTCTGGTGTACCGCTTTGCAAGCACAAGCTCACGTAGTTTTTCACATCTGCAAGAAGAGGCTGAAAACAGCATATTAAATTTTCTTTTTGAAAGGATGCTTTCTGCATTTGACAATAATTTGCATCATCATTTTTGTGCTTTGTCTCCAGTTCTGCCAGGTTCTAAATGTCACCCCCAATTCTAAAATATGGGTTTCCGCTCTACTTTTTAAAAAGTAAAAAATATCACATACGGGAGTCTTTTTCCCAGGACTAAGAATCAGCACATCCTTCCTCAGTGCCCACTGAGGGCCCTAAAAGGGACTAACATGTACTCAGGGAAGCTGGCAGATGTGACTTTCAGATGGTGCTACGGAGAATGACTTCTGATGCTTCTTGCTCGTTCCACTTCATTAAGGCTGCTGGCACTCTTAGCTTGATCTAAAAGAAGCCAGAGTAGACAGTCCTAAGTGCAGTATGATAGTGGGCCCGTGTCATCTAGAGCCAGAGTCCCAGCTGAATGATCTTTCAAGAACCGAGGCTATGATTCTTTGTTCTTTCTTAAATAACTAATATGTTAAAATTTGTAACTGCTACGTTGTTGTAATCATTTTTATAGGTAATAGTCGTCACATCTGTTTTTCATCTTTCTTGCAGGTCCCCATTTTGCAGCTGTAAATAGCAATAATGAGATTATTGTTACAGATTTCCATAATCATTCTGTCAAGGTACTATAAACACACCAATTATTGTTCACTTTTAACTGCTTACATTGAGAAATCAGGCTCAGAGGAAATAATGTAATACTCCCATTACACACAGGAACTAGAGGAGTTAACCCAAAAGAGTAGATTTCGCTTCTCTCTAAAGATGCAGGTTTTAATTTAGACGCACAGACTTGGAAGAGTCAGAAAATCGAACAAAATGTGGTGGCGACAGCTTTTTAATTTGAAATAGCTATAAATGGAGATGACTTAAAAATTAAATTTGAAAAAGCAGTTGCTTGAACTTAGAGAGGCAGAACTTTCTGAAGCTTAATATTTTGTTGCTATTAAAAAAAAATGGGGTGCCTGGGTGGCTTAGTCGGTTAAGCGTCCGACTTTCGCTTAGGTCACGATCTCGCGGTTCGTGGGTTCAAGCCCCGCGTCGGGCTCTGTGCTGACTGCCAGCTCAGAGCCTGGAGCCTGTTTCAGAGTCTGTATCTCCCTCTCTCTCTGACTCTCCCCTGCTCACGCTGTCTCTCTCTCTCTCTCCTAGAAATAAATAAAAGAAAAAAATATTTTGTTGCTATTCAACAAAAGATGACTTTTTTTAATTATCTGGATCCTAAGACCTTTCAAACAAAATTAGATACTATAACTCCACTACCTCCACAGATCTGGGGAGGGAGAGAGTCCTAGTATACATTCCTATAGATGTTTCATACTTCAGAGAAGGCTTTCACACAATTTGATGTTCCCTAGGATACAGTGCCTCTTCCCCCCTACCAAACAGCATACTACATCTTTCTCACTAGGTGTAGGCAGAAGAAAGATTTGACATTTATTATGAGCAAATCAGGAAATCCAGAAATGAATCAGCACAAATTTCTCATTTACTGAAATGAAAAAATGTTTAGTTGCATTCCAGACCATGGTTCCCAAGGTGCAGTGTATGGTCCACTGAAGCCATGCCAGGTGGCCATGGGCAGTGCGCCGGCAGACATTTTCAAGAATTACGTGTTTATTTTTAGGGTGACCCTCTGTTTACAGCGAGTGTTACTGGTTTGCACTTATAGAATGATATAAAGTTTCCCTTGTAAGTAAATTCATTAAAATTTTTTAAAGTGAGGCCATTTTAAAGGGAAGATAAGAAGGAAACAGCATAGGTGGCATATGCCAGTGACTAAAGTTTGTACTTAGAGACAACCATTGGGCAACCAAAGTTAGAAAAGCAATTTGTCATTGTTGGAGACTGGAATAGCTACGTAGGGATAGGATCTCAACACCCAAAGGCACTCTGTCTTCTGAGTCCATCACTGCTTCATCTCCCCAGCTCCTCCCAAAAGATATCTTTCACCTGAGTAAATGGAATGGTTTTGAGCTTTTTTTGGTGGGTGCAAAGTGTAGAACACAGTGGGCTGTGGTGATGGGGCAGGAGGAGGGGAAAGGATGCCCACCATTGCTTACTTCTCAGGCTGCTTCCTGCCATGTTGTCTCTCTGGAGTTGCTGCCGTAGTGGTAGAGCTCATTCCCTCGGTCTCTGCAAGCTGCAAGTTCTCTCTGTGCAGGAGGTGTCTTGGTAAAGGGAAGAGGACTGTGGGAAGAGTAGTGGTGGGGAGGAGGGAAATAGCAAAGAGGCAGTAGGGACTGGGCTCTAGACTGGCCCCCCTCGGCGGGGAGGGAAGAACCCCTGTAACAGTCCTGTGTGATGAGCTTAACGATAACATAGGCTGTCCTCAGACTTCCTATCCTTCACTCACTTTATAGAGGAATCATTTAACTACAGGGCATTTAACCAGAAGATAACTCACGTAGATCAGCAAAGGCCAGCAAACGCCTGGCACAGATGCTGCCCACTCCCACGGGAAGCCAGTAATATTAAACAAGTTGCTCTTTTCTACTAAGCGCAACTGTGGCCTCAGAGCCTTTCCATCCCAGTGCTCCAGGGAGCCTCTGTGAATCACTGGCACTGGTATATGAGAGGACTCCTAGTTACCAGCCCTGGCTGACGATGTAGAAGGAAATAAAACATATGTAAGTAATCAAAATGCAAGGCAGATAGCGATAAATTATTGTTTTCATATAGGTACGTATAAAGTTCTATAAGTATCCAGAAGAAAACAAAGAGCAGATTTCTGTAACTAAGACTATCAGGGAAGACTTCCAAGTGGAGGTGGTCTTTGAGGTGAGCAGAATTTTGAAATCAAGAAAGGTTTATCATCAAAGTTATAAAAACTTGCTATAAAAACTTGTTACAAATAGCAAAGCTGTAAAAACTATTTCAGTTCATGCGTCTGCCTCTTAATATGTTTTCATCTGAATAAATTACAAGCAATTAAGTGACATTTTAGGTGGGAAAAATAGAAGCTACGAGAAATTTGTAATTATTAAGATTCTGAAAACTCCAAGTTTTCAGTACAGCAGAGGTAGATTATTTTAGTAATTTAAACTCAATTTTCCTCTTATTTAAGGAAACCAGTGTGTTTTCTGTTTGACAGCTGTTGCCACATAGCTTTTATGGAATAGCTGGGCTCTTGTTTCCCATGTAACACATGGCAGCTAGCAGTGGTACTGGATTTGATTCACCTCTCTGTTGGTAAATGTAAAAACCATTCCTGTAGGTCAGGGCTAACCAATGGCCTAGTTCTTTAGCTACCTTTCGTGTGTATTTTCATTTTGTTGCAAAACAACTAAGACTGAATTTGGCATGCAGCGGCATTACAAAATGGAGCAGAAGCATTTGTGCTTTTTGTATTATGCCAAGGAAAGCATGCTTCCTCGGAGAGAGAAATACAAACAAAAAGATTATTGGTAGGACTTAATAAGGGAAAGAGCAGAAAATAATAAATTGTGTCCTCACCAGGATACAAACAGTCTCATTGGCCCTTAAAACAAGAATGTTCCGTGTGAACGGAGATAAAAGAGTCAGGAAAGATGTTTAGACATCACATCTTAGCCAGAGCTGGTTCTTGTCTTACCGTTTCCAAAGGACCAAAGAGGTAGCTTGCTTACTTTGCAAGTTATGTAATTAATTCAAGAGGCAAGATAAATTTTTCTTTATCTTCAAGGGAGGTTAGCCTTTAAAGATGGTTGTGTCTCCCTTTGCTTCTCCAATGTACATAATTAAAAGAAAGAGAGTGATTTTAACCTTTCATGATCAAAGAGGTGGCAGTAAGAGAATCTGTGAAAGACCCCGAGATCGTTCTCCAATTAGGTCTGCACTCGGGTATAGTGAACTCCCTCTGTTCCACATTTCAGGAACCTTTATTCTCGCGGTGCTTTGCGTGTAATACTTTTTGATTTGTTAATGAGTCCTTCAATGTATGTAGGCTGCATCATAATGGAAGCTTAAAATTATATCCTGGAGATATTTCACAACAATTAAATATCATCTGAGTCATCAAGATAAAAGTATGCTTACCGTAGTCTTACAACTAACCACATATTAAAAATTTATTTCTCTCCAAATCAATAATCTGTATTTGATACGTATATTGTAACACTCCATTAATAAGAATATTTAATTAACCACAACAAACCATTGCTGGTGTAGATCAGATATTAGAGAGTTTGCTTAAGAGTTCTGTGTAGCTTCCCGCTCCTCTCAGCCCCTCCCCTCAGTATGCCCCATCCATCAACGCCTTAGGGTCATATAAACTGTCCATTTTCACTAAATATACATTCTGAAAAAATATATTTAAAAAGCCTTTCTCTTATTCCTCTCCTGTGTCATTACACACACACGTACACTTTTCCCTTACAAGTGTGAAGTCCAACTTACTCTTTCTCGTTTTGACTTTGTAAAATGGTAATAAATTCTGAGCACCTGGCCTAACAAAAAGCTCCAAGGTCCTGATCCAACTTTGATCATCCATCGTGTTAGAAATACAATGCCTGTCCTTGAAATTTAGCTATTGACTCAAAGGCAGGAAGAATAATAGTGTTGAAAATTATAGCTCTACTTTCTTCTCCTGCCTTATATTCACATAGATTTTATAATTTATACAAAAGCATTTTTCATATAAGTATTCAATAACCAGATACAAGCTAGGAATAAGAAGTGATTTAACACAGGATAAATGAAATTTATGTAGTAAATTGGGGAACCATAGCGATATGGAGGTCTGCTTTGTAGATTTTTTTCTTTTTTTAGAATGCTTTAAATCATAGGTCTTGTAATAAAAGGTCTGGTCAGGTACATATATTTTTTTAAACTCATAATGTTGGCTCAGCTATTTTTAATTCAAAATAAAATCATTTAAAAATATCTCATACAGGTGTTTAATCAGGAGGGGGAATTCATGTTAAAGTTTGGCTCAAATGGAGAAGGAAATGGGCAGTTTAATGCTCCAACAGGTGTCGCCGTGGATTCGAACGGAAACATCATTGTAGCAGACTGGGGAAACAGCAGGATCCAGGTAAATGAAAATGCTAATGTATTTGTTTAGCGTGATTGGTGGTTGTTCAAAGTGAAGAATTGGCTGTCTCTCAACTGGGATGTTTTCCGTTCTTCCTTGATTAGGTCTTCATAGACCATAGGTAACCTCGCCAGAAGTGCTAATCTAAGCAGGGTGGAGTGGAAAAAACATCAACAGGTTCCCAGAGTGAAAACCGCTGATTTGAGAATTTTTAACATAAAAGTGTTTGTGGATAGAACTCAAGAGGTCCATTGAACAAAAATATTATATTACTATTTTTACTAGCTTCCAACTAAAAACCGTCGTTTTCTCTAATTGTAAGTGTAGGCAACAATCACTATAGTTTTAGTAACACCTATGACTTTGTCACCAAGAAGAATCACGGTTGCAGTGGTCTTGAATTGTCACATATGCCCATCACTCTTTCAGAACCAGTCAGTATGAGATCCATCACCATTTCTTATTATTTAATGTGTTGGTTGAAAAAGCACACATATTACTATATCACAGTTTTGTACAATTTTGATAACTCTGTTTTAATATGATTGTTTTCCTTTATAATCCCATGTAGTTTTATGCATTTAAAAATATTATGTTGAGGGGCGCCTGGGTGGCTCAGTCAGTTGAGCGTCTGACTTTGGCTCAGGTCATGATCTCACAGTTCGTGGGTTTGAGCCCCGCGTCGGGTTCTGTGCTGACAGCTAGCTCAGAGCCTGGAGCCTGCTTCCAATTCTGTGTCTCCTTCTCTCTCTGACCCTCCCCTGCTCACGCTGTCTCTATCTCTCTCTCAGAAATAAATAAAAAACATTAAAAAAAATTCTGTTGAATAACTTTGAGTCAAAGAGGAAGTCTTCAAGAAAATTAAAATATATATCGGCCTGAATGAAAATACAAATATAGCATATCCAAGTTTGTGGTGTGCAGCTAAGACAGTCCTGAGAGGGAGATTCCACCCCCCCTCCAGCTTTATTGAGATATAATTGGCATATACATTGTGTAAGTTTAAGGTGTGTAATATGAGGATTTGATACACTTACATATTACAAAAGGATTACCACCATAGCTTTAGCCAATACCTTTTGTCACCATTATTACCATTTCTTTTTGCGGTGAAAACATTTGGATCTACTCTCTTAGCAACTTTCAAGTACATAAAATTGTTTTATTAACTATAGTCACCATACAATGCATTAGATCCCCAGAACTTAATTCATCTAACTGGAAATTCATACCCTTTGACTAACTTCTCCCCATCTCCCCCACTCTCCAGCCCTGGTAACCACCATTCTACATGAGAGGGAAATCACTGGCACTGAGTGCTTACATTAGAGAGTCAGAAATCACTAATCCGAGCTCCTATCTCCAGGAGCCAGAAGGAGAGGAGCAGAACAGCCTGAAAGCAAGCAGAAGGAGGGAAATAGTGCAGATAGCATCCGAAATCTGTGTAGTCCAAAGCAAATAATAGAGAGGGTCAGTGAAACAGCAAGTTGGTTCTTGGAAAGATCAATAAAATTGACAGACCTCTAACAATACTGATAAAGGAAAAGACACAAAGCGCTAATGTCATTATAGACTTTGCAGGCATATGGAAATTCTGTGAACTCTACACGCGTATCCTTGACAATTTAGATGAGATAAACCAATTCCTCAAAAAATACAAATTCCACAACTCAACCAATATAAAATAAATAACCTGACTACCCCAACAACTGTTAAGGAAATGTAGTTCATTATTTTAAAACTCCCCCAAAATGAATCTCCAGACTCAGTTTTATGGGAGTATTCTACCAAACTGGGTGAAAGGTACACAGGATTTCTCTGCACTATCCTTGGATAGATTCATAGATTCTATGAATCTATAATTATTTCAAAATTACAAGTGAACAAAAATAGTTTTAAATGTAATAATGAATTTAAATAGGTTTTCATGGTTTAGGGTTAATGGTGTCATGAATGGCATTTGGCATTTTATTTTTATTAAAAAGAAATTTTTTTTTGAAGGAGAGAGAGTGAGCAGGGGAGGGGCAGAGAGAGAGGGAGACACAGAATCAGAAGCAGGCTCCTTGCTCTGAGCTATCAGCACAGAGCTGGATGAAGGGCTTGAACTCACTAAGCTGTGAGCTCATGACCTGAGCCAAAGTCGGATGGCCAACCAACTGAGCCACCCAGGTGCCCCAACATTTGGCATTTTAATGGAGTATAAAAATTATAAAAGTGGTTACATTCTGGGGAAAAAAATTTTAACCTTATTTTGAGAAGAGGTCTGAAGTCTTTGCCAGGAAAAAAAAAAAGTGATTTTTCTCTAAATTAAGAACAAACGTTTTGAATCCTCAGACTAAGAAACACTATTCTTTTCTCACTTTCTCTGTGTAGACTCCCACAAGAATCTAAACACATCTGCAGACAGGGCTGTTCATCCTTGCCAATATGGCCCTGTGCCGAGTTTCTGAGACCTCAGAATGCACTGGTTAAATCAGGTAGCATGCAGGTATCATTGTGAAGGCAGCAGTCGTTAGCTGTTTGAATCTGATTTAAGTATTCACTTCCCAGAAAAAGGGTTCAGACTATAAATGCTTTTATTTCTCCATTATATTTATCTTGCTTAATTATGCTAATATACATCTACATTTGAAAGAGCCATTCTATTGTGATGGAAAGCTAGAAGCCAGCCAAGAACCAAGTTCACAAAGCAGTTCTGTAGAAGATTACAGATGCTTAGCTGTTTGTATTGTGGCCCTCCTAGCTCCTGCAGAGTCTCACTGCCTTGTAAAACACCTATGGGCCAAATGGAATGGTCAAAAGAAACCAGCCCAGGCCTTGTGAAAGAGAAATGTTCCTTGTATTCCATCATGGAAGAAGCTTCCAGCCCAAAAGAAAACTACTTCATATCCAAATGTGCATGTTTGTGGGGCACCTGGCGGGCTGAGTTGGTAGAGTGTGTGAATCTTGATCTCAGGTTGTGAGTTCGAGCCCCATACTGGGTGTAGAGGTTACTTAAAAATAAAATCTTCTTTAAAAAAAACCCACAAATGTACACGTTGAACTATTGACTTTATAGCTCCCTCTTTTCTGAAAAGGAAAAAAAATGAGGGCATCTGGGTGGCTCAGTCGGTTAAGCATCAGACTTGGGCTCAGGTCATGATCTCAGGGTTCATGGGTTCAAGCCCTGCATCGGGCTCTGTGCTGACAGCTTGGAATCTGGAGCCTGCTTGGGATTCTGTGTCTCTCTTTTTTTTAATTTTATTTATTTCTGAGAGAGAGCGCGCGCACGAACAGGGGAGAGAGAGTCAGAGAGAGAGGGAGATACATAATCCAAAGCAGGCTCCAGGCTCTGAGCTAGCTGTCGGCACAGAGCCTGAGGTGGGACTTGAACCCATGAACCATGAGATCATGACGTGAGCTAAAGTCGGACACTTAACCGACTGAGCCACCCAGGCACCCCTCTGTGTCTCCTTTTGTCTCTGCCCCTTCCCCACTTGTGCTCTGTCTGTCTGTCTCTCTCTCTCTCTCTCTCTCTCAGAAATAAACATTTAAAAAAATGAAAAGGAAAAAAATGATCTTTATTTTCTCATTGTGTATTGTGACTCAAAATCATTCCTCTGTGGTCTAGTTGCTGGTTTTTATGCCTTATGATTGGGAATAAAAGAGGGATGTGAAGTTGGAAGTGCAGAAAGTAAAGGCCAAGAGTCAGAAACGAGGGTCCTTCATTTTCAGGCCCCACTGAGGGCTATTCCCCTCAAACCGACCACTATAAAAAGGTAAATGAGGTCTGGTGGCCAGTGGCATGCTCCTTGTCAGTGACTCTGAGGGAGAGAGAGTGAAAGGAGAAAAACCAAGGTAAGTGGAGGGAAGGATCAGATATATGATAGTGACCTAAACAAATCCCGTTGGGTTACACGCATGCCTTTATATCGACAGTATTAGCGTCAAGGGTTTCTGACTCCTGTTCCACCATATTACTATAACTTTTCCTGTAACAGTCTGACTTTGTATTTTTTATAGGTTTTTGATGGAAGTGGATCATTTTTGTCCTACATTAATACATCTGCTGACCCACTGTATGGCCCCCAAGGCCTGGCCCTAACTTCAGATGGTCATGTCGTGGTTGCAGACTCTGGAAACCACTGTTTCAAGGTCTACCGGTACTTACAGTAGGGGTGGGCAGCTGGACCCCTCTCTCCCAAAGGTCTTGCACTATAAACTGGAATGGATTTCTCAACGCGGGACCAGATTACACTAGACTTTTCATGCTAGAAGGAATCATTGGTGAACTTTCCGAGGTGATTTCTGAATGTAACAATTTCCTTAAAAACTGCATATCTGATTTCTGTAATTTGCCTTTAGGGTTTGAAAGAAAGAAATCCCTTCTACTGAATCTATGGAAACTGCAGCGTTCCACGCCTGTGAACTATGGCTTCTAGGACAGGGATTTGTGTAGTTGAACTGATTTTGCAAATCAAACAAGCACTAAAAAAAACCTAGGATATTTAAAGGTGTTTGTTAATCCTGTGAATGGTAGCTTTTGTGCAGAGCCTCCAAAAACAAAACAAAACAAAACAAAACAAAAACAGAATCTCTTGTACTTTATTTAACTTCAATTACAAGACCCGGGGGATATTCTAACCTCACTTTTACAGTCGGTATTAACTCATGCAACATTTTTTGGTTATCAATAACTATATGTAAATTAGGAGAAAATAAGACTGTCTTGCAAAGCCCTCCCAGGTGTGATGAGGCAGGCCTCTTGAGTTTAGCGCTTAAAAACCACCGCACATATCCTAGCCTTTCTGGGTTAGATCAAAGATCCTTTTTGTATGTTCTTCTCACCTTTTCTCTCCTGCTCCCCTTGTATCAAAAAACAGAGTCCATTTTCAGGGAAACCTGAAGTTCCTAATGCTTTGAAAAGCATATTACAATAGCAGTGCCACCTCTTGGTTAACAAAGGGCCCCCTCCACTCCAGTTAGTGCACTGGCATGTAATCAAGAAAATGTCAGTCACTTTTTATGTGCCATGTTTTCTAGTTTCTCTCCACTTCCACTTCATGAAAGCGAAAGCTTTACCTCCTGCAAAATGTCAGCACGTGTAGTAGGACACCAGTGTCCTAGGACAGAGAGCCATAAGTAGCCCTTTGGAGGACGGATGGTGTCAACCAAAGGCATGTGATTGATTAATGGTCTCCCCTTAGAAAGCAAGTGTTACCAAAGTCGTGTTATCTCGAAAGCATTACAGGTAAGGGCATGTTATGGTTATTTATCATTGTCTAATGAATAGTAGAGGCATTAAAGGACTATGTATACATGATTAGGGTAAGGTAGAATGCATCTCATTCAGCTACATATATATATATAGCTGAACCTTTGGCTTATTGAAATAGGCAGCACTCTGAAAGACAGAAGCATCGTCCACCACATCCCTTTACTGCACAGTTGAAAGCCGTCCCGGGTAGAGCAAGCCCTAAAACAGGCTTAATTTCACCATTTCCAATGATGGTACTGGCTGACTTTTAGTCAGAAAATGGCCTTCTGTGCTTTCAAACACAAAACAAAACAAAAACAGGTTGAAAGAAAAACGTTGAACTTGAATTACTTTTAGTTTAAACTAAGTATAAGTGGGTTTTGAGAAATGTGACAAAAAATTTAGTCAATTGTTAACCTGTCATCAATATTATAAGGTAAGATGTGGTCTACTTCCACTGTTTAATTTTCTACTCAGTTCTACCAAATAGGATGTCGTGTTTGGCATCTTTGATGACTTTGGGATCTTTTCCACTGAAAGCACCTTAGAACTGTTACTATAAGAAAACATTTCCCATATGTATCATTATATGTGATGTTTATTGCTTATTAATTTATAACCCAGTCGTTCTCTTATATATAGGACATTTTTCAATTTAGAAGGGAAATCTAGCTACTTCCAATTGTCTATCAAGTTTCTTATGCCCAGATTGACCTCTGAAAAAATGTTTTCAGGAAGATTGACATGTAGATTTAGAATTTTTTTCTTTTTTCTTTTTTTTTTCTAGTTAGGTAGAGTTTTCAAAATATTTGAGACGGTGATAAAGTTATAAAATTCAATAACATTTTTAGGATGTTAAATAAGATACTAGTTCCTAACATCAGCGAACTAAGTCTTTGAATTTAAACGTTCGTGTTTAATGAGTGCTTACTAGGTGCCAGGCACTATGCTAGGCACTGGGGATACAGCAATAGACAAAAGAGACAAAAATCCCTGCCCGCTTGGAGTTTACACTCTAGGGGAGGGACATTTACTAACCTTCTGCAGAAAAGATAAGCTGGACCCTTGATAGGTCCTAGACTATTTAAAAGAAAACCTTTTAAATTGGTTAAAATACTGTTTGTTTGTTTTCACAAGTAAAAATGTCTTCCTGTTTAGATTCCGTCACAGGCTCTTGGTCTTAAAACTAGTTTACTTAAAAGAGTTTTTTTTGCACAACATTGAAATTGTACTTGTGAATTTAGAAATTAGCTAGCCATCCTACCGTATCAGACTGGGTATCTCAATAATAGATTGAATACAAGGCTCTTTTTTTTTTTAATCTGTCAATATTGGCACAAACCGGAATGGAAGAATAGATAGTTTGATTCAGACCTGTTCCACTATCTGTTACTAAAACACATGCTGTGGGCACTCTAAAAAACACTGTATTTCCCCCCCAAAATATGTAATCGTGTATGTAAAGTATAGATAATGTTTCACATTTGGATACATATGAGCATTTACTGTATTTCTTAGTGAGCATCTTTGAGGAGGGAAAGTGCTGCTGACAAGATAGAGTAGACAAGATTTAAGTGAAATTTTGTCACATTCTATGGAAAATGGTTTCTGGTAAACTGAGAAGGATATTAAAATAAGTGATTTTTTTTTTCCTGAGCTCTCATTATTGTTTGATTTCTCTTTGTCAAGTGTACAGAATCTGTCATACGTTCATGATAAGTAGCACTGAGAAATTTCCCATTCAAATATCCCCTGGGCACTTAACGGCAGAATATTGCCGGTTTGAATGTAAAGGCCAGTGACAATGCATTCCCTCCAAAACAGACCTCCCCTGCTGGACTTGGGGGACGAGGTGACTTGACCATCCAGAAACACATGAATAAAAAGCCTTTATGACTGTTTACCATTTTTTAAATGGTACTTAGTATCTTGGTCAAACTTTTGTCTCCCGTAACTAAACAAATGCCCAAGTTTCCTTATTTTAATTTACGCTTTGACTAGATTTGAGACAAGTAAATACTACAGGTCCATGCAACTAGGACAAACTTGCTTCTACTACTAAATATACAGGGTATGTCCTCACATGGAGTTGAGCAGTTCACTAGCAAGTGTCTGTGGATCCGTAACATTGGAGGATTCACATAAATACTTTGCTAATACTTACTGAGTTAATTGGAGGAAATAGCAAATAAACATTAGGTAATGTGCAGATTACTTCAAAAGGGAAAAACCTTTTTGTACATTTGGACTCTATAGTATCCTCCCTATTCACCAGCTTCTGGAAAGGGAGGAGTGTTTTTAGTTTACTAATTTAAAAACAAGACATTTCCAGGTAGGATAAAATTGAAGCTATTTGCTGAGAACATCATCTAATTTTGCTTAAAATCAAGTCGTAATACTGTTGCATTCTGTAAATGTTGCAGGGTTTTAAACTTTACAATTATTTTAATATTTTTGATAACTAGGAATCTAGTATTGCCATAAAGGAAACTAAGTGCCCATTAAAGATTTGTTTGGTATAAATAAATGATTTTTTTGTTTTGTTTTAAATGACAGTAAGCTACAAATCATGATGTTAATCTTAAACTTTCTGAAGATGAACTGTGTGGCAGTGATTGTGTGGTCTGTTTGTGAAGAATGTCTGAAAGCTATTAATATTCTAAAATAGATTAATAAATTGGCTATGTTGTCCCAATGAATGTACAGCACGTCCATTAACTTTCAAAAGCAACACAGCCTTAAACTCAATGCTTTTGCTTTATGACATGGGAATGTTCTGTCATCAACAGAGTGTATTCTTGTAATAGAATTCTTTATATCATTTTCAATTCTATAGCCTTTCAATCCTATGTATGAGTATGAAGGGTTTCTGCTTCCTTTGTTTCTTTTTAAATTTTGTACATTCCATCTTTATAGGTCTGTTTCATATGTTTTGTGTATAGAACACTAAGTCTTGCGCACTCTGACATTGATACTGATATATTCTCATTTGTTCTTTTATGAATCGAAATGCTGACTGCCTATTTAAAGAAAAGAATGAACGCTGTGCATCAAAGTGTTTGTATGTTCGTAGCTACATATGTACCACAGTATTTTGGATGCTTTAGTCTACAATAAAACTTTAAATTAATTCTGTCTTGAAACATAGGAGAAACAAGATTCATGTGTATTACCTTTACCATGCACAAAATCTCAAATCATTATAATAAAGCTTGTTTTCTCCATTTCCAGGGTGAATGTTTATGTATTTTACATATTGTTTGCTTTTTTAGTAAAGGGAAATGAAGGAATGTTCTACAATATGGGGAAGATATCAATACCTCAACCAAACTGTTTATAATAGTGAGAAAAGTTTAGTGTAATTTTTGTTGTTTATGATGCTAATAGTCTGGTGAGCATTTAGGATGTATCTTAAGCAGGAATTTGGAAAATCATGACACATATGTCTAGCAAATATATTTGGAAGTCCAAATAGACCCTAAGCAATATGCTTATAATCCTTAAAGAATCACAGGACTGACCTTCTGGTAGTCAGGGTAGTCACGTTTCTAAGGGGTGAAGAACAAGAAAGGGACCTCACTATAAATATTGTCTTTAGGTTCCAAAATTTAATTAAAATAAAATTTATTACAATAAAAACATTTAAAAGTTAGGAGTTTACTTATTTATAAAATGCTTTATTTTTGAGAGAGAGATAACACAAGCAGGGGACAGGCAGAGAGAGGGGCCACAGAGGATCCAAAGCAGGCTCCACGCTGAGAGCAGACAGCCAGATATGGGGCTCGAACTCACCAACTTCGAGACATGACCTGAGCTGAAGTTGGACACTTAACCAAGTGAGCCACCCAGCCTTCCCTACAATAAATTTTTTTTATATTACATCAAGTTTATGGCCAAGCATTTCAAGCATTGCTCATAACATCTAAAGATTATGTCCAGACAGTCCTCTGGAGGTTTCGTTGTAAAGGAACCTGATGATAAATGTACAAATAATAGGGTATCACTATATCATATCCTTTCAAAGAAGATAGTTTCCACTGACTTTCTTTTTTTTTTAATGTTTATTTTTGAGAGAGACAGAGCGTGAGTGGGGGAGGGGCAGAGAGAGAAGGAGACACAGAATTCGAAGGCTCCAGGCTCTGAGCTGTCAGGGCTCCAACCCACAAATCGCGAGATCACGACCTGAGCCAAAGTCAGATGCTGAATTGACTGAACCACCTAGGCGCCCCTCCACTGACTTTCTTAAATGATAAAATTTACATTAGTCTCTATTCATAATGTCAAAGTTATCATTTCAATGCCACTAACCTACAGGCCAGTATCTTCCCCACAAGACTTGAGGACAGATACGCTCTCAATTTTGAGTGGTGTATGGATTTGATATTTGGTCTTTTGTTCTCCTATAAAGGACTCTTGTCTTTTTTCATTAATTATAAATAAGTCATGTCCTTACATATATGCATAGAACTTTTTTATTTATAGGCTTTTTGATTTTTCATTAAGCCTGGGGTTTTTATTTCGCCGTGATGGAATGAATACTAAAATTTATCTTCTTTGAACAGTGGACGGACACAACAAAAATTTCTTGTTTTGTTTTTCTGGAGGGTTAAAAAAAACTTATAATAGATTGTAACTCTACAGGAGGAGACTAAGTCAGTCTCGGAAGGACAGATGAAACAGAAATGAGAAAAAAGCCAAACATAACGCTACTGCTAATGCTAATCCTTCAAACCAGTGACTGTGAATGTTAGTTTTATTTAATCCTGCTTCCACTCTTCACTTATTTTTTCTTTTAACCAAGCAGGCATCATTGCCATCATGGGCTGTTTGGAGGTTTTCAGAAGCAGAAAGCATGGCATTCCTGATAAAAGCCAGTTGCCCTATGTTTAAACATATCTCAAATTATCCTTTGAGAACTCATTTCACATAAAGCCAGATGCACTCCTTTCCAGAGCAGCCAAGTTCAATTAAAACTGCAGTTTATTATTTAGCCTAAGTAAAGAGGCAGGAAGGGCAAATGACATTCTATCCTTTCTCCTCCCTATTGTCTTTTTTTGCAGTTGTTGTCATTTAATAAATACCTAAGACCTAGTGATACACCAGGGTTTAGGGTAGGTGTAAGGGATGTAAAGATGAATGATAAAGCCCCATGACCTCCAAGAGCTTACAGTTTGTTTAGTGAACCAGGCCAGGTAATTATAATACCACAAGCTGCTTTTATATGCATTCATTAGCAAATATTGACTGAGTTTAGTATGTTCTAGCCACTAGGGAATAGCAGCATGCTGAAAAGTCCCTGTTCTCATAGAGCTTTACTGGAATGAAACTTAAATGTATATGTATATATACACATACATATATTCATATTCAACATGCGTATATATACATATATGTGTGTGTGCATGTATATATAATATATATTGGCTAGCTACATAATTTGTGGGAGCTGATGCAAAATGAAAATGCAGGAACCCTCCTTCAAAAACAATATAAAAGGTTTTTTCCTTTTTTTCCATGGCCTCTTGACCTGTGGTGGTGGTTTTTATTTGCTATTTAATGTCATACTCCCTTGGGCATAGGGCTACTTGCTGGGTAAGTACAGACCCTCACGGGCACCTAGGGCCCCACACCATGACTCAGACTCCCCCATGGCTTGGGCCCGGGCTCCCTGCCAGGAATGAAGTGTGGTAGGGGTCGCTGGATGGGTGCTGAGAGAACTGGCAGCTAAGAACTCACCCTAGAGGAAAACAGAGGGCTGGTGTTGCATCTGGACCACTTATGAGCCAACGCTTGCTAAAAGATGGTGAGAGGGCATGAGTTGTCCAGGAAGGAGCAAACAGTTCAATGTCGTGAGGCCAGAGAATGCTCAAGCAGAAATGAGGAGAAGTGAGACAGGGCTACAAAAAGGAGTAAGTTACTTTGCCTGTTCTCCCAGATGGAATGATTCAAAGAGCATTAGTAACTATGATACAGAGCAAATTAAGGTAATAACCATAAGTGTTAATAAAGCACAAGGGGTTCCAAGTTGTCACATGATTCATGGGCACAATCCTGCTTTATGCCACGTAATTATACATAACAGTCCCTTTCATTCTCAGATATGCCCTGTTTGGATGATAAATTGTATACTTACTCTACACCAGTGTTTCTCAACCTTTTTTCCACTATCATCCCCCTAAGGAGCACTTTTAGACATTTTTTCCTAAAATCCCCTACCCCTACTCTATGAAATTTTACTACCAGAGATATACCATGTATCATTTTACATACTATAGCCCTTTGGTGAGCCACAGGCCATCTGAGATTTTTCCAGCTTCCAGGAGCCCTCATTGAAACTGATGCTCTGCACAAATGACACAATAGCATTATCATTTCTAACTCAAGAGATGTGGTGTGACTGAGAAGTTGATAATATTGACTATTTCTTGGGGCTCCTGAGCGGCTCAGTTAGTTGGGCGTCTGACTCTTGGTTTTGGCTCAGGTCATGATCTGTTGACTGATGGTGAGTTTGAGCCCCCTATCGGGCTGTCTGCTGTCATTGCAGAGCCCACTTTGGGTCCTCTCCCTCCCCCCCCACATACCCCTCCTCTGCTCATGCTCTCTCTTTCTCTCTCAAAAATAAACATTTTTAAAAAACTTTTAAAAAATGTTCTCCTCTCTTGGTTTTTCATTCTATTTCTTTCCCTATCTTGCAGATTTTTCCCTCTGTCTTTTCCAAATTACTTTCTTTCCCTGCTTCCTTGATAATAAGTTTTTCCTAGAGGTCACACTTTTCAGAATTTCAAGGAAGGGCAATGAGAAGGTTATCTT
Source organism: Proteles cristata cristata (assembly GCA_017311185.1). Taxonomy (NCBI): domain Eukaryota; kingdom Metazoa; phylum Chordata; class Mammalia; order Carnivora; family Hyaenidae; genus Proteles; species Proteles cristata. Next base: position 2,127,355 of record JAESUZ010004142.1, on the reverse strand, counting down.
CAATTTGGAGTATTATTTCCTAAAAAAGCAAGGGAACCGGAGGCAGGAGAATGTGTCTCTTTTCTCCTTGGTGGTGTCATTCTGAGGTTTGGTATTCCAAAACTGGAGCGCACATCGGGAATCTCAGAGAAGTGTAACCACAGTACAGGGACGTCTAGGATATAGCTACAGTTCCAATGAGCGACCCACTCTAGGTGCCCTTCGTACTCATCTTTCCCAAGAGAAGACCCAGTTGAGTCAATTTGTCACTATCCAAGGCCTCCTTGGCCACCTCAAAGGCAAGTGGCTTGCTCTATGTCCATCCTGTACGCTCTAGCCCTGGTCTAGCCGGGCATGGCCCAGATGGCAGAGAGTTCATTAGTTGCACATAGCAAGGACCACACCTGTGTGCAGCAAGAATGCCGGGGTTAGAGGCAGAAAGCAGCCAAGGGCCTGGAAGGCACCTGGAGATTCACCGTGTCCTCTCCAGTGGAGTTCTGTCCTCAGATCTCATCTCTCCTGTGTTCTCTCCTTCCACAAACTCTTCCGTTCTCTTGGGCAAAGCAGATCAGTTTGTAAAGACTTGTAAATACCCACACCGAGAAGCGCACACATGTTTAGTGGCTTTGCTCCTTTCCCATCCCTCCCTTGCTGCCTCCCCAGTCCCAAATAAGTTACCGGCACATCTTTGTCTCAAGCTCTGTTTTGGGGAAAACTCAGGGGATTCTGGGTTTCCACGTTCCTAGTCTAGAAGGGAGGTTCGGGGGGGGAGGGGGCATGTCTCTGTGGCCCTGCAGTTTCCTTGCCTATGGGGAGGGCTGTGGCTGGAGTAAGGGCAACAGGTCCCTCTACGGAGCAGGGTCTTGGGAAAGGCAGCTGAGATGGAAGGGCAGTTCTGACTAAAACATAAACTCCTTACTGGTGTGACCTGTCTGGTTCATCTTCACACCCTTTGCAGTCAGCAGGTAAAGTAAAAAGAATGAACTCAATCTATGCTTCAGGATTTTGTAAAACACACATTTGTGTAATAAACAAATGCCATTTGGGTACCATAGCAAACTCTAGATGGTGGATACAGGATCCAAATTCATGAGTCCTCCTCAGATGCTGCAAATATTTATTTACCATACTTAAAAACGTGTATACTACGTCTACCTGCTCCATAGTATTGCAAAACTTGGGGTGTCTCAAGACATCTATTAAAAGGTAAATTGAAGCATATTAGGAGTCTGAGCAAAATCTGTTCGAATCAGGCAGTGCCAAACTGGAAGTGGATAGGCTTGCTCTGGCGACAGGAGCCAGCCAAATGACGTATATAGGGAAAGAAGAGAACCAAAGAAATTCTTTGATTCACTAAAGCTTAAAGTCTTGTTGGCTGATGTAAGTCTTCAGTGTTTTGATTTCCTAACCTTGAGGCATTTACAGGCTTAGACTGTGGTTTGCCCTTGCAGGCTGCTGCAGCATTAGAACCACACAATAGAGTTTAATGGTTTCCTTGTTTAATTGAACACATATGAATGGTATATATGATAATTTCAAAATTCTATTGGTAAGGATGATAAATGGGAAAGCATTACCCAATACAAATAATTAAGATTTTTAATAAAGTACAATATCCTTTCTTTTCAACTGAAAACCATATCTAGTTATCCCCACGTCAATGAAGAGACGGTGTTCTTAAATACCCAGTACATTTATCTGATACACATTTATTGTTTACCATGTGTTGGGCACTGTGCTAGGTCTTGGTGACACTGAAATCGTTGGCTTAACCTCTGCCACAGGAAGGAGCTTGATACTACAGGGAAGCTGTCAAAGAAAACAGTTATAAAATGAATGTGGGGTGCTGTGATAAGACTGCAGATTGCTACAGCATACCACGGAAGAGACCCGATCTGCTCGTGCCGTGGGAGGGGGAGACACGGAAAATGTTTCCTGAAGCGAGTCAAATGTCAGGTCTCCCAGACATCTCAGCTATCTAAAGAGGGATAAGAATAAGCCAAATGGAGAAAGGCCATTTCTGATGGAGGGAACAGGTATGGCAGTTCCAGAGCCAAGTAAGGCAAGTCTTCCCACAAGCGTCACCTTTATGATTTTGGTCAAATCTACTTATCACCAGTGCAGTAACTTAGTATTTTCTTAAGTATCACTTTCCTTTTTTTTGATAGATTTCATCCATATCTAGAGCAATACATGAGAAATGCAGAGTATAATGGGCTACTTATACTTTTCTAGTACATATTAAAACATGTATTAAATGGCTACCCATTTACTATTTTATTTTATTTTTTTAGATATTTCTCTTTTTTGCCCATTTACTATTTTAATATCAGGTCATGTACCATCAATCATAGAGTATCCTAATGCACCTTGGGGAAAACTAAATTAATGGAACTCTAAGCAATCAATATAACCCTTCCCTTGCTTCTGTTTCTTTTCGTTTCTTTTTTAATGTTTATTTATTTTGAGAAAAATAGTGTGAACAGAGAGGGGGCAGAGAGAGGGAGAGAGAGAACCTTATGCAGGTTCTGATATGGAATCCACAAACTGTGAGATCATGACCTGAGCCAAGGTCAAGAGTTAGCAGCTCAACCCACTGAGCCACTCAGGCGCCCCTTGCTTCTGCTTCCTAAAGAAGCGAAAGGAGATACAAATTTCAACTTTAGATGCCACTCTATGTTTTCAGTAAAATCACTATGCTTTAAAATGGGTCAAAGTAAGGTACAATAATTTTCAAAATAATTGATAAGTCCGAGTTAATTTTGTAGTGCCTTTAGGCTAATACCTGAACTTTATCCCTGACTATTCATGTATTTTCAAGACATCAGGTAGCGGGTTTTCCACAGCTTTCATTTGAATCTCATTATTTTGTTTATCTAAAACAAACAAGTACACCTAAGGGAAAAGCAAACAATACAAAGTGATGTTTAAAACCTGGGAAAACAGTGAAGCGAGGTTGCAGAGAAAAAGACGGGTAAAATTAGGAAAGAGAAGAAAGTCCGCCCCAGGCTGGGCAAATCCGGATAGATGGGGGCAGCGCTCCCTTCTCCGGCAGCCAAATCGCCTCTATTTTCTAAGGCCAACTTAAGCCGGGTTTCTACGGCGCGAGGAAATCGTGCCCTAAAGTGAGGGCTCAAGACTTTCTAAAAAAAAGGAGTCACATTCTATGTCAGGAGCGCAGAGGCGGGAGCCGCGGAGATCTCAGTCCCAGGAGCGCCCTGGCGGACCCCGCCCCTCTCCGGCCCGCCGCTCCGCCAGGCCGCCAGGGGTCGCCGCGCACCGTTGGGATGGAGGTCGGCTTCCCTCCCACCTCTTCCTCATCGCTGCTCCGCCCCCTGGCGGTGTCCGCGCCAAAATCAAACCCGCCTCGTCCCGCCCCGCCCCTCGCCTCGCGCAGCTCGGGCCTTCAGAAGACCCGCTATGGTAAGAACCGAGGCCACGCTCCAGGCTCGCGCTCCTCCCGCCTCCCCGGGCGGCGGATCCCCCCGACAGCGTTGTAGTCCCGGCGGGCTTCGGGGGCCTGGCTCCCACGGAGGGGCCGCCGGCCTGACGGCGGCCCGAGCTCAGAGGCTGAGGCGTGGCCCTGGGCCTGCTACCCCTACGCCGCCGGGCGTCCGCCGCCTCCCCGCCTTGCCGCGCCCCGCGTTGTCCCCAGAGCCCTCCGCGACACGTTAGGTTAAACCCCGAAGGCGTTCGGGAGCGTTACCCGAGCGTCTTGCACACTTAGCGACCTGTCAGAGCACGAGTCGCTTCGGACCCATTGCACCAGGCTCCCCGGATTCCGCTGCCAAAGGTGCAGCCTCTCAGGAAGAAGGGCGAAAGGTGCGAGCGAGCCGGCATCTTGGAGCCTAGACGGGGGCTATGTATTATGATTTGCAGAGCACGTTTCTGAGTGGCTCACGGATTCGGAAGTAGCGTAACGAATCTTCACGTTAGGCCAGTAAGATTTCTTTGAAAATCTGTTGTTCTGTTACCAAAGGGCTGGAATCGATGCCCTTTTGTGCTCTGAACTGCTGGCTGGTAAGGAGTTAAGTCTGTTTGTTAGGAAAGCACTGCACTGAGTTAGCCTTTCCTGCGTGCCATCGCAGGTTAAGTCCTGGTAAGATTCCAAATCGATCTTTTTTCCTCGTGAATGTAATGTCTTTGAGCTCATCAAATCATTAAAAAAACTTTTTTGTTTTTTGACTTTAGAGAGAGAGAGAGCACGAAGTGGGAGAGTTAGAGTGAGGGAGGGAGGGAGCCTCAAGCAGGCTCCATGCTCAGAGCGGATCCCGGCGGTGGGGCCTGATCCGTAAGACCCTGGGATCATGACCTGAGCCGAAATTAAGAGCTGGAGGCTTAACCGACTGAGCCACCCAGGCGCCCCTCATCAAATCATTTCCATAAACTTCAGTTTCATGTCTTTTTTTTTCTGCTTCTGTTGGCAGAGAATCAACATCTAATTAAATGAATCTAAGATTTTAATATCTTAATTTAGTTAAGTGGCCGTTATTTTGCTGGGCAAGGATCTAGGTTGTATGGTATTTATTTGAAGATACTTGTCCAGATGCAATTACAACTGATAACGGCTTCTTTGTGGTTAAACTAACAACGCAGCCACCTGGGCATAAAATGATCTCAAAAGGCAAACAGGACCACACTTAAATCTGTTACCAGTGCTGTGTGGTAGCATATTTCTCAGTAGAGTTACTGTCCTGAAAAAACTGGCCACTGAGAACTGTGCAGCACAAATGCATTAACTTTATCCTTTTACCTAATCTCTCTTTACACATGAATCACGTATATGCTGGTAACTATTTTCTGATGCTTACCTCTGATAATGGAGAAGCATGAAATAGAATAAAACTTTGAGATACATCCTGTTTTTTTAATGTATGCTCAGGAAGTAAGTTTAGTGTTATGTTGATCAAAGACAAATTTTTGTTCCCTTTCCTAATTGTGAATTAATCGCAGTTTGTTTTGATTTGGTTGGGCTTGGTGGGTAAACAAGTGCAGGCATATTTTTGGAATTGGAGAAATATAATGTTCTTTACCACTTCTGAGGGCACCAGATATCATCTACTTTTAGTTTTTCAAAATTTTATTGTAGTTGGTAAACAGGGCTGATTTTAGGAATTCTGTAACTCCTAATCGGAGAAGGTTCCTTAGATGTACAGTTTTTTAAGTGGTTTAAAATACAGATTTCCCCTACTCTTTGAAAGAGTAGTGTTCCTGTGAAGCCTTTTCTCATCTGAAATGATGTAAAGGGAAGCAGCAGCACTTATTAATTTATATGGAAAAATTTTTTGAGCATTTCCTAGACCTAAAAAATAATCCCTCTTGGGCTTTTCTCTCTTTTAATGTTTTAAAAATTTAAAGAATTTTTTCTCTCAGGCTTTTCACATACCCTAGGACACATCTTGCTAACAGATGCACAACATAAAATTGAGGTAGAGCACAGATACTCATAGACACAGTTCAAAGCTATGGTGGCTTATGCTTGAGATGCTGAATGTAGTTCCCAGGGAAGGAGCTTGGTGGAGCCATTCCTAAACCAAACGCTGAGGACTGTTTTTTCACTTTTTGCCTTTTTTCAGTACAAGTGAAACTGCTCTTAGGATTTCTTTTGGTTAGTGAAAATAGATACTGACGTAGGTCTTTGGAAAAGTGGGGATAGCTATATGTTGGTCGACCAGGAAGCTTTGTCGTCCTCAGGTCAAATCTTGAGTCCCCTTACTTACTAATTTGAATGTATCTCTCACGTTGTCAGCAGATTTTCTTTAATATTAACTATTAAGTAGGCCCTTGTTGATTTTTGGGGGAGAAATTTCTAGATATGAATTAGTATGGTATCCTTTTATATTAGTTATTTTAATTCTGGCCATGATACTCTCCTACTGTGGTTAAAAATAAAAAATCTATTTCTGGTCATGGAGACTGATGAGTAAATTAGCCTGAAAACAATGTAAATGGATAATACAGCTCACCCATATTTCTTGAGTAACTGTCATAGCTTCTGAACTGAGCGATAGGAGCTTTCCTAAAACTGTGTGCCTCTAGGACACTAGACTCTCCTCATCGCCTGCTTCTGGGGGGCAGATTCCTATGGAGTTCAGGAGTTTCTCCAAGGAGCTGTTTCATAATAGCAAAATGTTAGGACCCATTTAAAGCTTCGGGTCTGCTTTCCAGTGATGCAGCCACAGAGTAAAGTCCTGAAGGGATCCTCATGGGCCCCAGTGTCCCTGACCTGGTTTTAGATTCTGGGGTGAGAAGAGCAGTGTTCTCCACTCTGGGGTATGGTTAAAGCGCCTGGAGAGGCTTTGTAAAATATGCATGCCCAGGCCCAGGCCAAGATCTGGTCTCAGAGATTCTGATTCAGTTCATATGGCATGTGCCTTGGCATCAGTATTTTTGAAAAGCTCCTGAGATGATTCTAATGGCAGTTTGAAACCCATTGGACTAGAAAAATGAATCGAAAGAGCCTTCTAACTGGGTGTGGATTTCATGCTTGGTTGTTCTGATATGATACTGCTGAGGCCAGTGTGAAGGGAGGCTGATTAAAGCAGTATTGAAAGCTGGCTCTTGACTCTGGGTTTAGCGAATAGGTCTATGTTTGGAGCTTGTCCACCTAAGATTTCTGCAATTTATCTCCCCAGGAAAGCCATAAATGGTTAGCACAGAATTCTTTATTATTAAGTTACCCTATGTCATATTTATGGGAGTGCAGAGGATGTTGTGGGGTTTGGGAGCCTGAACGGTCTCATAGAGTTCGGGCTAAAGATACATGGTCCTGAAGTCAAGGGATGGCCTTTGTGTCTGCTCTCTCTAGCACTAAGCTCTAGGAAGGCAAGGGCAGTGCATGTTCTGAAGTTTTCAGTTGGCTGAGAAAGACAAGTATACAAATTGATCTGATGAAGTTGTGTTCTGGGAGCACATGGGATGGCACTCAGCCTGTCCTGTGAGCTTGGGAAGCTTTTTCCCAGAGTGCTTAAACTAAGCCTTGGGAGATTGTTTTTGGAGTTTCGAATAGGAGAGAGGAGCAGGTGTTTTAGATAGAACATTTTCTTAAAGAGATATAAATGGGAAAGAGCATGCTGTGAGTGGAGAATTTCAAGTACGGATCTTCTTCAGCTCACAGCGGAGTTACACCCCGATAAACCCCTTCTAAGTTGAAAATATCGTTAAGGCAAAAATGCATTTAATACACCTAACCTATGGAACACCACAGCTTAGCCTAACCTACCTTAAACATGCTCAGAACGCTTAGACATCAGCCTATAGCTGGGCAAAAGCATCTAAGACAAGCCTCTCATAGTAAAGTATTAAATGTCTCATGTAATTTATTGAAACTGTACTGAGGGTGAAAAACAATGATTGGTCCTGTGGCTACCCACCCTCATGAGAGTATTGTACCTCCTATCATGAGCCTGGGAAAAGATTGAAATTCAAAATTCAAAGCATGATTTCTATTGAATGTGCATCGCTTTCACACTATCATAAAGTTGAAAAAGTGGAACCATGGTAAGTCAGGGACTGTCCGAGTTTTGTGTTACAGCTCCAGTGGCGTAACTCTCCATGGTATGGTCACATATGATGTGGGGAGTGGTATCTGTGAGAGGTAGATTGGGGTCAGGTGATAAAGGGCCTTGTAGAGTGATTGGATACTTCTGGATGGTTCAGAGCCACTGGAGTCTTTTAAGCAGGGGAAAGGCATAGTTAGATTGGTTTCTTGGCAGTGTGGAATGCGGACTTAGAGGGTGAGACGAAGTGTGGCCAGGGGGGTTGGAGGCCTGTTGCAGGAGACAGCACACATAACGAAGGCCTGAATCGAGGAAGAGGCTATAGGGATGGAGCAGACTGGATAGATTTGAGGAATAGTTAAGCACTAAAACTGGCAGAACTTGGTGATTGGTCTGATGAGAGATGAAGGAACCTGGGCTGACTGCCAGGCCTCTGGCTTGGGTGACAAGGTGGTATCTAACTGAGCTCAAGACCTGGAACAGCAGGTTTGGCGAGTAGATGTGGGAGAAGAAGAGTTCAGTTTAAACCCTCTGAGTTTGAAGTCTGTCCAGCAGGCAGGCAAATACATGAGACTGAAGCTCAGGAGTGTACTTCAGAGACCGATTTATGATTTGAGGATTCAGCGTGAGTGTTTGTTAAAACCATGATAGCTGGTAAGACCGAAGAAAAGGTGTGAGGAGATGAGGGGATCAATGGAGAACCTGGGGGAACTAGTGTTCGAGAGTAGACGGAGGAAAAAGAGAAATATCAACGTTAAGCCTACTTATTTTATCTGTACAACTCATCCAGGAACACTTGATAATTTTATTGCTGTGAAAATCGGTTAGTGGGTTTCTAGGTTCTGCACGTAGAATAAAGACGTGTGGACTCTAGTATGTATTCAGGATGGCAATTTCCAGTCCCTTTTCCCGGTCTTTTATAGGCTTTCATTTTCCGATGGAGTATTTGGTTGCAAAGGCTCAGTCTTTTTTTGTTTGTTTTTAATGTCTGCCTTTTTCAAAGTGATGTAAAGCATTTTAAAGTTCTGACTAAACAGTTTATATTGCCTCATGATCCTGTGTGATTTTTGAGGAAGATGTAGATGACTTAAACATTAGAATGGAATTCTCTATTAGACATGATGGTTCTCTCTTTTGTTATTTTCTGTGAATCTTTGCATTGAGGGAATTTGGCTTTTTTTTTTTTATTATTAATGTTTTATTTTTAGGAGAGAGAGAGAGACAGCGTGAGCAGGGGAGGGTCAGAGAGAGAGGGAGTCACAGGCTGAAACAGGCTCCAGGCTCTGAGCCGGCAGTCAGCACAGAGCCCGACGCGGGGCTCGAACCCGCGAACTGCGAGATCATGACCTGAGCGAAAGTCGGACGCTTAACCGACTAAGCCACCCAGGCGCCCCAAGGGAATTTGGCTTTTTAAAAAAATTTGAATTTCAGCTTTATATATTCTAAATACAATATATTATAAAATTGAATTGTCAACAGACATTTTAGTTACATGTTAATTATCTTAATTTTAAATCGGCTAAACTGTAGTTAGAGTATTAACCTACAGTAGGCTTCCATTGTCCACTTGGATAGGTTTTTCCTTCCTCCAGCCTATCTTCCACAGTGCTACCATATGCCATCTTACTAAAATGGAACTCTAATCTTGTCACTCTGCTTTAGAAATCCGTGCATAGCTTCTCATGTTATTCTAGAATAACATACATTCTCTTCAGATGGACAGTCCTTCTGTGATCTGGCCTCTGACAATCTTTCTCACCTTCTCTGCCCCTCCCTCTGCATGCACTACGCAGCAATCATCCCTGAGTGCTTGTCTTTCGGATGCGTTCCATGGACTTCCACAACATTGTGGCTGTGTATGGTCTGCCCAGGACAATGTCTCCCCATTTCTCAACTTGCCAAAATCCGCTTCATCTCTAGCCTTCCTAGATAGCCCTTACCCTTCTGCAACTAATTCTGTCCTTGGTAGCAATTTGTACATATCCATTTCATTACTTTTTAGTTTCGTCTATTTTCTTTGAGAGATTGTAAATCCTTTGAAGGTAAATACAGGGACTTGTCATTGGCTCATTTGATAAATGTTGAATTTCTATAAATTGCCAGGCTCTGTCACAGTCACAGTTATTATACTGGCAGTACCTACCACAAGGCTTGGCATATAGTAGTTCAAATGAATCTTTAGGCCTGGCTCTGAGAATTATTGAACTCATTGGCAGAGAAGACCATGACACTTCAGATAATGTTTCAGACCAAGTTGTTTTAGAATGCAGTGGTTTGTTTATTTGTCTTTAATGCGTGTCTACTTTTTTACTTTTGTGCTTTAGTCAAAGAAAAAAGGACTGAGTGCAGAGGAGAAGAGAGCCCGCATGATGGAAATATTTTTTGAGACGGTAAGTTGTTTTCCCTAAGATTTTTAGTATTTTATGTAATTTTCTCCTTAAGCATGTGTCATTCAGTGTCAACTGTACCTTTTTTATCAGATTTCATTGCTAATGAATTTCCTGAAGAGTAAAGTTCTGCACACATTTTTCATTTCTGTGAAGCTAGGGAGTATGAAAGAACCCTACTCCAATGTTCACTTCTGTCCAAACTCCTGCTATACACTGGCACCGAATGATCTTTCCAAAGCATGTATTTGATTATGTCCCCTTTCCGCCTGTGAATAATAATAATTGACATCAACTGAGTGCTTCCTAGGTGCCAATCATTGCTCTGAGCACTTGGTGTAGGTTATCTGATTCCATCCTTTTTAACCCTTTGAGATCAGTACTGTTATGATCCTCATTCTTACAGATGAGGACATCTGAGACACGGCCTAAGCTACCAGCCCTGGCTCTCAAAAAATTAAAATGGCCGTACTAAGATTCCGGTCCAGGGAGGATCATCTGATTTTAGAGGCAGTGGTAAATGCTGCCTCTTTGCGTATGTAAATCTGACTATAGAGTAACGTATACATCATAAGCCTCCTTAATTTATTCCAGGTTTTTGTGCCTGCCACTAACAGAAATATGTTTGAAGTTTCAGGTCCTAAGTGGTAGAGCCAGGATTCAAATCCAGACACCTGGCTCTAGAGACTGTTTTTTGGGTTTTTTTTTTTTTATCATGTTGCTAAACAGTAGCTTTTTTTTTTTTTCCCCTTCCAGTTCAAGTCCAAATCTTAGACCTACAAAAAACACTAATTTCCTATGTCTTGGCCTAACACTTGACAGGACATTCTGATCTCTAGTTACTTTAAAGAATTGAATGTTCATGTAAAATCTGTCCCTTTTAAATTCTTTTGAAGATACTGAACAATTGCAGTTTGTTCTAGCTCTAAAATGCTTGATTCTGTTGCACTCTTCATTACCAGGCACAGCTTTTAGTACAAAGCTTATTAATATAGTTATGGTAAATATAAATATATAGTAGAAAATAAACACATCTTTTTCACCTTTTAAAAAACTCTTTTAAACAGAAAGATGTGTTTCAGTTAAAAGACATGGAGAAGATTGCGCCCAAAGAAAAAGGCATTAGTGAGTATCAAAGATGTTCTGAAAAGAACAAACCTAGGGCTGGTTGGGGGGAGGGGAAGGGGAGGTGATGGGCATGGAGAAGGGCACTTGTGGGGATGAGCACTGGGTGTTATATGGAAACCAACTTGACAATAAACTATGAAAAAAAAAAACAAAGATGTGCTGAGACATTTTGTGAAATACTGGTCATCTTTTCTGCAGCAGTCTTTCACTTTATGAAAACATAAATTTCTACAGGTGAAGAATGTTTGTAAAAGTCCTTACATGATGTCTTTGGGCCATGGCCACGATTCTTGTGTTTGGAGTATTTGCTTTAGGAAAATTAAAATGGAATATGCACGTATGCCTGTACCTATGCACACATGCATGCACACATCCATACACACATTTACTTATAGGTCTATTTACTTCAAGAGAAGACAAATTTCATTTATGTTATAGTATTTGCTAAGTGTGACTTCCTATCTTTACGTGGTGTAGTAGTTTTCTAAGCTGTTGTAACAAATTACCACAAACTTGGTGGCTTAACACAATAGCATTTATTCTCTTAAAATTTTGGAAGCCAGAAGTCTAAAATCAGGATATTGGTAAGGTTGGTTCCTTCAGGAGGGTCAGAAGGAGAATCTGTCTCCTGCTTCTCTTCTGGCTTCTGGTGGCTGCCTGCAGTGCTTGGTTTATAGGCGTGTCATTCAAATCTCTGCTTCTGTTATCACATAGACTTTCTCTTTATTTTCTCCAATTCTCTCTTATAAGGACATATGTCATTGGACTTGGGTCATATCACCCTAAAATATGGATGATTTCATCTATGATCCTTAATTGCATCTATACAGACCCTTTTTCCAACCAAATAAGGTCATATTCACAGGATTTGGGGGTTATCTTTTGAATGGTTAATCCCACTATATATGATACATATACATATATTTAAACCTTATTTTCAGTATGTAAGCTATACACATTTATTTTAACAGATAAAAACTATAATTGAAGTAAAAATTGTAAGTAAGCCCTCTATTCTAGATCACCACTTGTTAATATTTTGGTGTATTTTGATGTCTTATTCTTCGGTTCTATTTGTGTATGTATTTATCTGGGTTTTTGTTGTTTTGTTTTTAGAGGAAACCATCCTGTATATGCAATTTTGTGTTCATGTATTTTTTCATGTAACATTATGTCATCTACATTTCCTTAGGTCGTTTGCCTAAAAAAAAATGACGTGGAGCACCTGGGTGGCTCAGTTGGTTAGGCAGCTGACTCTTGATGTCTGCTCAGGTCAGGCTCTCACAGTCCATGGGATTGAGCTCCTTGTGAGCCTCTGCACTCACAGCATGGAGCCTTCTGGAATTCCCTTTTTTCCTCTCTCTCTACGTCTCCCCTGTGCGCTCTCTCTCTCAAAATAAATAAATAAATAAAACTAACCAAAAAATGTACAACATCTGCATTTCCTAATGTTTCATTCTGTGACCACCCACTATACCCTATTTTGCTTAGCCTGTTACCTATTGTTGAACACCTAGGTTCTCCCCAAATTTTGCTGCTTAGTGTGTAACACTCTATGAATTTTTTTTCTAAAGTAATTTTGAGGGTGGTTTTAGGGTCATAGCAGATTGAGAGCTTCCTGCTCCCCCACATGTACAGCTTCTCTTGCTGTGAACATCACTCACCAGGGATCCATTTGTTACAGTTGACACATCCTAATCCCCCAAAGTCCATGGTTTGCATTGCATTCTGTGAGTTTGGACAAGTGGATAATGACACGAGTCCATTCTCATGGTACGCAGAGGGTTTTGTTACTGCCCTAAAAACTTAGTGTGCTCCACTTACTCATCCCTTTTTTCTTCTCACCCATACATTTTTTTTCCCCACATCTCCTGTCACTTCATTGGGAAATGTTCCTAGAAACAAATGGAAAATAAAGACTTGTGTGGTTTTAGGCATTTTATATGTATTCTCAAAGTGCCTTCAGGAAAGGCTATATCAAATTATATTCACATTCATTTCTCAGAACCATGTTTTCATTTTTAGAATCGTTGACATTTCATTTCACTTTGTATTTCTTTATAAGTGAGGTTGAATGTTTTGTACATTTGGTGTCAACTTTTTAAAATTTTTTTAAATCTTTTGTTTTCTAATAGATTTTATTTAGGAATCTAGAAAAAATTAAAGTAGACATTAAAATATAATTTCTCAGTACAGTTTTACTTAATAAGAATTGTTCACGAATTTCAAATATTTGTGAAATATGACTACATTTTTATATGCTATTTTTGAAAACTTCTGATTTTTTTACCTTACCCTTAACCATACATTTAGTTTATTTTATTGTTTCATTTTTCTCAATAGTTTTTTCTTTTTTTAGTCTTATTAGCATAAAAGGCAAAACATGTTCATTGTTGGAAAAAAAGAAGAAAAATAAACAAAAAGAGGAAATAAAAATTGCCTCTTACCAACCAGATAACTTGTCACATTAGTGCATATTTAAACTTTATTTTTCTATATATTTTTAAAAAATTTTTTAAATGTTTATTTTTGAGAGAGCGCAAGTGTGAGAGGGCAAGGGGCAGAGAGAGAGGGAGACACAGAATCTGAAGCAGGCTCCAGACTCTGAGCTGTCAGCACAGAGCCCAGTGTGGAGCTTGAACTCATGGAGTGTGAGATCGTGACCTGAGCTGAAGTCAGATGCTTAACTGACTAAGCCACCCAGGCACCTCTATTTCTCTATATTTTATATACTGCATTTTAAATGTATATATATATCCATGCCATTAAATATTTTATAACATAAGTTTAATGATTGTGCAGTATCCCATCAGAATACAATGCCTTTTTTTAAGGTTATTTTTATTTGAGAGAGAGAGAGGGAGCAAGTGGAGGAGGGGCAGAGAGAGAGGGAGACAAAATCCCTAGCACAGCACAGCCCAAGGCAGGGCTCATACTCCCAAACTGAGTTCATGACCTGAGCTGAAATCTAGTCAGACGCTTCACGGAGTAAGCCACTCAGGTGCCCCACAGTAAAATATTTTTACAAGTCCAGTTATTGGACTGATTTCCAGTTTTTTGCTATTTAAAACAATGTTTTGATAAGCATCCTTATGCATGTCTGTCATTTTCTTCGGCTGTATTTAAAATAGTGGAATTTCTACATAAAAGTATGCTTAAATCTAAGGTTTTCAATATATATATTGCCATATTTTCTACCCATGATGAGAGTACTCATTACCCTAAATCTTTTATGATATTTTTGGTATTTTTAATTTGGTATTCAAGAAATCATATGCCAAGGGCGCCTGGGTGGTTCAGTCAGTTAAGTGTCCGACTTCGGCTTAGGTCATGATCTCACGGTTCGTGGGTTTAAGCCCTGCGTCAGGCTCTGTGCTGACAGCTAGCACAGAGCCTGGAGCCTGCTTTGGATTCTGTGTCTTGCTGTCTCTCTGATCCTCCCCTGCTCATGTTGTCTCTCTCTCTCTCTCTCTCTCAGAAATGTGGGGGGAAAAAAAACCCAAAAAAAATTAAAAAATTAAAAAAAAGAAATCATGTCATTGCTTTATTTTGCATTTCTTCAATTAGCGGGGTTAAACATTTTGTTTATTGGCTGTGTATATTTTGTTTTTGTTCATTGATGTACTTTTGTACATTGTATTTCTTTATTTTTAAAAGCTCTTTGTTAATTTATTACCCCTTCTGTATATTTATTGCAAGTGTTTTCCTAGTTTTTGGCCTTTTAATTGTATAGGATGTGTCTTAATGTAGTCTAAAAATTATCTCTTTTAGCTGCTATGTCAGTAAAAGAAGTCCTTCAAAGCTTAGTTGATGACGGTATGGTTGACTGTGAGAGGATCGGAACGTCCAATTATTATTGGGCTTTTCCAAGCAAAGCTCTTCATGCAAGAAAACGCAAGCTGGAGGTTCTGGAATCTCAGGTAAGCCACCCCAGATTAAAAAATTGCAGATTTGCTTTGTGAGAAAGAAATTTGTGTTTATTTAATCTTAGGTGGTTTCCATTAAATTTTTAACATGCATTATTTGACTCAAAGTCTAGAGATAATCAATGTCTCTTTCTTCCAAACAATACGAGGGTCTTAGAATGTTTTAACCTTCATCTTCCCATATCATGATACTATTTTATAGTATTTTAGTTCCCTTTAGAGTTACAGAAAAAGGGGTGGGGAGGTACAGAGAGTTCCCCAATGCTGTTGACATGGGTTTGAACTCCATGAGTCCACTTATACATGGGTTTTTTGTATACATATAGTACTGTAAATGTATTTTCTTTTTCTCATGATTACATTTTCTTTTCCCTAGCATACTTTATTATATGATAGCATACAAAATATGTGTTAATCAACTGTTTGTGTTATTGGTAAGGCTTCTGGTCAACAGTGGGTTGTTAGCAGTTACTTTTTTTTTTTCTTTGGAGAGACAGAGCACTAGTGAGGGGAGGGAGGGATGGAGAGGTGGAGAGAGAGTGAGAGAGAGAGTGAGAGAGAGAGAGAGAGAAAAGGAGAATCTCAAGCAGATTCCATGTTGAGCATGGAGCCCGATGTGGGCCTGGATCCCATGACCCTGGGATCATAACCTGAGCTGAAACCAAGAGTTGGAGGCTCAAACAACTGAGCCACCCAGGTGCCCCGGCAGTTACGTTTTTGGGGAGTCAAAAGTTACATGTGGATTTTTGACTGAATGAGAGTTGCTCTAACTCTGCATTGTTCAGTGGTCAGCTGTATAGTCTCTTCCCAGTCTGAAAGGGGAGTATTCCTTGAAACATTTTGTGAGCTAAAATAGTGTAAAGTGAAAAAGCAGTTACCATTAATCTATATGGAAAAAAATCTGAGTGGTTCTAGACCTCAAAAGTAACATTTTTTAGATTTTTCTAATAGTTTAGGGCACATCTTCCTAACGGATGCACAAAATACATAAAAGTAAAGTACAGATGCTCATAGACACAGTTCAGTGCTGTGGAGCTTGATGTTGAGATGCTGAGTATAGTTCCCAGGGAAGGAGCTTGGACCACTCTTACTGCTCTGGGTGCACGCTGCCTCTGTAAGGGCTTGGTGCAAAATGAACACTGAACACTCGTTTTGCTTTTTATCTTTTTTGTAAAAGCAAAAGTACCCTTCAGATTTCTTCGAGTTAGTAAAAATAGGTAGTAATGTAGGTCTTTCATAAAAGCAAAGTGGCATAACATGAACTCTTGAAAAATGGGGATACCTGTACCACCCCCTACTCCCCACCAAACACAAAATTTCCCCTATTATTTACATTTTGTATTAGTGTGATACATGTTATAATTGATGAGTCAGTATTGATACCTTGTTATTAAATACAGTCCATAGTATATACCGGGGTTCACATTTTATATTGTATATTCTGTGAATTTTGACAAATGCATAAGTGTTATGTATCCACAGTTGCAGGAACATACAGAATAGCTTCACTGCCCTAAAATTCTCCTGTGCTGGAGTTATTCCACCATCCTTCCCTCTCCCCACTCCATCCTTCCCTGTCCCCTAACTCCTAGCAACCACTGGTATTTTTACTGTTCTGTAGTTTACCTTTCCCAGAATATGATATTGTTGGAATTGCACAGTCTATAGCCTTTTCAGATTGGCTTCTTTCACTTAGTCATATATATTTAGGTTTCCTCTGTGTCCTTGGGTGGCTTGATCCCTCATTTCTTTTTATTGGTAAATAATATTCCATTTCATAGTTGTGCTGCAGTTTATTCACTCAGCTATTAAAGAAAATCTTGGTTGTTTCCAAGATCATGCATTTAGTCTGTACTACAAGATTCCACTACATTTTAATGAAGTGTTTTTTTTTTTTTTTATTCTTTTACACAACTGAGGAGGTGAATTACCATGTGGAATTTACAGTGTAGGTAAGAAATGGAACTTCAGGGAAATGGGCTATGGACTTGTTTTGGAGTGAGGCAAGGAAGAATACTGATTCTCAAGAAGATAACAGAACCAGGAAAAGTTAATCAAGAATAGTAAAGGAGGAGTGCCTAGGTGGCTCAGTTGATTAAGCATCTGACTCTTAGTTTCAGCTCAGATCATGATCTCATGGTTTTGTGAGTTCTGAGCCCTGCATCGGGCTCTGCTGGCAGCCCAGAGCCTGCTTGGGGATTCTCTGTCTCCCCCTTCCTCATGTGCACTCTTTCTCTCAAAATAAATAAATGAACTTTAAAAAAAAAAAAAGAATAAAGGAAATGAATTTCTTTCTGTTTGGAGGTAATGTGAGATTACATTTCTTCATAGGAAAATCCTCCTGAGACACCACTATTCAAAATGTTTCTCATAGGATTAAGAAGGGTAAAGAGTTAGTCTGTAGGAGACCTCTGTCAGTCACTGTTTTTTAACTATAAGCAGTGAAGATTAACTCAGGATGACATTAGCAAAAAATCGTACATTTTATTTATTTACTGAAAGATAAAAGATGGACTTGCAGAATCACTGGGAAGACTGGAAACCCAGTTGTAAAAGTAGGCAGGAGCTGAGGGAAGGTACACAGCCAGACCACAGCCAAAGTCACACCATGAAACCTGTCTGGTGAGGATTCTACTGCCCGGAGCCATGAACACTGCACCTAGCTCTAGTGACATTGCTGACCTCAGAAGATGATTCCACTGGTGCCTCTGACTCAGGCTGAAGAACCAGATGTTGCTGCTACCAAAGAAAAGAAAAGAAAACAAACATAAAAACCCCTCCAAAAAAAATTCTGTCCCAGCTACCAGTCACAACTTATGGAGGTACATGTGATTTGGCCAAGCCTGGGTTACATTTTCACACTCTTGTTGCCAGAGGAACTGGCGAAATAAGTAATTGGAGATTCTAGTTTCTTTTTTTTTTTCTAAGTTTGTTTAGAGAGAGGGATGGAGAGAGAGAGAGAGAGCGAGCGAGCACAGGGAGGGGCAGAGAAAGGGGGCGGGGAGAGAATCCCAAGCAGGCCCTGTGTTATCAACACAGAGCCCAGTGCAGGACTCAATCTCATCATGAACCTGCGGGATCGTGACCTGAGTGTACATCAGGGGTCAGATGCTTAACTGACTAAGCCACCCAGGCATCCCATGGGGTTTCCAGTTTTTGTGGTGGGAGGTAGCTGCCTCCTCTTGGCATCAGCAGTTCCCCAAAGTAGGAAGGGAGTTTGAATGCTGAGTAGCACTCTCTCTCCTACCATGACATCTGCAAAATAAATCAGGAGAAAAAGCTGGAAAAGAATATAGGACTTGGGAGTCAGAATAATATCAACTAAATTATTGAATATCTACTATCTTCTGTGATAACTATCCTAGGCACTCAGAATCCATTGGTGGACAAAGAATGGAAGCAGGGAAACCAAGGAGGTTAAGTTATTGAAATAATCCAGCTATGAAATAATGCTGGTTTGGACCAAAGTGGACCAAGCTCACTTATCCTGCCTTAGCCATAGGCAACCAGTGAAGCTACTTTCCGTCTCTTATAAATTTTCTTGTTCTGGGCATTTCATATGAGTGGAATAACATCATGTGTGTCATTCTCAACTGGCTTCTTTAGCAGAATGTTTTAAAGGTTTGTCCATGTGATAGTAGCAGTACCTCATTTCCTTTTTATGGCCAAATAATACTCCATTGTATGAATATACCATGTTTCATTTATCCGTTCTTCAGTTAATGGCCATTTGGATTGTTTCCACCTTTTGACTATTAATATGCAATGTTGCTATAAACTTTCATGTACAAGTTTTTTGTCCAGACATGTGTTTTCATTTCTCTTGGGAATTGCTGGGTCATATGACAGCATGATTGTTTGAAGAACTTCCAGACTTCTTTCTAATTTGGCTGCACCAGTTTCCATTTTTACCAGCAGTGCGTGAAGCTTCCAGTTTTACCACATCTTCACTGAAATTTATCATTACTGGCTTTTTTGGCTTTAGCCATCTTAGTGGCTGTGAAGTAGCATCTCGTTACGGTTTTGCTTTCTATTTTCCTGAAGACTAATGGTGTTGAGCATCGTTTCATGTGTTTATGGGCCATTTGTGTTTCTTCCTTAGAGAAATGCCTATTCATATCCTTTGCTCATGTTTTTTTTTTTTTTTAAACATGATGCCTCATTTCCTTCTGCTAGGAAACAACATGCATATTCGTCCCTCAGCAATTTTTTGAAAAGTTCATCATGGAATTAAAAACTTTATACAGGGTAATCTACTTTTAGGCCTTATTGCATTTTCCTGTCTTCATGGTTTTTTTGTTTCTTTATCCTCTTTGAGAATTCCCTTGCTCTTCCTTTCTACTTAGCCAAAGTCTAAAACATTTCTCATTTCAGAAACCTTCTCAAGGCCCCATAGCTTACAGTGTTTTTGGCTTCCTCTAAACTGTAATATTTTTGGTTTTACCATAGTGTATTGCTTTGGCTCATACTACTGGTTGCCTATGTAATGAGCATTGCCCCTTTCTTCTTTACTAACAAAACACTTTGTTGAGGCAGCAGTGTGTCTTACTAAAAAAAAAAAAAAATGCTCATCTTCCCACACTCCTTTGCAACTAAGGGTGGCAACGGAAAACAGTTCTGATGAGTAAGATATAAGTGGAAATGTATCTTTGAGGTTTGTAGGAAAGTGTTTACTTTCCTGATAAAGGCAAAACCCTTCCCCTTCTTTTCCATGATGTAGTTGTGAGATCATATTGTAACCCTGCAATAACATGCATTAGGATGGAAACCTGTCCCTTAATGTCAGAGCCTGAATAGAAAGGGCTTGGGTCTCTGGTGGCATTTTGAAGTGCTCCACTAAGCTTGGACCATCTCACCTCTCGACTATTTAATCCAGTTTTAGTCAAATGCTCTGTTATTATTGCAGAATGTATTCTAAATGGATACAGTTGCTTTGAAGACTTTTATATAAATGTGACTTAGATTTTTTTATTAGATGTCTGTGGCTTTATAACAAACTGTACTCCAAAATTTTGTGGCTTAAAGAAACAAATATAGTTATTTCACAGTTTCTGTGGATCAGGAATCCAGGCATGGTTTAGTCAGGTACATCTAGCTCAGAGTCTCACATGAGGTTGTAGTCTGACAGTTGGCTGGGGCTACATACTCATCAGAAGGCTCATCTGGGAGAGGATTAACTTCCAAACTCAGTCATATGGTTATTGGATTTAGCCCCTTGGAGGTTGTTGGACTGAGGGCCTTAATTCTTTGAGAGTTTTTAGACGGAGGTCTCCTTCGTTCCTTATATCCTGGGCTTCTCTGTAGGGCAGTTCACAGAGCAAACATGTGGGGAGTCCAAGATAGAAGGACACTACTGGGTTTTTCTATAACTTAATCTTGGAAGTGACCTCTCTTTACATCTGCTATAGTGTGTGTTTTTCTTTTTAGTGAAACAAGTCATTAAATACAGCCCACTTGCAAGCAGAGATTACAAATGTGCATAAATAGCAAGGGGCAGGGATCATTTCAGCCGTCTTAGAGGATACATAACACAGATTTTAATTTTTTTTAACTTTTCATATGTATAAGTCTTCTTGATTAGTTTTTAATTGCTTTATTGAATAATTGATCTATAAAAGTTTCTTATATATAAAGTTTATAAATTGCTGAGTTTGGGCATATGTATCCATCCATGACACTATCACTACAATTAAGATAATGAGCATATCCTTCATTCCTAAAAGTGCCTTCATTCCCCTTTTTAGTCTTTCTCTCCTGTCCTTCCCTTCTCTGCATTGCTTCCCCTGCCCCCATCCCTAGGCAACCACTGATTTGCGTTCTGTCACTATATTTCCAACAGTTAAAAAAAAATTATTTTTTTAATGTTTGTTTTTGAGAGAGAGAGACAAAGCATGAGCCTGGGGTGTAGTTGGGGGAGGGCAGAGTGAGAGGAGGAGACACAGAGTCTGAAGCAGGCTCCATGCTCTGAGCTGTCAGCACAGAGCCCTATGCAGGGCTGCAACTCAAAAGCTGTGAGATCATGACCTGAGCTGAAGTTGGATGCTTAACCCACTGAGCCACCCAGATGTCCCTGTCCATTTTTAAAAAACATTTTTAAAAATATTTCCAAGAGCTTTATATAAGTGCAGTCATACAGTAATGTATTCTTTTTCCTGGCTTCTTTTACTCAGCATAATTATTTTAAGATGTATCTATGTTGCTGTCTTATTCATTGGTTTTTATTGCTTAGTGGGGTTCCATTGTACAGATATATGACCGTCTGTTTAGCTGTTGATAGACGTTTGGGTTTTTTGTGCATTCTAGTTTTTGGCTATTAGAAATAAAGCTGCTATAAATATTTGTGTACAAGTCTTTGCAGGGACATATGTTTTTATTTATATTGGGTAAATACCTAGGAATAGAATGGCTGGATCGTATGGCAGGTATATGTTTAACTTTTTAAGAGATTGCCAAACTGTTTTCTGAAACAGTTGTGCCAGTTCACGTTCCCATCTGGAATGTATGTGAGTTCCCGGTTTCTCCACATCCTTGCTGATACTTGGTATGATACCTATTCTAATAAGTATATAGTGATATCTTATTGTGGCTTTTTTCCATTTCCCCAGTGACTAATAATGTTGAGCATCTTTGCATGTGTTTCTTTGTCATCCATAAGTCTTCACTGACAAAGTGTCAATACAGATCTTT
This sequence comes from Proteles cristata cristata, assembly GCA_017311185.1. NCBI lineage: Eukaryota > Metazoa > Chordata > Mammalia > Carnivora > Hyaenidae > Proteles > Proteles cristata. The sequence continues at coordinate 2,105,749 of JAESUZ010004142.1, read as the reverse complement.
TACTTTAAAAAAAGGTGTGGGTTTTTTTTTTTTGCCTTTTTTAAAACTTGGGTTGTTTTTATTATTGAGTTTAGATATTTCTTTATATATTCTGGATACAAATCCCCTCTTAGATAAATGTTCTCTAAACTTTTTTCTACCAGTCTTCAGTTTGTCTTTTCATTCTCTTTTTTTAAATTTTTTTTTAAATTTATTTCTGAGACAGTGATAGAGAGCGTGATCAGGGAAGGGTCAGAGAGAGAGAGCCAGACACAAAATCATAAGACAGGCTCCAGGATCTGAACTAGCTGTCAGCACAGAGCCCGACGCAGGGCTCGAACCCACGAACCGCCATATCATGACCTGAGCCGAAGTCGGACGCTTAACCGACTGAGCCACCCAAGCACCCCTGTCTTTTCATTCTCTTAACTATTCTTTGAAGAACAGAAGTTTTTAATTTTGTTGAAGGCCAGTTTATCAATTTGTTTCTTTATGATTGGTGTTTTAGGGGTATATCTTAACTTCTTCTGGGCAATTATTTGTGCCTGAAACTGGGCATAATAGGTGCTGATTAAACATTTCTTGGTTGACTTCTTGAGTCAGAGGAACTCTTTACCTTTGAGAAAATAAGGCCAAATGTGCATTTTTTTTATTTCTCTGTCTCTGGATTTAGCATAATATTTACTTAGCAGGTGGAGGAACTTGGCAAACCTTAACAGAAGTAAAGAAGTGATCTAGTAAGAATCTCTAGTACAGTGAATCTATTTTTAAAAGGTGAACATTATATCATTGTTTGTCCTGAATGTTTGAGGAATAGGATGTTCTAATAGTAATAGTTACTGTCAGTATACCCCTCTCCATACAGGTCTGTGAGTTGGCATCAAATGTATTTTGTGACACACCCCTCCCTCCCCACCCCCATTGACAAGTTGGAGGTCAAAGATTAATCTTACATACCTGCTCAGAAATCAGGTCAAGTCAGAGGTGTACACGTAGGGAGTAGTCCTATACCTTCTGTTCTAAACACTCCAGAGGTAAATGAAAAAACATGATTTTGTTACGGCATTTGTAAAAGGTTGATAGCCCTTGACGTTTGCTGAATATAGTTATTAAAAAACAAAAATCCTGAGTGCCTTTTCACTGACCTAAACCTACATTATTCTTTCAATAAAATTTGAGATGCCATGGCATCATTCTGTGCCCCTCAACCATAGTTCTAGAGATCGCTTATCATTTTAGAGAAGCCATGTGGCTTAATGGAGAAGTAGTTAGAAGTCAGACATGGATTGAAATCACAGCTTTACTTCTTACTGGCTGTGTAGGATCTTTGAAAAATTTCTTTAGTTCCTTAAAGCTTCAGTTTCCCAGTTTGTAAAATAGTATACTTCAAAAGGTTGTGGTACAGATTAAGTGAACTGTGTAAAGCCTGATGTACTAGGTACTCAGTCTTTGGTAGCCCCAGATTGAGCTAAATTAGTACTCACCTGGAAGTATATACTGGAAGTTTATTCAGTCAGAACAAATATTTGAGGGTCTACTATGTACAGTACAAGATAATGGAGGTAGTTTGTAAAAGTAGAAGTCAAGATGTGTGCCTTATAAGAAAGAACTTGTAACCTGTGCTAAAGTTAGGGTTAAAAGTGTAATATGGCTAGTTTAATGATTGAGTGGTAGAGATTAAAACTACTGCAAGAGATGGTGGGATTTATATAAAAATAGAAGGTACTCAGTGTGGCAGTGAACTAGATTCCAAATTCAAGGTTGCACTGAAGGTTTAGTTTATTCAGCATATTGCCAGTGAGACGTTAACTTCCTTTGAGTTTCTTGTTAATTCCTTCCAGATTAGAGTGAAGAAACTCTAAATTTTCCTCCTTCTTCCCTCCCTTTTTACCGCTCACTTACTCACTTTTTCTTTCTCTCCCTGTCTTTTTTTATTCATGCATTCATTCATTCGTTCTGTTCTGCTTTGGTTCTACCAGTGATTCCAATTATGTGCAGAATATATTCATCTCTTGAGAATGGGCATTTTTGTAGTAGATCTGAAAGTTAAATCAGTAAACGTTTTTTTCTCTTTTGCCTTTAGGTTATATATATTAATTAAAGACAGTCTAAAAGTCTCATGGTTATAATTTATGTTATTCTTTAACATTTTCTAAGATGCAAATAAGCCATCAACCGTCTGGGGGTTGCATTAACTGCTTTGATAGATATGACTATATGGCTGCTCTGTGCGTACACTGTTCTAAGTTCTTTGGGCAGTATATAAATAATAGTATGTGTGTTTCATGTTGAATAACTTACACTGTACTTGATAAGGCAAGATAAATCCTTTGAATAGTTAATTAACTTTTGTGAAAATACATAACTAACTTTTCAGTTTATGTCAGAGTAGTGCCAAATACTATCTTTTCTATGGGTCCTAATCATTATATGGGTTTAGAGGATGCAAGATTTTTATAAACCCACATACTTAAAGGAGAACTTCTTAGAAATGATTATTCTGAGCTGTAGGTTAAGTAGATTTAGATGGATGGAGATTTCCAAGGGGAACCAAAGGGCCACTGACCCTGATATTGAAAATGGCAGCCAAAATTCATTGAGCACTTAGCCAGGTACCATTTGAAGAGTTTGTCTTAGTCCATTCAGGCTGCTATAACAAAATTGCACAGGCAGGAGAGCTAATAAACAACAGAAATTTGTTTCTCACAGTTCTGGAGGCTGCTCAAATAGGAGCACTCTTCTGGGTCACAGGCTTCTTACTGTACCCTCACATGGTTTAATTGCTGAGGCATCTTTCTGGAGCCTCTTTATGTGGCACTGATCCTGTTCCTGAGGGCTCTACCCTCATGATATAAGCATCTCCCGAAGTCCTTACCTACCTAAGGTTGTCGACATTACCTTCGGGGTTAGGATTTCAACATAGGAACTTAAGAAGGGGGACAAAAAATTCTTACCATAGCAGAGCTTTTGCATGCTTTATATCATTTGACCCTTACCACTGCTGATTTGAAATGAACATTTTAAAATCTTTTCCCAAAAGGGATACCATTTCCAAGATGCTTTTACTTTTGTATCCATGCCCCTGTCTTTCCTTCCAGGACTCCCCATTCTGATGTGAGTATTTCTTTTCTTTGGTGCCATAGCATCTTGAGTGCAACTCAAGCCCACCACACTGTGCTGCAGGTGTTGGTTTACTCAACCCTGTCGCGTAGTCAGCCTGCGTCCTCTGGACTGGGCACAGATGTTGGCATATGACAGGTATTTGACTAGCGAATGAGAAAGGAAACGAAGGATATGAAATTAGTTCTAATGAGCCCATCCACTGATAACAGAGGATTCCATTAGTGCTGCAGCAAGTCTTTGAGCAGTTTTTAACTGATTTTTAAAATTAAAGGGTCAGGGGGCGCCTGGGTGGCTTAGTCGGTTAAGCGTCCGACTTTCGCTTAGGTCATGATCTCGCGGTTCGTGGGTTCGGGCCCAGCGTCGGGCTCTGTGCTGACTGCCAGCTCAGAGCCTGGAGCCTGTTTCAGTCTGTGACTCCCTCTCTCTCTCTGACCCTCCCCTGCTCACGCTGTCTCTCTCTCTCTCTCCTAGAAATAAATAAAAAACATTTAAAAAAAAATAAAATAAAATAAAATAAAATTAAATTAAAGGGTCAGAATTATGGAAATCATCCTTTTTTTAAAAAATGATTTTGCTCTGCTAAGATCTTCCATAGTTCTTCATCCAAATTCTTATTTGCAGCCCATTAATTTCTAGTGAAAGAGGTCTGGGGGATGTGTTTTCTAGGAGTAGTTAAACATTACATTGGGACATCCACACCAAGCTGGATTTCAGACAGCTGAATTTGGGAGGCACTACGAGATTCTCTTATGATAATTTAAAGATTTCTTTAAAAAAGTTTTTTTTAATGTTTTATTTATTTCTGAGAGAGAGAGACAGCGTGAACAGGGGAGGGTCAGAGAGAGAGGGAGACACAGAATCTGAAACAGGCTCCAGGCTCTGAGCTAACTGTTAACACAGAGCCCGATGTGGAACTCAAACCCAGCAACACTGAGATCATGACCTGAGCCGAAGTCAGACACTTAAGAGACTGAGCCACCCAGGTGCCCCAAAGATTTCTTTTTTTAAACTAGGTTTTAGAAATGAGTATATAGAATTCTGTGTTGCCAAAACCGAGTAGAGTCGATTCACTATTGGGCTGTGTGGACAACTTGGAAATGTTTTTAAATAAAAATAAGCATAATTTCTACTGAAATTCAATTCAGCAAATGTTTAGTAAATGCTTGTTACGGCAGGCATTGTGACTGATGAGAGGGACATAATGATAAATTAGGCAGTTCCTGTTGCCAGGACCTCACAGTGTAGTGAGGACATACATCACATGTCCACATATCATTGCAGAGTGGTATGATAAATGTCCTACTGGAGAAGATGGTAGTATAAAAAGGGGCAAAAGTTAGTTTGCTGAGGATAGTTTTTGCAGTTAAGGAAGGAGACATTTAAGGTGGTTCTGGAAAGATATATGGGAGCTCATAAGGGAGTTGAGGGTGGAGGGCATAGTGGGTACAGAGACCGGGGTGTTAAAGCAGTGGCTTACAAGTAGACTCCAGACCCAGATTCTTTAGGTTCAAATCCAGCTTCTTCCATTTACTAGAAATTTCTTTTGCTTCGCCTTTCTCACGTGTGCAATGTTCCTAATATTACCTATTTCGTTGGATAGTTGTAACAATTAAGTATGTTATATATAACTGCTTCCGACGATGACTAATACATAGCAGTACTTTAGCTTTTGTTGTTTTATGCAAAGACCAGGTATGTATAGAACTACATAGTGTGCACTCGGGCTTACATAGGAATGGTTTTGGCTGAAGAGTCGGGTCCTCAGCATTTATCCAGGCTGGCTCCCCCTAAAATATCAGTGTTGCTGCTTAGTCCTCTGTCTTGCAGCTGCATCTCCTACTCGGGTTAGTGCACCCTCTCTTTTCTTGAACCTGGTCCCCTCACTCCCAGCTAAGTGTCCCAGACCACTGTGGTCTGAAAGAATGAGATTGAGCTGTTTCAGGCCCACTGTGCTCTAGATGGCACAGGCCAGAGTGCTTCTTTGCATTTCTTGCACTCTGATATCTGTAGGTGGGTCAGGGCTATTGGAAATCCTCACCATGTCTAACCTGCTTGCTTGCTTCTCAGACTCTATTCCTACTCTCCTGTCTTTAATTTGCCGTTAGGGAGGACAGAACAGGACTGGTTTGGGCTGGTTTTGTAGTTTTCTGACTTAAAAACTTACACTTTGAATTTTGAAAAAACAAAAAGGAAAAAGAATTCATGGTTTCTCTTTGCTGCTATTGAAGTTTGTTCATGCTCTATTAGAGCATTTATCACACTTGTCATATTTACACATCTCGCTCTCATATTATGTGTCTCAAACTAAGAGACATTTTTTTTTTATCTTCAACTTTCTTTTCCATTACCTAACACTAAGCCGGATATAAGTGGGCACTTAATCATTTAAACAAATGAATGAATGAGCACACCATACAACTTACCAGCTTCTAAACTGTGTTACCAGCTTTAAAGTTTTCTAAGATGTTTGATAAAGATTACTTTTCTCTGCAAGTAATTGAATATCTGACTAATAGTGGCTTAAATGGAAGTTTATTTTTCTCACATGCAGTCCAGAGCTAGGTGTCTCTTGATCTTGATCAGTGACTCAGTGGTATCAGAGTTGGCACCTCTGTGATCTCTGGGCTTCTCCATCATGGTCATGGGATGGCTGCCACAGCCCCTCTGTCCTAGCTGAAGGATGAAGAGAAGAAAGAGAAATGGTTGGAATGGCTGTCTCTCTTAGCAGGAATATGGGTAAACAAAAGCTTTCCCAGAAGCTCTCTAACAGACTTTTGCTTAATTTTTTATAGGTTGAAGCAGTGTCACACTGCCACCTCTAGCTGTAGAGGAAACTGGGAGCGGTAATGGGAAGGAGGTTGAAAGTGGATTAGATGAGTCAGTAAACCAAAAGGGATGGCCGCAGGCATTGTAATATAAATAGGACATTATTTTATGGGAGTATAAAGTTCTTTAACTGTAGCATAATTGATCAGATAATAAAGTGTTCAGTGATAATGTAGTCCATTTTCTACGAATACCTCGGTTATGCAGAAACACTCTGCTTTATCTTTGATTCCCCCTCCCCAACTTAGGCTGCAAGAGTGATGCCGGGCTACAGTGTTACAGTCAACAAATAATATTTATGTTTTGATTTTTCCTTGAAATATGGAAATACTTGACCACTTTCTTTTGTTTAATCATGTTTCTGCTAGTTTTGCTGTACAAATATATTTTCATTGGTATTATGTTTATACTTCCATAAATATTGTCTGCTTGAGGTTTTTCCACTTTTTTTAATGCCAGAGGTTCTTTTTTTTTTTTAACTTTTTTTTTTTAATGTTTTATTTATTTCTAGAGGAGAGAGGAGACAGTGTGAGCAGGGGAGGGCCAGAGAGAGAGGGAGTCACAGACTGAAACAGGCTCCAGGCTCTGAGCTGGCAGTCAGCACAGAGCCCGACGCGGGGCTCGAACCCACGAACCGCGAGATCATGACCTCAGCGAAAGTCGGACGCTTAACCGACTAAGCCACCCAGGCGCCCCAAATGCCAGAGGTTCTTATTTATTTCGGTAGTTTTGGGGCATATGCTGCATTGAAAGATTCTTCTTGAACAAAGATAGCATTTTATTTTTGATATGTTGTTTCAAAAGATTAATCTTAGCTAAATATATGCTGTGTAGCTCAAAATATAGGGTTGTGGTTTTTTTTTTTTTTTTTTTTTTTTGAAGATTCTTCATTTGAAATTGTTCTGGACATTGCTTATTAGTATGTAATATGTTGACAAATTTAGCATATGATACCTATGGGCAGGATTCTCATTGGGAAGCATAGGTTTTGATATCGAGGTGACCTGGATTCAGCTAGCAATATTGCCATTTACTACCTAGTCAGAATTACCTAATGTCTCTGAATCTAGTTCCTTAATCCATAAAAGAGCAATGTTAAAGCCTCCAGTGATATCTTGTATGTACTATATCCCCTTCAGGGCCTGGCTTGCTGGAGGCACTCAGTGATAGTATAGCAGATAGGTGACGAGTGTGTGTGTGTGTGTGTGTGTGTGTGTGTGTGTGTGTGTTTGTGTGTGTGTGTGTGTGTGTGTTATTTATTTTTTTAAGTTTATTTTGAGGGGGAGAGAGAGAGAATGAGCAGCTCAGGAAAAGCAGAGAGAGAGAGAGAGGAAGAGAGAGAATACCAATATCTGCACCATCAGTGAAGAGCCCAACACTGGCCTAGAACTCATGAACTGTGAGATCATGACCTGAGCCGAAATCAAGTTGAACACCTAATATACTGAGCCACCCAAGCGCCCTGCCCTGTAGGTGACTATTTTGATAGGAAAAAATACAGGGAGACTGCAAGCTCATTGCATTTGTAATTTGTTGCTTTTGTCATTGTTTTTAAATACATGAAGGAAGAAAAAGGAAAATGACAAAAGAAAATGTAATCACAGAAATTATTTGGAATGACATTACAACTGCTTTAGTTAGTTTTGCCAGGTTATGTTCAGTTTGTTAAAATGTTTTGTAGAAGTCAGTACAGCTTTCTCTCTTGGTAAAATTTATATCTACCTCTTTGTTGTCAAAGGCTTCTGCCCCTGTTTTAATGAGGAAAGAATAATGCCATTATTTTCCTGTAGTAAGCCAGAAGATCATCACCTACTGTCATAATCACCTTATAAACCTCAATAATTATGCCTAAGTAGGGGCACCTGGGTGGCTTAGTCGGTTAAGCGTCCGACTTTCGCTTAGGTCATGATCTCGCAGTTCGTGGGTTCGAGCCCCGCTTCGGGCTCTGTGCTGACTGCCAACTCAGGTCATGATCTCGCGGTTCTGTTTCAGTCAGTGACTCCCTCTCTCTCTGACCCTCCCCAGCTCACGCTCTCTCTCTCTCTCTCTCTCTCTCCTAGAAATAAAACATTTAAAAATAAAAATAAAAATAATCATGCCTAAATAATCTTCCAAAATGGAGTCCTTTTAGGAAGTAAAATCCTGAAAAGTAATGTATCAGGGTCAAGGTAATTTTTCTTAGTGGAAGTTCTTTCTGTCTTAATTGTATTAAGCATATATTCTTCATCTAAATAAAAGCCATTACTATAAGTGTTAATAATTCCATTCTTGATTTGTCATTTTTAGTATCTCTTCCAGATAAGGAGAGATTGATTTTTGTGGAATTCAAATTCAAGAAGCTCATATTATATCAAAAATCTAAATAGTTGGCAGCTTTCTATTTCTCCTCTTTAATAGGCTAAATTACAAAGCTACTTAATATGTGTAGTTCTTAAATAAAATTCCCAGTCTCTCAGAAGCTTTGATGTTGCATTCTGCTTGATGGAAAAGATTGAGAGCTTCGGGTCTTAGCTTTCCTAACTGTCACACGTGGAGAAGTCCGTTTTGTTGTTCCATGGCTCACATCCCCACAGGCCACCTGTGCTTAATCATACCCATGGCAAGTCTCTATGCTCTCCTTTGGCTTCCTCCTTACCAGCTTTCTCTTCCTGTCCTGGGATTTCCTGATATCTGAATGTGAAATATCCTCAGATGCACTGCTGAAAAAGCCTCATCACCCCAGCAGGCTCACTTTCTGTCACTGTGATTCATCCGTTGTTCATCTATCTAAGAAGTATTTATTGAGCTTCTACTCTGGGCCAGGAACAATTTTGGGTGCTTAGGACATGTGTCCGTGAGCAAAACCAAGATTCCTGCCTTTGTAGAGCTTACTGTCGAGTAGAGGGAGACAGACCTCAAACAATAAGCATAATTGCTAAGCAGACCGTATATAGTATGGATAGGTGGTGGATATATGAAAAACATTAAAAGTAGTTCTAGAATTGGTGGGTGGAGAGCAGATTTAAAATTGAGTGGTAATAAGAGACCTTACTGAAAAAGCAAAATTGGAAGGAGGGGAGGGAGTTAACTTGTGAGTATCTCGGGGAGGAACATCGAGAGAGAGAGAGACTGACTGACTGACTGACTGACTGACTATCTAGAGAAGACAGCCAGTGCAAGGGCCTTAAGACCACAGCATACCCAGTAAGTTTACAAAGCATCAAGAGGCCAGTGTAACTAGAGTAGAATGAATGAAAATGGACTACTAGGAACTTCGGTCCAAGAGTTAATGAAGGAAGATGGCCAGACAGTGGAAGGCCATTGCATTGCTGCGAAGCTTTTATACTAAGTGAAATGGAGAGCCATTCAGTCCTTCAGCAAATTCTTGTGCTTTTGCTATGTACTGTGATATCATGCTAACTACGTCCTTGTGAATTCATACTTTATTTCAGAAACTAGACCATAAATAAATCATATGTTAATGAACATGTTCAGCAACAGAGAAATGAGCAGGCACTATCATAGCACAGAGAGAGCAGACTCTTAATTTGTTTATTATGCCTGCTGCCTCATTTTTTTTCTCCTGGATTTTACTGCTTCTGGTGCCAATACTTAATGTTTTCAGTGCCTTTTTTCTGGCTTGTTCTCTTTTCATAACCTCTTCCTTTTACTAGTTCTGTTGAGGTTGACTATCTTACAGAACTCTTTACTCTTGACAATAAAAATTTCTCTGGCTGTTCTACAGTAGTCCTCCCTTATCAGCAGTTTCGCTCTCCACAGTGTCTGGAAGCTGGGGATTTTCCTTTCTGACATGCCAGAAGGTCCTCAGTAGCCTAATGCTGTGCCACAGAGTCTACGTCATTCATCTCACTTCATCTCATCACATAGACAGTTTTTCATCTCACATCATCATCAGAAGAAAGGTGAGTACAGTATGGTAAGATATCTTGAGAGCAAGAGAGACCACATTCACATAACTTTTATTATAACACAGTTATGATTGTTTTTTAATGTTTATTTTTAAGACAGAGAGATGAGCATGAGTGGGGGAGGGGTAGAGAGAGTGAGAGGGAGACACAGTATGCAAAGCAGGCTCCAGGCTCTGAACTGTCAGCATAGAGCCTGACACGGGGCTCGAACTCATGGACCATGAGATCATAACCTGAGCCAAAGTTAGATGCCTAATCAACTGAGCCACCCAGGCTCCCCTATTATAATTGTTTTAGTTTATTATTGTTGTTAATCTCTTCCTGTGTCTAACTAAGTTAAACTTTATCACAGGTGTGTGTGTGTGTGTGTGTGTGTGTGTGTGTAGGGAAGAACAGTATATGTAGGGTCCGTTACCACCTGCAGTTTCAGGCATCCACCAGGGGTCTTGGAACATATCCCCTGCAGATAAGGAGGACAACTGTACTTTCATTTACTATTGTTTTCTTCTCTCCACTTTCATGTCCTTCAAGATTGATTCTAAAGAATGTTTTCTTCTCCATACTTAACTCCCTTAGGCAGCATCTATAATCTGTGTAACTAATATCTGAGCTCTAGAAGAAACTTCATATTCTTTCCAGACTTGTATTTTTAACTGAGTATGTCAAGCAGTATAAAAAAATGGAGATCATCCTAGGGTCTGTCACTTCCACAATTTTGATATCTTCACATTGGAGGATTACATCTGGTTCTACCTTCTGTGTAATTCATCACCAATCATTGTCAGTTTTCTTTAGTTAGTTTAATATTTCTTGTATTTGCCCTATTTTCATTCCTGTAGTAACCCTAGTCTGTTGTTTCCAAACTGTTATCAAGGCCCTGTTTTAGATTCATGACTCTATTATTTCACTCCTATTCCATTTTAATTTTTCTTTTCATATTTTCAACCAGAGTTGAAAGTGATGGCAATAAGAGCTTTTTAAAATTGATGTGAAATAACTAGTGCTAACACACTTAGTTGACATAAATCTAGGCTTTAAAATAATACTTCATTCTCCCAAATTGTAAAGAAAAGTTTGATTGTTTCTTTCACCTGAGTCTCATTTTTGAAGAACTACCATTTAAGACTACCATTCATGAGACTTTAGCCTATGCAGCCCCATCTTAATTAAATACATTTTCTGTGAAGGTGTTTGAACTAGGAGAAGATAACTCTAATCCAGGCAACCACCTTGACAAACCAGGATCCCCAGGCTGGTCCCCAGTGTTCTCTCCTCAGTCCCTCTCCCTTCTTGCTCTGAACATTCTTGTTGGGAAATCTCCTCTACTCCTATGGCTTTCATTGCCATCTACATACTGTTGACTCCTCAGTTCATATTTCCTGTCTGTCCCTCTGCACTGAGCTCCATACTTGTGTGTTCAGCTACCAGTAAACATCTCTGATGGCAAATCACATTCAGTAATTTATGGCTCAGTTCATTACCCAAACCTGCTTCTCTATGTCTTCTAGACTCTGGAGTTACTATCCACTTCGTCACCCAAACCAGGTAGTTATCTTAGGGTTTTTTTCTTCCTTTCCTCCATATCTAGCTCATTCTCAACCTCAATTGATACCTCTCAGATCTCTCCTTTCCTCTCCAGCCTCACTGCCACTGTTTTGTCTTAGGCTCTCGTTATCTCTTGCCCAGAATTTTGAATTATTGTCCTCACTAGTCTCCCTGTCTCCAGTCTTCACTTTCTCCTGTGTGCTGTAGTAGTTATCTTTCATGTCCTTTGGGTGCTTTTCCAGTCCTGAATAATAAAGTCCAGACTCCGCAGCCTGACTTTCAGGCTGTCTGTAATCTAGCTCCTGCAACTGGCCAGCCTAATGACCTGCTCTTAGCCTTTTGCTAGCCGTACAGACCAGTTTTACCTAATTGTTTACAGCTTCCTTGTGCCACTCATTTTAAGTCTTTGTGTTTTTACATGCTGTGCCTCATTGGCTCTTTTTACTAGTTGAACTAACAAACTGCAGCCTGTCCATGAACCAGACAGATATCCATTAAGACCCACCTCAAGAATCTTTTATTCTAAGTTTTTATCCTTCTTCCTCAGCAGTTTAGTACTTCTTTGTACTTTGACCATCTTATATATATTTATTTATATAAATAGTCTTATGTGCCTTATTTCCATGGCAGATGTTCTTTGAGGGCAGAGATATCTTAATTATGTTTTATCCCCAGCATGGAATGCAGTTATTGAGACATGTAGAGACATAATAAATGGTGTTGATTAAATGCATAAATCAATAGAGTTCTGCCTACTTTCAGTCCCAGCTATAGTGTTCTTGGTCCAGGAGCCTTCCTCCTTGGCCTATAATTTTTGTCTTCTGGTCTACAGCGTATAGCAATAGAGATGATTTCCAGTAAGTAGTCATGATTATAGTAATCTTATTTGTGTGGGGCAAAATTCAGCCTCATAAATATGTATCAAAGACATTGGAAGATCCTGGATTAATAAAGATAAACTCATTATTTGAGTTCTCAGAGCCTATAATATGCTATCATGTACATTATGAATCTTACTTGCCCTATTTTCATGAGGGATTAATGTTCTATGGAACACCCTTTGGGAAGTGCCCAACTTTATGGTTTTCTTGTTTTTTGAACATGAGTCAGGGTATTTTCAACCACAAATAAGAGAAAACTAGATCCAAACTGGGTTATATAATAGGGGTTTTTATATAAGAAGTTTGGAGGTGGGCTGTGTCAGAATTGGTTAATCTCACCACAGATTGAAATCAGAGGTCTGGACTGACTGCTCTGCCATTTTTTAGCTTTGCCTTTTTGGATGCAAGTAGCTACTTCAGATACAATATCTTCCATGACAGTGTTCAAAGCTGGAAGAAAAATAGATTTGCTTTTATACATCCTTTTTTTTTTTTATCTAGAAAGAAAATTCTGAAATGCTCCCTTTCCCAGGGTGCTTTCCTTTATGTCTCATTGGTCAGCTTTGAGTTACATGCTCATGCTGGAAGGGTAAGCCATCATAACTCATCCTCTGGGGCTAGGAGGGAACTCCTCTCTGAGTGCATTACCACTCCAATCTGAACAAAGTTGGAGTTCTGTTTACAAAGAAAAGTTTTAGAGAGACAACTAACAGGGTCTACAAAATTATATCTGTACTTCAAAGTCATGTATTTGAAATTGAATGTGCTGATTCTCTTCATTGTCTCAGATAAGAGTTTAAATATATGTTTGTTGAGATTGAGCGACTGAAATATTGGGAGTGAATGGGGAGGTATATAAATTAAGTATTTCTATGGGTAAATAATTTAAACTAATAAAAAATTACAATAGGTAATATTACAACTGTGAAATTTGCATGAATTTATATCCATGCTTCAGAGATTTTTTTATGAGAGAGTGAGCGTGCACATGCTGGGGATGGGCAGAGGGAGAGATGGAGAGAATCTTAAGCAGGCTCCATGCTCACAACTGTGAGATCATGACCTGAACTGAAATCAAGAGTCAGACATTTAACTGAGTGAGCCACCCAGACACCCTCAGAGATTTATTTATTTATTTTTTCTAAATATTTTTATTTCTAGGAGAGGGAGAGAGAGAGAGACAGCGTGAGCAGGGGAGGGTCAGAGGAAGAGGGAGATACAGACTCTGAAGTAGGCTCCAGACTCTGAGCTGGCAGTCATCACAGAGCCCGACGCGGGGCTCGAACCCACAAACCGCAATATCATGACCTAAGGGAAAGTCGGACGCTTAACTGACTAAGCCACCCAGGCGCCCCTCAGAGATTTATTTTTGATAGGACTTAGATTTCAGAGATTTCTTTTTTATATTTGTTTATATTTTCTTTTGTAGTAGGTAGTTTGGGTCTAAACCTTTCTTCAAGAATTATTTTCCTGTGCTGTGGAAGCTAGTTGAATGTTTGAGAAGCTTCGCTCTAGAGCTATAGCATACCCTGTACTCTGCTATGCTTCTTGTGAGTTACAGGTTTGTGATATCCATTCTTCATTCATAACTATTTTCCCCTCAAATTCACCAACATGCAAAAGATATACTCCACAAAACACTGAGCCTACAATTTGGATGTCATGCCGCCAGGTGTTGGCAGTGTCAAGATAGGAGAATTAATATATTATTTCCTGGGATAGCCCTAATTTCAATTTGTTTGTCCTGTTTTGCCTCAAAAACATATCAATATTTTGTGGCTGCTTTATGTATTTAGAAGTTTCACAAAAATAACCCTGTTAGTTGCGTCCTTTTTTTTTTTGTTTAAAGTATGGTTCTTTTTTTTTTTTTTACAAATAGTTTATTGTCAAATTAGTTTCCACATAACACTCAGTGCTCATCCCCACAAGTGTCCTCCTCCATGCCCATTCCCCCTCCCCCCACATCCATCAGTCCTCAGTTTTTGTCAGGAAACTAACAATAGAACTCCCCTATGACCCAGCAATAGCACTGCTAGGAATTTACCCAAGGGATACAGAAATGCTGATGCATAGGAGCACATGTACCCTAATGTTCATAGCAGCACTCTCCACAATAGCTAAAACATGGAAAGAGCCTAAGTGTCCATCAACAGATGAATGGATCAAGAAGATGTGGTGTATCTATGCCATGGAATACAACATGGCAATGAGAAACAATGAAATCTGGCCATGTGTAGCAACATGGATGGACCTTGAGGGTGTTATGCTGAGCGAAATAAAGTATGGTTCTTACTTGACCAAAGATATGGTTCGAACCTCCACGTCTGTAATTCATCAGATTCAAATATAGGGCTTTGTTCAGGCCTCCTATAAATTTACATTTGTTTTTAGTGGTAAATTTCTTATACTACAACTCTTTGAAAAGTAGGTTTAGATTAGATGTAAAACAACCGCAGTTTTAAGTTTTGTTAATTATTGTATTTTTTAAAGCTGTATGTATTTCACCTTTTTAGTTCTTTCTTTTTTTCTCTCTCCTTTTCAGTTATTTCTAACACTTAAACTTGCTGCAAATCTTATTTTGGTTACCTGTTCTCAACTCTTGAGCTAGTTTACCATCTATATGTGTTAGGTTGCTCTCTTTACTCTGTTAAAGCTGTATTGGTTATGGAAGAGAAGGCTTTACGTTGCCTTTTTAAGCCTTTGAAATCCAAGTTCTCGTGAATCTTTCCATTGTAAGAAGCAGAAATAGAAAAAAAAAAAAAACACCTTTATTTTCTTAAAAAGGTAAAAGCCTCTATGCGCAGGTACTGTAATCATGATTTCTCAACATTGTTGTCTCTTTATGACTTGTTCTTGGCTTTATAAATTTATTTTTTTAAGTTTATTTATTTATTTAGAGAGAGAACATGTGCATGAGTGGGGGTGGCGCAGAGAGAAAGTGGGGGAGAGAGAATCCCAAGCAGGCTCTGTGCTGTGAGTGTAGACCTTGCTGTGGGGCTCCATCTCATGAATCTTGAAATCATGACCTGAGCTGAAATCAAGAGTCAGATGCTCACAGATTGAGTCACCTAGGAGCCCCTGGCTTTATAAATTTAATGTGGGGTTTATTATAACATGACCTCAATAGAAAGTTAAAGCTTTAAACTTAACATCTATTTAAATTAAATAGAAATCTGAGCTTAAATTCTTGAACTGATGCTTCTTAGCAAGTTATTTGTTGTATTTTAGATTGATGGCTTCTAACGAAATTTACTTAAACTAAATAATGTATTGGATCAAAACATTTTAAGTAGCATTTCAGCAACATTTTCATTAGAAATTTTAATAGTGGACAATCTTAATTCTTACAGATATTCAACAGTAAGAGTAAAATGTGGGCATTTTGTTTCCCAGTGCTCTTGAAAGACAGTAGGAAAATAACCAATTCTTTATGTAAAAATAATTTTGCTGATCTTAGCATCTATGGCTCTTGGCCGATTCTGTCAATTACTATATAACAATAAGAAACTGGCCAGCAGTCCTGGAGTTTGTTGGATAGGAGTATCTCCATGGGCTACACGTGAGCCATATTCAGACGTGCCATGTTAAATTCTGCCCCAGAGAGCCCTGAGACCTAGCATAAAGTCTGTGAGGAATGAACCTCTGACAAACCAGACTAGAAGGGAATGGTTGGGGGAAGCGAGCTGGGGAAGAGAAGTGGTGACTGATGGAATGTTGTGTAGCCCTCAGAGAATGTATCTTCTGCATCTTGGGGATTATAGTTGGGGGGACATGAGGGAAGCCTGCAAAGAACCCAGGAGTGTAGCCATGTGAGGATTTAGTGTAAACATCTGTCAAGCCCAGATAGCACTGAGGCATCCTCACAGCAGTACCTGTGCATGCTGTTTTTCTGTTCCATTTACCTATTTTCTCTCCCCTCCTCCAGGTCGTGGTAGGGGTGGGGGACAGGAAGTAGAAACTGCAGTTAGTGGACTGGTGGGAGAACAGAAACTCTCCAGGAAAGAGGACCATGTGGAAGCAAAAGACCCACTGGCAGTCAGCTATTGCTGAAAAGGGAAGTCTTATCTTTAAATGTTTAAATTTTGTTAAACATTTTGATTTCTGATCAGGGCTTTGCTTCACAACTTAAAATATTTATAGATACTAAGAGTCATCAAAGAAATCATGGAACTATCTTTGCTCCCAGTGGCAGGGAAGTTCTTCCCTCACAAGCTGTTTTTAAAATGGCAGTTAGGGACAGGAATTGACTTGCTTTTATGGTTTAACCTCATGGGTACAGTGCAAGATATGTATAGGTTATTTATTAATAAAAAATATTGGTAATAAAAATCCCATCTTTATACTTAATTCTAACTCTCCCCTTGATTTCAAAATAAATTTACTTATTGAAGAAACAGGTCATTCCAGATAATTTTAGGCTTGACCTTCCAAGTGGATTTTGGGTTTCCTTCTCAAGTAGATGAATTTAACAGAGATTCCCTAACTATGACATATTCTTGCCTACAGCACTGACAGACGTAATAATTCCTATTTATTTTCACTGTTTACTGGGGTCCTTTTCCAAAGAAGAATGGTGGTTGGTAGATAGTAACCTCTGCTGCTTAGCCCTCATTTCAGAATTTATCATTCTCGTGTCCAAACCCAGTTCTCATGTCCGAAGAGTCTGATCCTTAATCTAATTCTTACAACTTTGTATGGAACCTGCTTCAGTTCATCGGTTGGATTTTGCATGTTTTTGGCTTTCAAAATATCTAAGAGATTTTTAATTGGATTCTGACCACAGTCACAACTTCTAAGTTTGTTTTCACTACACCATAAGGCTTCTGTTGGACTTTCTTTATCTTCTATATCTCTCAACTACTTTTTAACGTTTTTTTTTATCACTTCCTAGAAGTTAAGAATAGTTTTGTTTCAAATAGTTCACTTCCATATTTTCTTGCTTTTTCCTTCTTGTAATTTCTTTAGTCTTCTATTTTCCTCTTATTACTTAATCTTAGTAGTGAACATACATACTCCTGATACGTCTAGTTGAAAGAATGCTTATTTCCGGTTTGCTGTGCATTGCTCTCTGACAGTTCATTTCTTCACATTGTAATTTTTGATTATTGTGATCTCCTCTTCAGGTATATGTGAGAGTTTGAGTTCTTTGGGTTTGCAGGCATGCACTTGCAGAGTGACTTCCCTTTCCCTTTGTGCTGCTTTCTTAGTGGGATTCTCATATTTTTTCCCATGTCCATTATTAAGATTTCTGGTGTACTTGTCTCATTTCCAGGTTCTTCAGTATGCTTCACAGGTTGGATTGGAGGAATGTGATCTCCTTGTTAAATGGAGTACTAGTTTGCTATATTTTTACTCGCTTCACAGAGCATTGTCTTTTGATAAGTGCTATCTTATTGCATAAGGAAAATCATTTTAATACAAAAATATTCAGCAGTCAGTGCTCACCAGATGCCTTGAGTTATTTGTTACTATATTAATTTAGTGAAAAGATTCAAGCCTATACTATTATTAGCTGTGTATATAATGGGTACTTCATGAAAGCTTATTGAATGAAGAGACTTCCTGGTATATATTAATTTATTCTTCTCACTCCTGTTCTTGGAGACTTAGTTCTACAACCCAATATAGAGGAATAAGAATGTTTTAAATCTGATACCTTCCAAAATAATCCAAATTTATAGCATTTAATGCTAGCCAGCAGTATATGAAGTAAACTATAATTAAAGCTTTATTTGTTGTGAGAGTTAAGATGTTTACTATGGTAATGGCAGAAAACCCAAATTTACGTGGCATAAATGATAAAGGTGAAATTGATTTAATGTCTCATTAAATTAAAAATTGTCAAAAGTGGAGCCTACTTCAGGTATTATTTAATTAGGATTGTGATTCTATTTCTCTGCATTTATCTTGGCTTTGTCTTTTGTGTGGTACACAGGTGCTGAAGTTGGCTTTCTTGACTGTGATTCTCAAGTTCATGTGGTAGAGAAATTGTAAGAAGGATCAAGAAAATATTAACAGTGAAGTAGGATTCTCCCTATTAGATATCAAAATAAATATATTGCTATAGTAATTAAAACTTCATACTTGTAGGGTCGCCTGAGTGGCTCAGTTGGTTAAGTGTCTGACTTTGGCTCAGGTCATAATCTCATGGTTCATGGGTTTGAGACCCGTGTCAGGCTCTGTGCTGACAGCTCAGAGCCTGGACTCTGCTTTGGATTCTGGGTTTCCCTCTCTCTCTGTCTTCCTCCTTCCCTCCTGCTCACAGTCTGCCTGTCTCTCAAAAATATACAAACATAAAAAAAAAAAAAACAACTTGATGCTTGTTTAAGGATACACAGATAAGTAGAGCAATAAAGAGAAGCCATAAGCAGGCTTATGTATATTTGCTTACTTTATGACAAAGATTCTGTACATCTTTATCAATTCAGTAGAGAAGGGACAGACTGTTGAATGAGTTATAGAGATAATAGGATATCCATTGAAGTGAACTGAACTTAGAGCTCTACCTCACATCATTTCCAAAATAAACCAGAGGGCTTTTAAAAAGTGAAAGGTCAGGGACGCCTGGGTGGCTTAGTCGGTTAAGCATCTGACTTTCGCTTAGGTCATGATCTCACGGTTCGTGGGTTCAAGCCCCACATCGGGCTCTGTGCTGACAGCCAGCTCAGAGCCTGGAGCCTATTTCAGATTCTGTATCTCCCTCTCTCTCTGACCCTCCCCTGCTCACACTGTCTCTCTCTCTCTCCTAGAAATAAATAAAAAAAAATTAAATAAAAAGTGAAAGGTCAGAATACTCTACAAATAATAGAAGGAAACTATTTGTACAATACTAGTTTGAGAGGCTTTTCTATGTAGGACAGTATCTGGAAGCCAAAAGATGGGTGATTTGCTAAAAAATTAAAACTTGTACACGGAAAGACAACATTAAAAGTTAAACATATATTAGGGTGCCTAGTTGGTGCATTGGTTAAGAGGCTGAATTCCGCTCAGGTCATGATCTTGGGGTTTGTGAGTTCAATCCCCAAGTCAGGCTCTGTGCTGACAGCTTAGAGCCTGGAGCCTGCTTCAGGTTCTATAACTCCGTCTCTCACTCTGCCCCTCCCTAGATCATGCTCTGTCACTCTTTCTCAAAAATAAATACACGTTAAAAAAAAATTTTAAGCTAAACATATAGCCAAGTTATTACCATCTATCGCATACACAGTTTCTAAAAATAACTAAGGGTAAACAATGCAATAAAATAATGGTCAAAGGATGTTAAATCTTTGAAAACTGTATATGATCAATAGATACATGAAAAGATACTAAATCTTGATTATCAAAGAGACATGCAAATGAAAGCAATAATGGAATGTAATTTTCAACCATCAGATTATCCATCTTTTATTTATTTATTATTTATTTTTTTTTTTACAAATAGTTTATTGTCAAATTAGTTTCCACATAACACCCAGTGCTCATCCCCACAAGTGCCCTCCTCCATGCCCACCCCTCCTCCCCCCACATCCACCAGTCCTCAGTTTTTGTCAGCATTCAAGAGTCTCTCATGGTTTGCCTCTCCCCTTTCCCCCACCATTTCCGCCCTTCTTCTCCCCCTTGGTCCTCTGTTAAGCTCCTCCTAATCCTCCTATACGTGCACACATATGATATTTGTCTTTCTCTGCCTGACTTATTTCGCTCAGCATCACACCCTCAAGATCCATCCATGTGGCTACACATGGCCAGATTTCATTGTTTCTCATTGCCATGTAGTATTCCATTATCCATCTTTTAAACTACTAATATCCACTTCGGGGAAACCTGCAGGGAGTAAACCTGTTATATACTATCAGTGAAGGGCAAAATGATTAGAGGAAAAGTTACACATTTACTTCACACAAAGAATGGCTGCTGTAAAAGAAAAAATGTAACAAGTGTTGAAGAAACTGAACCCTTGTGCATTGTTGGTGGGAATGTAAAATGATGAAGCTATTGTGGAAAACAGTATATAGTGGGTCCTTAAAAAGTTACACATGGAATTATGTTCCAGGAATTCCACTCTGAAGTAATGCTCAAAAGCATTGAAAGTAGAGAAGGGACTCAAGATACTTGTGCACCAGTGCTCGTAGCAGCAATGTTCTCAGTAGCTAAAACAAGGAAACAACCGAAATGTCCATCTGCAAATGAATGGGTAAACAAAATGCAGTGTATACATAAAATGAAATCTGTACTGTTCAGCCTTAAAAAGGAATGAAATTCTGATACATGCTACATATGACATGGCTGAACCTTAAAAACATTTTGCTAAGTGAAATAAGTCAGACGCAAAAGGATGAATGTGGTGTGATTTCAATTATATGAGGCACTTAGAATAGGCAAATTCATAGAGACAAAGTGGAGGTTTCCATGGGCTGCGTGGAGAGAGGAAGAGGGGGTTATTCTTTAATGGGTATAAAGTTTCTGTTTGGAGTGATGAAAATCTGAACATGGATAATGGTGATGGTTATTCAACATTGTGAATGTACTTTACAGCACTGAATTATACACTTAAAAATGGTTAAAATGTTTAAATATTATGTGTAATTTCCGTAATAAAAAGCACTAAAAATCATAAGTGTTTATGTCTTTTGATGTAGCAATTTTGCTTATACTGTACATTACAGAAAGACTTCCACATGTGCATAGAGATCTGTGTCAAATGATGGGAGTGTTGGAGCCTTGCTATATGGAAAATGGGAAGTTAATAAAATAGTCACTGATAAAAGAGCAGAATAATAAAGTAATAGTATGTAGATACTAGAAAAAAAATGAACCCAGCACCAGTGCCAGTGAGGATGTGGAGCAGTGGGAATTCTCATTCACTGCTGTTGGAAATGCAAAATGGTAAAGCCACTTTGGAGGAGAGTTTGGCAGCTTCTTATGAAACTAAACATACTTTTATGATCCAGTAATTGAGCTCTTTGAGATTTGCCCACTAGACTTTACAAGGGTCATCTGTGAAGAGGGGGTTGTGGGGAGAGTATAGAAGTGGGAAGCAGAGGGGCGCCTGGGTGGCTCCATCGGTTAAGCGTCCAACTTTGGCTCAGGTCATGATCTCACGGTTCGTGGGTTTGGGCCCCGTATCGGGCTCTGTGCTGACGGCTAGCTCAGAGCCTGGAGCCTGCTTTGGATTCTGTGTCTCCCTCTCTCTTGGATCCTCCCCTGCTCATGCTGTCTCTCTCTCTCTCAGAAATAAATAAAACATTAAAAAAAAAAAAAGTGGGAAGCAGAAAGCGACTTTGTTTAAATATTTCTGCATTGTTTGAGTGTTTTCTTTTTAAGTTTATTTTGACAGAAAGAGCACATGGTGTGTGCATGTGGGTGAGGAGGGGCAAAAAGAGGGGGAGAGAGAGAATCCTAAGTGCAGAGAATCCTATAAGTACAGAGCCTGATGTGGGGATTGAACCCATGAACTGTGAGATCATGACCTGAGCTGGAACTAAGGATGCTTAACCTACTAAGCCACTCAGGTCCCCCTATTTGAGTTTTTTAAAAGACAAAAATGTACTCATTTTAATTTCTTGAGAATATATATTGCTTATAGTGGGAAAATAATTTTTCAAAATAATAGTGACATATGCTTATTATATAGAAAGTTTAAAAATATAATCCACAATACAGAGATAACCATTTTCAAAATTTTGTGTATTACAGTTTTTTTTTTTTTTGGTCATGGATAGGCTCTCAAATGTATTGACAGTCATGTTTCCAGCTTTTTAAGAACTCTATTCTATATTTTATAGTGTCATTAAAAATTCTTCCAAAACATTTCCTTTGGCTACATAATTGTGACACATTCATACCATGAAATACTGATTTAAGATTTCTCTGTTGATAAGGCAATTACATGGCTCTCATCTTTATATATGTCTTTTCAGTGTTCATAGTTTCCTTGTCATTGATGCCTAAATGAAATATCACCTTAAAAGGTAAATTTTAAAATTATAGATATTCTAACAAGACTTTTTAGATACATTAAAGTTAGTGATACTGCTTTTTTTTTTTTTTGTAAGGAGAAACAAAAGACAGAGAATCTACTTTTGCATAATATATTATATGTGAGTCTTGATAAAGCAGTAGACTGGTCTGGTTTCCCTTGCTGTTACCTCTTCTGCATTCTCTGTTCCCTGACATTCTTTTCCACCTATGGAAACCTCTATGTTCCTTCCCTAATGCTTTGACATTTTTTTATTTCTGAAAAGAAGCAAATCAGAATTCCAGTGCAGCCAGCTTGAATCAAGTCTTTCTGTTCTTCATGAATAGGCAGTTCCTCCAGGCACAGAATTAGCCCTTTAGAAAACATTGGCATTATGTTTCTGAACCCTCAGTATCTGTATAGGTGGTCTGGAATGCATTAAAGAGAGGCATGTGTCAGGTCCTCAAATCTAAAGATGGAATCCTCTTCTTACTAATAGTAGTACCTGTTATTGTTACTGTTGTTTGTTCTGAGTTGCTGGGTTTTAAAAAATTATTTAATGAAAGTAGGAAATGGACTTGGTATAGCATATAATTGGTTCTTATTTTATTTATGGAAATGTATATAGAGTGCTCTTCAAAGGGACTTTATGGTGAACACCTTTCTGGAATATAGAGTATCACTCATTTTTCTGTTGGTGTAAATGTGGTCTTTTGTATTTCTTCTAGTGACAGAATTATTAAAATATTTTGTTTCTAGTTCAGGTAAAAATGAATTAGCAGTAAATCATTTTTGCTGATGAACTGGATAATATTCTCCCATATATAAATACCTTGTGTATTTTAATTGGGTTTGTTATTGTACAATACAGGTTTTTGTTTAGACCAGTAGTTCTCAGAAGTATGGTGCCCCCACACCAGAATTATCAGCATCTCCCATCACCTGAGAGTGTGTTAGAAATACAGATTATTTGGTTCTATTCCAGACCTACTATTCAGAAACTGTGTGGTATAGCCTGGTGACCTGTGTTTAACAAGCCCTTCAGGTGATTCTGATATATGCTCAAGTTTGAGACCATTGGTTTAGATAATATCTGTACAGTGGCTAAAAATCTCCACACTTATTACTTAAAACCTTGGGTCTGGTTTAATTCCGGGGTATGTGTTAAGAACTTTAGCAATATTGCTTCTGAGAGATGTGTAGATAAAAGCTGTTAGCAAGGGCCGCCTCACAGGAGTTGCTTTCATCATTCCTGGTAGGTGAGATTTTGAGAACAGAGCCAGGAGTCCTTCCCTGTTGAGCTGAACCAAGTTGCTTCAGTACTTCGGGTAATTAGCAGATGCTTCTCATTTGAGCGTATCATTTAGGTTATGCCTTCCCCCGTTACCAACATACTTAAATCATGAAATCATATTTAAAACAGATCTTTTATTTTCAGAGTTAAGGAATTCCCGAATTAGCTCTCTTTCAAATGCTTTTAAGTTATACATAATTACAAGCAGCCATACAATACCTGGAAGACACTTCATCAATATGATTAAGATATATATCCAGTAGTAATTATTGGCTTATTTTTACATAGCTATTTGTATAACATCTGGTTTTCTTAAAAAAGTATTTTTAATGGAAATATGTTATGCTAATAGGTATATGTATTTTTCACTGGAAGCGTCTCTACTCCTAAATTTAAATGTCACATGTCTTTATTAATATTTCAGGGGAGTCCTGCAGGGTGGAATATTAACTTTTTAAACATGGTACTATTTTATAAATGGGAACCTTTGTTTTAAAGAACTAGATCTTCTTGTTAAATCTAGGAGACTTTAAAGCTTATTTTGGCTCCTAAATCTATAGCATGCTTTTTTTTTTTTTTTTTTAACTTCAGAAGATAATTACTCACAGAAGAGGTATAACTGGTTTGGTGGTGGTGTCTTCTTGGCATCACAGATGGATCTTGTCCGTGCTGTGGATTAGAATCAGTGACTAGAGAGCCATTAAAGGAAAACTGACAAGGTTTCCCTTATGCATATTGAGAAATGGAAGATTTCCTAAAGCCAGGTTAAAACCACTAACTTTTTGGAAATACTGTTTGTGATTTTTTTTTTTTTTTTTTTTTTTTTTCTAGGAGAGAGAGAGAGACAGCGTGAGCAGGGGAGGGTCAGAGAGAGAGGGAGTCACAGAATCTGAAACAGGCTCCAGGCTCTGAGCTGGCAGTCAGCACAGAGCCCGATGCGGGGCTCGAACCCATGAACTGTGAGATCATGACCTAAGCGAAAGTTGGACGCTTAACCGACTAAGCCACCCAGGCGCCCCTGTTTGTGATTTTTAATCTATGACATATAATAAATATCATTCACCCTCTACATACAACTAGGTCATATTGTGAAAGGTCAGCTTCTTATAATCAGCCTGAAGAAATTCATCCAATTGTTAATTATTTTCTAAATGTTTGTAACTCAAGAGTGAGAGAGGAGTGGAATAGTTTTTAACAAGGCTCTTAATCATATGAGTCTGAAATTTCTAACTAGCAGAAGATGTGGTGGTGAATTTAGTATTGGGAATATCCTGTGATTATTTAGTCATTGGCCCAGGTGAGATTAATAAAATTGAGACAAAGATTAATAAAATTTTGAGGATGCGGTGCCTGGGTGGCTTAGTCGGTTAAGCGTCCGACTTTCGCTTGGGTCATGATCTCGCGGTTCGTGGGTTTGAGCCCCGCGTCGGGCTCTGTGCTGACTGCCAGCTCAGAGCCTGGAGCCTGTTTCAGTCTGTGACTCCCTCTATCTCTGACCCTCCCCTGCTCATGGTGTCTCTCTCTCTCTCTCTCCTAGAAATAAATAAAAATATTTAAAAATAAATAAATAAATAAATAAATAAATAAAATTTTGAGATTAACCAGTCCTTATTTGATGTAGGTCCAGCCATATGCTAATGAATAGTCTATATTTATGGTCTCTTTAATTGCTGGTATTATTTAATCCGCTTTTGCATATAACTTGTCACTTTCTAAGCAAGTGTACAGTAGTACAGTACTTGAACTGATCACTTTTAAGGTATGTAAAACATGCATAAAATCTGCAAAAGGCTGATAAATTTTTTCTTCTTGAGGAACTTAGTATATCAAGTATGTAATGCCTCATAATGTACCTGATTTAAGAATAAGTGAGGCATTCATTTTTTACTCTGTCAATGGGCTAGACCATAATACTACAAATCTGTAAGAAAGTCTAGAGTGTTTTATTTCACTTGAGGCAGAAGTGAAATGAAATTTGAAGCCAAAATGTATATAAAACTTTTTTTGAGTTTTCAAATTCATTTTTTTAATTTAAATTTGTGTTAGCTAACGTATAGTTTTGGTTTCAGGAGTAGAATTTAGTGATTCGTCACTTAAAATTCAATTTTTAACTAATAATATACCTCAAGTTCCTTGGCATGGAGTTAGAGGACCTGATAAATAAAGATTGAAGAAAAGATTGAAAGCATGTTACTGATTTTTCTGATTGGATGAGAGGAAATATTTTTCAGCATTGTTTGTTTTGTTTTCATTCTGCCCTAGCTATTCATGGTACCTAGTTTTCTTCAAATTAGAGAAATTATTTCCCAGTGTAGTTTTTGACTTATTTGTTACACTAACTTGGGCTGAAAACAATCTCATCTTGACTTCTTGACTTATAAATACATGTTCATCAAGTTCATCATTGGAAGCCATTTTGTTTGTTTTAATTCTCCAGTTATCTGAGGGAAACCAAAAGCATGCAAATCTACAGAAGAGCATTGAGAAAGCTAAAGTTGGCCGACATGAAACGGTAAGTTTGTGTCTGTAGATTCCTTAATAATATCAATTCTAAATAGAAAAATAAGAACATAGAGTTACCTATGAAGAGTATGCTATTCTACCAGAAGAGAGGTGAGTACAGCAAAGGACATGGACATTGGACCTGGCAGGAATCACTAATTATAAGTATAGATTTATTTTTTATTATTGTATTATATTGTATATGGCAGCATAACATAGAAGCATACACTCTGGGGCCAGGTGGCCTGGGAATGAAAGTTTCCTAAATTCTCTGTTCTCAGTTTTCCTGGCTATAAAATAGGAAATAAAATCTACCTCTTTGGGTTATCGTGTGGATTAAACTATCTTATATTTGCAAAGCACTCAGAAGAGGGCCTGGTACAGGTGAACCCTTTATAAATGCTTATGTAAAATTTTCAGTCATGTTTTTAAATCTGGGCATAGAACATATTGAAAACTATCAATATGTTATACTTGGGGTTTTGTAATAGTTTTGAATTATTTAATGAATGCTGACACTTTTATTTTAAAAAGTGTAATGTTCTCTAAATTATGTTAGGGGTTTTCAACAATCACTTTACTTTCTAGTTTCATCTTTATCTCAAGTATGGACTTATGACTTGAAAAACTATTAAAGATCAACAGGCACCACTAAGCATTCCATCTAGGCCTCTGTTTGTACCACTTGATTGTGAAAGAGCCTCGAAGACCTGTCACGTTGTAGAAAAGAATATACCACAGGTTTATAGTGGCTTTTCACAATTATTTCACATACCTTCTTTTATGTGAACAGTCAGTCACAGATAGGAATTGGAGTATGGTAATTTTTGAAGAATATCCAAGAGAATGTAAGTTCTAGCATAACCTGAAGCTGTTATATTTCTTTTCTTTTCTTTTCTTTTTTACTATTATTTCCCTGAATTTTATTTTTATTTATTTATTTTTTTTACAAATAGCTTATTGTCAAGTTGGTTTCCATATATTTCTTTAATTGACAGAGTAATTACCATTTCTTTATTTGATCCCTTTTTTTTTCCCTTAAACATTGGCAATAAATTACAGAAGTACCTTCGACTAATGGTAACATACCCATGCCCCAAAATTTCTGCTGCATGTTACGCAGCCCATTGAATCTATTGCAACTAGGAGAAAACCTAGCTGGTGCCTGCAGCTCTCGGAAGACTGTAGTAATTTAGAAAGGCTTCTGAGAATGATGAACTCATGTTCATCGTGTGCACACCAATCAGGATTTTTTAGAAACACGCAGCCACAGTTTACTAGGTATTATCCATGCTGTTGCTGCTGCTGCTGCTGACGGTGATAATGATGATGAAGAGATAGCTAACGTTTATAATCTGCTAACTGTGAGCCAGGCAAGTACTGTCCCAGTGCATTTTATATTTATTGAATCCTGCCCACAGTGCAAGGAAGTAGCCACTATTAGTATCTCTGTTTTTAATTTGAGTAATTAAAGGCACAAAAAAGTTAAGTAGCTTGGCAGGTATCTCAGTGCTAGTAACAGTCTGTGATGTCTGCCAGGCTGGGCTGTCTGCAGAACTGTCACTGCTCCTTACAGGCCCTTCCCCACATTGCTGCTTCTCTCATTTCTCATTGTGGAGCATGTATAATTTGGATGTGGATGGCAAATAATAATTATCTTATGTTGTAGTTATTTTTTTCATGTTTATTTATTTTGAGAGAGAGAGCACAGGAAGGGCGGGGGAGGGAGACAGAGAAGGAATCCGAAGCAGGCTCCGTGCTGCCAGCACAGAGCCCAACATGGGGCTTGAACTCCCTAGATCACAAATTGAACTCATGAGATCATGTTCTGAGCCAAACCAAGAGTCAGACACTTAACTGACTTAGCCACCAAGGCACCCCTGTTGCAGTTATTTTTTAAAATCTCCTCTGAGTTGTACTAATCTAGTATATGCTGTAATCATATACAGTTGTTTACATTTAAATTTAAAATATATGCAATTAAATTCAGTTTTTTTAGTAACAATAGCCATATATCACATACTCAGTAGGTAGACGTGGCTAATGATTCCTGCATTGGAGAGCACAGATCAAGAACATTTCTGTCATTGTTGAGTTCTGTTGGATTATGCTGCGTCAGACCATGATGCCCTGTATATGCATTCCCTTGTACTAAATGCTAGCAAAGGAGCTTTCTTCACTTCGAAATGGAAGAGAATGGTTAAAGGCAAAAGTAAAAAAATACAAGTACCAAAATATAAGCTAGCAAGGGACCTTAATAAATCCCGTCAGTCAGCTTGAAGTCTACTTGGTTTTGCTTCAGGCTTATCCTATAAGTCTGTACCATAACCTTTCACACATATGAATTGAAAACTATGGCAGTGTGACTTCTCTCTGTTAGTGAGAACTCTTGCGTGAAATTTCAAGTGGTGTTTATTGGATCCTGTTGTTCTAAAAGCTTATTCTGGTTTACCTTTAAAGGAAAGTGATAGGAGACCACAGCAATAATTCTGTTATTTCTGACTTCTTTAAATATTTTTCAAGGTTAATCATCTTTAAAGGTTGAAAAATTGTCTACCACACTTTTAAGGAGAATTGTATAATGATGTTGCTGTAAGATATTACTTCTGTGTATAGATACAATCTTACAAAACCATCTAAGAGGCACTATCTTTTTCCTAACATATGATGACATAGTCATCTTTAAGTTCATATATAATCAGTGACCTTTCATCTGTTTGAGTGGTCGATTCCACATAGTCAATCCCATTAAATTAATCACAATATATGGAAGATGTTTGAGATTTCAGAGAAAAATGAGAATTGAGTTTGTTCTTATACTGTGAATATAGGTATGTGTATGTATAACGTCCGAAGCCTAGTACACATTAGTTATGAGAAATAAAATGAAAATGTTTATAAAGTGTATAACCTTAAAACACATGGCATTTTTACTTGTCTTAATTGTACATAAAACTATTTTGAACGCAGGAAGAACGAACCATGCTAGCAAAAGAGCTTTCTTCACTTCGAGACCAAAGGGAACAGCTAAAGGCAGAAGTAGAAAAATACAGAGAATGTGATCCACAAGTTGTGGAAGAAATACGTAAGTTTATAACATATTTTGAAGGTTTTTAACTTTACTAATGAAAGAGGCTTTATACTTCTAGTTGCCTGGTAACCGTTGTCCATGTATAATGAGAAAATCGAGCCAATAATAGTATTAATATTGCATTAATATTTCCATTAAAGAATCTTAACATTAAAGCATTTTACAGTAACAACTTGGAAATTGAAAGCATTTCAAGGGTAAGGAAGAAAGGTTAAGATGGATAAAGATATAAAATATAAGCTTAGGAAACTGAAGAGTCAGAGGAGTTAAGTTGGCCCCATGTACAGTGACTTGAGAACGAAATCCCCCATTATCTTCTAGGAGAGACATTACCAAAAATATGCATTTGCAAGTTATAAAAAATCAGTCTCTGCATTGACTTGCCTTTTAAATATACCAATGATGTCTTCCTCTATTTTTAAAACCAATCTCCAAAGCTTTATTTTAAATAATTTTTCTATATTTATATAAAGATACAAATTTCAATATTTGAGGAAGTGAAAGAGTATATTATAAGGGCACTGCATGTAATTGCCTGGGAAAATATCTATAAATTTCTTCACATTTTTCTGTCTTAGCCTGTCTTTTCATTTAGGGAACTTCACCAAGTGAAACTTTAGAAAAAACTAACAGTAGGTGATTGAAGGCTTTGAGAGGAATTGAAAGTATTTGGTACTTTAAAATTAACTTGAGGCGCACCTTGGTGGCTCAGTCCATTGAGCATCTGACTCTTGATTTCAGCTCAGGTCACTTAAGATTCTTCCTCTCCCTCCCTCCCTCCCTCACTCTCCCCTCCCCCTCTGCCCCTCTCCCTCTCTCTTCTTCTTTTCCCTTCTCTCCCCCTCTCCCTCTGTTCCTCCCACTTTCTAAATAAATAAATAAATAAGTAAATAAACCAATAAATAAATAAAATTAGCGTGAGAGTAATTTGATTACAGTTAAGCTTTCCTTGATGGTATTCCTTGCAATTAAAAAGTATTTAAGCAGTTCAGTTAGTGTACTCTAAAGTTAAATTTAGTTTTAGAGACAGATCCCTGTTTTGCACAACCCCAGGAGGCATTAATTATGCACAATAGTCCACAGCCTACATGATTATATGTATTGGCCCTGGTTCAGCTGATTACCCAGTGTGATTTTCAGAGAGAAGTAGAGGTGGAAGAACTCACCCGCCCCCTCCGGCCAGCCATTTTCTATAAATCAGGTAATTTAGAGAGACATATTAGCTCTTTAGTGTTGCCCACAGATTGATTTCATTTATCATCATATACAAAATAAAGTGCTAACCAAATCTACAAAATTAACCACTTTAATCAGTTTCAAAGTTTTAACTAATTATCAAATGACCCTCCATGAACATGAGCACCTCAAAGCAGTGTAGCAGGTTACTGTGAGAAAGCTAGGCCTGCTCATGATTCATCTTTAAAAGGAAATATATACTGCTTGTTAAAGAGGACATCAAATGTGTGTCTTGAGCAGCTTCTCAAGAAAGAGAGCTTTGAGAACAGTTTTCTTACCCAGATTGAATGCCTTCAGGTGGTTTAGTTTTAGGATCAGCATGTCTGTACCCTGAAGTAGGTCATCATGAAAATTGTGTTTTCACAGTTATCAAATATGATCCTTCATTTAGTTCTCTTACTTGGCTCTCCCTTCCTTCCTTTTAATTTTTTTATTTTTATGTTTTATTTCTGAGAGAGAAAGAGACAGACAGCATGAGCAGGGGAGGGTTGGAGAGAGGGAGATACAGAATCTGAAACAGGCTCTGAGCTAGCTGTCAGCACAGAGTCCAGCGCGGGGCTCGAACACACTAACCTCGAGATCATGACCTGAGCTGAAGTCGGACGCTTAACAGACTGAGCCACCCAGGCGCCCCTCTGCCTGCCTTCCTGACTGCAGTTTTATGTAAATCTGGGAATTTTCCTTGATAGTGCCGGTTCTTGACTTACTCATTTCATTCTGTCCTCTGTCAAGGACCTACAGCTCATACCCATGCCCAGTCAAGGCTTCTGCTTTTCTACTTTGTGGTCCCCATTATATTGCCATTGCTCTTTCCCTGGGCAGATGACCTGCCTGACATCACTTCTGCTTGTGACCTCCTATTTTTATAATCTTTTTCATAATTTTGATTACTTCTGTCCACTCAGGAATGGCTAAAACCTACTTAGTCCTACAAACCTACTCTGACCTATACTGATGGTGATCCTGGACCAGGGGCTCATCGTGGGCTGCAGGAAATCCACAAGGACAGAGAACTGTGCCTGACCAATTCATGCATTGGGAAAACTTTGTTTCAGGCATGTAATTTCAGCTGTTGCCATTCCTTGTACCTCTGAATCAAGCAGCAGTTTTGGCAATTGCCTCACCTCTTAGAAAGGTGATGAAATTTGATGGAAGAAGTTTCAAGGTATATAAAGGTTGATGAAATTTCTAAAGAGTAGAATAGCAGAGTTGAGGAGGAAGGTATAATGTAGTTTATGCTGGTTGCCTGAATTCTGTTCTCCATCTTAACTCTTCTGTTTGGTAATTTATTTCTCAACATAAGGAAAACATGTCAGTGTGAATGAGTATTATGCAGGCTATGAGGTCTAAGTGCATGAGAAGAAAATGTTTTCTGGTTTACAGTGACTTAAGAGACTTTACCATTCTTCACCAACGTCAGACCCAGATTATCTTTTTGTATTTAATTATATAGTCACCAAAGATGGATCCACATTTGGATCCTGTAGAATTTTGTAATGGTGAATCGATTACATGTGTATTAATTTTTGACATTTTTACATTGTACATTTCTGATCTTAGTAGGGGTAAGAGGATAAGGGTCCTTCCTGGCTTTGTATTATTTTCATTTTACAACATTAAAAATATTATCTATCTTTATAAAATGCATTAAGAGAGTGTCCAATTCCTCTGCTTTTAAAATTCAGAACAGATAACAAAATTTTATTCAGATGTGGCACTTCCACTGGTAGGCAAGATAAAGTAGTAACAGACTGAATTTATGCTCACACCTAAAGAAAACACACAAAAAAATATATCAAATAGGTTCTTAAGATACTTGATATCAGACAATAAAGGATGATGCTTCTTAAAGAAAGGAAACAAATTAGGTCTTAAAATTGTGTTAGTTTATTTTAGTGAGTTTCCGGGCTGTGGCACAAGGAAGGAGAACCTAGGCAGAGCCCTGTAGATGGAACTGAGAATCAGAGAGACCAGCCACAGTGCGGCTAGAGTTCACAGGATGGCTTTCTAGAGAGGAGAAATTACACAGAAAGAGAACCCTGGGAATCTACAGAGGGTTCCCCTCAAGTATTTAGTGCATGCATGTGAGGAAACTACCCAAAGCTGGGGAAACAACAGTTTCAAAGAATTAGAAGGAACAGTGCCTGGCACTCACACAGGACCAAGAGTAGTGCCTATTCTCACCAGGCAGATTGGAAAAATGCATAATTCACAGAACATTGGGTAGAGCATTCAAGAACGTCTTGCCTCACTGACAAGGACTAATTAGTCCTAGACTGAGCTTTGTTCTCCTCTCATCTAACAAATCGTAACAGCAAACCTCAAAAGCATCAAACTATTGCAAAGTCACTTAAATGCATCCCAGAACAAAGCTAAAGAATATTTACAGGAACACAAACATACTCAGCACCCAACAAAATAAAATTCATAGTGTCTAGCATTTAATGAAAGATTACCAGGCATGCAAAGAAGTAGCAAGACATGACTCTTTTTCTTTCTTTCTTTCTTTCTTTTTTTAAAATATTTTTATTTATTTCTAGGAGAGAGAGAGAGAGAGAGACAGCGTGAGCAGGGGAGAGTCAGAGAGAGAGGGAGACACAGACTCTGAACTAGGCTCCAGGCTCTGTGTTGGCAGTCAGCACAGAGCCCGACACGGGGCTCGAACCCATGAACCGTGAGATCATGACCTAAGTGAAAGTCGGATGCTTAACCGACTAAGCCACCCAGGCGCCCCAACATGACTCTTAATGAAAAGAATTATCCTTCAATCAAAACTCACCCAGAACTGATACAGATAGTAGAATCAGAAGACCATAACATTAAAAGCTAATACAAATGTATTGTATATGTTCCAAAAGTTAAGTAGAAATATGGAAGATATAGGGGCAACTATATGGCTCAGTTGGTTGGGCATCCAACTTTCGCTCAGGTCATGATCTCAAGGTTCATGGGTTCTACCCCTATGTACTGACAGCTCAGAACCCAGAGCCTACTTTGGATTCTGTGTCTTCCTCTCTCTTTGCCCCTTATCTGCTAGTTCATTCTCTCTCTCTCAAAAATAAACATTAAAAAACAAACAAACAAACATGGAAGATATAAAAGTTCTGGAATTGAACACTACAGTGTCTGAGATGAGAAATATATTGGGTTGGATTCATAGCAGATTAAACTTTTCAGAGAAAGGCTTCATGTATTTGAAGACTAGCTGTAGAAAGTATCCAAAATGAAACTCAGAGAGAAAAAATAAATTTTTTCATGCAAATAGCATTAAATCCCTAAAATGTAGGACAATTTCAAGTGACCTAATACATGTGTAATCAAAGTTCCAAAAGGAGTGTATGCTGGGGTCATAGGATAGTGTATGTGTGTGTGTTTGTGTCCAAGCCTGAAAAATACCTGAAGAAATAAATATCAGAAGAAGTAAAGGCTATTTTTTTTCAAATTTGATGTAAACTATAAACTCAAGATTTAAGAAATTTAAACACTTAAGTAGTAAGTGGTAGGAATCTCATTACTAAATCTAGAGAATTTTTTTTGGATTTTAACCTCTATTCCCCCAAATGAGATTATTTCCTTTCCCCAAAGAGATTATTGCTTTTAAAACATGGTTTTTGATAATGAGAGGTTTCGTAGGATTTTGGCTATCATGTTATTGCAGAAAAGATTATACTGGATTAAAGGATTATGAGTTTCATAAATTGATTTTAATAAGATTTGGTTCTTAATAATGTAGCTGTAGCACCCATATTACAACCTAGACTAATCTCTAAGTCTGTCATAGTTTATTTTGAAACAGTTTTTCTGTTGATAATAACTAATTTTTATGTTCATGTAGACATGACTTATCTTTTACTTATTTCTCAATAATTCTTGCAGGAAATATTTATATTTCATCATGTTAGATGCTTATTGGTATCTACGTTAATTATTGACAGGATTAGTTGCAGATATCCAAGAAGTGAGAAGTAAAAGCCATAATGTATGAAAAATAAAATTCAGTTTTAGCTATCTGACCATTACTAAAGTGAGAACAGATAAAATAAGTTGTAGTAAAAATTGAATTCCTACAAAAATACTTGAAAGTAAATCTTAGAGGTACTTAAGAAATATTTTTGAAAATGCCGGGATGACAGTGAAAATGATGGAGTAAGAATCTCTGAAAATTTATCCTTCCAGGAAAGCTGGCAGAAACTGTGACACCTTTTCCAGAATTCTAGAAAATAACCAAAGATTTGTCTGTTCAAGAAAAAGGACTGAATCTCAGCAAGAATAATAAGTTTTAGGCTATTTTAAGTTGCCCTATTCTTAACCACTACTCTAGCTCAGCAGTAACCTTGAAAAATAAGAGCCCTGCATTCCTCGTATCAGAGGGAGTAAATTGGAGCTGGAGCTCTTTAAGATCTTCATTTTCCCAAGTTGTCACTATTTGATATCTTTGATGGTTCTCTGAAAGCCACCAATAAGGAGAATTATCTTTATTTGATCTGGCTTGTAGTATGCCCAGTGCCAACAGCCTCTTTCTGGGGGGCATTTGTCTAAAACAGTTACAGACAAGAGTTTTAACCCCACAGCTGTTTGAGCTGATGAATAACAGTTAAGGCAAACAGTAGACTAATCAAAGAGCTTAAAAGGAGAGGCTGCAAGACATGTTATAGGTGCCTTAAAAAGCACCGTATTTTTGGAAAACAAAAAGGCCATATGCATAGGGCTGTGCACATTCCCAGGAAAGTCCTGGGAAGTTCCTCATCTCCCACCTCTAGCAGACATTGGCACTCAGGGCATGCAGGAACTGAAAGCTAAGGCAGGGTTGTAAGTTGCCTAGCTGAGTGTTGAAACCTCCCCCAACACACACACACAGAGCTGCTCAGCAAAGACCTGGAGTTTTAGTCTAGGTGTTTAAGGAAATCTGTGTTCAATTACTAACTGCCTAGTAAGTGAGACTTAAGTGGCCTCATATCATAAAGAATATAGACTTTACAGAATTTGTTCAGACAAATCACTAAACAGACAATAACAAGTACCCAAACAACAACCCTGTGAAGGGAGGAAGTATCTGATTTCCAGAGTTGCCACATTATGTTATTTAAAATGTCCCAATTTTCAACAACAAAAAAAACCTGCAAGATCTACGAAGAAAATATGGTTTATGCACTGAAACATACGTGATGTTGGGCTGCCAGACACAGACTTTCAGTCAGCTGTTTTTAAATATGTTAAAAGAGCTAAAGAAAACATACCTCAAGAACTAAAGGGAAGTCTGAGAATGATACCTCACTGAATAGAGAATATCAGCAAAGATGTAGAAATTATTAAAAAGGAATCAAATGAAATGCTGGAATTGAAAACTACAATAACTGAAACAAAAATTTCACTCGGGATTGATTAATAGACAATTTGAGCAGGCAGAAGAAAGAATCAATGACTTGGAGATAGTTCAGTTGAGATAATTCAGTCTGAGGAACAGAAAAAAAAAAGAATGAAGCAACATTATTGGAGTCTCAAGAGACCTGTGTCATGGCATTAAGAGTGCCAACATAAAAATAATGTAGGTCCTAGAAGGAGAGGGGAGAGAATGGAGCTCAAAGAATATTTGAAAATATAAGAGCTGAAAACATCTCAAATTTGATGAAAAACATTAATCTATACATCAAAAAAACCTTAAACTCCAATTTAGGGCACCCTCAAAAAGACGCATGTATAGACTCATCGTACTCAAATTGTCAAATGATAGAGAATTTTTTTTTTTTTTAATGATGGAGAAACTTGGAAAGCAACGAGGAGGAGGTGATTCATCATATACAAGGAACCTTCAATCAGATTAACAACTTGTTTCTTATTGGAAAGCATGGAGGCCAAAGGCATTGGGATGACATATTCAAAGTTGATTTAGGGGAAAAATAACTGCCAACCAAGAAGTCTATACCCAGAAATATTTTCCTTCAAAAATGAAGGAAAAGTAAGACATTCCTAGGTAAACAACAACTGAGTTTGTCATTAGCAGACCTGTCCTAACAAAATATGGAAGACTTTCTCATTGAATTGAAAGGACACTACACAGTAACATAAGAAATGCTAATTACTTAATAGGTAAATATAGAAGACAGCATGTATGTATTTTTGTTTGTATCTCCTTATGGTTCTCCTATTTTTTTAAAAATACAGCTGCATTGGGGCGCCTGGGTGGCTTAGTCGGTTGAGCGTCCGACTTTCACTTAGGTCATGATCTCGTGGTTTGTGGGTTCGAGCCCCACGTCGGGCTCTGTGCTGACTGCCAGCTCAGAGCCTGGAGCCTGTTTCAGTCTGCGACTCCCTCTCTCTCTGACCCTCCCTGCTCACGCTGTCTCTCTCTCTCTCTCTCTCTCTCTCTCTCTCTCTCCTAGAAATAAATAAAACATTTAAAAATAAATAAATAAAATACAGCTGCATACACAATAATGGTAAGCCTATTTTGTTGGGCACAAAATATACAATGTAATTTGTGACAGTAACAGCATGATTGTCTTAATAGACAAAAAAAAATTGGCAAAATCCACCACCCTTTCATTAAACAAACTCAACAGACTAGGAATAGAAGTGAACTTCCTCAT
Organism: Proteles cristata cristata; assembly: GCA_017311185.1. NCBI lineage: Eukaryota > Metazoa > Chordata > Mammalia > Carnivora > Hyaenidae > Proteles > Proteles cristata. The sequence continues at coordinate 2,068,843 of JAESUZ010004142.1, read as the reverse complement.
TTAAAAAGGACAACACATCTACAGCTAACATCCTGTTGAATGGTCAGAGGCTGCATGCTTTCTCCAAGAATGACCTTTCTGACCACTTCTATTCAACATTGTACTGAGAGTTCAAGCCAGCCTAATTAGGCAAAAAAGAGAAATAAAAGCATCCATGTTGAATAGTAAGTGAGGTCAGCAGGCTGTAGGATACAGAAATCAATATGCAAAAATCATATGTATCTTAAATACTAACAATGAACTATCTAAAAATAAAATTTTAAAAATGCATTTACAATAGCACCCAAATGAATGAAGTACTTGGGAATAGAATTAGTCAAGGAAGTGAAATATTTGTCCTGAAAAGTACAAAACATTGGATGAAACTAAAGACCTATATAAATAGACATTCTGTATTTATAGAAAGACTTAATATTGTTAAGATGGAAATACTCCTCAAATCTACAGATTCAGTATAAAACCTATCAAAATTCTAACTACTTTTTTGTAGAAATTGATAAGTTGATCATAAAATTCGTATGGAAATGTAGGGGACCCAGAATAACCAAAAAATATCTTGAAAGAGAACAACAAAGTTGAAAGACTCAAATTTCCCAGCTTCAAAACTTTTTACAAAGAGCTACAATAATCAAGAGAGTATGGTGTTAGTATAGGAAATAGACATACAGGAGCATCTGGCTGACTCAGTAAGTAGAGTATGTGACTCTTGATCTTGGAGTTGTGAGTTCAAGCTCCATGTTGGGTGTAGAAATTACTTAGAAAAAAAAATTAGACATACTGAGTAATGAGAGGTTAACAGAATTGAGAGTCCAGAAGTAAACCTAAATGATTTTTAATTTTTTTTTGATGTTGACTTCTTTTTGAGACAGAGACAGCATGAGCAGGGGAGGGGCAGAGAGAGAGGGAGACAGAATCGGAAGCAGGCTCCAGTCTCAGAGCTGTCAGCAAAGAGCCCCATGTGGCGCTCAAACTCCATGAACGGTGAGATCATGACCTGAGCTGAAGTTGGACATTTAACTGACTAAGCTACCCAGGTGCCCCTAAACTCAACTGATTTTTTAACAAGGATACCAAGACCATTCAATCAGGAAAGAACAGTGTTTTCAACTGATGGTGCTAGGCACAACTGGTTATCTACATGTAAATGAATCAACCTGGACTCCCATCTCAGACCATATACAAAAACTAACTCTAACAGATCAAAGACCTAAGTGTACGAAACTATTAAACTCGTAGTGGCAAACATAAGTATATATCTCTTCTATTCTTGGATTAGGCCACAGATTCTTGGACAGGACACCAAAACTCAAACAACCAAAGAAAAAAATAGATCAATTTGACTTCATCAAAATTAACAACTTTTGTGTATCAAGATACCTGGAGCTTGTTTTGGATTCTGTCTCGATTTGAGGTTTTTACATATAGTTTTAATTGTATAACCTTTTGTTCATGTAAAAAAAAGAAAAATCTTTGAATAGATGAATATGATTATTCATATATATACTCTTTTTCAGGTCAAGCAAATCAAGTAGCCAAAGAAGCCGCTAACAGATGGACTGGTATGTATTATAATGGCACCAATAAGCTATTGTTAAACTTTTTCATACTTACTCTGAAATGAAATGCAGAAGTAATTGTAGCTAATTCTGTTCAAGAAAAGACATCTTCAGAAATGTATATATTATTTTTATACATTAAATCATTTGGGCTACTTAAAGTTATTTTTTTAAATCTTATTATGAATCATTTTGTAAAGTACACCATATTTTTGTAAAACCAATGATTGCTTGAAGTTTAACTTTTGTGCAATTATTCCTAGATAAGCCACTTAGGCTAATCACTTAACCTTCCATATATTAACGCAAGACACTTTAAAGAATTTCATGGAATCCGAAAGATTTGTCTTCTTGCTAATAATAATAATAGCTACCATTTGTTGCGGGCTGACTGTCAGCCAGCCATTGTAAAGAGTATCTGTGGTACATTCTCATTTTACCTCTGCAACAATCTTGTGAGGGAAATAGGATTATCATCCCTAATTTTAGAGCTCAAACTGAAGCCATCAGGAGCCCACAGTGACACAGATGCAGGCAGTGGAGCAGGAATTAGAATACAGCTTTTCTGATTCCAGAGTCTGAGCTTTTACCCACCAAATGATACTATCTTCTCGTATACCTGCTTTCATAGAAATGCCTCATTACTCCATTTGCCAATGGATGTACCCTCTGGTCTTCACCAGAGACGTTCTAAGAAATGGGAATCAGTAAAACATTTTCTCTGTGTCTTAAAGTTTAGAAGAAAGTTCACAAATAATGATGTTGTCATTTACATATAGGTATGATTAGCCTTGTTAAAACCTGTCTACAAATTACACTGATGTTTTTCTGGTATTATAATGTAATGGTAATTGAACTTTACCATCCTGATAAGAGTCTATAATGCCTTCACATGTACTACCCATCCTTATTCTGTTTCTGTGGGAGAGTATGGGTAAGATTGTATTGATGCAGAGATCCAGAAAATTTAAAGTGACTGCGTTGAGTCAGAGGTGATTAGTCACAGGGAGTACAAAGATTTGCTCCAGGTTTCCTGACCTCATGTCCAGGCCTCTGTATGTCACAAAATGTTTAAGAATCACTCTTCCTGGGGTGCCTGGGTGGCTTAACTCAGTTAAGCATCCGACTTCAGCTCAGGTCATAATCTCCCCATTCATGAGTTTGAGCCCCACGTCACACCCTATACTGACAGCTCAGAGCTTGGAGCCTGCTTTGGATTGTGTGTCTCCCTCTCTCTCGGCCTCTCCCCTGCGTGCCTGCCTGCTCACTGTCTCTCTCCCCCTCCCTTCCTCTCCCCCCACACGTAAAATAAATAAACATTAAACAATTTTTTTTAATTAAGAAAAAAAAAAATCACTCTTCCCAGGGGCACCTGAATGGCTTAGTTGCTTAAGTGTCTGCCTTCAGCTCAGGTCGTGATTTCAAAATTTTTATTTATTTATTTTTTAAAATATTTTTTCTTTATTTCCGAGAGAGAGAGAGACAGTGTGAGCAGGGGAGGGTTAGAGAGAGGGAGATGCAGACTCTGAAACAGGCTCCAGGCTCTGAGCTGGCTGTCAGCACAGAGCCTGATCCGGGGCTCGAACCGACGAACTGTGAGATGATGACCTGAGCCGAAGTCGGACGCTCAACTGACTGAGCCACCCAGGCGCCCCTTGGGTCATGATTTCAAAGTTCATGGGATCAGGGCCCGCACTCGGCTCTCTGCTGTCAGTGTAGAGCCTGCTTTGGGTCCTTTGTTTCTTTCTCTGCCCATTCCCTGCTTGCATTCTCCCTCTCTCTCAAAAAATAAACATTAGAAAAAAATTTTTTTAATCACTCTTCCTTGTCTATTTTAGAATTAAGTAGATTGATAAAATCAATGTAATTGGTCTTTGGTTCCTATAAAATTACAATCTTATTTATTACAAAAGTAATACATTTCATAAATAATGTAATGCTTTAGTGATAAGGAAAGAAGAGGGTAAAAACCTCCAGCTCCCATTAAAGAAAAGAGAAGAATGAAATGTGTTTCGGTACGTATAAATAAATAATAAATATAGTGACATTATATGGATTTGAGAAATACAAAATTTTGAGTAAAGAAAAAAGGCAAGTGGATTAAAAATAAGACGAGTCACAAAGTAATTGCCCCCCAATAGTTCTCAGCAAAGCAGCTCAGTTAGCAGTACAACATCCAGCCTGTGTGCACGGTGAGAACTTGGACTTTTAAAAGGAATCTAGATTGTGTTCCTTATTTGTTTTTTGTTTTTTTAATTTATTTCTAGGAGAGAGAGAGAGACAGAGTGAGCAGGGGAGGGTCAGAGAGAGAGGGAGTCACAGACTGAAACAGGCTCCAGGCTCTGAGCTGGCAGTCAGCATAGAGCCCGACGCGGGGCTCGAACCCACCAACCGCGAGATCATGACCTAAGCGAAAGTCGGACGCTTAACCGACTAAGCCACCCAGGCGCCCCATCCTTATTTGATACATGACTTACTGAACTTCTCTGAACTTGCTTCTTCAGTGTACATTTTATCTACTTTGCATTTTAGGAGGATTAAATAGAACAGTTTGTAAGCCCTTTAACACAATGTTAGACACATAGATGAACAAATACTCCACTTTTCCCATTCTCCTCTTAAAAAATCCATTTGTTTTCCACTTGATCATAAACTTCCAGTTATGATGAAAAAAAGGAACAATTTGAACAACTTCTTTTTCCCCTAATGTTACTAGCTGAGAAAGAACCTGAAACTTTAAGAAAAAAAAATTTTAATGTTTATTTATTTGAGAGAGAGAGAGCGAGAGAGAGTGAGCATGAACAGGGGAGAGGCAGAGAGAGAGGGAGACACAGAATCCAAGCCTGCTCTGTCAGCACAGAGCCTAGTGCAGGGCACGAACTCATGAACCGTGAGATCATGACCTGAGCTGAAGTCGGATGCTAAACCAATTGAGCCACCCAGACGCCCCGGATCTAAAACTTGTAAAATCATATAGGAAGGAAGATATTTTTAGCATAGTAGAAAAACAGCTGTTAGGAACCATATTTCCATTTGAAGTAACTTGCTCCTTCCAACAGAAAAATGTTATGATAAGAGCTTGGAGTTATAACAAATCACACCTCAGAAAACCAGCCTGTCTTCAAAACAAAAATAAAACATCTATAATACTTGTAACTAAAGACTGTTCTGTAATTATTAGTTAAGGTTTGGTTTTCCTTTTACCTAAAAAAGGTCTTTAAAATGTATCCAGGATGGAGGATATTTACTGTTTAGTAATTTAGTATTTCCGTTTTATAAAATAAGAGATTACCTCAGGATATAAGTAGAAATATCACATCTAAATGATTTATGGCATTAAATACACTTTATGTGATTTAACATTTTATAAAACCTTGCTTAATAATTAACATACTGAAGTTATGACTATGTCTGAGAAGCATCATAGTGAGTGGGGGGGGAATAAATGTTGTGAGATCATAAACGGACACATGCATGTGGTATTGCCATCCTATTTCTATACATATACTTGATATACCACCTTAGAAATTAACAGAAATTCTACTAGTCTTAGGGCTGTTTCTTTAAAACACACACACACACACACACACACACACACACACACACCTATTTTTTATCTATTTATAAAAATGTCCACATAATAGAAATATTATTTGATGAGGGAAATGAATTATCAAGATTGCAGGTGACATTGTCTTGAAGGCAGACATCCAGCAGCCTAAGATACATTATTAGTCAGTTTTTTTTTAATTTGTCCATTAAGCATTGTTCTGAATGGGCTTTTATTTGTTCTTCTGTTTGTTTTAATCTTTGGAGGTTTAATTGCTTCTTCACCTTTTGGCTAACATCAAGTGTAATCTTTGGAAGTTTGTAGTAAAATGGTTTCTTCCTCTCATGTGAACCAGCAACTCCTTCCTACAAAGCCTGTAGCCTTACTGTGGTGCCTTATTCCTTTCTTTCCTGATCTAGGTTTGAAGTCCTTTCCTTCAAGCTTCCTGCAGTGTTGCATCTGTTCTCTCATTTCCCGGAAATCTTTCTGTGCTTTTGGAGCCTGTTCTGGAAGCCATATACATAATACTTGATCTTTTCTCTTTAACATGCATAACACTTTGGAATTATTTAGTAATAAACTGATTTTTCTCTCTACTCGTGTGTCAGCTTGAAGGCATAGGCTGTTTACATTATAAACACTTTATATTAAGTGTACCTGTAATACACTTAATACCCATTTTATGTAGCAGTGTGCCCTATATAAGTATTTGACTGTGATTGACCAGAATGTATGGTGATGTAGACACTAAACTAAACAGATCATTCTGGAGTGCCTCATGTTATTACAGTCTCTCTTAGGTCCTCATGAAAACTAAAGATTTGTTTTAAATTGTTACATAAGCATTCATTTTTTAATATCTGTTATTCCATTATACTTTAATTGAAAGAATTGGGGATATTTCGTTAATGTTACTGTTTTTTTTTGTTTGTTTTTTAATATTTATTTTTGAGAGAGAGATAGAGACAGTGTGAGCAGGGGAGGGTCAGAGAGAGAGGGAGACACAGAATCTGAAGCAGGCTCCAGGCTCTGAACTGGTTGTCAGCACAGAGCCTGACATGGGGCTCCAACCCACGAACTGTGAGGTCATGACCTGAGCCAAAGTCAGACGCTTAACCGACTAAGCCACCCAGGCGCCCCTAATGTTACTGTTTGATGTAGTAGTATTCACTTAGAAACAAACTTTATTCCAAACATTTAGTTATCATTATTTGATACTTGGAATTAAACTTCCTAAAACAGTATTTTTAAAGGTGATCAAATTCCAAGTAGTAATTTGTTAAGTGTAACAGAAAATAGTCATGCCTGGGAGACATCTCAGGTTTGGTTCCAGAAGACTGCAGTAAAGTGAATATTATAACAAAGTGAGTCAAATGAATTTTTTGTTTCCTACTACATATAAAAGTTATGTGTACACAGGGGCGCCTGGGTGGCTTAGTCGGTTAAGCGTCCGACTTTTGCTTGGGTCATGATCTCGCGGTTCGTGGGTTCCATCCCCGCATCGGGCTCTGTGCTGACTGCCAGCTCAGAGCCTGGAGCCTGTTTCAGTCTGTGACTCCCTCTCTCTCTGACCCTCCCCTGCTCACGCTGTCTCTCTCTCTCCTAGAAATAAATTAAAAAAAAAAAAAAACCTATAAAAAAAAAGTTATGTGTACACAATACTATAGTCTATTAAGTGGGCAATAGCATTATGTCTAAAAGATCAATGTACTTACCTTAATTTAAAAATACTTTATTGCTGGGGCACCTGGCTAGCCCAGTCAGGTAAGCATACGACTCTTGGTTTTGGCTCAGGTTATGACCTCACGGTTCCATGAGTTCAAGCCCTGCATCAGGCTCTGTGCTGGTGACGTGGAGCCTGCTTGGGATTCTCTCTCTCTCCCTCTCTACCCCTTCCCCACTCACACTGTCTCTGTCTCACTCAAATAAATTAAACTTAAAAATAAAAATACTTTATTGCTAAAAAATACCAACCATCATCTGAGCTTTCAGCGAGCTGTAATTTTTTTGCTGGTGGAGAGGCTTGCTTGCGTGCTGATGGCTGCCGACTGATAAGGGTGGTGGCTGCTGAAGGTCAGGGTGGCTGCAGCACTTTTTTTAAAATAAGATAGCAATGAGGTTTGCCACATTGATTGACTCTTCCTTTCATGAATTATTTCCCTATAGCGTGTGATGCTGTTTGTTAGCATTTTATTTACAATAGAACTTCTTTCAAAATTGGAGTACTTCTCTCAAACCCTGCTGCTGCTTTATCAGTTAAGTTTGTGTAACATTCTAAATCCTTTATTGGTCATTTCAACAATCTTCACAGCACCTTCTCCAGTAATAGATTCCATTTCAAGAAATCACTTTCTTTGCTCATACATGAGAACTCCTCATCTGTTTAAGTTTCATCATGAGATCGCAGCAATTCAATCACATCTTTAGGCTCTGCCTCTAATTCTAGTTCTCCCTGTTCCCACCACATCTGTAGCTACTTCCTCTGCTGAAATCTTGAACCTCTCAAAGTCATCCTTGAGGGTTGGAACCAACTTTTTCAAACTTTTGTTAATGTTGATATTTTTTACTTTTTCCCATGAGTCATGGATGTTCTTAATAACATCTAGAATGGTGAATCCTTTCCAGAGGTTTTTAATTTACTTTGTTCAGATTCATCAAAGGGATCACTATCTATGGCAGCTATAGCCTTATACAGTATTTTTTTTTTTTTTACATATTTTTTTATTTATTTCTAGAGAGAGAGAGACAGCGTGAGCAGGGGAGGGTCAGAGAGAGAGGGAGTCACAGACTCTGAAACAGTCTCCAGGCTCTGAGCTGGCAGTCAGCACAGAGCCCGACGCGGGGCTCAAACTCACAAACCATGAGATCATGACCTAAGTGAAAGTCGGACGCTTAACCGACTAAGCCACCCAGGCGCCCCATAGCCTTATACAGTATATTTCTTAAAAAAGAAGACTTGAAAGTCAAAACTACTCCTTGATCCCTGAGCCACAGAATGGATGTTGTGTTAACAGGTATGAAAACAACACTAATCTCATACATCTCCATCAGAGAGCTCTTGGGTGACAGGTGTATTACCAATGAGCAGTCATATTTTGAAAGGAATCTTTTATTCTGTGCAGTAGGTCTCAAAAGTGCATTAAAATAGTCAGTAAACTATGTTGCAAACAGACGTGCTCTCATCCAGGCTTTCTTTCACTGTGGAGCACAGACAGAGTAGATTTAACAGAGTTCTTAAGGGCTCTAGGATTTGGGGAACGGTAAATGAGCACAGGCTTTAGCTTAAAGTCATCAGCTACATTGGCCCAGCAAGAGAATCATCCTGTCCTTTGAAGCTTTGAACCCAGACACTGACTTCTCCTCTCTATGAAAGTCTCAGATGGCATCTTCTTTTAGTAGAAGGCTGTTTCTTCTATGTTGAAAATCTGTTGTTTAGTGTGGCCACCTTCATGAATTCTCTTAGGTGGATCTTCTCGATGACTTGCTGCGGCTTCTCCATCAGCACTTGCTGCTTCACCTTACACTTTGATGTCATGGAGATGACATCTTTCCTTAAGCCTCATGAAGCAGGGTCTGCTAGCTCTGCACTCTCTTTCTGCAGTTTCCTCGCCTCTCTCAGCCTTCACAGTATTGAGGAGAGTCAGGGCCTTGCTCTGGATCAGGCTTTGGCTTAAGGGAATGTTGACCTTCTATCCAGACCACTCACACTTTCTCCACATCAGCAATGAGGCTGTTTCACTTTCTTGTCATTTGTGTGTTCTTCAGAGTAGCACTTGTAGTTTCTTTCAAGAACTCTTTCTTTGCACTCACTACTTGGCTGTCTGGCACAAGAGGCTGAGTTTTCAGCCTGTTTTGGCTTTTGATGCGTTTTCCTCACTAAGCTTAATTATTTCTAGCTTTTGAATTAAAATGAGAGATGTGCAACTCTTCTTTTCACTTGAACACTCAGAGGCCATTGTGGAGTTTAATTCATTGGCCTAATTTCAGTAGCATGTGTCCGAAAAATAGGGAGGTCTGAGGAGCTGAGAGGGGTGAGGGAACAGCTAGTTGGTGGCACTGTCAGAAGACACAAAACATTTATCAGTTAGTTTTGCCATCTTACATGGGTATAGTTTGTGGCACCCCAAAACAATTACAATAGTAACATCAAAGATCACTGCTCACATCACCATAATATATATAATAATAATAATAATGAAGAAAATGTTTCAAATGTGTGAAAATTACCAAAATGTGACATAATAAATATATGAAGTGAGCAAATGCTGTTGGAAGAATGGTGCTGATAGTCTTGCTAATATACAGTTGCCACACACCTTCAGTACATAAAAAATACACTGCAAAATACAGTAAAATGAGGTGTGTCTGTGCTTCAGGCTGGGTGGCTTAAACAAATGAAACTTATTTTGTCACGCCTGTGGATGCTGGAAGTCCAAAATCAAGGTGTTAGCCAGTTTGATTTCTTCTGAGGTCTCTCTCTCTTTGGCTTGTAGGTGGCCATCTTCTTGTGTCTTCACATGGTCTTTTCTGTGCGTACTCACGATATCAGTATATCCACATTTCCTTTTCTCCTGAGAACACCAAGCAGGTTGGATTAGAGCCACCCTTAACAAGTTCATTTTAACTTAATCACCTTTTTGAGGACTCAGTTTCCATTCTTAGGTACCGCATGCTAGGACTACAATTAATTTGAATATGAATTTGGGGAAGGTGACACATTCAGCCTGTGACACTCCAGAGGAACCTCTTTTAACCCCTCATTATCACTGTCAATACAGAACTTAATATTTTGTAGAATATTCTGAACCAGAAAACTTCACACCATCATTTCTCTATATCTATAAAGCATGTTCATTGCAAACGTGATTTATGTACTTTAGAGAAAATGTGTGAAAAAAAAAAAACATAGAAAAACCTCACTGTCGCCCATTCCCCAGGTGCAGCCACTGTGACCATGTTAGGGTTACCCAGCTTCCCTCACTGCCTGTGCGGAGGTGCCTTTCCAAGAGATTAGTTATTTAGATTGCTTTTATTTTTTCTTTTGTTCCACTGCGATAAAGGTGTAACCATAAATCTTTGTACACAATTTATTTTGCTGCCTTGGAATAAATTCTTTTAAGTAAATATAACACTTTTTTCAAGTGGCAAAATGCATTTTAAATTCCCCGTAGAGGACAGTAAGACTACATCTATTCCTACCTTAGTCTTAAGATAGGCAAAGTACCTTCTGTTCTCTGTACCACTTCTCCCTCCGGCTGGCCTGATTATCTGGAAACCATTATTATCTGTGGGGCAGAGGGAAAGGTCTGGAGAGAATGTCTACCCTCTGGGGACAGGAGCAACTATAATTCCTGAGATAACAGAGTCCTGGCCTATGCTGTGGAAATGTGGAAGAGACACCATTGTCGGCCTTTCCCTGTTTTTGGATTATTCTTAACGCAGGTATTCTTTACTGGCAGCTAAGTTGCTGAAAGTTTAAATATGCAATCTGGCTACTCAAAATATTATTTTCTTTCTTCTGAAATTAATTGTTATTACTTCTGAGAATACAGCAGACTTCTTATGTTGATACTTCTGAAAGTAGTAGAAGTAACAGAAAAGAATAGAATTATATTTGAAATGTTTTATCATTGTGTTTTCAACTCTTAAAAATATTTCTCAATTTTCTTTATAGATAATATATTTGCAATAAAATCTTGGGCCAAAAGAAAATTTGGTTTGGAAGAAAATAAAATTGATAAAAATTTTGGAATTCCAGAAGACTTTGACTACATAGACTAAAATGTTCGATGTTGGTAAAAGATCTGTGTACTTGTGAATATGTAATTTTTAAAAATATTATCCAACTAAATGTACTGAATTGCCATTTACCTTTAACTGTGTTTATCATTTTGTTAATTTTAAATAAAGCATAATGTGGAGATGGTTTTTACTCTTTGATATATCAAAAGCAGAATTATAACCATATTCCCAAGTGGTCATCAGAGTAGGCTCATGCAAATAAAATTATTCACGTAAGTTAGGTTTACAAATAATTTTTTAGAAGCCAAAGACATCATAACATGACAGCATTTTTTAATTTCATTCAAATATTAAATATTGAGAACTAAGGGTATCTTTGGAGGTTTTACTACAGACATACACAGACACATCAATGCTTGGAAATAACCTTTTAAACAATTTAACACGTACTTTGCTATTTTTCATTACTTAGTGGAATATGTATATGATTGATTCTCAGTATGAGTCTCAGTATACTGCATCATATTTGCAAATTTCCTATAGGATAAAATGCAGAATGTTAGGATACTCAAGTTTAGGGATAGGTAGGAATTCCTTAGTCCTGAAACTACTTTCTTTTGACTTTTTGATGTCCTTTTACTGTAAAGAACAAGCAAATGGCCCTTTACCCTGATTCATGCACTTTTTATAGGATGATATAGTGGTATTTGTATGGCACACATCACCAACCAGCGTTCAGGGATTTTTTTCAACTACCTAAAAAAGAGTAAATTAAAAATAATGTCTGTCCTGTGTATATAATTTTTGTTTTCCAATTCATCTTGGGTATTTAGAGTATTTGTAAGCACTCCAAGAAAAACAGGAAAACAAAACAAAACTAATGTGTGTAATACCCTTTGCACACATGCCTTAATTTTTTTTTTCATTCTAATTTTGATGTCCTTTTAAGTAACTTGAATGAGATACTCCATATGTCTGAAATGACCCAAACAGCATCTGAACCATTTGTTGGTGAATCTGGCCTTTGTATTGCATAAAGTTGCTCTGGGCCTTCTTAATTACTTCCTGGAGGTGGGCGGGAGCAAATTGGTCCATCTTTGTTCTCAAGGCTACTTTTATGTTGCCTTTGGGCAACAGCTCTTTTCACAGAAGAAAGTATTTGATGTAAGAGTCAAAGGATAAAAAATAAAAATAACCCATCTTAAGCCTTTCCCAAGCCCTTTGGAATTGTGGAAATTCCAAAATTTCTCAGACACAGTTTGCTATTTATTAGAAAATATAATCTTTGTTTAAAGAGAAGGTATGTATGTACAAAAAGGAAGGCATTTCTTTTTTTTTTTTTTTAAACGTTTATTTATTTTTAAGAGACAGAGACACAGGGTAAGCAGGGGAGATGCAGAGAGAGGAGACACAGAATTGGAAGCAAGTTCCAGGCTCTGAGCTGTCAGCACAGAGCCCGATGCGGGGCTCAAACTTTCGAACTGTGATATCATGACCTGAGCTGAAGTCAGCCACTTAACCAACTGAGCCACCCAGGTGCCCCAAAGGAAGGCATTTCTAATGATCCCTAAAAGATTTTATTTTATAAATATTTAGGTACCTTTTTGGGACACTTTAAAACTTGAAGTATAATTAACATACAACATTATATTAGTTTCAGGTGTATAATATAATGATTGGACATTTGTATACATTGCAAAATGATCACCATAGTATATCTAGTTACCATCTATCACCACATAAAATTACAATTTTTTTTTCTTGTGATGAGAACTAAGATTTACTCTAAGCACCTTTCAAATTTGCAATACGTTATTATTGACTATAGTCACCATGCTGTACATTACATCTCTGTGGCTAATTTTTTAACTGTTTATTTTGAGAAAGAGGGAGTGCAAGCCAGGGAGGGGCAGCAAGAGAGGGAGGGAGAGAGAAAAAGAAGGAATCCCAAGTAGGCTCTATGCCATCAGTGTGGAACCAGATGCGGGGCTGGAACCCGTGATCCATGAGATCATGACCTGAGCTGAACCAGGGGTTGGCCATTTAAACAACCTAGCCACCCTGGTGCTCCATTTATTTTTATAACTGGAAGTTTGTACCCCTTGATTCTCCTCCCACATTTCACAACCCCACACATACCCTACACTCTGGCAACCACTAACATATTCTCTTCCTGAGTTTAGTTTTTTCTGTTTGTTTTATTTTTTAGATTCCACATATAAGTGAAATCGTGCAGTATTTGTCTTTCTGTCTGACATTTCACTTTAGCATAATACCCTTAAGGTCCATCTATATTGTTGCAAATGGCAAGATTTCATTTTCTGTGGCTGAGTTTATATCATAAATAGATGTTAAATTTTGTCAAATGCTTTTTCTGCATCTGTTGAAATGAGCATATGATTTTTGGTTTTCATTTTGTTAATGTGGCATATCACACTGATTGATTTGCAAATGTGGAACCATTCTTTTATCCCTGGAAAAAATCTCACTTGATCATGGTGTATGATCTTTTTCTTTCTTTATTTTTTTAAAAATTATTTTTACTTTTAGAGAAAGAGAGAGTGAGCAGGGGAGAGGAGCAGAGGGAGAGAGAGAATCTTAAGCAGGCTCCACACTCAGCATGGATCCTGATGCAGGGTTCAACCCCATGACCCTGAGATCATGACCTGAACCGAAATCAACGGTCGGACACTCAACCACTCAGGTGCCCTAGTGTATGATCTTTTTAATGCGTTGTTGAATTCAGTTTCCTATATATTGTTGAGGATTTTGCATCTAGGTTCATCAAGGTTCATTATTGGCCTGTAAGTGTGTGTGTGTGTGTGTGTGTGTGTGTGTGTGTGTGTGTGTGTGTGTGTGTGTGTGTGTGTGTGTGATGTCCTTGTCTGGTTTTGTTATGCTGGTTTCATAAAATGAGTTTAGGAGCATTCCCTTCTCTGTTTGTTGTTGTTGTTGTTGTTGTTGTTGTTTTTAAGAGTTTGAGAAGGCTATGTCTCAAATCTTTGAATATTTGGTAGAATTCACTGGTGAAGATATCTGGTCCTAGACTTTTATTCATTGGGAGTTTTTTTTTTATTACTGATTCTATGTTCTTACTAGTAATCAGTCTATTCACATTTTTAAATTTCTTCCTGATTCCATCTTTGAAGATTGCATGTTTGTAGGGATTTATCCATTTCTTTTAAGTTGTACAGTTTGTTGGTGTATAATTGTTTATAATAGTCTCTTATGATCCTTTGTATTTCTGTGGTATCAGTAGTTAATTTCTCCTCTTTCTGATTTTATTTATTTGATCCTGCTCTTATTTCTTTTCTTTAAAGATTTTATTTTTAAGTACACTCTACACCTAGTGTGGAGCTTGAATTTACAATCTCAAGATCAAGAATTGCATGCTCTTCTGACTGAGACAGCCAGGTGCTCTGGCCCTCTCTTATTTCTTGATGAATCTAGCTAAGGGTTTGTCAATTTTATCTTTTCAAAGAACCAGTTCTTAGTTTCATTGATCTTTTCTCTTGTCTTTTCTAGTCCCTATTTCATTTATTTTTGTTCTGATCTATATTATTTCCTTCAGCTAACTTTGGACTATATTCTTTTTCTAATTCCTTCAGGTGTAAAGTTAGATATTTTATTTGAGATTGTTCCTGTTTCTATAGGCAGGCCTGTATGCTATAAACTTCCCTGCTAGAGCTACTACTGCTTCATCGCATAGGTTTAGTATGTTGTATTTCCATTTTTATTTGTTTCCATGTATTTTTTAATTTCTTCTTTGATTTCTTTGTAGTCCCACTGGCTGTTCAGTAGCATGTTTAATCTCCTAAGATTTGTGACTTTTCCAGTTTTCTTCTTGTAATTGATTTCTGGATTTAAACCATCATGGTCAGAAAAGATGCTTGATATGATTTTATTCTTTTTAAATTCATGGAAACTTGTTTTGTAGCCTCGCGTATGATCTACCCTGGACAGTGCTCCATGGCACTTGAGAAAAATATGTATTCTGCTGCTCAGCAACTCATTTATTTTCTTTTTTTTCTTTTCTTTCTTCTTTCCTCCTTTCTTTCTCTATTTTATGGGTTAGCACATGACTGAGATGGAATCTGTATGTGAGCCAACCAGAGACTATGCTACCCTCCAAGCCAGTAGTGTGCTCATAAATGTTTATAACTAAACTGACTCTTTGGGAAGTAGAATTGGGAGTGATTTATATTATTTGCTTATTTGTGTGGTGTAAATACTCCCAGTACAGTCACTTTCAGGTTACCAACATGATTGCAATGCAGTTGGGAGAAAATGCTCAATAGCACGCCGTTACACAGTATTTGTACCATGCAGATATAATACATGTAAATAACATCAAGAATGCAGATAAGGGTATTGAGCACCTGGGTGACTCAGTTAAGTGTCTGACTTTGGCTCAGGTCACAGTCTCACGGTTCATGGGTTCGAGCCCCACGTCAGGCTTTGTGCTGACAGCTCAGAGCCTGGAGCCTGCTTCAGATTCTGTGTCTCCTCTCTCTGACCCTCCCTTGTTCACACTCTGCCTCTCTCTCTTAAATATAAATAAATATTTAAACCAAAAGAATACAGATAAGGATAAAATGTAAAATAGAGAGTGATGAGTTTTTAACTTCAATGTCATTGTTTTTAATATATTATGGTTCATCATAGTTTATGTAATATAACCTTACGTGGTGGCTGTGTTTAACAGGTGGCTCACTTAACACTTAGCTTGCCCACTGGAGCACACCATTGTTCTTAATTTTTATGAACTACTTTATGTTTGTTCTTCCCTGAAATTAGAGATCCTAATTAAGGAGCATAGGGACATTGGTTCAGCCAAGCTCTAGGAAATCCTTAGCCCTGGGTTGATTTGGCTGTTGACATAAAGACTGAATACAACCAGGGTAAAACTAGAGTCAAATTAGCAGTGATCCAAGATCAAATTTGATTTGGTAAATAATGCTATGATTGATACTCCCAATATCTTTTCGATGAATTGTGAAGTTTAAAAGGTATTTGAGAACTGATAACCATCTTATTAATCTTCTTCACATGTAGTTATTTTTTAAGTCTCACTATCCTACTTTTAAAGAGTTCTAGGAAAGAGGGGCACCTGGATGGCTCAGTCAGTTGACCGTCTGACTTCGGCTCAGGTCACGATCTCACTGTTGATGAGTTTGAGCCCCGCGGCTGGCTCTGTGCTGACAGCTCAGAGCCTGGAGCTTGCTTCGGATTCTATGTCTCCCTTTCTTTCTGCTCCTCCCCTGCTTGTGTTCTGTCTCAAAAGTAAATAAACATTAAAAAAATTTCTTTAAGAATTCTAGAAAAGAGATTTTGTATCTCCTAATAAGTTTCACGGTTGTTCAGGGCCAGATCATATCACTGATATCCCTTCTGAGGTTGGTCCAGTACCACAGTGATCTGTAAGGATGAATTGGATATGACTTTTCCTCTGATGTTTGCCACATCGTTAGTCTAATAGGATTATCAAGTTGTTGGCCTTCGCAGAAAGAGATTCTATTATCCAACTTTATCAAACATGCTTCTCTTAAGGGATTAAAAAAGGAAATGAGTACAGCTGCCAGCCAAGAAACAAGAACCACTCTTATAGTGCTTGAACAGTAAAGTCTAAATTGTAAACCTGATAATACTGTTTTTTGAGAACATGATTGGAGTAAAATAGGAAACATTTTTCAGGCAATATGGCTTCATTTGTAAGAGCAGTTAAAATGTAACAGATGGTAGGAATGTATCTTAAAATTATGCATACACTCCTTTTCAGGACGTGCTTTCTGAATATTTTCCATATACCAGGAGGAAAATGTACTGCATTATGAAATGTTCCACTATTTAAATATATTATGCTAGCTTAATTTAAAAAATTATTTGTGAGAGATAGAAGTCAGATAACATGGCTGTCTTTGGAAGTATTTGTTGAATCACACAGCTAAATATCTCTAGTAACCAAGATAGGCAAGCTGTCACCTCAAGAGCCAAATCCAAGGCCTGGTTTTTACACCCCTGAGCTAAGGATGTCCTTTTACATTTTTTAATGATGTAAAAATGGAAATGAATATGCGATAGAGGTTGTTTATGGCCTGGAAGGCCTAAAAGTATTTACTATCTGAATCTTTGCAGAAAAGTTAGATCTTAAAATTAAAAACTGACAGCCTGTGGGCTACATATGATCTGCAAGGTGGATTTTATTTTGCCTAAACTGCATTTTATTTTTTTTAATTTGTTGCTAACATGTTCACATGTAAATTGTCACATGCAAATTGAGATTTTTCAGTTCATTTTGGAAACTGGATGATTTAGCAACCCTAAATCCTCATTCCATATGGCAGCGAATCAGCTAGAGGTGAGTAAGACTGGCCCAGTCTTAATGAGTTTTTTTCTTACAGGAATGCCAGCATATAGCTTTCTTCTTTAAGTTAGTTTTAGTTCATGTTGACAAACTGACCTAAGATCAAACTTTAGTTTCAACTTTTCACATTCCAGAACAAAAAGTCCTGGTGCCATTTTTTAACTTAGCTTGTATTAAATTTATAAATTAACGTAGGGAGATTTGATATCTTGTTGATAAAGATAGGATGATGAAGCATTCTATTCAAGAACCAAGAGCAAGAGATATCTTTCCATTTGTTCAAGTGTACCTTTGTGTTTCTTTAATCATTGCATTGTTGCCTTCGCATAGATTTTTCACATCTCTTACGTGTATTCTTTTTTTTTCTCCCAGGTACAGTTTTTTGGGCTTTTCTTCATTGGAATAGAGTTAACATACAATGTTATATTAGTTTCAGGCGTACAAAGTAGTGATTTGACAATTCTGTACATCACTCAATGCTCACTATGAAAAGTGCAGTCCTCATCTGTCACCATGCAACATTATTACAATATTATTAACTTTATTCCCTATGATGTACTTTTCATTCCCATGACTTACTTCATAATTGGAAGTTTGTACCTCTAATCCTTTTCACCTATTTTGTCCATCCCCCCTACCCACCTCCCCTCTGACAACCACCAGTTTATTATCTATATTTAAGAGTCTATTTTTTTGTTCATACCTTTTGTTTCTTAAATTCCACATATAAGTGAAATCACATGGTATTGTCTTTTTCTGTCTAACTTATTTCACTTAGAATAATACCCTCTAGGTCTATTCATGTTGTTGCAAATGTCAAGATTTCATTTGCTTTTATGACTGAGTTATATTTTATTGTGTATATATACCACATCTTTATCCATTCATCCATCAGTGGACACTTGGGTTGCTTCCATATTTGAGCTATTATAAATAATGCTGTAATAAACACAGGGCTGCATATATCTTTTCAAATTAGTGTTTTGCTTTTTTGGGGGTAGATACCCAATAATGGAATTCCTGGACCATGTGATTTTTTTGTTTTTCAGTTTTATTTATTTAAGTCATCTCTATATCCAATATGGGGGCTTGAACTCATGACCCTGAGATCAAGGGTTGTATGCTTTTCTGACTGAGCCAGTCCGGTACTCCTGATATTTCTTCTTTTTTTTTTTTTTTTTTTTTTTTAGGAGGCTCCATACTATTTCCCACAGTGGTTGCACCAGTCTACATTCCCACCAACAGTGCAAATGGTATACCTTTTCTCCACATCTTTGCCAACACTTGTTATTTCTTGTCTTTTTGATACTAGCCATTTGGACTGGTGTGAGGTGATATTTCATTGTGGCTTTGGTTTGCATTTCCTCTGATAATTAGTGACATTGTGCATCTTTTCATGTGTCTGTTGGCCATCTGTATATTCTTTTTAGAAAAAATGTTCAGATCCTTTACCCACTTTTTAATTAGACTGTTTGGGGTTTTTTTGGTGTGGAGTTCTGTAAGTTCTTTATATATTTTGGATATATCATTTGCAAATATAATCTCCCATTCAGTAGGTTGCTTTTTTGTTTTGCTGATGGTTTCCTTTGTCATGCAAAAGCTTTGTATTTTGGTGAATTCCCAATAGTTTATTTTTGCTTTTATTTCCCTTGCTTAAGGAGACATATCCATAAATATGTTGCTAAAGCCGGTGTTGAAGAGATTACTGCCTATGTTTTATTTTAGGAGTTTTATGGTTTCAGGTCTCACATTTTAGGCCTTAAATCTATTTGGGGCCTGGGGGGTGTATGGTGTAAAAAAGTGTTCAGTTTCCTTTCTTTGCTTGTAGCTGTCCATTTTTCCTTATACCACTTATTCATGAGACTGTCTTTTCCCCATTGTATAATCTTGCCTCCTTTGTCACAGATTAATGGACTGTACAAGAGTGGGTTTATTTCTCATTTCCCTGTTCTGTTCCGCTTATCTAGGTGTTTATATTTTTGTGCCAGTACCATAATGTTTTGACCACCATAGCTCTGTGGTATATCTTGAAATCTGAGATTGCAATACCTCCAGCTTTGTTTTTTTCTCAAGATTGCTTTGGCTATTCAGGGTCTTTTGTGGTTCCATACAAATTTTAGGATTATTTGTTCTCGTTCTGTGAAAAATGCTGTTGGTATTTTGATAGGGATTGCATTGAATCTCTAGATTGCTTTGGGTAGTATGGACATTTTAAACAATATTAGTTCTCCCAATCAATAAGCATGGTATATTTTTCCATTTGTTTATATCACTTTCAGTTTCTTTCATCAGTGTTTTCAGAATATAGGTCTTTCACCTCCTTGATGAAATTTATTCCTAGGTATTTTATTTTTGTCGGTACAGTTATAAATGGGGTTGTTTTCTTAATTTCTTTTTCTGTTACTTCGTTATTAGTGCATAGAAACACAACATATTTCTGTGTATTAATTTGGTATCCTGAAATTTTACTGAATTCATTTATCCTAATAGGTTTTTTTTGGTGTAATCTTTAGTGTTTTCTATATGTAGTATCATGTCACCTGCAAATTGTGACAGTTTTACTTTGTCTTTACCAATTTGGATACCTTTTATTCGTTTATTTATTTTTCTTGTCTGATTGCTACAGCTAGGACTTCCAGTACTATGTTGAATAAAATTGGTAACAGTGGACATCTTCTCATTTTCTTGATTTTAGAAGCTTTTATTTTTTCACCATTGAGTGTGATGTTAGTTGTGGGTTTTTCCTATATGGGCATTGTTATGTTGAGATACATTCCTTCTAAAACCACTTTGTTGAGAGTTTTTATCATGAATGGAAGTTTTAGTTTGTCAAATGCCTTTTCTGCATCTCTTGAGATGGTCATATGATTTTTAATCATATGATCTTGTTAGTGTAATGTATCACATTGATTTGCAAATGTTGATACCCCTTGCATCCCTGGAACAAATCTTATCTGATCTTGGTGAAGGATCCTTTTAATGCATTACTGAATTTGGTTTGCTAACTAGCTAATAACTAATATTTTGTTGAGAATTTTTGCATCTGTGTTCATCAGAGATACTGGCCTGCAGTTTTGCTTTGGTTCTGGTTTTGTATTGCTTTTGTCTGGTTTTAGTATCAGGGTAATTCTGGCCTTGTAGAATGAACTTGGAAGTGTTCCTTCCTCTTTGTTTGTTTGTTTGTTTGTTTATTTTAGCAGCTTGAGAAGAGTAGGTATTCTTTAAATGTTTGGTAGAATTTGCCTATGAATACATCTGGCCCTGGACATTTGTTGGGAGTTTTTTATTACCAATTCAATTTGTTGCTAGTAATTAGTCTGCTCAATTTTTTTTATTTCATCGTGATTCATTTTTGGAAGATTGTATATTTGTAGGAATTTATCCATTTCTTCTAGGTTGTCCAATTCATTGGCATGTAATTTTTCATAATATTCTCTTATAATTCTTTGTATTTCTTTGGTGTCAGTTGTTATCTCTCCTCTTTTCTGATTATGTTTATTTGAGTCCTTTTTTTTCTTGATGAGCCTGGCTAAAGGCTTATCAATTTTGTTTAAGCTTTCAAAGAACTAGTTTCATTGATTCTTTTCTTTCTTTCTTTTTTTTTTTTTAAGTTAAGTTTCATGTATTTCTGCTCCAATCTTTATTATTTCCTTTATTCTTCTAACTTTGGACTTTATTCCTTTAGGTGTAAGGTTGGATTTCTCAAAATTTTTCTTGTTTCTTGCAGTAGGCCTGTGTTGCTATAAACTTCCCTTTTATTTTATTTTCTCTTTCTTTATCTTAGAGCAGGCAAATGGGAGAGATAGAGACAGAGGGAGGGAGGGAGGAAGGAAGGGAGGGGAAAAAATGAGAATCTTAAGCAGGCTCAATGTTCAGCACAGAGCCCAACATGGGTCTCTATCCCACAGCCCTGGGATCATGACCTGAGCCAAAATCAAGAGTTAGACACTTAACCGACTGAGCCATCTAGGCATCCCTTTAAATTTCCCCTTTACAACTGTTATTGTTGTATCCCAAAGATTTTGTACTGTCATGTTTTTGTTTTCATTTGTCTCCATGTATTTTTTAATTATTTTATACTTTATTTATTTTTGAGACAGAGAGAGACAGAGCATGAGTGGGGGAGGGGCAGAGAGAGAGGGAGACACAGAATCTGAAACAGGCTCCAGGCTCTGAGCTAGCTGTCAGCACAGAGCCCTACGCGGGGCTTAAACCCACAAACCGTGTGATCATGACCTGAGCCGAAGTTGGACGCTCAACCAACTGAGCCACCCAGGTGCCCCATCCATGTATTTTTTTTTTATTTCTCTGATTTGTTTGTTGGCCCATTGGTTGTCTTGTCTGTAACATGTTGTTCAGCTTCCATGTATTTGTGTTTTTTTCTAGTTTTTTCTTGCAGTTGATTTTTAGTTTTATGCCATTGTGGTCAGAGAAGATGCTTTATACGATTTCAGTCTTATTAAATTTATTGAGACTTGTTTTGTGGCCTAACATGTGATCTGTCCTGGAGATTGTTTCATGTGCGTTAGAAAAGTATGTGTATTTAGCTGTTTTGGGATGGAGTATTCTGTATATATTTGTTGGGTTCATGTGGTCTGATGGGACACTCAACGCCATTGTTTCCTTGTTGATTTTCTGTCTAGATAATCTATCCATTGATATAAGTTGGATGTTAAAGTCACCAGTATTATTCTAATACTGTCAATTTCTCCCTTTATTTCTGCTAATATTTACTTTATGTATTTAGGTGCTTCTGTGTTGGGTGCATAGATATTTACAGTTGTTATATCCTCTTACTGGATTGATCCCTTTATCATTATTTCATTATGGAATGCCCTTCTTTGTCACTTTCTCCAGTGTTTCTTTTAAAGTCTATTTTGTCTGATAAAAGTACTGCTACCTTGGTTTTTGGGGTTTTTTTTTACTTTCATTTGCATGGAATGTCTTTTTCCATCCTTTTCACTTTCCCGCTTTACCTATATTTAGATCTGAAGTGTGTCTCTTGTAGGCAGCATATGGAACAGTCTTGTGTTTTTGATCCATTTAGTTACCCTCTATCTTTTGATTGGAGCACTTAGTCCATTTACATTTAAGTTATAGGCACGTACTCCATGCTATTTTGTTCATTGTTTTCTGGTTGTTGTAGTTTTCCCCTGTTCCTTTCTTCTCTTGTTCTTTCTCTGTGGTGTGATGGCTTTCTTCAGTGTTATGCTTAGATTCTTTTCTCTTTATTTTCTGTATATGTTTTATAGGTTTTTGATTTGTAGTTACTGTTAGGTTCATAGATAACATCCTATATATTGCAGTCTATATTGTTGATGGTCATTTAAGTTCAAATACATTCTAAAAGCCCTAAATTTTTCCTCTCTTCTATGTATTTTATGTATATGATGTCATAGTTCACATATTTTTATTTTGTGTATACCTTGACTAATTTTTGTAGATATGATTTATTTTTCTACTTTTGTGTTTTAACCTCCATACTGCCTTTATAAGTAATTAATCTACTACCTTTACTATATTTTTTTGCTTTTAACTGAAATTTTTACCTTTCATAATTTTCTTCTAGTTATGGATTTTTCTTTTTGCTTAAAGAATTTCCCTTAATATTTCTTATAAGGCTGGTTTAGTGGTGATGAACTCCACTAACTTTGGCCTGTCTGTAAAACTACCTCTCCTTCAATTCTGTATGACAAACATGCTAGGTAGAGTATATAGGGTTGTAGTTTTTTTCTTTCGGTACTTTAAATATATCATGCCACTCCTTTCTGGCCTGAGATTTTTGCTGAAAAATCAGTTGATAGCCTTATGGGGTTTCCCTTGTATGTAACTTTTTTCTTTTTTCTTTTCTTGCTGCTTTTAAGATACTTTATCATTACTTTTGCCATTTTAATTATTATGTGTCTTGTGGGCCTCCTTGAATTCAACTTGTTAGGGCCTCTCTGTGCTTCCAGGATCTAAGTGTCTGTTTCCTTCCCCAGATTAGGAGAGTTTTCAACTATTATTTCTCCAGAAATGTTTTCTGTCCCCTCTCTTCTTCTTCTAGGATCCCTATCATGCACATGTTATTATGCTTGATGATGTTGCAGAGTTCCCTTAACCTATTCTCATTTTTTACTACTCTTTCTTCTTTTTGCTCTTCAGCTTGGTTGCTTTCCATTACCCTGTCTTCCAGGTCACTGATCTGTTCTGTATCCTCTAATCTGCTGATGACTCCCTTTAGTGTATTTTTCACTTCAGTTATTCTATTTTTCAGCTCTTACTAGTTTTTTTTATATTTTCTATCTCTTTGTTGAAGTCCTTTTTTTTTTTTCCTAGGAGAGAGAGAGAGAGAGACAGCGTGAGCAGGGGAGGGTCAGAGAGAGAGAGGGAGACACAGACTCTGAAACAGGCTCCAGGCTCTGAGCTGGCAGTCAGCACAGAGCCTGACGCGGGGCTCGAACCCACGAACCGCAAGATCATGACCTAAGCGAAAGTTGGACGCCTAACCGACTAAGCCACCCAAGCGCCTCTCTTTGTTGAAGTTCTTAAGTGTGTTCTCAAATATTTTATCCTTTCTGTTGCCATTGTAGAGTCTTCCATCTTCTTTTTTTTTTTAATGTTTTTAATGTTTATTTATTTTTGAGAGAGAAAGAGACACAGAGTATGAGCAGCAGAGCGTCAGAGAGAGAGGGAAACACAGAATCCAAAACAGGCTCCAGGCTCTGAGCTGTCAGCACAGAGCCTGATGCAGGGCTCCAATCCATGAACTGTGAGATCATAACCTGAGCTGAAGTCGGCCGCTTAGCCAGCTGAGCCACCCAGGCGCCCCTCTTCCATCTTATTTTCTAACTGGTTGTTATTTATGTATCTGAAAGCTTTGATTTTGTGTATTACAGTTGATCCTTGAACATTGTGGAGGTTAGAGATGCCAATCCCCCACACAGTTGAAAATCCACGTATAACTTCGACTCCCAAAAACTTAACCACTAATGGTCTCCTGTTGCCTGACAACTTACCAATAACATAAATAGTCGATTAATACATTTTATATGCCATACGTATTATTTACTGCATTCTTTCAATAAAGTAAGCTAGAGAAAAAGAACATGTTACCAAGAATATCATAAGGAAGAGAAAATACATTTATAGTACTGTACTGTATTTATTGAAAAATATCCACATGTAAGTGAACCCATGCAGGTCAAACCCATGTTGTCAAGGGTCAACTGTAATTTTACATCCTGCTGTCTTGCTTCCTTTTTTGAATTTGTTTATAATTCTCTGAAGTTTTCCAGGTATCCTGTCATATCATTGTTAGATAGACATAGTTTTGATTCTTCTTTCCTAATTCTTGTGTGTCTACTTGTTTATCTAATTGCATTGGCTAATACCACTTATAAAACTGTGGTGAAGATAGCATCTTTTTTTGTTTCTGACCTTACTAGGGATGCCATTTGTATTTCTATATTAATTAAAATGCTGGCTTTTTAGAATATATAATTTATAATGTTAAGTATTCATCTAGTCCTATTTTCTCAAGTATTTGTATAAGGAAAGGTTGTTGAATTTGTCAAAGGCTTTTCCCCTATCTATGGATATAAGCATGTAATGTTTCTTTTTAAGGCTGTTAATAAGGTGAATGATATTAATACATTTTCTAATGCTCAAATATTCACACACTCCTGGCATAAAACATAACTTGGTTATAGTGAATTGCTTTCTTAATGTAATGGTAGTCTATTCGCTAACATTTTATTTAGAATTTTTGCATAAATATTTGATACTGATCCATAATTTTTTCTTTATGTGCTATCTTTACATATTTGGATACCAATGCTTACTTGCTTCTTAAAAGAGATGTGGATGTTTTCCTTCATTCTATTTGCTCTGAAACAATTTAGGTAACATTAGGACTCTCTGATCTCTAAAGATAGTCAAGTATAAAATTAAACAAGAATAAAGACAAAAATCAGATCATTCTGTACATATAGATCAACACTATTTTGTTTTTCATTTAAAAGTTTGTGAAGTTCGTTTTGATGAAAAAGTTTGTTTTTCTTGCTGTGTAGTATTTTTTATAAAGGTATACTAAAATGGATGGATATTTGCTTTATTTTCAGTTTCATACTCTTTCAGACAATATTTTCAAAGAACATTTCCAAACATATCTATTTGCACATTTGTGGGAGTTCTGAGGATGAATTCCTTGACCAAAAAAGAAAAAGTCCCTATTCATGAAGAACCGATTCTTTTTTTTTTTTTTTTACAAATAGTTTATTGTCAAATTAGTTTCCACATAACACTCAGTGCTCATCCCACAAGTGCCCTCCTCCATGCCCACCCCCCCCTCCCCCCCACATCCATCAGTCCTCAGTTTTTGTCAGCATTCAAGAGTCTCTCATGGTTTGCCTCTCTCCCTTTCCCCCACCATTTCTCCCTTCTTCTCCCCCTTGAAGAACCGATTCTTTAAAAAGAAATATAAGGCAAAGCTGAATTTTCTAGAAAGAAGAGGAAGGGTAATGGTTTTGAGGACTTTTTGAACTGCTTTTTCCATGGGTTTTTAGAAATGAGCTCCACATAATTTTTTATTAAACAGATCTGTATAAAATGAGCTGGGAATCTATTATCAAAAACAGATTTGTAAAAAATACTGCCTTTTAGCTGGAACCTATTAATAAAAGAGATAATTTGTAATTACTGTTCACAGGTCTTTAAGATTGGCTTTTAAAAAGTTAAAGCCTAAATGCTTTCTAAACAGCCTTTCTAAAATGTAACTTACCAGTTTGGAGACTGTATTTGATACAGAAAGAGTGAGTTATTTTGCAAGCCTGAACTTGGAAGGCATCATGTTTCTCATAACATTTTGAAAAGTAACTATGGGAACTTTTACACATTTAAATTGAACAGATGTGTAGTTTTTTTCTGTCCAGTTGTGGTTGTTACTGTGCTTAAGTAAATGTACTTCTTGCTTACATGTGTTTCCTGTCTTATGTGAGCTCTGGGGCCCTACACCTGACTGAGTTTAACTTGGTTAGCAAGTTTCTGTCGGAGCAGATTTGGTTTGATTATTAGGTCACCTGGAACAAATATTTTGCATTTAAGTACCCTAATAAAATCGATTTGTATCTACAGGGATTTGAAATGGCCTGTTTGTTTGCTTGTTTGTTTGAACAGATAAAAATGTACTTTAGTAGTAACGATTCCCTTAATGGATCCAGAAAGATAACTTCTTTTTTTGGAACCATGTCAGCATTTGGCGTAGCACAGCCTCGGGAAATAAAGTACCTAGATATCAAAATTATTTTTCATAACCATAGCTGAACGTTTCTAAAAAATTGCTTAACTTTTCTTATGTATGAACAGAATTGAAGCAGTGACAGCCATGTTATATTGCAATGTCATAATAAAATCATTTTAAAAGTAAGGTGGTAATGTTGGAAACAAATCTATTTTGACGGGTCAGATGGCCTCTGCACTCAACAAAAAGCTCCGTGAGAGCATGTTGGTTTTTCATTTCTGTTAGGACCAAAGCACCTCACATACAATTTGACACAAAAGAATTGCAACTTCATAATCTCCTGCCCCCAATGGACTCTGAGCATTGCTTATCAATGCTTTTACTTGAAGTTATAATTAGCCTTATTCCAGAAGGCAGCTGTTAACTTTCAGTCAGCTTTTCCTCTCAATCCCTATACGTATTTCTAACATTTACCACCCAGGCCCCTCTGCTAAACCTTACTTTCCTCAATTTTCTCTATTTAAAAAAATAATTTTTTTTAAAAAAATTTGAGCCCTTCAAGCATAATTTCAGCTCTTTAACCATCCTACCTGCAGTTATTCTCACACCTGTACTTCCTGTTTAGGCCAACCTCTCTGCTGTTGCCCTTGATCCAACTTCTTCCTGGTTGTTCAGAGACCTTGCTTTATGTTTCCTCTTCCCCTCCTCCTTAATCTCTTCTGTCTTTCTCTCCACTGCCTGATCTTTCCTAATACATCTGTCCAGTGTTTCTTCAAATGGTATTACCAGGAAGAATAAGATACCATTCCGTGTCCTTATATTCTGATACCCCAGGGTTTAGCTAAGGTGTTCAAGTCATTCCGTGAACATGTTTTTTCACATTCATTCAGCATACCTTTTTTCTACTCATTAACTCATTTGAACACTTATTTTAAAGTCTCTTATTTGCCAGACATTATATTACATATTGATGATATAAGGATAAATGAATTCTATATTCTTTGACTCAAAGAAGTCAAGTGATTGGAGTAAACACAAACAGGTAATTAGAAAACTATGAAGAAAGCCAAGGAGAGGAGTGTATGAGGTGTTAACTCTGAAGAGGGGTGCCCACCTCGCCAGCCTAAAGCCACTCTTTTGGAGTTTAGGTCCATATATATAAAGTTGACTCTGGGTTAGTCCACCTCTGGATATCACTGTCCCCATTCTGGATTCCAGTTCTTGATATACATTTAATAAATCCACACTGGGAAATACCGTTATACTGCAATAAGTAAACAATCATTCTATAAAGTAAGAATATATGTATGTAAATATATGTAATTGCTAATCAAAGTTTACTGCTCATATGCTACCTTTTAACATAGGGGAAACAATATATATTTATAATTACTTGTATATGCATGAAAATATCTGAAAGGATTCACAGGAAATTTATGGTTACTTTCTTGAGAGGTAGAGATTTTTCCTCTGTTCCTTTTTATAAATTTACTTATGAGCTATATATATTACTTGTTCAAAACGTTGAATTATAACAGAGAAATCCTAGAAGTCTTTGCACTGACTGACCCCAGCTTTTCTAATCTTATTTTCCACTTCTCTGTAACAGAAAGCAAATCGAGCTCATTTTGTCTCAATCATTAGTATGCAGACTTTGCTCGTCTTAGCCCTTCGTCAGGCATGCCCTCTGTCTAAACCCACTTCTTCAAGGTCCCGCATCCTTCATGAGCCTTGAGACTGCCAGCTCTCAGTGACCTCTCAAAGGCTTTAATGCATTAAAGTATGTGTGTTCCTGTGGCACTGGCCTTTCTTGCTCTGTAAAGTTATTTAAATGTTCATAGTTGGTTGTCTACTTGTATCCCCTAAATTTCCAGCACACACCTCCTTACATCATCCTCCTAGGAAGCACTTCATATTTTTTTAGTCTATTAGCTGGGTCAATTTGGAGTCAGAGATGCTTGGATTCAAGTGTTGGCTCTAACTGAATGAATTTAGGGAGTTACTTAATATCCGTAAGCCCTTGTCCCCTCTTTATTAAATAAAATATTCTTAGATAAAATAATTGGTCTCACAGATATTGAGTTTGTAGAATTATGTGAAATAATGTAGACACAGAAATTAACACTGCGCTATAGCATGGAGTATGTGCTCAATAGAAGGCAGTTCTATCATCTTGAACGTTTGGGATGTTCTTGCTGGGAGAAAATAACATACTCCTCAATTCAAATATAATGACAGAGGTCACTGTCATGGGGGCATTGCCTTCCAGGGCTGGACTACACCTCACCTCACACCATCCTCTGGCTGTTGCTGCACTCCCCCTTCCCTCTCCCCCTTCATACCACCACCTCTTTCCAACCAGCCTGTACATTTAGGGTATTCTCCACTCTTTCTAGGATAAGGGAAGATGAGTTACAGGAATCCCAACTAGGAAGTCAGGAAACATTTTCATTCTTTGTTTTTTAAATTTTTAATATTCATTTTTGAGAGAGAGAGAGACAGGGCACAAGCGGGAGAGGGACAGGGAGGGAGGGAGACACAGAATCCGAACCAGCTCCAGGTTCCAAGCTGTCAGCACAGAGGCTTATGTGGGGCTCAGACTCACAGACTGAGTTTACCTGAGGTAAAGTCGGATGCTTAATCCACTGAGCCACCGAGGTGCACCAGGAAATATTTTCTTATTAAAAAAAAAAAACACATTGTTGGGGTGCCTGGGTTACCCAGTTGGTTGAGCATCTGACTTCAGCTCAGGTCATGATCTCATGATTCAGGGGTTTGAGCCCCACGTTGGGCTCTGTGCTGAATGCTCAGATTCTGCTTTGGATTCTGTGTCTCCTTCTCTCTCTGCCCCTCCCCTGCTCGTGCTCTGTCTCACTCTGTCTCTCAAAAATAAGTAAATGTTAAAGAAAAAAAAAAAGGCATTGGTATACAGGGTGGTTAGGGCCTTTAGTAAAATTACTTATCGGCAAATGGGCTTCTTTGGCCATATCTGGAAATCTAAAACACACCATCTAAAATTGTTTCTATGGGAAACTATGTTCCAAGTGCCTAACAACTGACTTAGAAATGAGCTACTGGAATGCAACTTGTTTGGAGACTGTCTGTAGGTCAACATTCATAACTCCTTGTCAATGAAAAGGGAAATGACATTTATTCTGCTATTACTGAAACATACTGCACATGTTTCTATGATCTTGAGGACACCAAGTGTCTTAAGTTATTTAAAACAGCAGCCGCATAAACCCATCAGATTGAACTGATATCCTGGGTCTTTATTATATTTGAGTCACTAACTCCAGCAACTCAAATATGCGTGCTAAGTGTCTTTTACACATTTTTAGGATTTATTTTGAGGAAGGTAGAAAGAGCCTTTCCCTTTGCAGTGCTCTCCTTGTGGTTCTAAAACTGCTGTGCTGAAGCAAGCGCCCCTCCCCCTTCCCTCCGGAGGCTTCTCTGCCCAAGTATGGTAACTGTTCCACAGCAGTCCTTCGTGCTGAAGTTAGCAAGTCGAACCCTTATTAGGATCCAAGCTTAAAAGCTAAACAGCCCAGGGACTAAGATTAAGAATCTCCTGTGTGTAGAATCTGGTAGATACTGTATGGACCAACTAAACTGATTTTGGGATAAAGTCATTCAGGGAGGAAGAGGTAGTAGTATAAATGACCTGTATGAGGTTGCTGTTCTAACAAAAAACCAATTACTTGCCCCGTTTTAAATTCATCTTGTCCCAGGTCCCAATGAAAGTATCTCTCTAACTCTCTTATATTTCCATTTTGTGTAATTACCACAAAGAGCATCAGGTGTGTCTTTTCTTGCCTTTTTCTTCTCTTTCTTCTATCCTTGGGTATGTAACTTCCGGATACTCTGCTGTTATCCCAGACTTACGCTCAGTCCCTGAGTTACTCACCATTTCTTTTATGTTAGTTTCTCTAAGACGGAGAAGAAGAAAAGCAGAACTAGGCAGAATGTTAACACTCTTGTCACCCCTTTAACCACGCCAGTTTTCAAGATGGGTAAGATATCAGCATTTAATATCTCTCAAAAAGTGTTATGAAGATACCCAGAGTGTTTGCCCTGTTTTAAGGGATAGTTGTAACTTTTTGAGATCTATAAAATTAAACAAGCTGAACCTTTTTTCTACAAAATGCATTCTCTGAACACCAGAGATCTCCAGTCACTTATGAAATGCCTCCTTTATACCATTCACTAAAATGAATGACAGGGTCCAAGTCGTGAAGATAATCAGTCTTGGTACAGAAATGGAAGTAGGTGGAAATAGGTACATACTGAGTGCTATAATAAAGCTTTTCAGAGGGTGCTGGGTAGTCCAGGAGAAACATCTCAAAAGTCTTCAAAGAAAAACAAATGGTTAACTGGGACCGAGTCTTAAAGATAAGGTGTTCTGGGGGCGCCTGGGTGGCTCAGTCGGTTGAGTGTCCGACTTCGGCTCAGGTCGTGATCTCGCGGTTCGTGGGTTCGGGCCCTGCGTCGGGCTCTGTGCTGACTGCCAGCTCAGAGCCTGGATCTTGTTTCAAATTCTGTGCCTCCCTCTCTCTCTGATCCTCCCCTGCTCATGCTGTCTCTATCTCTCTCTCTCAAAAATAAATAAAATATTAAAAAAAAAAAAAAGATAAGGTGTTCTGGAGCAAGGCAGATGAACACAGGAAAGCCCAGAGATTCTGTGAGGTGATGCTTATTATTACAAAATATTATGTACATTATAAAATACAGAAAAACAGCCATTTTAAAGGATGAGATAAATAGAAGTCCTGTGATTTTCTTCCCATAGTCCATCAGCCTGTCTAGTGTACTCCGTAGGTGTGGAACCAGTTTGGGAAATATCTGCGTGGTGTGTGGAGAGACAGAAAGACTGGGGGAGGTGAGATGGGTGTGCTTCTTGTAATTATCTACGGAGGAAGCGGTGGGGGCTTGGATCAGGGCAAGGAAGGTGAGAAGTGGACAGATTTCGAACGTATTTTACAGGTTGAATAGAGAAGACTTGATGACTGGTTGGATGGCATGGAGGGGGCGGTGGGGATGAGGAAAAAGACTATTTTAATGGTAATAGTTTCTGAATTGAGTAGCTTCTCAAACGATAGCATCAGTTTGCCCTTTAAATGTAGCCAAATGAAAAACCCTGCCATTTAAGTTTTGGAGGGAAAAAGGATAGGAAGAACTTTTACAGTCCTTTTAGTAGTGTCTGGGTATTTGTGTGTTCGTGTGTGTTGTTTATTTTTGTGACAGGAACTGCCTCTATTCCTCATGTTTTCTGTGCTGATCTTTTCTCTAAGGTAGGAAATTCCCATAGAAAGCCAAGGTTGTTAAGGCCTCATTTTTCTCGTGTTTGTTCTCTCAGATATTGAATACCTTCTAAGTTGTAAAAATTACAGGAATACCTTTATTATTCACAATTTGGATTATCGTGTATGTTACAATTATATATAAAATACATATAGACTATATATGTATATATATACATTATGACTTTTTCACACTGATCCATTTTATGACCCTTAATACATTTTCAGAGCCACTTGAGTCTATTTCTCAGCATATGGTACACTGAAAATAAAACAATTCACAGGCTTCCATGAAAATAAAAAGGTTGGAGGAGTTGTGGTTATTCCAGTATGTAGGTGGCAGGCATCTTTTGCACATCTGCAGAGAGCCAGCTGGGAATCCCCTTGTTAAGTAAGCCCTTGGGCTCAATACTTATCTGTAGGCACATGTCAGTTACAGCTACTATTAAGTGGCACAGGCACTTAGAGTGATTGTGAGGATCCAAAAAGATAATGGGTATAGAGTGTTATATAAACTGTAAGTTCATAGATGAATATGCATTACTATCTTTAAAGCAAAATTATTTTTAAATGCTCCTAGAGTAGCAGCCTACAGAGAAGTTGAATAAACCGATAAATGAAATGCGAGAGGCTGTCATACCCACAGCCCTATTCCATCCTTAAAAGTCTGCTTGAATGATTTTGAGCTTGGAATGAAACTCAGTGATTTTGAGTTAGAAGGGGATGGAAGCGGCATGTTTCTCCTAGATGCATACTGAGTAAAAATGGTCTCTTAATACGCTGTTAGATGTTTGCAATTACTTTTGTTTTACTTTCTTAGTTAGAAAAATTAGTAAGTAAGATACTGAGCCTGTTCAGTGACCCTAAAGTCTAAGGGGAAATATTATCTATAAACTTAGAAATGTCTTGCTAATTTTCTCCAGAAGAGAGAATTTGCATAGCTCTTGAACTAATTTTAGAGACATGCAGCTTTTTACTCTACATATACAAGGTTATATAAAGACTGGACAACTACTTTGGGGAGACAAGGGTTTCACTTAATCAGTCAGACATCTAAAAGTCTGATCACATTCATTGTTTGTGTTCAAAAACTGATGCCAAGAATGTGACCAGAAGTTATAGTTGAGGTCCTCTTTATCTTTTCAGGTGGGACTTGGGCTCACTGTTTTGGTGACAGCCATGGAAAGCAGAAATCCTGGCTTTTATTCAAAGGCCCGAGTCCTGGAGAGGGTACTGGATTCCTGATTGTAGGTAGATTGTTGGTTTAAAGGCAAGGGGGGTGGGGATTAGTGGGCATAGTCAAAACTCTGCCAAAAACACAAAGGGAAGATTTCCCTGCTATTTGAAAGAAACTCCTCCAGGCTGGGTAGAAGAAAGAGAGGAAATGTTCAGTGTCCTAAGAATGGAAGGGATGTACACACTGCTTGTTAGTTGCACCATTGAGGAGGAGGCAAGTCTCGGAGAGGTGTGGCTCTGACGTGCGTAGATGGACAAGGATTCCCATGTTCCAAATATGGCACGGAAGCTGCCGGGAGCCCTTGGACCTGAGTGGACATCTTTGTAGCAGGTGACATTTATGAACAGAAGATCAGATGCTCAAGCCCTTGATACTGTGTAGACCCCAGGGCTGTGGCATAATCTTGGGAAACACGAGAGAGCCTCAAAAAGAGCTGAGATCCAATCTCTCATCTTGCAGAATGGGGCCTTAAAATGGAAAACAAGTTGATATAGAAAACAAAATAGACTGAAGTGTATTTCTTACAAAAATGAGTTTGTGGACTGAGATTTAAAACCACTCAAAGGGCAAACCTTTTTTTTTTTTTTTTTGGACAAAGTACAGAAATACACTTTGGTTTAGCATGTCCAGTCAATTGTACTCATTCCAGAATAGTAGGATATGAATGAACAAGGGTGAGCCATGCCAGCCTTCTAAAATGGAAAGATATGGAAAGGATTCTCACTGCCAAGTCAGAATCCTTTAAACACGATCCGCTGACACAGAGCTTAGACATTTATATAGGGTTGGAACTTCTGACAGGTAGCAAAGGCTCTGATGAAATTTTAGTTTTCAGAGGTGAAACTCATTTCTCTTTTTCCAGAAGACACCATGGAGGTGAAATGGGGACTCGTGGCTCTAAGAAACAGTGGGAGGTAAACCCTTCCCTGTGAAACTCCTCTTTGCCTCGCCCGAGAGTGGCAGACAATTTCACATGCACAGGGCGGATTTTCTCCCTTTCAGCCTGGACGCCTGGCACACGCTAGCAAATGGAAGCACACAGAAGGCAGATGTGACTCCCTGACGCATTGTCTGTGCTGGGAGGAAGCACCAGGAGCAACCAGCCCAGGTTGCAAGTATGAAGGGTGCTCTTGAAAGAAGAGAGGTGTGTTTGGTATGGGAGTGGGCTGCCAGTACTTTGGGGAGAGTGGACCCCAAGATGTGAAGATGGAGAAGGTAGCAGTGGTAGGGAGCTGGGGACAAGCCCAAGAGAGGTGTCAGGGGAGAAATGGAAATGACGAGGAAGGGAGAGGAGAAAGCACCACCATGTGGGGATTTCTGATAGGAGGGGAAGTGAAAATTATAGAAATAGAAAGAGGAACCTGGGGACCAGAAGACTTTATTTCCCAGCACGCCCCCCGACTCCTCACCTCCTAAAGAAGCAACCATATTAGGGGAAAGATATACAGGTAATGTCCCTTTACACCTTAGCCCCTGATTCTGTGGCTGGTTAAGATACCAGCTCCTTCGTAGGGTGCTGCCTAGCTCGGAACGAGGGATGTTCCCAGAGTGGAATGTGTCCTGTTTGCATTCAGAGAATGAAGTTCCCATCCAACTTGAATGCTAACACTTAAAAAAGAAGAAAAAAAAGAGACAACAAACTGTCACTTTTTATGTGGTGCTCATGAGGGAGGGAAGAGGGTAGGAAAGTAGGAGGAAAGCAACATCTTCCAAGAAGTTATGTTATGCAGCATTGAACCAACTCTTGCTCAAGGCCAACAGTAAAAATAAATTGTGTGCCTCTACCTGCGGGAGGCGGCTTGCAAACTGCAGGTGCGATTGAGAAAGTCACCGTCATGTTCCCAGTCGTGATTCAAAAGGTATTTGCTATGAGCGAAACCATCTTCATAAATCTCACACTGTGTCGTGGGAACCAGACGTAGATTACACCGTGATAGAACATCTAGAAAAGCGCCAGCATGCAAAACTGTCACCAGATGAGGACCTACCCTTTTTTTTTTAATGTTTTAAATTGTGGTAAAATAATACATATCATCAAATTTATCATTTGAGGGAGGCCTGGGTGGCTCAGTCCATTAAACGTCCAACTCTTGATTTCAGCTCAGGTCATGATCTCGCTGTTTGTGGGTTCAAACCCCGCATTGGGCTCTGTGCTGATAGCACGCGAGGACTGCTTGGGATCCTCTCGCCCTCTCTCCTTTCTCTCTGCCCATCCCCCACGCTCACTTGCTCTCTCTCAAAATACAGAAATGAACTTAAAAAATTTTATCGTTTGAACCATTTTTAAGTGTACATCCTGTGGCATTTAGTACAGTCACATTGTTGTGCCCTCCTCCCACCACCCATTTCCAGAACTGTTTTTTTCATCTTCCCAAACTGAGACTCTGTACATTAGTTATTAAACAGTAACTCCCATCCCCTCTCCCTTAGCCTCTGGCAATCTTACTGTTTTACTCTCTGTGTCTATGAATTGGTTATTCTAGGTACTACACGTAGAGTCACACAGTGTCCTTCTGTGACTGACTTATTCAATACAGGATAATGTCCATTGTGTCAGAACTTCCTTCCTTTATAAACCTGAATGAGACTATACTTTTTCAGTGGGAGACATCATCACAAAGCATCTCCTTTTTCTAAAAGAAAAAATAAAGTGTATGTATCCATATCACTTTTTTAAACCTGCCACCACTGTAAGATTTTTTAAAAGCATTTATTAGTTTGCAAAAGGAGGCTGGAGCTAGATTTCAAGGTATCATGGGTCAAGGTCCTCCTAGTTTCTGGGATGGGTTCTTTTTAATCTCATAGACAAGAGACCAAAGGCAGATTTTTTTTTTCATTAGTGGAGGAAACTGAGCGCTCAGCGAGTCCTCAGTCCCTTTGAGTTTTGCTTTCCCTCTACCTCTCCTTGGCTCTCTACCCTCGTAATGGGTTTCTGGGTGGAACATATGGGTGCGAAAATAGGAAGAGGCATGCTTCTGCCCTTTCAAGTAGAATTTCTTACACAGGAACACCACCCCTGGATGCAAATTTTGGACACTTTTATTCTAGGTGTTGAGCTGGGTTCTGGTCTTTAGATACAGTGGGTTAAAGAAATTAATGACTTTCTCCTTTCAGCTCCAAGCTTAATTTCAAGAGTCTATGCCTTTTACCGAAATAAGGTTCTCATTATCAGCTCTCAAATTGCCATAGGGGTGACTTTTGATCTTATCCCCCCCAAGGCAAAAAGACCTTTTTCTTTAATTCACTGCAGGGTGTCTTCTCTAATGACAGATGGGAAGGCATGATCAGTCTCACTTTTGCATTTTGAAGTGACCTGCTGGCCCTGAAAATAATCTCCAAAACAGATCAGGCTCTGAAATTTCTGTTGTGAAACACAGCACTCAGGCAGCACCAGGAATGATCCACAACTCATTGGCCCAGCTATCCATGCCCAGTGAGAGCCTAGGAAAATACAAACGTTTACTTAGAGCCAACACACAGATATGATCCCCATGAAAATAATGCAAGGGAACTACCAAAAGAAAGTGGTAGCCACTATTTTTTAGTCCTCTGAAAATGTTTAGATTTTTAGATGTATTTTCTTTTGAGAGAACTCTTTCATGTTTCTTAGACATCATTATGAATCACTTTAATCTAAATTTTTTTTGTTTTTCTAGAAGGCTGAAACTGGTAGAGATGTCTATTTTCAAGCAGAGCAGAGCAATCAGGACAGTGTTTCTTCGACCTCTTCAGATAATCAAGGGAAGGAACTGTGTAGCCCCCTGCCATTTCAGTTCACTAGTTAGTTGCCCACCGACGCTTCCGTGAATAAAGCTGGGAAGAAGATCTAACTTTGGGAGTTAGAGGACCTCAAAAGGTAAACATTGGGAAGGAAGGAAGAAGCCCCAAGAATTCGTATTTATGGACTCCGTTCTTTGGGTCGTTTTTGCCTCATGTAATGAAACATTGTCCCACCCAACCGGCTTTACTGGTGTGCGGCTCCCTAGCCTTACCTGGAATTCTACACACACACAGGCGAGAAGGCCTCTATGGTCCATTACATCCTATCACTCTGCATCTGGATTCAAGTTCCAGGCCTGTCCTCTAACAGCATCCATTTCTCATTTTAAGAGTTCTTTCCTTTTGCAGAAAACTAAGGATTCACCTGTGTCTTAGAAAAGCAGGCAAGTTAGTGTATTTGGGGGCTGTGATGATATGAATTTTCCTAAAAGGTGACATTATTTAGCAATTGAAAATATATTAACTCTAGTTTTCTTACATGGACTTGTGTGTGTGGTTAAAATATAATAATATAAATATATTACCATTTTGATCATTTTTAGGTGTACAGTTCAGCGGCATTAAGTACACTTTATGTTATTTTAAAAATCTTCCACTGCTCTCCATGCAGAGGCTCCTACCTACTTTTTATGTCTAAGCCACATCCTACAGACAGTATTAGGAACCCTTCATTTCTCAACTTCAGTTTAACAACATTATGAGAAGTTTATCATGCCTTTTAAAAATAGAAATTCTAGGGACGACTGGGTGGCTCAGTTGGTTAAGCGTCAGACTCTTGATTTCAGCTCCAGTCATGACCTCACGGTTCATGAGTTTGAGTCCTGCATCGGGCTCTGTGCTGACAGCGCTGAGCTTGCTTGGAATTCTCTCTCTCTCTGCCCCTCCCCCACTCATGTTCTCTTTTAGTCTCAAAATAAATAAATAAACTTAAGAAAATAAAAATAGAGATTCTAAAATGAAGTGGCTCAAAGAATATTTTTTTTTCCTTACTGGTTTATCCCTCTTCTCAACTTTTATCTACTAAATATAGCATTTGGGTTGATCTTCTTAAACCTGCTCTCCCTCAGTAAGTGATTTCAATGCCTTTGTCTATTAATAGGTATCTTTGCCCACACTTTAGTCATGGTGGTTCTCACAGTGTTTCTTCTCTGAACCCCCTCCAAGGTTATTTATATCACTTTAGTTATGAAAGTAATGTCTATAAACTCAACTTAAAATCAAACCAAAAAAACTCACCGAGGGTTTACCAGAATAGGTTTCTGGGTTGGGGTCATTAGTGTGAGAAAGAGTTACTGTGGGCTGTCAAGTTTCACCCTTTCTCCTCCTGTGACTTCTCATTCTCAGTGCCTCTGCCCCTCTGCCACCTCAGATCCAGTCTTATAAACTCCTTCCAGTCTAAGGAAAACACTTCTTTCCTCCATTCCTTACAGTTGAAACGGTATGGCAGTAGGGTACAAGTAATGGGAATATTAAACTACATTTTCCAGAGTGACTGGGTTTTAAATATCCTGAGCTGTTGGTTGATTTGCATTTTTGCTCAGAAAGTGTTGGTCAGACTATTAATGACATCTTAATGGAGGAAACGGTACCCAAATAAGAACAAGGCTGATGTTAAGCCCATTATGGTGTTTACTGGTGTTTGTACCCCCTTCCAGCATGGTCCCATGAATGTGGCTCCAGGGGAGATATTTATTAGCTGAAGAAATGAATGGAGGATAGATAGGTTTGAGAAAAGTGACACTCTAGTCTCTAGTAAGCCAGGTAACCCAGAAATGGAAGCAGGGGCAGGTATGGTAAATCAGA
Source organism: Proteles cristata cristata (assembly GCA_017311185.1). Lineage (NCBI taxonomy): Eukaryota > Metazoa > Chordata > Mammalia > Carnivora > Hyaenidae > Proteles > Proteles cristata. Next base: position 2,030,291 of record JAESUZ010004142.1, on the reverse strand, counting down.
GCGAGGGTGGTGTTTGATCTAAGGTGAGGATGTGGGCCAAGTGAAGAAGATGAAGACCTGAATGAATTTGAATTTGATCATATCATCCAGGCTGTGACAAACCCAAATGATTTACAAATGGCTTGTAAAGAAGGTGTATCATCATAATCCTAAACAGAAATCAATGAAGTAATTAATTAATTAAAAGGAAAGTGAGGAAGGAAGGAAGGAAGGAAGGAAGGAAGGAAGGAAGGAAGGAAGGAAGGAAGGAAGGAAGCTCTTTTGCCTGCTCCTACCTGCCTTTTTTACAGGCTTGTCATCCCTCATGGGCACGATCCTAATTGTTCAGTATCTTCCACATACACTATATATGGGTATAGTCATATCCAGAACAAGGCTGTTTCCTTAAAACTGCACTTTGTCCTAAAATTATTCCTTTTAAAAATGCACTTCATGTAAAGTTTCCAATTTCTCAGAATTGGAAAACCTTCAGCTTACTTTGTCCTATGCATATTTAAGCCATAGTCACCAAGTACTTAGTAGTCCATACCTGCTTCAAATTACTTGGTTAAAACATTGTACCCCAAGTCTAAGGGGCTGATAGGCTTCATTCCCCAAGGAACATTTGTGTTTCAAAATAGGGTCTCATTAAGTAAGTGAATCAATTGATGGAATGAATTTGGACCCTCTGTGCCAATTCTGAGCAACCTTCTCTCCCCACCATCAGGCTGTAAATAGAGGAATGAGCAACTGGGTATCTTATCTGCTGTCTTCTTTCTGGAGAAAAGTCATGATAAAAACTGTTGTTAGAAAGTTTACTAGAGAAGTAATGTTTATTCTAGATTTGTATGAGGGCTCAGGGTAGTGATTTCTACTGCCACTCGTCCCGGTGCTTATCGCCATTTAGACTGAATTCAATGGAGGAACACAGGTAGGCTCAGAGCTCAGTATCCCTGAGGACTGCCACCTGCTTCTAAAACATGTGCCAGGCGTATAGGATATATCAGGTGCAAGGGAAATAAGGACCAGTAAAGTCAAAAAAAGGGTGATCAAATCTACTTGAGAGAAACACTGATGAGAGCGTGACCAACTCTCCCTGGGGGGATATAGACAAGAAGGTCACCAATTCAGGGCACCCGGGTGGCTCAGTCTGTTAAGCGTCTGACTTTGGTTCTGATCATAACCTCGCACTCTGTGAGTTCGAGCCCCACATCAGGCTCTGTGCTGAGAGGTTGAAGCCTGGAGCCTGCTTCAGATTCTGTGTCTCCCTCTCTCTCTATGCTCTTCTGTGTCTCCTGCTCTGTCTCTGTCTCTCTCTCAAAATACATAAACATTAAGGGAAAAAAGGTCACCAACTGTACCTAAGAGAGTTAGAGAAGGTTCATCAAGTAAGAGAGACTGGGCCTCATAGCATTTATCATCTTGTGTGATTATAAAATCTACTGTTTATCAGTCTGGCTTTACCACTCTGCGCTTCCTTGAGGGCAGGGGTTGCCTGTTACATATTTAAGAGTAGTTTCGTGCCCTGCTTATCATAGAGTGATCATTGCTATAATTACTTCTGAAAGAACAAACTGATAAATGTAGAAGAAATGTAGAAATGCAAAAGAAAAGGGCTAGGTATTACATGTGGAGAGAACAGCATCGCGAAAACGTGGGATTGGGAAATTCGGTGGGATTTTCAGGAAACAATTAGTTCATTCCTGGAGCTTGGGGTGACTTGGGGGGAGGAATTGGAGAAGGAATGCCAGAAATGTGGCCAAGAATCAGGCTGTGGGGGGCCCTGTAGGCCCTGCTGAGAATTTGGGATGTATTCTGTAGGCAGTGGGAGCCCATTCAATGTTTTAAAGCAGGGAAATAATTAGGTCAAATCTGTGTTTTAGAGGAATCACCAGCAGCAACGTCAAGATGAGCTGGAGTAAAAGGAGTCTGGATGTAACAACCATCAGCCCTTCTGTGAGTGGGGAGTGGACGGATGGACCTTGAAGAAGGCATTCAGAGTAGCACTGTTACCATGGAGAGAATTGAAAGAGTTGAAGCCAACATCAAGTTCCTGGTCTGGTTTGAGCACCGTGCAAGAAAACAGACAGGTAACCTAAGACAAGAAGCAGGTAGGAAGAAGGAGGGATTATTAACTCCACTTTGAATATCTGGGGTCTGAGGAGCCAATGCATTTCCAAGGAGAGTCACGCTGTGGGCAGCCAGGAAGAGAAGCAAGGAAGAGACACTGGGGCCAGAGATAGAGTTTGGGGTGTGGTAGGTGGAGCCATTTGATTGGATGAGAAGCCCAGAGTGATCACTTGGAGAGAGAAGAGAAATGATGAGGCGGATGGGGAAATTGAGCTCCCCCCCCACACACACACCAATTAAAGTTCAGAGCCTTTCTCCCTGTTATAAAAATATCTGAAAACCAACAACAGGCCCAAGTTAGTGGAAATGACACTATGTTTTTTTGTTTTTTTTTGTTTTGCTTTTTTTCAGAAGTTCTTTAACTTCTGGCACCATGAGAGGTGGGCTGGCACTTTCAGCCACAGGATTCCTTCTCTGAACATTGACTGCTGTGTAGTTTGAGGTAATACAAGTACTTTTGTGGAGTCAGCTCATTCAGGAGTTTACCGACAGCCCTTGAGATGTCTGCACATGAAACCAGGGTGTAGGAGCCAGCACAGCACAGAGGGGAAAGCTTGAGTCAGAGCATCAAAAACAATGGAGCTTTCAAAATGCCTTTCATTGTTAACTGTCTTGAAATGTCTGAAGATTCTGTGACAGCGAGCAGTCTAAGCACATTCTGGAGGTGACCAAAGCAGGGGATCCACAGGCACAGCGTGGGCCTGAGACGTGGCAGTGATGAAGTCTGGGAATTCAGGCCAGGCTGCTATTTGTGAGTGAGTTCTTGGGGAAGGAGAGGAGTAAAAGAATAAGAAGTTGAAGAATGTATGGAGAACAGATGAGTGGTTGCCAGAGGCAGGGGGTGAGATGTGGGTGAAATGGGTGAAGGTGGTCAAAAGGTGCAAACCTCCTTTCACAAGAAAAAAAAATCTGTGACTAAGTGTGATGATAGATATTAACTACACTTACTGTGGTGATCATTTCACAACATCTACATAAGTCATTATGCTGTACACCTGAAACTAAAATGTCATGTCAATTATATCTCAATAAAACTGGGGGAAAATAAAGCGGATACCTGGCTGGCTTAGTCTGTAGAGCGTGTGGCTCTTGATTTTGGGGTCATGGGTTTGAGCCCCACTTTAGGTATAGAGATTACTTAAAGAAATTTAAAAATAAGCTGGAAAAAGAAGTCGAAGGATGTACAAATTTAAGGAAAAGTAGTTACTGAAGGATTAAACTCAACAGAACAGTGATCTCATGAATAATATCACTTAATTAAAATAAGTCATCACAGCACAGTAAAGACGTAGAAGTCCTTGGCTTGGTAATATGGTTGGGGTGGGCTTTCTGGAGGATGTGTAACTAGAAGTGGCCCTTTTAGTGACAGGCAAGATTCAAATGGGCAGAAGGAGTCTGGATTATTACAGGAAGGGAGAAAGGCTTGAGCACAAAAGAATAAGCTTTTATGTAAACTGAAATGTAATTGGGAGGCACAGTGGCTATTTTTATTTTATTTATTTTATTTTATTTTTATTTACTTTATTGCTGTGTATAGCAAGTGGTAGCCAGAACAGGAAGCAAGAAGACCCAAGGACATAGATTTTTCTCTGATTGAAAGTGGACTAGAATGGACATCTGCAGAAAGTACTGTTCTAGAAGGCTCAACAGGCTACTCTGCCTATATATGGGGGAAAATAAAAAGTTTTCAGAAGACTGTCATGGCAAGGGCCTTCTAGTTTTTTGCTAGTAATCACTGAAGAAGTTTTACTGACTGCCATGATCATTTTATACTACTAAGCAATAATAATAATATGTGTTAATATTTCCGTGCCTCTGATATACCTGTCACTGTTCTAAACTGATAAATGATTTCTCTCATTTAATCTTTCTACAACACAATGATTAGACACTCTTATTTTCCCCATTTTATGGATGAAGATACTGAGACACAAAGAGGTTAAAAAACTTGCCCGGAGCCATGCAGAGCAGAAGAACCAGGATGGAACCCAGACAGGCTTCAGAGCCCAAGTCCTACTGTGTCTGAGAGTAGGAAGGGTGCTGCATAATGTCTTCAGACACTGAATAAATCTCCTTAGTGCCAAGCTGGTATTGCTGCTGTGAAAAGGTCGACATGATGGTTATGCCTATGTTAGCCTTTCCCTTCTCTGAATCAGTGTTTTCTGAGAAATGTAGCCTCTGGGAGCAGGGCTAACATTTCCTCCTTTGGAAATAAGAAAAAGTCTCCTCTCCCTTTTATTACCCCTGCCCCTCTTGACATTATTCAATATAGTTCTTATTGCTCAGAGATTTGAATCTACAGAATTCATTAAAAACTCCAGTGCTGGGGCATCTGGGTGGCTCAGTCGGTTAAGTGTCCAGCTTTGGCTCAGGTCATGATCTCACTGTCTGTGGGTTTGAGACCCGCATCAGGCTCTGTGCTGACAGCTCAGAGTCTGGAGCCTGCTTCGGATTCTGTGTCTCCCTTTCTCTCTTTCCCTCCCCTACTCACGCTCTGTTTCTCTCTCTCTCTCTCTCTCTCAAAAATAAATAAACATTAAAAAATTTTAGAAAAAAAAAAAAAGCAAACTCCATTGCTTTCCCTTGAAGCCCAAGAAATTCTGCTCATTGTTTCTTTCTTACCACCTTTCACTCGGACACACGTTACATGTGGTGCTAGAGTTGCTCTTTTTTTTTTTCTCATACCTGCCACCTGTAAGTCCAGAGGAGCCTTCCTGATGATTGGTTTACTTGGGATATTTGCTTATTCAGTTGTTCCTATTTGGGTGAGGTACCTCTGAGAAAAAGCTATTGGATGACCTAATTTTTAGTTCATTTCATAATTGCTGGGTGTCTACAAGTGTACCACGTGATATATGATGAGCTCTGTCCTGCTTACTGTCATCTTACCCCCAAGGGAGTCCTGAAAGCCCTTTTTAGTCCAGTAATCCAGCAGTACACACTGCCTCTACCCAAACAAGCTCCCTTTCACAGGGAACTATAGTCTTGTGGAGACTGGGATTTCACACCTTTATACAGGTCTGAAGGTCAATATCCACCTTGACATTGAGGGTTGATGATGCTGACTCAAATGTGCACATGTATTTAGATGTAGTTGATGGCCTATATTCCCTTTTTTAAAAATTGAGCTATAATTGACATTTCACATTATACTGCTTTCAGGTATACAACATAATGATTTGATATTTGCACACTTTGTGAAATGGTCAGCACAGTAAGTCTAGTTGCTGTCCATTACTATACACAGTTATGAAATTTTTTTTCCTAATGATGAAGACTTTTAAGATTTATTCTCTTAGCAACTCTCAAAGATGCAATACACTATTATTGACTATAGCCTCCGTGCTGTATACTACATCCCTGTGACTTATTTATTTTATAAGTGGAAGTCTGTACCTCTTGACCTCCTTCATCCATTTTGAGCTCTTCCCCAACCCCTGACAACCAACAGTCTGTTCTAGCTATGAGGTGGGATTTGTTTTGTTTTTAATTTTTTCTTAATCTTTATTTATTTTTGACAAAGAGAGAGAGAGAGAGAGCATGAGCAGGGGAGGGGTAGACAGAGAGGGAGACACAGAATCTGAAGCAGGCTCCAGGGCTCTGAGCTGTCAACACAGAGCCCAATGTGGGACTCGAATCCATGGGCACTGAGATCACGATCTGAGCCAAAGTCAGTCGCTTAACCAACTAAGCCACCCAGGTGCCCCTGTTTGATTGTTTAGAATCTAGGTATAAGTGAAATCAAACAGTGTTTGTCTTTCTCTGTTTGACTATTTTACTTAGCATAATGCCCTCAATGTCCACCCATGTTGTCTCAAATAGCAAGATTTCATTCTTTTTTATGGCTGGATATTATTCCATTGTGTGTGTGTGTGTGTGTGTGTGTGTGTGTGTGTGTGTGTGTGTGTGTGTGTGTGTGTTACATCTTCTTTATCCATTCATCCATCAGTGGATGCTCAGGGGGCATGTGGCTGGCTCAGTCGTTGGAGCATGCAATCAACTCTCTGGGTTGTGAATTCAAGTCCCATCTTGTAGGTATAGAAATTACTTTAAAAAATAAAATTTTTTAAAAAATGGATGCTTAGGCTGTTTCCATAGCTTGGCTATTGTCAATAATGCTGCTCTGAACATGGGGTTGCAGATATCTTTTCAAATTAGTGTTTTCACTTTCTTGAGATAAATACTGGATCAGAAGTGGAATTACTGCATCAGTTGGTAGTTCTATTTTTTAATGCTTTCTTTAAAAAATTATTTTTTTTTATTTTAGAGAGAGAGTGCATGAGCAGGGGAGAAAGCTAGTGGGGGTGTGAGAGTGAGAGAGAATCTTAAGCAGGCTCCATGCTCAACGTGGAAGCCAACATGGGGCTCAATCTCACGACCATGAGATCATGACCTGAGCTGAAGTCAAGAATCAGACACTTAACCATCTGATCCATGCAGGTGTCCAGTAGTTCTATTTTTAGTTTTTTGAGGAAACTCCATACTGTTTTCCATAGTGGCTGCAACAATTTACATTCCTGCCAACAGTGCATGTGTGTTCCTTTTTCTCCGTATCTTTGCCAACACTTGTTATTTCTTGTCTTTTTGATACTAGCCATTCTGACAGATGTGAGATGACATCTCATTGTGATTTTTGATTTGCATTTCCTTGATGTGTATACTATTGCTACTAGCTGAGATAATAGGTCCTGGGTCTGATTTTCCTCAAAGTGAGGACTTGTTCTAAATCTTACACAGTGTCATACCCAGATAATAGTCGTGAATTCCTGCACTTTAGAAGTCAAGAGGACTCAGTTAAGAGAGGGAAGTAAATAGAATATTACCTGACCAGATGGAGTGGTGGTATTCGATACTGGGAAGAGAGGGGGCTCTTTCTAGGTTCAAATTTTAGCCCTCCACCTACTAACTGTATGACTTCGGGCAACTAACTTAATCTTTCTAAGCTCAGATTCTCCATCTGTGAGTGGTAGTTAGTAGTACATAATTTGTAACATCATTATTATGTTTAAATAAAATAAAATGTTTAGCACAGTGCCTGGAAAATAGTAAAAGCTCAGTAAATGTAATTTTTACATAGGAAAAATACAGATTTGTGACTATGTTGGATATTTCATTTTATTGCCATCTCAGTTGATGACAACTCTACTTTCCTGTTTGCTCAGGACAAAAGGTTAGGAGTCATTCTTGACTCCTTTCCCCCACTTCATCTTCCATACCCAATCTATGCTGGGAAATCTTGTTAACTCCACTTAAAAATTGTTTTATTAATTTTATTTATTTATTTATTTTTAAATTTTTTGATGTTTCAATATTTTTATTTATTTCTGAGAGAGAGAGAGAGAGAGAGACAGCACGAGCAGGGGAGGGTCAGAGAGAGAGGGAGACACAGAAACTGAAACTGGCTCCAGGCTCCGAGCTACCTGTCAGCACAGAGCCCGACGCGGGGCTCGAACCCATGAACCGTGAGATCATGACCTGAGCCGACGTCAGACGCTTAACTGACTGAGCCACCCAGGTGCCCCTAATTTTATTTATTTTTGACAAAGAGAGAGACAGAGCGTGAGTGGGGAGGGGCAGAGAGAGAGGGAGACACAGAATCTGAAGCAGGCTCCAGGCTCCGACCTGTCAGCACACAGAGCCCAACATGGAGCTCGAATTCATGAATCATGAGATCATGACCTGAGCCGAAGTTGAATGCTTAACCTACTGAGCCACCCAGGTGCCCCTCAAATTGTTATCTTTTTAATAAGGCCCACCTTGACCTCCTTAACTTAAAATCATGTCTTTCACTACCACAGCCCATCCACTTTTCGAATGATTACAGGAGAAATTTCTCCAGCCCTGCTACAAATAGTTCTTAACTACTCTCATCTTACAACTGATTAGAGTAGACCTCCTTCCTTTCAGAGAGTTCCAACATTCTGGCTTTGGACTCAGGTCAATGAATCCGAGTTCTTATAGTCAGTGACTTTTATAGCAAAATGCTGGCCATGATATATGTTTTACTCAAACAAGTAGAAATAAACATAGGAGAACATTTCTCAAGAGGGACTTTTAATACGTAGACTTAAATCTTGACATTTGAGAAGAATCCATTTTTATTGTTATAGAATTTAAATCTAGTTTTATACCCATTGTTCATAATTTGGCTTTTCAGGAAATGAAAACACCTATTTCTAGGTGTTATACCTAGATTATACCTAAATAGATGAATTATTCTTTCCTATTATAATCTTATGTATTATATTATAAGATGAATTATATACCTAAATTATATAGATGAATTATTATACCTAAATAGATGAATTATTCTTTCCTATTATAATCTTATGTATTGTCTCTCCCAAGTAGACATAATTTCATCTTTTAAAATTGTATAATATTATATAAATTATATATTACATTATATATACATATATATGTATATATATTACATAAATATATTATGTATACATAATATACGTAATATTACATATAGTATTACATATATATACATATATATTACGTAAATATATTATATATACATAATATAATACATAATATGTAATTATATATACGTATATATATATTATGTAAATATTGTGTAATTATATATAATATATATAATTATGTAATATTATATAATTTACATAATAAGGTTAAAGTTCCTTTATTTTGAAAATCTGCACTCCTACTTCAAACATTATTTTTATGTTTCTGTTTCCTAAAGGTTTTAAATTAGGAAGATATGACAAACAGGCCTGGCGGTGTGCAGGAAAGTCCTTCCTCTCTGAGAAGAAGGAACCAGTAAGTAAAGAGCGACTGGATCTGAGAGCAGCAGCGACCTTTAGCACACACTACCTGCACAAGTCCCCTGTTTTGTTGTTGAAGAGCGACAGACCTAGCGAGTGCAAGTGACTTCCCTAAACCCACTCAGTTGGTTGACCATAAGCTGATCCTGGAGGCCAGGCCTCTTGAAGGCGAGCAGAGTTATGTCTTCATTATCCCAGACCGACTCGAAAACAATTTGGGGTAATCATGCAGCTAGCCAGATTTTTTTTCTTGCTTAGCACAATCTAATACATTGAGGGAAAACCGGGCCATGCCACCATTACACCAGAATTCTGCCATGTATAATGAGATTTGATTTGAAAATATGCAGAATCCTCTTCTATAAAGTTTGAGTACGTGCCCTGGCAATTCACCCTCTGGCATTAACTCACTTGTCACAAAGTATTAACTGCCTGTTCTTATGTGTGCATATGTGGTTATTTCTTAGGATCTAATGAGGAAGAGCGGGGTCAGAGAAGAGTGAGATGGGCTAATGTTCAAGAGTGAAGATACAATAGAGACCTTGTCAGGTGAAATTACTGGAATGGAATGGTATCACCATAGTAACCAAGTTGGGGCTCTCAGACACTTTGGAGCTGAGGACTTATGAGGAATCCAACTTTCCTGCTTATCCCCAAGGTGTTCCCAATGCCAGGTTGCCAGTGACACTTACTCTCCTCCCTGCCCCCACTCTCCAGTCCTCAGTAGTCACAAAAATAAAGACAAGTTTTAGCCATGTTTGTTCACTGCACTTATTTTGAATTGTTTTATACACTTATTTTATATAAGGAATAAATCAATAGTAACTCAGGTCCTCAATATGGGACTGCACAGAACTGAAAACATGCTTATTCCTGACATTGCCATGTGTGCCAGGAGTCCATTTCTAGAGTAATTGCAGAAATTGCAACTGTTTATATAGCATTTGAAATCCTAGCCTTCTACTCCCGTGGGACCATCATAGTCAGACTGTTTATGTCTCTCATCAGTTGAATGAGAGTCATTTTATTATCTTAAATGTGAGCTCCCTTCCGTCTTGCCCGATTTCCTGTTAACCAACCTTTACCAAGAGATTGAAAGTGACTTGGAGGAGACTGGAGAATCTTCAAAATAAAGTCTGTTGTCACTAAGCTACAGACATTTTGTAGGCTGTTCTATGTTTTCAGAAAAAAATCCATATTTTAAGACAAAAATGTTCAGCAAACTTAGTCATGTGTATACCAAATTAAAGGAGAAAGCATAGCACATTTCTGTTTTACAATTCACTGTCCCAGGGCCTTAGATATTTGGAATGCAGACTGTGCCCTGTTGGCAGGGATTTGGAATCAATCGACAGTGTGTGATATGATAACACATGTTCTGGATCAGTGGCAAGGGAATGTTTGGAGCTGTAATTCTGTCTACCCATTAGCAGGAAGCCTTGCTAAACTCACAGCTGGAGAAGTGCCTAAAAAGAACTAGGCTCTGTGTGTGTGTGTGTGTGTGTGTGTGTGTTTATAAAGGCAACACAAAATCCAGCCCCAGGGATAAATGCTAAATGAAGGCCATCAAAAATGAAACGGTACTTTCATCGCATGGATAAACTGGTATCTAGTCAGGATGACTACCTTTCTCAGCTAAAAGCATTGCTCTATACCTTTACACATTTCGGCTTAATGATACAGGTGATGTTTAACAACAGTAGAGGAAAACAACCCTTGACCCTGTAGTCACAAGAAGAAAAGCAAATGGAAAATGTTCTTTTTAATAAGGCATGGGGGGTGGGGGGAGGGGTGGTAATACAGTATGCAGACGACATGAGTTGAAACCTGATATTCCTGAGGCATGAGGTAGAAGCTGACTCTCGGCCCTGGTGAACCAAACATTACGGAAACATGTAAGTGCGTGTAAGTGCAAGCATTTAGCTAGCACAACTCAGCAGGCTTCATGAAGCCAAATGCTACGATCAGGCAAGAACGATCAAATGGTGTTCTTTGAAAAGATGTAAGTTATTTATTTACTCATTGAGATCACCAGAAAGAACAATTTATGTAACGTAACCCTACTTTCATGTTTTTTCTTTTTTTAAAGTCTGTCGTGTTCTGTACCTTGTACTGCCTTCCTGCATAGACATATCGTCTCTCTTGCGATTCTCCTGAATGAATGCATGCATGCGTGAATGATTAAGTGGTCATTTGATTTAAAATATTAAGACTACAAAAATCATTGAGCCAATCATGGCACATTTTGGTGGTTTTAGACTGTTTCACTAATTCACAACATAATCAATTTAATTAGGGTTGGCTCATAGATTACCAAAAATCTGGAAAGAGCCAAAGTGATTAAATGGTCAAGGTAAAATCATAGCTTCAAATAGATAAAATAGTATGATTTTACCAACTCTTCTTCAAAATTAGATCTATAAAAATTTATGGAATTATTGATTTAAACTTAGAGTTAAAAAATACATGGGCTAATTTTGCAATCTCTTTTTGTTTGTTTTTTGTTGTTATTTTGCTTTGTTTTGCTATTTAGGGTGAAGACCTTGTCTCCAGGGCAACTATTTATAAAGCATTTCTCAGTTGGTAGAGCACTTCTACACACAGTATTTCATCTCATCCTCTCGGCTTCTTACCTTTTTGTTCTAAGATAACATCTGGGCTTCTACAGAGGTGATCTAAAGTATTTGGTCTTAATAATTGAGCAACATTTCCCCAGAGTCTTGCCTTCATTACATCAACTTCCTCTGACAACTAGAGACTGTCTTAGCCATTTCCTGCTCAGAGCCCTGCTCCCTTTGAGCCACCGGCCTGTGTACCAGCTTCTTGCTTCAGGGACCTCTTTAGGTATGTGCTTACTCAAAATGCAGAGGAAAATCCAGTCATTGATCCCCTTTCCCGGGTAACCAATACCAACTGCCCCATGCCCACCTGCTCTATGGTCTTCCTATTAAACCACGCACAAGTTTTCTCCTCACAACTGAAAATTTAAAATCATTCAATAGAAAAACGCATACCCAAATTGGTTATGATCATCGCTTCCCATGGGCTCTTTGGTTTGTGTTTAAATTGACAAAGCTTGTCCTTGACCCTGCCGCTTATAACCCTTACTCATTCATGAACCCCCATTCTGCCTACGTGAGATACTATCTTCTACCCCTTCCTGCTTTCATCGCCTAGAAATCTCTTCTTTTCCAACCTTATGTATGTGTGCTTTTTTCTCTTTACAGTGTTAAAAAACCCCATTTATATACTTTTTATTGTACCAAATCTATTATAGGTATCTTTGCATTTCCACATTTGTGGATTAATTTGGACTGTTTCTGTTTGGGAGCCATTAAACAACATTGCCGTAAGTATCTTACAAAATATCTTTTATTTAAAATTATTTTCCCAAAATAATTTTCAAAGGTTATGGTCATTTTTATGGCTCTTATTCTGTATTTGGGCTGCCTTTGAGAAAAAGTACCAACTCATCCTGTCCCTGGCAATGTAAAAAGTTGGCTTCTTTGAATCTTGCCCAAACTGGGTTCTATAATGGTTTGTTTCTTTGTCGGGTTTTTTTTTGGGGGAGGGTTATTGCTGTTAATTTAATCATTACAAAATGATACTGCAGAGTTATCTTAATTTGCACTTCTAAGTGAGGCTAATCTATCAATGTAAAATTTCAGGACCAAGGTAATTTTTAATATATAGCAAAAATAATTTCCAAGGAGAGTGGGATTGGTCCTTCCTTCACATCTATTGTGCTGACTCAAATGAATTTGTCTATATATCGGCAGGGGGACACTCTTGATTGCTATTTAGCAAAATAGCTGCCACTGCTATTAGTGTAGATACATTTTTCTGCACACCCACATGGTTGTCAAAGTCTCTTAACCAATTTAGTAACCTCCAATACTCCAAGTAATTGACCTACAACTTCCAGTTTAATATGCTGCTTATGGAGGAAACTGCATAAGTGTTCTGTACCTTTCTATACATATATAAGTATATACTGTAGAAGGGCATGGGGCCAGCTAGGACCAGAACCTCAGTCTTGCGAGTCCTGGACAGTGCTCTTGCACCTCTCGCTACTTAATGGGGATCCAGACCTCTCGAAGAGCTGCTGACTGAGGCTGGAAGTTTTCCGTGCAGCCTTCCGGCTGCAGTCATGGCAGCCACTGCTTGAGGTTCGTGCACCTGCTGTTTGTGATTCTGCCCCTTTGACTCCTGCCGGCCGGAGTCCTTGGATTTCATGGCTGGGCTGCACTCCAGTTGAGGATGTTTCTACTGTTACCTCCAAGCTATTGTTGGCAGCTGACTAGCCTCAGGTTGTGTCCATGCCTTCTGTTTGCCTCCCGCCTGATTTCTCGTTCTGATCCATAGGACCTACTGTCCTGTACAGGCTGCTGTGACCAGCCAGGGGTGTGGGAGGGTTGTGAGTTGCATGGAACTAATTCACTACACTGGTGGAGGGCCTCCCTGATCATGTGTCTGCAGCTTCTTTCCTGAGCAAGGTGCACAGGGAACCTCCATTTAGCATGATGCAGAGTCAGGTGTCATGTTTTGTACTCTGTGCAAGTGTGTTTTTGAATGATGCAGCAGGTGTTCAAGTCCTTTAGGGTATACTTTATTCTCTTCTTCAAACACACACACACACACACACACACACACTGAATGTAGTCTGTGATGCAGCAAAACATCATGGTTACTAGCACACAAGTGCACACTTAGAAGCTAGACAGCCCCAGTTTGAATTCTGGCTCCACCGCTTAGCTCTGTGACCTTCAGGAGTTACTTCACCTCTGCTGTGTCAGTGTTTGCTCCTATTATTATTATTTCTTGAAAAGGGAGGGGGATTATACAAAAGTAAACAGATCAGAACTTCCCTAAGATGTTCCTTTTTCAGTTAGCGGTCAGCTTTACTTTGGAGCTGGAGGAAAAGTAAGGAAGCCCTTTATTGGCTCAGGAGCCTAGAATTTAAACGTGTCTAAATGGAAGAACTGAAATGGGGGCATTTTCATAATATGAGAGCTTTTGTTTCACATTGGCCTGGCAGTAAAGGTAACTTGGCAGAAGACTTCTGTGGGCCATTGCCTGAGTTTCTCTCTTGAGTGCCCATCCTGACTCAGGCTTTACCTTCTTCTGGTTCTCATTTTGTTTCTCTTAATATAGGGAACAAGAAGAATAACAAATATTATGTAGCATTACTATGTGCCAGGCACTCTTCTCCAGGCTCACAGAAACTCATTTCTCTGCCACAATTTGTGAGGTAGATGATTATCATCTCTGTTTTACAAATGATAAAGTAAGGCACAGAGCAGCTACGTAACTTACTCCAGACCCCATAGATAGGACATTAGATTCTACCTATTATACGCTTTGCTAAGTGGCCCTACTCTGGCAAATCAGGTGTGCACTTAAGGAAAGAATAGATTCCCCTTTACTACTTATTCTCCATAACATCTGGCTCCCTGCTGCTGACCAGGCAACTTTTTATTTGAACTTTAAATGCCAAACTTAACATGATTGTAATCTGAAAGCACGCAGGTTCAGGAAGCTGTGAAGTTGCTTTACTCAGTGGATTTTGAAGAGTAAGAAATGACGACCACAAAAGTTCAGGCTTCTTATTTCCAAGCTATCAGGTCTGGACAGAAAATCATATAATGTTAGACACGGAAAGGGCCTTAAAGATCATACTATTTTATGGCTTCATTTTATAGGTAAGAAAACAGGTGCAGGGAGGTGAAGTGCTTTGTTCAAAGTCGTGAAGCATATTTTCCAAAATTGCAGTTTGAATGATCAGGTGAGTGAATCATAAGTATTGTTGAAAAACTCCTACTATTAAGATTCTATCCATCTGTGGAAAGTGGTATATGTTATTGGTTTGGGGAACTTCTTCAGCCAACATGGGTTCATATAACTTAATTCATATAATGTATCATGATTACCTTGCCTGGATAGACTCATATCCATGATTGGGAATGCCATTGAATGTACATTCAGTGACTAGAAGTTGCCTATTTAGTATGGACATCCTCTTAACAATTTGTTAGATTTTTGGTGCCATGATGGCCTTTATTTTCAGTGTCTCCAATTTCAGTGTATTTTGCATACATTTCTAATGCTCACCAATAGCACAAAAGTGATCATAACTACCTTCCCAATCAGAGTTGTATTACTCTGGTGGTCAAGGGCACAGATCCCAGAGATGGACACCTGTCTCTGTACGTTTACAAATTTCAGCTCTGTACCTTTACTGGTTTGTGACCTTGGGCAACTAAATTATACCTTACCTATCTGTGCCTCAATTTCTCCATCTGTAAAATAGGGATAATAATAATACCCACCTCATAGGGTTGTTAGAAAGATTAAATGACTTAATATATGCAAAAGACTTAGGATAGGGTTTGGCATGTCATAAGCACTGTATGAGGGTTATCTCTTATTATTTCTAGAAAAGAAAGTTGAGTTATAAGGAATCACTTCAGACTGTGAAATAGGGCTGAAAAAGTATTTACTGTTTCGGCTTCCCAGATTAAGTGGTGGCCTGGCTTTATAGCTTAAGTGGAACCTTAAACATTTTTTTCGGGGCACCTGGGTGGCTCAGTCAGTTAAGTGTCAGACTTCGGCTCAGGTTATGATCTCATGGTTTGTGGGTTTAAGCCCCACATCGGGTTCTGTGCTGGCAGCTCAGAGCCTGGAGCCTCTTTCAGGTTCTGTGTCTCCCTCTCTCTCTGCCCCTCCCCACTCATGCTCTGTCTCTCTCTGTCTCAAAAATAAATAAAAAACTATAAAAATTAAAAATGTTTTCCAACGTCATCCATCAAGAAATTGACTCAATTTACAGAATTGCGATCCTTGCCAACCTTCTGAAGTCTACTCTTATATCTTTTCAAAAACAAGAAAGAAAAAAAGTGAGCAAGGAAAAGAAAAATAAATCCTACTCATTGGTCTGCATTTTTACTTTCCAAGTAGAAGATTTTAATAATAAGTGTAAATAAATAAGGTAATGCAGCCACTATTTTAGAAGTTTATACAAATAACTTTCCCAAATAGACTATAAGCAAGTAAGTAAGTACAAAAGTCAGAAGGATAAGCACTGTATCTTCAAAAGTATGGAGACTCAAAAGTAAAATGACAAGTTTTACTCGATTTCATATTGATCTTAATTTATTACCTGCAGGGTGTATAGGTGGGGTATGTTTTGTATCCATATGTAGCAATAGTAATTTATTCTTAATGACTACAGTTAGGCTTTTGTAGATTGTTCTAACTTTCCTACAAGAATCTGAAAATAAGAAGTAGAATTAAAACGTGAAAAAAATGGAAGCTTTCAAGTAAGTTCTTGCTCCTTCATCTTTAGGGACAGTCTGGTGCAATGGAATCCGAGTCCAATTTTAACTCTGCATTAATGATTTAGTTCTCACAATCTCAGTGTTTACCATGTAAAATGGGGACAATAGGACTAATCCTGTTGTGTTTTTATGTAAGACATGCATGTAAAATGAGTGCCCAGTGACTGTTCGTTCTCCCTTATGTCTTCTTAGACATAAGAAATAATATTTTGGAAAAAAGTCCTCCATCCAGGAGGACACAGAACAGGCATGTGTTCTGGCCATCCATCTGTGCCTTTGTGGAATCAGAAGAAGACTCCTCACTGCGGGCATCCTGGAGCCAGAGATCAGCTTGGTGAATCAGAGAGCTGATGTCAGTCCCTACTCCTTGGCTCTTTATACACAACCACACTTAGCAGCCCTATGTAAATGAGGAGGAGGAGCCAGATGTGTGACCATCAGACAAAGAGCTTCCCACAGCAAGTGTGAACGCCCTAAGATGGGGGTCAAGTCTGGTAGGCTTGGGGAACACAAAGGCCCTGGGGCTGAAGAACAGTTATCAAGGGGAGGACTCGTAAGATGCGGCCAGAAAGGTTAGGAGGAGCCAGATCTCACTTCCCTGCAGGGCAAGGATAGGAGTTTGGATTTTGTTCTAAGTTTCTAGGAAACCACTGGAGGGTTTTGTACATAATCTGAATTCTGATTGTTTGTTTTTTATTTTTATAACTCCTGAGAGCATTTCTCCATTTGTTAGATGGAATGCTGCCCTATGAATTCTATTTTCAAAAGATCATTTTGGCTGTTGTAAAACCAGGTGCAGGGGGTGAGAGAGGCAGTAGAGAAACCAGTAGAAGACAAATGTAGGAGCCTATATGAGGGATGAGGCACTCTTACATCAGGATGATGGTTCAGAAAGGATAAGTATGGGGAGTGTTCTGGAGGTGGCACCACTTGTTGATAGATTTAAAAGGTATAAAGGAAATATGAATTAAGGGTGATCTTTTGGCTTGAGCAACTGGGTAGATGGTACTACAATGTATTCACAGTTAGGAAGACTGGAGTGTGCAGGTTTGGATATGTAGAAGCAAGTAGGACATGTTGGGTTTGAGATGCTTATTCAGCATTCAGGTGGAGATGACAAGTAGGCAGCTGGGAATATGAATGTGGACGTCAGGTTAAGGCTAAAATGATAACTTGGGACTCATTAGCTTATGGATATTTTTTAAAGACTTGGGGCTGGATGAGTTTATCCAGAAAGAGAAAGTATAAAGAGCATCCAGGACCAAGCCTTAGAGTACTCTTACTTTTAGAAGTTGAACTGATGTGGGGATGAGCACTGGGTGTTATGTGGAAACTAATCTGACAATACACTATTTGTAAAAAAAAAAAAAAAAAAAAAATTAAAAATCATAAGAAAAAAGAAGTTAAACTGAGAGGGAAGAGGCTGCAAAGCAGACTGAGGAGGGGAAAATCTCAGTTAGCACTCAGAGCTGTATGTTACATGTGTCACGAGTGCCATTCACATAGACTTAATGTGATGTATCTGGTGATGGCACTGTCCTTTGGAGAATAAACTAGTATGCTAAGTGCTAAGCATCATTTCTCTGGAAGCATCAAATCTTTTTTTTTTTTTTTTACTTTTGTTGCTTTTATTTTCCCAATTTGATATAAAATGATGCATGATAGTACAATGCACCTGTAAAATAAACCACCTGCTAGTTTGCTACTTTTCCCTTGTTAAGTGAGCATTCTGTTAATACCTTTGCAACTGGTTATATTAATAAGGATTGTTTACTTTCTTTTCAGTTTTGGTTAACTTTTTTCACTTGGAATTGTTTTTAGCTATAAGTAACAGAAAACTTGACTTGTAGCAAGAAAGGGTTACTTTTGCTTACTGAACAAGTTATCTAAAAGCAGATAATCTAGGAGCACCTAGGTGGCTTAGTTGGTTGAGCACCCAACTTCAGCTCAGGTCATGATCTTGTGGTTCACGCATTCCAGTCCCACATTAGGGTCTGTGCTGTCAGCATGGAGCCCACTTTATGTCTTCTGTTCCCATCTCTCTCTGCATTCCCCACTTGGATGCTTTCTCTCAAAAATACATAAATCTTCAAAAAAAAATAAAAGCAGATAATTTAGCAGTTCCATAATTTCATCAGGGCTCCAGACATCCATCTTTCCCATCCATTATCCTCAATGGGTAGCTTTCTTCCTCAGGCTTGCCTGATGGCTGCAAACCTCTGGGCATTCCATCTGTAGTCCAAGAGGAAGAAGGACACAGAGCAAAAGGCCTGTACTAGCTAAGTCTATACATTTTCATCATGAAAGAAATAGCTTTCTTTGGAGCCGTGTCAGTAGAGGTCTGCTTGTATCTCATTGATCAGAACTAAGTCAAATAACATGTCAAGTCACAATGTAGACTGGGAAGGTAACTAGTTTTCTGTTTTTCACTCATGCATCATATTTACTATCATTTAATCATATTTAAACATTTAGCATGACCACATCCATGGCATCCTGTAAAAATCATAGTCTAACCTATCTTTTAAAAATTTGTCTTTAATTTCTTAAAAATTCATTTTTTAATTAAAAACTATCATTTTTACTTTAATTTATATACAATGAAATGTATCCTTTTTGTTGTACAGTCTTATGAGTTTTGAAAAAAAAAACAGAGAGAAACACGACTATTTTTAACTATGAATACTAATGCTTGGTATTTTCATAATGGAGAAGGACCAGTGTTTAACACACCAGAGTCCTTTGAGAAAGGAGAGAAACTTTATCCAGTGCACCTAATCAAGGCTTCCTGAGATGACATGAAATGGAATAAAGTTTGTGTATGCTGGGTCCGCTTAACTCAAGGGGACAATGTGCATCTTAAGAGTACCTGACCATAACCACTAGGTTTCTGCTTTCCTCAAGAGCCATCTCTCTGGACATTGTCTCCCAGGGAAGATGAGGCTAGGATCCTGGCAATGATGGTGCTGGTTGTTTGATGAAATCCTTGGTTTTGTTGTCATGATTGGGGTGAAGCCCAAATGGATAGACAGCAAAGAGCTGTTACATGTACACTTTCATTAAGCCTTCCCATTTCCAGCGTGTCTAAGTGATAAAGGATCAAAGATAATGAATAGGTAATTCAAATAATTGAATATCAGTATCAAGTTTACCATATTCAAGAAAGGTCTGGCATGTCCCCACAATGTGCATGCATGATAATATCATTACCAGCATTTATTGAGCACGTATACTAGATGCTTAGCATATGGTATCTCATCCAGTCTTCACAAAGCACCATGTGACCTGGTATGTTAAATCTTCTCTAGACTAGAGACAAGTGATTTGGACTTGAAGCTTCACTGTCAATTTTATGTAGAATGTGTTGAGACGTAACTCACATGTGTAGACTTGCTTTGGTTTGCATCTATACTCATTAAGAAAAAAAAAAAAACAACAGGGATGCCTGGGTGGCTCAGTCGGTTAAGCGTCTGGCTTCGGCTCAGGTCATGATCTCACGGTTCGTGGGTTCAAGCCCCACATCGGGCTCTGTGCTGAGAGTTAGCTCAGAGCCTGGAGTCTGCTTCAGATTCTGTGTCCCCCCTTCTCTCTCTCTGACTCTCCCCTGCTCACGCTGTCTCTCTCTCGCTCTCAGAAATAAAATGTTAATTTTTTTTTTAAAAAAGGAAAAAAAAACCCCCAAGGATGAAGCAAGTCAAAAGCATGGTCAACATCTTGTATATTTTATTTTATTTTATTTATTTATTTATTTTTTTTAATGTTTTATTTATTTCTGAGAGAGAGATAGAGACAGCATGAGCAGGGGCGGGTCAGAGACAGAGGGAGACACAGAATCCGAAGCAGGCTCCAGGCTCCGAGCTAGGTGTCAGCAGAGAGCCCGACGCGGGGCTCGAACCCACAAACCGTGAGATCATGACCTGAGCCGAAGTCGGACGCCCAACCGACTGAGCCACCCAGGCGCCCCAACATCTTGTATATTTTAAAATAAGAGTAGATTTAGTCAATTTTAGGTGTATGTGTCTTAAGTTTATTTAATTAATCTTTCAGTAGTCTCTACACCCAACATGGGGTCTGAACTCACAATGCCAAGTCAAGTTACATGCTCTTCTGAGTTAGCCAGGTGCTCCTAGGGGTGTGTGTGTGTGTGCTTTATTTTTTTTTTAAGTTTATTTATTTATTTTGAGAAAGAGAGAGAGAGTGCAAGTGGCGGAGGGCAGAGAGAAAGGGGAATCTCAAGCAGGCTCTATGTGGTCAGTGCACAGAGCCCAATGAGGGGCTTAAATCATGAAACCATGAGATCATGACCTGGGCGGAAATCAGGAGTCAGATGCTCAACTGACTGAGCCATTCAGGTGCCCCCTAGGTAGGGGTATGTATGTGTGTGTTTAAATGAACTTATGTGGATCTAACTTAAAATTTACAAACTCCCCCAATGTTTATAGCAGCACTATCAACAATATTATGGTAAGGGCCTAAATACCCATCAACTGATGAATGGATAAAGAAGGTGTGGTATACACACACACACACACACACACACACACACAATGGAATATTACTTCACAATCAAAAGGAATGAGATCTTGCCATTTTCCACAATATGGATGGAACTAGAATATATTATGCTAAGCAAAATAAATCAGTCGGAGAAAGACAAATACATGATTTCACTCGTGTGTGGAATTTAAGAAATAAAACACATGAACGTAGGGAAAGGGAAGGGAAAATAAGATAAAAACAAAGAGGGAGGCAAACCATAAGAGACTTTTAAATACAGAGAACAAACTGCGGGTTGCTCTAGGGGGTGTAGGGCGGGGGGATGGGCTAAAGGAGTCATGGGTCTAAGGGGGCACTTGTGATGAGCACTGGGTGTTATATGTAAGTGATGAATCACTAAATTCTATTCCTGAAACCATTATTACACTATACATTAACTAACTTGGATTTAATTAGAGAAAAAAAATTTGGGGGGAGGATTTAGTATTTAACATGGTGACTAGAGTTTATAATATTCTACTGTATATTTGAAATCTGTCATAAGTGTAGATCTTCACACGCACAAAGGTAACTATGTGAGGTGATGGATGCATTAATGTACTTGATAGTGGTAGTCACCTCACAATGTATAATTAAATCATCACATTGTACACCTTAAAAAAATGGTAAACTCTAGTAAGGTACCTCCTCATTGCCTCTTCCTTGCTTAGTTTTGTGTATATAATTTGCATATTGAGTTAATTCATGTTTCCACTAATTTTGTTTATGTTAACATTACTTATACATACTCCTCCATAACTTTGCTACTATAACTTGGATATTTCTCATCCTTTCTGAGCTTCAGTTTCTCCTTCTGTAAAATGATGCAGTTAGACTATCATTTACTAGTCAAATTTTTCCAGCGCTAATATTCTGTGAGAAAAGAATATTTATTACCTACAGGCAAATAATGGCATCAATGACACAGGAGTCTTCTTTGGAGAATAAGTGTACTTCAAAACATGGATGCTACTTAATGGGCCATAACTTTCCTGTTGTTCATGAGTCAGCATGAAAAATACCTCCAGAGAAGGCTAAGTAGGTCAGATTTATCTAAGAAGACAGCTGTGTAATCCTGTATCCCTCTCCAACCCCATGGCACTGCAGATACATGCTTCTGGCTTTTTGAACAACAGTCAAATAGCATTACCCACTTTGTAAAGTCCACAAGATCACAACCTGAAAATCAAGCTGGCCTTCAAAAAGTTTCAGTCTGAGAACAAAATAGAGCTGTTGTTTTATAATGGTCCACAGCAATTTTCCTTTATCTTTTAGGTAATTTTCATTCATTCTGTGATACTGGTTCGTGTGGGAAAGACTTTTAGTAAAAAAGTAAGATAGTTTTAAAGTTAATAATAAGAAAAAATAGTAAAAAAGTTTGTACCATGACTTTTTATTAAACTTGTTTCATGAAACCTGTTAGGTCATCAATGTTTGTGTGCTTTCCTTTCTAAGTCATGAAGGACTTAAAAATACATATTATAAATAGGCCAATGACAGAACATTCATTGAAAACCAAACTTTGAAGGTGCAGTTACTGTCTCCTTGTGCAATACCAAGTATTTTTTTTTTTTTTTTTTACAGAAGACAGGCCCTTAACACAGTAGGAGAACCTTCAGAGCTCAAGAGGCAAATGCAAACCTAGAGAAGTAAAACGAAGGAAAACAAAAGACACATTAAGATGGGACTGGAGATCTGTGCTACAGAAAGGGAGATGCTGGCAGGAAACAGGAAAAAGACAAGGAACTGAGAAAACATCCGAGGTCTTGAAGGTGGATAATGCAAAGTGACTTTTTCCTTGGGGGAACTAGGATCCATGATTGATTTAGTCCTTCTTTGGCATCTGTCCTATTTGACCACTGCTTTTCCATCGTCTAGACTGTAAGGCACCAGAAACAATGAAATAGAGGATCAATGTAAACAGACAGGTGTGCCCCCGGTCACTTCTCCTCTTTATTCTATACTGCTCATATTCTCTCAATTTCATACAGCCTGCTCTGGAAGCAGCAAACTAGTTTTTTTTTTGTTTTTTTTTTTTAAAAAAAAACCACCTTAAGACTGCCAATACTTCCAGTTTATGCGAAACCGATTCCTGAATAAACGGTTGTTTGTGATATCATTGGCAAAGGCATGATACTAAACTTAAGAGATATCAGATACTGGACGTCCTTTTTGGTTACAGGCATCAAATAATGGGGCTAGAAAATACATTTTGAGGTATTACGTATATTACCCAGTGAACGTTACAATCAGACTACCGACCATGTTTCCGACGAGACTGTCTGAATTTTGCAGTATGAATCCTAAGAGAAGTATTTGCAGGGTCTTTGCAGCTACAAACGCCCTAGGAAGAGGCTTCCCCACCTGTCACAACCTGAGCCGTCTCCTCGGAGGCTGCCAGGCGCACCACCGCCACGCCTCGCTGAGGTCAGGCTCTCGGGTGTTGGAAGAGCTCTTTTTATTCTAAATTACAGACTTTGCAGCCACCGGATATCCTCGCTGTATAACTGGCAGTAGCCATGTGGCTGCACTAGCGTTTCCTGACAACCACTGCATTATTTCCACTAATATCCTGTCTGAGGCCTCTGGCCCGGTGACTCCCCACTCCCACTCCCCAGCACCGCGCCCCCACCCCCCGTAGGTAATAACGCGACGGTGCCAGCGTGCCCAAACAAAGAAGCCGCCCGAAACTTCCTCAAGTCGCACTTGGCGACAGTGGCCTGGTAGTCCCTCCCGACAGCTCTAGGCGACCCCGTCACAGCCGCAGACAGTGCCTGGGGACCGCCGATTTGGGAAGGACGCCGCCGGGCGCTGCGGGGCGGGCCCCGAGCGGTGCGGTCCGCGCCCGGGCGGGGCGCCCTGGGCAGCGGCGTTCGCACTGTCCACGTTCCCCCGCGCCCCGCCGCGTTCTGTCCCTCCCTATCTGTGGCGCACACGCGCGCAGGGCGAGCGGCGCGCCCGGGGCCCGAGCCGCAGCAGCTGCGGCGGCCGCGGCGGCGACGGGGGGCGGGGCGGGGGCGGCGCGGGGCGGGGCGGGGCGGGGCGGCGCGGGGGCGGGCCCGGGGCGAGGCAGCCCCGGCGCCAGCGAGCGAACGGCGAGCGCGGCGAGCACCCGAGAGGAGCGCGAGCACCAGCATGGCGGGGCTCCGACGCCCGCAGCTGGGCTGCTATTGCCGCACCGCCGCGGCCGTGAACCTCCTGCTGGGCGTCTTCCAGGTCCTCCTGCCCTGCTGTCGCCCGGGAGAGGCTCAGGGACAAGGTCAGCCTTGCGCCGCTGTGCTCGCTCTCCTTCTCTACCCCGCCCCCCCTTCTCTTTCTTTTAGGGAACTGCTGAAATCTATAAGAGGGCGAGGGGAGGAAGGGAAAAGGGGCAGGAGGAGGAAGGAAAGCGGTTGCAATTCTCGGCTGATAACATTTTCTAACCACAGCGTCCCCTCCCGCGCCCCCCGCCCTCAGACAGACGGAAAGCTGGGCAGTCGCGGAGCTTGGGGACAGCGGCGCGGACCGCTAGCCGCACGCGCCCCGGAGCCTTTGTGCGCGGGCCCCGGGCGCCCCGGGCGCAGCCCCCGCTTTGTGTGGCGCGCGCTGGGGCCCCGCCGCGGCCCGGCTTCCTGCAGCTTTGTTCCTCGAGCTTGGCCTCCCAGGACCCATCCCGCAGACGCCAGCCCCGGATGCTGCGGGATGCGGAGCGCTGAGTGGCCCGCGGGGTGGCTTTCTCCCCTCCGTCCCCCCAGCACGGGAACCCCGACCTTGCACGCTCCCTGCTCTTGTCCAGAGGGGCCGCCCGCTTGCACCCCTTCCATTGTGTTCTTGTCCTCGGGTGGCCTCCGCTTGGAGAAGGAAAGGGTGACTTGTTGTGGTGAGGCGAGTGCATGGGGGCATGATAGGGAAACAGGAAGCGTTTCTTTTCCGTGCATTAAAACGCGGTGTATTTTTTGGTGTTCGTGCAGCGATTGAGCCCTTGCCGAACGTGGTGGAGCTGTGGCAGGCAGAAGAAGGGGAACTCCTGCTGCCCACTCAGGTGAGGACGACCAGGTGACAGAGCCGCTGTGGGTGTGCGAGGGAGGACAGGCCGTCGGCCCCCCAGCGGCACAGGCGCTCGGGCCACTTTGCAAGGCAAATAAACGGTCGGGCCGAGCCTGAACACCTGGCAGCGGTGGCCCTCCCAGCCTCCTCCCGCGCCATGTGACAGGGCGTGAGTCACGCCCGCCCCAAGTTCAGGAGGTGGGAGCCCAGGCCACCTCAGCAGGGCCGCGGCCAGCGGCAGCCTTGTGGAGGGGAAGGGCGGGCCCCTCCGCGGGCCGGAGTCCTGGGTGCGCGAGGGATGTGAGCCCTGTTCCCTAAGTGAGCTGGAGCTGTGTGTGCCTGAGGACAACAGGAATATTGATTTCAGGAGTGTTAGTGAGTGGCACTTGCCATTAGCGTTAAGTAGCTTTGCGATGAAGATGTGACTTTCAAAGATTGTAGTCTTGGATTTTTTCCAAGTGCCTTTAATTCGCGTCAGATACACCCTCTTAACAACTTGAATTTCAGGTTTTGGGGGTTTCTCCCCCATATGATACAATGATTGCATGTGGAAGAAATAATTACTAGCATTTCATTGAGACTGTGTGGCATCATACGGTAGATAGAGTACTGCAAAGCGTTGTGTGAAGGTGTAACTTTTAACATTTTGAGTGCACGTGTACACGTTTTCAGCAGCAACAGTAGTGACCCCAAATATTGTATTTTGGGGGAGGTGTTGAATTCTCAGGGTATGTTCAGCTTGCGTGTGGTAGTTTTTGAGATGTTCATTAATTCCCACGTTGGTGACAGCACTTAATTCTATGTTCTCTCTGGTGGCTGTTTGGAAAAACAGGATGTCTTGCTGTAAGTTCCCTGAAGAACTGTGCAGGGTTACATTTCAGTTTCTCCCTCCTGTGTGAAGCATTAGAGTCCTGGTTTTGAGATATTCGGAATATTCACTTTAACCAGGGCTAATGAGTAACAGCTTCAAGGCGGAGAGGTGATTTTTAGAGGAAAATTTTCCTGGACCCTCCCTGAAGGCCAGCAAACTGAATGAGTCCAGTCCTTTGAGAAGAAGCCTCATCGGGATGGGGAGCAAATAGTCTGTCCTTCTGTTAAAAGTATATTCCCAAATGGATTTTTTTTCTGATTATAAATAACAGATGTGTGTTGTTGAAGGTTTGGAAAATGCCTGGAGATAAAAAGAATCAAATAGAAATTGTTCATGGTTCTACTGAAAGATCCACATTTAATATTTGATGTTTTTACTTTTTAAAAATAGCGATATTTGTGTATGCCTGTGATGTTCAGAAGCAGCATTAATGACACTGTGGGCTGGAGAATTCTGTGTCCTGGGGGCTGTCCTGGGTGGAATTCTGTGTCCTGGGGGCTATAGGATATCAAGCAGTTAGAGCATCTCTGTCTCTACCCACTAGATGCTAGCGACACTTTCTCCTCCCTCTTCCCCACAGTTGCGAGAGCTAAAAACGTCCCTAGACATTGCAAAATGTCCCTGGGGAGCAAACTTGCCCGGGTTGAGAAGCACTGGTGTGTATCTATACGCATTTGCATTTTTACTCAATTGTAGCCTGTTGTAGCCTCTTCCTGGTTAGTGTTGGAAACCAACCCAGACAGAAAGGAAAGTAAATTATAGACTCTCATTTGTTGCAGCATTAGTTGAAGATGTAGTCACTGTGCTCAGAGACGGAAATGTCAAGGCCTATGATACGATTAATGATAATATTTATAGCCATAAAAGTTATTTGATAAAATTCTCAATTTCTGGTTTTGTTTATGTGTATAATACTTTGTTTTGGGGAAAAAAGTCACAATTTAGAAGTTGTCTTTCTGGAATACTCAGTATAGAAGCATTTATAACTAAGCTATTTTAATCAAAGCTTATAATGAAAGTGAAACTGGTATTCAAAATAATTTTCTAAATACTTCGTCTCTATCTATAAGTGTATCTTTTAGAGACTATTTTACCCTGCATGTATCTGGGTGGGGGTGAGGATATATATGGATCTATACTATCTATCTAAACTGTAGGTATGTGTGCATATGTATCTAAACTCCATATATATAATATACCCACATATAAACTGCAGTGAGTTCTGAAGAAAAGTTATTTTTAGAGAATTCTCTGCAAAGTATTTTGACTGTTTTTGTTTTTTCACAAAAAGCTCTCTCGTGTGTCATGGAGTCAGCTGAAAAGAGTATAGGTGTTTTTTTAAATTTGAGGGTTTCTGCTTAATGAATTTGTAGGTTGGGTTCCTTTCACTCAGGAAGGCTCCAAGGCAGCTTCAGAAGCAAGGATTTGTCAGTGAAAGGTGAAGTGGGAGCACCAGAAGATGTGGTATTAAAAAATTGAATATTGGTGGGGCGCCTGGGTGGCTTAGTCGGTTAAGCGTCCGACTTTCACTTAGGTCATGATCTTGCGGTTTGTGGGTTTGAGCCCCGCGTCGGGCTCTGTGCTGATTGCCAGCTCGGAGCCTGGAGCCTGTTTCAGTCTGTGACTCCCCTCTCTCTCTGACCTTCCCCTGCTCACGCTGTCTCTCTCTCTCTCTCCTAGAAATAAATAAAACATTAAAAAAAAATTGAATATTGGGGCGCCTGGGCGGCTCAGTTGGTGAAGCGTCCAACTTCAGCTCAGGTCATGATCTCATGGTTCGTGGGTTTGAGCCCTGCATCGGGCTCTGTGCTGACAGCTAGTTCAGAGCCTGGAGTCTGCTTCAGATTGTGTGTCTCCCTCTCTCTCTGACCCTCCCCTGCTCACGCTTTCTCGCTCTCTCTCTCTCAGAAATAAATAAAACATTGAAAAAATTGAATATTAACATTTGTCACCACTAATTATTTATAGTTATTCATTTTGGAAATGTTTTCTGGTGATTGGGTCTTTTTTTTTTTTTTTCCGTTTTCTAATGGGTCTTTAAGTGCTCAAGAACTAGAATAGTGCATCATTAATAAAAACAAATCTAACAATTGAATTGTCATCTTCCAGATTCTGTCCAGGGTTCCAGGATTTGACTCTCAGTTCCTTCCCTTTTCACCACTTGTCCTCAGTTTCTTTTCTGCAAAATGGAGGTAAAATAATGGTGCTGATCTCAGAGGACTTTGTGAGGATTAAAAGTATCTTGAACTTAGTAGGCACTTCATGTATGTTACGTATTATTTTGGCAGTATCTCAGTTTGACTCCTAGATTTGGTCCCTGGAGAGCATGGGGCAGCTTTCCTGCTCTGAAGGGCTCGAACCAGTGCAGATAGCTCAGTCCTAAATGTTCTCTGCAGTTGTACAGATACATAATATTATTCATATCCTTTTGTTAGATGCTGTTTCATGGTGGTAAGATATTTTGGTGGAGGAACATAAAAAACTCTATCCCTTGTGATACTGAGAAGGAAGAAAAAAATGTGATTTTATTCTTAGATTTACAGAATTTTTCCTCTCTTCTGACTTCAACACACTGAATCCAAAGTGGTGATGGTTAGGAACCAAAAAATGTTTTCAGTAGCTTATTATCAAGAAGTAATTGAGGGGCGCCTGGGTGGCTTAATCGGTTAAGCGTCCGACTTTCGCTTAGGTCATGATCTCGCGGTTCGTGGGTTCGAGCCCCGCGTCGGGCTCTGTGCTGACTGCCAGCTCAGAGCCTGGAGCCTGTGTCAGTCTGTGACTCCCTCTCTCTCTGACCCTCCCCTGCTCACGCTGTCTCTCTCTCTCTCCTAGAAATAAATAAAACATTAAAAAAAAAAAAAAGGTTTAAAAAAAAAAAGAAGAAGAAGAAGTAATTGAGAGTGTTTAAGGTACTGCTTTGTGCACCGTCTTAACTTCGCCTTCAAGTAAAACCCACGCTGATCCCCTTGATCTGCTCTGGCCCTCAGGGCTTTCCGCAGTCTGACCTTGTGCGTTGCTCCAGTCATTTGTCTAGGATGCTCACTGCAGCCTGATCCTTGGCAGAGGAAGCCCCACATGTGTCTGTTGAACGAAAGGACCAACGCCATTTTGCTCTGCTGTTCCCAAAGAGCCAGTCCTTCCAGACTTCTAACTTGGCAGTAGCGCTGCCATTTCTCTCCCTTTGAGTTTCTTAGGTGTCTGGATGTTTTCCTTTGCCTCGCAAGGAGGGTGCCTTCTTGCCCTAACTGGATTCCCTGTAACCGGGTTTTGGATTCTGAGCTTGGTGGGCCTCTTGTGGCCCTGCTGTTCTGCATACAGAAGGCATTCCGTGGTTAGCCCGTGAGTTCTTCCTAGGGGAGGAGAGGTGGTTACCAGTGTCTTGTCCTGTTTATGAGGTTAGTTTTGAAGATGGCAGGTGGAATGCCTTCAGCTTTGATTTCCTATTATTGTGTTATTGTTGTTTTGTATCAGCTCTAGTAGCAAGAAGGGCAGTCTAGAATTTGTTCTTCTAGTCCATTCAGCCTTTTGCTGAGAAGAGAAGTCTCACTCCTAACCCTCCTAGTTAGGTTTGGGACACAGACATTGGTGCTGAGTAGGAACAGCTGTTACCTGATAAAGAATCATGTTGGTCTGGTTTGGGGGGTGAGGGGGCCTAATGCTTTTCTGGCCTTGTTCATCTAGCTGACACTTAGCATGGGCCTGGCCCAGTTAGGTCCCTGTGATAGAGTCATAAATAAGAAAGCCTCTGCCTTTAAAAAACTCATGTTTTACCCCTTTAAGTCTGAGGGTACAGATAACGGAAACTAGTAGAAAGTGAAACAGGAAATGGTACATTGACTATCTGAATTCTTTATTATCTCAGGTACTGTGTTATGTAACAGCATCTTGCTCCAGTCAGTGAATCATTGACTGGTATTTAGAAATCTTTTTGTCATAGAGATTTATTTTGGGTTTAATCTACTTCCACTATCAACATAAAAAAAATAATAGCTAACATGGGTTGAATATCACTGGCATTGTTCAAGCACGTTGTGAGTTATTAATACTCATGGTAATACACAAAAAACTGTGAAGTGTTATGACTTGATTTTTACAGATGAGGAAATTGAGGCCCAGAGTCATTAAATAATTTGCCCAAGGCTATAAGAAAGTAGCCGTGGTGGGATTTGAACCCAGGTGGTGTTTCGGGTGAAAGCCTTTGCTTTGTGTGAGGTCTAGCAGTCTGACCAGGAAAAGTGTTGTGGTGATAAAGTTCCCATGTCTGAGGGAGATATTTTCATGTTCTATTTTGAGTTAGAAAAATTTGCTTCATGAAGTCTTTAAAAGTAGTCATATCCACTAGTATGTTTTAGATTTTTGCTTATAATTTTTTTTTTTTTTTTAATTGAGGCACCTGGGTGGCTCAGTCAGTTAAGCATCTGACTTCGGCCTGGGTCATGATCTAGCCATTCTGGAGTTTGAGCCTCAGCCCAGAGCCTGGAGCCTGTTTTGGATTCTGTGTCTCCTTCTCTCTCTCTGCCCCTCATCCGCTCATATTCTGTCTCTCTCTGTCTTGCAAAAATAAACATTAAAAAATTTAAAAAAGCAAAAAAAGGTTTTATTGGGGTATAATTGACATATAACATCACGTTAGTTTTAAGTGTACAACATAACAGTAAGTCTAGTTACCATCTGTCAGCATACACAGTTACAAAAACATTTTTTTGTCTTGTGATAAGACCTTTTAAGATTTACTCTGAATAACTTTCAAATATGCAGTGCAGTATTATTAACTAGTCATCGTACTGTACATTACATCCCTAAAGGCTCATTTATTTTATTACAGGAAGTTTGTACCTTTACCCATTTTGCACCACACCCCCCTGCCAGCAATCACGAGTCTATTCCATATATCTATGAACTTGGTATTTGTGTTTGTTTTTTAAATTCTGTATTTGAGAATGACCACAAAACATTTGTCTTTCTGTTTGACTTATTTCACTTAGCATAATGCCATAACAATCCATCTGTGTTGTTGCAAATGGTGCGATTTTGTGGGTTTTTTTAATGGCTGAATAGTATTTCATTATATATACACACACATATATGTACATGTATATATATGCATGTACACATATATATGCACCCACATACATACCACGTCTTTATCCAATCATCTATCAGTGGACACTTAGGTTGCTTACATACCTTGGCTATTGTAAATAATGCTGTTGTGAACATGGGGGTGCAGATACTTTTTTGAATTAGTGTTTCCATTTTCTTCAGATAAATACCCAGAAGGGCAATTGTTAGATCAATTTTTGAATTTTTGAGGAATTTCTGGCCTGTTTTCCACAGTAGCTACCCCAGTTGGCATTCTCAGCAACAGAGCACGAGGGTTCTCTTTTCTTCACATCCTCACCAACAGTGAGGTCTTTCTTGTCTTTTTGCTAATGGCCATTCTGACAAGTGTGAGGTATATATCCGTTAGTATTTAAGAGCCAGCTAGACTGTACTTAGCTCTGCAGACATTTATTGAGCAGGTACTGTGGGCCAAGCACTGGTCTAGGTGCTGTGGGTGTCATGTTGAACAAAACCACTGCCCTTGTGCAGCTTCTGGTCTACTAGAGGGACATAGATAGTGAATAAGGAGTAGAGGAAATTGCCAGTCTGTTAGAAAGGCATCAGTGCTGTTTGGTGGCAGACTGGAGGAAGATTCAGGTGATGGGAACTGGAGTTTTAATTAAGTCAAGGTAGATTCCTTTAAGAAGGCCTATACTTGACATTCAAGCCCACCCTCAAAAGCAGTGGGAGATTTAGAATAGCTGGTGCAAGGGCCCTGAGGCACTGCCAAAGGGGTGGGGTGGGGGAATTACAGGATTTGGTTCCTGCTCTTTGAGAGCCTAGTGGTGTTGGGGAGATAAGGCTGGTAATACCCTGAGATAACATTCAAGTGCTGAAATGTAGGAACTGAGAGGAGAGAGGAATAACAGTGTGTATTGGAGGGGTCTATTCAAGCTTAGGGGTGGGAGGGCACTTTGAGAGCGAGAGAGACCCCATTAGCAAAGGTGTGACTGGGGCCTTGTCTAGACCCTCACATGGGTGGGTGACAGTTCAGTGTTTTTGAAGTTGGTGCTTTGAATTGGAGCCCAGAGCACTTGATGAAGTGTGGCTGTAGAGATTGGGAGGGCTATGTCAAAGTCAATTGACAGTTGCCCAGTTATAGGTTAAGGAACTTGGAGTACATCTGACTAGCAGTGAGGGCAGAGATTATCACAGTGACATTGGATGCTGGGTCTACGGGTGGGAAGTCATGATTGATACTGAAGAAAATTGGTCTTGGAGTGGCACATTGGATGGATTGGAGGCAGCAGTCTTTTTTTTTTTTTTTTGATGTTTTTATTTATTATTTTGAGAGAGTGCACATGAGCTTGGGAGAGGCAGAGAGAGAGAGAGGGAGACACAGAATCTGAAGCAGGATCCAGGCTCCAAACTGTCAGCACAGAGCCTGACGCAGGGCTCAAACACAGGGACAGCGGGATCATGACCTGAGCTGAAGTCCTATGCTTAACTGGCTGAGCCACCCAGTTGCCCCTGGAGGCAGCATTCTTAAACAGAGCAAGAAGCCCTGTGTGTGGTAGTAGTGGAGGCCTGGGGTGCTCATAGTATGGGCTGATTTGCTGGCAGAAGGGATGAAGAAGAAAGGACAGGTCTGTACCCTATTTCAGATGAGTGGGTAGGTCTTTATGCCTGGAGGTGAAGGAAGGAGAGCAGTGTAGGATGACTCTAAGGTTAGCCCACGGGTCAAGGAGTATGATGGTATCCTTAACAGAAGGAGGCCAGTTAGGACAGAAGCCACTTGGCAGGGGCCCCTGATGTTGATAAGTCAGTGTTGGTCATAACTGTTTCTGGGGAGACAAAATGCACATGTCCTGGAGGCATTCGCCACTGGGGCTGAAGCTGTAAACAAATCCATCCTACAAGTATTGTGAGTACTTGCCGTGTGCTGGCCATGGGTTGGTGCAGTGCTCACCACAGTCTCCGGAGTCTTGCTCTCGGGAAAGATAGGCCTTCCCTGAGTATCCACACGTGTGGTCGAGTGAGGCGTGGGGGCTGGCGCTGGGGACTGGGACCCTATGGGTCTAAGTGTGGGTCAGCATTCTGAGGGAATTGGTGTAGGGAGTCTGGGCCCGGGAAGACTGGCAGTGACAGGGAGGAAGAAGGCAGAGAGGCAGGAAATGCTGAGAGCGGAGGGTTAGGGAGAAGCTGGAGGACCAGGAAGGCTTGGTAGTCCTGAACCTAGCAGTGGTGAGCTTCGGGAAAGGATGGCCAAGGCAGGTTACGTGTAGTGTCTAATCGGATCTGCTCTCTTGTTTTGGTTTCAAGTGCCTTTTCTTTTTACCCTCTTGTTATATGACATGGAGTCAGATTTTGGCCTGGTAAGTCCGGGAGATGATTTTGGAAGAGCTTTTGAGTGTGACATTAATACCATTTATTAAACTGATCAGCGTCTTTTACATTGATGTCAAAATACATCGGATATCCATTTGGGGGGTTGTGAGCTAGCCAGTCCATTTCCTATATTATTGTTCAAACTTTATTTTTTGTGACTTGTGAAACGTAAATGTTAAAAGGCTCTTGGAGAGAAGAGATGTCAAACTAATTTTGAGGTTGTGGTGTTAAATGAAGATCCTTACTTAAAATATCAAAAGGATCATTGGCTATTTATGGCTTTTAGTAGTGTTATTTTTTCAATAAATATTTATTGAATGCATGCTGTGTATCAGGCATTGTTTTTAGGCATTCGTTATAAATTTATCACCCGTGTTTAATTTGAAGAACTGTTTCTTTTGGAGATTTTTGTGTTCTTTCAAACTAACTGTTAAACCATATTCTTTTATCACTAGGGTGATTCTGAAGAGGATATGGAGGAACATTCTCAAGAGCAGAGGTAAGAAAAACAACAGGAGCAAATACCCACATGCTGAATATTTATGTACACTTGGGATGCTGTTGAAGGCTTGGTACATGTTCATGTGTTTGGTATACCTGTAATGTACCTTCTCTTTGGCATTTGGAGTATCTGTACTCTCTGATAATTAATATGACTTTGTTTTAAAATAAGGTTGTACAGAAAGCTGTTAGAAATACCCCCCCCCCCCCGACATTCTCAACTTCACATTTCCCATGCGTGCTTATGCTGTCCTCTTGCTCACAAATATTTGTTAGCATCAGCCACAGTGCTGGGTGCTGGGCTTAAAACATTGAACAAAATCTGTGTTGCATGTAGTGGTGCCATCAGACATTACTGTAAATAAAACAAAACACTGCAATTATAACTACCAAGAATTAGATTGCTGTAGTATAGAATAATGGGGAAGAAGTGGTGGTCAGGGGAGGTCCCTCTTAGGAGGTTACATTTAAGCTGAAGTCTGGAGGGTGTGGAGAAATAGCCATGCAGTGAACAGAGGGAGAGAATACTGTAGGCAGTGGAAATGGCAGGTGCAAAGGCCCTGAGGTGGAAAGCACTGGCAACATTCCAGGAACTTGGAGAAGGCCTGGGTGGTTTGTGGGATAGTGAGGTGAGGTAGGATCCTAGAAGCCACATTAAGGAGGTTGGATTTTATTTTTTAAGCATGATATGGTTTGTTAAAGGATTTAAAAGCAGGAGCCTACAAATTGAAAGGTGTAAACTACATTTTTAAGAGAATACTTTGGTCATGGTGCAGTCTCAGTCACTTGTCAAACAGATGTCTGGTCCTTGGAGGTGCATGGGGACACTAAGTGGTACTTGGGCACAGGGATAACTTCCAGGGAATCAGCTTTTAGATCCCACTGTCCTCATAGTCTCCTGAAATTGATCTGAGGTTGTGAGTTACCCTTTCCCACCTCTTCTTTTGTAATCTCTTTTCTCCACTTTATAAAAGAAAGGCATACTTCTTGCCCAGCCCCAGTCTTAGCAAGTGCTTCATCTTGGGCTCTGAAATCCTGGTATTGGGTAGGAGAAGCAGTTAACTCTTTTAGATGACAAATTCTTTTGTAACTGTGGTGGCTTTTGAATCTTTCAATGAAATTGAAGGACATAATTAAATTGGCAGTTGATAGATGATCAGAAGTTATTATTTTTTTAATATTTATTTTTGAAAGAGAGAGACAGAGAGACAGAGTACAAGCAGGGAAGGGCAGACAGAGGAGACACAGAATCTGAAGCAGGCTCCAGACTGCAAGCTGTCAGCACAGAGCCTGATGTGGGGCTTGAACCCTTGAACTGCAAGATCAGGACCTGAGCCAAATTAGGACACTTAACCAGCTGAGCCCCCCAGGTGCCCCAAAAGTTATTTTCAAAGATAGATCACTGTAAATTTTGGATAAACACTGAGGGTGTTTAGAGAATATAGGGACAGTGCTGTAACAATGTTCCTTCCATTCATATCTGTTTATGTAAACAAGCTTTTTCAGTGCTTATATTAAGAAAAAGTGGACAGCAAAAATAATATTTACATGAACCAATGATGGGGGTAAGATAGTCATCCCTTTCACTAAAGGACGCTTTTTCAGTAAATTTGTCTCTTTATGTTTAATTACTTATCAAAATTTATAAAGTTTGTTGATCAGTTTTATATTAGTAAAAATTGTAATGATAAGTCAATTCGGAAGAAAAAAAATTTAACACCTGCACCCTGTGGTTGCAGGAAATTTTTTTTTTAAAGCCTGTCATTTCAATGTATACCCATATTTTTGTTGCACAAGTCTTTGAACATAAAGATGTATGTATTAGGTTAAAATCCTTGGAGGGAGTATCCAGCTATAGAGGAATGTTTATGGATGTGTTTTACAAAATGGACAATAATAGGGTGCCTGGCTCACTCATGGGTAGAAGGTGTGACTCTTGATCTTGGGGTCATGAGTTTGAGGCCCAGGTTGGGTGTAGAGATTACTTAAAAAAATAGATGATGATGATGCATTTCATTGCAGTGATATTTAGATTCCGTTGAATATATTTTAAGAAGTGATTGTTGAGTTTTATTCAGAATGTCATCATTTATAATGTGCCAGAAATTACATTCTTTGTGACCATTTAAATTCATTGTATACAGTTTTAAATGTGGAATAAATATATGGGGCAGAGTTCAGAGTTTGCCACAGTCCTCTGTTGGAGTGTATGGAAACAGGAACAGGTGCGGGATGCTGGCGGTGGTTCAGACAAGGCTGGTGGGAGTGGAGATGAAGGGACGTGGAAAGTTCTGAGATGCATTTTGGGGGTGACATACGTTCATTGCTCTGTCAGTGGTGGAGAGTGAGGGAAAGAGAAGTATGCCATGGAGGGCTTCTAAAATTTGGCTTGAGCATCTGGAGGGATGGGAAAGGAATTAGGGGGAGGGAAACAAGGAACGCTGGTTCGTTGTCTCGTCGGGATGTCAGGCTTGGTATGACACGTCCCATTGGAGATGGCAGGGAGGCAGTTGATGCCGTGAGTCCGGGGTGTGGAAGGTCGAGGGAGCATCTGGGGGGGGTGGGGGGGTGCGTCCAGCCTGCTGCTCGGGCCTGTGCCTTTGTTCTCCTCTTTTGTAGATTGCTTCAGTTCTCTCCTTTCCCATCAGTGAGAACTACTTTCTTTTTGTCAGTTTTCGGTCAGACTTGAAGGTATTAGTGGATTTTATCCCTGTCAGTCTTTTGACAGTAGAGTTAAGTTGGTTAGGTTGTGTGAAGGTGTCGGGAGGGAGAATTGCAGCAGTGATTTAGAACAGTGGCTTTCAGGCTTTTTGACAGTGACTCATGGTAAGAGATGGATTTTACATCATGATTACATACCTGCCCATAGGTATATGTGTGGATGTATGAATGTGTGTGCACATGCTTTATTTATCAAATAGTGCTTACATTTACTACCTGGGACATATTCTTTTCTATCTTTTTTTATCGTGATAAAATATACATAACACTTACCACTTTAACCATTTCCTAAAATTTATTTTTGAGGGAGAGAGAAGGGGAGGTGGTGGACAGAGGATCCAAAACAGGCTCTTCTTCATTGACAGCAGCGAGCTGGATGTGGGGCTTGAACTCAAAAACTGTGAGGCCAAGTGAGCCACCCAGGCATCCCCCGTTTTAACCATTTTTAAATGTCATTTCTGTGGCATTGAGTACATTCACATTATTGTGCAACCAATCACTACCGTCCATTTATAGAACTTTTTTAGTCCATCTTATATCATATGTAAAAATGCTGTTTTTTCCACTACTGGATTGATTTAAAGTTTTAAAAATCATGATCTACATTTTGATCAGCCCTGATTTATATATTTTAATCTTCTTGATATAAAATATCCTAGTATTTTGCTGTCATATTATCCATGGCTGCCTTCCTTTTAACTTGACTTCCAAACTTCCAAGCCTCTTCCTCTTTGTTTCTTCTTCTTTTTTTTTTTTTAAGCTTAGAATTTGTTCCTTTTGTGTAAAGACAAGATCATGACATGGGTTGGATGGTGTGATTAGAAAACTTTCTTTGTGTCCGTTTTCTGAAAATGTAGGTTCTGGAATTCTTTCTAAGAATTCTGTTAAGTGTAATATCCTGTAATATGTAAATGTGTCACCTACTTACCTAGTATTCACTTACCTTTGCTGCATAATTGGGAATTTTTTTTTTAAAGTTGATTAACTTTGAGAAAGGAAAAAGCTCAGGAGGGTCAGAGAGAGAGGTAGTGGGCTCTGTGCTGCCAGTGCAAAGCCCAACGTGGGGCTTGATCTCCCAAATCATGAGATCATGACCTGAGCCGAGAATAAGAGTCGGACGCTTACCTGACTGAGCCACCCAAGTGCCCCTGGAAATTTTTATTGAAAATTCTAATACCTCCAAAGCTCCTATAACGTCTTGCTGTAGTTACAGTAGACCTTTTGCTTTAGAATACATTTAGATTTACAGAAAAACGGTAAAGATGGTACAGAGTGTTCCTGTATACCCCTCACGCAGTTTATCCCACAGCTAACATCTTCCATTACAGTGGCACATTTGTCACAACTGAGAAACCAACTTTGGTACATTACCGTGAACTACACTCCACATTCTTTGAACTTCACTAGTTTTTCCCTGGGGTCGTTTTTCTGTCCAGGATCCCATTCAGGATATTACTTTTAGTTGTCATATCTCCTTGGGGCCTCTTGACTGTGACAGTTTGTTAGACTTTCCTTGTTTTTGAAATCTTTTTTTTTTTTAATGTTTTATTTATTTCTAGGAGAGAGAGAGAAACAGCGTGAGCAGGGTAGGGTCAGAGAGAGAGGGAGTCACAGACTCTGAAACAGGCTCCAGGCTCTGAGCTGGC
Source organism: Proteles cristata cristata (assembly GCA_017311185.1). Lineage (NCBI taxonomy): Eukaryota > Metazoa > Chordata > Mammalia > Carnivora > Hyaenidae > Proteles > Proteles cristata. The sequence continues at coordinate 1,992,322 of JAESUZ010004142.1, read as the reverse complement.
AGTCAGCACAGAGCCCGATGCGGGGCTCGAACCCACGAACCGCGAGATCATGACCTAAGCGAAAGTCAGACGCTTAACCGACTAAGCCACCCAGGCGCCCCACCTTGTTTTTGAAATCTTAACAGTTTGGAGGAGTACTGCTCAGGTATTTTGTAAAATATCCCTCCGTTTGGGGTTGCCTAATGTTTTTCCTCCTGGTTAGACTAGGGTTATGGGTTTTGGGGAGGAAGGCCACAGATATAAATTGGTATTCTCATCACATATTGAGGATATCTGCTATCAGCATGGCTTATCACTTTGATGTTGACTTTACTCACCTGGCTGACTCTTTTTTCCCTTCTTTCCATGATATACTCTTTGGAAATAAGTCATTAAATGGAAATAAGCTCCACCTGCATAAATTATTTGGCATTATTTTCTATGGGAAATTTATTTTGTCTCATTTATTCAGTCATTTATATCAGTATGGACTTAAGGGTATTAGTTTATACTTGGAGTTATAATCTAATATTTGATTTGCTCTGCTAGTTTAATGTCCTTTATCCTAAATCTTATTTATGAAGTTATTACTACCTCTTTACATGTTTTTCAAACATCTTTGTGATTTTCATTTTAAATACTACCCCACAAGGCCAACTCTCAATGATATTAAGTTGAACTTGAAGTCAGTCGAGTCAGTGCTTATGAATTCTACAACACGAAGGCCTCGTCTCTGAGATCACCCACATAAAAGAGCACCTTGGGACTCGAGAGAGATTTGACCATAAAATAGAGTCTCAAGGATGTCCCAAGAAAAGTGTAGGTGGCACTAACATCTGTCCCTGGTGAGCATCTAGATAGGAGGAGGGCTCTGTGTCTTACTCTCCAGATGGCCTGGGGCGGGGCCTGAAGCCGACCACCATTAATCCTGGGGCGGAGGGTTCTGGGGTAGCCAGCCTGTGATCTAAAATGGTTCGGGAAAACTTTCAGGGAAATTGGCCTCACTGAAGATTTTGTTTGTATTAACTTGACTTAATCTTCTATGAATGCTATGTAATTGTATTTGGTTGAAAGCCAGAAAAGCAATATTTGAAAGACTTTCTTGCCTCTTGCCCTGTGTCCCCATTTTTCTCCTGGGTGTTCTCAAATATCAACAGTAATCAGTTTCTTTGCTGAGAGAGAGAGGTTGCGGTTGGATTCAGCGATGAGAGCAAGTGAGAGTGGACTTCGGCTCTTGCTGGAATTAAATGCTCTCTGGGAAGCTTGTCTGGCTCTGCAGATAACTCCCGTAAGCCTTGTTGAGGTACATTTGTTAGAATGTGAAAAGTATGAGCATCACCAAGGTGAATAGTATGGTACATCGGCTTCTAAAAATGCTTATATAAAAATGATCAGTACTGACTGGTCAGGTACAGCGTCTGTGGAAGTTGTCATTGTGTTGTGTGATTTTAATGTGCTTTTATGTGATCAGTAATAACATCAAAATATGTTCTCCTGAAGCAGTTTGCATCAGTTAAAGGCAGGTCCTCAAAGTCAGAACATGCAGAAAGTCTTGTTAACCTTTCAGCAACATACTGAAAGATATAATTGCAGACAAAATGACTTAATCGTTAGGGAGACTTCTTTTGGCAGTCTAGGGCATTTCAGACTCCCCACAGGGAATGGAGCTGCTTTTCACTTTTCTTTGTTCTCCTTTAGAAGTTTAAAGCTGTGTTTCCAGCACAACCCCAGATTTCCTCTCCTGTTGACGGGATCATAGCTTTTTAACCTTTGTGTGCCCCCTCAGGGTTCCCTTGTGGACATGTTTCCCTTTCCCTCTGCCGTTTTGCCAGGTGATCTCACCTGTTCTCTTGGGTCTTTAGAAAGAACTTGCACTTAGATTGTACCTTTGAGCCAGGGGTCTCATCTGCCCACTTGCTCACAGAGAGCTCCCCTTAGCTTTCAGGTGCTGCTAACCTAGTGTGTCTGGAACTGAGCTCTTGGGCTCGGGTCCCTCTCCGCTCCCCCTCCCCCCCCCCACCCCGTGCTGCACTACGCGTTCATTTGCATAAGCCAGAAACCGGGATGCCCCCCTCCCCCCCGCCCCGACTCCTTCCTACTCCCCACCCTGGTAGATGACCAGGTATGGCTGGATCTTTTTCAGATTTTATAGCTACTCAGGTCTGTTCTTCGTCTTCCTCCCTGTGTAATGTGTCTAAGTCATACATCCTTTCCTACCATTCCTCCTCCAAACAACCTCAGCTTCGCGATGAAGTGCGGGTTGGCTGAGCATGGCGTGGGAGGCCTTTTGTTATCTAGGTCCTGCTCACCTCTTCAGTCTTGCTGCCCCTGCTTCTCACTTCCCCTCCTGCACTTGGGCTCATGCTCTCTGTCTTTTCTCTGGCTAACCCGCCCACCTGACCGACTCCACGTGGCACACCATGGCACTTCTCCTAGCACAGGGCGCATCCCTGTTTGAAAATCGCCTGTCCCAGGATTGTCCTCAGTCTCATTCGACTGATTCCTCAGCACCTAACCTCCTACCTAGCACTTAGGTGAAGACCTGCCAAATGAAGGGTCTTCATAGATTCAAGCTCCTATTTTTAAATTTAAGTCTTTTAAATTGATTGCTTGTAATGTTCCACATGTTCTTCATATCCAAGCCCACACATTATATTTGCCATTGAAATCCAAGGACTGGTATTAGTAGTAGAGGTTGTGGTTTTTAAGTTAGGTTATTGCAGTTGGTGTGTTTTTAAAGAGAATGGGTGATTAGCTTTATCTCTCTGTGCCCTGTGGCACCTTCTACAGGGTCATGTGGGCCCTGGGAGGGTTGTGGAATGAATGCATTCAGTCATGGTCTTCATGGCCATCACAGTGTAAAGTGAATTTTCTTTGACTGTAACAGATCTCATAAGTTAGCTATCCTTAGAATACAAACTTTTAAACAGGGTTCTTGGTTTATATTAAAATTGTTTGCAAGCCACAAAACCCTTTTTTTCATGTTTTTTTAGGTTTTGAAATTTTTGCAAAACTTCTGAGACTTAATTATGTAATTACTTAGCCCTCAACTGGAATTGATTAGAAAAATCGCATAATAGGATCCTAATTCTGATTTTCATTGAAATTATTACTTCTCCTAAAAAATTATTACTTCCCCTGGATTTATCTTTTTACAGACTCCAGAGTGATCAGGCTTGTGCTAATTTATATCTTTATATTTAAAAAGATATTTGAACCAATTTTAATAATTCCAGGTATATTTTGAAGAGTTAATCTAGAATAAAAATAAGCAAAACATTTCATTAATGTTCACATTCCTGAAACAATAAAGTGGAATTAAAGTCTGGAGAGCCTGGATATGGACTGTAAACATGGCATATCCAGTGCTGGAAACTTGGTGTTCATTCTTCATACTCTAGGCTAAGGATTGTCTTTAGGAGAAGTGCCTTGATTCAGCACTCAAAGTCTGACTCTTGACTGGCTTCATTCCACATGCCACTGGTTGACTTGTCTGATTATTGCTACTCGTCATAAACATTTAACAGTAAAGTAACTCTGTGGAGTCTGTTCAGTGAGGTGTGCATCCTGGAGCTAGGCAGATTCAACAGCCCAGGAAGATGTGCTTATGGAAATGACAATGTGGTTACTAAAAAGTACATAGGAGATTTGTAAGGGGCTTACTTCAGGCCAGAGCGAAGGTCCACTGTGAGCAAGAGAGAGACTTGAGTGTTTTGCCATTGGGAACTCAACTTCTTCTTCTTCTTCTTTTTTTTTTTTTTTTTACAAATAGTTTATTGTCAAATTAGTTTCCACATAACACTCAGAGCTCATCCCCACAAGTGCCCTCCTCCATGCCCATCCCTCCTCCCCCCTCACATCCATCAGTCCTCAGTTTTTGTCAGCATTCAAGAGTCTCTCATGGTTTGCCTCTCTCCCTTTCCCCCAGCATTTCCCCCCTTCTTACTTCTATCTTCAAGAAAACTTATAGCAACATAATTAGAGATGAGCTGACACTGTGATGGTCTTGGGCTTCTTTTATGTAGGGAGAATTGTGCTCTGGGTTGCTCTTTACTCATCATGATAGGGTGATGAAAAATAAAAGTCCTTTTTAGATGGATCCCAGTATACTAGCAGCAATATTGATTAATTCTATGAAGGCATCCTGGATGTGTTGTAACACCAAAGTTCTTATTGCTTAAGAGGCGGCAGAGCCTAGGGCTTCAAGGTTCAGAAAAGATATATAATTTCCCAAGGCAGTATTCTCTGTCTAGGAACACAAGTGTTAAGATATGGGGTCTCCCAGGAGCTTGTTACTCTTAATTTTAAATGAATTGTCATCAGATTATTCATTTGTTGTTACAGTCTTCCACATGTGAAATATGACTCTAGAGTAATAGTGATTTCCACCCCTCTTGCAATAAATGTAACAAAAGAATGTTGCTGCTTCACAAATAATTAACTGGGAGATAGTCTGGAGAGATAGTCTGGATGGTATTTCATAGATGTTGTGCTCAATAAAGATGTTTTTTGGAACCATTGTTTTTGAATTGCCTTTGCAACTAATTTATAAATGATACAAGGAAAGTCTTCCTTGTTTATTGTAGTCTTTCCCAATATTTTCCCCCAAGTAGTGGAGCTATAGTTTTTAAAAGTTTGCTATGAACATGAAAATTCTTTGAAATTAAAAAAAATTTAATTTATTGAGAATTTGAATTATTTAATTTTTTATTTGAAGTTATTTAAAAATACTCACTGATTGTTCCTTTTTTCCCCCAAAAAATCTTTTAGTAAAATGTGTGTTTCAGGAAGATGGCCATATTTACCTCATGGCATTATTTTCTCTACTACACACATACATATTCCAGTTTAAGAAACATGGTTTTAGTGCCATGCTTTTTCCCACACGCCAATTCCTTTTGTTTTTACCCAGTTTGTTCATATATTTCAATCAAAAGACTTGGCTCTGGATGGCATGTGGTTGTTGGGCTAAACCTAAACTCATCTATTAATAAACTCTAGGGACTACACCAAATTAAAAAACTTTTGCCCAGCAAAGAAGAACCATGACTAAAACAAAAAGGCACAACCTATGAAATGGGAGAAGATATTTGCAAATAATATATCTAATAAAGGGTTAGTATCCAAAATGTATAAAGAACTTATATAACCCAATGCCTCCAAAATGGATAATACAATAAAAAATGGGCAGAAGACATGAACATACGTTTCTCCAAAGATATACAGATGACCAACAGACATATGAAAAGATGCTGGACATCTGTCATCATCAGGAAAATGCACACCCAAACCATAATAGGATCCACCTCACACCTGTCAGAATGGCTGAAATAAAAAACACAAGAAACAAGTGTTGGTAAGAATGTGGAGAAAAAGGAACCCTCATGCACTGTTGACGGGAATGCAAACTAGTACACCCACTGTGGAAGACAATGTGAAGGTTCCTCAAAAAATTAAAGTTAGAAATACTGTATGATCCAGTAATTTTAGTACTGGAATTTTTACCAAGAAAGTGAAAATACTAATTTGAAAAGATATATACATCCCTGTGTTTGTTGCATTGTTCTTTACAATAGCCAGGATATGGAAGCAACCCAAGTGTCCATTGATAAATGAATGGATAAAGAAGAGGTGGTAGACACATACAGTGGAATATTTTGCAGCCATAAAAAAAGAGTGGACTCTTTCCACATGTGACAGCATGGAAGACCCTAGAAGGTATTATGTTAAGTGAAAGAAATCAAACAGAGAAGGACAATGCCATATGATTTCTCTTACACATGGAATCTAAAAAACAAGAAAACTAGACTCTTAGCTACAAGGAACAAACTGGTGGTTGTCAAAGGAGAGGTGGGGGGGAGGAGTCAAATAGGTGAAAGGGATTAAGAGGTACAAACTTCCAGTGATAAAAGAAGACATGGAGATGAAAACTATAGCATAAGAAATAAAGTCAATAATATTGTGATAATATTGTATGATGACAGGTGGTGACTATACTTATAGTGAGGAGCCCTGGGTCATGTACAGAATGTCGAGTCACTGTGTTGTACCTCTGAAATTACTATAATATATGCCAACTATACTTCAGCAATTTTTTAAACTTCAAAAAATACTAATGCCCCACCCCCCCAAAACTGCACAACTTCTGTAGGAAAGATGATACTGTGAAATATCCAAAGAAACTCATTGCTGCATTTGAGGTAGTTCCCAGAGAATAGCATCAGTAAAAGCAGAGACATTGTGTGTGGCCTCTTACATTGACCATTGTGAAGAAGTACATAGTAAAAAATTCATATTGATGTTATGCCTTGTACATTGTTGACTTTTAGGGTTGTACTGCTTTGTGGATGTTGGACTCCTTTAGCTGCTACTAAATTACCGATAATAGGTAAAGTCCAGTTTGAATAAGAATCCAGTGTCCCAGTGGATTGCTATGGCAGATGTATGGAGTATGAAGTCTTGGTGAGGTAATTCCTCTGGGATCATGATTGGTCCATCTCTTAAAATCAGGCCATGCTAATCCAGTCAATCCATTAAAAATTAGATTGAAGTAGTTGCCTGTATTATACTTCATAGTTTACGAAGCATTTTTACATGCATTGTCCTTAGGTAGCCAGAGATTCTCATTCTGTAGATGAGGAAACAGGTTCAAAAGATAAAACAGTTTAAGATTATAGAGCTGTGAAGGGGCAGAGTAGGCATACGGTCTGACGTGTCCTCTCTCTAGATCTACTTGTTGTCTACCTTTTATCTAAAGTGATATGCAAAATGGAAAAACATTTTCCCAATTAGCCTGCTCTCTGTAGAGAGAGACCAAATCTAAGATTGGTATGTGGAAGCAACTGAATTCTTCAGTATGAATTCTGAATATTTTGGTATGCTATGGTTTCTAGCAAGCCCCTGAAAAAAATGAGCATGCCTTTGTAAGAAAGACCCAGAGCTGGCACTTCAGTACAGTAACACTTCACTGTGTCCTAGAGAGCTTCTTTCATTTTCTGTTCTGTTCCAAGTGTTGCTTGTTCCCTGATACTCAGTTACTACATAGCTTTTATTTTATTTTATTTTATTTTATTTTATTTTATTTTATTTTATTTTATTTTATTTTATTATTTTATTTTATTTTTTAAATTTAATTTTATTTTACCTACTTCAAAACTTACTAAAAGCAATTTTGCCCAGTTAAATCCATTAACACCCAACTCTTAAAGATAAAAGTTGGGTACTTTTATATGGTACGAATCGTTGTAGTTTTAGATTTATTTTTTTCTTTTCTAGTTTATTGTCAAATTGGTTTTCCGTATAATACCCAGTGCTCATCCCAACAAGTTCCCCGTTCCCCTCACTTCTCCCCCCATCAGCCCTCAATTTGTTCTCAGTATTTAAGAGTCTCTCATGGTTTGCCTGCCTCCCTCCCTCTCCCCAACTATGTTTTCCCTTCCCCATGGTCCTCTGTTAAGTTTCTCCTGTTCCACTTGTGAGTGAAAACATATGGTATCTGTCCTTCTCTGCCTGACTTATTTCACTCAACATTAACACCCTCAAGCTCCATCCACGTTGCTACACATGGCCAGGTTTCCTTCTTTCTCATTGCCATGTAGTATTCCATCGTATAGATAAACCACATCTTCTTGATCCATTCATCAGTGTGGACATTTAGGTTCTTTCCATGATCTAGCTATTGTTGAAAGTGCTGCTAGGTTGCATAGCTTTTAATGAAATAATTGGAAAATCTAACTCTGGAATTTTAGGATTACTTTGTGGAACGCATACCACTGTAATGTGTCCTCAGAGGTGGTCTTTAGTTCTTGGATGGACATTTTATCCTGTTTGCTTTGCTTTGCGATTAGATATTTTCAGCTTCAAGTAACAGAAAACTCTGACTCAACCAGTTCAAACAATGAAGGACGTATTATGTCACCTAACAAGAAGCCCGGAGGCTGGGTGGTTCTGGGCTGTTTTACTCATCGGGTGAGCGTCGTCCAGGCAGCCGGGTTCTTCCAGCCCTCTGATCAGTGGGCTCACTGCGCTGCCGCCCTCCCATCAAGGCTGCAGGAGGACTGAGGCCTCACTGCCTGTGTCCTCCCACTGGAACAACCAAAGGCAGATTAAAAGAACCTTCATCCTGTGTCTCTTTCTCAGGAGCGCCCCTCAGCGCACCTCCCCTTACATCTCCCGGGTCAAAAAGGGTCCACAGTCACCTGAAATTACTCCTGGCTTGGGGAGTGATGGGACTACCCAGTTTGCTTTGCAGCGGAGTTTACCCAGCCCCAGGGAGTGGCGCTTTCTGACCACCTTGAGGCTGTGCTTGCGATGGGGAAGGGGATGGTGGGAAGACCAGCAGCAGTGTGTACTGCGCCCAGCTCAGGGCTTGTTCTGAGCGAGGAAGGAAGAGTCTAGGGCAGTGTTTCTCACAAGAGTAGTCCTGGGACTAGCAGAATCCGCGCCGCCTGGGAACCTGTTAGACCAGTTCTCGGAGCCCACTCCAGGCCTCCTGAATCAGAAGCTCCAGGGGAGGGGCCTCTAATCTGTTTTAACAAGCCCTCCAGGTGATTCTGGTGCATGCTCAAGTTTGAGAGCCATTGGTCCAGGGTAAGCGTTTGAGGAAGAACGTGTCAAAATCCACTTTGGTTGAAGGTTAAATAATTAACAGCAGAAATGGTCTTGTTGGTAAGACATTGGGTTGGAAGTTGGGAGACAGTGGTTTTTTTTTTTTCTTCTCTTCTAGCACTGCTCACTGTCACTGGCCCAAGAGTTTAGCAAACTTAGAAGATACACATATTCTTTTCAGATGGTATCAGGTTTCAGCCAGTTGCTCCAATTTTTCTACAAGAATTCTGTCATGGTTATGGGGCTAAGGGTGGAGTTCGAGGTTGAGCTTTAGTGCCTACTCGTTGGGAGTCTACCATGGCCTGGCATGCCTGGTAAACAGGGGGGTTAGGCCACTGCAGGTCAGCTTCCAGGGGAGAACTGAGGAACTTTCTCGGGGATAATTCATTCATTATAAGGGAAGTGAGTCTGGCAGAAAACTTTGGCCCAGTAACAGAAAGTCTCAGTTATTGGATGGGAGTGGCCAGTCACAGTACAGGGTGGTATGTGTACTCAGATCTGCCTCCTGGCCCAGTTCCCTCTGGGCACGTGGCTGTGTGTGTGAGAGAGTGAGAGTGTGTGAGTCTGTAGTGGAGGGGGTGTGTGTGTTGGGGCGTGAGGAAGGATATTACTTAAGTAAAAACTGAAAGAAGTGTTCTAAAAATTCTGTGAGAAACTGGGGTGGGCGGAAGCAGAACAGGCGCCGCCCACAGGGAAGGGAACTTCCCCATCCTGCCTGGACGCCCCCCACCCCCACTTAGGTCACGGAGACTTGGACAGGAGCAGGATGGTGCTCAGAGGCAGGGTGGGAACTGGAAAGAAGGAAGAAAGTCAGGACTAGGGCCCAGGTAGCTTAGTCTGTCATGTGACACTTTAAGAATGAGGAGCTTCCCCAACCAAACCACAGACTGGGGATTCCCTACAGCTCTTTGATGGTGCAGTGGGAGTATTTGCCGGCTGAGGGGGCAGGATGGAGAAATGCAAGAGGAAGAAACCCAGGTTCAAGTGCAGTGTACTCGCTTTTCCTAGGGCTGCCATTACAAAGTACCACAAACCGGGTGGCTTAAAACAACAGTGTATTCTCTCTCACCTCTGGAGGCTGGAAGTCTGAAAGCACGGTGTCAGCAGGACCACATTCCCTCTGAAACCTGTGGGAGACTCTTCCTTGCCTCTTTGCCTCTGCTGGTTTGCTGGTAACCTTTGGTCTTCCTTGGCTCGCAGCTACATCATTCTAGTCTCTGCCCTTGTTATCACACAACATTCTCCCTGTAGCTCTCCACATCTTCACGTGGCCCTCTTCTTAGAGGGACACCAGTTGAATTATGCGAAGGACCCACTCTCCTCTGTTATGGCCTGATCCTAAGTAATTGTGTCTGCAAGGTCCTTTTTCCAAAGAAGGTCACATTCTGAGGTACAGGGGGCTAGGGATTCAGTATATCATTTTCTACCTTTAATAACTCTATGTTATTTGCACATGATCATAAGCATTGTGAACAAGTATTTTCTGATTTTATTTGTTTTTTGTGGGAAATAAGTGGGAAGATGGACAAGTGTTTCAGTACATACTAAGTCTTAACAGACCGGCAAAGCCTTGAAATTGAATCACACTCCTTAGAATAGAATTCAGATAAATGCAGTTACTAAGATTGTGGCCATGTTCACAGTATTGTGTCTGTGTGTGTAAGTGCCTTAAACTTGTTTCCTTACCAGCTAAACTTAACAGATGAGTTCTTATGGGTTTCCTCACAAGCTGCAGCAGATCCCGGTGAGTCGTTTATTGGTTTGGTAGGAGAATCCTTTTGCTGTTTCCTGGAAATGCTTACATCAGGATTAGCCCCTTTGTGCCTCCATGTATTTTAACTGCAATTAGCCAGGTGTCTAATAGTGTTCACCATAAGAGTAGCTCTGTTATTGTGAACTTTTTAAATCTCCCATCAATCTGCTTTCAGGTGGATGAATGTCACATCCAAATTGCCTGTTAGTTTGACTTTCATGTAACTTAATTAGCAGATTCATGTTTTGGGAAAGCCTGATCTGTGATCTTGAAATTGGTTACGGTTGGTGTAATTTGTGCATAATTGGGCGCCTTCACGGTGACTCCGCCAGTCCTTAGAGGGCTGGGATGGTTTGTGGTTGGAATGGGAGAGAAGGAGAAAGCATTGGTTCCCGATGCCTTAATCTTTTAATCCATTTAACCTGGGTTGTCAGTTCAGGCTTCGTTTTAATTTGAAAGTGTGCGTAGGTAGTTGGGAAGGGGTTTCATTAACTCACCACATTTAGACCATAATTAAGGGAGGAAGGTTATCCCTAATTGCTTAAATTTCTTAAAGGCCCATTAAAGTTATGTTGCTTCTCATTGGAAACTGAAATTCATGATTTAAAAAAAAATGAGGCTAAAACCAAACCAAATAAGCAGGACAAAACCATGCCCCAGTTCAGAGATGTTTCGTGGGCATGGTCCTCAGGAGTTCTGAAATGTATTTGTGGCACATGGGATAGGGTTTATGGACACATTGATACCAAGTAACCTGGTTTCTTGCTGAGTTCAAGGTGTGTCACTTGAACGCACATTATTTATGTTTTCGTTTTATTTCTGCTTTAGAATTGGGGATAAATGGGGAAACTGGCGAAGGGGATGCTCCAGGAGACCTACACACCTGTGATACTGACTAATAAAAGAGGAGGAGGAGTAGACAGGAAGTAAGTGGAACAGGAAACTGGTAAAGAAAGGGAGAATCTACAGTCTGGATGGCAGGCATTATTGTCTACACCCATCTTTAGGGATTTTGATCAGGTAGATGGTGATTATAGTGTTAATCCCATGAAATTAAGTCACCACTGTTTTGTATTATTTTCTCAGTCCACGTCAGTTTTCTGTCACTGTAATCATTCAGGTGATTGGTGAAAATCATTTTTACTCCTGCAAGTCTTTTTAGGGACAACTTGAATTAGTCATTTTATTCCAATTTGTATGGTTTGTGCATTTATTTTTTTAACATAATACTTTTTTTAAAGTTTAAGTAATTTCTACACCTAGCATGGGGCTCAAACTCAAGACCCTGAGATCAAGAATAACATGCTGTTCTGACTGAGCCAGCCAGGCACCCCAACATAGTACTTTTTTTTCTTAAGGTTTCTTTGGTTTTCCAAGTAAAGACTTTTAGTATCCAAAGGTATTTAAGCTATTACAATATTAGTTTTCTACATTTATATAACTTTTGGAGTATTTTTCTTGTAACGTCTAGTTTGGGATATATTTGGCAGCACTCTGCACATGTAATTTCTGGCATAAAATAGAAACCTGATTAAGAGACTTGAACATACTTATTATAGCAAATAAACTAAATCTTTAGTTTTTAATTACTTTTTAATGTTTTTATTTCTAGTATTTTTTTTTAGTTTATTTTTTGAGAGAGAGAGAGAGAGAGAGAGAATCTCAAGCAGGTTCTGCACTGTCAGCACAGAGCCCAACCAGGGCTTGATCTCACAAACTGTGATATCATAACCTGAGCCAGAATCAAGTCAGGCACTTAACCAACTGAGCCACAGCTGGGCGCCCCTAGCTTTTAATTTTTATATACATCGAAAACCCTAAAATTTTCATAGAAATCAAAGCCCTGTTCTGGCCTTCATGGAGGGGGGCTATGAGGGACAGGCTAAGGTGAGCATTTTACATCATGCACAGGGAGTTGCCAGGCTGCACCCGGAGCCACATCCTTCCCAGAGGGGGGCGTCTTACTCACTTTTGTACAAAAGCCCCGTATGGGAAAGTCCTGAATTGAACTCTGCTTGCTACGGTTTCATTATACTGAGCATGTATTCCTTTTGTAGCCGAAAAACTTCATTCAGAAACTAAAATGCTGATTGTGAAAACTAAGTATGCTCTCACAGACTGGGTTTTCTCTGCAGTTGCTAACATACCACACTTTTTAGTTTAAAGCACATGGCTGTGTGTGCTCCTTTGCTCCGCATAAGCTCGTAGAACGGATCTCATCTGGAAAACGGGGATAATGAAACCAAGATTCTGGGTGTAGAAACATTTATTGAACATTGAACATTTCAGGTTATTTTTAGAAGTTCTAGTTTACTTAATTCTTCAGAACCTCCAGAGAGAAAATAGGCTTATCTCTGTTTTACCGTGACTCTTGAGAACCTGCCTCTTAAAGTTTCCGTTCTTGCGGCCGGTAAGAGGTGTTGGGGCTGAGACTGTAGTCCAGGGATCATACCACCAGACTTTGAATTTCTCACATTCACACACAGGCGTGATGTCAGTTGAAATGATTAGAAAATTCTCACTTGCTTTCATTTCTTCCTTTATTTTCTCTCTATTCCAAGTAGAACAAGGAAAACAAGATAGAATGGTACCATGTAGTTACCTATATTGAAATGTTAATTCATGTAAGTTGGAAAAAGGCAGTATGGAGTGCTACAAACTTTGACCTAAAAGATGATTAAAAAGAACAGTTTTTATAAAAATACATAATTTAGCCTAAGGAGGCTGATGAAAACGTCCATGATGATGGTAGCTTATAATTAACATGTTGATTTGATTGTAGAGACATCTTAATAATTAAGTGTCTAGTACTAAAATATTTTCCTCTGGAGTTAACCCTGGATTAAGAATAGAGGGAGCTTGTTGAACATTTGAATTTTTTCTCAACCTTGTCCAGATCATTACAGTTTCCAAATTAATGATGCTTCAACTGAAGAGCTCCTCAACAACTATTTTGAATCTATATTACATAAGAAATATGCTCATAACTTTACTTAAATCATTGAGTCTCAAGGTTGTGCATAACATATCTCAAAGTTACCAAATTGGACCTAACAAAGACAAATATTCTGCTGTAATCACTGACTAAAAGGCAATATGCTGGTAATAGAGACTGGCATTGCATAGTTACTAGAAAGTCCCTGATGCATACAGGTTCACTAGTAGGTTACAAACACAGCTCTACTCTTAAGGAATGTATAGTTTTAAGAATATACATGACTTTGGCGACACATGAAGCTATGTGTGTTTATGAGATGAGTTTTTAGTTCATCTTTTTTTGTTTTTAATTTTTAAATGTTTTATTTATTTTTGAGACAGAGAGAGAGAGAGAGAGAGACAGCATGAGAGGGGGAGGGGCAGAGAAAGAGAGGGAGACGCAGAATCCGTAGCAGGCTCCAGGCTCTGAGCTGTCAGCACAGAGCCCGATGCGGGGCTCGAACCCATGAACATGAGATGGTGACCTGAGCTGAAGTTGGAGGCTTAACTGACTGAGCCACTCAGACGCCCCTAGTTGATCTCTTTTTACCTGCATCTTTTCTAGCTTCATATAATGTTGGGTTACGGCTGGGGGCAACACGGAAAAGAACAGAAGAGAATGTGGGACAGGGCTGGGTAATGGAAGAGCAGTGGGGGTCGGGGATGGCGGGCAGCAGTCAGAGGTTAGGAGGAGACAGGTGGAGAGAGTAGGAACAGGAAGTTAAAGAAATGGGCCAAGGTCAGGAACCTGAGGTGGTTGTGGGCAGGGCTGTGAAATAAGATGGTGAGGTACAGGTGGATAAGGTAATGTTTAGGGTGGGGTAGGGAATTTTTTCCTGCCTCAAGGCATGATATTTGGGGGCTGAATGATGTGCTTGAAGCCAGACCACCGTGATTTAAATATGACTTCCTACTTAATAGCTGGCCACTTCTGGCAAGTTGCCAAAACTCTCTGTGTCTTGATTTCCCTTCTTTAAAACATGGGTATTATTAGCAGTACCTCCTGCAGCGTTTGTTGTAAGAATTGAATAGATGTATGTAAGGTGTTTGGACAGCGCCACGTGTATATATAGGTGCTCCCGTATGACCTGCTGTGAGATTGAAAAGTCTGTCATCATTTTAGTGATGGCTGCCTGGCAGCATCAGGGACACCCTTCCCTGGCTTCCAGGGGAGAATCCTTGTCAGGAATTGTTGCATTTCAGAAGCTGGAACTAGCGTGAGTAAGGCCCTGGGCTTGGGGTGTGAACGCTCTCTCTGTAGCTTACTAGCTGTGTGACTCAAGCCTCTGTTCTCTCATCTGCAAAATTGGGACGATAGTGGCACCTACTTCACAAGACTGTGTGAGGATTAATTAAAAGGGTTACATGTAAAAGATACTCTTAAGGGTGGAAAATGCAGTTGGCAGTGCGTGTATGCTTTAGAGATACTACATTTGTTAAAGAGAGTTTCCTGGGGCACCCGGGTGGCTTAGTTGGTTAAGCGTCCAACTTGGGCTCAGGTCATGATCTTGTGGTTCATAAGTTTGAGCTGTCAGCATGGAGACTGCTTCAGGTGTTACATTCTCCTCTGTGTCTACCCCTCCCCTGCTCTCTCTCTCAAAAATAAACATTTTTTTAAAAAGTTTCCTAAGGAAACAGTAGAATAAGTTCACAAAAATGTGCTTAAAATGATGTCCATCTATTTATATTGGGAAACAATTATAACCCACCTAATTTATATTGGGAAAGAATTAGGAACAACTTATATGTCCAACAATATATCTGGGTACGTAATGGTATAGTAAAGTATTTGAGAAAGATGTTCATGATACTAAATTTTTTGATAGAAAAAAGTGATGGACAGATGTTAACTAGACTTAATGTGGTTATCATTATGCAATGTGTGTAAATATTGAATCATTTTTATTGTCCACCTGAAACTAATATAATGTCAAATGTCAATTTTACCTCAATGAAAAAAAAATCTTTTAATGAAAGGTACTAAAGTTGACCGAGTCTGTGCAGGCTCTGTGGTAGAGTTCCCCAAATATTGCTTTGTTTTGCCCTTAAAACAGACTGTTCAGAGCATGGAATTAGCTGTACAATACTGCACAAACACGCAGAGTTACTTGGGCGGTCAGGGAGAGTGCCCTTGACAATGTTCATGTTTTCATTTGGTAGTGAAATGTTATTTGTATTTTTAATTTTTTGTTTATTTTTATTTTTTTTAAGTTTATTATAAAGGAGAGAGAGAACAAGTGAGCAGGGGAGGGGTAGAAGGAGAGAAGGAGAGAGAGAGAATCCCAAGCAGGCTACACAGTCAGTGCAGAGCCTGATGTGGGGCTTGAACCCATGAACTGTGAGATCATGACCTGAGCCAAAACCAGGAGTCAGATGCTCAACCAACTGAGCCACCCAGGTGCCCCGTGCTATTTTTATTTTTGCTTACTATGCTATAAGGTACATTAAAAAAATAAGACATCTTGAATTAGGGAAACTCACAATAAAGAGGGAAAACAGATAAAGAAATATCTACCTATAATCGTCGATAGACTCCCAAGTGCTGGGAGCCAGCAAAAGCCTCTTCTGCTAAGTTGGTTTCTGTTCACTCGAGGACCTTGCATCATAAGGTAGCCGCACCTAAAAAGTGGAGAGTTGTCTTCTTGGAGGAGTGATTCTGGGGTGTGGAAAGGGACCAGAGGGAAGAGTGGTTGGGTTAACAGGAGTTTGGGATTGTGGAGCTGGAGCTGTCAAAGGGGCTGTAAGAGAGCTGACAGCAATGGGCCGATTAGGGTGATATTCCAGAGCCAGCTCTGAGAGGGGTGCTGGGAGCGCAGTGTGAGGGCGGAATGCTCTGCTGGGTGTTTTTACCTGCTAGTTGCTCAATCCTGGGGAGATGTGAGAGGGTCCTGGGAGACAAGAAGTCGCTACTTAGCGAACAAGTAGGAAACTGTCTCAGCGTGCTAACAGAGTGGCTCCACAGGTCCTTAGGGAGTGGATGTCAGCCCCAGCTGGAGAGGAAGCCTGGAGATGAATTCCTAGAGTGCCAGCAAGGCCTTTGAATGCCAAGCCAGCCTCACTGCAGGGTGGTGTAACTGAAAATCAGAAAGGGGGCTGATTGGAGAGAGTCCCATTCAGAGTGAGAGTATCAAAATAGATTAGGCTATAGGCTTAATGGATAGAAATTCTTTTACAAAGGACCGACTGGTGCTTGCTCAGGCATTACTTCAGAAGACTGCCTAAACTACAGCTTCAAAAAATGAAACACAAGATTTTAAATCACTGCACACTTCATTTAGGAAGAATTTTCTGTGGAAGTGTAGTGTATAAAGGATAAATACAGGCTGCTTTATTTCAGTGGGGATGGGGGACCCACTGGGCCAAAGGGATATTTACCTTTCAAGAACCCCCACCCACTAATCTTATTATTCAGCTGGGGTGGCCATGCATGGTAGGGAAGACTAACCCTAACCCCAAACCCAGAGACACATTTCAGTCTAAGTCAGTCCCCTTTGCATAGATGTGTGTGTAGTGTGACCATGACAGGTGTCATGGTTGTTCCCTCAATTTTGCCAGCAACTAATTTAGGGTTGGATGTTTATGAAGACAGCTTTAAAATTTTTTTAATGTTTATTTTATTTTTGAGAGAGAGTGTGTGCATACATGCATGCATGTGATTGGGGGAGGCGCAGAGAGAGAGGATGAGAGAGAATCTCAAGCAGGCTCCGAGCTGTTAGCACAGAGCCCGACGTGGGGCTTGAGCTCATGAACCACGAGATTGTGACCTGAGTTGGACGCCAAAATCAAGAGTTGGACGCTTAACCAACTGAGCCACCCAGGCACCCCTCTGAAGACAGTTTTGAAGGTACTGTTGCTTGAGGACTTAGGGGAAAGTTTTCCTCACCTCAGTACCAGTGAGCATGTGATGCTGAGGGGATGGCAAGGTGGGATGTCACAACTGAGATGACATCATGGAGCTCCTGGCCCAACCTTCCTTGGAACCGTCTAGGACTTTGAGTCATGGGAGTCACGTGAGAGAACTCTTCTCACTTACCTTGTTTAGAGGTAGGCCTCACACTGCGTGAAGCTGAAAACATCCGGTTACACCTGTGTTTTAGGCACTCCTCTGGCCCCTGAGAGAGATCTGTGTCTCTAACCCAGTTTAAAGCTTTTTGCTCCATAGAATCTTCCACTTTGAGAATTAATGTCACTAAATTAGGTCTCATATGTTACTCATATTTTTAAAGACATATATTTTTAAGTTTATTTATTTATTTAGAAAGAGAGAGAGTGAACAGGGGAGGAGCAGAGAGAGAAGGGGGGAGAGAGAACCCCAAGCAGGCTCTGCTCTGTCAACACAGAGTCTGACATTGGGCTTGATCCTACCAACTGTGAGATCATGATCTGAGCCAAAACCAAGAGTCAGACACTTAACTGACTGAGCCGCCCAGACGCTCCAAGACATATCTTAAATACTCTCAGGCAGAGTATTTTCCACATCATAGTCAAATCACCTGTCTGTTGGAGCTGCTTTTTCCCATTTTGGAAAAGGAAGTTGTTTTGTGTGTTGGACACACAGATTTGAAATTAGCATGTGGTGACATGTATACCATACACATACCACAACCAAATTGAAGCATACAAACCGCACATACAATATATTCATAGCAGACACATCAAACACTCTTCGCACACTTTCACTCCACACAGAGCACATACGCACCCACCATGCGTAGACAGTAAACATACTCCACAAATAAACCAGCTCTTCTTGTTGTGGATTGTTACTCTATTCTTGCTACTCTTTACTGTATTATCTGTTTCCCTAGGTACAGAAATACTGAAATCTTTTTTCTTTCTCTTATGAAACACTTCAAAAATAACGATAACTTGAAAGAACTGCGCAATGAACACTTAGATACACGTCTCCTAGATTCAGCTTCCACTGGCATCCTTCGAGCTTTTGATAGCAGGGGCCAGTGTTGAGGCATTTTGAAGTTTTTGGCTAAATAAAGAAAGGTTATGTTGCTTTCTTTTTTTATTTTGTCGGATTTAAGGCACAGCTCCTTTTCCGTCTGCCTGCCATTCTCTTGAGTTTATGTAAGTTTGAGGAGGCGGGTGGGAGAAGATGTAGGAGGATGGAAAAATGAGCATCTTGCTTTATTCACGGACGTTCTCAGCAGGCCCTGGGTGGAGCCGGGGTGTTGAGGAGTCCTGTGCAGGGGCCCTTCCCCTCCAGCTCTTGATATGCTTTTGCTGCTCCCCAAGAGGATGAGGAGACTGTGAGGGGCCCTTTCCTGCTGGGAACTTTTCCTAAACGTCCACTTTGGGTAGAGACACAGATTGTGGCCGCGGAGCCAAGAAGGGCCGAGGCCAGCCTTCCTTGCTCTCTCGCTCATTTCCGGCTTGCTGTTTAATTTGAAATCTTGGAACATGTGTTTTAGTGAATTGGTTCCTAAAATGTTTTTTGCAGGATTCTGGAATAGAGGCTGTGCATTCTTTAGTATACCATACATGGATAATTGCACTATGTGAGTGCATGTGTGTGTGTGTGTGAGAGAGAGAGATAGAGAGAGAGAATGTGTGTGTGTGTGTGTGAGAGAGAGAGAGAGAGACAGACAGACAGACAGAAGGAGACTGTGTGTGTGTAGTGCATGTTTTTGGGGGTGGGGAGGGAAGTAGAGGGCAAAGATAGTTCCTTTAAACCCTCTCTTCACATGATGCAAAATGTTTTCTCCCTTGGTATTTATGTAGAGTATGGACAGTGAAGGAGTTGAGATACTGACTCTCTGGGTCCCCAGGCTCTTCTCATTAAGCCCTTCTGGGCAAGCCTGGGCCTCCTCCTTTTTCTGTTTCAGTGACTTTGGAAACTAGTTATGGCTGGGAATTGAGAAGTTGCCATTTAGAAGTTTATACAACATATGCAAGAGAGAGTCTGTTCCAAACTTTGCAGTTATATCAACTTTGAGCTTTTCCCAACCTTGCATGGACTAAAGCCCACTGGAATTAAGTGAAATCTCACAGTGCTGCACCGCATAGCCGATTCTGCATTTGTACTATGTATGTAGTGTGTGAGCCTGGACGGCGTGTTGTTTTTTCTTTGAATGCAGTCTTACATAAAGAACTTGGGTAGCCTCTCATTTTCTGAAACCTTTATCTGGCTTATCCTAGACACGACGCATTTTTTTTCTCTTTCTTTTTTAGTATGCAAGGGTGGGTCAGGCCTGGACTCAGTGTTTTGTGACGCCAGGCCTGCACCTTAAATCTTATGAGCAATGGTCCTGGGTAGTCACTTTCCCACAGTTAGTGAGACTCAGATGTCAGGCTCTAGAGCTCAGGCACGTCCTGGGGAGGTTTGGGAGTTGGCCAGCACTCATCTGCCCGTGGCTGCTGACCTGCAGCATCATGCAGAGTGGCTGGGCAAGGCTGTGGTCCATCCTCAGGTATGTCCGTCTGGACAGGAATTCAGCTCTGTCACTGAAGAAATAAATCCTTTGGTGCCCTTCACACTTGATTCATTATTCAGCTTCAGCTAGAACACTTCAGGTGATGGGGGGGGTTCACCCCCTCAGAAATGGACTTTCTGTTTGTGAGCCTGTCTCATTGTTAAGCTGATGTTTATGATTTCACACTTGCCATTCTGCCTTCCGAAGCAACACAGAGCAAGTCTGCTCTCTGCCATTGGGCCCATGGCAGTTCTGCACAGACCTGGACACTGTTAACAGATCTCCTCTCTAGGGTGATTATACCTAAGTATCATTTTCTTACTTCTTCAGGCTAAATCATTCCTCACTTTTTTTCAGTTTTAATGTTAATTTGATCCAAACTTTCTTTTTTTTTTCTTAGTGTAAGTCTGGCCAATATTGGATAAAGTGATTCAGTTGATATCTGAATGGTGCCATATGTAATAAGTTGTTTTTTGTTTTTGTTTGGTTTGTTTTTTTTGGGGTTTTTTTTGGTTTTTTTTTGGTTTGGACTCTGTTTATTTTAATGAGGATTAAGCTTTTATTAGTACTTTATCAGTCTCTTCCCACTGGGACTATGTTGATTTTATGGCCAGATAAAACCAAGAACAAAACAAAACAAAGCGAACTCTTTAAGCCTCTCTCTCTCTCTTTCTCTTTTCCTTTTTTTTTTTTTCATTTTCTTCTTTTTACCAGAAACTATTAGGTTCTCTTTCTTAACATATACTTAAGTAGTTAGTTGCCTTCTTTAGGGAAAAAAAAGCTTTAAGCACTTACATTTGGTCTTGTTGAGATTCCGTTTTGTTGATTTGGACCTACCTTAGTCTGTTGAGACTAATAATACACGTGTGCATGCACATAGTCTTTTATTCCTAATTGTGAAAATCAGTTCCAAAGTGACCACAAGACTTAGTGGTCTATCCCAGGGCCTCATTTAATGGGACAGAAATTTAAAAGGTAGAAAAAGCCCAGGGTGAATAAATGTTTGGGAGAGGAGCTATCAGTTGTTAAGAAATTTCAAAAAAATAATTCTGGAATATTGAAAATGGATGAAGATAATAACTGATGGCGGAGCCAGACAAAAGCCTACAACATGAAAGATGAGGGGCCCACCAAGCATATTATGAAATGTCAGCATGACAGGATAAAGAGAAGATTCTCAAAGGTTTTAGGAGGAGGGTGGTAGGGTTTGGGAGGGAACAGGTCACTGATGAAGATACGACAGCAGGGACCCTGATGATCCTCTAACCCGGATGCCGGACTGGCGACATGGAGCCTAGCACACGCACCTCCCAAGGTTGTGCCAGTATTAAAGTAAATAATGTACATAAAGTATCTCTGGCACATGGTAGAAACTCCTCTTCTGACCATCCCTGCTATTACGATGATGGTGAGGAAGTGTATCAGGATTAAGATCAGCTTCATGAGACAGAAAATCCAGTAGCATAAATGAGATAGAAGTGGAATCAATGAGCCGGCCAGAGCTCAGATGATAGCTCCATGGTCATCGAGGTTCAGCTCCTCTGTCTGCCAGTTCAAAATGACTGCTCAACCTGCAGGATCCTTTCATATCCCCTCCAGGAAGGAGGAAGGGGCTGCAGTGGCATTGGCCTTCAGCCTCCCTTTAAGGTAACTTCTTGGAAGTAGCCTCAGAATTCTAATATATACCTCATTTCCAGAACTGAGTCAACATGATTGCATCTCAGTTGCAAGGTCAGTTGGGAAAAGGTATCTACGCTGCTGCCATGTGCCTAGTTAAGAATGACTTTTAAGGAGGAAGGGAGAATGGCTATTGATGTTGGCAGCTAGCATTCCCTTTGTCACAAAAAGCCTTTGCTTATCAGTATGTTAGATCCGCAACTGTTGGCATACGAGATTTGCTCCAACTCTTTGGGATTTAACACGAAGTTCCATTAACGTATTCTCTTGTGGTTGACATGTGAATTATTACGTGTTAAACTGGGTATTAAACCACAGAAGCTTTTAATATGGCTGACATGCATTTAAACGTGCCCTGCTGAAAATACTCAGCTCAACATTACTTTTTAAAAGATCTGCAGATGAGGGGAAAATTAGAAATTACTAGGTAGGACTATCTTGTGAAGCTGGTATTAGTCATACATTATCCTTCTGGTATGGAGACAATTTGTGCAGATTGCTTTGACTGTTAGACACAGTTCTAGCATTTGGTGTTCATAACTTCTTGTTATTTGATCTCTCTGCCCTGGGAGTGCTAACTCTGTTGTCACTCCAGGGAAATCTACATCTTAGATTTTTCACATTATTTCCTTCTGTTTGGAGTATAGCTATGGGGTCCATGACCTTGTTCCTAGGTATGAAATTTCTAGAAAGCCGGTTATTGTAAAGTCTCATCTTGCTGGATGATCTTTTTTCCCCCAGTCTTCTTGACCATGTTTATTTCTATTGACCCAAATACTTGAGATTTATTTTTAGTTGGAACATCTCAGAGATGCCTAAAGGTTAATCTTAAACTCTATAAACTGTGCATTAAAGACATAATTTCAGTTTCTCCCTCTTAACTTGGAGAGTGCTTTCTCACTTAGGAAACTTTTCAAGAACCTTAATACTTAGCAAATGTTCATATGATGTTTTCCATTGCTATAACTTTCTTGTTTAATTCACTTTTTCCCTTAATCATTTTTAGAATGCAAGGGAATTTTTACATTTCGGGAATCTGGTTATTACTCCTTCCTACCCTTGGACTATAAAATGGCTTTTTAAACATAAACCAGGACAGAATTAACCATATTAAATAGGAAAGAATTAAGATTAAGTGGCACAAATGGGCCATTTGAAATACAACAAAATTAGTGCATTCTATGAGGTAACTATCATTTTTCAAATTCAGACGTTATACAACCACTAGGGTATAGCTTTGAAAAATCCGTTAGGATATACTATTGGATAAACTGAAATGTTAATAGTTCAGAAAGAAACCACTGGGTATGTACTGAATTAATGCCTTAATTTTGTTTTGTGGCCAGAGCCAGGACTGGGAGTCAGACCAGGAGATCCGGGATCTTGCAGGTTACTAGTGACATGATTTGGGGCAAGTTATTTGACTTCTGAGGATTTCCCTACAAGAAGCAAAATAAGGCCAATGTCGGCTCCGCCAGCCTCATTGCAAGTAGTAATAAGACACTGATTATAAAGTGCTTTGAAAACGATGAAAGGTCATGACATGTAACATTACGTTATTGAAGAGTCATAGCTGAGACTAGAAGCAAATCTTTAATAAGAAAAGAAAATAGAAAACTCACTGCTTTTCAAAATACATTGCTTATAATATACATACTGGGGCCTTTGCTTTTAAATGTATGATGAAAGCTAAATGTTCTGGTTCTTTGTTTTATCCTACTCAAGAGAAAAATTGACTTATGAGGATAATTATTTTGTTGCTTGGTTAGTCTGAGTTGTAATAAAATTTTCTTATAAATGATCATTAAGTTATCCCATAGAACTAGCAAAATGTTGTGATTCTTTTAACTGGGTTATAAAATTTGTTTCTACAAAAAGTTTTTTTTAACGAATGAAGTGTAAGATATATGAAAAGCATTATCTTGACTTTTTGCCTCTTCATCACATTTACCCCTGGCAATATGCCATTGTCAAGGATGGATGCATGCGTTTGAATCTTGGCTTGTTTTTCTGGAGTGACCGGCCTTGCCGAGTAGGAACAGAGGTTAGGGTTCAGGGGGCCATGTGGGATGGGAGGACAGGGTTGGTGAGGTACAAACTGTAGGAATGTAGAGCAAGTGTCAGGGGACTCTGGTGTGAGGATAAAGACAACTTAGGTGTATTCTGTGTTCATAAATACTTGCAAATAAATACTACTAGTCTTTAATGAACTCCGAGACTATACATTCAGTCTTTGATTACAGTGTGAATAAACATGTTTGTGCATCATTTGAATTAGCATACTGAAGGGGAGAAGAAAAATATTGTCCTGTTTGTTAGTACTCAAGTTCCAGTTCTGTTTGGGGGATAAGTTATGAGCCCAGGACCTGTTAATAGTATGAGATAGTACTACAGTTGTATCACCCAGCTAAAATGTCTTATATCACTAAAATGAATTGGCTGATAAAATTATAAGAATTCAGAAAAAGGGAGCCAATTTAGAGTGAGAATGAGCGGCTCATAAGCGGGCGAGGCCCAGACAGGAAGGAGAGACCATCTGGAAGTAGGGTGTGCTCTGGACGCTAGGGGTGGGGAGGGGGACATGGCCAGAACACGAGATCTATTTTGTTGTGTCAAACATAAGTCTTCTAGAAAGCTTGTACCAGGTTTTGATAGCTTGAATTCTTGCCTGGGGAATCAAACTATTCCATGAAGCAAAAAAGGATCAGAGGTAAAGTATTGAGAGTAGAAGATATGGTAGCAAGAAAACAAGAACATATGTATAATTGGGCTGTGAAGAAGAGAAACAGAATTGTGCAGTGACACTAATGTTTCAAATCCAAAAAAAAGCTTTCTGACAGGAAAAGAAGACCTAATCTGTAAATTGGAAGAGCCTATCGGGTACCTAGGGAAATTAACCCAAAATGAACAACTCGGGGATACAGTCTAGGAAAAATATTAGACTTCAGAGAAAAGAAAACCACATTCTTGAGGACTTCTTAAGAAAAGATGAGATGATAGACAAGGGCTAAAAGTATTGGACCATCATCACGTTTCCCAAAATGACTTACAAAGCAATGTCACAGTAGAGCTGCGTTTTCAGAAGATCTACGGAAAGGGATAACCAAGTATTTATATTCAGTCAAGCTGTCCTTCATGTGTGAAGTCTAGAAACATAGCTTTAAACATATACAAAGTCAGGGAATAATGTACCTTGGAGGCCATGCTGAGGAATCTTTTAGAGGGTGAGTTTCATTTAAGCAAGAATGATGGGGGAAATGTCAGCAAGGTGACCAAGCCTGGGCATTTCCTATTTTGTTTGCAGATCTAAGGCTAAAATGGAGGAAGGGGCAGCGATGGGAGAATGAAAACCTTCCCTGCACATGTAATTGGAAGCTCTTAGTTACAGTGTGTGTTCCTTAGAAGCAGTTGCCGAGACCGAGTTGGTGTACAGGATATTTATGAAGGATTAACACTTGTGGCAGGGAGGGGGCAGAAGCACGGTTGGCCAGAGGGAGAGGAAAAACCTAAGCACAGGCCTGTGTTATATAAAGCTGAGGCCAGCCCCATGGGCAGCTTTGGAGTGTTTATGGCCCATCAGGCTGTCCAGTGTTGGGCACCAATGGTTAGGCTTTTATGCCTTCGTCTTCGTCAGTCACTTGAAGTGGGCTGCCCTTTGAAGGGCATGTTTTCAGGTTGGTGGCTATCTGGGTAGCACATCTCCATGTCTGCTATAGTTGCTTTTTCTTCAGTAGGAAGACTATGGTCGAAGTGATAATTTAGAAGAGAAATTCCTTCTCATTGGTGAGGGTAGCTGCTCCCTTACCAGACCAGTTCTACAACGTGATTCAGCCTAGATCCTAGGACTGGCTGTAACCTGGTACCCTGCTGCAGTAAATGCGTTTAGAGCGTGTAGAATGGGTTTTGCGATTGGCAGCTAAGAACCTGGCACCTGCGGTAGAGTGGATTGTGGGGCTAGGAGGACAGCTAAATGACCACTGCATAGTCCAGTGGGAACTAGAAGAGACTTAGTAGGATGTAAGAATGGGTTTAAGGAGAGTGTGAAAGAAGGAATGAATCACAGTTAATGATGGTTAGAATAAGGAAATGGTTGGGAGGAAAATCAGGTATCATTCAGCATTACCTCTGGGGAATGGGTTTGGGTGTGACCTAGGGATGGTTGGGTGTATGTTGATAATAGGCCGTTCATACCCTACTGTATGTTTTGTTTACCAAATGCTTATGATATTTTCGTGATTTAAAAACTCTAAGGTTTGAGCCAGGAAACTTAGAAACATTGTAGTGTTCGGATATCAAATTTTGGTGTGTGTATTGTACACGAGTTTGAACATATTTTTTTCTAATCTGAGAGGTCACAGTACATCAAATGAAGGAAGGCTATGAAGACTTGAGATGTAAAGTTAGAAAATTATGCACACATTTCATACAGATGCTCAGTTCAGAACGTGTAAAGCACAGTTGCTGAGTTTCTACTGTGTAGCAAGCAACGGGCTAGGTTCCTTAAGTGTTTTCTCATTTAATGTTTTCTCACATCTATATTGTAGATAATATCATCCACTAAACAGATTCCCAGTGAAGATTGATGAATGATGTTATCTTGTACGTTTCTTTGAATTGAGGAATGGTATTTAATGTTTGCTTTAGATGCTTCTTTTAACAGAATCAGGCCTATAAATATAGAGAACAAACTGATGGTTGCCAGAGGGGTAGGCAAATGGGTGAAGGGCAGTGGAAGATACAGGCTTCAAATTACAGAATGAATAAGTCACAGGAATAAAAGGCACAATATAAGGAACAGTGATGTAACGGGACAGACGGCAGCTACACTTGGGATGAATATGGCATAATGTATAAACTTGTCTGATCACTGTGTTGTACACCTGAAACTAACATAACATTGTGTGTCAACTATAATAAACAAAAAAAAAGTAGGAAAAAAGATACCTCTTTTAATAAGTCAAGAAGATAGTACATTTTATCTGCATAGAACTCTGCTACCTAAAATGCTTTTTAAACTGTTAATAGTATATTTTAAAAATTAAAATAGATTAACCTTGAGTTAATCTAGAGATCAGAAATAAACATCACTCCTCTGCAATTAAAAACTAATTTTAATATTTAGGTATTAATTAGTTAAGTGGTTCTCAACCTTGGTCACACTTTACAATCACCTGAGGTTTTTTTTTTTTCTCTCCTAAATACTGCTGTGACTGGCCCCACCCTAAAGTAATTGAATCAGAATATGTGCAGCCAAAGTTGAAACTGCTGCTTCGGGATTGCTTTGTAATAGACTGACAGCTGCTTTTATGGTGCCCTTGTTTTGATCTTGCTAACTGGAATATGATCTGTCAGGAAAGGGATGACAGTGTTCATTTTGAAGAAGGCTAACTTTTTATTTTAAAACGAAAGTGCATCTGATGATATGAAAGGCTATGAAAACACACCTTGATATTAAGATTTTGATACTTGACTCTCATTTGTCAAAGACTGTGTATATGAAACAGCCCAAATTAGAATCAGATTTTGCATAATTTTTTCTTAATCTTTACCCTGTGCTTCCTTGTCATTCCCATCTGCCTTTGAACTTGAGATCTATCCATGTAGTAGTCTTAGAGCATTGGCCTTCAGACCCAAGAGGATGTACATCTGGGGGTACTTTGAAGCCATTTGAAGGGAAATGCAGGCACCTATAATTTAAAGAGAATCCATTTCAGATTCTTAGACCTTGAAAGTAATCAGTCCTAAAATTGACCTGCCTCAGAAAATGCTTGTGACCCAGGCAGTCTGCTGGTTCTCCTTTCATACCTCCCCTTTCAGAATGACCTGTCTTTAATGAAAAGGCACACCTCACACTTACTCCTAATCATCAGGGTACCAAGCAGAGGGATAATGAAAATATTGGTGTGACTGCTGAGTAAGGGAATGACTGTAATGGAAAAATGGTCCCTTTGCAAGTATGTTTCCCATTGTTTACTGTTCATAAAATTGAGAGAAGGCTTATTGAGTGGTCAGTTAATAAGCTATTGTTATACCAATGGATGAATATTATTACTCTTTGCTAGAAAAATCTTTTCCCATTTCCATCTACCTATTTATACGAACTCATATTTTCAATTCCTACGTCTTTAAGAGCGAAACATAATAGATTTCTTGTGGAATCTTGTCTCCTTCCAGTAATAATACTCTACAGAGAATGAGCTAAATGAGAGAAAGCATCCTATCCATATCATTAAGATACACATGCATTTCCAATAAAACTTTATATATATTGAATAATTGTATAATTTTTTGGGACACTTTTATCCTTAGTAACTGTATTGCACTCAGTTAGAAGAAATTTTTAACACTGAATTTTATGGTTAAATGTATAAATCTCAATTTGTTTAGAGGTTTTTGTTGCAGAGAGGTAGGATGGACATTTAGGCATAAAAGTATATCAAGACATAATACTGTAGGGAAAGTAGAACAGAAAGATGAGATCAAGGAGAAAGGGAAATGATGCTTTTGAAGAGTTTATTCATTTATTTTTTTGAATGGATGTGATATATGAAAAATGCTGATGGAACTTAGACTAGAATAGATGTATTTAAAAGTGATGTAATCGTTTTATTTACAACTCAGTATTTACAGTATGCCAGAAGTTATGTTCTTTGCAGCCATTTGGAATTACAGCGTGAAATTCTGAATGTTAACTTTAAAATGGTGAAGAACACTGGGTCTGGCCTGTTGTAGGGACAAGGGTGATGAGAAAGATAGGGTTATTTATTTTTTCCTTGGTTAAAATATCTGGAAAGATGATATAACTGGATATTTTTAAGTGTCTCAGCAATATTTTAACAAAAATGATAGTCGGCAAACTGTAATAAGAAGTCCAAAAACACACTGTGTTCTAAGATCACTTCACTTCCTCTGAACCTTTATGCCATTCCTGACATCTCCGTGTCTTCCGCCTTCTTCCTGCATAACAAGAATCTCTTTTAGAAGTGTTATTTGGAGATGCAGGCCATTTGTGTTATCAGTAGATGTTATTGGGTTTTGTTTTTCTAAACAAATACTTTTTTTTACATTTTTCTGAAGTATAGTTGACACACAATGTTACAGTAGTTTCAGGTGTACAACATAGTGGTTCCATAAGCCTGTATGTTATGTGCCTTCACAAGGGTAGCTTGTGAAACCCATCACTTAATGGTGTTTCAACTTACCAGTTTGTTACACGCAGACCATGTCTTTATGCTCTGCTAATTTTCTTTTTTTTCTTTTTTGCTGGTGGTTTTAGTTATCAAGGAGTCGAGAGAGATCAGGAATGCATAAAGCAGTAGTTGAAGCCCTGAGAAAGAGTCTGGATACTCTCAGTCTAATTTTGGCTCTATTGCTAGCAAGCTGCTTAATTTACAGGTACTTTGTAGACGGTCACTTTAAGTGAGGCAAGTGGCCTTTATCTTTCTTGTTGCCTTTTTCAGAGCACATTTGTGTACTTATTAAAGAAAATTGTTAAGACTTGACCACAAAAACTTATTTCTGTTCGTTCTAGGTCTCTACACTGGGTAGGTAGGAGCTCCACTCTGTCACTTTTGTGTTGACAGTTTTGGAAAGATATAACCAGAGTATAGTAAATGAGTTAACTGAGGATTGAAATAAGGCAGAAAGCATTTAGTTTACTTTTTATATTTCGTGAGCAGATTAGGTAGTGGGGAAAACAGTATCAGTATTCTTATTTTCTTATATTTGTTCTGAATTCCAATACTGATGTTTTAGAAGCTTTTATGTTTTATGTATAACATAAAAATATTAAAAATATAACCCTTGTAAAATTGGTTTCCATTCAAACATGTCTTCCTGCTTAGGGCCACCTTCTGTTCCACTCCTTTCCCGTCTGGTTGGTAGCCAGTGTCTTTGTGTTGGCTGTCGAAGAAGAGAAAATTGACAAAGGGTGATGTATTTGATGTTTCAAAAGAGCATGGTTTAAGTGTCAAAAGATTGGGAGATGCCCTTGTGCAAATTACTATGGCCCTTAAATATTTTAGCAAAAATTACCTGTATGTGACTCCCTCTATGTCTTATCATACCACTATTTGTCAAGAATTGTGCTGGGGCACCTGGGTGGCTCAGTCAATTGAGCATCTGACTTTAGCTCGGGTCATGATCTCACAGCTTGTGGATTTAAGCCCCGCATCAGGCTCTGTGCTGACAGCTCGCTCAGAGCCTGGAACCTGCTTCAGATTCTGTGTCTCCCTCTCTCTCTGACCCTCCCCTGCTCACACTGTCTCTCTTTAAAAAAAAAAAAAAAAAAAGAATTGTCCTAAAAATTCTCAACTCTTGAGTACTCATTCTTTGTTCCTACTGAGACTTACATAGGGCCTGGTTGGGATTACAACAATATTTGTTAAATATGAAATGCTTATTTTTATAACTCAGTTTTGTTTTTTAAGATATCAAGTCGCAGATAAGTCTCTTTTTTTCCTCTCTCTCTCTTACTCTTGTGGATTTTAAGTGGGTTCCTTTGGGTAGCTGTTTTTTCAGGTACTAATTTTCTGTTACGTACAACACCACGTAGGCTTTGGAAGTGTAACTATGAGTCTGAATACTGGCTCAGCCCCTGGCCGTGGGCATCTTTGGCTAAATTATCTGTACAGGCTTTGATTTCCTTCTCTGTAAAACGAGACTGATGGTACCTTTCTCAGGGTGGTGTTGAGGCTCATTGGCAGCAAGCATATAAAGCACTTAGTGTGGGGCCTGCACGATAGCAAATGCTGTGTGATCAGACCAGAGGCTGTCATTCATTCATTCATTACTTGCCGTCTTACTCTGGCATCTCAGTTGCTTTGCACTTGGCATTTGTCTCAGCTGAGAGGAGAATTGCTTTTTAAATGATGGGAAACAAATCAAGAACGTATAGGAGGATTAGGAGGAGCTTAACAGAGGACCAAGGGGGAGAAGAAGGGCGGAAATGGTGGGGGAAAGGGGGAGAGGCAAACCATGAGAGACTCTTGAATGCTGACAAAAACTGAGGACTGGTGGATGTGGGGGGAGGAGGGGTGGGCATGGAGGAGGACACTTGTGGGGATGAGCACTGGGTGTTATGTGGAAACTAATTTGACAATAAACTATTTGTAAAAAAAAAAAAAAAAATTAAAAAAAAAAAGAATGTGTAGTGATGTGGGGCTCCTGGGTGGCTCAGTTGGCTAAGCGACTGACTTCAGCTCAGGTCATGATCCTGCGGTTTGTGAGTTTGAGCCTCGCTTTGGGCTCTGTACTGAGGGCTCAGAGCCTGGAGCCTGTTTTGGATTCTGTGTGTCTCTCTCTGACCCTCTCCTGTTCATGCTCTGTCTCTCTTTCTCTCTCAGAAATAAATCAACATTAAAAAAACAATAAAGAATGTGTAGTGATTTAAGCAGGAGGCCATGTTTGTGTTTTCAAAGTGGAAATACAGTAGTTTTTAATTTTAAAAGTTATAATAGCTAATTTTTGAATGCTTGCTTTATGCTAGATACTCTATAAAGCCCTCTACAGATGGAATCTCATTTAATTCTTCGAATAAAACTATGAGCTAGGTACTATTAAGATGGGTACTGTCACTGTCCCCATTTTATAATAGGAAATCAAAGTGGGTACTTTGGCCCAGCTGCTACATGTAATGCCCATTAAACAGCTTTTCTTAAGAAAATTAAAGCCACCGTAAAGTACTGAGATAACGTGTGTGTATGTGTGTGTTTTAAGTTTATTTATTTTGAGAGAGCGAGTGCCAGAAAGGGAGGGGCAGAGAGAGGAGAGAGAGAATTAGAAGCAGGCTCTGCAAAATGTCAGCGTGTGACCTGATGAGGGGCTCCATCTCATGAACAGTGAGATCATGACTTGAGATGAAATCAGGAGTCAGCTGCCTAACTGACTGGGTAACTCAGGCACCCCATTATTGTATTTTTAAAAATAGCTTTATTTAGATACAATTCACAATTCACAAAGTCCCACGTAAGTGCACCTGTTAAGGTGTACAGTTCAGTGGCTTTTGGCATACTAGCAGTTGTGCAGCTATCACCTCAGTCTAATTTTAGGACATTTTCATTCCCTAAAAAAAACCTCACACCCGCTACCAGCCACTTACCATTACTTCCACTCTAGTCCTTGGCAAGCACTACTCTATTTTCTGTCTCTGTAGATTCGCTTATTCTGAATATTTTATGTAAATGGAATCATACAATATGCAGTCTTTTGTGACTGGTCTGTTTCATTTAGCTTGATGTTTTTGAGGTTCACCTGCGTTGTAGCATATATCAGTATTTCATTCCTTTGTATTACCAAATAATATGCCATTGTATGGATATACTGTTTTTGTCTGTGTATTCCTCAATTGATGTGCATTTGGGATGTTTCCAGTTTTGGGCTATTATGAATAATAATGCTGCTATGAACATTGATTGGTGTATAGGTTTTGGTGTGGACATATGTTTTCAGTTCTGTTGGGTATATGTCTCGGGGTAGAATTGCTGGTTCATATGTAACTCTATGTGTAACATTTTGAGGGACTGTCAAACTGTTTGCCAAAGTGTCTGTACCATTTTACATTCCCACTAGTAAGGTAGGGAAGGTTCCGATTTCTCCACACACTCACCAACACTTAATTAACTGACATTTTGATGACGGCCATTCTAGATGTGATATGAAGTGGTATCTTATTGTGGTTTGGATTTGCATTTCTTTTTTTAAAAGTTTATTTATTTATTTTGAGAGACATGTGAGCAGGGGAGGAGCAGAAAGAGAGAATCCCAGGCTGTCAGTGCAGACCTGGACTCAGGGCTCAATCTCACAAACCGTGAGGTCATGACCTGAACCAAAATCAAGAGTTGGACGCTTGACCAACTGAGTTACCGAGGTGCCCCTGGATTTGCATTTCTTCACTGACAAGTCATGTTTAGCATCTTTTCATGTGCTTAGGGGCCATTTGTGTATTTTCTTTGGAGAAATATCTGTTCAAACCTGTTCCCCATTTTTCATTGTATCTTTATTGTTTAGTTGTATAGTTGACCCTTGAACGGCTTTGGTTTGAAATGCATAAGCCCACTTATGGGTGGAATTTTGTTTTCAATAAATACAGTACAGTACTGTAAATGTATTTTCCTTATGATTTTCTTAGTAACATTTTCCTTTCCCTAGCTTACCTTTTTGGTAAGAATATAGTATAATATATACATAGCATACTAAATACATGCTAATCAATTGTTTATGTTATCAGTAAGGTCAACAGTAGGCTATTAGTAAAGTTTTTGGGGAGTCAAAAATTATATGTGGATTTTCATGTGCACGGAAGCAACCCCCACATAGTTCAAGAGTCAGTGATATACTGTAAGGTTTTAATGTATCCTGCCGAACTTTTTTCCATTAATAGGATGTATTATTTTTACTGTATATGTATTTTTAAAATGTTTTATTTATTTCTAGGAGAGAGAGAGACAGCATGAGCAGGGGAGGGTTAGAGAGAGAGGGAGTCACAGACTGAAACAGGCTCCAGGCTCTGAGCTGGCAGTCAGCACAGAGCCCGATGCGGGGCTCGAACCCACGAACCGCGAGATCATGACCTGAGCGAAAGTCGGAGGCTTAACCGACTAAGCCACACAGGCGCCCCTTTACTGTATATTTTTAAGTGGGATTGAGACATACGATTTTATAATTTTATTTTTCCCTTCTTTTTCTAGTTTTATTGAGAAATAATTGACATACACCACTGTATAAGTTTAAGGTGTACACAGCATGGTGGTGTGACTTACAAATGTTGTGATTACAGCACCAGCTTTGGTTAGCATCCATCATCTCCATTATCTCCTACAGATACAATAAAAAGAAAAAAATAAGTCAAGAGCAGTGTTGACTGTACCCATCACACTGTGTGTTATATACCCGGTGGTTCTTTATCTTATAACTGGAAGTTTGTATCTTTTAAACACCTTCTTCCAATTCCCAGTTCCTCCCACCTCTGGTAACCACAAATCTGATCTCTTTTTCATTGTTTTTGGTTTTGTTTTGTTGGGTTTGTTGTTGTTGTTGTTGTTTTAGATTACACCTGTAAGTGAGATCATACAGTATTTGTCTTTCTCTGTCTTAAGTTATTTTACATAGTATAATGTCCTCGGGGTCCACCTAGGTTGCCACAAATGGCAGGGTTTCCTTGTTTTGTTTTGTTTTGTTTTTGTTATGGCTGAATCATATTCCATTAGTGTATATGTGTATGTCACAACCTCTTAATCCATTTATCTGTCGGTGGACACTTAGGCTGTTTGCATGTCTTGGCTATTAAATGTACTGGCTTATTAAAAATAAGGCAGTAATGCTACTATGCACTTGGGGGGTACAGATATCTTTTTGAGTTAGTGTAACTTGATTCTAAACTTGCTATATTGTGACCATCATTTTGTGTTTGTATTTAATTATGTCACTTGTAATGACTGCTTTATAGTTCATTATATGAACATTCCATAATTTAAAGTCTCATCCTTTATATATAGAGTTTATTTAAAAGGAAAAACATCTACATTTTTGGATGCTTGTGCAGTCATTTCTTTAGGATACTTTCCTTTTTAAAAAATTTTTTTAATGTGTGTTATTATTGAGACAGAGAGAAACACAGCATGAGTGGGGGAGGAGCAGAGAGAGAGAGACACACACAGAATCTGAAACAGGCTCCAGGCTCTGAGTTGTCAGCACAGAGCCCAACGCGGGGCTCGAACCCACGAACCGTGAGATCATGACCTGAGCCCAAGTTGGACACTCAACCGACTGAGCCACCTTGGCGCCCCTCTTTAGGATACTTTCCTTTCTAGAACTGAAATTTCTGGATCAAAAAGTGGGCAAGTTTTAAAGCCTTTGAAAAGTATTCCCTAATTGGCTTTTGGAAACAGGGTTCCAGTTTATACTGTCTTTCCAGTGTTTTAGGTTTCCCCACCACCCTCCCAGTACTAAGTATCAGTATTTTTGTTAATATTTAATCTGAGGCCCCAGTTGTTATTCTATACGTCTCTAAATTTCCATTCGTTTATTAATGAAGTTGGTTGAAGTCTTTGTTTCCCACCATTGTTCCCTGAGCCTGGAGATTTCCTCTATGCTTTTTCCAGATAACTCTCTGCCTGTGTACCCCTGATCTAGGAAGCTTTTCCTACCCCCTTTTCCCCCACCCTGCACAGACTCGAACATGTTCTGTCTCTCTCATCCTCACTTCTCAAGGCCCTGGGAAGGATCTGAGGGATGTATTCACATAGTTTCTTTCTTTCTTTTTCCTCCTCCTCCTTCTTTTTACATTTTCTTTTTGATTTCTTACATTTTATTTATTTTTGAGAGAAAGAAAGAGAGCACGAGAGCATGAGCAGGGAAGGAGCAGAGAGAGGGAGAGAGAGAATCCCAAGCAGGCTGTCAGTGC
The DNA here is from genome assembly GCA_017311185.1 of Proteles cristata cristata. NCBI lineage: Eukaryota > Metazoa > Chordata > Mammalia > Carnivora > Hyaenidae > Proteles > Proteles cristata. The sequence goes on along the minus strand of JAESUZ010004142.1, from coordinate 1,957,503 downwards.
AGAGCCTCATGTGGGGCTCAAACCCACGAACCCTGAGATCATGACCTAAGCCAAAGTCAAGAGTCCCATGCTCAACTGACTGAGCCACCCAGGCACCCCTACATTTTCAGAAGTAAAATATATATTATGTATTTTTTTCTTCCCCTTAGCACTACCCACCCCTGCCAGATAATTTTCAAAACCCTGTAAGAGCTGGATCTCCTTGCCTGGGACCTGTTAAGTTTTCAGTACAAAGTTGGGTTGAATGACACGTTTCAAGTTTAGTGTTTGTTAGCTTTTTTAGCATTTGCAAAGGAACTTTTTTTGTTCATCTGAGGCTTGGTTCCTGGTAGTCATGAAAAATAAGGCAGCAGAGAAAGATACTTCTTGAATGTTTTTAACAGTTAAGATTAATTTTATGGGCAGTATTGTTTATGCAATCATGTGTTCCCAAACCTTGTTAACCAGAAGTCAAAAATCTATTTTGGTATGTTCCTGATTTCCTGTGATAACCCAGTCAAATTACTCATTGCCTGTATAACCTCTTTCTTAACTCACTCTGATTTACCTCTTTTAAGCCTTTAAACTAAGTCGGAGTCTTTTAGAACCCTTTTTTTTAGGTCTTGAAATTTTGCCCCACCTGAGTAATGAGGCTTCAAGGTGATTTAATGTTACTAGTTCTCCATATTTACTAAACTGACAAGGCATATGTATTTAATAACAGGGTGAGAAAAACCAATAAACTGTTTGAATAAAACATTTCTGACTTGCTGTTAGTGAGACCTGGGACTTGGAACATGGGAATAAACACACAGGGCTTTCACTTGTCTCCAGCTGGGTTCGTGTTTAGCAGTGAGGTCGGTCAGCAGGTGTGTGAGCTCTCACAGGCTCCCCAGGACGTGCTGTGCACTGTGATCGTAGGACGGAACACCTTACCTTCGAAATGTCTCGTTTTCCTGAGCACCTTTGGTTAGCTCTGTTGGATCCTGCTGAGTCTGTCAAAAGACAGTGTTGTGGGTGTACCAGAAAACTGGGGGAGCCAGGGGCCAGGCAGGGTGTCTAGGAGCTGATCCAAAGAGAAAACAGAATCAGAAGAAGCCAAGCCCATTGTCAAGGTCTGTGAAAATAGGAAGCAGACACAATTAGCTGAGAAACTGTTAATGGAATAGAAAAGTTTGAAAACAGAATGAATAAATTAATTTTTGTCTCAGGATGAGGTCACTCTGGAGAGAAAATGTACGTAACAAGTGCAATATTGCAGGGTCAGGGTGTAGACTAGTGAGAATCCAGTGTGACGTGTGGAAAGGGGAACTTGGTCGATTATTGAGAAATTTCCTAATAATTAAAGTCATGTGACAGTTTCAGAAAATTATAACAGGCTTTGGTATATGTTGGCATATGTTTACTATGAAAATCAATAGCCTCAGTTGGTGCTCAGACTCTGTTTTCAGTATTCCGAGGATATTTCAGAGCAATTTTTCAGCTTTTAGATGGCATCTGTGTATGGAATGTCCGGAGGACATTACTTAGCGATATGCCAACTCGGGCCTCCTCTCCTGTCTGCTCCACAGCAGGGTAGGCACCTGGAAATCCTTCTTGCTAATAAGGTCCTTATAGACCTTGAGAAACTATAACCTGTGGTTTACTTGTAGTTTAAGCTTTTGAATACCTTTCTTACATTTCCTGTGATCAGTTTCTGTGTGCAGAATTCTTCCCCCCTGCCCTCCTGGGGGGAAAATTCTACGTGTCAAGGATTTGTTAAATGGGTGATATGATCGACAGCCTTAGGGAAACGTGTGCTGGTCAGCCAGAGAGGTGTGGTGGCTGCGGGGGACACTTTCTGTTCTTTGCTTAGCGGTTCGGTAGGGAAAGTTCTCTGGGATTTCGACAGCATGTTCTGATGTCATGTAAATATTGTCTTTTGGAGTTGCTTGCTTGGGGCCAAGCTTTCAGTGAAAGTTGCTGAGGTGACAGAAGCTGTGATAGAAAATGATTAGTGGCATCACATACTTATTTTTATTTTTTTTATTTTTAGGAGAGAGAGAGACAGCGTGAGCAGGGGAGGGTCAGAGAGAGAGGGAGTCACAGGCTGAAACAGGCTCCAGGCTCTGAGCTGGCAGTCAGCACAGAGCCCGACGCGGGGCTCGAACCCACGAACCGCGAGGTCATGACCCGAGCGAAAGTCGGATGCTTAACCGACTAAGCCACCCAGGCGCCCCTCACATACTTATTTTTGAGGTTGAAGACTTTGTACTCGAATCTATGTCGATAGGTCTCTCACTTATTCTTGCTTGCCACAGAGGTTGTGAAGTTCTGCTCAAACTTCAGGTGACATGAATGCCATAGAGGGAGAGAAGCTGAGATGAAAGTGTGCAGACGCTTTAAATTGCTGTGGAAGGAGTTTGAGTATCTGTACCTGTCTGACTCATTTAGAATATGGAGAACGAGCGATTTTACACTTTAAGACTTGGGTTTACATAGGAGGGTAATGGCAGGCGAATGTAATTTTAAGCAGATACGTGAATTTAGTACACATATAATTTGGCCTGTTTCCTTCGGCAGAGACAAAGGAAAAATGGCCCCATTGTACAGTAGGATAAATTGTTCTCCCTGTCAGAACTGAAGGGCTTATCAGGCATTAAGACAGAAATGCACTGCGAGACTCCAGGAAGATGGCCTGTTGCCTCCTTCCACACTTTTTCTTTTACTCAAGGACTTTGAAGAACCTGTTGTCCCCAGAGTCCGTCACATGTCAGAAACAGGATTAGATGTAGTGGACAAACAGGGAAGTCTGACCTTCCTCGATCATAGGGAGTTTACACACTTAGGCATGTGAAAACAAAACCATGGCGTTAAAGCCCAATATGTAAATTCTCAGCGAATGATACACAACAGCCGTCATTTTCTTGGGGGAAGACCTTGTCTGAAGTTCAGTGTGCGGCCCTGCAGTGAGAACTCATGGCCTAGGGCAGCTAGGCCTGCTTCTTCATCTGGGCTGACTTTGGGCCTTTGGGGTTTCTGGAGGCTTTGAGCATTCACGGTCCATCTTCCTTGGTACCAGTTTACTTAAGACTCAGAAGGAAGATTAAAAAAATTTTTTTTAATGTTTTATTTATTTCTGAGAGAGAGAGAGAAAGAGAGAGAGAGAGAGAGAGTGAGTATGAGCAGGAGAGGGTCAGAGAGAGAGGGAGACACAGAATCTGAAACAGGCTCCAGGCTCTGAGCTAGCTGTCAGCACAGAGCCCAATGCGGGACTCGAACCCACGAACTATGAGATTGTGACCTGAGCTGAAGTCAGACGCTTAACTGACTGAGCCACCCAGGCACCCTGGAAGATTTTTTATATTAAAATAAACCCAACAGTTAAAAATAGAGTGGCACAGTTTGCAGCCAAGTTAAAAACAGATGACTAGCCTTTAAATACTTGTCACCCTTCAGGCGGGAAGGCCCTAGATCCCTGGTGCAGTTCATTCCCCTCTGTCAGGAGGGTTTGAGCAGCACTGGTGAGAGATTCGGAAAAGCCAGCTCTTTGAAGCCGCCTCTCCTTTCCCCGGGGACTGAGTGGGTTTATGGAGCAGTGGTTTCAGCTGGGTGATAGAGGCATCCGGTATACTCGGATTCTTGAGTGAGATGGAGTCATAATTAAATGCAAAGAATTCAGCACTCCTTGAAGTGTTTTGTCTTTAGAGTTAGTTAGTGGGAAGCTTTGTGGAAGTTTCTGTGGGGCAGCCCGATCTGGTGAAGGCCAACGCACGAGTGGTGAAAGGATTTACCCAAGACAGGAGATAGAAGTTCCTTGTATACACTACAAGGGAGCAGTGGGCAGGGCAGTGGAGGAGAGACTGTCTTCCAGCAGGTGGTGGATGGGGAGCTATAGTTAAGGTGGGGAGTGAGGAGGTAAGGGAACGTATGGAATTTTCCCTTTTTGGTACCTGTGCCCGGATGTAAGTTGCCCATTGGTCAGCTAGGGTCTATGGCTGTTTTGAGGTGAGTCACTTCATGAGCCTGTTTGTATCTAGCCCAGTGGTCACTGGGGGCCCTTCTACCTTAATCAGGTTTCCATTGCTCAAGCCTGTTGCCTAAAAATGGCCTCTACACCTTCCTTTTTCAGTTGAGTTTGGATCCAGCATTTAAAACAGTGCTCTGACTTATTGGGATGAGCACTGGGTGTTATGTGGAAACCAACTTGACGATAAACTATGAAAGAAAAAAAAAGAAAAAACAAACAAACGGTGCCCTGAAATTACAGAGCAGGTGTGCACTGCGTATGTGCTGAGGGACAGGGCTGGGTAGGTGAAGTGCCGTGCAGCCCACCCCGGGAAGCCAGTGCTTCGTGTGTGTGAATTTGGAGGGGAAAGGCAGTCGTGGGGAGTCTGCATCGGTGATGCACAAATTTCAGCTGCTTTGAACTGTCTAATCTTGGGCCTGTTTCTCTTCATTTGTAGACAGGGGATGATGCTTCCTCTTCTAGGGCGATTGTGAGGCTGGGGTTAGCGTGGGTCGGGTAGATGTGTCTTAAGGATTCAGCTCGTGATGGTGGCGGCTGTGTTGAGGATAACAGAGCTAATATCATTGGGTGGGCAGAGGATGGCTTTTTCTCCAGGGAAAATTCTGGGCCCTCATCTTTCAGTCATGACTCTCTCAATATATACGTCCACTCTTGATGTTCTAGTTAGGAATTAGATAGCCTCCGTTACAATTGCTAGAGCCACTGTGTATCATTCAGAAAAGAGTATGTGTGTTGTTAAATATAAATGGACCCTAGTCTAGATAGAATAAATTTCTGAAGACTGTTCTTTTTAAAAGTCATTTATTTTAATTGTGATAAAAATATATATAATATAAAAATCACCATTGTAACCATTTTCAAGTGCACAGTTCAGTGACATGAACCGGTCACATCATTGGGAGCAAGCGTCACTACCTTCCATCCACAAGACTCTTCACACATTGCAAAACCGCAACTCTGCTTTTTGAATAGTAACTCCTTGTTCCCCCTCCCCCAGCCCCTGACAGCCACTTTCTGTCTTCTGTCATTACAGATACTACTCTGAGCACCTCACGGAAGTGGAGTCATATAGTTATTTGTCCTTTAGGGCCTGTCTTCTCTCACCTAGCATAGCATCCTCAGCATTTATCCATGTGGTAGCATGTGTTCTCTGCTGTTTTTCTTGCTTTCTTTAATTTCTTTTTCTTTTTTTTTTTAAGTTTATTTATTTGGAGAGAGAGAGAGAGAGAGAGAGAACGTGGGGGAAGGGTGGAGAGAGAGAGGAAGTGAGAGGGAATGTTGAGGAAGGGCAGAGAGTGAAAGAGGGAGAGAATCCCAAGCAGGCTCCTCACTGTCAGTGCAGAGCCCAATGCAGGGCTTAATCCCATGAACTATGAGATCACGACCTGAGGTGAAACCAAGAGTCAGCCACCCAGGCGCCCTGCCCTCATTCTTATTAAACAAATATATGTTTGTTTTAGTCTTTCAATAATATAGAGAAGAAAAAGCATTCCATAACTCTCCTACCTGATGTAACTCCTGCTGCTACATTTTGCTCTTTCTGCTAAGAGCAGAATGGTTTACGGTAGAATCCCACACATACTGGGGCCTCTGGCATCGTTGGATATGAGGGGAGCTGTTGAATGTAAGTCTTGGAGACAATGAGAAGTGAAGCGTGAGTCTCTGTGGAGCCATGGAGACAGAGCTGGGGGAGAATGTGGAGCGGTAAAGTGGGAAGCCGCAACCACCTTTTATGAAATGGGACATTCTCATCTTTGAAGCTTGAGCTTGTGGGTTTTGAGTTCCTGTTTGTGCCCTTTAATTTCAACTTTCTAAGTTCATAAGTTTGTTGTAAATAGGTGTCCTGGCTTTCATTATGTGCCCATATTAAGGAGAAGGGCAGTCTTTTCCCTGACAGGATGGGCCCATTGGGAGGAGGTGAGCTAAGTAAGCACCAGGGGGAAGGAAGAGACCCAGGATGGAAGGAAAGGTGATTGAAGTGCTGAGAGCATGTGCTCTTTGGGTCTCCTGAGACAGCCCCCCGGGTAGCTTCCAGGAAGCCCCAGCGCCTGAGCTTCTGCCAGAACGTCCGGTGCTCTGCCCGCCTAATTGTCTCCTGTTCTGTTTGTGTCCACGTGGTGAGATGGAGTTCTTTCGGAGCACAGTCTTCTGTTACTGTCTTATTGTGTGTCCCCAGTGCTTAGCTGAGTGCCCTAGCCCTAGATGGTCTTTAATCAATGCTCTCTCAAACGAAGAGAGAGTCTGTCCGGAAGGTTGTTACTCCGGTCTCACTCTGGGCCGTGCTGTCTTGATTCTCACCTCAATTCTTCTGTCCTCCAGGATCCCCTGTTCTTGCCACAGCCCACCGTCGGCACCAGCTGTGCTCGGAGCCCTGCTTTTGGTGATTTAGCCGGGGCAGAGGAAATCCCCGTGGCCTCGGCCTCAGGGCTGTGGAGCTCCTGGGTTTCCCCGTGGCCCACTCTGATACTTGGTGGTTAGACTTTGCAGGACCTAAGGATTGAGTAGGGTTTTGTGGCTTCGTCTGTTCACTTAGCCGTGGTATAATATTTCCATGGTACAGTGTTTTCTTTGGTTTGAAAAAGTAAAGACCATGTGACTGTAGGATTACCTGTATTTTTGCCTTAAGCATTTGTTGTGCCTTTAGCGTTTTGTGTCAAAATAAGACCAGAAATACAGTTTCTTATGACTGTAATTCCCAGATGTTATGTCGGGCATTGGCCAACCATGTTAATTAAAACCACCAGAATTGTGTTGCTTTGTAAGTAAAAGTATTTGTGAACCTCAGGTGTTTTCTACGTTTGTCTCTATTGCTGTCTGTTCAGTGAAATTCCTTCTATAAGATGTGAGGTTACATGGTTTGCCTAAAGTTAGGGAGGAGGGATAGTTGTCTCAGGAGTGAAATGGAGGGGGGAGGAAAGCATCGCAAATAAAAAATTAAAATTTGGAAGGAAAATAGCACCTCATTGTGTAGGAGGAAGCCAAATCTGATGCCCTTGTACAGGTAACACGTGGGGTGAAGAGAAGGGGGAAGTGTTTAAGGAAGAGGAATTGAGTCTTTAGAAATTCAGAGGCAGGCTTTTGCGCAGTTGGTTGGCTGTTGGATGGGGTGTGCTGAGGAGAGCAATCAAAAGGAGGTTGTATGCTTCTAACTTACCTCAGGTTTTGTAGTGGAGTTTTCTTTTTTAAATTTTTTTTTTAATATTTATTTATTTTTGAAAGAGAGAGAGACAGCGTGAGCAGGGGAGGGTCAGAGAGAGAGGGAGTCACAGACTGAAACAGGCTCCAGGCTCTCAGCTGGCAGTCAGCACAGAGCCCAATGCGGGGCTCGAACCCACGAACTGCGAGATCATGACCTAAGCAAAAGTCGGACGCTTAACCGACTAAGCCACCCAGGCGCCCCTGTAGTGGAGTTTTCATGTGATCATTGTTTAACCTATTATTATTGATAGGATTGTGGGAAATGTCTACAGTTAGCTAGTATTAAAGAAAATTAAGTTACCCAGAAATGAAGCTATCACCTCATAGATTATAGAGAATGTTGTATTTGTTTTTTACGCCATGTTCAGGATGATACCCAAGTTCCAGTCAGGACAGATTTTAGGGGTGCTTTGGGTGGCTCAGTCCCTTGAGCGTCAGACTTCAGCTCAGGCCATGATCTTGAGGTTCATGGGATTGAGTACCACATCAGGCTCTGTGCTGTCAGCATGTAGCCTGCTTCGGATCCTCTGTTGTCCCCCTCTCTCTGCCCTTTCCCTGCTTGCACACACTCTTATCAAAAATAAATAAAGCATTTAGAAGAGGTCTTAGACATTCAGTAAAGGGAGTCCATTTGAGTTGAATACCAACCCTGACTTTCTTTCATGACAGAGTTTTCCCTATTAACATTTCGCATTACAAAATTCACATTTGTGGTAGCAAGCTTAGGTAATTCAGAAAAACCCAAAAGGGATAGGAGTCATCACCCTACCTGCTTGCTAAGATTTTAACCAGCATCTTAGGAAGTTTGGTCACTGGCTGTGCCAGAGTGTCTTTCTCACACAGCCTTGCACCCCGAGGATTCACTTCCAGTTCACGTGGTCTGGGGACGGCTTCGAAGGACCGGCTGTGGCCCAAGTGCAAGTCCTGGTGGCCAGGGCGGCTGGGTCTCTAACCAGAAGGAGGCACGGCCAAAGCCATGGCTCCTCTGGATTGGCAGTCCCGGTATTCTCCCATGGCCCTTTGTAAATTTTGAAAAGATTAAAAAAAAAAAAAGGTTGCTCATCACAAGCACACAGATATGTAATCTTTAAGGGCTGGCATTGTTTGCAGGTAAAATGTGTTATACGAGAGTTCTATTTTTATTTGCTCTGTTTGTCTTATTTTAGAGGTAGCTTATATAATAACAGTGTATGCTTTTTTTCTGTTTTAAGGGACTTTTGTATAGAAAGTAAGCTTGTGTAGTATTGCATGGATGGTTAATAGGAGGCCTGGGTGTCTCAGTAGGAGGCCTGGGTTTGTTTCTCAGTTGGCTTCTAACTACATTTCTGACCTTGGGCAAGTGGTCATTTGGGTTTTCATCTACTGGCCTAGAGAAGGAGAGATTTAGACCCTGTGGTCTATAAGGTCATATCTAACACTAAATTTCAATGCTATGACTTCACTTTATCACTTTATATTACTTAGAGAGTTTGGATCCGTGTCATAGATTTTGTGCAAGACTGTCATTGTGATGATTTATTTGGTGCCTTTGGCCAGGATATAACCCTTCGATTTTAATGTAGTTCCCATGGGAAGATATGGTGGGCTTTTATGTTACGGTTTCTAGGAATGTGCTGTGAAAGTAACACAGGGACTGTCTCTGTGTAAGAAGCTTCATTGGATGGCTCTTCTTTCTAAGAGGATGTTCCTTGGTCAGTGACACATACTTAAGGGTGCTAAAACTGCACACTGTCCAAGTATTTGACAGATGTCCTTTTCCTGTCCATGTGTTATTTTTTTCCTGCCTTAGTGGGCCGCCTTGCATTTATTTCTTTTTAGCTTCATCGTTTTGGTACCATATTTTTATAGTTTGAGAGGCTTTGATTTTTGGTCCTGTGTATTTTGGAGTGTTAGCCATACCATTAATGTGTGCAGCTGCTTTTCCCCCCATGGTCTGTTCTGAATTTCCTCGGCCTGCTGGAAGACATCACTGTCTTGCCTGTGACATACATTCACTCACTGAGTCTGTCACGTCTCTGTGAAATGGAGAGCAGTGTGGATATGTGTGGAGTTTTAGAACTGCGAGTGAAATATTGTAGCCTCAGCTTACTTCTCAGAGTTTGGCATTAGATAATATAAAATGGGTTACAGCTTGCCTCTTCAAAGACTGTTATTTAGTTGTAAAAATGGAAATTTATTGATAGGGAGAGTCTAGTATATGAAAACAGAACCGAGAGGGAGGCTGTATTTGAGCTCCTAGCAATTGGCATTGGTAGATTTGTGTGGGTTGAAAACGTAAGTTTTAAATTTAGTGTATCCTTTTCCAGTGACTGGAGAAAACTATGTGGCATGTTTTAAAATACTGAAAAAAAAGAGGACTAGCTTTAAAATAAGAGTGTCCATCCAGTCTGGTTGCAGTAATGCAGATAAACCATTCACCTATGGAAATTTCGGGGGAAACCTCTAGGCTTAAAAACAACAAGACCGTTATAAACAAGGTGAGAACAAGTGTCAGCTTAAAAGCAGGTAGAGGAGGAAAAGACTTATTTTAGAACTGAAGGAGGAAATAACTGTCATTTCCGTTTTCTCTTATGTTCTTCTTACTTTCTTTAAAATAGTGGTCTTGTTTCTTGTAGGTTTGCTTCCTGGACTTGTTTCATAAAATGTTCATTTTAAAGTTGCTGTATATCAAGCAAAAACAGTCAACAATGTACGCTTCAGTTTTAGAGTTGCCAAGACTACGGGAAATAGCGTAGGGGAAGCAGGGTTTGGTTGGGGCTGGAGGAGCTGGCCCCTCTGTCAGAGCGTGGCTTAGAGTACGGCCTGGAGAGAGGGGTAGACTTTGAAGCTCAAGAGAAAGGTCAGTCATAGTCCCTTATCCCAATGATATGTGTTATAGACCACACCAGGCCAGGGATTTTTGCTCCCTTTCTATAGGGCACTTTTGTATTAAGTCCGTTCTGGGAGGATTGTATCCCCCGGAAGTAGGATGCTGTGAGGTGAGGAGGAGCCTTCCATCACTTTTACCCCGCTGTCCAGAGGGCTCCAGAGACCGTTCCTCAGTCATCTGTTTAATCTTTGGTGGTTTGCAGGCTAGTTTGTAATTACTTTTGTCTTGGTGCTTATGAGATGACACTTAATCTAGTGCCCATGAATGTTGTTGACTTTCATCTCTAGAAGGTGGAAATGTTCTGTTCCAGATAGAGTTGGTTGTTTTGCAGTAGTAAAAGAAATGATTGATTACTTGGAATTTTCTATTTAAGGAAATTGCATCCAGCATGCTTCTCAGATGTGGGGGATAGGATGGAATCCTTTTACAAAAGAAATGGAAGTAAAGTTTCCACTTGAAACAGATTAGCAAGCTTTTGTGGGTGTGTCCCTTCCACCTTCGGCATAACTTGAAGAGAAACTTACTCTATGTATATGTTACTACTTCTTGAAAGTGAGTATGTACAGTACTAAACGTATGTGGACTCCTTATTTAGAAACAGATGCTGCTTTTTTGGAAGAGAGTAGCCCAAGAGATGCAAAGTGCCAATTAAAGGAGAAAACGGAATCTCTCAAGGAGGAAAAAAATCTCAATGTAAGCACAAATATGATACCAAGTTAAATCGAGGAGGAAAAGTAGTGTACTCACAGGAGGAAATAAATTAAGAAATAAAAGGTACATGTATATCTTCTGTCATATTGTAGGGTGCCCTCTGGCCTGACTCCTGTGTTAGGAGTGATGTTGTTTGCTTTAAAGATCTCCCTCACTCCTCACCCTGGCCAGGTAACTGTGGGAGATTTTCTGCGTTTGACATATGTGCATGTTTTGAAATCACACAGTGTATTGTATTAAGTAAGATCTGATTGCAAAAATGGACTCTGTGGGCTGTTACACAAGATGTTACCGTATGTTCATTTCACGAGACCTCATGCATACTTTAAGAAAAGAACTCACATTATTTTTTCAAATCTGAGATGTTAATAGTTAATATTGGTGTCAAATATTCTAGTTGTAGCATGTAAAATCCTTTCTGTCTCTGTTGTTCTTAGGTCTCTGCTGCTCCCCTGAGAATACCAACTCCTGTGGTAAAGGGCTTTTATCCATTCGTAGCACCTCATGCTGTGTTGGATATATGGTTTAGAAAATACCGTGTAGGGGTGCCTGCGTGGCTCAGTTGGTTAAGCACCGGACTCTTGAATTCAGCTCAGGTCTTGATCTTGTGGGTCGTGAGTTCTAGCTCAGTGCTGTGATGTCAGCGCGGAGCCTGCTTGGGAATCTCTGTCACCCTCTGTCTCTCTGCCCTTCCCCTGCTGAAACGTTCATGCTCACTCTCTCAGAAGTGAATAAACATTAAAAAAAAAAAAAAAGGAAAAAATAACATGTAAAAAATGCTGGTCGAATTTGGGCAGATCTCAATAATGTGATTATTAGAATTTTCCTGTGAAGGGGATATTAGTATATTTTTTGTTAATCCTATCTGTTAGTTCAAGTGGCATTGATTTGGTGAATGATAGGATTTGGGGGTGGGACAGAGATCCAGTTTATTGGATGATAAAATCAGGACCCTATAGAAATATGGTAGGCTGCATTATGAGCGGGATCAAAGGAAAAGAAATTTAAAAGGTACTAGATACAGTATTGGATCTGAATTAGCAGTTGCCCCACAGGAAGGTGCTGTAGATGAAGGAGACGTGAGAGTGTTAAGGAAGGACTGCTGAATAAGTGAGTGCTGCATCAGTCTGTGAGAGACTTGAGGTCTTCTGTTGAGGGTAAGGCAGGCATGCTGACCTCGACTCTGGTGACCACTGTTCAGTGCAGTAGCATCAGAAGCACATGTACTCACAAAAGTTCAACTCTGGCGGATTGCAAAAAGTGAGTGATTCTTCCCTTGATTTGACTTCGTGGATATGTGGCATTGGACCAACAGTGGTGGCAGCGGCAGCTGTCAGGTCCTGCCATCACAGGTGACAGGATGTTCCTGACTCAGTAGTCCAGGACTGCTTCCTAAAGTGCCCCACCTTCCCATTGTGACAAAGGTCCCAGTACCCTAACAGGCTGGTTCCCTGTTGTCCAGGGAGTCCTTTCTGGAGGCCTAGAACAGAGACCACCCCCTTGAACCTTTGAGCAATCCCATAAGCATTGAATTCTCTATATTAAAATCCCTTTCAGCTTAAAATAGCTAGCTTGTTTCCTGCAACCTGATTCTCCCTGAGACCAAATAAGTGTATAATGAGAATGAATGGGTTGCACTGGAAACAGAAGTATCCCTGGAAGAATCCCAAAACGAGCAGCAGAGAGATGAATAAATGGAACTGTGATTCCCAGATGCGCATACTACTTCTTTCCTATCGGATGCAGGGAGAGTGCAGTTGCTGGGGGAGCTGTTCTCACAATGCAGATTTCCAAGCACTCTTCCCGGAGATTCTGATTCAGGAGGAAGTGGTGGAGTCCTAAAATCCATATTTAAAAAAAGCTGCTCCTGGTTACCTCCGAGGGATGGATAAATTTGATACCAGTGGACTCATTTCTTTCTTGACTCTAGGAGATATGCTCATGATGATCCTTCTTAAAAGAGAGGAAATATTTAGGAATTACACATTTTTAAAGATCCCACGGCAGAGAATTCACCTTTTCTTGAATTTAATGGGATTAATTGTGTAACTACTGCCAGAGTGTGGTAGTATTTCTGGAGTGGAGTGTACAGGATTTCCTTCATTATTAGAGAGGAGAGAAATTCATTTCTGACGTGTTACTGAATATAGGATAAAAATTGAATTGTTTCTAATGAGAGTTAAAAATGTAACCAAATACTTTATATACAGTATTTTATTGTATAATTATGGCATTTTACAGTATAATTCCATTTCATTGTGTAAAATACTGTTGGTGTATTTTCTTATCTCTTTTATAGTTAAAGGAAAACCACAATGGAGGCTATTTAAAATATGGAAATGCCTCCTCCGAAGAGAGGTCAAAGGATTATTTGGAGAACTAGCAAATTCAGAATAATTTAGTAGTATTCGAGTTTATTGAGCTCTGGAGGCCAGGTGGTTTAAGGATCAGGGCTCACATGTCCATGAAGATTAATATGGGGATGGGGGTAGCAGGGGGAGAGAACATGTCTTGATGTAAATACTTGTTCTGCTTTTATTTGATTTTTTTCATCGTGCATCCCCTTCCTGCCCACCCCCGGCCCCCAGCAGAAAAAAGAAGAGAAAACACACACCAGTCCTGATTTCTGCCCTTTCTCATTCATCCTCTCATGCTGGCTTTTAGAAGGTACATGCTAACAGATGAAGAAGGAAGTCACCATTGTTCTGTGGTCTAATAGTGCCTCCTTGATTGAAATTGATTAGCCTTAGATGATTGGAGCCCTTGTGGCAGCAGAGGTTATATGTCAAATGGGCCTCCACTGACGGGCAAGACTGTTTTTCCTCTGCAGCTGCCAGGCTGCTTGAAATTAAGCAGAATGATTTTGCACTTGGATAATGGGCAGGAATTAACTGCAGCTCCCCAAGTGCGGCAGGATGATGGGAAATGTGGATGGTGCTAATCAGATGCATCTGCATATGGCATTTTCATTATGTATGAGAGGCATCTGTGTGCACAGAAAGGAAATGAGCTTGTAGGGCTTGTATGGTTACATGTTTGAGAAGATGTGTCTGCAGAAATGGCCTCCTGTGCTATACTGAATCCTGACAGAATGATTGAATTAGGAGGATGGCACTGTGTGGTTGCTACTCTTTTAAAAAAAAAAAACCAGCCTTATTAAAATAAAATTCCTATAACATCCAATTCACCCATTTAAAGGACACAATTCACTGTTTTTTAGTTTTATCTGTAAGGTTGTGCAGCCATCACCACAATCTAATCTTCGAACATTTCTGTCCCTCTTAACAGAAGCTGTTGGTCCTTTTTTTTTTTTTTTTTTTTAAAGAAAAGGTAGTTTGCACTTTTTAAGAGACACTTCTCTGCCTTTATTTGGCGGGGGTGCAAATTATCTTAGGCCTTCTGCAGAACCATCCTATTTCTCAGAAAGCATGTGTTTTCATAACAGTCATAAAATATATTTTAATGTTCCAAAGGTTACTTTTCTGACTTTTGAACCCAACCTCGTGAATTATATTTTAGTTACTGGGTTTGTCTGACTACTAGTTGGGACCTTTTCAGCCTCAAGTGACAGACTCCAATCACTTGGTTAAGCGTTAAAAGGAATTTGTTAACTCTTTTTTAAAATTTTTATTAAAAGTTTTAGAAAATATTTTTGAGAGGGGGCAGAGAGAGAGAGAGGGAGACACAGAATCCAAGGCAGGCTCCAGGCTCCAGACTCTGAGCTGTGAGCACAGAGCCCGACTCGGGGTTCAAACTCACGAACCGCGAGATCATGACCTAAGCCAAAGACTGACCCTTAATTGACTCAGCCACCCAGGTGCCCCAGGAATTTGTTAACTCTTATAACCTGGAAGAAGGAGGGTTGTTGGCTTCAAGGAGTAGGTGAACTTAGGGATTCTCCCGCCATCTCTCAGACCTTTTATCCCCCCCAGTTGGCCGCATTTGTCTCCATTATAGCTGGAGGACTATCATGGGGCTGGGGTACACATTGGCCCCCCACTGGTGCTAAATCAGGGCTGTAGCTGTGGTAGCAGAAGCGAGGCTGAGAGTCTGGTCCCAGGGCTCACCTCAGTTTGTCATGCGCTTTGTGTAACTGGTATTTATAAATACTGTAGGTTTGGGGATTACCAGTCTACTCATTCAAGCAGTGGAACCAAAATAGCCGTCCCAGGCATGTTGTAATAACCAGTGATGCTGATTCAGATGGTTATCAGAGAGTTGAACCAGGCCCTCACCCTGGATGCTGCCTTCTGCAAGATTCTCCTCCGCCAAGGGTTCACAAAGTACATCTCTAGCTTTACCTCTTCCATGACGTTCAGTGCCTGATCCAGTGCCTTATTATTCTCAATAGTTCAGTATCGTCTCTGTTTTTTAAATTTCTTAGTTATCTTGACATTTTAACAGTTATCGCATCTGTAATTTAGTAAGTCACTCTAATCTGTATACCCTTGACATGACTAGGTCTGATTTTTTTTTTTTAAGGTGAATAAAAAATACAAGTTACCTGACACTGGTTTTTAATAGTGTTCTATACATCTTTATTCTTTCTTTCTTTCTTTCTTTCTTTCTTTCTTTCTTTCTCTTAAAATTAGACTTGGTAAAGGTTTAAATTGAAATTTGGGGAACTTTTTTTTAATGACCCTGTGGTACTGCTGTGTTGTGGTGAGGCTGACTTTATACTGGATAATTAAAAAGATATTCTGAGGGGCGCCTGGGTGGCTTAGTTGGTTAAGCGTCCGACTTTCACTTGGGTCATGATCTCGCGGTTCGTGGGTTCGAGCCCCGCGTCGGGCTCTGTGCTGACTTCCAGCTCAGAGCCTGGAGCCTGTTTCAGTCTTTGACTCCCTCTCTCTCTGACCCTCCCCTGCTCACACTGTCTCTCCTTCTCTCTCCTAGAAATAAATAGAAACATTAAAAAAAAAGATATTCTGAGGCCTGAATTGTGATTTTATGAATTCATGGCATTGATTGAAAAGTTTTTCTTTTACTTAACAAATTCTATTCAGCAACTATGTTCTAAATGCTTTGGACACATTGACACACAAGACAGACCAAAATCCCTGTGCTGGTGAAACATGCCATCAGATAGGCTATGGGAATGGCAGGGCAAACCTAAGTACAATAAACAAGTAAAACTAATGGATGTTTAGGGCACCTGGTGGCTCAGTTGGTTAAACATCTGATTCTTGATTTCAGCTCAGGTCATGATCTCACACTTTATGGGTTTGAGCCCCACCTGGGGCTCTGTACTGTCAATGCAGGGCTTGCTTCCGAATTCTCTCTCTCTCCCTCGCTTTCTTCCCCTCCCCTGCTCTTGCACTCTAATGCTCTCTCTCTCTCTCTTAAAGTAAATAAATAAACACTAAAAAAAAAAAGAAACCCTAATGGATGTTTGAAGACAATACATGGAATGGAGGAAGTTAAAACTAGGGAAAGGAAAGAAAAAGATGAGGATGGTGGGTGGGGTGGGAGCTGTCATTAGGATGTGGAGGAGGCTTATTAAAAGGGAGAGATTTCATTCAGATTTTTCATATTAAATAAAAGGGAGATATTTCACTCAGATTTGAAGGAACTAAGGGAGTTTGCCATGAGACTGTCTGAGAGAACAGCCAGTATGGAGGCCTTTAAGGTGGGAACCACTGCCAAAGTGTTCACAGAGAAGAACGAGTATGTATCACAGAGGGGAGGGAAGTGAAGGCAGCGAGGTTACCCAGTGGAGCACGGTGCAGAGTTCTTGTGAGACCTTTGAAGTGGGCAGTCTTTGCGGGGTTTTGAGCAGAGTACAGTGACAGGATCTGAAGTAGATTTAGAAAGCCAGGTGTCCAGCCTGGACTGCAGGGAGAGCAGCTGAGGCCCTTGGAGTCAGTAATCAAGACATCAGGGAGATGGGGGTCCTGGACAGCAGGGGGTTGGTAAAGGTGGTGGGCTTCTGGATGTGCTGTGAAAGCAGAGCTCACAAGATTTCC
Organism: Proteles cristata cristata; assembly: GCA_017311185.1. NCBI lineage: Eukaryota > Metazoa > Chordata > Mammalia > Carnivora > Hyaenidae > Proteles > Proteles cristata. Next base: position 1,940,771 of record JAESUZ010004142.1, on the reverse strand, counting down.
AACAGATTGATATGGGGTATAAGGTGGAGAATTTCAGGATGATTCCAAGATTATTGGCTTGAACACCTGAGCTGAGATGCCTATGGATAGAGTTGGGGTAAGGTCAAGAGTTTGGCTTTAGACTTTTTCTTTTTTAATGTCTTGTAGATGTCCAGTCGACCTGTGGGTGGGCAGCCAGAGGGCTAGGACTGGGGAGAGGACTGGACCAGAGGCATACATTTGAGGTGATGCTGGAGCCTGAGATTGTACCAGATCAGCAAGTGAGGGTGTATGGGAGCGAGAGAGAAGCCCAGAACCTGGGCATCTCTATCTTAAAGACCCGGTGGGGGAAGAGGAGTCCACAGAGACTGAAAAGTAGCAGTGAGTTAGGCACTGAAATTTTTGCTAGCTTTCTAAGTAGCTTATAAATGTGGAAATGTGTTCCTTGAATTGATAAAAAATGATTACAAGTAATATTTAAAAGGAATGTAACTTCCTGTGGCTCTTGAGTTTTCTGAAAGCACATAACAGAAAATTTTTAATATTCTTAGAGACATCAGGCCACTTATCAATGTTGGAAAATCAGGGGAAAGGGAGATGTTCCCGACATCCCACCCATTCTCATATTGCCATTAATATTTTGATAATTGCCTTCTCATGTTCCTCTGTATAATTTTTACTTGTAGTCATGCAGCACGTGACCGTTTTGTTTCCTTTTACTTACCTGTTGGCAAGATTTGTTTTCATGGCGCTATGATCTTTGAAACACAGTTTTTTAAAAAAGCATTTGTAGGGAGAGAGCCTGCAAGAGCGAGTGCGCGCGTACAAGTTGGGGAGGGTCAGAGAGAGAGGGAGACACAGAATCTGAAGCAGGTTCCAAGCTCTGAGCTGTCAGCAGAGCCTGCTGTGGGACTCCAATTCATGAACCAGAAGATCATGATCTGAGCTGGTCAGTCGCTTAACAGACTGGGCCACCCAGGCACCCTGAAACACAGTTTTTACTGGGGGGCTCCACTGGTGGAATTGGTGTTCCTGGGCAAAAGTTGAGTGGTTACCACCAGCTGATCTTTGCTTCCCTCTGGCTTCTCTGCTGGGCTCTGGAGTCTGCACTGGATTCATCCTGTGCTTTGTCTGGGGATGGAGAATGCTGGAAGGAGAGAGGGAGATGTTTGAGAAGAGCTGGGCCACAACCAAAGCTGAACCGGGCTGCCAGGCCGGGGCAAGTCGGCCAGCAGGAGGGTAGCGAGCCTGCAGAGCCAGACAAAGGGAAGGAAGGTCTGTGAAGAGGGGCCTCTCTCCTGGGCTGGAGTGACCACCAGGCCCGCCCTTTCTTCTGTGACATCTTCAGCAATAACACTTCAGTGCCTGAGGCTTTGAAAGCAAAATTACAATTTAAAAGGAAAACCCTTCACACGCTATTTGCATATGAGTGGCGCCTGTATAATTAAGAACAATTAAATTCCCCAGGCTGAACTGAGAGGGAGGCTCCTGCTCCTTCGCTGCTGTTCCAGGGAGTGCAGCCTAGAGCTGTCAGCTCCCTTGGATGAAGTTGGAGGCATCCTGCCTGCCTGCCTCCCCCCAGTAAATTAAATTTTTAAAATGGACACTCTTTAGCCTTGTCCTGATTTTTTACTCTGGAACTCTATAGAAATCAGAAGATCAGTCTTTACTACTTTGCTTTTCTGCTGACCTTAGAACTGCCACTCCTCTCTACTCCCTGGGCAGACACTCGGCTGCGTACTTTGCAAGCTCTTTACATACACATTGCTTTTAATCCTCACAGAGGATCTTCGGTGTTACCTTAATTTTATAGTAGTGGAGACTGAAATTCTGGTAACAGGAGCAGTAGGTGGTCTCTTTACTCATATTTCTCTTGTGCAGTGGTTTCTGATTGGGATCTGGTCGCCTGTAGGCCCTGGGAATGACACAAGCTTCTTTTCACTGCTAAAACCTTCTTTGGACTCTCTTCTCCTAAGACAGAGTAGGAAACAGGACCCCGTCTTCCCCGTTCTTCCCCTTCTGGTTTTGCAAGAGCTCTGCAGTTTATCACCATGTCAGATGACCTTGAGTAGAGCAGGAAGGTGGTTGCTTTCCATTGTAGGGTCCCTGTCATCCATCCCAGGGGAAAGAGGCAGTATTGGTCAAGAATTAAGTGTATTTCAAGCAGGCTTTGAAAAGCCACCTAATCTTAATTCTTTGCCTTCACTGCAACGTAAGTGGTGTTACGTGCTCGTACTGGGAAGGCCCCTTCTCAGACTTCTTCCTAGGAGGTCAGAACACCTGTGTGTTCCTTCTGGCGCCTCATATTTCTGGTGTGCTCACATTGGCATGGAATACTTTCCTGCCCTGGGTTCCCTGAAGTGTGTCACAGAGGTCCTCTCAGATCCCTGCGTGGGATTGTCCCTTCGTGTGTGGTTAAGAGGCAGAACCACAGGTTCTAAACTAGGAGGTAGTTTCCGTGTGGTCAGTCCTAAAAGCAGTTCATCCACAAGCATTTGACAATTTACACCAGCTTGTGAACAATGCCCCCAGAGGCTACTACCACAGTCAGTGGCTTTTCCCAGTGAAAGGCAGCCAGGAGCCATCCTTTCTTAGAATTTGCTTTGTTTTACCATCACGGTTGGGTTACATTTATTGCTTAACCACATAGCCTCCTGATTTGGGGGGAAGCTCTGGGTCTGGACCACATGGAAGGCCGACGCCACTGGAACCCATGTCCCCCAGGGCCAGCAGAAGCTGGAAAGATGGGGAAGCTACATAACATTCATTCTATTGAGCAGTGCCCCCTGCAGCTTGTGGCCTTAGAAAAGGGTGAGAAGCTATTTCAATTAAAGGTAAATTTTTAGGTAACAGTTACATTTCAGTAGTTTAAGATAAGATTACATTTTCTCCTGCCTGTGAGAGTCTGGACATATGCATCCCCTGGCTCCAGGAAGTCTATAGGGACCCCTGCTCCCCCTCCAAATCACCACATTGCCTTTTCTGGGATACTGGGTCTGGTATTCAGGATGCGAAGTGGAGACTTTTGTGTTCGTGGCAGCAGATGGGAGGAAGGAGGACCAGAGGGTTCTGGAAGCTGCTGCCCAGTGCTTCAGCTTGCTTCCAATTTGTTGCAACTTGGTCCCACAGCCATCCCCAGCTGCAAGGGAGCCCGGGAAATGTGCCTGGCGAAAAATTCTATGAAAGAGGGGAGAGAAGAGATGTTAAGAGCAAGAGAACAATCCCTGTCACACAGGGATTTCCCTGGGAAAGAAACCTTGAAACCTTTACCATTATTTCTCGAGGGAAGATGCTTTATGACAACACATTTTTAAGTTACCACCCCCAGGCTCCCTATCCTTAGGGAAAAAAAGAAGCCAGCCTCTCTGATTTGTATTAAGGAATACTTGTCTTCCTGGGAACATTCTCATTTGGTTTCTCTGTTGTCAGTATGACTTGGGTTTCACACGAGAAAAATCAGCTTTTAAGCCATCCTGACAGTGGGATTATATCATACAAGAAGTGAACTTGGCAGTAGGAAGTTATGCTCTGTGGGCAAGTGTGTGGTGTATGCTAGTGTGTTTAGTGCGCAGCTTGACAGTCCGATTAAAAGAGCTTCTTCTACATTAAAAAAATATTCAGAGGGCATTGGGCTTTTTTCTTCTTTGTTTCTCTCTCTCTTCTTTCTTTCTTTCTTTCTTTCTTTCTTTCTCTTCCTTCTCTCCTTCCTTCCTTCCTTCCTTCTTTTCTTGACTTGACCTTGTTGAGTAGTAACATGTGGTCCAGGTATCCTGAGAAACAGGAATGCCTGGACACACAAGTTAGTATTGTACAAGACTAGCAATTGCCATGTCCTTCCCAGTAAGCTGACACCACGAGTCTTTCACTTGCTCTGGCCAAGAAGGTTGTGAGGCTGGTCGTTCAAGGAACAGTTAAACAGTGTAGACATTTTTCTGTACGGTTTTCCAACAGTATTGCTAATAGTCTTTGTAATTGCCTGAAGATTATTTTGATATATTGCTGACATTAAGATTAAAAAAAATAAATTGGGGGCACCTGGGTGGCTCAGTCAGTTGAGTATCTGATTCCAGCTTAGGTCATGATCTCTAGGTTGGTGAGTTTGAGCCTTGTCTTGGGCTCTGTGCTCACAGCTCAGAGCCTGTAGCCTGCTTTGGATTCTGTGTCTCCCTCTCTCTCTCTGCCCGTACCCTACTCTGTCTCTCTCTGTCTCAAAAATAAATAAGCATTAAAAAAACAAATAAAAAATAAAATCAGCTCATTGTGTTTGAATTAAAATGTCCTGGGATTTGAAGTTATATAGGATTATTCTTTTTTTTTTTTTTTTTTTAATTTATTTCTAGGAGAGAGAGAGACAGCGTGAGCAGGAGGGTCAGAGAGAGAGGGAGTCACAGACTGAAACAGGCTCCAGGCTCTCAGCTGGCAGTCAGCACACAGCCCGACGCGGGGCCCGAACCCACAAACCGTGAGATCATGACCTAAGCGAAAGTCGGACGCTTAACCGACTAAGTCACCCAGGCGCCCCTGGATTATTCTTTCATTTAGAGTTTCGACCAAGAAGTCTAAGAAATTGTCTTATGTATGTCAGTTTTTACCTTACTTGCTTCTTTGTAGTCCATGTACCCTCATTTGTGTTTGTCCCATTGTCTGGAATTCCTCCTCCATTTTTACCTGAAGACAGCATATCCAGCCTTACAAGTCCTACTCCATGCCACCAATTCCAGAACACTTTTCGTAACCTGCTTCACACTACTTTTTTCCTCTTATGAACTCTGGTCCACATTGTATTATATGCAGAACTGTAGGCACATGAAAGTTAGGTGGCCTCTTCTCCATCTTTGGAGGCTTGGGTCACACTGCCTTGGCTGTTGTAGTATCTGAGTGCAGGGAGACGGAAGAAATTAATGGTCAGAGATTTGGCACTGCTGCTTTTATAATGTGAATAAGTGTAGCTATCCATTTGCTTAAACGGTTATCGATGAGCTTTAAACAATAGTTAGTCCATGTCCAGAGAACTTATATCTAAAGTTATATGGGCACTATGAGAGCTCAAAGTTGGTTTTCTAAAAACAGCCACAGTACTGAATGAACTTGCATTGTCTACCGGGGATTGAGGAGAAAAAGTCCTTCATCCTTAGTCTTCCTGGTGGTTCCCTTAGTGTTCATGTGAATTTCTGCGTTAGCTTCCTCTTCTGATATGTAGCATCTGGCCAACTCTGTTGCTGCTTGGAGATATCTACTACTGAATTACATTTCCATCCTAACCTCCTATAGCTGAAAGGTAGTGCAAAATGCATTTTGTATTCTGCAGATTGAAAAATCACATTTAATTATTTTAACATGTAGTAGAATCTAGGAAAAGATGTTAAATCTTTATTTTTTTAATATTTATTTTGAGAGAGGAGTGGCAGAGAGAGAGGGAGAGAGAGAGAGAAAGAGAGAATCCAAGTAGGTTCCTCACTGTCAGTGCAGAGCCCAATGCAGGGCTCAAACCCATATACTGTGGGACTGTGACTTGAGCTGAAATCAAGAGTTGGAAGCTTACCCGACTGAGCCGCCAGGCGCCCCAAGATGTTAATTCTTTAAACCATAGATGAGAAGTCATACATTGCACTAAGGCATAAGTTGGAACAAGAGTTAGGAAATTTGGACTTAATTACCAGCCTTTTTGTTTCTTTTTATTTATGTATTTGTTTCTCCTTTTCTAAGTTTTTGCAAATTTAACCACTTAGCTAAAGGAGTTCTTTATGGCATATGGACTGTGGTATGATTATATATATATATATTTATATTATATAAACATAATAGATTTTAAAATTCTTTGAGATGCAACGTAATGCTCTTTTTGGGTTCCCAGACCCAATTTCAGTGTGTACTGGGGTTCCCCCACATACAACACCAAACAATTCTGGGACAGCAGCAGTAAGGTGTCCCAAGAATTCTGCTCAGTTCTGATACTCCCCCAGTCAGAGATTGCACAAGTTAAGGGGTCAGCCAGCCTCCCCACTGGACCCCCAAGGCAGACACCAGCTCTGACAGCTACAGGTGGGCATTTCCAGTGACCTTCTCCTTAGATTTGATCAAGTTGCTAGAGTGGTTATCAGAACTCTAGGAAACACTTACGTTCACCAGTTTATTAAAGGATATGATACAGGGTAAGAATCCAGAGCCAGATGAAGATAAATGAGCAGAGTCTGGGGAAGGGGCGCTGAGCTTCCATGCCCACTCCAGACGCCTCGCTACTTCTGCGTTTCTACATATTCACCAACCTGGAAGCCCTAGGTACCCAGTCCCTTGGGTTTTTTGTGGAGGCTTTGTTGCTCAGTCAGGATAGACTAAGTCATTGGCCATTGGTTGAATCAACCTTCAGCCCTGCCCTTCTCCCCTCCCAGAAGAGTTTGGGGGGTGACTGAAAGTTCCAAGTCTCTAATCACAAGGTTGATTCCCCTGCAACCAGCACCCCCACTGTGGTTGGGGTCCACAGTTCATTAACATAACAAAAGACCTCTTGGTCACCCTTAATACTTGGGAGATTCCAACGGTTTGGGGACCTGTCAGCCAGGAACTGTGGACAGAGAATATATAGGAGGAATGAATACTGACAAATGAGACTATCACAAATGCCTTTTGAATACAAGGTCCTGTTAGTGTCACTAGAAGGAGGGGACAGATTTGAGTGGTGTGAATGTGCCAGGTCCCAGCCGGGTCCTCAGAACCTCAGCAAGCCTCCGGGTTGGGCAGGTAGGCTGTTCCTCACCAAGAGGAGAATGCTGTAGACCCTGTGTCCTCTGAGGATAAATTCCAAGAGCCCCAGTGGATGCCTGAAACTGTGGGTGGCACAGAGCTCTGTCTATACAGTTGACCCTCAAACAACGTGGGGCCAGGGACACTTACTCCTTGTGCGGAAAGTCTACATACAACTTTTGACTCCCCAGAAATTTAACTACAAAGAGCCTACTGTTGACTGGAAGCCTTATTGATACCATAAGCCATCTGTTAACACAAGTTGTATGTTGTATGTATCATATACTGTGTTCTTACCATAAAGTAAGCTAGGAGAAAAAATGTCAAGAAAATAATAAGCAAGAGAGTGTATTTACAGTACTGTACCGTATTTATTGAAAAAAAAAAAATCCGTGTAAGTGGACCTCCGCAGTTCAAACCTGTGTTGTTCAAAGTTCAGTTGTGCTGGTTTTTTTTCCTTAAGCATACATACCTCTGATAAAGTTTAATTTATAAATGAGGCACAAAGGCAGATTAACAACAGTAATAAAATAGAACAATTATAAGAATATACTATAATAAGTTATATGAATGTGATCTCTCTCAGAATACCTTAGTGTACTCCTTTCACCCTTCTTCTTGTGATGATGTGAGATGATAAAATGCCTACCTAATGAGATGAAGTGAGGTGAATGATGTATGTAGGCTTTTCAATTAATGTGAGGCTAGTAGTGACATTTGACTGTATATCAGAAGAAGGATTATCTGCTTCTGGACCGTGGTCGATGGTGGACAACTGAAACTGCAGAAGGCAATACTGTGGATAAGGGAGACCACGGTGCAGTGCTGTGATTCAATGAGGAGTCTGGGTACGATGTTGAACTCCACCACAGATTCCATTTGGATGTGCCTGTGGGCCATCTGCTGGATGGTGTCTGGTACATTTGGAAACCCGAGTCAGGAGCTCAGCAGAGGGGTCCAGGCCACAGATATACAGTCTTGGGAAATGAATCAGTCAGACCACAGAAACCAGCTCTGGCTGATTTAAGCAGAAAAGGAATTTATTGAAAAGATGTTGGGCAGCTCTCAGAATCTCTAGGAAGACTTAAGAACCAGGCTCAGAAAAGCAAAGAATGGCAGAGGCGACTTAGCGGATAGAACCACAGCTAGAAGTGTGCCACGGAATCAGACCCCAAGGACACTGCTGTCCCTGATGCTCACTCTGCTGCTTGGCTGCCTGGGTTACCCCAGAACGAGTCTCCATTTTCTTTCCTTCCTTGTGGCGTCACCTCCTGAGGCCCTGCTTCAGGCAGGTGAAACTGGCCAAGTCTGTGTCATATACCAGTATCCAAGACTAGAGGAATTAGTAATTGGCCCTTTCAAAATCCAGGAGGAGTGACAGTGGGAGGTCTGTGATTGAAGTAAGGAAACATGGAAGCTGGACAAAGAAATGACAGGTGTCCTTATAGGACACATCACCCTGTTGGTGATAGTTAAAACTAGGGGTTAGGTGTGACTGGCCAGAGCAACTTTAGGGAGAGCGGAAGAGCCAGTAATGTGAGGGAGAAGAGCTTGACAGGGAGATGAGAAGTAACAGCACAAAGGGCGGAGGCAAACTAGGCAAGATTTCCTAGAAACCAAGGAGGGGCGCTTCAGGATAGTGGCCAGTGGGGAGATTGAGTAACCTCAGCACTTGCCTTCCCAGCTTGTTCTCACTGATGACCTCAGCAAGAGCATTTGTGGTAGAGTGTGGGGGCAGGACCCCAGGGACATGGACGGGAGGCGGTGTAGCCAGGGGCTCATTCCAGTTCAGCCACCCAGCAGCGGAGTGGGCGTTGGCTAGTTGTTGAAACGCTCAAAGTGTCTGTTTCTTTGGGTGTGGAAATGGCGTAATAATAGTACCCACACAGGGTTCTTCGGATTACACAGGATAGCAAAGTGCTGGGCACAGCATCTGGTGCTCTGTAAGTGTTCAATAAGTGTACTTGCTGTCATTGCTACTTTGACCCACAGCTGAAGGGAAGAAGAGGACTTGAATCAGCTCAAAGGGCCTTCTCTGGTGACAGGAATATGAGTCTCTCCTGTATATAAATGGAGGAGAAAGACAGAGCAGGAGGGGATGCTGAGAATCCGGAGAGGGCAGGGTGGGTAAGAGCCTGAAAGCAGTCCAGGTTCCATCCAGAAAGGGGCTTTCGAGCATTAATCTTGGAGAGAAGGAACACCTTGTCCCTGGGTGGTATGAGATGGGAGAACATCTCTGCAACTCGAGGGATAGATTCGTGTGCAGGACTTTTGTCCTGGCCTTGGGAAGGCCTGGCCGTCAACATTCAGGGCTGGTTTAAGGTGCCAGATAACCCATTGTCAGTGAGGGTGCCTTTGTCAGACCACTGCTGGTAGAGCTCCAAGGACTTTTCTCTTCCACCAAATGACTCCCCTCCACACCTTCTCCTCTTTGGGGACTCATCAGGGAAAATACTGGTTTCTGCCTCCATCCTTAAGTGGTTCTCTGCCAGTAGTTACTTTGCCAGGAAGAATGACAGTTCTGACTTTGGCAGATGTGCTTATGTCTATCATATTTGCCTCAGTAAACTTCGAGACATATTTTTTAAGTTAAAAGGAAGAGCCGAAAGCAACTTGTAGTACTAAGATTATGATGTAGAATTTCATAACTCGGGGCGCCTGGGTGGCTTAGTCGGTTAAGCGTCCGACTTTCGCTTGGGTCATGATCTCGCAGTTCGCGGGTTCGAGCCCTGCGTCGGGCTCTGTGCTGACTGCCAGCTGAGAGCCTGGAGCCTGTTTCAGTCTGTGACTCCCTCTCTCTCTGGCCCTCCCCTGTTCACGCTGTCTCTCTCTCTCTCCTAAAAATAAATAAAACATTTAAAAAAAAAAGAATTTTATAACTCATGTAGTTATAGAACTTGCTTCATAAATCATGTGGTTGGGGCCATTTCACCGAAGGCCCTGCGGCTGGGTTCCCTTGGATCACAGGAGTGATTAGGGCAGTGTCCATGCTAACTGTACAGGCCTTGCCCTGGAGGGGCCAGTCTAACTGTGGGCAGGCTTCAGGAAGGGCTGCCCTAGGCTGCAGCTTCTTATATCTGCACAGGGCTCCATCCCAGTTCTGCTGTATAACGGAGAAGTACTAAATCCCCACCGGGTGCCTGGGAATATTTGGTGCATGTGTGTCTGTGTGTGTGTGTCTGTGTGTGTGTGTGTGTTTTCTCAGAGTCCAAGGGGATTCACAGTGCACAAGTCTCTACCTTTGTAAACTCCGTGGATGTTTCACAGCAGTCCCAGCATTGGACTCTGTTGGGCACTCGCATTCTCCTGACTCTAAGGGGAACAGCCCACTAAGTAGCTCATTAGCATAACATGTCTTTCTGTGAATACTTCAGAGTCTAGACTATGGTGTTATTTTGCTATGGTGTCCTTTGTTACATTCCTTGAGGCAGAAAAGGGTCTGTGGACTGTGTGGGAAGCCAGTCCTCTTGGCCTTGTACTCATCCAGTGGCTAAAGTGTGGTCCTGGCCACCAGGCTCTGGAGGTAGTAGAAGAATTTGCATGTAAAAGGCAGCCAGCTGTAGGTGTTGGCGCTTTGAGAGGCAAATGGAAGCCAGTCAGTTTAGGAATGTGGAAAAGCAGACAAGTTCCATCCTCTCTGTAGGTGGTCACTGTTCCTCAAATCCTTGCTGGAAGGTGAAGTTATTTTTCACCTGTTCAGAAAGGACTGTACCAGCCTCTGCAGGCCCTGTTCTGAAACACTGCAGTGTTCTCCAGAGATGGGTTACATCTTTAGGTTCCCTTAAGGGTAAGAGCCAGCACAGAGCCACAGTGCACGAAACTTGTTTTCATGGCGTGTTGTGGTGGCGTCTGACATCCCATCCTTGTCTCCCAGTAAGACCGTATTGCCGGCCGCCTTCCTGTCCGCCCCCTCCTTTCCTCACCGTCCATGCTCACCACCGTTGCTCTATGCTCTGTACTTCACCACTCAGAGGCTCCACGCCAGCTTTCCAGCGTGTCTTGGTTGCTTGGATGGTGTTCTCCAGATGCAGCCTGTGCTTTCCTTAGCCTTTGAGTCTTCCCTCCTGCCGTCCACTTTGCTGAAGTGGCCTCCCTTCAGTTTCCATTTGTGGTAACTGTTCCATGAGGCCGCTGCTCCCTCCACCCCCCACCCTAAGCCTTTCCCGATTTTTTTCAGAGATTTCTGCCCCTCCCTTTGAACTTCCTTCATCTATGCATTTTGCTTGTTAGCATCTGAGGTTTGTCTGGCTTCCTGGGTTGTAACCTTGAGGGGAGGGTCTTTCTAGGGCTGGTAACCTGCCCCCAATGCAGCAAGTCCTTACTGAATTGCCAAGAGCCATTGAGGCCTGGTCCACAGTCCTTGGGTCCTGTTGCTTATTCCAGGAGGTGTAGTGTTGTGTTTGGAACAATGTGTTTGGTTAGATGACATTTATGAATGGCTTGAACAGTTGGTTATAGTTACTTTGTTTCCCTATTGAAGTCACTGGACTGAATTTTTTAGTGGGTGTGTCTGATACCAGCAGATAGATCTAATTTTCCTAGGAATAAGGAGTCGGGGCATCTGAACATTCTTCTAAGGATCCCGGAGCCTTACAGTCGGGTCCAGCTCTTTCTAGTTGTCAAAGAAGAAACAAGCCTGGTGTCACACGGGCGCTCATATCATTTCTGGGACCTGAACCAAGCTCTTCTCATTTCCAGAGAAATTTTCTTTTCTCTTATACCAGCCATTTTGTTTTTTTAACTGTTTCTTTGTTTTATATACAGAGGAAAAAAGTTAGCTGAAGTTTCCAAAAAAAGAGAAGATGATAAAAGAGAAAAAAAGTCAGGTAATCTTAGGTGATGATATTCTTTCCAAATAATGTGTAGATTCCTTGTCCACATGTTCTGCTGCCACTGAGGGAAGATTCCACTCTTTGCAGCAGGTGGGCATCTTTAGAAGGGCAAAGAGTGTGGGGTGGGGTCCATATAAACAAGAGCCCCCTCACCTCCGATTACTGTCACCTCCAGTTCTCCTCTGCCTCGCTCCTGTTAAAGAAGCAAAATGTGTCCTCTTTTAATTTTCTCTTCTGATAAAGGGCTTTTCCTTAGAATTACCTTGCTCTGGTAGGGAAAGGGTAAACATTAGAAATATGTGGCAAAATTTTCTAATTTGTCTTTACAAGATGCCTAAGTTTATTTTATGCCACACAATGGGAATTCTGAAGAGTGAAAGAGGCCAGGTGAACTGTATGTAAAAGAAGCATCCACGGCATTAAGGGCACACATGCGGATTGGTTAATGCTGACTTTTGAATGAATGGAGAAAAGGGAAGAAAATTTGTTTCTTTTTTTTATTGCTGTAGCTCTTAAGGCTTAAGTTACTTTGACGTCATCAATTTGGAAGTGAAAACTTTGGCATCTTTAAACACAGTATAATTTCTTAGCTACCACTGATATTTGAGGATGCTTGTTGATATCTGTAGTCAACTAAATTCTGGCAGCTTGCCCCCGAACGTCTTTTTTTTTTTAAAAAGAACTTTGCTTTATGTTTTTATTTATATTTATTTATTTTATACATTTTTAAAGGTTTTTTTAAAAAATTTATTTCTGAGAGAGATAGCGTGAGCAGGGGAGGGTCAGAGAGAAAGGGAGATACAGAATCTGAAGCAGATTCCAGCCTCTGAGCTGGCTGTCAGCACAGAGCCTGACACGGGGCTCGAACCCACGAACCATGAGATCATGACTTGAGCCGAAGTTGGATGCTTAACCGACTGAGCCACCCAGGCGCCCCTATATTTATTTATTTTTGAGATGGAGGGGAGGGACAGAGAGGAAGAGAGAACCCCAAGCAGGCACCACACTCAGCCCGAGTTGGTGCTTGGTCTCATGACCCTGAGATCAGGACCTGAGCTGAAATAAGAGTCTGACCCTTAACTGACTGAGCCACCCAGGTGCCCTTCCCCCTAAAGCCTTTAACAAATACTTGAAGACATATGCATGTATGCAAATATTCTCCAGGGCAGTACCTACATCTAAATGGTTTTATCTATGCGTGCCAACTTTTTAACCTTAGACGGAGATACTAAATCTTCTTGTAACTTGATCTCCTTTCCAAATTTGAGTGAGCTGAACCTGACCAAAGAGAAAGATGAATCTGTTCTGTGACTTTTAAGAAGAAATATTGATGTGGTTTTACTTCTCCATAATGAGTTGAAATAGAGTTTTCTTTGAAGTTAGAGGCATTTCATCTATTTCAAGTTTGCTTTAGGTTGGACCTTACATATTTGATTTTTGTTGGGTATGTAAAACTTTCTGATTGTGAGATTTAAAAATCTCTGTTGTGATATGAGATGGTGCAGGTTTATATTTCATCTGTTCTATTCAGAGATAATTACTGCTACCCATTTGGGACTTTTAAATCCCCAGGTCAGCTCTGACTCCAGCGTAATTGGCTTCTCCATCTGTTCTCATTACTTTTCTTGTTAGATGACAGTCTTCCTCTTAGTAACATAATCTAATATTTATTGCACTTAACTATGTGCCAGGCATGAAGCAAAGACATTATTATCTCGTTTTAATGTCAGGATAACTACATGGTAGATACTGTTGTCATCTTCATTTTAAGATAATGAGGCTAAGACTTTTAAGAAGTTAAGTGATTGACCCGCTCAGGACTAGAGAGTGGTGGCTTTGGGCCTGGCATTCTGAGTTTGTCCGCACTCTGAAGTTCGAACCCTCACACAACCGTAAGACTGCCTTGGGTCCTTGGGTAGGTCTTATGAACTTGGATAGGCCTGCACTCCATATCAGCTTCATATTTCTGGGATCGACAGATCTGCATGGGAATTCTGGGTTTGACTCTTAATAGCTATGCAGTTTTGAGTGAACTACTTAAATCCTTTAAACTTGTCTGCATGCAGAAGTTGGGTGTGAAATCTAATGATAAATCTACTTTTGGTACACAGGAAGAGACTATCATTAACTGTTTTCCTTATTACTTATACAGTAGCCTGACTTTTCTAACATAATTTTTGGCATGTGAAGTTGCCCGTTTTCTTTTTCTTCTGGAATGCTCAACCCTGGCCAGCTCGATCTGGAGCGGGGTGGCTGTGGCACATGTGATGTTGGCACTTCTTTACATCCATCTCCTCCTGGGGCTCTTCAAAACATTTCTGAAGGCAACTGGGTGTGTTAGTGGCCTTTATGTGACACAAGTCATGGAGTTAGTCCTGTCCTGGGAGACCAATAAACAATATATCTCTTCTCTGTTCAAGCTCAACGCAAGTAGAGAAGTTGGAATTGGGTAGGTGGAGACTGAGATGTCACTTTGATTTAGATAGGGTAGAAAAGTAGAGAGAGGAAGGAGACCTTGCAGTCAGGATCCTTCCTATGAAATGAGGATTTTGGAAGGGGTCTTCTGGTTTATATATTGTTTGCACCTTCAAAAAAAACAATGGGAGACATGCTTGCCGAAGGTCACAAAGCTTCTACTGGCCAGCAGCTCTGAAACTCAGATGTCCTCTCCTGGACCGATCTTGGGACCATGTTTGGTGCAGTTTGGTGAGAGGAGATGATGGAAAGATGGTATTTTAGAAAGCTTGCTGGAGTCTTTGAAAACAGCTACACATGTTGCAATTAGGGGCTTGTCAAGTTCAATAGTTTCGGAAACATGGCTTTTAAAATGTCACAACCATTGATAGTTTCTTGGTGTATATAATAAATCACATGTATATAAGCACATATGCACATGTTGTGTATTTTCTGTCTTTATATTTATGTATATATATATATATACATGTTATTATGTTACAATGTTACACATCTATTTTTTAGTTTTCTTTATTATGTTTTTTGATATGTTAATTTGGTATATATCTTGATTCTGAAGAAAAATCATCATAATTGGTTAATAGCTGCTGAAAATGTGACCTGTCATGTGAGATTTTATGTGATGATTATTCTTAAAAATACAGACTTGATGATGATATTCTTAAAAATACAGACTTGATGATGATTTCAGCATTCAGGGACAGCCCTGCCTCTGCTCCCCCGTTCCCTGGTACTATGTGAGAGGCCAGATCTCCTGCCCTCCCCAACCACTCACCCCTACCACCTCACATGTATGTCTTTTCTTGATTTGGAGTTTGTGAAAAGACTGCTATTATCTGAATTCATCCAGAAATGAAACCTAAATTCAACGTCTATAAAAATGAAATGTTTCTTAATTTTTGTTGAATGCTTATAGAATCTGTACTTTTGATACAAAGTTATACTAGCCATAAACTAAAAGTATCTTAAATTTTTGCAGCTATAGAATTATATTAGACTTCAATTTTTACATTTTAAGATCTAGTTCAGACTCATCTAAAGGAGAGTAAAATTATATCTTGTGATAGCCATTGGCCAAAGTGTATACTCTTAACTCAGCATTCAAGTTTCAAAACGGCAACAAAAAATAATCTGTCTTGTCTTTTCTTTTTTAGCTTCTCAGACAAACTATTTAGTGGAAAGGGCTTGCATTTTCAGCCATCAGTTCTAGATTTTGGAATTCAGTAAGTATCTTTTCTTTATAATTTTTAATAACTTGTTTTATTTGCATTATTTGCTTTCAGGATATTATATATATACTTAAAATATATTAATATATTTAAAATGTATTTATATATAAAATGTTGAACATTTTAAGCATATTAGTAACATAAGAGATACTGATTTTGGGGCTTGTTAAAAGGAATATTTTTGTGAAAGGGAGAATATTAGATTGTTTTAACCATTTATTCAGTTTTTAACAAATATATTTTATAGTGATTAGAATTTGATAAGTCAACATTAACTCCTGGTTTTTCTACAACAAATCAGGTTATTTTATAATATAAAACACTAAATATTAATGGATTCTGAGTTGTTTTTCTTTTTTCTTTGAAAGAGAGAGAGAGAGAGAGAACAAATGCATAACTGCAAGTAGGGAAGGAACAGAGAGAAAGAAGAAGAGAGAAAATCCCAAGCAGGCTCCACACTGTCCTCACAGAGCCTGATGCGGGGCTTAGACTCATGAATCATGACCTGAACCAAAGTCTGACCCTTAACCCACTGAGCCACCTAGGCGCTCCTGGATTCTTTTAATTACATTCATTTGCTTGTTTTTACTGCTTGTGATGCTGTGGGATTTACAGTTGCACTGTACAAACATTAGTTATCACGATGAAAACTTGGGAAAGACGTTAAGTGGAGAAGAGCACATATAAGCTGAGTGCATCGTGTTAAGAACTGTTAAGATGAAGGGAATGTGATCTGAGTGTCGGTTGTGAGGCTAATCTGGGAACTTGGAGAAATAAAGAGCACGATGACGCTGTGCAGACGGGACTTAAGGACTCTTTTTGGCTGTGACACTTAAGTGTTTGAAGTTTGAAACTTAAAATGTTGAACTCGCCGAACGCAGAATATGGCAGCACTGAGTAGATGCAATTTTTTGTCAGTAGTGTTTCAAGTACGGAGGTGAAAGAGTGTTTCAGATGTCAAAGCTCTGCTTGTTTCAGCAGCCTGGACTGTCCCTTCAGTTTTAGAAGAGCTTTTTTGAGTTGCAAGAAAAGTTATGGGAATGAAATAGGCGTGGTAATAGGAAAGCATCTGGGGTGAGTTAGGGGTGGTCTCCTGGTGTGCCCTCCTCTATTCATCTGGATTTCCTTCTTTCTCTTTCCTTCTGATCATCAAAAGGTTAGCGCTAAGGTGAAGGAAGAATGAATTTTACATGTAAAAGTATCTTGTTGAGCTTTTAAAGGATATTCTGTAAAAGGAAGAAGAGATAAAAATGGGAGGGGAGCTTGCTGACTTCACGAGATTCTAGGTGTCTGCTTTTTGGTGTTTGAGTTTTTTACATTGTCAGTTAGGTAGAGAAACACTCAAAGCTGAATTTATCATAAAACCTCATTGGCTTCAAATTTTGAGAAATCATCTTACTTAAATTGTAAAGAGTCTTTGTTGTAAAAAGAAATTTTAATGCAGGACCTACTTTTAAAAATATACATATTACAGATTGGTAGATATAATAAGATGGATATAGTAAGTACAGTTAGATTGGGATAACAACTCCAGTTCATAGGATGCTGGCTATCTATAATAAATTTACTCTTTGGTAAGATAAAAACTCTGTGATCAACGCACATGGATGTATGGATGTATTAGCCACATATGTTAATTAGCTATATACATCAGTTTCTGTTCCTGATAACTGGAAGCAGGTTGAAAAACAAATGTTTAAAATCTTTAATTTGAAAAGGTTACTACATTAAAATTGTTTTTTGAGTTTACTTATTTATTTTGAGAAAAAGAGAAAGCAGGTAGGGGAAGAGGAGAGAGAGGGAGAAAGAGAACCCCAAGCAGGTTCTGCTTTCAGTGCAGAGCCTGATGTGGGGCTTGAACTCATGAACTGCAAGATTATGACCCAAGCTGAAACCAAGAGTCGGATGCTTAACTGAATGAGGCCCCCCAGGCCCCCCAAAAATGGTCACTCCATTTTAGACTTATATCATCTTTGGATGATTCAGTTTTGTATATGTAGTACTTTATAGGTCTCAAAGTACAATCATGTCTCTTGTCAGTTGAGTTTTATATCAATCCTGTAAGGATAGTGGATTAGTGGGGGCAGGTATTATCCAAGAAACACACACAGAGACAGAGACAGAGAGGGTGTGTGTGTGTGTGTGTGTGTGTGTGTGTGTGTGTGATTTTCAGATATCTCTATATTTGAACATGGACTTCAGATGCTCATGTATTTCTTGCTAAGAAGTAATGTATTTTTGCCCAAGGACATTTCAGAGAAGTGACAGAATAAGTCTCAAAATTGTCTTCTCATTTCTAAGCCAGCACATACCATGCTTTTTTTTTTTTTTAATAAGCGAGATCTAGGATATGATTAAAGGAATAAATTATTTTTACTGAAGTCTTAAAAAAGTCTCAATAAGAACAAACTGTAGTCTAAATTAGAATGTTTCTAAAGTTAGTCAAGTTTTACTTTACTTTTAACAAATGGTCTAATTTATAGGCATTAGATTCAAACTTCAGCCCAAGGGTTCTAATTTCTTCACTGCCCTTGTTCAGCTTTTGCTATTGTTTATTTTGAAGTTGACCTTGGGCAAACCCCATCCCTTTTCATAGCTTTGGTTTCCATCTGGGATGCAGAATCAGGAGCCTGTCATGGAGCTGCCTTCTGCCCACTTCGTAGGATTTGTTGTAAGGGTTAATATCCTACTGGTCCTGAGATTAAAAGTGCTAATCATTCCTAAGAGATTTTAATCATTCTTTTGTAGTATTAAATTAATAGAGTACCTTCCAGTTGTCACTCGTGAAGGAAATTCTTATCCTCATAACACTTTTAAAAATAGAATTAAAAAACAGAATAAAAATAGCCCAGTGGTAACCAGGTCTGGGTCAGGTCTGCTGAGGTTTCTGGGAGACTCAGTCACTGGGCTCCCTCGAGTAGTAGTTTTGCAGTACGATTTTCTAATGTGTTTTTGTCTGGGAAACATTTGTATTTTTTTAAACTAAAAATTGTATATTCAAAAAGTTATACGAATGGAAGATAAAGCATTGAGGACAAGTATTAATAACTTTGCTGATTGAGTTGTATTATTTACCTAAAACTTAAAATCATGGAAATCTTTATTTTTTTAATTTAATGGAAGGAAAAAGACAAATGTGAGCCCAGCCCTCCCCAGGCAGGGCTCTCTGAGGTGACCCTTTGTGCTCATGTTAGTCTAAAATATTTTTAGTTGTGTTAGCTATGAACACTAAAAACAAAACAAAAAAACAAAACAAGGTTTTGATCACACTGATGCACGTTTTATTTATAACTGGATGTAAAGAACCTATTTTTAAAAATACACATTGGCTGTATTAAACCTTCAGTCAATACTTGTGATTTAAAGTAGTGGGAGGTAGGGAGTTGCACTTGGCTTGGCTGGCCCAGTTGGTAGAGCATGTGATTCTTGATCTTGGGGTCGTGAGTTCAAGCGCCATGTTGGGTGCAGAGATCACTTAAAAATAAAATCTTGAAAAAAAAGTAGGAGGAAAAGCTAGAAGGAGAATGTGAGGGATTTGATGGCAGTGATACAATAGTTTAGAAATCCCACTGTACATGTAAGACAGACAACACGCACTGAATTTTCCTTAAAACACACAATTCTAGTGTCAGAGAAATCAGAATAAAATCAGAGAAACACAGGCATAAGGTAGATGAATTTTTTGCTGAATTTAGAATATAGTTTTACTTCTAGGCCATATATAGGAGAGCGGTATGTTTTGGTGTCTGCCACTGAGGGCATTAAAACCGGAGAAATAGCTTCAGTGCAGTTTTTACTGGCTCTCTGTTTATGACAATGTGAGTTAAGTGGAGTGAATTTGGTATTGGGCAGTAGGAATCAGAGGTAAATGATTCCAGGGAAGATGGAGGGTAGGTGGGCCAGAGCGTGCTCTGTTCCCCTTCCGTTCCTTTGCTAGCCTTGCGGATAGAAAGCAGAGGAAATAAAGAATTAACATGGGCATCCTCATCGGTTAGGGTGTTTTCTGGAAAGCACATTCTTACCTCAGTGTACCAATGTTTGGAAATCCTATATAAAACTTTTGTGTGTGCCTGTTTGTGGAGGGAGGAGCCAGAGCTCTCATCACAAGACTCATGATTTAAGTGGATAAGAGCAAGTGCTAGAAAGTGCTGCTGAGTTTTCATTTTTCTTAGAAGAATGGTCTTTAGCAGCAATTAAGTTTTCCTTACATGAGACTTGATAAAGTCACTTTGTGAGTTGAAATCCATTCCCCCAGAAAGCCTCTTTAAACTTATTACTGAGAAGCAACCCGAAAAAAGCTGGGTTTTTCTGAGTACAGTTTCTTATCTAAACGTATTTTCATTTGAATCAGAGTGAGTACCTATTTTATACTCTTGTGTATTTGCAAGCATTTAATGGCCCATTTGTGTTGAATTCTTCTAACACAAAAGTCAGTGAGGCGTTACCATTGGTTGGCATTAAGTGTGTCTTGTAAAACAGAGGATTCTTTAAAAAGTTTTTGTAGATTGAATGTTTTAGTAATTAACAGGATTTCATAATTGTTGCTTTTAACTTTAATGAACGCCAACAGCTTTCTGGGATTAAAGTATATATACAGCGTGTGTGGGTGGAGGGATGGGTGGATGGATAGCTATATTTAGAACCACACAATACATTGCTTTTCTTCCTCCTTGTTCCCCTCCTAGGTTCCTGGGTCACCCTGCAGCAAAGATTCTCTACGCTTATAACCCCAGTAGGGAGAGTGAGGTCGTGGTGAATTCAGTGTTTACAGCTGCTAGACATTTTCATGTGCCTCCTGTTCATTGCAGGGTGAGTGTTGATGTACTCTTGGAAACTATGCTGTGGCGGACTGCCAGATTTCCTTGCTTTCTTTGGCCTGAAGTTTTTACTTTCTGCTCCCTGTCTCCCCTTTTTCTGCTACCCAAACTCTTCCCTTCCGTGTGTTTGCTTTAGCATTTATTTTTTCAGTTGTTCATAATTTTGGTGGCTCTTGGTATCTACATGGAAAAAAAAAGTGTAGAGTCTAAACAAAGTATAATGTTTGTGTATTTAATAGGACTTTTTCATGGTTAAAGAAATTTAGTATTATGTGTCTTGAAATGACTACAAATGCTGAAGCATTTAGTAATTAATACAAGTTTTATAGTCATGGTCTCTTTGCCTGGCAGACCTACTAGAATTGGACTCTAAGTGTAGGAGTAGGAGGCAGTGAATGGCTCCTTATAAAGTTAATCTGCACCTTAACAGAGAGCTCCAGACCCTGGTCTCCTGGTAGTTTAGAGTTCATTGGTCTTTGACTTTTAATGAAGGTCCCAGTTACTGGTGGGTTTTATTTATTTGTTTATTTAGCTGACTGATATCTACCTAAAACACTTTTTTTTTCTTTTTAATATGAGACCAAGGAAATGGTATAGGAGGAAGCCCACTATTATGTTTATGATTGTCCAGATAAACGCAGCTCCTTTTATTAGGTATTGACAGGTTTGTACATCAGTAGCTCCTTCTACTTAAGTAATGCTAGAACTGTGTTCGATAAAGGCCATTGAACACAACGTGGGTGCAGAAGAGGAGGGAAAGGGATGGATGTGAGTGAGGGTGCAGGGTTCCCAGGCCAAAGTGAAAGGACTCAGCGGCTGCCTTGCCGGAGGTTTGTGGTATGTTCCTTGACACCTTCTTAAATTGTTGGGTTTTGTTCCATTTGGGGATTCCTAGGGATTCATGATACTTCTGAATCAAGGGCACAGAATATGCAGACATCTGTTAACAGAAATTGTCAAAAAGAAGGTCTGTGAAAGACCTCTTTTAAGAGGCCCATTCCAAATGGCTAATTTGGCATCTTTCTTTCAGGTAATTCCGGCAATGGGTAAAACGTCCTTCAGAATTATCTTCTTACCTACTGAGGAAGGAAGCATTGAAAGTTCTTTATTTATTAATACCTCCTCGTATGGAGTCCTTCCCTATCATGTAAGTGAGCTATTTCCTCTTGTGCCATGATTCTGTTGTTGATTTAACAAAGGAGTTTGGATATTTTGTAAAAGACTTTTGGAAATGTTGCCACCTGGCTTATGTTGTTAGAATATAAGGTCGTTAGTGATGTCAAACTCACCAGCTTTCTCCCTTTTCCTGCCTCCGGTGCCACGCGCACTGGGCTGTCTTCCACACAGAGTACAGAGCTGCAACTCTCACCCTGAATCTCTGAAGGACATTGGAGCAAAACAAAGAAGTCTACCATGTTATATTTCTGTTGCAAAATAGAGTGGACTTTCAGAACTCTGTCCTCACCTCATGAACAATCCGGAGGGAGGAGCTATAAAGGCAGTCTCTACTGATTTTGCCTTCTTCCCTTCTGGGCTCAGGGATATTTCTGATCAGAGGACAAGGATTGGAGGCCAGTTCTCAGGGAGCTTACTATTGATACCAAGGCACCCGGGATGGAGAGTGAAGAATCTTTTCATTGTTGTTCACAAAAGTAGTTAGGAATCTTGATCTTAAGTGGTGTCTGTGACATCTTTATTAGGATGTGGCATCAAGCCAAGATCTATCACTTTTGTGGTTATTTCTTATTGGATTCCATTTAACACTTGTTCCCATATTGGAAAAGTTGTCTATATCTGAAAAGCTTTGCTACAGTGAGGAACATTCATCTTAAATATAGTAACTTTTGTTACTTCTTTTGTACACAAAGATAAATATAGTAACTGAATTAATATAGTCTTTAAACATTTTTTTAATGTTTATTTATTTTTAGAGAGAGAGTCAGAAACAGAGAGAGACAGAGCACAAGCAGGGGAGGGACAGAGAGAGAGGGAGACACAGAATCTGAAGCATGCTCCAGGTTCCGAGCTGTCAGCACAGAGCCAGACACAGGGCTTGAACTCACACGTGGTGAGATCTTGACCTGAGCCGAAGTCATATGCTCGAATGACTGAACCTCCTGGGTTAATACAGTCTTAAAGGTCAAGGTGGTGAATACAGATTTCCTTGAAAAAGTATTTTAACATTATGGCAATTGTGTTTCAATACCAGTAGAGGAGTAATTAACTTCTTTTTTTTTCTGAAGGTATCTGGAATTGGCACTCGGAGAATCTCTACAGAAGGGTCTGCAAAACAGCTGCCAAATGCTTATTTTCTGCTTCCTCAGGTCCAGAGCATTCAGCTTTCACAGACACAGGTAATTTTAATGGTAGATTTATTTTGAATTCTAGTAAACGCCAAACTTTGTAGTCCTCTAAAGTTATGTATCTTTTGCAGCCTTTTTTATATAGGACTGCTAGAGATATTAAACTCACCAGCTTTTAGAATTGAGATTTTACTATTTCCTGCTTTTTGAAAAAAATTTTGATATATATATAGAAACTATATGAAGTGTCAGTGAAATCCATTTTCTTCTTTTGAAAGGCTGTGTAGTCCACGGTGTTGCTTTATCACAGTTGGCTTAATCTTGTTTTTGATCATTCGAAGTGTTTCCAGTTATTTGTTATTATTACCATTAGTCCATGTACATGTTTTGTAAGTTTCTTTATTTCGTTTTTGGATTGCCTGTTTCCTTGGGGTACATTTTGTAAAGAGAGTGTCTGTAGTTAAAGACTATGAACCATTTTATAGAGCTTGTTAAATCTTGCCAGGTTGCTTTTCAAGAAGACAGAAGTGCTATGGTCGCTAGTAATGATATTTTTTTCAGGAATGTCTTACTATCCTCCCCTCTCCCTGTTTCCAGCCTCTCTTGAGTGTGGCTCAGTAGAAGGAAATATTTTTGATGTTTTAGAATGTATATCCAGGTGACCCTTGAGCACTGCAGAGGCTATGGGTATCAACCCTCAACACAGTTCAAAATCTGTGTATAACTTGACTCCCCAGAAACTTAACTGCTGATAGCCTGCTGTTAGTCAGAAGCCCTACAGATAACATAAATAGTTGATTAACACATATTCTGTGTTGTATTATACACTATACTCTGACTATAAAATAAGCTAGAGAAAATGTTATTAAGAAAATGATTAGGAAGAGAAAATAGATTTACAGTACTGCACTCTATTGAAAAAATTTGCATGTAAGTAGATTTGCACAATTCAACCCATGTTATTCAAGGGTCAGCTGTAATGATACCTTAATGTTGTTTTTCATATGCATTTCATTAATAACGTTTAAGTTTGACCACTTTTCCTCTTTGACTGATTTCCTTGTAGCTATGGTTAACTTTTGAAATTGAGGAAACTCTTTTTTTAAATATTTGTTTTTTTTGAGAGACAGCAAGCAGGGGAGGGACAGAGAGAGAGGGAGATACAGAATCCCAAGCAGGCTCCAGGTTCTGAGTGGTCAGCCGAGCCCCACATGGGGCTTGAACTCATGAACCGTGAGATCGTGGCCTGAGCCGAAGTCGGACGCTTACCGACAGAGCCACCCAGGTGCTTTATCACCTTACCTACCCTTTCTTTCTGATTAGTGAGTAAAGAACATTGCTTAGAGCTTTGTGTTAGTCACAGTAGTGCCTGGGGCTTTCCTTCATGCAGCAGTCTTCTTGAGCCTCTGCTGTGGGCAGGCACTGGTTTAGCATTCCCATCTTCCTGGAACTCCCATTCCAGTGGGAAGACAAATAAAACTAATTTACTTCAAACTAATGTAATATAGTGTAATGTAATAAAATTATTTTTATTTTGATAAAACTGAATAGCTCTTCCAGGATTTTAAGGAAGTTTTCTTTTAGTTTGTACATTTGGATTTGGTTTAAATCCTAAGACCAATGGGGATGTATTGAACGTGGTTTTTTTTTTTAAGTTTATTTATTTTGAGAGAGAGAGAGAGAGAGCAAGCAGGGGGAGGCAGAGAGAGAGAGGGAGAGAGAATCTCAAGCAGGCTCTGCACTGACAGTGCAGAGCCCAATGTGGGGCTTGAACATCACGCACAGTGAGATCATGACCTGAGTCGAAACCAAGTCTGACTCCTAACCAACTGAGCCACTCAAGCACCCTTGTATTGAACGGTTTTAGGCATAAAAATGATCTGAACTAACTTGCATTTTTGTAAGGGGTTGAAAGGGCTGGGGTTAAGTGTAACTTGCATATGCTGATAGCATAGGTTTTTCCTGCTGAACGTTTTTAGCCTTATCTCAGGGCTGTCCTTCAGCAAAGCAAGTGGCTGAGAATGGCCAGGTTACTCTGGTTACTGAGACTGGAAGCTTTGAATGCCAGATGCCATATTAGTGGTGATAAAAGTATTGAAACAGAGACAGGTGTTCAGTTATCTTAGTTAGTAGGGGTTAACTTAAGGATACAGAGAATTAAAGGAGAGAAGCAATGACCGTGCAGGTCTCTCTGTGAGGCCCGTGGGAGACCTTGCTGTGAAGAGAGCTTGCACGTTATATGCACTGTACCTGGCAGATCTTATCTACTGGCCGTGATGCCCGCTGCCCTTTCCTGCATCCGGGCTGTCATCATCTCTTTCCCAGGCTACTCTAGTGACCCCTTAATGGATCTGTCAGCCTCTAGTCTGGCCCTTTCAGAAGTGTCTTTTCCTAAAATGCAAGTTGGACCACACTAGTCTTCTGCTTAACAGCTTTCAGTGCATTCCTGCAGGTCTCAGGATTTAAACCGGGTCCTTAGTGTGGCTGTAAGGCCTTGCACCGTCTGGCTACTGTCTTTCACAGTCACATAGTCTTCTTCTGCTTGCTCACCAGTGCCGTTTCCACTCCTCCATACGTCCTTTGTGCCTGCAGTTTCCTCAGCTTTCGCTGCCCCAGCTGCCCCTTGGATCAGCCCTGATTTCATCCTTCCTGTTTCAGCTCAAGCTCCACTTCTTTAGAGAGTCTTGTCATCTCTCCCTATTCTCGTTCGGGACCCTTGATGGACTGTCGTATAACTGTGTTTTTCCCACTTAGAATGCTTATCCCCATTAAATCGCGTGGTTATTAGCTCTGTGAAATTGCAGCCCAATGGAAAGCAGAGGCTGTCTGCCATTGCTCTCCACAGGACCCCTGCCCCTCCAGGGACCTCCAGCAGAGTGCCCAGTGAGCACGGAATAGGTGGACTTCTGGCTGTCCCCATGGGAGCCGTTTCAGGGATTCTTTGTTCTGTTTTTTTTTTGCATTTTAATTTATTTTTTAACAGCTTTATTGAGATAGAACTCGCATACCGCAGGCTTGACCCATTTGACGGTTTTTAGCCTACTCAAGAGTTGTGTGGCCACCCCCACAGTCTAATTTTAGAACATTTCCATGGCCTCATCTCCTGGCAACCAGTATTCTATTTTCTGTCTCTATAGATTTGTCTCTTTTGGAGGTTTCATATAAATGAAATGTGTGATCTTTGTGATTAGCTTCTTTCACTTAGCTTAATGTTTGTAAGTTTCATTCATGTCATAGCACATATCAGTCTTTTATTCTTTTTTATCACCCTACAGTAGCGTACCATTGTATGGACATACCACATTTTGTGTAACCATTTATCAGTTGACAGATATTTGACTTGTTTCTAGTTTTTGGCTAATGTCAGAACTGTTACAGTGCACATTTACAAGTTACAAGTTTGTGTGGACATATGTTTACTGTTCTCTTGGGTGTGTACATTGGAGTGGACTCCTATGGTCATACGGTAATTATATGTTTAACACTTTGAGGAACTTTGAAAAAGTGGTTGAATCATTTTGCAATCTCACCAGCAATATATGAGGATTCCAGTTTTTCTACAGCTTCACCAAAACTTGTTATTTTATGTTTTTTGGTTTTTTAAAAGCATCCTAGGGGCGCCTGGGTGGCTTAGTCGGTTAAGCGTCCGACTTTCGCTCAGGTCATGATCTCGCGGTTCGTGGGTCCGAGCCGCGCGTCAGGCTCTGTGCTGACTGCCAGCTCAGAGCCTGGAGCCTATTTCAGTCTGTGACTCCCTCTCTCTCTGACCCTTCCCTGCTCACGCTGTCTCTCTCTCTCCTAGAAATAAATAAAAAAATAAAAAAATAAAAAAATAAAAGCATCCTAGTGGATGTGAAGTGATCGCTTAGGTGTTTGATTTGCACTTTCCTGATAACTAATGATGTTGAGCATCTTTTCACTGTGCTTATTGGTCACTTGTGTATCTACTTTGGAGAGAGGTCTATTCAAGTCTTTTGCCCAATTTAAAACTGGGTTATTCTGTCATTGTTGAGATGTAAGTGTTCTTTATATATTCTAGATAGTAGGCCTTTATCAAGTACATGATTTGCAAATACTTCTTTCATTCTGTGTTGATTTTTTCATTTTCTTGATGATGTCCTTTAAAGCACAAAAGTGTTCAGTTTTGATGAACTTCAGTTTTGCCCATCTTTTCCTCTGTCACTTATGCTTTTAGTGTTCTATCTAAAAAGGTTCACGGTTATCAGGATTTACTCGTATTTTCTTCAAAGAGTTTTATAGTTTATCTCTTACATTTAGGTCTATGGTGTATTTTGACATTTCAGTCACCTATAGTGTGAGCTAGGGATCCAGATTCATTCTTCTGGTGTGGGTATCCAGTAGTTCCAGTACCATTTTTAAAAGATTTTCATTTACTTATTTCGAGAGAGAAAGAGAGCAGGGAGGGGCAGAGAGAGAGGGAGAGAGAATCCCAAGGAGGCATGTGTTTGTGTTGTGTTTAAGCGGCTGTAATTGCCAGCTATCCTTTCTCGGAAAGAAATGTCTTCATTTTGATACTCTGTTTTTCCTTCTTTCTGTTTTTTTGGTCAAGAACCCATCGTCTGGGGTTAGTGTTGAGTTCAGCTTCCCTCAAAAGGGGATAGAAGTTTTGGAAAGAACTCTGGTTCATTTGAGAGCTGGAAGGTGGCCCTGCTACAACACTAGAGAGTGAGAAAGTTTAGGCAGACATTAAGATACTATCAGCTTTGCTTTCACGTACTTCCTCAGCACCACCTCTTGGGATAAACTAGGGTGCCAGTGAATTGTTCTTACACTGTCTCATTTTTTTGCAGTATGGGCTCATTTTGGTTCATTTTATTTGTGTCTTTTACCCATTGGTTTCCGACTTTTGCATTTTTCCTGCTCTGTTGAATCAGATGGAATGACTCACTTTCTTCTGCTGGAAACAAGAGTGTGTGTGTGATTTCTTTTCTATCTAGATTTTTGGTGCTGTGTTGTAGCAGCCGCTGAGTTTGGTTGGAAGGAGGGTATACGTGTCGCCTCTCTGCTGCCCATGTGTGTTTGCTCCTGGGGAGAAAGGGGAACACGAGGACTTGACACTGCATTTTTCTTTTTAAGCCTTTTCATCTGGCCCTTCTTTTTCATTTGTTTTGCCCTTGATGAAGCAAAGGCTCCTAGAAGATGAGAGGTCACTGTTGTAGTGGGTCTCAGTGAGAGTCTGAGGTTCCTCTGCTTTTCTTGTGGTCTTCATTATTTGACCCCTGGATTAGTCTCCTAGTCCTTCTCCATTCCGTGTGTCATACTGCTGCTCTCATGTCCTCCCAGACAAAGGTGTTGAGTGCTTCCCTGGTCCCTGTACTAGCTGAGTCCCGGTCGGTTTCAGCATAAAGCCCAAGCCCCGTAGCTTGGCGT
Source organism: Proteles cristata cristata (assembly GCA_017311185.1). Lineage (NCBI taxonomy): Eukaryota > Metazoa > Chordata > Mammalia > Carnivora > Hyaenidae > Proteles > Proteles cristata. The sequence continues at coordinate 1,913,004 of JAESUZ010004142.1, read as the reverse complement.
ATGAGGCCTTCAGCACCTGCTCCAGCCTCCTCTCCAGCCTCAGACATCCCACCCTTCTCTTCTTCACTCTGGCTCCCTAACCTGCTCACTGTTGGAACAGGCCATCCCTTTTTACATACTGCCTTTCCTTCACAGGCTCTCACCGGATTCTGACTCTCATTATCCGTCTCTCTCTCCGTCCTCCGAGACCCGGTTCAGGTATCCTCTCCTCTGCAGCTTCCCCAGGGTCCCCGGCGAGTCTGTGCTCTGGTCCCCCTGACACTTGGTTCAGACCATTGCTTGAACATCTGTTGTCATCTTGTGTCATCCTCCATGAGGCTCTCTTCCGTGGGCCTGTTTCTTTGTCATTTTTATGATCTGAACATCAACTTAGTGTTTAGTACATTGAGGGCCCCCAGAGTTTTTAATAGATAGGTGAGTCAGTGGGCATCTGAGTTGAGATCCCCATATAGCATATCTACCTGTCGTAACATGTAAGATTTGCATAACTTCCCCTTTTCACTACATCAGCCACTTGACCTTCACCAGATTTACTATTAGGGCAGGTGGTAATATTCTTATTTTAGAAATTGTAGGATGGACTGAGAGTTTAAGTAACCTGGTGAAGGCCGAGGGCAGAGTCGGGATTGGCAGTGGGTTGCTGTAGGATTTTCCCCATGTGTGGTAAAGTGTCGTGATGACTTCCCTATCTGTGTCCTTAGTAACTCATGGCCCATGAGAGCTAAATAGCAAATAAAATGTGGGTTTTTTGCTACCTTTTTATAATGACAGAAGAACAGTAGAAACAGCTTAAAGGCTCAACAGTAGAAAAAGGATTTGATAAATTTGATTATATCAACATGGTAGACTGTTAAATAGTTCCTCCCAGTTATAATTATGATGCTTAGTCTGACAAGGGAAGAGTAGAATATGAGCTAGGTTATACTTGATGAGTGTAACTGTAAAATACATAGTGGGATAGAATACATAAATATAGTTGTGCTAGGCTTATGAAAAAGTGAGAGTTATATTTTAGTGCTGTTTTGGTTCCAGACCATTGAGATTTGAGGAGTGTTTCAGTGGTTTATTTGGGCAAAACAATGTTTGAAATATGTACCGTCTCAGAATCTGGCATATAGACTCACTATCGCAATAGGTTCATCTCAGAGATTTACAGGAACTTAGTTATTGTTATTAGAATCATTATAAAGTAATGTTTATTGTTAAAAATAGAATGATAAGGCAGTATGGGAAACCCATAGAAGTTTTGAAGTTAGAGGAAAACGCATGACAAATAAAGGGGTGTGCATGTGTCCTAACATGATATCATAGTATCATATCATCTAAAAGAGAGATTGCGACTATAAAAAAAATTAGTATGTAGTCAGAATAGAACATGGGAGACCAGAGAAGCGAAAAACTAGAATTAAGCCCAAGATCACAGTCATACTCAGCAAAGGCAACCAGGATTAATATTTTGTCATCTCCTAGGGGGCATCTGGGTGGCTCAGTTGGTTAAGTGTCTTACTTCGGCTCAGGTCATGATCTCGTGGCTCATGCATTCGACCCCCGCTTCCAGCTCTGTGCTGACAGCTCCCTCCCTCAGCTGCTTGCACTCTGTGTATCTCTCTGTCTCAAAAATAAAAACAAACAAAAACATTAAAAAATATTTTGTCATCTCCTTTCAGTGTATTTCCTGAGTGTGTGTGTATATGATGAGGAGTTCCTCTTCCCACCACAGCATTATGTTGCTGGATTGTATGGAGGAGAGATTATTTCTGGATGTGCTGCATGATATCTAATGCATTTCAGACCAGGAGTTCCTAACCTTTTGATATTGGCACAGCCTTCGCTTTTGGAAGTGGTGACATCAGGCCCATGTGCCTGCCTGCCTGCCGGGGACAGGTGTCGGGCAAGGGCTATGCTCCCAGGCCTCTTTGGAGCCGGGTGTCTGCCAGGTGGGGGGAAGGTGTCCCAAGTTGTTTTCTTGCTTATTTCTTGCCTCCTGAGGTGCTGATCCTTGTCAATTATGTGTGGCAATCTGGAAGGGAAGCTGTAAGGTCAGTACAGGGAGGGGACCAAGGAAAGTTCTTTCAACCACGGTTTGACAGGAGAGAAAGGGGCACATTTCTCACTAACAAATACGGTATGAGAGTCTCTTCTGGGATTTGGAGATGGAAAACAGAGAACAGGGAAAGGTTCTTTAACCTCTGTAGCTGTCCTGTTTTCTTGATGGGCTTCTGTCATGAGGTAAATGAAAGAAACAGATATTCTGAATGTGATAGCTGAGAAGTCCTACAAATCTGTGTGAAGTCAATAATGCATTTAATACCATTTCTTTGCCTGATAAAAGTTGTTTGATTTTTTTTTTTTTTTACATAAAAATGATAGGCTGTCAGACTCTGGAAAGCTCTTACTAGATATTAAGTAAATATGTGCTATTACGTAATTTTCTTCTACCTACCTACCCCTGAATATGGCTTTAAAAATTTTTTTTTATGTCTTTATTTTATTTTGAGAGACAGAGACAGAGAGCAAGTGGGGGAGGGGCAGAGAGAGAGAGAGGGAGACACAGAATCTGAAGCAGGCTCCAGGCTCTGAGCTGTCAGCACAGAGACTGATGTGGGACTTGAATCCACGGACTGTGAGATCATGACCTGAGCCGAAGTCGGATGGACGCTCAACCAACTCAGCCACCCAGGCGCCCCATGAATATGGCTTTTTAAAGCAAGGAAATTGAAAAAAGAAGCAACAACAAGGAAATTGCTAAAATTTATACATTTTTCTCTTTTTCGTCTCATTCCAATGAGAATGATTCAAGGGGATGGGAACTTGGGAAGCAGAGACTGAGGGGCTGGTGAAGAGAAGGGAGGCAGGAAGCATGAGAAAGTCTGGAAAGAATACATATGTGTGGGGCCAGTGTTTCTCTTCCCTCCATCCTACTGGGCAGTCCCATCCCCTCTGTCTTCTCCCTGTTGCTTCCCTAAAACCTCGCCTGTGTTGGCAGGAGAGACAGTTCTTGAACAGTTTCCTGGTCCCTCCTTTAACTCCGTGATTATTACTTAGTGTCTTTTCTGCCTTCCAGGAGCATTGACTAGCTCCTTACCGAAAACTTGGAGAGATCCCTGTCGTCGTAAACATAGTATTTAGAAGCTCTCGTTTTTATTATTTCCTTTGCAAAGTTTATAAACTCCTTAAGTGCAGGAATCCTGTCTTAGCCAGCATTTGTTTTCTTATCACCTGGCAGTCTGGCCACATAAGGTGCGGTGAATCAGTGGTTGACACTTGAATAAATGATCTGAAAAAGAGACTACAATCTCAACTATTTAAGAACTTGTGAGACAAGAATCTTTCTTTTACTTCTTTCAAGCTTTCATTATATTATTCTAAAAACTTTTGTTGGGGTATTTGAAGATGCCCAATAAATAATATCTGTATTGTTCTGAACTACTGGATAAATAAGAATCAGGAGTCAGGGAACCAAAGTGCCACCTTCATATTGCTGATGAGCCACATCCTCAGGTATCAGCTGAGCTCAGAGAACCAGTTACTAACTCCCTGTCCCCTTGGGTCGATCGTGGAGTGGGCCCATCAGAAGGGGAGTTGGAGTCTGAAGGACAGACATCCCTCTCCAGAGTAGGGAGAAAGCAGCTCCTCCGTGAGCTTCTATCCTTCTACACACTGTCTACAGCACAGCATCATGGTCTGTGGCCCACTGACAAGCAACCCTCCCCTACCTTCAAGGGGAGAGGAAGACTTGGAGCCAAAGGACAAGTGAATTTAGGAAAAGAGAATCTTTTTCTTGTAACATTCCTCATTGGGATGGCCTTTAATTAAGCCTGAGTTCCCCCAACCCCTGACAAGGAGATCAGCAGACTTCTGGCAACTATGTTCCTACTTTTTCCTTAGCCTATTCCTCCTCCCACGGGACCCAAAACCCCATTGATCCTCCTCAGACTGGTGGGGAGCTTTGTCGAGTTTGCCCCTAGAAAGCTCTGAGGTAGATTAGAATAATTCATTAATAATCTGTTCCAAAGCCACACAAGAGCCAGGGTTGAAAGTTCATGTCCCCATCTGTTTCCCATTCCAAATTCTTTTCAAGTATGGTATCCAATACAGCTTATCAGAGCGTTTGCAGTGGGATCAAATAACAGAGTAAAGCTACTCCAATAAAAAAAATACCAGCCATAAAGGATGCCCCATCATAGAGATGCATGGTAGAGTGAATAAGAAAGTGAATTCTAAAACCAGACCACTGGGGTAAAAATCTTGGTCATGCCTGAGTGACCTTGGCCAAATCACCTCACCTCTCTGTGTCTAAGTTTATAAGATAAATAACAATAGTACTACTTCATAGGATTGCTGTAGCTGTTGACTGAATGCATGCATAGAAAGTGCTTAGATTGGTACCTGGCCCCTAACTAAAATGCATTCATCACTTAACTGTAAAAATAAAGTTTTGAATATAAACCCTCTCCTATTGTGAAACTCTTGGAAATTTTTTAAATTCAGAGATTCAGTCCTCTGGCAAGATGTGAAAGTTCAAGGCTATAGTCCTATATCAAGTTATCTTGGCTTATGAGTTAACATTAAAAGAATTTGAAGCCCTCCCCAATTTCTTATTCTTTTGGTCTTCGCCCGAGAGGTCATCCATGCCTGTGTGAAGCTGGGGCTCACTATTGCTAGAATGTGTGCAGCTTCCCCGGGCTTTCATAAATGCCATTAATTGAATAGTAAGTCTCTCTGGGCACCTGACTGGCTCAGTCCACAGAGCATGCGACTCATGATTTTGGGGTTGTGAGTTCGAGCTCTACATTGTGTGTAGGGATTACTTAAAGATAAAAAAGAAAATCTTTTAAAAAAATATCAAATCTTTCTTGAGCCTTGCTTGAGTCTAGAGTCTTAAGACACACAAGAATATCATGATTCTCAACCTGACATCCACTGAATTTGTCTGGAAAACGTGCCTCCCATCCCAGCCCTTAAGGGACTAACTCTAAGCAGAATTGTTCCCAGTACTTCATTTTTGCCAAAAGGAGGGATGGTGATGGAGAGCATCACCTTGGTTTTGGCTTTAGTCTATGCCAGTTGTTTTGATTCTAAGACCTTGCGTTTAAACTCAGTGGGGAGAGATTGCTTGTCAGGAGGCAACCGGCAGCCTGTGCATTCCTCTCTCAGGAAGTAGTCCCTGAGGCACTCCGGTCTTCCCTCAGAGTTGGAACTTGGCAGTGGTGGCAGCCCAGTCACAGGTGTGTCTTTGTTCTCCTTTCTGCGGGGAGTCCTTGTTTCTGGCACTCCTGCCTGTGAGGGATGGAGTGTCTCCGGTGCCTGGGGAAGGGCATGGGGATCTGTGTACGTAGTCGTTTCCATTGCCTCTTCCTGTGGATTCACTGAGGCTTCTGGGACCTACTTCTGAGAGGAGGCTTTTCCCTTGTAGCCCCACCTATATCAAGTGGAGCATTGTTTTCCGATTCTTGGAGGGGAGCTGCTGTTGACGTTTGGGAAGCTTAGGGCCTAGTGAGGACAGCATGTTGGCCATGAGCCACTCACCGTGGCCTCTAGGTTGTGAGTGTGCCCCTTCTTTCTCTGCACTTGGGGGCTCTGCCTCCAGGATATGCTTTTTCTGTCCCCTCTTGCTTTCAGGAAGGGTCAGTTGAGTTTCTAGCCCTTTCTCTGACACCTGCGAAGTTGCTACTGTTTTCTGGAATTGGTCCATTCTTTTTCCTTTTTCTTTCACTTTTAGACCTAGATTTTTTTTTCTTTCTTTGTTTCTCTAGATATTTTCTTGTGAGTACTCCTAAAGGAAGAGAGAGAAAATCAGTAAGTTCTGGGTCTGCTGAAAGCATCTGTTGTTCAAACAAATCTTCTCTTCCCTGCATTGGATGGTCTTTCATAGGAGATACTCTCCTATCAGACCAACACCTAAATCAGGCCTGGGGTCAGTCTGTCTTGAGTCTTGAGTCAGTCTAACGAGGTAGTTTTGCCTGGTTCCTGTTTAATGAGTTTGTTCTTTTCGCTGTGCCTTCTCTTAGACTAAATCCTACTTCTATAAACTTCTCAAACATGTTCCCACAAGACAGGGCCAGTAATTGTATCTCCACCTAATACGCTCTGGGTATTCTTCTCTGATATTCCCAGCCACCCCCCACCCCCACCCCCAGCCCCATGAACCTGTCCAGGTCTGTGTAACCCTGGGTATAGCTGTTTTCAGTCCTCAGTTGTTCTTCCTGTGGATTCTGATCCTGACTTTAGAAGTGAGTTTCTCCATACCTCCTATGGCTGAATCCTGGTTCCTTTGTGGGGAATGATTCCAGTCTGCAATGATCTTGCTTTTCTTCTTTTCATTAATGTATTTTTAAGCTCCAGTAAGCACAAAGATCTCTCTCCCTCATTTCAATTAGATAGCAGGCTGTCTTCATCTCTCTGTAAGCCTGTTGGGCTGTACCTTCAAGGTCTCATTTCTCATTCAATTTCTCTCTGGTTGTTCTGTCAGGTTAGTCTTTTAAAAGGAGCCCTCTCTTTCTGTTGCTTAGTTAATTTGTCTCTTCTGTCTTATGTGTTGTTCATCTTGCTCTGATAGGAAGACTAAACCATGTTTTTCTAACCTTCTAGCACCTCTTTGATTTCTAGAGTGAACCAGATTGTTCCAAGGACAGACCTTAGTGGTTGCCTTCTTTGTGCATGCAATAATTCTGTCAAATTGCTTCTCTGACTCAACCCAAGATGAGAGCATAGGTCCTTAATAAGAGTACCCTTGTTGCTTTTTTTTTTTTTTTAAGTTTATTTTTGAGAGAGAGAGAATGTGAGAGAGAGGCAGAAAGAGGGGGAGACAGGGAATCCCAAGCAGTCAGTGCAGAGCCTGACATGGGCCTCGAACCCAGGAACTAGGAGATCACGACCTGAGCTAAAATCAAGAGTCAGATGCTTACCCGACTGAGCCACCCAGGCACCCCTCCTTGTTGCTTTTTTATTTATAAATCTGCCACCCATCTGTATATCTGTCATCTTGGATCTTGAAAATCTAAAACAGCAGTTAGCATTTAGATGATTAATAAATCTAGAGCCAGTGAGTTGGGGAGGAACTTTTGAGTCTGTAGACCAGCCCACATGAATTTAAACCAGACCCTTTTCATAGTTCCAACTCTTAGCCATGAAGATAATACATAAAAAAGGAACAGAATTCAGAACAACCTGTCTGTACCGCCTGTCTGGAATTGGACCCAACAGTTTCTTCAAGATCTGGTTATAAAAGCAGATGGTGTTCTAGAAGCTCTCTCTATTTTAAGGAGAGAGAGAGAGCCCTGACTGGGACATCTTTTCCTTTTCCTTTTTCCCCCTTCCCTTCCCTTCCCTGCGGTAAAGTGTGTGCACCGTAAGCTACCATTTTAAGTGTACAATTGAGTGGTGTTCAGTACATTCACATTTTGTGCAGCCATTACCACCATCCATGTCCAGAGTGTTTTCATCATCCCAAACTGAAACTCTTACAGCCACTACATAGTAACTCCCCATTAACCTCCTCTCAGCCCCTAATTCCCATTATTCTTTATGCGTCTATTCTAGGCTCCTTCCTGTAAGTGGAATCACAGAATATTTCCCTTTTAGTGTCTGTCTTATTTCACTTTGTTATAACATTTTCAGGGTTTGTCCATATTATAGTGTATGTGTCGGAACGTCCTTCCCTTTTAAAACTGAACAACATTCCATTGCCTGGCTATTCCATGTTTTATTTATTCATCCATCCAGTGGTGGATCTGTGTTGCTTCCACTTTTGACTACTGTATATAATGCTGCTATGAATTTGGGTGTACAAATATCTGTTTGGATGCTTCCTATCACTTTTGGGTGTGTAGCTAGAAGTAGAAGTGGTGCATACAGTAAATACATGTTCAGTTTTTTGAGGAACCTCTGTAGTGTTTCCCACTGCAGCACCCTTTCTTTCAGAGCCGTGGCTAATCTTTGCCAGGGAGATGCCTATTTAGGTAAAAACCATGCCCACGTTGCTCAAGGTCAGGCTACAGCAGCCTGCATCACAGAGGCTGAACTTTTGCCGAGCCTGAGCCCAGGTTCAAGGCCTGGGTCAGGCCTTCGGGATGCACTCGCCATTTGCTTAAGGCCCAGCAGCATCTAGTTGTATAAAAATAGCTGCTTGCCTTGGGGTCAAGCCACCGAACGCTCCATGACCTACCAAGGTGAAAATCCCACAAGGCTCTCCTGAGACTGCCAGTCCAGCTTGTAACAGTTCAAAGTCTGCTGCCCAAGTGCAAAAGCCAAGGTGTTGCACAACACAGGCCACTGTCACTTGGTCCAGTGAAAAGTCTCAGTATCTAAGTGTTAACTTGCTCTCCAAATTGCTTTTTCTCTGTCTTTCAGGGTTTCTGGCACATTTCAGGAGGGTGGAGGTTGTGGGCAGTAAATGGCTCTTCTCTCTTATTGCGGGGCTCTGAACCAAATGTGAAATAAGACAAAAAGAATTTGAAGTGTTTAAGAAAAATGAAAACAAAGACGTCTTCTCTTAGAAACCGAAGGAGTATGGAAGAGGAGTTTCCCCTCTTACAACTTTAATGTGGGAAAAAATGCTTCCCAGGAGCATTTAAGTTATTTATTGTGGAACTTTGCTCACGTAATGCATCAGTTGTGAATGAGCAAGTAAAAACAATAACATTCCCTTTCGAAGGTTTACTCATGCCCTTTGATTGGCATATGTATCTCATTTAGGGCCCATAACGTGGCTGTGAATTTAGTAGCTCCGTTTTATTGAAGAAGAGACAGAGTCTTAGGCAGTGTAGGGGATGTCCCTAAGGTTTTGTGGCTGGGGGGTTCATCTCGAATTTAGTTAACTGTAAAGCCTTTTCTAAAAAGATGCAGATAAGAAGAAATGCTATATGTATGCTTTCATCCTCTTCCCTTAAAACAGAAAGACGAATTTCAGTGAGTTCCTATGTTTTTACAAGTGTTTTAGCAAGTGGGTCTGGCAACATAGGTGGATTTTGTCTCAATGACTAGATATCTGAGGATTAGAAGGGTAGTGATTGTGGGGAGGGTTGGAGCACAGTTGCTGTTTAAGGGTAAAAGCAGCCATACAGTGCTGACTAATAACTCAGCTGAGCCTCTCTGTTGCACAGGAAACACTAAATTAGGAGTTTGGTTATAGAGCATGGGTGTTGTGTGGAAGGGATCCAAGAAAGTGCCTGTTTTATGCAAAATCATTTGCTGTATAGGCTGTATTGTACCTAGCACCGTGTGTGTGGGCCACTGTCTGGCATGGTCACATGGCTTACACAGAATCTTTAGCATTGTGGAAGTGGAGGAAAATAGGACCGAATACTGGGTTTTATCTAATTCTTATGTATTTCATGAGTTATAGTCCTTAAGTGAAAGGTTTTCGTGTGTGGTCATTACTGGGGAGGTTACATAATTTCAAGGCTCTTGTTCATTCTGCCTGGATTAATGTATTATAGATTCTCGTATACTTTTCTTAGGATATTGGTTTATTGCTAAAAAATAAAAGTCGTCCAAGGTGGACTGGGTGGCTCAATTGGTTGGGGGTCCAACTTTGGCTCATGTCATGATATCACCATTCGTAGGTACGAGCCCTGCGTCAGGCTCTGTGCTGACAGCTCAGAGCCTGAAGCCTGCTTTGGATTCTGTGTCTCCCTCTCTCTCTGCCCCTCCCCCGCTCACACTCTGTGCCTCTCTCTCAAATATAAATAAGACACTAATTTTTTTTAGAAAACCCTCTAAAATGACAGGATTGGAAATCTATCATTTTCTTTCCACTTTACTTGTATACAATTCCCCCAAATCACACTGTACCGTGGCCTGATACACAAAGATGAGTTTCTTAGCAGGTAGAGGACCAGGTGATTTTTTTTCTCTTAGATTCAGTTAACTAGACTCCTAACACAAAAGCATGGGAATATAAGCTATTACAAAAAAGTTTTTTTTGTTTTAACACTACTATTTTCTTTTTTTTTTCTAAGTTTATTTATTTTGAGAGACAGAGCAAGAGGGAGAAGTGGAGGAGTTGGGGGGGGACGCGGAGACGGGGAGAGACAATCCCAAGCGCTCTCTGCGCCGTCAGCACAGAGCCCAATACAGGGCTCCTTCTCATGAACTGTGAGACCATGACCTGAGCCAAAGCCAAGAGTGAGTCGCTTAACTAAGCCATCCAGGCGCCCTGGTGGCTATTTTCTTGACTGTTGAATTATCTCTTGGAATGGTGCTCTAGTACTTGTTTCCATGGTGAAGAACTTTTTGGTTTTTAAATTTAGGAGTAGACTTGGTCTGTTCTGATTTACTTAGAAAAAACTGACTTGTGTTAAAGGACCTGCTATTTTTTTCCCTGGGTTTCCATTATTAGCTTCTGTTAGAATCTTTGGTAAGTCATTTAACCCCTCCAAACCACATTTTCCCTCATCCTCTAAAAGGGAATAATACCATATACTTCATGTGGAAAATACGGAGAAATTGTTTTAGTTTTTAGCTGTAAAATTGATGGACTAATTTCTTAAAGTAATTGGGGGGGGGTTGAAAACTACAGAAGTAGGCTTCTGTTTTCCTTTTATAATCTGCCTAGCACACTCTTGCATAAGGGGAAGTCCCACTGTCTTAACAAGTGTGCTCAATTGGGGCCTTTCAGAAAAAATTCAGTCCCGGGTGGGGGTGGGGTGGGGGGGGTGTGTACACACACCTCAGGTGGCTCCTGTTTTGGTTACTTTTTTTTTAATGTTTTATTTATTTCTGAGAGAGAGAGAGAGAGAGAGAGCATGAGCAGGGGAGGGTCAGAGAGAGAGGGAGATACAGAATCCAAACAGGCTCCAGGCTCTGAGCTAGCTGTCAGCACAGAGCCTGACACGGGGCTCGAACACACTAACCGCAAGATCATGACCTGAGCTAAAGTCGGACGCTTAACCGACTGAGCCACCCAGGCGCCCCTATGGTTTACTTTTCGAAGTCAAGATTGCAGTAGGTTTGTTGTTTGGATTAAGACATGAGTTTAAATTGCTCTTTGAGAAAACCTGGTGCTTTCAGGACAGTGTGGAGGTGCTAGGACTCCCCCTTGTGGGATACTGAAATATGTTCTGCAACAAATGAAACACGATAGTAGTTACGCTTCCAGCTAAGAGAGGACTCTTACTTAAAACGGTAAATTATAAATTCATCCACCCAGAAACTTACCAAGAATGACAAAACACTAGGCTTTATATTACATCAAGTCACTGTGCAAATTAGATTGTTAATCGTGTTCAAAAATTATAATTTTGGAGGCACCTGGGTGGCTTGGTCAGTTAAGCATCTGACTTCAGCTCAGGTTGTGATCTCATGGTTCATGGGTTCTAGCCCCACATCAGGCTCTGTGCTGGCAGCCGCTGTCTCTCTCTCTCTGTGCCCTTCTTCCTCAAACACACACACACTCAAAATAAATAAATATTAAAAAAATTATAATTTTGAACTTGTAACATCTCAACATTTGAAGACATATTTTAGGGAAGAGAATTGCCTTGTCAGGTTAAGACCTATAGTTAAATTGCTGTAAATTTTCCAAAAACGTAACTATTATAAATTCGTATGTTGAAAATGTCTTGATACGGGTTTTTCTTTAAACTTTTTGGTGTTGTTGAAAGTTTTAGAGTATAAGTACATGTCAAGTGGCAGGCGTTGGTATATTCTTTTATTTTAGAGCCACTGTTTATTATTTTTAGTTTATTTTATTCAAGTTTGCCTTTTTAAAGCAAGTATCTGTGGCTGCGTGCCACTTCTCTTCACTCAACTGATTGCATATTGAGTGCCCATTTAGTGGTAGGCATTGAGATAACAGCATCAGGCAAGGGACTTACAGTCTTCTGGGGAAGACAGACTTTGAGCAAGTTCTTACATTATGATGAGTGCTAAGGAAGGTCAGGGAAAAGGTGCTATGGGTGTGAGTAATGGGCAGTTACTCTAGCTATGGGGGCAGGGAAAACCTTGGTGAAGGGGATGTGTAAGCTGGACATGAAGGATGAATTGGGTGTAGCTAGGTAGAAGGAGGGTGGATTGGAGATGTGAGTTCACAGCAAAACAACGCATTTAGAGGTTGAAGGCAAGACGGAGCAGAAAGTAGACCAGTGAGGCTGGAGCATAAATAAGGAGGTGGATGAAGACTAGACACCTACCTGAGTGTTGAAGCCACAGTGAAGGAATTGGTCTTTGACGGGTTTGAAGCAGCTAGTGCCATCACCTGATTTGCATATTTGTAAACTCACTTTTGATGCAGTGTGGAGACTGGAGTGGAGAGAGAGGTGGACAGACACAGGGAGACTAGCCTACCTGTCTCTCTCCCCCTCCTCCTTCTCCCTCCCACTAGGGCAAGCATCCCTCAACTTTTTCTGTAAAGGCTCAGAGAGTAAATTTTGACTTTCCAAATGCGATCTCTGTTGCAAGTACTCATCTCTGCAGATGTAGCATGAAAGCACCCATACACAGTATACAAAGGAATGGGCATGGCTCTGTTCCAATAAAACTTTATTTATAAACACAGGCAGTGGCCTGGATTTGGCCCATGGGCATAGTTTGCTGACCCCCAATCTCCGGGGTGTAGGAATGAAGGAAAGTGAATGGATTCAATAGTTTCCGAGGAGGTGTGATCAGTATTACTTGGTTATGAGTTTGTTGGAGAAGGGTAAGTGAGAAGCTGAAGTTCACTTGCAGGTTTCTGGCTTAAATAACTGTATGAATAGTGGTTCCAAGACAACGTGCACACAGGCGTAGCTGTCTTGGCGAGTGTGAGCATTCGGGTATGGAGAGAGAAGTGCAGGCAGCTTTGGCGTGTCACAGAGCTTCCCTAGAGAGAGAGTGAAAAGGGCAAAAGATAGAATCCCAAATAACTCTAACACATTGAAAGGAGAGGGGGAAGAGCCACAAAGGAGGAGCCAAAGAAGAAGGAGAAAAACCAAGAGAAGCACAAGTGGTTAGTGAGGTTAAGTTGGCAGAAGCGTTAGGCATAATGGAAAGTGTCTATTGGATTTGGATGTGAGGAGGTCATTTATAACTTGCATTAAAGCAGTTTCAGAGAGTAGTGGGCTCTTTCTATGTCTATGATACAGTGGGACTTGTTTCTGGAAAGACCAATTCAAAATCTAATTCTTCCTTAAGATTTTTCCATTTACAAATGGTATTATTCTGTTTAAGTCTAGCATATACTAGTAATTGCTTTTTATTTTTTTAATTAAAAAATTTTTAATGCTTTTTATTGAGAGAGAGAGAGAGAGACAGAGAGACAGAGTGTGAGCAGGGGATGGGCAGAGAGAGAGACAGACGGACAGAATCTGAAGTAGGCTCCAGGCTCTGAGCTGTTGCCACAGAGCCCAACGAGAGGCTCGAACTCATGAATTGTGAGATCATGACCTGAGCCAAAGCTGGATGCTTAACCAACTGAGCCACACAGCACCCCAACTAGCAGTTGCTTTTTAAAAGACTCTTTGGTTGACGTTTGGTCCTATTTCAAGCTTGGTTAGCCTTCTTTAAAGAATTTTTTTAAATGTATTTGAGAGAGAGAGCATGCATGAGCGGGGAAGCAGGGCAGGGCAGAGAGAGAAGGGGACAGAAGATCCAAAGTGGGTTCTGTGCTGACAGCAGCAAGCCCAAAGAGGGGCTTGAACTCAAAAACCATGAGGTATGACCTGAGCTGAAGTCAGAAGCTTAACTTACTGAGCTACCCAGGCTTCCCATCTTAATTAAACTTCTTAATAATCTTTACTGCATTTTAAAAAGTATTATATCTTATTCCTTCTTTGGTACTTTAATTGCTGAATGGCAATTGTAGTATTAAAAAAATGTGTTTTTAATATATACTTTAATATGTACTTAGGTAGTTCTTAATAGATTTAATAAATTAAACACAATCATGGTGGTTCTACTTAATATTAAGTCTTCCTGGAGTGAATAAAGGCTTACCCACAATGAAGTCTGCCAAGGATTTGGGAAATGCCTTCGTACCTTACTGAGGTTTCCTGTGACTGTGGCTGCGAAGCCGAGTGCCTTTTTATTTTATAATCACCATGCCAGACACATCAAGCTGAACAAAAGAAGAGCTGTCACAGCTGCTGGGTTTTGGATTTACACGCTGCACGACCTGACTTCCCTGTGTGCTCATTGTCTGCAGCCCCTCCCTCCCCCAAATGGCTGTATTCCTGAACTGGAGTGTGTGTTTCCTTATCTTAAAGATAATGTCAGTTATCATTCCATGTGGCCATCGAGGTCTTTGAACTTGATGAGATTTTGCATTTTTTTCCTCTATTTTGGTCTCTTCCATGCATAGCTCTTTCACATATTAAAATGATAATGATAGCCAGTTCAGTTTTAGACATCTCTTACTGTTTGACACAGCTTCTAACGCCATTCTATTAATGGAAGGCAGACAGAAGAACAGTTAATTGGCTATTGCTGGGTGAACCTACTTTGAAATAAAAGATTCCTGTGTTGAAACAGAATGTTCAGAAAGTATAAGAAATGCCAAACTACAGTGTTCCTGTGTATATTTAGAACATATTTATCTCCTTATTTCCATAATAGGAATTTTCATGTTGCCCAAAGGAGAGCTTATGACTTCCATTAGAATGTAAGCGTGGTGGCAGGCTTTTCTGTCTTCTTCATGTTTATTTCCAGCTACTAGGATAGTACCCAGCATTTAGCAGATACTCAAATATTTATCAACTGAGTGAATGTTCTGAATAAATGATGGATTGTTTACTACCAATACATTATTCAACTCTTTGCCTCTTTTTAAGTTTTTTCTCCCCTTTTTTTCTTCTTTTAGGCAGAAACCACTAATACTAGCCTCTTGCAAGTACAACTGGAATGCAGTTTACGTAATAAAGTGTGTCAGCAATTAAAGGTAAAATTAAAATATTCACTGTTCTCATTCTTCCTTTCTTGCCTCTTGGCTTGGAAATCAAAAATAACATGACACATTCTGTTTTCAGAAATACACATGTCCTTACCATAAGTGCTCTTCTTTTTCTAAAATTTGAAATCACAAAGTTTGGATGATTTTTTTTTTTGAGTTTTTCTTTTTTTTCTACCCCTCTTAGAGTTGTTATATGGAATCTGATGATGTTTTACGACTACAAATGAGCATAATCGTAACCATGGAAAACTCCTCAAAAGAGTTTGAAGAAAATACACAAGATTTGTTAGACCATCTTTCTATAATTTATGTAGCCACGGATAAATCAGAGACCTCAGGTAAGGTGGAATCTTTTACCATTTTTATTATAGTATTTTGATCTGCAGCACCATTCTTTTTTTTTTTTTTTTACAAATAGTTTATTGTCAAATTAGTTTCCACATAACACCCAGTGCTCATCCCCACAAGTGTCCTCCTCCATGCCCACCCCTCCTCCCCCCACATCCACCAGTCCTCAGTTTTTGTCAGCATTCAAGAGTCTCTCATGGTTTGCCTCTCCCCCTTTCCCCCACCATTTCCGCCCTTCTTCTCCCCCTTGGTCCTCTGTTAAGTTCCTCCTAATCCTCCTATACGTGCACACATATGATAGTTGTCCTTCTCTGCCTGACTTATTTCGCTCAGCATAACACCCTCAAGGTCCATCCATGTTGCTACACATGGCCAGATTTCATTGTTTCTCATTGCCATGTAGTATTCCATGGTATAGATAAACCACATCTTCTTGATCCATTCATCTGTTGATGGACACTTAGGCTCTTTCCAGGTTTTAGCTATTGTGGAGAGCTGCAGCACCCTTCTTAAAGCATTTACCTGTAGGCTGTAACATTCCCATGCAAGATAGTGAGCCTTTGCTTCCATTATTAAGAGATTGTAACACTAACTCGTTCTCAATCTGCAGCTCCTAATAGGGCTGTGTTATCTTGGAGCAAATTAAGTGGCAACTGCAAACCATTTTTGAGTTTCCTTGGGATGGTTTTGTTTTGGCGTTCTGAGATAGGAAACAAGTTAAATGAACACACCAATCTAATATAAATGTCCACAAAGTATTTGTGAAGTCGTGTCTCTTGTTCCAGTGTTACTGATCTGCAGAAGCTCGGTGAAAGAACTTGTGCTGTTCCATATGTTTAATAGTTGACTGGGTGCCAGTTGTTCCCTGATGCCAGACAACTTAGCATGGTGTGAATGGTAGTGTTCATTTTCATGAAGTTTGTCTTTGAAAATGTGTGTCCTCTGTACCAGAAATTACCTAGTTCATCAGTTTCAACTTCTGAGCACTTTTGTAGGCAACACAAATTAGGTGATTTTTGACATTGATAATGTAGAGTTTACTGTTATCCATTGGTAGCAGGACTGTTCTGGTATATATGTATGTACGTGTATGTATGTGTGTGTATATACATATGTACACATACTTAAACACGTACCACATACATACATATAAACACCTTCCATATACGTATCCAGAGAAAAAACTGGTTCCAAAGTATAATTTTATGGTCCAACGTCATCTACTTTCCAGTCCTTAGAATTGGCTGTAGTAGTGATAGGTCTTCAGCAGGAGAGCTGTCCTGTTCTTGGCTTCCTGCTTTCTGGTGATTCTCAGAATGGCCAGGTAGACATCAATGTAGAGAAGACCCCTGTCCCATGGGGAGCACTTCTGTGAGTGAAGGTTGAAAGGAAGGTTATGTTTTGAGATTCCAGGGTTTTGTTTTTCTTCAAATACAAACATCTAAATAAGGAAATGAGCTGTCTAATCAACAGGAGAACATTGCTTTATTCAGAGCTGTCCAGTTGGTTAGTTTCATCCAGAGGAGTAATAGTATGACCCTAACTCAGAATATCTTCACTGGTAGCTCATTATCCTTTAGAGGGCCCATGTTGGTAGGACAGTCTTTTTGTATAGGTTTTTTTTTCTTGTTACTTAAACAAGAATACCCAACAGAAATACAATTTCGATGGTAGTGTTGAAAAACGAGTCACGTTCTTCACAGAAACGAAAAACTATAGCTACTATATTAAGGTATCAAAATGAGATGACTCTTTGTTTTAATCTCATTGTTCTGATTCTTTTGGACAGATGATTCGGCAGTAAATATGTATATATTACATTCAGGAAACAGCCTTATTTGGATACAGGTAATTGTAAACTATATAAAGTAAAATTTTAAACTTATGAGTGTATGTTTAATTGCAGAACATGAGGAATTTTCAGCAACAGATACAGAAACAGTTGTCTCATTTCTCTTTTGCTTTAATTTATACCTATTTTCCCTTGCTTGCACCCACATTAGGAGGAAGGTTGTCAACACCCCCTTTCTACTGTCCTATACACATAACGCTGAGCTGTTGCTTTATGCCAGCCTAAACGACTTTGTTCTTTTAACAGAGTTGATTCGAATTGGATACTCACCCAGCTGAGAGTAGTCATGTGGATTTTATTTTATTTTTTTTTTTGTAGGACGTACATCATTTTTCACAGAGAGATGCTCTGTCTTTGCAGTTTGAACCAGTACTCTTACCTACTTCTACAACCAACTTTACAAAAATCGCCTCTTTCACTTGCAAAGGTACAGATGTTAAAAATACTGGAGGTTGTCTTTTTATTTTTGTGATCTGGTTATGATGACAGTTCTTTTCTGTGAAATGACTTAGGCTTCACAAGGTTTTCAGAAAGCGAATGGGCTCGATTATAATACTGCAGCCTTAATAGTTCTCAGAGATAGAATGGTGGAAAAAAAAGATCATTGACATCACTATTATTCTGCCACACATGGGGGGTGGGTTTGCATTTAAAGCTTAACTCATTTGGTGATTTGAAAGACCAGGATGTAAACGTGTTGGTATAGGTGCTGCTTCCACAGAGACAAAGGTGTGCTGCCCGGGTTGTGTATCTGTGCAGAATGCAAGGCAGATCGAGTGAGTGTAAACACAGTCCTAGCTTAGGTTCTTATTTACAGTGAAAAAGAGTTCTGTAAAGAAATGCAAATTGTTTTAAACATGAAAACATGCTCTGCCTCCTTTATATTTCTTTTTTTTTTTTTTTAATTTTTTTTTAATGTTTTTTATTTATTTCTAGGAGAGAGAGAGAGACAGCATGAGCAGGGGAGGGTCAGAGAGAGAGGGAGTCACAGACTGAAACAGGCTCCAGGCTCTGAGCTGGCAGTCAGCACAGAGCCCGACGCGGGGCCCGAACCCACGAACTGCGAGATCATGACCTAAGCGAAAGTCGGACGCTTAACCGACTAAGCCACTCAGGCGCCCCTCCTTTATATTTCTTTAAAAGAATTTCTTTAATGCTAATTTATTTTTGAAAGAGAAAGAACACAAGCAGGGGATGAGCAGGGAGAGAGGATCCCAAGTAGGGATCATGACCTGAGCCTAAGTCAGATGCTTAACTGTCTGAGCCACCCAGGTGCCCCTTTTTAATTTTTTCTTAAGTTTGTTTATTTGAGAGAGAGAAAGAGAAATAGAGAGAGAGAGAAACACAAGCACGGGAGGAGCAGAGAGAAGGAGAGACAATCCTGAGAGAGAGACAGAGAGAGAGAGAGAGAGAGAGAGAGAGAGAGAACACAAGCAGGGGAGGAGCAGAGAGAAGGAGAGACAATCCCAAGCGGGCTCCTCCCACCAGTGCAGAACCCAGTGTGGGTCTGGAATTCATGAACTGTGAGATGACCTGAGCCAAGATCAAGAGTCAGATGCTTCACTGACTGCACCAACCAGGCACCCTGCCTCACTTCTGTTTCAAGAAATGCTAACTAAAGCGACAAGTGAGATATAGTTTACTACTTACATCAATAAAAATGTTAAAAGTGTTAATATTCTATGTTGGTAATGATTAGGAAAAAAAACCACTTTTTTTTTTGACAAGAGTATTAACCAATGCAGGCTTTTTTGGAGGGAAAACTGACAATGTATGAAAATTTAAAATGCACATATATGCTCCTTGATGCTACAGACATGTGCACTGTTGTGACACCATCCTTCCGTGGACAGGGCGCGTGTTCAATTGTAGCCCATTTACAGGAGGGTGTGCTCAGCAGCTGTTAGGCGTAGGCGGACTTGTAATGCAGACAGTGTGCGTACACTTGGTGTCCTTTATTTTATTTTATTTTTTTAAATATTTTTATTTATTTCTAGGAGAGAGAGAGACAGCATGAGCAGGGGAGGGTCAGAGAGAGAGGGAGTCACAGACTCTGAAACAGGCTCCAGGCTCTGAGCTGGCAGTCAGCACAGAGCCCGACGCGGGGCTCGAACCCACGAACCGCGAGATCATGACCTGAGCGAAAGTCGGACGCTTAACCGACTAAGCCACCCAGGCGCCCCTCACTTGGTGTCCTTTAAAGGGTGTCTATGTACTTCGTGTCACAGAACACTGGACCGATGCTCAGGAATTTGCTAGCAGTTGTTTCCTCCAAGATAACTGGGGACTCGGGTAGACTTTATTTTCACATGTTTTGTTAGTGTTTGAATTTTTGAGGGGAGGCCATATATGTAGCTTAAAAAAACAAAAGACTTGAGTATTAGTATTAGAGTTAAGAATTTAATACCAGTGCCTTAATATTAGGACCTAGTTCAGGGAAAGCTTAAAAGTGTTGTTTTGGTAATCCCCAGGGGTTTGGAACGCATTTCCACTCACCCTGTGAGACTCCTTGCTATTTCAGTTGTCTTCCTTTCTTGCTCATGGCCCCGCATGCTCCTCTTCACCCTCCCCTCATGCCCCCCCCTCGTTGGCTGAGTATCATTTTTTAACTTTTGTCCTCTCTGGCGGACCTTCTAAAGACTTTTCTCTTATTTATGGTGAACACAGATCTTTGTAAAGAGAAGCCATAAAGCATTGACTGTCTTTTTCTCGTTCTCCCAAAGGAAGAAATGAGAGGTTGGTTTATAAAAGGGGTGGGTAAGTGGGGGTGGTAGACACCAAGTTCTAGAAAATTGGCAACCCGCCAGCAGAGGAAAAAGATAGGAGTGTTTGAGAAACCATTTTATCATTGATTTCTGATGTGCTATTTTAATGGAGACTGAAAAGTGTTATAAATAAAACACATATCTTGGTTTTGTTCAGGCGCAATGAAAGAAAAGATGCTTCACATTTATTTCTTTGTCTCTCGAAACAGCTACATCATGTGACAGTGGAATCAAAGAAGATGTGAAGAAAATAAAAAACACTCCAACACTGAAAGCTTGTCTCTCTTCTCCTGTAGTTCAAGGGTAGGGTGATTCCATTTTTCCTTTAAATCATGGGTGTTTAAGTGTTTTTCATCTAGAAGTAATTAAAAATATAACTGATACGGCGTGTACGATTCTCTGTCTGGACTTGCCTTGCTACGGTCACACCGCTGACAAGCGGTGGAAGGGCTGATGGCAGAATGGGAGAGAGGATGCCAAGGATTCCGTCTGTGGAATGGGGTTGGGGCCGGGTAGCGGGTGTGGGAAAGGAAGAGGAGGTGGGTTTGGGTGCTGGCTTTGTCCCGGCGGCCTGTGTGAGCTGTCGTGGTCCCGGCCGGGTCACGTAGCCTCTGGCCTTGAGACGCTCCGCTTGTGGGCACGGAGGGTAAGAAGGCAGCCTCGCAGCTTGCTCCTAGTGCTAACGTTCATGCCCTGGCGTCTTACGCTGCTCCTCTTCCGGCACAGCTTGGAGGCGCGCTGAGTGCCGGTGGTTGTTTCCCACTGAGGGCTGACCGCATGCACGTCTTGTGTTCACAGGTATTTTAGAATGGACTCCTCTGCAACCCAGTTTCACATAGAGACTCACGAGAACACTTCAGGAGTTTGGTCAATGTGGTACCTCAACCATTTTGACCGTAGTGTTGTATTACATGATGTGTTTGTTTCCAAGGAGACCAAGCACATTTTAAAGGTACATATGGCATTTTTATCCAAGTTTTAGCCTATGTAAAGCTTTACTGAAGGTCAGGTGCCATGAAATTAATATTTGTAAAATTTAGCTTTTTCTTCTGATTTTTAAAGCGAGTTATTTTTCTTTTAATGTTTTCAGAATTACTTGTAAAATCTGTTTTTTTAAACTATCGTTCAGGAACACAGAGGGACCAAGGTATATTCTTAAAGGATATTTGCTCTTACTGTTATTCAGAAATGTTAAAATGTACAGTTTGTGCTAAAAAGATTGTATTTATTTTTAAAAAGCCTGATTAGTGACAAAATAGACTTTCTCAAAATTTTGCCCATGAAAAGTACAAGATTACTTTTGTGAAATTAAACCAGTAGCATATGAGACATTTAAAACCTATCATATGAAAATAGTTTAATCTTTGAGCTAGAAACAGTTGAGTAAACTCTATTTTTGAAAGTACAGAAGAACTTTAGTATCGTAATGGTTTTAATCGTAATTAGTGTTAAGAAAAGTAATTTCTCTTGCTTTTTTTCTTTTTAGATTCTGAATTTCACTGGCCCTTTATTTCTACCTCCAGGCTGTTGGAATATATTTTCTTTGAAACTTGCTGTTAAAGACATTGCCATAAATCTATTCACCAATGTATTTTTGACTACAAACATAGGTGCTGTTCTTGCAATACCTCTACAGATTTACTCAGCACCAACCAAGGTATTGTTTACAACACTATGTGTTCTAATTTTCATAATGATAACTGTATATTTTTATTAACTTATGGTGCTTGGGTTTTATTGGCAGAGTTAAGTTCATGTTCTTTAAGGCTGTCTCAGAAATAATATTGCAGATATTACCAGGCCAATCTTAGATGGTCATTTGTTTAGATATGGAACTCTTTATTTGGAAAGAGTTTCCATTTTTCATAAAGTAATTTGAGGTTCTTGAACAAAGTAAGGTATTACAGGTAGATTAATCTCACTTTCATTTATTACCAAAATTTGTAGCATAAGGAATATGTGCTTGCTGTAAAAAGCACAGTTGAGCTTTTAGTGCATCCTTGCAATGAATTCAAATAAACTAGATGGTTCAGTGCTGTAGTTAGACCTCTGGTAAGTGAGGCTTGGTTGCTTGCAGTTCTTTCATTTCCTCCGGGGACTAAATCTAAAGCCTGGAAGGGTTCACACTTAAAATGCTTTCTAAAACCTGGGTAAACCGTATTCAATTTAGATCTTATCTTAAACATGTCTCATTTTTTTTCTTAATGTTTATTTATTTCCATTTGGTTACTGTTATTGCTTCTTTTTGATCCAAGCTATTCTGTATAACGCTGGGTTCTAATTTTTCACTATGAGACACTCATGCAACCATCTTTATGATTTTTCTCACTTATTAGCCTTGGTGTTTCATTAGATAGAAATGCCTCCTGCTTAGCTATAGGCTTACAGGTAGGACCTCTAAAATCAAACTACACAACATGTAAGGTTAATTCCATTCATCCGTATTTTGAGCAGGGGAGATTTCTTATAAATTTCCTTCTTCTGATCAAGAGACAGTATCAAGCAGAGCGCCCTGTGGGAGGGAAAAGCCAGGTTTCATGTATATGTGGAAGTAGCAAGTCTGTGCTTTCCCAACCCGTAGGAAGCGGAACATCAATTTAAATGTCCTGGGTGGTTTAGGAGTTACTAGAGATTGGTATGCTGTTTTTCAGAGGATTCCGGTTCTGTTTTGTTTTGTTTTGTTTTACTTTAAACCTATCAGGACCGTCCTGAGATTAACCTCTAACTCAGGAGGCAGCTTTGTGTCTTTGGGGCCCATGGATCATCACTGTGGGCATCGATGATTGTGCAGAATCTGCTGCTGTGATCCTTCCTGTGAGAGACCGTTCAGGGCTCATTCAGGGAGAAGGGAAGCCAAGAATTCACTTTCTCACTGCTTGGCTTCTGGTTAAAGAGAAATTCACTGAGGTGGAGGCCAATGTCTGCTTCGCATTTGAGTGCATTAGGATTTTTATGCTTAGTGTTGTGTTTTAAGTTATTCATATATTACTTTTCAATCTAGGAAGGGAGTCTGGGTTTTGAAGTGATAGCACATTGTGGCATGCATTATTTCATGGGAAAATCAAAAACAGGTAAGTATTTTGCCCTTAGGCTTTCTGTAGAACTCTAGTTTGGGGTTGGGTGGGAAATAGGAAAAATAGCATTTGTAGATGCAGTAATTAGTCCTGTAAACATAATTGTATCATATTTTATTTTTAAAGAGCATGATCATTCACAGAATGACTTGAAATTCTTAAGAATCCTCCAAAACACCCGAGGTCCTTGTATAAATAATGTCCCCTTAAGTAGCTTGAACTTTTGCTAGGGTCTTTTTCCCCAAACACATCATTTGATGGTCACAGCAACCTTGTGTCCAGGAAAAGTTGGAAGATTCTCACTACAAGTTAGTAAATAACTTGGAATTGTGTTCGAAGACTTGGGTTATAGGAGCATAAACATCTTCCAGGGGGTGCTTGCTGTTCCGTGAGATCAAATGCTATGGTGTTGATATAGAAGCTTTTTCTAGCCCTTGCCCTACATATTTGATTTATTAAAGTATTTAATGTAAGGAGACTGTTGACGTATAGAGATTTCTTTGAGGAGAAGCCCGTGTTCTCATCCTGGTACACTCTTTAGCATAGATACGACAGAACAGATAAGTAGAGAGGGTGCAGTGAACACTTTGTAAATATGTGCACGCACCTTCTCCAGGCCTGGTCTGTGCCCTCCTCGGGAGGACTGTTTGTCCCTCAGCACTGATCATAGTCACTGGAAGCCTTAGATGATGAGCAGCGCTTACAGGGAAGCAGTTTAACCTGTGAGATGGACAGCTGTTAAAAATGTTCCAAGTATAATTTTAACTCGTTTCAGGCTATATTCATGAGCCATGTGTCTTTTATGTTCTTACCTTTACATGATTCGATTTAGTTTTGTTTTATACATGTTTGTTTGATTTGATGTATCATTTGCCATTGAGTTAGAGGGAGCCTAGGAAAGTCAGAGGAAGAGGGGGGTGTTTATGCATTTGACAGTCCACTCAGTTTGAGAAGTTTGGCAGCCCTTGGCATTCTTTACTAATTGAGTTGCATTTTCTATAAATCTAAATGTTGAATCTGATCTAACTTTTAGAAAATCCTAATTGGGAAGGGAGTCTTTCTCTGGATCGGTCTACCTGGGATATGGATTCGGAGCTTGCCAATAAATTGTATGAAAGATGGAAGAAGTTTAAAAATGGTGACGGCTGCAAGTATGTCCTCACCTTCCTTGTCTCTTTTATGCGGCCCTGGGGAGACACTTGAAGTGAAGTTGCAGGACTGAGTTTTTCATAATTGGTATTTCTCTTCAGCCTCTTATTTTGACACATGTCCATCCTCAGAAAAGGTGAAACTGGAGTGCAGTGAAAACTCAAATGTTCCTCGTCTGTTTTCAACTACTTGTTCACATTTTGCCACTTGTGCATTATTTCTTTCTCAACCACTATACCTTTGTACACACGCATTTTCTTTGTGCTGAGTCATTGCATAGTAAGCTGTAGATATTATACCTCAACCCTCAGTACTTTATTAAGAAATCATTTATTTCCCAAGGAGAATATACTCCTACGTAGAACTACACTACCATTCCATACCCAACAAATTTAACATTGCCACAGTTATATAATATACAGTCTGTATTCAAATTTCTCTGTTTGACTCACTAATATCCATTATGGATGTCTTTTTCTTTTTCCTTTTTTTTTAAATCCAGGATCTATTCAGGGATCATGCATTGCGTTTGGTTGTCACATTTTCTTCATTTCCTTTAGACTTGTATCCCACCTTTCTTCATCTCCCATAATGTTGACCTTTTAGAGTCCTACCCAGTTGTCTTACAGAACCTTCAGCACTGTGGGATTTTTGGATTGCTTCCTCGGGTTTACATTCATGTCAAACGTTTTTGGGAACAGTGCTGATTACTTGGTTGATATTGTGTTCTTATCATTGCATCACCTCAGAAGGGACGTATGTCAGTTTGTCCCATTGTTGGTGTTGCTGAGTTGAATTGTGCATCTGACAGCTCTCTCTCCATTGTAGATGAATTTTTCCATTAATATGTAATTATGAAAAATTAATAAGTAGTATGTGCTATGATAATTTGAGGTAACGTAAATTTCCCGTTCCCTAAGAACATTTCACCCCAACCATTGATAATCCTTGCCTGGATCCGTCGTTAGATTGATGGCTGCAAAAGAGTGATGTTTCTGATTATTCTGTTCATTCTGCATTCTTTTGAGCATCACTGTGAATTCTTTGTTCATTACCACAATATACCATCAGTATTATTTTTTGATGTTAAATTGTCCCAAATTTGGCTGGTAGGAGACCTTTCAGGCTAGCTCATGGGTCCCTTAGACGTTCACCTCATTCTTTGAGCACTTCCTTGTTTTCTAGTAAAACCACGTGCTCCAAGATCATTTGTACTTTCTCTTCCCCAGACCCAGAATACCCAGAATAAGTCTTTTCTTTTTTTCCCAGAGCCCTTGTTCCTTTTATTGGGAGTGATGATTTGTGATTTCCTTTGTTGATAATGTCAAAATTATTTTTCAGAATAATTTCTTTCTTTGTGAATTACACAGGAGGACTGTTTTAGGCATGACTCGATTTGGTCGCTTGAAGAAATCCAAGGAGTCAGAATCCTTTGTTTCTTATCTGCCTCGTTTGACCACAGAGCCCGGCCTTGTGGTAAACTTCAGCGCAACTGCCCTGAGGAGTAGTGTGGTGAGGATTGTGTGCCTCGTTGTCAGTTACCACCCCCTGCCCCTCCCCTCCTCTTGGGTTTTTAACTTAGCAGAGTCTTTCTACCTTGAGGATACTGTTTCAGAACCAGAGTTAATTTCAATTCATTTTAAGTGACACACAGATACCATTCAGTGCACTTACCAGGGAGGTGTCAGAAGAAACAATATAAGGAGTAAACTCGAAACAGACTGAAAGTGCATGAAAGAAATACATTTCCTGAAGTTTCTTTTCAATTCAAAATCTGTCAAGAAAGGTTCAACTATGAATGTCAGAGAAAATCTTTTTTAAAACATTTTATCATTTTTAAAATTTTTTGAAAATTTATTTTATTTTTTTTATTGTTTAGAGAGAAAGTGAGAGTGGGGGAGAAGGGCAGTGGGAGAGAGAGGGGGAGGGAGAGAGACTTTAAGCAGGTTCCACACTCAGCTGAAAGCAAGAGTTGGAGGCTCAACCATTGGGCCATCCAGGCACCCCAGTTTTTTTTTTTGTTTTTTTTTTTAATTTTTTAAAGTAATCTCTACACCCAACACGGGGCTCAAACTTATAGCCCTGAGATTAAGAGTCCCAGTGCTCTACCGACTGAGCCAGCCAGGAGCCCCACCACAGCAAGAATCCTGACTACCACAGCTTACATAGGAGTTAGCCTATTTTATAGTGAGGACCTCAAAGGAGAGAAGTCCAAAGCTGATGAAGCAGCAGTGTGATGCCACCAAGGGCCGGGGCTCTGTCTGTGACTCTCTGTCCTCCCTGTGCTGGCTTCCTCCCTTGTGTGTGCTTCCCTCGATGACCTGGGGAGGCAGGAGCAAAGCAAAGGCATGGAAGCTACACCAGTAGACTTCCGTGTGTGTGTCAAGTTTGTTGCCAAAGAGCTGCATCACATGTGGTCCAGTTGAAGATTACACTTCGTGAGACACTCACTGCGTTTCTTAAGGGTGCCATCCAAAGACTGTTTTTAAAATATTCTTATTTTGTGGGGCACCTGGGTGGCTGAATCAGTTGAGTGTGAGACTTCGGCTCAGGTCATGATCTCACTATTTGTGGGTTCGAGCCCCACATTGGGCTTTGTGCTGATTGCCTGGAGCCTGCTTGGGATTTTCTCTCTCTCCTTCTCTCTCTGCCCCTTCCCTGCTCACACACACACACACACACACACATACTCTCTCTCTCTCTCTCTCTCAAAAATAAACCTAAATTTTTTTTTATTTTGAAATAATTTCAACTTAAAAGTTTTAGAAATAGGACTAAGGACTCCCAGACACCTTTCACAAAGATTCAGTTTTTCATGTTTGCCACATTTGCTTTATCATTCCTTTTCTCTCTCTTTGCACACACACACCACACACATTTTATTTTTAGTTTTTATTTTATTTTTGAGAGAGAAAGAACATGAACAGAGGAGGGGCAGAGAGAGAGAGGGTGACACAGAATCTGAAGCAGGCTCCAGGATCCAGGCTGTTAGCACAGCGTCTGACATGGGGCTTGAACCGATGAACTGAGAGATCATGACCTGAGCCCAAGTCAGACGCTTAACCAGCTGACCACCCAGCTGAGCCACCCAGGAGCTCCACACCAGACACATTTTTATAAGCCATTTCAGAGTGTCAGATTCTATGGTCCCCCCTTACTTCTATTTCATTGTGAATTTCCTAAGAGCAGGAGCATTTTCTCACATACTGAAGTGTAATTATTAAAATTAGGTGTGATATTAATCATAATAATGTTATCTGATCTGCAGTTTGTATTCAGAATTTTCCACTCATCCCACTCACATACTTTATGGCAGGTTTTTTTTCCCCAGCTCAGGATCATGCATTGCATGATCTTGATCATCACCTTTAATCTTCCTCAGCCTTCTCTTGCCTCTCAGAGCAGAGATGTTGTTGAAGCAAGCAGGCCATTTATTTTCTAAAATGTCCCTTGATTTGATTTGCATGAAGGTTCCCATGATTAGATTCAGGTTATGAATTTTTGGCGGGATTATCTCAAGGGTGACGCCATGTCTTCCTCAGGGTTTTGATTTTCCTTTCCTGGTATCTAGGTGAAGTACTTTATGGTGAAGAACCCTTCCTCTTGGCCGATCTCCTTGCAGCTCCTGCCTCTCTCCTTGTATCCTACGCCCGAGGCTGTGGTGCGCCTGCTACACAAATGGTAAAGCCCCCAGTTGGTGAAGAGTTTCTGATGGCGTTTGGGAAATACTGTTAAGACTCAGAAGTATTCAGAGTCTTCACATCTTTCACCTCGAACCTGTATGTGGGTGTACACAGCACTGGCCCCAGTCCCCGCACACCCAGCTCCTTGGGACATACAGCCTGATAGATACTGCCACTTCTCTTTGTTACGTGGTATCTTCAGCATTGCTGTGTCAAGGCTAGCTTGCAGCAGAACATGGCTTTCTTCGGTCAGGGAGTCTTTACAGTTGTGATTGTTTCCCATGTGTACTCCTCACATTCAGAATCTAAGTCACAGTGATCTCTGGGCAACATGAGAAATGAGTTTAGTGTTTTAGTGCATTTTAATCTCGTGTTAAAAAAAAAAAGATGACAGTTTTTTTTTTAGTCCCTGTCTGTTATATCTTATTTTCACAAAGTAGTCACAGTTTCACTTAGAATGTTTCCCTCTTTGGCTTAGTAGAATCTGCCCTTATCCCAGGGTTTCTGGGCTTCATCACTATTGATATTTTGGAACAGGTGATTTTCTTTTTGGGGGAGGAGGGCCTGTTGTGTGTTTCAGAGGGTGGTTTGCAGCGTCTAACCAATAGGTGCCAGTAGGACCTTCCCACCTGTGGTAGGCAGAAATGTCTCCAGACATTGCCATGTGCCACCAGGAGATAAAATTGTCCTTGGTTGAGAGTCTCTTCCTATCAAGTTCCATATGAATTGTTTGGAGGGGAAAAAATTGCTTTATATTTAGAGCTATTGTCACCATGTGCTTCTTTACATTCTGTGCTGCCAAAGTCATTTATTCAGCAGTATTTATTGAGCACTTCCGTATGCCAAGAACAGGGCGGGGGCTTGGATGCAGGGGTGACAGGATGGGATGAACTATATATGCAAATACACGTGCTCACGTAATCTGTCTATGTGCACACATGCACTGTTCTTTCTCTCCTGGCAGTCTGAATGTTATTTCAAACATTTTTTTTCCTTTATAGGTTTGGCACCGATATGCAGATGATTAATTTCACAACTGGTGAATTCCAGCTCACCAAAGCTTGCCCTTACCGGGTAAGATGTCCTCTTTAAATAGAAAAAGAATGCTGACAAACCATATACATAGCAAATGGCTGCACTGAGTTATGTTTCAAGTGTCTTTACATAATATATGTGACTCTCTTACTTCTATATTCTAGGCATTAAGTGTACATAGCAGATTTTTCCAATTAACGAATAAAGCTAGAGCCCATGGTTCAAGGTAGCCTGTAAGTCATTTTAATTTGACAGTTTAGATTCATGTGAGTGAAGAAATAACAATTGAATCAGGGCTGTGTAGAAAACCATAAACCTTGAGACCCTGGAATTTACAGTTCTCGTTTAGATTTCCCATCAGATGTTTTTTTAAGGCAACATAAGGTAAAGATACACCTAAAAAAAATCTTCTCCTGATAAACTGGCTTCATGTTTTTCACAAGTCACCCAGTGTCTGTGATATTCATCTCATCTGTTAAAAAAAAAAAAAGACTTGTCTGAAATTCTTAAGCCTCTGGACACACATGAAATCTTGCACAAATACTCAGGAGAGGGAGTAAACATGTCACGTGGAGAGGATGCTGTTCTGAGACTTGGCAGCCTTGTTTCTTAGTTTCCACTCAGTAGTTCTGTGGCTCTTTGTGTGGAGCTGAGAGTTTTCCTTACAAGTATCCTATGTGTGAGATCAAGTCAGACACGGAGCATCTGTTAAAAAAAATACAGCCACACATATCAGCCCACATAGACCTACAACTGTATTTCTAACACACACACACACACACACACACACACACACACACACACACACACACACACACACACACACACACACGCCTTGGGTATTTTCTTCTTTCTCCACACTTATCCCTCCAAAGATGGATTGTTGGCTCTAGATTAACTAGAATAGCAGAAAGAGGGAGATCAAATAACCTCCAAGTAAGAGTTAAAACTCATCAAAGCAAGTTTTAGATGGATTTTGAACAGAGACTTACAATAGGAAACATATACAGCAAATGTCCCTTTCTCTTTGTGAGTGGTTTAGGCAGCAGCGTGGTCTTGGTTTTGTTAGCAAGCCTGCCCTGTGCATTCCCTCTGGTTCTCCTTTCCACTGAGCAGGCTCCCAGGGCTTTTATTTATTTATTTATTTATTTTTTTTAAAGCTTAATCAAATTCATTATTCCATTGATTTACCAAATATGATATAATACAAATTCTTCTAAAAAATAAAATGGAAACAAAAACAAACAAAAAACTATGAAGTTCATTTAAAATCTATCAATAGCATTTGTGGCCACAGGAGGCTGGAGCTACTTGATTACATTCCAGTTTGCATAAAAATATTGTATTGCATTAATTATTATATTTTCCTATTATTTATGTAGAAACTGAGTTACAAAATTGCTAAATCAGGGGCACCTGGGTGGCTCAGTCAGTTAAGCATCTGACTTCAGCTCAGGTCACGATATCACAGCTTGTGGGTTCAAGCCCTGCATCAGGCTCTGTGCTGACAGCTTGGCCAGAATATTGGCCTGGAGCCTGCTTCAGATTCTGTGTCTCCCTCTCTCTGTACCTCCCCAGGGCTTTTAGACATAAGGTAGTCCAGAAGACTAAAAGATCTTTTGCCCACTGGTGTTGAATCATATATAATTTGGAATTCCCAAAATAATTCCAACTTTCTTTTACATACAAATGTTCTGTTCAGATTTGAACAAATGCTGCAGCTCGGTTGGAAAAAGTTTTTCATGTGTGATCAAAGGTTTCCCCCAAGAATATTATACCTTTTTTGATAAGAGGCACCATTACTATTGTGAACTTGTTACACTGACAAAAAATAGTACCCGTGCCTTTGAGACACTTAAAAGTTTAATTCAAAATTCTTCTTAGAGCTCTTGGTTATGTAAAGAATGGCACCCATATTTATGATGTTGGTTTGCTTTTAGAAATACGGTTCTTTCGGGGCGCCTGGGTGGCTTAGTCGGTTAAGCGTCCGACTTTCGCTTAAGTCATGATCTCACGGTTTGTGGGTTCGAGCCCCGCGTCGGGCTCTGTGCTGTCAGCTCAGAGCCTGGAGCCTATTTCAGAGTCTGTATCTCCCTCTCTCTCTGACCTTCCCCTGCTCACACTCTCTCTCTCTCCTAGAAATAAATAAAAATATTAAAAAAAAAAAAAAAGAAATACGGTTCTTTCAGTTAAGAGCAGGGGAAATAGACAAGGTTTTTAGTCTAGGCTCTTAACATGTGCTATCTCTGTGACCCCAGGTAGATTACTTACCCTCTGTACAGCCTCCTCTCTCTCACTTATAATAATGTTTGAAGATTCAGTAAAGTTTATGGAATGCTCAGCACTTATTATATTCCAGTGCCTGGCATGTAAGAACTATTTAATAAGTGATACAGCTGTTACTAAAGGTTTTAAAAGAAGTTTGTGTATTTATTTTGAGAGAGAGAGAGAGCCCCAAGCAGACGCTACACTGTCAGTATGGAGTCTTTTGTGGGGCTTGATCCTACGAACTGAGCCAAGATCAAGAGTCGGGTGCTTAACCGACTGAGCCACCCAGGCCCCCCATGTTGTTACTATTACAGTTTTAATACTAAACATCAGCAGTTTTTTTTCAATACTCATATGAGATAATATGTAAAGTGAGGGCCCTCCCTTCATGAAGGTTATATTTCTAATGAAAATGAATCAAATACCGTCACTGTTTCTTCTCTCAGCATGGGAAGATACTAGCAGCAATTGCAGGATAAAACAAATACAAAAACCAAGACTGCAGAAAAGAGAAATATTACCATGCAGATTGTAAGATTATAGCACTAAGAAATTAATAAATTGTTTTTAGTGAGAAGGAGCTGGAGAAAAACAGTGGAAAGAGGAAAAATGATGAACTCGGTCTTGAATACTAGATTTAGAACACAAAATTTAGTCAGAGGAAGTTAGAGATCTTAGAAAAGTAAAGGAGCTTGTGAACAAATACAGCTCTTTCCCGTGAGTGGAGAGACTAACTGTAATAAAGATGGTTTCTGTAGAAACCTAAGCTCGGTATTAAAGACAGGGTTGTGGAGCAGTGAGTGGCTGGGTGTCGGGTCAGGTGCCCACAGCATTCAAGCAGAGGCTGTTTGGTGTGTTTTCTAAGTGATGGTTTGCAGTCAGAGCATCTTGGCAGAGACGGCCATTGTGGCCGCAGCTCCCATCTGGGCTGGGAAGCAAATCCCCCTCTCCAGCGTCCCTGCGAGGCTGTCTGCAGCCTCTGCCTGCTCTCTCAGCTGTGCCTCGGGAACTGTTGATCACTGTGAACTCTCAGAGTGAACAAGTCCAGCAGGTCGGTTAGGGTAGTCCTATCTGGACATTAAAAGAAGAGCAATCATGTTTATACCCTAAAAGGCACATAATAAAGACGGAAGCTTGCTTCACAGGAATCATTTGACTGCATTTACGACATCTACAGGGTATGCCTTCTGAGGAATCCAAGTTTGGCATCCTCCACTTACATTTGCAGCCTCTGGAGATGAAAAGAGTCGGCGTAGTTTTCACGCCAGCTGACTACGGAAAAGTTACCTCACTCATACTAATCCGGTAGGTGTGTCTCTGTCACGGAGCCTGTTTCTTTCTCTGTCACTAGTCTGTCCAAGTCCCTTTCTGTCAGGAATACATAATATGTATTTATTTTTTATTTATAAATATTTATTTTTGAGAGAGAGACAGAGCACAAGCAAGGGAGGGGCAGAGAGAGAGGGGGGGGGACATAGAATCTGAAGCAGGCTCTGTCACCACAGAGCCCAAAATGGGGCTCAAACTCCCGAACCGTGAGGTCATGACCTGAGCCGAAGTCGGGCGATTAACTGACTGAGCTACCTAGGTGCCTCAAGAATATGTAATCTCTTTAGCTGAGAGTTGACAGTCACCTCATGATCAGGTCTTCAGGGATGGGGCTGTGTTGCATGGGAGGGAGGGGAGAGGCTATGAGAGGCTTCACACTTACCCTGTGCCTCCATTTCCCACCTTTTAAAATAGTTGCTGTATGTCCTTCTCTCTAACAGCCGCAGGATATTTTGCTCAGCATCTCATCCGCTGCTGTCATTGAGGGCCGGACACACGCACACACGTACTTCTCTGTTCCTAGCTCAGAAAAATAATTGAAACACTGCTGTGTATGTTTTCATTCACAGTGTTGGGATTTATATCCCTCTCATAGCTGTCTTGCTTCTGGAATTCTCTGTAGCCTCAAAGGACAATGGACTAAGGACTCTTGAGCCCATTGCCTTTTTTCCCCCTTCTTTTTCTTTCTTTTAAATGACAGTTGTTGCTACATTTAAACAGCTAAATGTTTTTCATTATTAAATGTATTTCATCTTTAGGTAGTCTTTATTGAGAGTCTTCTTTCAGAAATTTACAGTAAATACAGATATATGTTGAAGCTCTCTGCATTGGTGAGAAGTCTAACACTAATTTTCAATAAATGTCATTTTAGTTACTTTGTAGAGCTTTTCTAGTATCAGGTCAGCTGGCAAAGATTTTCTTATTCTGATTTTTTTTTTAAATGTTTTATTTATTCTTGAGACAGAGAGAGACAGAGCATGAGAGGGGGAGAGGCAGAGAGACAGGGAGATACAGAATCTGAAGCAGGCTCCAGGCTCTGAGCTGCCAGCACAGAGCCCGATGTGGGGCTCGAACCCACAAACATGAGATCATGACTTGAGCCGAAGTTGGAGGCTTAACTGACTGAGCCACCCAGGTGCCCCAAGACTTTCTTATTTTGGACTTGCTTTAACATATCACAGGAGTTTGTTCTTCTGCAAGTAAATGCTCTGAAAAAGAAAATGTACTCAAGTTTTTAAAAGAGTTTGTTCTATTAAGCAGTTTAACTAAACTCCTAGTGCCTTGTTGACAGCGTCTTTCATTTAAAACTCATTCTCCGTTGAAGAATTAAGGTCCTGGGAAGTGCAGAGTTACACTTGACCTCATCCCAGGTTAACTATCCCAGCCTCGAAAAGAAAGTCTAAATTATTTGTAGTCGTTAATTTACTTTTGATGTTTCTATCTTGATAGTATTTTTCTGTAAATAGTATCAGTCATCTAACATAACTTAAAGGCTTTTTAATGGTTAAAGATTCTTCATCCTTTAGATAAAGATATAAAGGTCTTGGTATATTTTGCATAATTAGGAATGTTTTCTCAGCTTCTATAGTATTTACATTCATGATGACTGGAGCTTTCACTCCAGTCTGCATCTTTTAAACATCTATTCCATTTAACTTTTTTGTCCTAGGAATCATGATTTCAGTTAATGAAAAGGCAGAAGCTATTCTGCATTTCTGTTTGACTGCTAAGAACTTCAGTAGATCTATGTTATTTTGTGGGGTGACATTATAAATCTTTGGTTCAAACGAAACAGTAGGATTTTATTTCTAGAATTATCCTTAAGGCAGAATCTCTCGTAGTTACCATTACTATGAAACTCTTTAATTCACCTTGCAAATAGTTTTTATCAGTTAGTCTAAATTTGTTAATATTTCTCGGAGGCCCCAACTTTTATCGTTTCAGTTTGCTTTTGTTTTTGTTTTTGTTTTGCTTTTGCTCTTGCAGGTCTGATCACCACCCTGGTGGCTGATTATTAGAAAAACATGGCTTTACATTCTCGGGCTGAGGTGGGAGAGTGATCATGAGCATTCACTCGTATTTGCTGTAGTCAGCTTGCCTGGGCTCTTCCGAGTCCTTTGGCAGCTTCCGTTGCCCGGAACTACCCTCTGACTCTGAGAGATGCCACACTGTTTAAATTGATTTTCCCTTTCAAAACTTTACAGCTGTTCTTGCTAATGCGGACTGTTTAAGTCCAAATGCACTGCATCTTGGACTGTGTTGTCATTCCTTTGTATTTGTATGTGCTGCCCCAATAGGAATAACTTGACCATTATCGACATGATTGGTGTGGAAGGGTTTGGAGCCAAAGAGTTACTGAAAGTGGGCGGAAGGCTTCCCGGCTCAGGAGGTTCCCTCCGGTTCAAGGTGCCTGAGTCCACGCTGATGGATTGCCGGCGACGTGAGTTCGTGTGTGTGGCACTCGAGTGGAGAAGGCTTGGTGCTAAAGCCAACAGCAAAAGGATTCTATAAGCAGATTCTTTTGAAAATTTATAGTAACTTCATTGCTCTGATGCAGACAATTGAATCAGGCGAACATTTGAGCATACATAGGCCTTTACTTTAGAAAAATAGCCTTAGATATCTAACCCAATTTAATACATATATGAAAAGTGTATTTGCTGAATTATCAGTATAGTGTCAGATACTTAAGATAAATAGTAAGAAGCCACATCATCATTAAAAAGTCACACAAAAATGCTGAATGGAGAGAAGACTAAAGATCTGCTCACCACTAGCTAGAACTCTGTGCAGTAATGGAAATGCTCTATGTGTGTGCTGTCCAGCACAGCAGACACTAGCCCTGTGTGGTTAATGAGTGCTTAAAACTATAGCTAGTGTGAAAATAAGTTTTTAAATTTGGTTAATTTTTTTTTTAATATTTTTATTTATTTCTAGGAGAGAGAGAGACAGCGTGAGCAGGGGAGGGTCAGAGAGAGAGGGAGTCACAGACGAAACAGGCTCCAGGCTCTGAGCTGGCAGTCAGCACAGAGCCCGACGCGGGGCTCGAACCCACGAACTGCGAGATCGTGACCTAAGCGAAAGTCGGACGCTTAACCGACTAAGCCACCCAGGCGCCCCTAAATTTGGTTAATTTTAATTTAAAGTAGCCATGTATGTCTGGTGGCTACTGTATAGACATAGAAGATTTAGAAATTTACCTAAATGTTTCATGTTTCCAAACTATGATTGTATTTAAGTTAAATGCTTCTAAATTATTTATATTAGTTTCAAGAACTTCCTCAGGAACTAAAACAAAAATCAAACAAAAGACGTTAAATGTTTTTGGTAAATTCTGTCTGGTTTCCTGTTATTATTTTGAATTGCTGGAACACACTGAAAGCATTTTAGTAACACTGTGCTTCCAGTGGAGAAACCTGACTAGTGGAAACTATTGGATAATTTTGTAGCACTATTACATGCCTCACTGGAATTTTTTTAAAGAAAACTATGCTAAATGAGCATTGAGTTTGAAAGGATTTATTAACCATTTGCATTCAACATTCATCACAATTCATTTTTTCATTCATTCATTCAGTAATTTAGAGTTGATCTTGAAAGATAGAATTAAGGAGTATTATAAAAACTATAGAACTAGATATTAGTCCTTATATGGAAAAGATTGTGGGTTATAAATTTACAGGAGCAATTTAAAAGTTTAGTAATTCTTTCTTTTTTAAACTCCCTATATAAAATGTGCTTTCATTTTTTTGCAGGGACTTAGTGACTTACTTCCTCTGAATATAGTGGGTGTTTGAGTCGTGTTTCTAGAAGCACACACACTTGCTCTTAACTAGTCCTGTTCAGTGTGAGGATCCTGGGAGCAAAGTGTGCATAGTGGCTAGGAATATCCAAACTATTTGACTTCTGAAAAGAATAAACTTCTAACCTTTTTTAAAAAAAAACACTTTTTAAGTTTATTTATTTTGAGAGACAGAGAATGTGTGCAAGCATGGGAGGAGCGGAGAGGGAAAGAGAGAGAGAGAGAGAGAGAGAATCCCAAGTGGGCTCCACACTGTCAGCGAGACTTAATCTCATGAATCTGTGAGATCATGACCTGAGCCAAATTTAAGAGTCATACATTTAACTGACTGACCACCCAGGCGCCCCTAACCTTAACTTTTAATAAGTAAAAGAACAAAGGGGAGATTTTGATTACTATTGGTACCAAGGAAGGTTATTTAACTTGAGAAAAATCTTGATTAGTTGAATGTTTTTATTGTATCCTGGTAGTATAAGAAAATCTATAACTGTTCTAGAAATTAGATAGAAGCTGTACTTTGAGCTTATATTGAACTTTTTTTTCACATTTTAATAATACACATCATAGTTTATTGATTCAATAAATGTTGATCCAATAAATTATGCTAAATAAATTTTGCAGTTCATATATACTAAATATCACTTTCTATCCTCACTAGAACTGAAAGACAGCAAGCAAATTTTATCTATTACAAAGAACTTTAAAGTTGAGAATATTGGACCACTTCCTATAACTGTGACATCTCTGAAAATTAATGGGTATAATTGCCAAGGTTATGGATTCGAAGTGCTAGATTGTCATGAATTTTCCCTGGCCCCAAACACATCCCGGGATATCAGCATTGTGTAAGCATTGAGATTTAACCCCATTTAAGTTTTGTGTGCATTTAATAATGTGGGAGGGGGGAATCTTTTTCCATTGGTAAGACATGTTAAGTTGTTTTTATGTAAACATTTATAGTAAGTAAGAAATTTGGCTGCTATTGTGATTATTTTTTGTGCCTATAATTAAAAGAATTAAAGTTCATAAAGATGAATCTTTTGTTACCAGGTTTACTCCTGACTTTACCTCTTCCTGGGTCATTCGTGAGCTGACTCTCGTGACTGCAGCTGACCTAGAATTTCACTTCACTCTCAATGTGACCCTCCCTCATCACCTGTTGCCTCTGTGTGCAGACGTGGTTCCGGGACCCAGCTGGGAGGAGTCATTCTGGAGGCTCACTGTCTTCTTTGTCAGGTATGCTCCCACTTTCGGGCGAGTTGCATGAAAATGTCTATTGCTTGGGTGTAAAAGCATATGAATAGTCAAATAGCACATTCAAAGCATCTGAATTGAGTGAAATTTATATTGCTTTGTGAACCCTGACACACAAGAAGTAGAAAAAGAGTAACTGATAAGCTTTAA
This sequence comes from Proteles cristata cristata, assembly GCA_017311185.1. NCBI lineage: Eukaryota > Metazoa > Chordata > Mammalia > Carnivora > Hyaenidae > Proteles > Proteles cristata. Next base: position 1,875,429 of record JAESUZ010004142.1, on the reverse strand, counting down.
GATGATAATAAATGAATTGTAAGGGATTCATGGGACCTGGAAGTGTCACAGACCATTGTGCTCCATATGCTTTCACTACAGTCCCAGTGGAAGACACAGCTGTTATTCCTATTGGCCCAGTGCAGTGGCAGTTTGAGATTGGAAGACTAGAATGTCCCTTTTAGATTTTATCATGAAAGTGCCTTTAAAAATAGAATTGGAATATCAGACAGGTGTACAAGTATGCACATTTTTAGAAACTTTTTTTTTAATCTTTAAAGTAATATCAGAAAGTATGATGTTGTACCCCTTAGGGAATCTCAATACCACATCTTTAGACATTGTGCATCAGCCATCCGCTGCTCTTCTGTAAGAGAGCTGGTCTTTTTAATGCCAGTCAGAACCTTGCATTAATGAACCTCATTGCTTTCTTCCTCAGTTTGTCCCTGTTGGGTGTGATTTTAATAGCCTTCCAGCAAGCACAGTACATTCTTATGGAATTCATGAAAACAAGACAGAGGCAAAATGCTAGCTCATCTTCACAGCAAAACAATAGTTCAATGGATGTAATTAGCTCCCATTCTCACAAGTAAGAATTTGTGTGTGTGTGTGTGTGTGTGTGTGTGTGTGTGTGTGTTGGGGGGAAGGAGTTCTCACCTTTGATATTACTGGGTTCTGATTTCATTTAAGGTAATATAAATATTATTCTGAGTCCAGATTTGGATTCATAAAATTTTCTGTAAGTCATTGTGTGAGGCTGTAATAGTCCTTTTACAATAAAATGGACTTCATATAAGGACTTAGTTTGTTAAACTCATGGAGCTTTGGAAGAAGGAAAGATAGAACTCCTTAGTACACATGGCACTGATGGCCATTTCTTCCTCATGGCCTTGGAAACAGAGGGGTAGGGTTTGATTCCACTTTGCTTGATGTTAAACGTTTTTCTTCTTCCATTCAGAAGTAATTGTAAGAACTTCCTTGATACCTATGGCCCCTCTGATAAAGGCAGAGGGAAGAGCTGTCTTCCAGTAAACACTCCACAAAGCAGGATCCAGAACGCTGCAAGGAGGAGCCCCGGTACCTACGGTCATTCTCAGAAGAAGCACAAGTGCTCAGTCTATTACAGCAAACACAGGCCCAGCCCACCTGTCCCCAGCAGTGCCAACACCACTGCTGAGGAGAGACAGACTCCGGCCCTGGGCAGCCCACTGTCTGCCCCTAGAGAGGACGTGTGCACTGATGTTATGGGTGAGACCTGGATAAACCTCAAATATGCAAATGGCATAAATGTCAACCTGCAAAAGAATTTAACCCTTCCCAAAAACTTATTGAATAAAGAAGAAAACACACTGAAAAACACAATTGTCAATAATCCTTCTTCAGAATGTCATATGAAGGAGGAAATACAGACATGTATGTTTCCTAAGGAAACGGATATTAAAACTTCAGAAAACATAGCTGAGCTCAAGGAGCGAGAGCTCTGTCCTCTGAAGACCTCTAAGAAACTACCTGAAAATCACTTATCAAGAAGTGCACCTCAGTACCAGTCAGACTTGCCAGAGATTTCCGGGAAAAATAATGGTAATCTTTTCATCCTCCTGGATGACTTTTTTTCCTCTGGTTGTCTTCAGTCTGTGTTTTGACAGAATTTGTTCTCACTTGTGACTTTAGTTTTAATCATGGATGCTGAATTTTTAGTTCCTGCACAGAGTCTTAGCAAAGGTTGAAATATGGTTTGTAAAATGAAAAACTTAGGACAAGGCACCATGTCTTTATTTTATTTTTATGTCAATAAATTTTATTTTTTTTCTTAAATAGTTTATTGTCAAGTTGGTTTCCATATAACACTCAGTGCTCATCCCGAGTGCCCTCCTTCATGCCCGCCATCCCCCTTCCCCTCTCCTCCACCCCCATCAGCACTCACTTTGATCTCAGCATTCAGGAGTCTTTCATGTTTTGCCTCCCTACCTCTCCCCAACTATTTTTCTCCTTCTTATCCCCCATGGTCCTCTGTTAAGTTCCTCCTAATCCTCCTATATGTGCAAACATATGGTATCTGTTCTTCTCTGCCTGACTTATTTCGCTCAGCATAACACCCTTAAGTTCTGCCCATTTTGCTACACATGGCCAGATTTCCTTCTTTCTCATTGCCATGTAGTATTCCATTGTATAGATAAACCACATCTTTTTGATCCATTCATCAGTTGGACACTTAGGCTCTTTCCATGTTTTGGCTATTGTTGAGATTGCTGCTATGAACATTGGGATACATGTGTCCCTATGCATCAGCAATCCTGTATCCCTTGGATAAATTCCTAGCAGTGCTATTGCTGGGTCATAGAGGAGTTCTATTGTTAATTTTTTGAGGAATTTCCACAATGTTTTCCAGAGGGGCTGCACCAGTTTACATTCTCACCAACAGTGTAGGAGGGTGCCCATTTCTCCATATTCTCGCCAGCATCTAGAGTCTCCTGATTTGTTCATTTTAGCCACTCTGGCTGGCGTGAGGTGGTATCTCAGTGTGGTTTTGATTTGTATTTCTCTGATGATGAGGGACACTGAGCATCATTTCATGTGTCTGTTGGCCATCTGGATGTCCTCTTTGGAGAAGTGTCTGTTCATATCTTCTGCCCATTTCTTCACTGGATTATTTGTTTTTTGGGTGTGAAGTTCGGTGAATTCCTTATAGATACTGGATACTAGCCCTTTATCTGGTATGTCATTTGCAGCTATCTTTTCCCATTCCGTTGGTTGACTATTAGTTTTATGGATTGTTTCCTTTGCCGTGCAGAAGCTTTTAATCTTGATGAGGTTCCAGTCATTCATTTTTGCTCTTGATTCCCTTGCCTTTGGGGATCTGTCAAGTAAGACATTGCTGCGGTTGAGGTTAAGGAGGTTGTTTCCGGCTTTCTCCTCTAGGATTTTGATGGTTTCCTGTCTTACATTCAGGTCCTTCATCCATTTTGAGTTTATTTTTGTGTATGGTGTGAGAAAATGATCTAGTTTTCATTCTTCTGCATGTTGCTGTCCAATTCTCCCAGCACCATCTGTTAAAGAGGCTGTCTTTTTTCCATTGGATACTTTTTCCTGCTTTATCAAAGATTAATTGGCCATACATTTGTGGGTCCAGTTCTGAGTTCTCTATTTTATTCCATTGGTCTATGTGTCTGTTTTTGTGCCAGTACCATACTATCTTGATGATGACAGCTTTGTAGTAGAGGCTAAAGTCTGGGAGAATGATGCCTCCCATTTTGGTTTTCTTCTTCAATATTACTTTGGCTATTTGGGGTCTTTGTGGTTCCATACAAATTTTAGGATAGTTTCTTCTAGCTTTGAGAAGATTGCTGGTGCAATGTTGATTAGGATTGCATTGAATGTGTAGATTGCTTTGGGTAGTAATGACATTTTAATAATATTTATTCTTCCGATCCATGAGCACGGAATGTTTTTCCATTTCTTTGTGTCTTCTTCAGTTTCCTTCGTAAGTTTTCTATAGTTTTCATCATACAGATCTCTTGTATCCTTGGTTAGGTTTATTCCTAGGTATTTTATGGTTTTTTGTGCAATTGTGAATGGGATCAGTTTCTTGATTTCTCTTCCTGTTGCTTCATTATTGGTGTATAAAAATGCAACCGATTTCTGTATGTTGATTTTGTACCCTGCAACTTTGCTGAATTCATAGATCAGTTCTAGTAGGCTTCTGGTGGAGTCTATTGGGTTTTCTATGTAGAGTATCATGTCGTCTGTGAAAAGTGTAAGTTTGACTTCTTCTTTGCCAATTCTGATGCCTTTAATTTCCTTTTGTTGTCTGATGGCTGATGCTAGGACTTCCAGCACTATGTTAAACAACAGTGATGAGAGTGGACATCCCTGTCGTGTTCCTGATTTCATGGGTAAAGCTCTCAGGTTTTCCCCATTGAAGATGATGTTAGCTGCGGACTTCTCATAGATGGCTTTTATGATGTTCCTTCTATCCCGACTTTCTCGAGGGACTTTATTAAGAAAGGATGGTGTATTTTGTCAAATGCTTTTTCTGCATCTATTGACAAGATCATATGGTTTTTTTCTTTTGTTGATGTAATGTATCACATTGATTGATTTGCGAATATTGAACCAGTCCTGTAACCTAGGAGTGGATAATTCTTTTTATGTGCTGTTGCATTAGATTTGCAAGTATCCTGTTGAGGATTTTTGAATCTGTATTCATCAGGGATATTGGCCTGTAGTTCTCTTTTTTGGTGGGTCTCTGTCTGGCTTGGGAATCAAAGTGATGCTGGCTTCATAGAATGAGACCGGAAGTTTTCCTTCGATTTCTGTTTTTTGGAATAGCTTGAGAAGAATGAGTATTAATTCTCTTTTAAATGTCTGGTAAAATTCCCCAGAGAAGCCATCTGGCCCTGAGCTCTTATTTGTTTGGGAGATTTTTGATAACTGATTCAGTTTCTTCACTAGTTACGGGTCTGTTCAGATTTTCTATCTCTTCCCATGTGAATTTTGGTAGCAAGTGTGTGTTTAGGAATTTGTCCATTTCTTCTAAGTTGTCCCGTTTGTTCGCATATAATTTTTCATAGTATCCCTGATATTTGCTTGTATTTCTGAGGGGTTGGTTGTAATAAGTTCATTTTTATTCATGATTTTGTCTATGTGGGTGCTCTGTCGTCTTTTTGAGAAGCTTGGCTAGAGGTTTGTCAGTTTTGTTTATTTTTTCCAAAAACCAACTCTTGGTTTCACTGATCTGATCAACTGGTTGTTTTTTTTTTTTAGATTCTCTACTGTTTATTTCTGCCCTGATTTTTATTATTTCTCTTCTCCTGCTGGGTTTGGGGTGCCCTTGTTGCTCTCCTTTTAGTTCTTTTAGGTGAGCTGTTAGATTTTGTACTTGTACTTTTTCTAATTTCTTGAAGTAGGCCTGGAGTGCAATGTACATTCCTCTTAGGACTGCCTTTGCCGCATCCCATAGAGTTTGAATTGTTGTATTTTCATTTTCATTTGTTTCCATATATTTTTAAATTTCTTCTCTAATTGCCTGATTGTCCTATTCGTTCTTGAGTAGGGTGTTCTTTAACCTCCATGTTTTTGGAGGTTTTCCAGACTTTTTCCTGTGATTGATTTCAAGTTTCATAGCATTGTGATCTGAGAGTGTGCATGGTATGATCTCAATTCTTTTATATTTATTGAGGGCTGCTTTATGACCCAGTATGTGATATATCTTGATCTATCCATCAAGTGACATGTGCACTTGAGAAGAAGTGAATTCCATGGCCTCAGGATGTAGAGTTCTAAATATCTCTGTCAGATCCATCTGGTCCAATGTGTCATTCAAGTCCATTGTTTCTTTAGTGATTTTCTGTCTAGTTGATCTATCTATTGCTGTAGGTGGAGTATTAAAGTCCCCTGCTATTAGCACATTCTTGTCCATAAGATTGTTTCTGTTTGTGGTTAATTATTTTATGTATTTGGGTGTTTCTGTATTCGGTGTGTAGACACTTAAAATTGTTGTCTCTTCCTGATGGATAGACCCTGTAATTATTTTATAATGCCCTTCTTCATCCTTTGTTGCTGCCTTTACTTTTAAAGTCCAGTTTGTCTGATATAAGTATGGCTACTCCAGCTTTATTTTGATTTCTAGTAGCATTATATATATTTCTCCATCCCCTTACTTTCAATCTGAAGGTGTCCTCAGGTCTAAAATGAGTCTCTTGTAGACAGCAAATAGATGGATTTTGTTTTTTTATCCATTCTATTACCCTATGTCTTTTGATTGGAGCATTTAGTCCATTTGCATTCAGTGTTCTTATTGAAAAATATGGGTTTAGAGTCATTGTGTTCTTTGTAGGATTCATGCTTGTGGTAGTGTCTCTGGTACCTTGTGTTCCTTGCAACATTTCCCTCAGAGAGTCCCCCTCAGGATTTCTTGTAGTGCTGGTTTAGTAGTGATGAATTCTTTCAATTTTTGTTTATTTGGGAAGACTTTTATCTCTCCTTCTATTCTGAATGACAGGCTTGCTGGGTAGAGGATTCTTGGCTGCATATTTTTTCTGTTCATCACATTGAAGATCTCCTGCCATTCCTTTCTGGCCTGCCAAGTTTCAGTAGATAGGTCTGTCGCCACTCGGATAGATTTCCCTTTGTATGTTAGGGCCTTTCTATCCCTAGCTGCTTTCAGAATTGTCTCTTTGTCCTTACATTTTGCCAGTTTCACTATGATATGTCATGCAGAAGATCGATTCAAGTTATGTCTGAGGGGATTTCTCTTTGCCTCTTGGATTTCAATGTCTGTTTCCTTCCCCAGGTTGGGGAAGTTCTCTGCTATAATTTGTTCAAGGACTCCTTCAGCAGCTTTCCCTCTTTCTTCTTCTTCTGTGTTTCCTATGATATGGATATTATTCCATTTGATGGTGTCACTCAGCTCTCAAACTCTCCTTTTGTATCCTGGGTCAGTTTATCTCTCTTTTTCTTGGCTTCCTCTTTCTCTATAATTGTGTCTTCTAGTTCACCTATTCTCCTCTCTGCCTCTTCAATCTGTGCATTGGACGACTCTATTTTATTATGCACCTCATTTATAGCATTTTTAAATTCATCACAACTATTTTTAAGCTCCATAGTCTTTGTAGCAATAGTTTCTCTGATGTCTTCCATTCCTTTTTCAAGCCCAGTGATTACTTTCATGACTGTTGTTCTAAATTCTTGTTGTTATGTTGTTTATATCTGTTTTGAGCAGTTCTTTAGCTATCATTTCTTCCTGGAATTTCTTTAGAGGAGAGTTCTTCCGTTTTGTCATTTTGGCTAGCTTTCTGTCCCTTGTTAGTTTTAAAAGCTTCTTATGCACTCTTCACCTGCGAGTACTGCTGTATTAAAGAAGGCTCTATAACAGTCGAGGGCCTGTCCATTCAGGAAGTGTTCTTTGAATGGTGTCTCTTGGTCTCTCTTGTTGAGACTTGGTTATTTTATTTCCCTACTCATAATGGTATTTGGGACTCTCCACCATGTGTACTTTGGCTTGCTTCTTGAGGTAGCCCTGGAAAAGAAAACAGACAGACAAACACACAGGGAACAAGGGGACATAAACACACAGACAAATCCAACAAAAACAAACCAAAAGGGAAAAAGAAGAAGAAGAAAAAAAGATGGGAAAAAAGGAGGAAAAACAAATAATAAAAATAAAAAAGAAAAATGAAGAAAAAAAAAAAAAAACCCAAAAGACAAAGGACAGTCTAAAAGCATAAAACCAGAATTCCCAGCTACAAATAAAGAGCAGGAAGTATGCAGTGCTGATGGAAGAGCATATACAAAGAGAGAAATGACAGTGCAGGGAGGAAGTGAAACTGGACAATGACCAGGCAGAGAGATTAAGAGGCTTAATTCAGAGAGAGAAAAAGGGGAATATGGTAAGAGGCGAGGAGAAGGAAACGAAGATAATGTAACTCAGAGAAACTATATAGTCTGATTCCTCCAGAGAGAGACAGAGATAGAAAGGTAGCAGTGGAGGTGTAGAATATACATCTAGAAAATGGATTAAATGTGACTGTTTAAGCTAACCAGTGACTGTAGTGCCCAGTCTAGCAGAGGGGAGGGATACAAATGAGACAAGGAAAAATATATCTGAATAGAAAGAATTGATCTAGAATTAATCATGGCAGTGCATCCATGTTGGTCTTCTCCCGGGCTCTGGTAAAAAAAAAAAAAGCTCTCTAGGGGTGATGGGCATGGTTTTGTGTAGGCAGGTCATAGCCTCCACTGAGTCCTGCAGGCCGCTCCCTGAGGCCCCTCCTTGGTGGTTGTGGGGAGAAAAATGGCAGCGCCCCAGTCCCTTCTCGAACAAACATTGCTCTTTTGGGTCTGATTTCCCTGTGCCGCAGGCGTAGCCAAGGTGGGCCGTGCTCTATGTCCCAGGCCATGCCTCGTTTCCAGATCTTAGCCCGTGTGCTTTACTGATACTGCCCGAAATATAAACCCGCAGCCTTAGTCCCTCTGAGCAGTTTCAAGCCTGCCACTTCCCCACCGGGGATCGAGCCGGGAGAGCAGTGGAGCGGTTTCAGGCCGGGCCGCTGCCCCTCCAGATTGAGCTGGAGGGCAGAGGAGCAGTTTCTCCTGATGCCACTTGGGACCGGGTCACCCAGCTCAAAGTCAGCACCACAGCTGGAAACCGGATTCCTCTCCATCCTGAGCTGAGGTTTTTCTCTTCTCCAGGGATAGTTCTTTGAGCGGTTTCAGCCGCTCTTTCTTTTCCCCTCGACTCACCACAGCTCCCCACAAAGAGGGCTCCCTCTACTCCCTCCATGTCTCCGGGTCCCGCCTGTTTTTATCTTCCCCGGTTCACACTCACGCACCTATAAGGTGGTTTTCTCAGCAGACTCTGTCTCCTTTCCCTCCCAAACTCCTAGATTCTGTAAGGGTTCCTGTGGCTTCAGGCCTTCTCCGTTTGAGAGATGTGGGCAAGTGAAATGTATGGAGCTCCCTACTTCTCTCCCATCTTGCCCCTCCTCCAGCACCATGTCTTTAGAATGTCATGGCTAAGAAGTATACTTTTAGCACATGTGTTTAGAGGGATGAGAATGTCATATTTTATTGCGGGGTCAATATGGACACCATTTTCTGATTGTTTTATATCTTGGATTTTCAGACTATGTGTGAAAATTAATCCACCCATAAAATGTTTCTGACCAAACAAAACTTACCAACTTTCTATATTTAACAGCTGCTACCGTCTCATGTGCCCTGGCCCTGATTCTTGTCTAGTTTTGTCCCTTGGTTAAAAGAAGACAGATGTTCTCTTATAGCAAAGACAGTGAAAACATAGGCAGGACTGAACTCAGAAAACTACCTACGTGTAACATCGTCATGAAGCTTTAATTGACCCCTTTGGCCTTTGGCATAAGAGCCTGTATTTTTCTTATCCATAATGACTATTTTAGTATGTACATTTCTGTACCTGGTAAAAGACAGAGTTTGGACACTTTTTAATCTGGAAAAATCTGTTACCTTTGATCTTATTAAAATATCTGATGTGTTTCACTCCCTGTTACTGTAGTGTGGGTACAGAAATGTTATGGATTGGCCAGTTCTGATGAGTTTTATCCATGTAGTTAAAAACCCGAAATTAATTTTACGTGTTCCGTAACTTCAAAGCTGGAGTCCTCCGAGTAGAACAAGGTTGGGCAACTGCACATGTATTCCTGGTGTATCTTCTTCCAACCTGTTTGTACCCTTTCCCTGGCATCCGTGCACGTGTTTGAGGTGGAATTACATCTGCTGGGTTGACGCCGTCCCCTGCGTGTGAGTGTGCACTCTGGATAATGCATTCAACCAGATCCTCAGATGATAGTGTAGCATACCTTGTCTGAGGATGTTTTGGTTAGGCGGGTGGGCTGCCTACTTTTCCATTTCCGTGGGGCCCAGGCTACAAAACATTTGTGAAAGGGTGAGATTAAGGGTAAATCCTACTAGGCTTTTCCTTGTTTGGTGGCAGTTAGGCCTGAGCACAGGATCTAACATAAGCTGACTTTAAGCAAACCTAAACCATAGTTGTTTGAAGTGCTTCATAGTTGTTTGAACTATTGTGTCCATCAGGTTCTGCATGAACGTGTCTGCAGGATACAGTGGCCATGGCCTTGTGGATAGATAGATGGGAAGGACCTTCTGCTGTATCGCAGTACTTTGAAGTGAATTAAATGCAGAGGTGTGGGCCCAAAGTGTAGTACCAGAGTGGGTCGGAGGCTTCACATTTGTGCTTCAGGCCCTTCCTGTCCAATACTTGATGTTTAATGCCCAGAGTGAAGCCTAAATGGCCATGTCATGACAAACACTTCAGCAAGTGCGAGTAAACTTCATATGGGCGTCCAGAAACAAAGGATTTGCTTATATCATCATAGATGGCATTCCTGCCCGGAATCTTTACCTCCTGTGCAGATTGCTCATCTATTTGTGTTTTAAGTGGAAACCTGTATCTTACGATAAGTCTTTAAAAACTGCTCTTTGGCTAGATCAGTAGCATGTTAAGTGGTATCAGGGTGATTGTTGATCAGATTAAGTAAGGACCAATGAAAGAACTTTGGCTTTCTACCATGTTCAGACCAGCAAATTCAAAGGTGCTAATTCACAGTGCTGGATTTCTCTCCGGAATTAATATGTCAGCAGCAGACTCCTCGCAGGGAAGGCCATTTATTGACATGTATTTTGTCTTGACTGTTTTCCGTTCACAGCACTATTCTAGGAAAATGCCAAAGAAGTTAAAAACATAAATGGCCTGCTATCCATTTACAATTTAGACATTTTAAAGAATTGATGATTTTAAAAATAAGAGAGGACTGAGAACTCTAGATGAAGATACTTGTAGTTTGAAGGTAGGATTTGGAGTTTTTTTAGTAATATCAAGGGCTTGGGGCTCTTTTATCAAATTTTAAAGAAAGCATTGTAAGAAGCAGGCAGATGGCGAACAGGCATGTAATTGGCAGGGAGTCCGTAACGCGCGAAGAATGCTCAAGGGTGAGAAAACCATTTGTATATGAGAACTCTCCAAATTTTCGCTTCCAGCTTTGAGTGTTAGTTCTTTTTTTGTTTTGAAGAGGGTTTTACTTTGTTAACAACATGTTTCCATCACAAAATCATTCTAGAATTTGAAGAAAACAGCTTTCATATTAATAGTTAAACTAAGCCCACCAGCTGGTCGGGAAACCCAGGTCCCTTCACCTTGTTTCCTGCTGGCCCACTAGAAAGGGGAACTTCCGTTTGCTCAGGGGAAACCAGCTAGTGTTGCCACATCCTAGATCCTTCTCCTAAAGGACACAAATGTTCCACGGAGGCAGATTCAGTGATAAGATTGCTTTTGGAAAAAGGAGAAGGGGGGCGGTGGTCTATTTATTAACCTGACAGACATGTGAGGTAGTTTGCTTTCTCCTATTCTGAGGCTTTTTAATGTTTCCTGAGGGTGACATATTGTGTGAGAAAAAAATATTCCAAGGTGAATATTAATGGCTCTGACACTACATGCTCATTTTTGTTGTTGAGAAACAGAATTTATTTTCTGAATAACGGAAACGTGTCTCATCCCTTTCGTGTTCTGTCTGCAGCCTTCTTAGAGGCCTTGTAGTAAGTCATAAATTAAAATTCCTCCTAGAAAGGAAGTCTGTTGACAGATGCTTCAGAGCTCTGTTTTCACACACTGGTTTTCTTGGCATCCACCTGTCAGACCACAGCTCAATTTTGCAAACATTTGTTATATGTTCCAGAGTCTCTTGAGCATCTGACAAGAAGAGTAGAGCTCTGTATATAACATAAATGATCTTTTAAATATGTCTCTTTTCAATGTTTATTATTTTTAAATTGTGTGATCAAAATTCCAGATCTGCAGTAGTTTGATTATACAATGAAAAAATCTCTGGAATTAAGGCTCATGACACACAATTGGCCTCAACACTACGAAAGAAGAATAGTTAGCCAATTATTTTATTGTTTTCTTTTTTAAAAAATGTTTATTTTTGAGAGAGACAGCGTGAGCAGGGGAGGGTCAGAGAGAGAAGGAGACACAGAATCCAAATCAGGCTCCTGGCTGAGCTGTCAGCACAGACCCCAATGTGGGGGCTCAAACTCATAAACTATGAGATCATGACCTGAGCTGAAGTCGGGTGCTTAACTGACTGAGCCACCCAGGCACCCTTTTATTGCTTTCTGCTTATAACAATGTAAAGGGTAAGAAACTTTTCAATTTAATAATGCCCTAAGCCATGGAATTAACAACACATGGAAGATGTCACTGAATAGATACTCCAAATTTCTAAAATATGAATATTTGAGAAATTCACATAGTCTCATTTTACTTATAGATACTAATAACTTGAAGATTAGCAGTTTACTCAAAATAGAACATTTAGGGGTGCCTGGGTGGCTTAGTCGGTGAAGCGTCCGACTTTTGCTTAGGTCATGATCTCGCGGTTCGTGGGTTTGAGCCCCGTGTCAGGTTCTGTGCTGACTGCCAGCTCAGAGCCTGGAGCCTGTTTCAGTCTGTGACTCCCTCTCTCTCTGCCTCTCCCCTGCTCACGCTGTCTCTCTCTCTCTCTCTCGTAGAAATAAATAAAACATTAAAAAAAATAGAACATTTAATTAGATCTGATACCATAAAAATTTAAGCAGGATTCTAATTGAGTTCACTTGTTCCTATTTTATTTATTTATTCATTCATTCATTCATTTATTTAATCTTTGTGGCTGGAATATTGACTCTCTGAGATGGATGTAAATTTGTGTAACATTGTAAGTAAGTAATCATGCCTAATAAGATGACTTGGATGGCTCCATTTAGTAAATGAATTTCTTAATTCTTGGATATTGTTATGTTAGAGTTTCTCAAAGACTCAATGAAGAACTTATTCGTAGAATTCCTTTTACTGTTGGTCCTGATTCCCAGCCCCACAGAAGGTGTTACTAAGCACTTTACCACTTTTGGAGATAGATCACTGTTGGATATTAAGTTCGGATCCTTCCTGAGAAAGTTTGATGACTAATACTTTTAATGCTATTCTTGGCCAGAAGAACATGTAAGGAAATCCATTTTCTCATGAATTAAGACTCTAGGAAAGTTAGCAGCACATTTTTTGGGTAGAATATATGTGTTCTGTTTTATAAGTATGGTTTCCAGAATCCGAAGGGATGTCCTTTTTATGATTTCTTTTTCTGTTTTGGACCGTGCCTCCTCTGCTCTTGGCTCTTTCCTTTACCACTTCGTCATGGTGGATATTTTTCTCTGTAGTTGTCTTAACACCCAATTTGTGTCACAGAGCAATTAATGCTTCTCAGCATTTTTATAGTTATGTGATACTTACACCATTTTCCATTAATAAAATCAAAGGCATGCTGCCCTTGTAAGTGATATTTGCAAAATGTATATATCTAGCTTTGAGTGAGATCAACTTCAGAATTTCAGAATCAGAGGGGATTGAACTGCTCATTTCATTTGGTGGGCACAGACTTTCCCTGCGCCAGGTCCCAGAGCAGGGCCAGACTGCAGCCTCTGCTGTAATGCAGTCAGGCTTGCATCTCATCAGAGCCCGCAGCCTTCTCTCTTGTGAAATAGCTGCCTGGTGGCCATCTACACTTTCTCAGATTGCAAAGGTATGGTGAGGGAAGGCTCAGTTCAAGAAAAAAGAGAAGGCATTGAAATGCTTTGTTTCATAGTAGAACACTGAGAGGTATCTTTTTGTGAGGCTGAAGTTGCTTTGATTTTATTTTGAAGTAAGGGATGGAAGAAATACACTTAGGCATGAAATCACTTGGAAGAGAAGCGGGGAAAATCACGTTTTCAGATGAGGTTTCTACCAGCACCAGCTTTCACCCTTTGATGCATCTGCTGCTCATTTCCAGTGTCTGGGCACTGGTCGCTGGGGGCAGGTGGGCACCGACTGGACGGAGGACCTGCCCTGAAATGGGTCTTGTGTTTTTGGCAGGAACCCTTCCCATTTGTAAGTCTTCTGGTTTCATCTTTGTAACAGTTAGGTCAGGTGGAGAAAGTGGTATTTTCGTTTTATAACTAAGGAAACTGAAGAAACTCAAGCAACTTAAGAGATTTACTTTGCAAACTAATTAGGGACTGGGTCGTGACTGGAAGCCAAGGCCTTCACCCCTCTCCTCCTGCAACTTAAAAAAAAAAATTGTGGTAAAATGGGCATAACATAAGATTTACCCTTTTAATTATGAAGCTCAGTGGTGTTAAGTACATTCACATTGCTGTGCAATCATCAACACCATCCATTTCCAGAACCTTTTCACTGTCCTGAAAAGAAAGCCTACACCCGTTAAACAATAAGTACTCCTGCCCCTCTCACCAGCCCCTGGTAGCCATTGTTCTACTCTTCATCTCTATGAACTTGATGACTCTGTGCCCTCAGACAAGGACACTCATACAGTACTTGTCTTTTGGGGACTGGCTTATTTCAGTTCACTTCGCATCATGTCTCCAAGGTTCACCCACGTTGTGGCATGCGTCAGTATTTCCTTCCTTTATTTCCCATCACCATCGTTTTCGAGTGTACACTTCAACAGTGTTAAGTATATTCACGGTGTTGGGTAATGATTCATTCCTCTTAAGGCTGAAAGGTATTCCATATTAGGTATACCATGTTTTGTTTTTCTGTCCATCTGTCCATGGACCCTTGGGTTGTTTCTACCTTTGGTTGTTAAGTATAATGCTGCTGGGAATAATGGTGTACGCTTGTTCCTGAATCTTTTTTCAGTACTTTTTGTAGAGTTCTTAATGAAAATTCAGTTTTACTGGTCAACACATTTCTAGAGTATCGTGAATGTCAGAATCAATCTTTAAGTCTCAATCTGACTAAATTAGATTGGTGTGGGAAAGAGATTTAACTATGGGAACATGAATGGAAATAATTAGCTAGAGATTAAATCATTTTTATGTATTCAAGGGAATAACCAGCAAGTGCCTGTCAAGAATGAAGTAGACAGCTGTGAAACTTTGAAAAAGGTTGACACAAAGTCTTCCTCAGAAAAGAAGATCCACAAAGCATCTAAAGAAGACGTATGTTTTGAGAAACAGGACATACCTTCAGTCGAGGTCTGTATTCCTTTACCTCTGGCCTATTGGGACGAAATCCATTTTTAGGGCTTAGAGTGCAAGTATCTGTCGAGTAACTACATATGTATTTCATACTTTTCAATGAGGGTGCTAGTTATCATGCATTGGAATCGTATAAGTGGTGAGTTTGAGGTGGTTGGAAAGTTTTATTTTTTTTGTTAATTTTAAATGTTTGTTTATTTTTTGAGAGAGAAAGAGACCAGGTGTGAGTGGGGGAATGGGCAGAGAAAGAGACACAGAATCTGAAACAGGCTCCAGGCTCCAAGCTGTCAGCACGGAGCCCAATGCAGGGCTTGAACTCACGGACTGTGAGATCGTGACCTGAGCCAAAGTTGGATGCTTAACTGACTGAGCCACCCAGGCGCCAGTTTTATTTTTCTTCTAATTAGATAGGAGATACTAAAATAATTTACAGTAACATCAGATAGCTTTTATCTGTTATTCTCAAGGGAGGCTGTTCTTAAGCAGATGGGTTAACTCCTGATAAAGATGGTGGAGTAGAACCGGATCACCTGTCCCTTCTCTCCATTGTTACCCAGTGTCCATTTTAGGGCCTGCTCTTGCTGAGTTGGAAGCATAGGCCAAAATCCACAGGAGAGGGATGCCTATGTAACCCAAGCGAGTGGGCCCTTGGCAACAGAATCCCAGGAAGGGGAGCATAGCCGCACACTGTCGCGGCAAGCCTCTCTCTTCTCTCCAGTGTAGACTGTCAAGAAGCATCTAGAGAGCAGAACCCAGCCCCATATCTCATAGGCGACAGCAAACAGTTGAAAGAGAAAGGTAGAAAAGCTATTGAGGAGAATTTACCTACTTTATTTCAGAGCAGAGCTATCTGTGTATTAGTAAAAGTGCATTCGGAAAAACAGCATTCTAACTATGCAGATATATACTGTGTAACACAAACACACACACACACACACACACACACACAAAATAACAGTGAATGAAAGGAGTAGAACATAGAAGATAGGTAAGGATCCTAATGTAGAAGAAAACATATCCAGAGACCTCAGGAAAACTCCTAAGAATATTTCCCGCTATAGAAAACGAACTCCATAGAATAAGAGCTTTTTTAAAGCCAAATCCATACACCAGGATGGGGTTAAAAGAGATATTATAAAGCTAAGAAAATAAATGAAGACTCAAATGATTTTACACAGATAATAGCCAGAAATCGAATTATTTGACCCTTGAGAAAGACTTTGAGATAATCAGTGAGTATGAGGGAAAAAAATTGAGGAGCTGGAGGCATTTAGAGTAAAGATGGTGATAGATCTGAGGTAAAGAAAGACAAAACAGTCCAACAGAAGAATAATGAAGTGTTTAAGTAAATGGCCCAGGAAATAGATCTGAAAGGTATTCAGAGATGAAATCCAAGAAAATATTCCTGATATGAGAGAAGAATGGAATTTATAGAATAAAAGGGCACACTGGGTACACCAGGAAAAAACTGATGCATAATAATGGGCATAGGCACAGCCTGGCTATAGTTATTGAGCTTAAATCCTAAAGAACAGTGCAAGGAGTTGAGGAAGATGGAGAACCACTAACTCAGTCTTGCCTCAGACTTTGTAGAAAAATCTAATGCCAGGGCATACAGAGTCATATCATTGAGAGAATGAAAATGTGAATAAGAACATGCTGGCCAAGGTGACACTTAAGTACAAAGGTGGCAGCATCCTTAAACACAAGTGAGTTCATCATGACTCTTAAAAACAAAGCTAATAAAATTTAACTAAGCTAGAAGTGAAAATAAAGACCCAGCGCAACAGAAGCTTTGTTAAAGTTCTGTTGTTGGGATTTCTGTCCATTTTCCACCCACAACTAAAACTAAACAGTTAGCAATTATAATTCCAGAACAGATTGCATATTTTAAAACTTTCGTAAGACAAAAAAGTAACATAATCTGCAAAAATGGGAGATGGTACTGGGTGGTTGGTAGTAGTGAGTTTTAATGTTATTTTTCTTGGTAGAGTCCATACTGTGTAAAACTGAACATGGCATTTAACAGAGTGAAAACTTATGAAAATATCTTTCACTATCTTTCTTAACCGTAGAGGGATCCTTAAGGAATTAATAAAGAAGAACTGATTATTTGAACAGTGGCAGTTCCCTGGGTTCTACTTCAGTTTCTTATGTTAAATTCAAATAAAACTGAGCTTTAAATTTGTGTTTAAAAATAATACATTGTCCCAATGTTATCAATTATTCCCATCACTTGTCTTGCCATCCTAATGCGTATGTAGATTCATAGAGTGATAGTAAAAACTAAGGTTTGCCAAATAATCAGTGGCAGAGGTAGACCCTGGTTATTTCTGGGTGGTGAGATTTGGGTGATTTTTTTTCCCTTCTCTATATTCTTCTGTTTTTGCTTAAACTTTATAATAAACATGGGTTTTTCACTTAAATAACATGAAAATGATATGAAATAAAGATATCCTAGACATTCCAAACTGGGAGTTTGCAGTCTTTAATGAAGGACAGGATATTTCTAAGTAGTCAAGTGCCCCAATCAATCCATAGTGGAAGGGGTTTCAAGACAGGCAGAGAAGGGAAGGTGGACAGCGGCACCCCTGGGCCCCACAGCATAATTGGGAGTTGTAGGAAATCATCTTTGGGAAGAACCTCAATTAGGAATGGGAAGTAATGGGAGGGAAGAGTGGGAGACCTTCCAGAAGAGGAAGGCCTTTGCATGCCAATTGAAAATTTAGACTTTATCCCCTAGACCTCAGCCGAAAGCGCAAAGAGTGAGCTGGGGGTGAGCACAGTATCGAAGTGATGATGACTATAGACAACCAGACAGTGGTTGGTTGCCTGTTAAGGAATTTCAGAGTCAGATTTTTAAAAGCACATCTGTCCAAATAAAGTGCTTTTAGAGGATTTCACTTAAGGGTGGCCAGTGCGTGTGTGTGGGGGGGGGGGCGGGGGGGACCCTGCTGCAAATGATGGAGAGCTATGGAAGGTTTCCGAACTGGGGTGTGGATGGGGGGATAACAAATGGAAAATAGCCTACAGGCTGCCGTTTTTTTGAAGGTCGTAATTGAGTGTTTTTCAGTTCAGTTTCACAAAGATGGGCAGAATGGCTATTATAAAGATTATAAAGTGTAGTTGTTTAGTAAATGCTTGAATGAATGTGTGAATAATGCATTTTTGGAGGATCAGTCTGAACGTTTTGGAGGCTGGGTTATAGAGGGCAGAAATGGACACTAGCTGACTTCTCACAAGGAGGCTGTTACTCTGCTGGGAGGTGTGATGTAAGGCTGTGTTTGGGCAGGAGCAAGGGTGAGGGTAGGAAGAATAGATACGAGTTTAGACGAAAAACTAACAGGACCTCCCCGCACCTAATTGCACAAAGGAGTGGAGCAGCCTTCTCTTATATAACCACTTGCAAAAGTACCTCCAGGGTTTTAAGCCTGGCTAACTACAAGATGGGGAATTCTGACTTAGAGTTCACTTTTATATTTATCAAAGCAATGTTGCAAATTAAGAGCATGAGCTTTGCAGCCAGACTTCTTGGGTTTGAATCCAGATGGTCACTTACTTGCTCTGTAACACTGGGCAAGTTACTTAACATTGCAGTTTCCGCATCTGGCAAACGAAGGTGATCATAGCCTGCCTGCATCCTAGCGTTGTGAGGAATGGATGAGTTCGTATGGTAAGTGCTTAGAGTAGCGCACTTACTAAGCACTGACAGGGGTTAAGTAGAAAGGAAATGACTGTGTTCGTTAAGGACAGCCTGGGATACGGATCCAGGGCTTGCATGGGAGCTATGCCTGTGGAGGTTAGAACTGAAAGGGGACACTGAGTTCTCTGAGGTGTGTATGCACAGAGAAGAGCAGGGGCCTGAGTGTGAACCTCGGGTGGTGGTGAAGCTGCAGATGGCTCGGCAGTTCAGGTAGAGCAGATGTACAGGAAGCGAGGCCAGAAGACTAAGATGAGCTGTGCTTTCAGGAGCAGAAATAAAGTCATTGAATTTGAGGCAGGAGAGAACGGGTGAAGGTAAGGGTTGAACCTTAGCATCCTCTTGGTAAGAGCTTTGGAGACTTCCATGTTGCCCTGCAGAGATCAAAACCAGCACTGAGAGGTATTAGTGGCTGCACAGCCTGTGAGCTGTGCGGAGCAGCTGGGACACAGGCCAAGTCCCTCTGTCTGAGGGCCATGAGGAGGAGGTGGCCCCGAGGATCTGTGCCTCAGTGGTGCTGCTGCTGGCATCCATCTGTCACAGGTGGGCGCCATTCCCCCACTAGGCTCAGCCCCTGGCCCCCATGATGGACTCAGGCCTCTGCTCGGGCCTCTTCTTTTCCCTCCCTGTCCCTGGTGCTCAGACTTTGCTCATGCACAGGGCCAGGGTTCATGCAAGCTCCTCCTTCCTCTTCTGGCCTGGGAGCCTGTGTAAGAGAGACATCTGCACCTAAAGATGGCAGTCCCCTCAACAGGAAGGATGCAGCCAGGCCGAGGACCTGGGGGACCATAGTCTCTCATGTTTTTTGCTGTCTCCATGACTCCCAGTTTTGCAGAGCATCTCTTTAAAACCTTGCGAGTGTGCTTTCCATTTCATTGTGCATTTGGAGAAATCGTTCTCAATAAACACATTCTCAAGGGCGGTACTCAATGTTTGTTTTTCTTATACATTCTTAGGGCCTAACTTTGCAGCTTAGAAATTTGTATAAAACTGTCTGTAGTACATGGGGAACATTCCTCTAGATTTATTGGCAAAGAAGGTTGAAGCCCAGATTTGAGAGCTACAAACTACATTTTAACCCTAGCCCTGCTGTTTATTTTTTCAAGCAGATTTTTTCCCCTTAGAAAAGGAATTTATGATTGTTATAAAAGCATAAAGAAGGGGCAGCTGGGAGAAGAGTCTATCCAAAATGAACCACTTTGTACATTTTCCTATATTCTGTTTCTTTTTTGTGCAACTTTTTAAAAAGGTCAGGGTCATCATTATGTATATGTAGCTTTGCTAATCATGTTAATAATTCTGAATTTTCTCACGTTCAAAACAAAGGGAACTTTCAGGGGTTACGTAACATTCAGTCACTTAACTATGCCCTAATCCTAAACCATTCACCTGTGACTGAACCTTAAATTGATTTACAGCTTTTTATTTTCATAAAAAGCACTGTGATGAACTACATTGTTCTTAAGTCTTCCCTGTGTACCTGCTTTATCCTTGTTAGAGATTTCTAGAGGTAGGATCAGAGAATATCCTCATGAGTGCCCCAGATTGCTTTCTATCTTGACCAGCGAAAATCGGTAAACAATTGTGTTTTGTCTTTCACTTCGCATCTCTCACCAGGGAAGAGTCAGCACTCTCCTCTTCTGAAAGAAGAGTAAAAAAATCATGCATCCAAAACACTACCACTGAAATCTTTTTCATTTTTTTAAATAAACTACGAAGTGAAGGTCTTTCCCAGTTCCACTTGCGCTGCTCAGAGGCGGACTGTGTTAACGACACTCTGCCTCCCCAGCCCTCTCCTGGCGTTTGCAGACAGGAAGGAACATACAGTGTAAACACACTCGTGGTTTGTAAAACCAACATGGAAAGATGAGATCCACACTGGTCTGTAATTTGCCTTTCCTAAAAACACACTTCACTATTAAGTATTTGGGGGAAATCTTCATGGTTTTTAGCCTTTTATATTTCTTTTGCGAATTTCTGTTTCATGTCCTTTGCCTGTTTTTCTGTTGCATGTGTTCTTTTCTGTAAGACCATACGACCTATCAAATAGTGTATCTGACTTTTTTCTTCATCGGCCCATTCCCTCTTTTATTTGCTTTTACTTACATACAGCAGCTTGAAGAATGTTTTATGGAATCTGTGATTTCTTTTCATTTGCTTTTATTAACGTTTAGGAAATCTCTTTATTTCACCACCCTATAATCAGTGGAATTGTCCCTTCTACCAGGAGTATCTGAGAACTTCTCTAGTTCAAATAATTCAATAATGTGATAATAGCCAGGTCTTCTTTTTTATGATTATTAAAAAAATTTTTTAATGCTTATTTTTGAAAGAAGAGCGCAAGCAGGGGAGGGCAGAGAGAGAGGGAGGCACAGAATCTGAAGCAGGCTCCAGGCTCAGAGCCTGTCATGGGGCTCAAACCCACAAACCATGAGATCATGACCTGAGCCAAAGTCGGATGCTTAACCGACTTAGCCCCCCAGACATCCCAATAGCCAGATCTTCTATAGAGTGCATATTATGTGTCAGGTAATGTAATCCTCACAATAGCCTTTTGAGAAAGACTCAGGAAATTGAGGCAGGAGAAGCTAAGTAACTTGCTCAAGATCACACAGTAGTAATAAGCATGGAGTGAGGTTCAAATCAGAGAGGTTGGCCTCACAGCTGTGGTCTTACTTGCAACTCTGCATGGACTCTTTCTCTGGTTAGTCTTGCCTCCCTCTACCAGAAAGCGAAGAGCCAGATTGTGCCTTTATTTTGCCTCTCATTTCTCCACAACTCTGTTGCTTCGGGTCTCCGGTTTCCTCTCTCCGCCCCCCACCATCTGCTACCACCAGTGCTGGCCTGTTCTCCAAGTCTGACTGGGGCCCTTCCTCTTCACTTGCCATTGTTCCTGCCTCCCTCCCTCCCACAGAAAAAGTCATTCATTAGGCTTTCACTCCTCATTATGTCCTCAATCTTTTCCCTCTCTTGTCCACACCCTGTTTCTGTTCTCGGCTATTTGCTCACTCATGCTGCTTCTCTGTTGTACACTCACCAGAGTCCAGCGTGCCCTGCTCATATTCAGAGACAGTGACGATGCCTCTGACCACCCAGTCTCAGTCTCTGTAGTCCCTTTTGTTTGCACAGGATGACAGATCTAACCAGATTGAGTGGAGAAAGGCAGCCAAGTGTCAGAGTGACTGCTGACCAGCTCACTCTTTCTCTGACCCCACTTAGAGACAGAGCCTTTCTTTCTATGTGACTCTGAAGGACAGAGAGTCTCAAGTACTTGCTATGTTGAAAAGCCTTTCTTGGCCCTTAAGTGGACATGGGAGAAGAGACGAAAACTTTTCTCCCTGAAGTTAGAAATATAAAGGGAACAGTAAATGAATAAATACAGTGTGTATTTACTGTTTAACTTTGGGTAATGTCTGATCCTGTGCCATTAATGTGTTTGTTTAGCATCAAACTTAAGCAGTTAGCCTAAGATCCTATAAGATAGGGCTTTGTGTTTATCGTGTCATGTCTTTCAAATACCTTTAAAATCAGAAAAAAGTAAGTACATACTTACTGGGGGAGAAACTAAAGGAGAATTAAGAAGAATCCCAGAATCCCAGAACCCTACCACATGTACAGGTACAATTTCATTTTATATCTAGTATTAGTTTATTGTCGTGAGCCTGTTGCTGTAACAGATACATGAGGCTTTTGATACCCCACATATGTAACATGTAGGCATTTGAAACCAGTTTTTCTTCTTCCAAGTCATGTATTAGTCAAGTGTATGTTAGAACATCATGGATTCCTCCTCTGATTTCTGGACCAAACTTCTAAAAAACGAAGGTAAAATGAGTCCGTCTTTATTCTTTATGAAATGTGAGTCCTAAGAGTCAATAGGAAGAGGATTCTCTGAGCTAGGGGATTTGCCTCTGTGATGTCCCGCAACGATGCATTTTTTCAAGCCCTGGGGTCTTAATTTGTGAGCTCTGTACCTCCTCCCACCTGCTGACAGCACCTCTGCTGTAAAGAGGCAGAGTTAAGAGCTCCCGGGTGGCTCAATCATTTAAACATCCGACGTCGGCTCAGGTCATGCATGATCTCATGGTCCATGAGTTCAAGCCCCACCTTGGGTTCTGTGCTGACAGCTTGGAGTCTAGAGCCTGCTTTGAATTCCGTGTCTACTTCTCTCTCTGCCCCTCCCCTGCTTGTGCTCACTCTCTCTCGCAAATAAACATTTAAAAAAAGGAAAAAAAACACCTTTAAGAGGCAGAGTGGTAGAAGGAAGAGAAATAGAATATTGGAGGACTTCCAAGGCAGGAGCTACTTCACAACATTAAGGAGCAAGGGAATCCCCCTTCCCTTGGCTTAATGGACTATGCCTAACATTTAAAAGAGGAAAATGCCCAAATTAAAAAAAAATATATATAGGGGCGCCTGGGTGGCTCAGTCGGTTAAGCATCCAACTTCAGCTCAGGTCATGATCTCGCAGTCCGTGGATTCCAGCCCCACGTGTGGCCCTGTGCTGACAGCTCAGAGCCTGGAGCCTGCTTCAGATTCTGTGTCTCCCTCTCTCTCTGCCCCTCCCCTGCTCATGCTCATACTCTGTCTCTCTCTCTCTCTCAAAATAAACATTAAAAAATTTCTTTAAATAAAATAAAAACATACACACACACACACATATATATGTATGTATATGGGTGTATATACACATATGTACATAATGTATAGATATATAAAAATACATATTTCATGCTAAATTAAGTTTTTCAGAGCCACATTTAAAACATCAAGCATATTCTTGCCTTATTTACAAAAGCTTAAACTAGTTTGGTGCACTCAGTGGAGATTTGGCTGTCCTCCTAAAGTTCTTCTGTAAACAAATAAAACATAAATACACAAATTACTCCTAAGTTGAATTTTTACATGACTTCTCTTCAGTAGTAATTCATGTGAACTGCACATTCCAAATTAACAGGTGAGCGCTGGAGAATTTATTGCTGCTGATTAATAGCAAGCTGACTCTAAATTGCTAACAGATGTTTTTCCTTTTGAGCCCCTTTGGAATTTTATAGGCAACGATTGTTTTTTTCTTTTTGCAGAGATTAAGGGAAGTAGAGAAGGAAGGGAAATGAAAACAAACTAGAGAGTGAGAAATGTATGTCTCCATTTTCACTGGTGTTGGAACATTCTGAATTCATCTGGAGTTGGTCTTCAGTTTAAACCTTTACTTATGGTTTCTTTTTTCCTCTTTAGCAAGAAGATCCTTCTAGGAAGAAGAAGCTTCAGGAGAAAAAAGAAGGAAATTTGCAAAACTTAAGTTGGAATAAAAATCGGACATGTAGAAAAAACAAGAAGAGAGGTACTGCTCAGGTCTTGAGGTGTGTGATTTTTACCATCTCTTTGAAATTTTCATCTATTTTTTAATCTATAATTTTAGACTTAACTGTTATCTTTTAATCTATTTTGGTTCTGTTTTCATTTCTTTTCTTTTTTTTTTTTTTTTAATTTTTTTTTTTTAATGTTTTATTTATTTCTAGGAGAGACAGCGTGAGCAGGGAGGGTCAGAGAGAGAGGGAGTCACAGACTGAAACAGGCTCAAGCTCTGAGCTGGCAGTCAGCACAGAGCCCGACGCGAGGCTCGAACCCACGAACCGCGAGATCATGACCCAAGCGAAAGTCGGACGCTTAACCGACTAAGCCACCCAGGCGCCCCTGTTTTCATTTCTTTTCTTAAAATAATACCTTAAAGTGAACCTAGTTTTCATGCGTTTAGTTTATAAAATGCTCAGAGCTGTAGGAGGTTTTAAAACAAAAAGACATCCTCTGTGCCCGGCCCTTCTTTCTGCCTGTGAAACTCAGGTGCAGGTGTGTTTGTGGGATGGGTGACAGAGAAGACAGCTGAGCCCGCAGGCCTCCTGTCCCCAGCTTTACTCGGCCTCCACGGGTCCTGCGGTGAGAGAGAAGAGTCACGGCCAGGGAAGGAGCTTCAGTCCTGCGGAAGCTAGGTTCTTACAGCTTCAGTACGCGAGGTGCCAAGACCTTTTGTGCTTTGCTTAAAGGGGCAGGGGCAGAATTGGAACCCAAGCAGGCTGATCTTCTCCTTTGGAAACCTTGCTTCTGTAGGTTACTTAGTGTATCTGAGCTTTCATTTTCTTATCAGTAAAATGAAGGCGCTGGATAGTGTTTGTGTGAGAATCCCATATTTTGGCTTGTCAGAAATATCTTTTTAAATCTAATTTTATGTAAATGTCTCAGCTTGAGGCTGGTTGTTGGTTGGTTGGTTTTTTCAAGGGGTCTGTAGTACGTATGTACATTCTGTCTTCGAGTCTACCTGGTGGTACAGTCTCTGAGTTTTGATTTCTTGGTTTATACTTCTAAGCACCCAACATGTGCACAAGCCCAGAGCCTCTAGTAGCGATGCTTTCTCCTGCCTTTTCTTCCCTAAGTCCGTGGATGGAGCCTTGTAGCTGTCCCTTGCACTAACAGTGCCCCCTTCCCAGGACCCTTCCCAGGACCCCAGTTTTATTTAGGGATAGTCACAGCTCCCTAACTCCTGTATGTGACTGTCCTTGAGAGGAATTAAAACCTACCCCCTGGGCTTTAGAGCCTCTTTCCTCCTCAGTACATCCTCACCACTCTGGCTTTTTCTTCTTTTGAGTTCTGGCATCGGGGAATTTCTTTCTTAGGAGCTCAGCTAGGTATTTAAATGTGTTTCTGCCAGATTGTTCTCTAGTGGCTCCAGATCTTCCCGAGAAAGGGGCCGCACCTTGCTGTGGTTTCGTGTGTAGTTGGAAGGGGACTCTGGCGGCACCGCCCACACTGAGGCAGGGAGCCTGGGATGCGGGAGCATGTGTGGTGCTGCTCCAGTGTCTGTCTGTGGGTCCCCTAGGTGGTGGCAATCAGGAGCCTGTGATTCAGCGTTGCAGCAGCCCTCCAGCCTTCTCATTTACACCCTGCTGGAGAAAGGTCAGGCAGCTCCAACGTCCCTGCCTCCCTCAACAAATAGCAGAATGCAAACAGGAAAGAAGAATAGACTCATTGCTAGTTTGTTGTTAATACTAAATACTAATTGTTGATTGGCAGTTACCATTTTATTTAGGCTAAATTATTTCACAGCTGCAATGTAGTATCTTGTTGAAAGGAAAGTTATACCTAGTAGTCTTTTTTTTTTAATGTTCTATTAACTTATCTTGGGGGGGAGGGGCGGGAAGAGAGAGAGAATGAGAATGAATCCCAAGCAGGCTCTGTGCTGTCAAGCCAGAGGCTGACAAGGGGCTCCATCTTATGAACCATGAGATCGTGACCTGAGCCAAATCAAAAGTTGGATACTTAACCAACTGAACCCCCCAGATGCTCCCACCTTTTATTCTTTTTACATGTATTTTCATAAAAATTTGATTGACTTCAGTCACTCTAAAGTATTATATTTTCCTGATGTGGACATACAGAAAGCTACAAAACTCGAGTGCAGTTTCACCAATTAAGCATTATGGTGTATTTCTATAAACAGATTTCTGACATGCTGAAGAAACAAATTTTTAAAATAGAAATTTCCAGTAGCTTGTAGCTAATCAGAATGTTTTGAGAACATGATGCTTAAGAAGTAGATGGGGGGGGGGGTGCCCACCTATCTTGATTACTCTCAGAATAAATGGGTAAACTTAAAAAAGAGAGGTAAGTAGTTGTTAGATTGTCCGTTTCCTTGGCTCTTGCTTCTATCTATTTTAGTCTTTACCTTAAGCGATCAGAAACCAATGAAATCGTGTGCTGTAGCTCATGTATTTTGTCTTCCTAACTGCCATCCTACAAACCTGACCTGAGGTACTGAAATCAGACTGTGTGAATAACCATCTGCATACTCCTGTGGTGCCCTCTACCCATTTCTGTTTTGCATTTAAAACCATTACAGTTCTTTCCCCCATTCACGGTCTAGTAGGAAGACATTGTCACTGCACTGTGAGGTCCTTGGGGAAAGAACTTTATGCTTTATAAATGCACCTTTCTTAACAACACATGGCACATGGTAGTCACTCAACAAATGTTTGCTAAATGAATGGATGAGAAAAGATATGAGTGAACATTCAGTACCTTCCCCCAGACACCAGGCAGCAGGTTCATCTATTGAGAATCATACACTAAAGCCAAGGAGGACGAACCAAGAGTCCTGGCTTCTGGTCCTGGACCTGCCACGTATGAGAGGACAGAGGGACTCCATCATTTAATTTTGTGGAGTTTTATTCCTCTCATTGTGAAGTACAGAGTAGGCTAAATGAGCTCTGAATTGATTGTGGGTTCTGAAACAGCAAAATCTTTGTCTTTTTGATACCACTCCCTTACTCAGTGTCTTCTCCCCCAGAACACTAAGAGCAGAGGCCTTGGGTTGCCCCAGGGTCATTTTCACCTCCGGTAAGTCTCATGGAAAGCAAGGATGGCTGGATGATAACATGTGGATGTGATTTTTTTGTGTGGTTCTTCTAGGCCTTCTGAACAGAATGAATTAAAACTTGTGTGCAATGCATTTGAAAGGCCTGAGGTGAGCAGTAACATCGATGTAAGGAACTGGTGTGTGCAGGAGAACCCGGGGCAAGTTGGTAAAACAGATGCCGGCATCGGAAGCAGCTCACCTGCTGCACGGGAAGAGGCAGGTGTGTAGCCATACTGAGCTGTGGATGCCGCTTCTGCTGGAGCTTTTGGTTCCTCCAGGAAGTATCCACTGTAAAGAAATGGCATCTT
The DNA here is from genome assembly GCA_017311185.1 of Proteles cristata cristata. Taxonomy (NCBI): domain Eukaryota; kingdom Metazoa; phylum Chordata; class Mammalia; order Carnivora; family Hyaenidae; genus Proteles; species Proteles cristata. Next base: position 1,848,470 of record JAESUZ010004142.1, on the reverse strand, counting down.
GATGAGATTATCACTTCAGAGGCAACTTAGATTACTGAAGTCATAGAAAGCTGTCAGGATGACGCTGGAAACCTGAGATTCTCTTGAACCTAGGCAGGCCCCCTCCTCCCTCCCACCCTCCCAAAATCTGGTCATTCCCAGCTGTCCTCCTGCACAGTGGGGAAGGAACAGAGGTTGCTCCCTCTGGGGGACGGCCCAGCGAGAACCGGCTTCTTCTCACACACACGAGCCAGGTCGTTCCCTCAGAGCCAGGCTGCTGTCCTGCCCGAGAACTGCCCAGCAGCATCTCTGGGAGTGCGAGATAGAGGGGCACCCGAAGCGCAGTCCAGGCTAGAGTGAGGGGTAGTGGGGCGGCTCAAGGCCCACTGAAGGTGGCCGCACGTGTGGGGCATGGGGTGGGGGAGTCGTCGTCCTTCCAGCCAGCACCGTGTTCCCAGACACAAGTCCACGTCCTCAGTGCGTGTGGCTGGTGGACACACAAGCTGGAGAGTTCAGGAGTTTCTTTCTCCATCTTCTCATTCATTCCTGTGACACATGTGTTGCTTTTTGGTCTTCCTGGAGGTTCTTTCCACTCACATATAAATAATACTTTGAAGGTCTTTTTTTTTTTTTTTAAGATTTTATTTTATTTTTTTAATTTTTTTTTTAATTTACTTCTGAGAGAGAGAGAGACAGTGTGAGCAGAGGAGGGTCAGAGAGAGAGAGGGAGACACAGAATCTGAAAGGGGCTCCAGGCTCTGAGCTGTCAGCACAGAGCCTGACGTGGGGCTTGAACCCACGAACCACGAGATCGTGACCTGAGTTGAAGTCGGACGTTTAACCGACTGAGCCACACTGGCGCCCCAGAGATTTTCTTTTTAAGTAATTTCTACGCCCAACATGGGCCTCGAACTTACAACCCTGAGACCAAGAATTGCATGCTGTACTGACTGAGCTTGCCAGGTGTTCTAATATGTTGAAGCTCTTAGAGGAATAGCTTAATAAAAGAGAGGGAGAAATTACCTATAAATTTCCAGTCTGATCAAGTAGCTGAGTTTTCTTCACAGAATTGTTTATTTCCAGAACCATTTTTATTTATTTATTTTTTAAAACTTAAAAAAAAATTTCTTTTTCTGAGAGAGAGAGAGAGTGAGCAGGGGAGGGTCAGAAAGAGGGAGACACAGAAACTGAAGCAGGCTGCAGACTCTGAGTTGGCTGTCAGCACAGAGCCTGATGCGGGGCTCAAACCTGAGCTGAAGTCGGACGCTTAACCAACTGAGTCACTCAGGCACCCCCCAGAACCATGTTTAGATCGAGGGTGTCCTTGGTATTGATACTCTGAGCCCCAGACAGGTGTAATCACCCATCCCGCAGGCAGAGTAGATGTAGCTCATCCCTTACTGTTTCTTAAAGTCTCATTATTGGTTGCAGTTAACTTTTGTCTTCCTTTTAGATGAGCAGAGGTAGAAGACCCTGATGGAGAACCTGGCCTTCATAATGTCACCTCTCTCCTTTGAGTAGACATGGCATCGGGTTCCAAATTGTTCAAATGAAATGTGACTTCTCCCTCCCTTCCTGCAGAGGGTTACTACCAGAAGCCCGGGAAGAAGTGTGCGGAGAAGTCTTGCTCGGACTCCAGCTCGGACTGCGGCAGCTCCTCGGGTGGTGTTCGGGCCAGCCGCGGCAGCTGGGGCAGCTGGAGCAGCAGCAGCAGCTCTGACGGGGACAAGAAGCCCGCGGGGGGCCCTCAGCACTTCCTGCCAGCCGGTGAGTCCTGGGAGCACACCCGGCGCTGAGAACGGCCCCCTCTCCCGTCTTCCCTCCCACCTGCCCTCCCTCCCACCTGCCCTCCCTCCTCCCTGCCCTCCCTGCCACCTGCCCTCCCTGCCACCTGCCCTCCCTGCCACCTGCCCTCCCTGCCACCTGCCCTCCCTGCCACCTGCCCTCCCTGCCACCTGCCCTCCTGCTTTGCCCTCCCTGCCACCTGCCCTCCCCCTCCCACCTGCCCTCCTGCCACCTGCCCTCCCCTGCCACCACCCTCCCTGCCACCTGCCCTCCCTCCTCCCTGCCTCCTGCCGCCTGCCCTCCCTGCCTCCTGCCCTCCACTGCCCTCCTGCCACCTGCCCTCCTGCCACCTGCCCTCCCTGCCACCTGCCCTCCTGCCACCTGCCCTCCTGCCACCTGCCCTCCCTCCTCCCTGTCTTCCACCTCCCTGTCCTCCCTCCTGCCCTGCCTCCACCCTGTCCTCCTTCCCACCTGCCCTGCCTCCCGCCTTCCCTCCTGTCTTCCCTCCTCCCTGTCCTCCCTCCTCCCTGTCTTCCCTCCCTCCTTCCTCTGCCTCCCGCCCTGCCGTCTAGCCCAGTACGAGACCTGGCTCTGTTTTCCAGGGCCTGGAGCACATGCAGGCCTGCAGATTGGAGTATTTGCTTCCCTTTGGATTTCATTCACTCTTTTGTTCTTTCCTCCTTTCTTCCCCCTCCTTAAATCATCATCATCTTCATCATCATAATTTTAATGTCTGTCTTTGAAACACTTCAAAGAACTTTTGTATTTATTTTTTCACTTTCATGTTTTTATTAGGTGAAATATATGTAACACAGAATTTGCTGTTTTTAAGTGTACCGTTCAGGGGTGTTAAGTACACTTATATTATGTAACCATCACCACCATCACATTTTTCCGTCACCTCAGACTCTGTGCCTTTATTTGTTTGTTTGTTTATCTGCGGGGGGGGGGCGATCCCACGGAGGGCAGAGAGAGAGAGAAGTGGGTCTCACCTGACATGGGACTCGAACTTACGAACTGTGACGTCATGATCTGAACCGAAGTCAGATGCTTAACTGACTGAGCCACCCAGGTGCCCCACAACTCCGTACCCTTAAACAAGAGCTGTCCAATTCCTCACTCCCTGCAGCCCCTGGAAGCCTCACCCCTACTTCCCGTCTCCATGAACTTGACTACTCTAGTGAAATCATACAGTGGTTGTCCTTTTGTGTCTGGCTTATTTCGCTTAGCATAATGTCTTTAGGGTTCATCCATCCCTCCTTTTTCAGGCCAAATCAGGCTCCAGTGCATGCACATACCGCAATTTGATTATCCCTTCATCTGTTGATGGGCACTTGGGTTGTTTCCACTTTTCAGCTATTGTGAATAATGCTGCTATGAATGTTGTGGCCTTCTCTTATTTTTGAGAGATTTGAGGATTTGGGAATTAACTATTCTTGACTTTTGTTATATTTACCCTCGGGTTTGGGGTGTTTTTTAAAATAACGGTTTATAGTCTGTTCCACTTTGGCTTCCTCGAGAGTCACCGTCCACTGTCACGAACTTGGCATGTGTTCTTTTCATCCATATTTTATCTTTTATTTATATGTCTGTCAGCAAAGTATAGAATTGTTGTTTTTAACTTCCACAGGGGAAATCATACTTCAGTATTTCATTCGGCGTTTTGCTTCTTTCCCTTGGTGTTATTTTGAAGATCCATGTCTATTTAAAAATGGAGCTCATTCTTTTTCACTGTTACTTCAGCTTAGTCTTTGTGTAAGGGTGAGATCGAGAAACTCACATTTGGGAGGTTTTGTTCACCAGTCACACTCACACTGCTCCCGAGTAACCCTGCGAGGGCAGGGCCGGAGTCCTGGTGCCGGTCTGAGATGCGAGGGCCTGGACACAGAGAGGTGGGCAGCTTGTTCCACACCCCAGTTTACTTCAACCCTGTCTTCCCCCCACCTTCCCCCTCAACAGGCTGCTTCAAGCCACAGACCATCCCATTCAGCAGCCTGTCCAGACTGTCCTCTCTTCTCTGTCTCCCACCGGCAGTGAGGCCTATAAAAGAAGGTGTTGTCTGAGAGACCGGGGCCCTAGTGGCCATAAAAGCCTACGCAAAGCACCCACATGTATTTTCAGGCTGCATTTCTCAGCCTTTCTTTCGTTATCCGCTCCCTCCCCAGGAGCCTTTTGAGACAGTTTTCTTAATGACCCCCTATAAAATTTTAATATCACGGATAGGCAGTGTTCATTACTATGTACTGTGCTTTAGGGTTAAAAAGATAAGATCTTCTCAACCCCCGACAAACCCGGCAGTCCTGCCCCGTCTGGGGAACATGGTCGCCTGCGTGGAGACACGCAGGCTCAGATGAACACAGGCCAGCACACGCGCTTTGACAGCGAGGTGTGTTTGGCCCGAGCAGGCTTGAGTTCCACAGCCTTCACCAGGCACAGCTCCATCCACCACTGAGGACAGAGTTTGCCTGATGATGCAACCGCAAGATTTTAAAAAATCAGTACTCACTGGGGCGCCTGGGTGGCTTAGTCGGTTGAGCATCTGACTTTCACTTAGGTCATGATCTCGTGGTTCGTGGGTTCGAGCCCCGCGGCGGGCTCTGTGCTGACTGCCAGCTCAGAGCCTGGAGCCTGTTTCAGTCTGTGACTCCCTCTCTTTCTGACCCTCCCCTGCTCACGCTGTCTCTCTCTCTCCTAGAAATAAATAAAACATTAAAAAAAATTTTTTTAAAAATCAGTACTTACTAACAAAAATAGAAATGCAGCTTTTGCTTGGGGGGAAGGCTGAGAGAGCAAACTGATACAAAGCATTTGATGGTGTTGCTGTACGGTGGCTTAATATGGAGTTTATAAGTTGTCTGAGGGCTACATACTGTCAGAAACGTGTACCCAGTGTAATTAATGGTGTAAAAGACCACAAGGGCACATGTATATGAAGCGTGCACCCAATTTTATATGTATGCGTACACTTTATAAAAGAGATTGTGCGGACATCTGTCTACATCTGCAGTGTATAATTGCAGGTGACTTCTGTTTTCCTTCTTTACTTTTTTTTTTAATATTTTTATTTATTTCCAGGAGAGAGAGGGAGAGAGAGACAGCGTGAGCAGGGGAGGGTCAGAGAGGGAGGGAGACACAGACTCTGAAATAGGCTCCAGGCCCTGAGCTGGCAGTCAGCACAGAGCCCGACGCGGGGCTCGAACCCACGAACCGCGAGATCATGACCTAAGCGAAAGTCGGACCTTTACCAACTAAGCCACCCAGGCGCCCCTGTTTTTCTTCTTTAAACTTATGGTTATTTTCGTAGATTTCCTACAGTGAACATGTCTTACTTTTATAAGCTGCAGGGATCTATTTATATAGCAAGATTTCTTTTATCAGAAAAATTCCTCTGAGAAAGTTACGTAATACTAATGGTTTCAGCTTTTATCCAAAATTAAAACACCGTTAATCCAAAATTCATAAATTTAAATGTTGAGTTTCAGTAAGTTTCCAGTGAAAAGATAAATATAAATATAATAGACTTGTTTAATGTTTATGTTTTGAGAGAGTGCAAGCGGGTGAGAGACGGGAGTGGAGGGGGACAGAGGATTTGAAGCAGGCTGGGTGCTGACAGCAGAGATCCTGATGTGGGGCTCAAACTCACAAACCGTGAGATCATGACCTGAGCCGAAGCTGGACACTTAACTGACTGAGCCACCCAGGTGGCCCTACAATAGAGGTCTTTTAAAGATGTGAAAATCAGTTTAAAGTAGAAAATTGCCCGTTAGGGGTTGGTGATATTAGCTGTTTGCTCTTTAGTACACAGCACAGTTGAATTACACGTGTAAAACCTTACAGTAGTTTTTTTTTTTGTTTTTCTGCAGGAGACCACGTTTCCCAAAATGACTTTCCTTCAGAAACTCCCATCTCCTTGAATCTTTCTCATGACATCTGCAGTCCCGCGTGAGTTCCTAGTTTCCCAGCACTGACACGGTGTTTCACGTACCGTTTCCCCTGTCGCTTGCTGCTGCTCTCTACTTGGTTCTGCGGGTGAAAATAGGAAAATGTTTTAAGGGTGTGAGGAGGTACAGTCCAATTTTGCTAATCATTCGGGAGGCAGGATCCTTCCGAAGAAAGTTTCATGACCCCTGGGGTCCCCGGTGCTGGCCAGTGATGTAGCCACTTGAGAGCACATCTCGTTGCTGAAAGCAGACAGAGAAGCTGCAGTTGTTACAGGGGTAGAGGTCATCTACGCTTTGCTATGACTTGTAATAAAACCGGACTTAGGGAAGTTTGCAAGAACCCAGCAAATACCCCATGTGTGATGCTTGCCGCCACACGAGACAGAATCAACAAGTGGCTTTCAGTGAGTAGTGTGAGAAGAGGAGGGGACGCAGCCAGCCGTGGCCTTCAGAGTGGGCGCGTGATCACCTTTCCTTAGGCGCTGGTCACACTGTGAGAGGACAGGAGGCTGACAGTAAAACTAAATTGGTGGGGTTGTAAAGAAGGAAAGTCCGCAAAGGGGACAGGGAAAGCTGTCTGTGGACTGCTTTGCGAGGGGTAGAAAGTTAACTAGGGATTACTGCTTGCTCCCGGCCGGTGGTGGGCAGATGTGAACCCGCAGTTACCTTAGCTACCGTAGGGAAACTGGTTTTGTTGTTTATTTAAAAAAAAAAAAAAAAGGCTCTGCTGGGTCCTGAGCATTTACTCTTCCTCAGCCTTTTCTGGCCGTGGACCATTGTGTCTCTAGTATTTTATGTTTCTTGGGGGAAGAATTTCTGTAAATACTTGGTCTGTCCTCGTACAGAAGAAATGAGTAGACCCTCCTTCTCTCGCTTTCTCCACAGAAACATGAATAATGTCCCGCAGTACGCAGAACCTCCCTGTCCCAGCCTTCCTGCCGGGCCTGCCGGTGTCGAAGAAGATAAAGGTGAGGCGCCCACTCGTGGCGCAGACGGCAGCCGGGGAGCTTGTCAACACAAGCACATTGGGTGGGGCCGGGGCGGTGCCCAGCGCCCTCTTGCTCAAGTTGTCACTGGGCTTTTGTGCGTGAGAATGCACCTGCCCTCGGGCCCGGCATCATCAGGGGCCTCTGACTTGAGCTGCCCCCTCCTTAGAGCCAGGGCACAGGTGCCCTGTGGCCCCAGCAGAGCACAAGGCACTTTGCAGGGGACTCTCGCTGTGTGTGGCTCACCGTTTCCTGTCTGAGGTGACAGAGAACTAGAGAAGGCTGTGACAGGCCCTGAAGGTCCCGGCACCTGAGCCTCCTTCTGCTTCCCCACTCTCTCCCTGTCCTCCCTGCCGCCTCATGTCTTAGAAGCCCCTTAACCTGGCCTCCCAGCCTCCGCGACCAGCCTCGCTCCCTGTACGCGACCTGACGACACCAGGAGCTGAGCTCCCGCAGGCTGCCCCACCCCCACCCCCACCCCGGGTGGGGAGGACAGCGGCCCAGGGGTGTGGAAATGGTGCGGGTGGGAGGGAAACCCAAGCCCGGCTCCCTCCTGGGGTCTCTGCAGGACGTTAACGCCAGTCTCCCTCATTTTTCTTCTTCAGTTCTTTGTTACCTCTCTTGACCCTTGTCCGTGTCTCCTGTTTTCTTCTAGTGCCTGCTTCCCACGTGATTAGGGTCAGGAAGCGTGGCGGGATAAGCCTGGTGTTCGCTCCCATGCCATCATTTAGCTCTAATGCATGTACTTACTTTTGCTCATATAAATGATGCTAGAGCTGAAAACTGCTCTATGCTTTGGAGCCGACTCTGAAAGCACAGGCTTCTGTGCTGTTATTTGGATACATTTTGGACTTGCTATTACTAACTTGTCATTGGAAATAAATAATTTGTGAGTTGGATTTAATTACTAATCCAACAAAGTAAGTGTTTTCAATTAAAAAATTTTTTTTAGTTTATTCTTGAGACAGAGAGAGACTGAGCATGAGTGGGGGAGGGAGAGAGAGAGAGAGGGAGACACAGAATCTGAAACAGGCTCCAGGCTCTGAGCTGTCAGCACAGAGCCTGACGCAGGGTTTGAACCCACGAACCGTGAGATCATGACCTGAGCCGAAGTTGGAGGCTTAACTGACTGAGCCACCCAGGTGCCCCGAATTAAAACCATCTTAAATTCAGCAATTTGCTGAAGCAAGATATAGGCAAGGTTTAGGTGGTACTGTCTTTTTTCTTTCGGATAATAGACAAGATAAGATTTAGTTGACGGGGAAAAATAAAAACTGTCAGATACACCTTAGAGTGGAATTTTGTGCATATCTGTTGTCAGGTCTTTCGTCTAGGGTCTGAAGCTGTGATTTTTTGCATGTATGTGTGTTTCAAGGGCCTTTTACCTTGTTCTTGTTAATAATCTCCGATTACTTTTGTTTATTTTTATTTATTTCATTTTAGGGGGAGAGAGAATGGGGAAAGGAGCTGGGGGGAGAGAGAGACCGAGAGAGAGAGAGAGAGAGAGAGAGAGAGAACCTCAAGCAGACTCCATGAGAGAGAGAGAGGGAACCATGGTCCTACAACCCTGGGATCAGGGTTGGACTCCAGGAGTCATTCCATCAGCTGTGATACTTCCCATCTTTAAAAAAGAAAAAAAAACAGCCCAACCCTCCCCCTTGACCTCCTTTTCTAGCTACTTCTCTGTGCCTCTCTTTGGGGGAACATCTTAGAGGAGTAGTCTTCGCTTGCTATCAGATTCCTTTCCTCCTCTTCTCCTTTGAAATGGCTGTGCTCCACCACTCCCCCAGACAGTATCTTCAGGGCCCTAGTGGTTTCCCTGCTGTGAAGCCTCACACTCACTTCTCAGTCCTCCGTCTCCATGGTGCCCTTGCAGACCTTAGACGTTCTGCTCCGGCCCGTAAGTTTTAGGGTTCCTGATTCGTTACCCCCCAGCCTGTCATGCCACCACTCCTGCGGTGGTCTCATCCATCTGCAAAGCCTAAGTGTTCCCTCCGCCCTGATGACTCCCACATTTGCACCTTCAGCCTGGGCCTCTCTCACGAATGCTACTGTCTTACAGCAAACGCCATTTGACATCTGTACTTGGGGGTGCAGTGGGTGTCCCAGACGGAGTGCGCGGCCTCCCTCATTCCTGCTCACCTTCCAGCCTTCCTGTTTGGTCTTTCTTGTTGCTCAGGCCAGAAATCGTGACTTGTTTTTCTTGCCGCCCACACATGATCTGTTGTCTTATTCTGTTCATCTTCTGCCTTCCAACCATACACAGGACCTGACTGCTTCTCCCCACCTCCACCATAATCACGCTGGTCCAGGCCACCATTGTTTCTCTCTTGGGCTGTCACGATAACTTCCTGACAGGTCTCCCTGCATCTGCTCTCCCCTTGCCATCTAAATTCTTTTTCATCTTCTCTTTTTAAATTGAGATTTAATTGACATATACAATGTAAAATGTGATGATTTGACATATATATATGATTTGATATATATATTGCAAAATGATCACAGTAAGTCTAGTTAACATACATCACTGTCTTACCATGTATTTTTAACATGGCAGCCACAGTGACCAAGTTAACATAAGTCATAGCCTGTCTCTGTCCAGAACTGGGGAGGATCTGAGAAGTTTACCCAACTTACAAGTTAACCAATTAGCCTACCACGTTTTTATAGATGTTGGCAGAGGGCAGGAGACTTCTGGGTCAGACGCAGAGGATGTTTAGCACAATAAGTGGCATGCATCTGGTGTATTTATGGCAGGTCCTTGCCTGCAGTCCCACGGGGGTGATGCAGGTGGGCCCAGATGGCCACTGGCACGAGCTGTGGGTGCATTACGGGACAGGAACCCTGAGCTTAAGGAACCCAAGTGTTTTATAATAGCCAGGAAACACTGTATTTATTTTGTTGAACATTGGAGAAGCTTGCCCCTTGCTCCAAAGAGAGACCTTATCTCTGTCTCCTAAGGCTTTGCTTAGCAAACATCCTTGGAAAGATAGGTCGGAACCTAGGCAGCTAGCTTCCTGTTTGCAGAAGTACAGAAAGTGAGAGACCCATAGAAAATTATCTCTGAAGGATATACACACCCTTGTTGCCGTGTAGCCTTGGTTTCTGGTCCGTTTTCTTAGGAGCACATCACTCCTTAAATGGTTCTCGATTACTCTGACAGAAGGTGGGGCCACATCTGTTTAATTCGACTGTGATGATATAGCCTGCACCTTGACCTGTAGTAAAACATCTGGGTGAGTCTTGTCTCCCTGATCTGGCCAGTGAGTTAAAGCTGACCTGAACGCCTTCCAGTGCCAAGCCGGTGTTGTGGTATCTTGGATCACTTCAGCTAATATTAGGAGACAAATTTCACACCATCTGTGCTGATTGGATGGCTCCCTCATAGTGATTACCGCCAACAGAATGTGCATAAACAACTAGTTATTCTTCCAGGACACCTCCCTGAATAACCAAGGGCAGCCTCGTCTTTGAAAGGTCTCCACAGTTATAGGAAAGCTATGTGATCTATTGGCACTATTTCTTTAGACATTTGAAGCTCTCTTCTGACCGCCCCTGAGCTGAAAGACTGAGGGCTTTCAGGAGACACAAGTTACCACCAGGGACCGTCCTAGGGACACATACGCTGCCCTGGGAAGAAAGTGTCGTTTTCTTTTGCGGCTCCTGTCCTCCACCCTAGCAATGGGACACACATCATTGAGGGAACACAGGTTGCCAGTGTCTCTCGAATGTGGCCTGGCTGGCTGGTAAACCTTTGGGTTCCCAATGCAGTTTGAATAATTGTGTTTAGTCTTTTCTTCGTGGAGGTTCTGTTGCGTGCAGATAGCCCAGGCTGTCCCGTTGATGAATGCCACCAGCTGATGGCATCTGTCCGTCCATCCATCCCATGAATGGTTGTGTGATGATGATGGCAGTGAAGGCAGGGGACAGCCAAGATGCTCAAGTACTTTGCACCGAGGGGGCAGGGGACCATCCATCCCCTGGAAATGTGAAGGGAGAAGGTGACCAACTGAGGTCAGAACTATGTGATAGAGTTTGGCAGATACAACAGTCACATTTAAGGCCCTACAATAGTTTGGAAGAGCTGTACCAGAACATCATCCCGGAGACAGGCTCCAAGGGCAAATCTGAATAAGAGGGATTGTGGCTGTCCTCCTGTGCTCTGCACCTCCTGAGACCTTAGGCGCTCCCTCCCTGGGTGCTGAGGTTTTCCTGCTCCATCACCACAGAATGCTGTGTCTTATCACAAGAGCTCTAACTTTAACAGTGGCTTTTTTTTTTTTTTTTAACAAAACCCTATTTGTACCACCTTTTGTCCAGAAGGATCAAGGCATTTTTTTAAATGTTTATTTATGTAGAGAGAGCACACACGGGAAAGAGGGGCAAAGAGAGAGAGGCAGAATCCCAAGCGGGCTGCGTGCTGTCAGCACAGAGCCCGATACAGGGCTTACACCCATGAACTGTGAGTTCGGATCATGACCTGACCCGAAGTGGGAGGCTTAACCAAATGAGCCACCCAGGCACCCCAGGTCAAGGCCTGTTCCCCCACTTGGGCTTGCATGGGCTGTGGAGGGGACTCTGTGAGCAGTGTATCCATCCACATGGTCAGTCTCCATATGGTCCAGGATCCCTTTAGTCCAACAAGAGAATCCAGGTGGCTGTACCAGAATTAAGCTTGAACCCACACAGCCCCCTTTGGGCTAGACTGACACCACAGTGTCTACCCCCCAGCTTAGCCTAGGGTTGCCGTTAGGGCAAAAAACAGGTGTCACATGTTTAGAAATGGTCAGGGCACAATTCTGGATGTTCAGAACAGATCTCCAGATCCCACTTGCCCCACACTCCTTTAGTCCTGTTTAGTACCCAGGAAGTAGCCGAGGGCTGGTGATCCGTTTCTGGGCACAGCTCCGGTCAGTACCACACTGCCTTACGCAGGTGTGTAGACCAGAGGAGATGGGGAGGTAGGGTCAGAAACCCGTTTGGGTTGACCCGGAGGAGGCTGTTCCAAGCCCAGCAATACCAGGTGTCTTTGGGTGGTAGGGACTGCAGACAGTCCACCAAATGCCTTGACTCTCAACCCCCTGCTGAGTGGCTTTGGTGGGGATAGCTGTCCTGATCGGGTTACTTTCGGGGGCTGGAGTGACGTGGCTGTGCTGGCTGGTTGGATGGAACAGCAGCTCCGTAACCGGAAATGTGTCAGCAGTGGGGAGGCAGCAGTAACGGCCTGGAGACACGGGGCTCAGGCTCCCGCATGGTCCTTGTGCCAGGAGTGGGCGACAGCAGTGCTCAGCCTGATGTGGCCCACCCAACTTGAGGCAGCTGTGAGAGTCCGGCTGGCAGTGGCCCTGCATCCGAAACAGGCGGTTCTTCCCTGTGTGCATCTGTGATGTTGGCAGTGCTCCCACATCCGGTGTGACAGGCAGCAGTGCTACTGGTCTGGGTGTGGTGCGGCTCGATCACAGGCCACCTTCCCCAAGATACCCTACCCGGGTGGCTCCAGTGACTTAATTGGAAGCCAACATTTGTTCCCACATTTCACATCCCCAAGGCAAAGTGTTTTTAATCTGCCAGGCGGTAGCTTTCCAGGGGACAGCCCAATAGCTAGGCTGTCGCCAGTAGCTTATGTCAGTAAAAGCACAACTCAGTTCTTCAAGAGAAGAGCTGGCTTTGAGAGGCCATGTTCGTTTTCGACGCTGCTGTGTGGGTGCTGGGGTGGATGGCTACTGCAGCCCAGTGGGCACTATCCGCTTTCAACTTAGCCCGACCATCAGCGAGCCAGGCCCGCGCACGTAGGGGAACCTCAGTGAGTGGTGGGCCGCATAGCGCCAGCAGCTTTGCTTCAGCTAGTAGAGTGGGAGATAAAGTTTCCTCAGAGGAATTGCCTCCATTTCCTGCATATAAAGCTGAGAGAGGGCTGAAGCCAAGTCAACTGCACGAACATCACCATGTTCATGTCAGTTCCCCTTGGTCTCACACGGATGCCCACGTACATACTGGGTTGTCTCACAGGAAGGAACCCTGAGCTTAGGGAACCCATATATTTTATAATGGGCAGTAAGCATGCTGGCCCTTTGCTCCAGAGGGAGACTGTATAGAGGTTGCAAGGCTTTTGTTTACTGGACATCCTTGAGAAGATACTCCAGAATAAAGGCATGCAGGGCCTCTGGCTGCAAGATGTACAGAAATGTGACAAACTGGTAGAGACTTGTCTCTCAGTAGTCACTAAGCTCAGAACCTTCTGGCAGCTCCCCATACCATCCAGAGTAAATGTCCACATCCTTAAATTGGGGGACCCACAGACTCTGCGCTCTTTGGCTCTCCTTCAGCTCTGTGACCTCTTCGCCCACTACTCTCCATGCTGGCCACACCAGTATCCTTGCTGTTCTGAACTCACCAGGAGCTTTTACAGAAAGTGCTGTTCCCTCTGCCTGGAGCCTCCCCCACCACCCTTGGTTTCTCACCTCATTCACATCTTCCATCCATCAGATATTCCTTAGTGAGGCCTTTCATTGCCCTTTTTAAAACTGCTGTCGCGGGGAGGGCGCCTGGGTGGCTCTGTTGGTTAAGCGTCTGACTCTTGATTTTGGCTCAGGTCATGATCTCCTGGTTCGTGAGTTCGGGCCCTGCATCGGGCTCTGCACTGACAGCACAGAGCCTGCTTGGAATTTCTCTCTCCCTCTCTCTGCCCCTCCCCTGCTTGTGTTCCCCTCTCTCTTAAGATAAATAAATGAACTTAAAAAAAATTGCTTTTGGGGCACCTGAGTGGCTCCATCAGTTAATCATCTGACTCTGGATTTTGGTGCAGGTCATGATCTCATGGTTCGTGGGATTGAACGTTGTTTTGGGCTCTGTGCATTTGGGATTCTCTCTCACTCTCTCTCTCTCTGTCCCTCCCCACCCACGCTCTCTCTCAAAATCAAGTAAACATTTAAAAATAAGTAAAAAAAATAAGTTTAAATAAATAAATAAGTTTATCTGCATAGCACTTAGACCACCTGCCATACTCTCCTTCCTTTGTTGTTTGTTGTTGGTCTCTGCCCACTTGAATGTAAACTTGTCCACCGCTGTGTCTTTGACATCTAAAATGGGACCTTAACAGAGGGTAGGCCCTCAAATACTTGTTGAATTATCACAGTGATCTTGTAGTCCATGTCAGGAGACAGCCCTATACTATCTGGTGTAAAGTTTAAAGCCGTCTTTCCACTTCGTGTCTTGAAAGTATATCCTAAAGGGGGTTGGGAAGGCAGAAGTGGTCAGCATGTGTGGGTGATATTCAGGGAGTGTTTTTTAGAAGGAGAGAAGGGAAGTTGACCTGGTCCTGCAGGGAGGGCGGAATGAAGGCCGAGGGGGAAGAAAGTAGACTGAGAGGCCTTATTCTCTTTCTTAGGTCTTTACCCACCTGGAGACCTGTGGCCGGCGCAACCCATGTGTGTGACGAGCAGCTACAACTGCCCCGTGGACAGCAGCCTGGCTGGCGTGATGCAGGGCCCTGCCCCTGTGCATAATAGGTACGCTGTCTTCTTGGAGACTTGCCTTGCTTGCCCTAAGGGCTCACCCTGGGCCTTTGAGTTCAGTCTGTTAGATGGGCCTTACACGACTGGGGGCCAGGCTGCTTTCCTAGGGCACCTTAGCTGGATGTTTCCATCTGCCTTTTGGAGTCACCTTGTGAAGTCTTAGAAAATAACAAAGTATGGGTTGAGACAAACATGGACAGAAATAAAAATAACAAAGCTGTGGACCACGTAATTATCTTTCTTTTTAAGTTGGAAAGATGGGTCTATTAAGAGAGGCAAGTCTGAAAAACAGTCACTCAGAATTCCTACCACCTAGCAGAGCAAAGATTTCCATTTTTCCATGGCATTCATCACGATCACATTTAAAATGTTAAGAAAGATCAAAGAATTTGAGTATTGCGAAGTAGTTACATTATAGCAGTTTCTTAATTTTGCTGTTGGATATTAATGACATTCAATTATGAAAACTTGAGAAAATGTTGGTTATCTGTGTTTAATCACCAGAATCTATTTGAAGTTTTCTTTTTGGGTTCAGCTTCTTACAGCAGTATTTACTTCCTCCTATCTATAATGAGAATCCAGTGTAATAGGGATTGAAGTATCTATTGTGAATCATAGTCTCTATGTTGTGATTTACATAAGGTGAATGCTGGCCTTGCTCTGAGCAAAGGGAGATATTTTACAGCACCACCGTCAGGTGTTTGCTGAGACCCTCAGGGTAGCACGGTTGCTCTTCCAGAATGCTCATAAAGCCACGGCCTTGGATCCTGCCTCCGGTTTGACTTAACAAACCTGGTTATAAAGGAAGTGTGCTCCTAGTCTGAGTGTCCAGCCTTGCAAGGCTGTGTCATTGATGCTGAGCATTCAGTTAGCAAGTCTTTGATCCCGTGACTTGAGAAAGTACGCCTTTTATCTTCCAAAATTGAGGAATTAGCAGTGATTAGGATGCTGGGCAATAAGATTGTTTTCCTCTTTCTTTACTTGACCTTTTGACATCCTGTTTCTGAGACTACACCTCTTGTTTTTTGTAGCAGTTTCATTGATTGGAACGCAACTTGTGAAGGCCAGTTCCCCAGTGTGTACTGTCCGTTGGAACTGAACGATTACAATGCCTTTCCGGAAGGTAAAAGCTATTCGAACAATCCCAGTGCCATTCTTTTACTCTCAGAAACTCAAAGCCGGAAGTCTGTCTAAGGTCTAAGCCTGTCTACGGCACTAACTGCAGAAGAGTGTACCTTTTTGAAAACAACTTCGATATAATTGGCATAGAACGTTCTGTCAGTTTCAGGTGTACAACATCATGATTCCATATTTGTATATGTAGGGAAGTGGGTGCTACAGTAAGTCTAGTTACCATCTGTCCCTGTACATTGTTATAAATGTTTTTCCTCTAGTGACGAAAACCTCTAGGATCTGTCCTAGCGACTTGCAAATACACAATACAGTGTTGTCAGCTGTACTCACGCAGTACATTCTCTCTCCAGGACTGGTTCATCTTCTAACAAGAGGAAGTTTGTGCCTCTTGAGCACCTCTACCCATTTCGCATACGCCCCATTCCCCACCAGCTCCCAAACCCTGTCTCTGATAAGCACCAGTCTATTCTCTGTATTCATGAGCTTGGTTTTTTGTTATTTGTTTGTTAAGAATGTGCCTTTAACAGTGAGTAACCATGGAGAACGACCTTCCAGGAAGCTGCTGAGTGGCTCCATGTGGGTTCAGTTGTGCGTGCCTGCTGTGTATAGTCTTACATGGCCTCAAAAGACCCTCTAAACCTGGATATCTAGGGGCTTCTACAGATAACCCTAATCTGTTTAACCCTTGCCATTTGGTCAAACTCGGTCATGTGGATTTATGTGGACCTAAGATTGTAGATCATCCATTGGGAGGCTGAGGCTTTAGATGTTTGCTGTACTTTTGAGGCAGGCGAGCCCTGTGTGAAATGGCTGCATTTATGGGCTTGTTCCTCAGCAGGTCCTGACGCTTCTGCCCCTGAGAGGTGCTGCAGAAGGAAGAGCTAGAGGGGAAATTCGGGGAAATTGCAGATGCTTGAGCTCAAGCATCGGTAATAACAAACAATAAGAGCTATGGAAAAAGATAAACTGCAGAATGTTCTTATTCTACATTCTAATCAGATCATGATTTCTCAAGCTAGGCTGCCTTTTCAGGGAAGGTATAAGCAGTATATAAGATATACTTCACAGGATTTTGATACATGTGTTGCTCCATGCTAACCACAGGGGGGTGCTGTGGGAACTCTCTTCCTGTGCTTGTGAGCCTCGTGTTCATGACAGCAGCACCCCATGAGCTTTCTCCGGTCCAGTTACCTGCAGTCAGCCGCCATCCAGAAGCAGATGGTCCTCCCCTGACTCCTGACGTATTGTCAGAAGGTCCATACTAGTCTGACGCATGTCATAATGCCTGTCATTCACTTCACCTCATCTCATGTGGGCATTTTATGACCTCTTATCATCACAGGAAGGGTGACTACGGTACCATAAAATCTTTTGAGAGAGAAAAAGAGGGCACATTCGTATAACTTTTATTCAGTATATTGTTATAATTTTTCTGGTTTATTAGTTACTGTCGTTGATCTCTTACTGTGCCTAATTAGTACATTAAACTTTACCACAAGTGTTTGTGTATAGGAGAAAAACATATCTAGGGTTCAGAAGGTGAGGTTGGCATGATGGGTAATAAAGGAAAATGTTGAGGACTAGTAAGAAGTTTGACACGATTCCAATCTGCATTAGTGTTTATTAGAAAGATTCCCATCGAATTGTCAAATACAGGACATCAGCCTTCCTTGCCGAGGGCTTCCCAGGTAATGTATCTGTTTAACCTTGAGAATGACAGTGTAACGGCCCTCCTGGTTCACATGGGGTGACTTTATACCTGTCTTCGACTTGTCAATATAGTAAGGCCTTGAAAGCTTTCAGCCCAAGAGGAAGAATTCAGGTCTTGCCATAAAAATGTTTACCTGTGTTGTCTCCCGTTCTTTGTAGAAAACATGAATTACCCCAATGGCTTCCCTTGTCCTGCCGAAATTCAGACAGACGTTATGGATCACAACTCTCAGTCTACCTGGAGTCCCCCGCCCAATCTGCCGACTGCCTGGGGACACGCTGGTCTCCTCAATTCTCCGGTCAGTGCTGTGACCCCGGGGCAGTTCCAGGTTCTTTCAGGTGTTGCTTTAATCCAGATCTCCCTTAATTTCAGAATTAGGTTCAAATCAGCCAAAGCCTGGCTTGTTTCCTTTAGATCACAGAAGCCAGGCTAGCCACTCTGATTGAAAATGACACCCCAAACGACACTAAGAGATGGTGGTCTGTAGATAAAATTGAATTGGGGCCAGGAAGCCCTCTGTGACACAACCGTATTTATGTGGCCCTGCTGACCTTTTCACCTGTGCTCAGAGATGAATGAAAGTCCCGTTTGTCAGTGACTGGGTTCCAAGGGCTTCCTGCCTATCAGCACCCTTCTGAGCCTAAAAACCCTGCGTCTTCTTCCTTTTACATCTACTCAAGACACTTCTTTTTTTTTTTTTTTTTAAACATTTATTTATTTTTGAGAGGCAGGGCGAGATAGCATGAGTGGGGGAGGGGCAGCGAGAGGGGGGCACACAGAATCCAAAGCAGGTTCTGAGCTGTCAGCACGGAGCCCAATGCAGGGCTGGAGCTCATGACCGAGAGATCACGACCTGAGCTGAAGTCAGATGCTTAACTGACTGAGCCACCCAGGTGCCCAAGGCTTCTGTTTAAAAAAAAAAAAAAAAATTTCTTGAGGCACGCAGGTAGCCCAGATGCCTAGCCTCAGTTAAGCTTCAGCTCAGGTCATGATCTTGCAGTTCTTAGTTCCAGCCCTGCATCGACTATCTGCTGTCAGCACAGAGCTCGCTTCGCATCCTGTCTCCCTTTCTCTCTGCTCCTCTCTCTCTCAAAAATGAATATTTTAAAAAAATAAAAACATTTCTTTTTTTCTCTCTCCTCATGTGCGCTTCAGCCCTACCTCACAAGCACCCGAAGCTTGTCTCCAATGTCTGGACTTTTTGGTTCCATCTGGGCCCCGCAGAGTGATGTATATGAAAGTTGCTGCCCCGTCAGCCCCACCACGGAACACTCGACTCACATGGAAAACCAGGCTGTCCTGTGCAAGGAGTATTACCCGGGCTTTAACCCGTTCCGTGCCTATATGAACCTGGACATATGGACTGCGGCGGCAGATAGGGGCACAGGCTTCCCGCTGTCCAGAGACTCCAGCTACTGTGGGAATGTGTGAAAAGCGGCTGGTTTCTAAACAATGTGAATAAAGAGGCTTGTGTTTTGATTACTAGTGTAAACTGGTTGCTGAGATAGATTATGACATTGGTGGATATTTTGGCACTTTTATATGAAAATAAATTTTTTTAATGAAACCCGGGCGCTCTGTTTTTTTAAACCCGTTCCAAATCACGGGTAGAGACTTAAGCATCCGTGTGGCCTAACTTCATAATTTCAGAAGTGTGTCTGGCAGTGTTTGAAATCACAACAAGAGAGACTTCTAAGAAGGTAAGAGTTGAGAAAGAAAGGGCTGCTATGTTTCTCCATAGCTGCAGGATCACCCAGCCCCCAGGGAACTTCAGAGGTGACCTTTATCCGGTGACCTTCCCAGAGATTCTGATTGGGCTGGCCTGTGGCTCAGGCCATCCGGATTTTGCTTCATGCTCTCCATGGGCTGTAATGCGCAGCCACTGTGGAGAAGGGCGGGTTGGGAAGGCCAGCTGAGCAGACTGCTCACGGCCGGACAGACACTGCTCAGGATGGAGGGTGACTTCCGGTGCCAGCGGCCATGGTGACTGGGTGGAGGTGGAGAGCCTAGCGCCATTCTGCCCGATCAGTATAGCAAGAGCGCGCCCTCCCCTCCGCCATGCCAGTCTGGGGTCAAGAGCAGCAGCAGGGACATTCCGGTAAGTGTTTTCCTTCTGAGTGAGCGGGCTCAGTGCAAATACGAAAACCCAGGAGTTAGGTGGCCGATGCGTGTTTGCCAGACGGCTTTGTATCTGTTTGCCGGTGATTTTAGAAATCCATAAGATGGTGGAATTTTCTATGTACATGTGTCAACTTTGAAACCATTTATAACTTTTAATAAAAATGTCTTATTTTTACATTGTATTTTGTCTTCATTGGAAATTCAGTAGGAGGGAGTTTTGAGGGGTGTGCTGGCTGTGTTTGCTTTGAGTTTCTCTTTGCCCTGGTTTTCAGGAGCCTGGGACAAAGGAGACAAGTGTGCTGTAAACCCAACCCTGCCTTTCTGTAAGGGCCGCCTCCAGGCACTAATGGCCTCTAGAAACTACTGAAATTGCCAACTTAGAATCCTGATTTGGGTAAAGGCGATCTCCCACATCCAGTGTTGAATAATGTTAACGTGATTCAGGTTCTAGCTATGGACCCCAAAGAATTGAAAGCAGGGACTTAAGCAAATGTTTGCACACCCATGTTCATGGCAGCATCATTCACGACAGCTAAAAGATGAAGACAACCTAGGTGTCTGCTGACACATGAATGGGTAATCAAAGCATGGTACAGACGTACACTGGGACATGCAGCTTCGAAAAGGAAGGCAGTTCTGAGCCATGCCACAGCATGAGTGTAGCATAGGTTTACGAAAACCTATGCTAAATGGACTAAGCCACTCAAAGGACAGTTAGTGTACGATTCTACCTCCATGGGGTACCTCGAACAGTCAAAGTCCTGGAGAAAGAAAAAGGCTTACCAGCGCTGAGGGGAGTTGTCAAAGGTGTGTGGTTTTCATTTGAGAAGATGAAACTTGGGGAGGGGCTGGTGTGTTGCCACACAGCAGTGTGCATGTACTCCTGGGCTGCACACTTCAAAATGATTAAAATGGTGTGTTTTGTGTTAAGTCATACCATGTAACACAATAATTTAAGATTATTAAAATCTTAAAAAGGCCCAAGGCATTTTCAGAGTCCAATTCAAAACTCACACTGGAAAGAGTGTGAGATGTTAGATGTACATTCTGTTCAGGATGATTGTCAATCTAATTTATTTTTCTACTTTTTTTTTTTAATATTTTTATTTATTTCTAGGAGAGAGAGAGACAGCATGAGCAGGGGAGGGTCAGAGAGAGAGGGAGTCACAGACTGAAACAGGCTCCAGGCTCTGAGCTGGCAGTCAGCACAGAGCCCGACACGGGGCTCGAACCCACAAATCGCGAGATCATGACCTAAGCGAAAGTCGGACGCTTAACCGACTAAGCCACCCAGGCGCCCCTATTTTTCTACTTTCATTGATCCCCCCAATTTTCCATCAGGAAAACGTGGGAAACCAAAGTAAGGTTTTATTCCACTATATACAAGAGAAAGCAAAAGTCTTAACTTTGACTGGAAGATTATCCTGAGCCCTAAGACTAAAAGCACTGGCTGTGGGGCATGTGAGCACACGGGAGATGCCAACTCCAGTTGTGACCTTAATGGAAGGGTGTGACTTCCTCTTCCTTGTTTCTCCTGCTGGCATTGAGGCCGGGACTCCTGACTCTGCTAAGGGTCTGTGTTATGGCATCAGACCTAACACAGCCCCCACTCCCCTCCGTCTGGTTCACCGTTGTCTCTAGCACCTGGCGTGGTATCCGATCTATAGTAGTGAGTGTAAAGGAATGGGTTGGGGGTGGTTCACAGTGATCTGGCAGTTGAAGTGAGTCTTAATTATTAGAGAATATTCCAGTTATTCTGTGGTTGAGAGAACCATGGCCACACAGTTACAGTAATACTGGGGAAAACTTGATAATCACTTGCATAATGAAGGAGGTAGAGGAGAACTGACCCTTTCCTTCAGGGCCTTCGATTTGAATGGAGCACTCACTTAGGAGCATGCCCTTTGGGGCCAGACTTCCTGGGATCTAACTCCAGCTCCACCACATTCCTTCCTTCTCCATGTCTCAATTTCTTCTTCTGTAAAATGGGGATGGCAATGGTAACATAGCTCACAGAGTTGAGAGCATTGAATGAGCGAGTGTAAACCTTCAATTGGCTGCTGTTAGTATTTGGTATCATGACTATCATCAATTTCAGTGAAACAGCAGGATACGTAGGAAATTAAGTTTCAGGGTTGGTGAGGGCAAATGAGGTGAACTCTTTTACCCATTCCTGATGTGATTATAAATTCACTGGCAATATACATTAGGGACTTTGAAGACTCTTGTAGAAATCAACTCTTATGAAAAATAGTAAAAGACATGCACAAAAATCCAATTTTAGTTTTCTAATGCTGCCATTAAAGGTTCCCACACACTTAGCAGCTGAAAACAACACAAATTTATTGTCTTACAGTTTTCAAGGTCCGAAACCCCACACATGGCTCACTGAGCTAAAATCACTTTGGGAACAGTATATTTATTCCCATGTGGAGGCTTGAAGGGAGACACTGCTTTCTTTCTTGCCTTCTCTGGCTTCTTGAGGCCACCCACAGTCCTTTGCTCATGGTCCCCTTTCTACATCTTCAAAGCCATCAATGTAGCATCTGACACTGCTTCCATTGTTACATCTCTTTCTATTATCTCAATTGGGAAAGATTCTCCTGTTTTAAGAAGCCATGTGATTAGATTGAGCCCACTCAGATAATCCCACCATCTCAAGGTCCTTAATTTATTCCATCTTCTTCCTTTTTTGTGTTTTAACAGGTTACAGGGTTTAGGATGTGGACTTCTTTCATGCAGGAAAATCATTATTCTGCCTAGCACAAGTGATGTGTGAGTATATTCATCAGTGTTTACAATAGTGATGAGTTGAAAATAAATGTTCCACAACAGGGATGTTTAAATTATAATACACGTGCCTGGGTGGCTCAGTCGGTTAAGTGTTGGACTCTTGATCTCAGCTCAGGTCGTGATCACAGGATCATGAGTTCAAGCCCCACATTGGGCTCCACACTGGACATGGGGCTTACTTAAGAAAATAATAATAAAGTATAGTACATACAGATATTAGAATTCTAGGAAGCCTCAGGGTCCCTGCTTAGCTCAGTTGGGTAAGCATTCAACTCTTGATTTTGACTCAGGTCATGATCTCACACTTGCTGAGATCAAGCCCCATATTGGGCTCTGTGCCAACAGTGCAGCACACCTACTTGGGATTCTCTCTTTCCCTCTCTCTCTGCCCCTCCCCCGCTGGTGCAGGAATGCAAACTTTCAAAATAAGTAAACATTTAAAAGAAAGAATTTTGGGAAGCCTTAAAACAATTGTAAGACTATGACATATGTAGTATAAGAAGCAGGATACAAAGTGATAAAGGGTATGAGTATGGACAGTTGCTGGCATATGAATATGGATATTTAATACAGTATGAATATGACAGTTGTATACAGCAGGCTATGGACTGGAGGGAATGATGCACTATCTGGTGGGTGGATTATGAGTGATTTTCATGTTCTTTTTTGTATTTTTTTTTGTATTGTATATTATAAGCATGTACTACTATTACTCTGTCTCCCCCGCCCCCAAAGTTTTAATTAAATATGAAGGGAAAGTGTACTTTATTTAACAATGGGGAAAGGTAAGCATGTTAACAACAAATACTAAAGTCCAAATAAAATTTACATCATGCTATAAAAGGGCATAATTTTAAGGCAAAGGCAAAGTGAAACTTTCACTAAACCTTCCCTAATAAAAATCCTATAAAATGAGGTATGTAGTAATTACTCAGGCTAGGATTAAAGGCACATAAGAATGTCTTTAAATACTTGTATAGCCAGCATATAAAATGCAAACCAGTCTAATTATGATTAATTGAAATACTAGACAAGTATTATAAAAGTCACTTTTAAATACAACTTTGTTAAAATACGTATACCACACTATAATATTTATACCAATTCAAATTAACATTTCAGAATAATCATTGCTGTGTGACCTAGATATTTCAGCAATTTAATATACCTACCAGAGTCCAGAGAAGATGTTAGTAAAATAGAACATATTATTTATGGATATAGAATGCATATATTATCTATTAAGGAAAATTCTTACTGTAAAAATTCAAAAGAAATGAAAACTCTACCCAGTGTCATCTGTCCAATCAGATATGTATCCTTTCACTATAGACCTAGAGCTTTTTGAAAATCTGAAAATGATTTAAGATACACCAAATACTGTGGCCTCAGGCTGGGTGGGGTGCGACACAGGAGTGGAAAGTGACCACTCAGTGTGCAGTTCAATATTAAAAGAAAAGGAGCAAGCAGTACTGGTTTAGTCCAGGTTCCCAAATCCCTCATGTGCTCTAGATCCACTTGTCTGCCTTCTGCTTTCACTGACCAAGTTTCATTAAATCAAGGGGCACCTGGATGGCTCAGTTGGTTAAGAATCCGACTCTTGATTTTGGCTCAGGTCATGATCTCACAGTTTGTGGGATTGAGCCCTGCATCAGGCTCTGCACTGACAGAGTGGAGCCTGCTTGGGATTCTGTCTTTCTCTCTGCCCCTCTCCTGCTCACACTTTCTCTCTCCCAAAATAAATAAATAAACTAAAAACATTTTTTATTAAATTTATTTTTTATTATTAAATCAAAATAATGGGTTAAAATTCAGAATTGATTTGGTATTCGTTGGGTATTCGTTCGATAGGCTGGGTTATAGGGTGCAGTAACAAACTGGTCCCCAAACAGGCTCAGATGACACTGCAGGGCAAAGGTCCTCTAGTGTGACTCGGGTCGTTCAGACAACTGCCACGTCCACAGGAGGTCTCCCGCATTCTGGAAGAAAGTGCTTGGAGGACTCAGCCCACTCCCCTGGGCAGCAGCTTACCCCAGGTCACTTCTCACAGCCCATTGATGGGAACTGGTCACGTGGTCCCACTCAAGGGGAACTAGGGCTTCCTCGTGTCTAAAAGGCAGGTGCCAGATATTGCTGAGCACAGTTAATGTTAAGCCAACAGGATACACGCTTGGAGATGGTCTCTTTATGTCTCTTCTAATTGGAGAAATTTAGGTCTCTAAACCCCAGGTTGGGCAACAGGTCCTGGGCCTCCTTCTGGGGAAAAGACCTAGAGGGCTACAGAGGTTTGACTCGGAGCCCTGCCATTCGGGCTATGCCCTGGGAGTTGCTCCAGATCCAGTGCTGATTCCCTGTGGTACCCAGCACCCAGCCCTCCAGGCTTCCGTATCCTATAGGTGTGCTGCCACCCACCATGGCAAACGGGACTTAGGTGCCTGCTTGGAGCCTAACCTAGTTCTGAAACACAGTGTGTGCTCCCTACATTGCTTTTATTTCAGAAAGCTAGAATTTTAACTAACGGACACAAGTACATGTCAACTACTGAACAGCTATTCAAAAACATTTCGCCAGAGTTACTAGTATGCCCCAAACCCTCAGCAGCCATGAAAGGGGTCATTGCTGGGTTAATTCGAAGCAGAACTTTGAAAAACAGGTCCTAGTTACACTGAGGTAAAACGTTGGCTTCCTGATGGAAAGTGGGCCTAGTCAAGCTCAGTTGGGGGAAGAGATAAAGGCGGGAGCAGTCTTGAAGCCACCGTTTCACACACTGGCTGCCATGAGGGTGTTGGGAGCAAAGGTGGGAGGTGTGGCCCTCTAGCTGTGGCGAGTGAGGCAGCCCCGGGGCTGGGGCAGAGCCGGGTGTTGGCAGGAGGCAGTGGACATGCAGGTGTGAGAAAAGTCAAGGCTAAGTCAGCACGGAGGCAGGATTTGAAAGGCAGGTTGAAAAATGTTTCAGAGAAAAATGGCTGTGAGGATGGGCCAGAGTGAGGTTGGCGGCCTGAGGGCGGCCCTACCATGACAGCCGATACCAAATGTATGTTCTCTTACCCAACCAGAAACTGTGCTTTCAAAACGACATGGATTTGAAACCTCAGCAACCACTGTCTTCTCCTCTCCTCATGGGGTTATCACCTTCACCCCTGTATCTTCAATGTTTTACCTGAGGCTGACTTTTAAATCCATCATTTCCCTGCTTTCTAAGCAACATCTTTATTGTTTGTTCTGTGTGTAGAAAATCTGGATAACCAAAAAGAAAAAAAAATCATTATAATCCTATCACCCACCAAGAAGCACTTAACATGTTGGTATGTTTTCTTCCAGACCTGTGTGTATGCATGGGTTTTTTTAAAGATGGGAAATACATCCTGTTCTGTGAACTGTTTTTCTCACCTAATGTTCTGTGAAAAGCTAGATTTATTTCTGAGTGCCTGCTAGAAATTTTACTGGCATTTCACACAGTTCATGTCAGCACCAAGCCTATCACTCCCCATCTATTGCTAATCCAAACCTCTGCCTGATTTGTTCATTTACTAACGTAATTCATTCAACGTCTGAGCCCACAATAGGGACCGGTGCACTTGATAGTTCAATACAAGTCAACCCAGAGTCTCTCTCTTTTCCTAAGCCTCCTCATATATAGCCACCAAATCACTCATTTATTCAACAAATGTGTATTTCATTGTCCTTGCAAGCCTTGTAGGTAGCCTGTGACCTTGTGGTTTGCTCATTCAATAAAACCGAGCATCTATTATATGCCAGCTACTGGGTTTTCGCTCTGGGCAGATTCCAGAGTGAACAAGATTGGCATGGTCCCTTTTGCCGTGGTGCTGATCTTCCAGAGAAGGAAATCCACAGCACATTCATGTATTAGTTATTTATTGCTACATAACAAATTTCCCCAGAATTTAGTTCTTAACATGACAACATTTATTACCTCATGGTTTCTGTGGGACAGGAATCTGTGCATGGCTTAGCTTGAGACTTCTGCCTCAGAGTTTCTCACGTGGCCACAATAGGGTGTTGACTGGGCCTGCAGCCATGTTAAGGGTCCACTGAAGGAGAACTTGCTTCCAAGCTCATTCATGTGGCTTCTTGATGGTCGTTGTCTACAGGCTGCCTCCGTTTTTGGCCACATGCACCTCTCCTTTCGTTGTTACAGATCTTGTTACGGAATCTGGTCTGGATCACCCGACAGAAGAACCAAGCGGCACTTGGAGATCTTGGAAGACAAGAGGTTTCTTTACACTGGTGGATTCAGAGGAGGTCACTCTCCAGAAGTCTGGGTCCTGAGCATAAGCAGAGGTGACAATATATAGTCTGTTAGCATGACAAGCGGAGTGGGAAGGAAAACCTGGAAGGGGAGTCTTTGGGCGGGACTGGAATTCCCTTATCAGTCCTGTCAGCCATCTTATAACAGAAGTTTCCTTATCAAGCTTGTAACACTACAGCTCACTTCATCAGACCAAGCAAGGAAAGAGAGGGGGGCACCTGGGTGACTCGGTTGGTTGAGTGTCCGATTTCAGCTCAGGTCATGATCTCATGGTTCATGGGTTCGAGCCCTACATCAGGGTCTGTGCTGACAGTTCAGAGCCTGAAGCCTGCTTCTGATTCTCCGTCTCCCTCTCCCTCTCTGTGCTTTGTGTGCTTGTGCTCTGTCTCTCTCAAAAATAAAAATGTTAAAAATTAAAAAAAAGAGAGAGAGAGACACAGAGACAGAGAGAGATTGCAGTTTTTTAGAACATAATCTCAGAAGTGATATCCCATCACTTTGTCATATTCCATGTGCAAGTCCCTAGGTCCTACCTACACTCAGGGGGAAGGGTTACACAAGGACATAGATACCAGCAAGTAGGGACTCGGGAAAACTATTTTAGAAGGCCACCAACCGTAGTTATAAATAAAAGGGCAATTCCAGATCATGTTCAGCACTAGGAAGGAAATAAAATGGGGAAAAGACAGAGAGCCTCTGGAGAATTGTGGGAGGTTCTCCTGAGTGAGGGGTCAGTAAAGACCTTGGGAGGAGGTAACAGGCAAGCAGAGACCCGAATGACAAGAAAGAGCCCCTCTGAGAACACGGCTTCCAGACAGAGGGGACAGGAAGTACACAGTGGGAGGTGGCCTCCATGTGTTTGAGGTAGAGAATGGGGGCCAGCGACATGAAGCAAAGCGAGGTGAGAACCTTATAGCAAACAGATGAGGTAAATATTATCTACATTTTAAAATAATGAGTAAGTTCTCTAAGATCGCACAATTTGGAAGTCACAGAGCACACACAAGGATTTTCACTTGGGTCTATCTGATACTAAAATCTATGTTTTGGCCACACCAGCACCTTGTAGTTGATTGCAGAATCTACTAGAAGAGATGATATCAAGTGATCAGCCACCCCAGTGGCCCAAGAATGAGCAGTTTCCCAAGACATGAGACTTTCAGGGATAAAACCAAAATAGTCTGAGGAAACTGGTCATTCTCAAGGGAAAACATGTCAAGCAGACTCTTTCATGTGTCATGAAACCTAGGTTGAGCCAGCAGCCGTGAGTCACTTGGTAAGACTCAGTTGTATCTTCCGTTGCTAAGAGAATAACCCCACCTTGTTGCTAAAATAAGATGTTTACATACTTCTGTTTTGTTTCCTCTTGTTTCTCTCCAGTCATTCCTGTGGGAGAAATTGGCCCAACACACAGATGCAATCATGCCATCTTTGGGCTGGGAGAGGGCTGGCTCCTGTTGGTCCTCAGCTCCTGACCAGGACCTATGGCCCAGGGCAGACATCTTTCCCATTGGGCTTTCTGAATTTGGCGTAGCTATTGATAACTCGTGTTCCTTCCTGAATGACATGTCTCTCTCCCCTCCACCAAAACACTCAGTGCAGCCCTCGGCCCATGGATGGGACTCATACGGTTCAATCCCCAAGTGACTGGACAACAGCCCAGACACAACAAAGTGGGCTGTGCAGGGCCATGGCAGCAGAAGACGGATGTTGAGCTGCAGCTGTTTCTTTGCGTGGTTCACTTAGCCACATCCTGGTGACCTGGACCAGGAAGTCAGCCACTCCCACATCTCCCCAGTGGGATGTGGCATCTCCCATCAAGGCGGTGGATTCCCCACTTCTCCAAGAGAGCTAACCCTACAGACCAGCCTTCCTTTTTGAACCTCTCCTACTATAAATTCTCTGACTGGAGGCTCTCCTCTTCTCCGCATTACTCGTCCTCTTGTGTTTTCTCTCCTGGCCTCCCTACTCCCCTGTGAGTGAGGGACAGCAAGACTGGGCCCCGAGTCGTCTCTCTCTGCCTAGAGAACAGCATTCTCAGCTGTAATCTTCACTCTACGCTGATGGCCTCCTGACAGATCTCAGACCACACTGACTGCAGTTGGAGACCAGGGTAGAGCGTGTCCACTATCCCTTCTGCAGTGCACAGTGCCTCCCTGTGGGAGGAAAATACTCCCTTGCCCCATCATCAGACTTGGCCTAAGGTCTTGTTTTGGCGATGGCAGGTGAGCATAAGTGACAATGTGCCAATTTCCAAGAGAAGCTCTAATTGGCCCTGTGTGATCCTTCATCTTTTATTCTTTCCTTCTGCTGCATAATATCATGCTCAGAAAGGGGATTCTCTTTCAGTCTGGGATTCTGAAGGACAGAACCAAATACCTACTCTCTGTGTAGTCTATAGAATATCCAAAGTTGAGGGATCCTAAAAAGCATATCATTGAAAGGTATCCATTTGCAAATGGGATCAGACCAGATTCCGTAACAGATTCCATAACTTGGTTCCCTGACCGGGAAACCCAACCACGCTGGCCTGTTGTTGCCACCGGTTTGGGAAAACGAGGAGGCAGTTGACGGAATGAGGAACCACAAGGGAGGAGGCACACCCTGCCTGAATCCCGGCAGTCTCCAGCTTGGTCGCATCAGGCTGGCCCTGCTCCGCTGTTCCCGCCGGACGTGAGGAGACTTGGCAGGTGCGGACCTGGACCTGATGTCAGGGAGCGGTAAGGCCTAGGCCCTAATTCTCTCCTGTCTCGCCCACCCATAGTGGTAAAAGGGGGAGCTGATCACTCCCCGGAGAACTCAGTGGTCTCACAGACAGCAAACCTGTCCGTGGGATCATATCTCTAAGAATGACTAGATAGGCAGCTTCTGCCCAGTAATGGCTCAAGGTGAAATGTAGAACTGATACATTTTGAAAGAGAAAATAAAACAGTGCAAAGATTCAATCCGATCCAATAAATAAACTCCTATGTGGTCACTCCTTCACTCCCTTTGGGTGTCTATCCAAGTATCCCCTTATCAGAGAGGCCTTTCCTGACCATGTCTACACAGAGATTATACATCCTTGCCTGTTATTGCTTTGGACAATGAATTTTAGCAAAAATCACATGTGCCAGTCCTGGGTTGAAGCATTTCAAGGTCAATGTATAGTATTGGTTGGTGTTTATCCTCTACTGTTTCAAGAGAGCAGACCACATGTTCCAGATGGTTCGGTCACAAGATGATGCAGCTTGAATGATTACCTAGAACAAATTTCCCTGGGGACTTGCCTGGACCCCCAGGCTCAATGTTTGTTACAGCAGTATAACCTATTCTGATTGCTACACATTCCCACATGCCATCAATCCTTTCCCCTTTACACTTCTTTCTTTCCTTCTTTCTTTCTTTCTTTCTTTCTTTCTTTCTTTCTTTCTTTCTTTCTTTCTTTCTCCTTCCTTCCTTCCTTCTTTCTTTCTTCTTTCTTTCTTCCTTTCATACATATATATATATATATATATATATATATATATATATATATATATACACACATATACACATATATTTACCCAAGCATTTAACATTACTCTACGTATTATGTATTTACTTGTTTGTGGAGGTCATCAGTGCCACTCACCAAATATTTCTGTTTCTCTTCCTCTTCTGGATATATGGTAAGATTGTGGTTGGGTGAGGCCATGTTCTGGAGTTTCTGGAGTTTCCCTTGTGCACAGAATTGGCCCCTTGAACTCATTCTGGGTCCTAGAACATGGCAAATAGACCCTAAGATGGTCCCAATGATCCCTAACTCCTGGTGTTTATGCCTTTGCATAATATCCTACTGTTGAGTGTGGGGGGACCTGTAACTTACCTCTGGCCCATAGAATATGAAGGTGATGGGGTGTCACTCCCATAATTATTTTACTTTGTATGAGCGCCCATCTTGCTAACAAACTCTCTCCACCTCTTTCCTTGAAGAAGAAAGCTGTCATGAAGCAGGTGGTCATGTTGGAGAAGTCCAGGTGACAGTAGGTGGCCTCTGGGAGCCAACAATAACCCCAAGCAAGAAACTGAAATTTCAACCTAAAGCTTCAAGAAATGAATTTGGCCAAAACCATGAGGGAAATTGGAAGTGAATTTTTTCCCAGTTTAACTTGTGATGAGAGCCCCAGTAAATACCTGGGTTTCATCTGGATGAGTCCCTGAGCAGAAGACCTGGTGAGCCATGACTGTCATGGTGGTCTCCCCCTCTACCTGACAAGAATTAAGCTTCACGAGGGCAGAGAGTTTGTTTTGTTCTTTAGATTTCTTTAGCATTAATTGGCACATAGTGGGCACTCAGTAAATATTTACTGGATGAATGAAAAAATGAGAAGGAATTTTGTTTTGCTTAACTTATTTTTTTTTTAAGTTTTTTTAATGTTTTATTTATTTCTAGGAGAGAGAGAGAGAGAGACAGCGTGAGCAGGAGGTCAGAGAGAGAGGGAGTCACAGACTGAAACAGGCTCCAGGCTCTGAGCTGGCAGTCAGCACAGAGCCCGACGCGGGGCTCGAACCCACGAACCGCGAGATCATGACCTAAGCGAAAGTCGGACGCTTAGCCGACTAAGCCACCCAGGCGCCCCATTGCTTAACTTATTTTTAAAAGTTTAGTTATTTTTGAGAGAGAGAGACAAAGAGAGTAGTGGACAGGCAGAGAGAGAGAGGGAGAGAGGGAATCCCAAGCAGGTTCTGCACCATCAGCATGGACCCGGATGTGGGGCTCAAACTCACAAACCGTGAGATCATGACCTGAGCCTAAACCAATAGTCGGATTCTTAACTTTTGAAGCCACCCAAGGGCCCTTGTTTTGCTTAACTTAAAAGAGAGATAGTTACCCATAATAAATCCATTAAATAGAATATGTACACATATTAAATGTGTTATGTATACATATAACATGGATTGAAATGTCTATATCAATTCAACTTTGTCATAAGGTTATTCTTGAATTCCAAGTCTCATTATACACTAAGATACGGTTGGGTCCATGGTAGAATTCAATTTATGCCAAACCAAAAAATACGATCATATAAAATGAGTGCTTCTTAATCCTGATAAATAAAACAAAATTTCCGTTGGTCTTAACTGTGTTGTAAGAAATTAGCTATCAGTATTTTCACCAAACTTGGAGGACAAGTCTAGAATAGTCTGACCTACAGTATAGGCCACAAAATGTACAGAAAGTCAGTTAATGGATTGTGGTTTTAAATATGAACCTCAAATGAAAGTCACGAGGACGGGCCTCAGTTTGGCGTGGAGCCATTTCTCAAATAAGGAACTTCCTAAACATACTATGAAGCTTTATTAGATAATGATAGTTAAAATTCTCCTGAGCAATGCAAGAGACTAAGAGGGAACCAGAAATGAAATACGTGGACGTTTTGTGGCAAATGTTATATTGCCAAGTGGCTTCCCTCTGTCAACTCTCAAACTTATGGATTCCTTTCCATACAGTTTGTGGTAGACAGAATAATGGTCTCCTGAAGGTATCCACATCTTCCTCCCTGAAACTTGTGAACGTGTTCTGTTACCTACAAAGAGGAGTTAGGGGAGCTGATGGAATGAAAAGGTGTGAATCAGCTGGTTTTAAAATGCAGAGATTATTCTGGATTATCTGGGTAAGCCTAATGTAATCACAAGTGTCCTTATAAGTAAAAGGTGGCTAAAGAGTCAGTGTCACAGACAAGGCTGGGGCTGCAAAGCAGCTGGCTTTGAAGATGGAGGAAAGAGGCATAAAACCCCAGGAACCCAGGTGGCCTCAAGAAGGCAGAAAAAGCAAGGGAACAGAACTTCCAGAAAGGAACACACGCCTTGCCGACGACAGCTGGCTTTTCGCCCAGTGAAGACCATGTGGGGTATCTGCCCTCCAGCACCAGGAAATAGAAACACTGTGTTGTTTGAGCCACTACGTCCATGACAACCTGTTAAGCGACCACTGGGAAACTGAGACAACTGCCAAGAACGGTGAAGTATCTGAGACTTTACCCGAACTGCAAGCTAACGAGTTCCAGTTCCACGGAGGCCGGTAGAACACGTAATGATGGGTCCAGGACAAAGGGCGACCTCTCACTGCCTGCCAGGACCTCAGCTGCTAGAATGTCGCCCTTCTGCGGGGTTCGCTGAGCCCAGGTGCCCGTGGGGCAACGCGGCGAGGGCCAGATGACATCTGCCCCCAGTGGCTTGTAGGATGGGAGAGGCAGGATGGGAGATGACATTAGGGAACTCAAGTCATTTACATCAGGCAGCAAGCACCCCTGCCCCTTGCTCCCCAGGGAGGCGCTCTGTCTTCCCAAGCTGAAAAGTAGTAACAGTGGTAAGCATGAGAACAGTTGTTTTCATTTATAGACTACTTTTCACCTCTACTGCTCCACCGAATGAGCCACCCAGGCGCCCCTCTTACTAGCTTCTCTAATGTCTCTGAGCCTTGGGCTGCCCATCTCCAAAATGGGGTCCTAATTCTTTCAGAGGGATGCTAAGAGACTTGTGCCTCGTGTGTAATTCGTTCAGGTTGTCCCTCTTGGAACCACGCGCTCGATTTGTCTCTTCCTCATGACTGTGATCTTCTTGAAGGTAGGGGCCACGTATTCTGTGCCATTCCCCTCAGCAAGTAGCACCCTGCCTGACAGAAAGACTTACTGGATAAACATTTGTTGACCGAGAGCATACATCTAGCCTCTGGCAGGTGCTTGACAGTTGGTGTCTTCTCCCACCTTCCCTTCTCAAGCCTGCCTTCTGCATTGGCTTCCTGGACACACAGCTGCCTGCACGGCAGAGGGCGGTTTCAAGACTGAAGGAATTCTGGGTTCTCCACAGAAGTCACTTTCACTTCCTAAAACTGAACTTTCTGTGAAACATATTATGCAAGAGCGGATAGTATAGTCACTCACTAGACAGCCTGGAGCAGGACAGAGTCACCCGTCCGGGTCCTGGCGTAGCTGCTGTTGACCCAGTTGTGCAAGTTTTTGAGGTTTGAAACAGAACAGCTCTTCTTGTGTTTCTGTGAGCTCCAGGGAAAGGTCTCTTGGCAGGGCTGCCCCTCATTCTTGGAAAAGTAAGCGGTGCCCCTTCCCTTCACAAAGCCAAGTCCTACGTGTCCCTCCCGTGAGAGAGAGGTAGGAAAAGTTACTGTTGAATCCTGGACCTGGCCTGCAGCCTCCCCTCACAAAGAGGCAAAATGCTTCCACAAAGGCAAGTTTCACGAAGTGGGTTCCTCCCCACCTCCTTTCTCGCCCCTCCTCTTTTCTGGACTCAATTCTCTACTTCGGAGGGGATCCCCCTCCTTCCCAAATACTTTCCCTTCTCTGTCCCAGATGACGCTGCATGAGGCGAGGTGGTCTACCTCAAACTACACCTCTACTTGTTACATCAACACCCTCACTTTCTGAGGGAAGCTGAGCTCATCGTGTGAGTAAGAAGGAAATAATATTTATAGCAAAGTTGACAGCCTAATAATATTTCCATTTCTTAATGCATGTGCCTTTAAAGGATTAACTAATCCAAGTGAATGCTGTCCATAGTACAATTTTCATAGATGGCTCTTGGCCAGTTAGTCCTTTCCAGGTCCTTCAGGCGTAATTCTTGCTTGATAAGGTCTGCCTTTTTGAGAGCGCAGCAAAGAGGAGCATCCGTGATTTTATATTTGGTCCACACTGGATCCCATCTCCCCCCACCCACTGGATGTTATGCCTCAGGGGGCCAGAGATGAGACAGGTTTCGGGGCTATTTATTCGAACAGTAATCGTTATCTGACAACTTGCCTAGCAATTCGCTTAAGATTAGAAACAAATCCGTTTTAGGAAAGAGTGAGGGGGAAAAATCTACCCAATACTCACCCCCATTCCCATTGTTTCAATTGTTCTCCAAAGCTTTTTTCTTTGCCAACACAGCTTTGAAGCTGTGTGACTTCATGTCTAAAAGCTCCTGGGTCAACTGACCTACTATCCCTCTTTTTCTTCTATTCCCCCATCATGACATAATTTTGCCTAATGTTTTTGCCTATATGTTGACAGACAGCTGTGTCTCCAGTTGATTTTCCATAAAATAAATACATTTATTCATTCGGCTCTACTTACTGGGTAACTCATTTCTAGAACTTCCGGACAGCAGACTTCGGTTGCCTTCTGCACATGGCATCTTGCCAGATCCTCACAGCTCTGTTACCTTCATTTTACAGGAGCGATGACTTGGCCAAGACCGGGCAGTTAGTGAGAGGGCTCACAGCCTCCCTTGGTAACCACTTTACTATACTACCTCCCTGCACTATCTTCATGTTCTCAGAAATGTTTTAAAATCACTTTGAAATATTACTTCTCACGACAGACTAGAGTTATAGCATCCTGACTTTCCAAACAAATGGTCTGGACTGTTTGACAAACAGCAAAGGATAGAAAATCAACTGATATTTGAGTGTCTCATACTCAAGGCATTATCCAGTTATCATTTAACTTCCATCTTGGACTTATAAAAGTAATGACATCATTTCAGGTGGTATTTATTCTGCTGAAAATTCTCGTATGTGGCAATCATATTTGAATTGCACAATGCATTTGGGCAATATTTGTGTAAAGAAATCTTGCAGCAAAATGGGCACATCCACACACATACCATAAAAAAATTGGCTTCTCTATTATCTGAGTGTTCATGAACATTTTCATTGAATAACAAGTGTAGCAAGATTATGAAGCATGGAAATTGTCTATGGAGCTCTAGTGAAATGCATGACATGTGGGCTTTGAAATCAGACAGACCATGGATCCAATCCCAATTATGTTACTTAGCAAGTTCCTGAACCCTTCTGAGCCTCCTTGAATTTGAAATGCAGACAATCCCTGCCCTGGAGACTTTTTATAGGAATAAACAAACACATATGAAGCAAAGAGCAGAGATCTTGGCACAAGATAGGGTCTCCACAGTAGGAATTTCCTCCTCTGGCCCCTCTTTGGAGTCTACTTGCCAGACTTAATAGTGTTCACTGACTTCTCCTTTCTTCAAGCTCTCTGTACCCCATATTATAGTTCTTTTTTTTCCTGATTATCTTGATTTGTTCCTTTATTCAAACGTTTTAATCAAATACTATGTACAAGTTACTGGGTAACCACTGAGGATACAATGATGAACGAAATTTAAAAATTCCTTTTTGTGCCCTAGTGAGAGTCAGGCTTTAATCACACAAATGAGTGGATAGTTACAAACTGAGATGAGTGCTAGGAAGGAAAGGAACACATAACTAGGCTTTAGAGTAGGGGAAGTGAAGGTGAGTATGAACAGAAGGGGAAGTGAGAGTATCTGCGGCAGGTGGTGCTGGTGCTGGTGGAGGTGGAATTGACAGTGGAGTTGGTGGTGTGGTGGAGGGCAGGGTGGCAATGACGTTGGAGTTGATGGTGGGGGTGGAGGTGAAAGGGGTGGTGGTAAAGGATGGTATTCACAAAAGGCATATGCAAAGGGTTTGTGGGACGTGGAAACTGTGTCTGAAAACATGAAAGGCCATTGTGGCTGGCACACAGATGGTAAGGGGGTGAAGGGACAGAGACCAGGAGTCATACCACAGACCCTACAGGGCCGTGTAGTCTACCTGGATTAAGATCGCAGAAGAATTTTTAATACGGAGTAGTATGAAATGATCAGATTTTACACTATAAAAAAATCATTCTAGATCTGTACTGTCCAATAATGGTAGCTACTAGCTACACATGGCTACTGAACACTTGAAATGTTGTTGGTCTTGGTTGAGATTTACTCTAAATGTGAAATATGATTTCAAAGACTTAGTATAAAAAACAACATAAAATATCTCATTAGTTTTAAAATATTGCTTCCATATTGAAATGGTAATATTTGTGGTGAAATAAAAAATGATTAAATTTTAGGGGCACCTGGGCAGCTTAGTCAGATAAGCGTCTTTTGATTTCAGCTCAGGTCATGATCTCATGGTTTGTGAGATCGAGTCCCAAATCTGCTTGTGATTCTCTCTCTCTCTGTGCCCCTTCTCTGCTTGCACTTTCTCTCTCTCCCTCAAAATAAATAAATAAGCACTTACAAAATTAATTTTACCTGTTTCTTTTTAAATGTAGCTACTGGAAAATTTCAAATGTGTGTAGCTTGCATTTGTGGCTCCCATCGTATTTTCATTAAATGGAGCTGCTCTGGATGCTGTGTGCAGAAGCGGATATGGAGAAGATGAAGTAGGTGAGACCAGTTAGGAGGTTGTTTCTGTAGGTCAGGCAAGAGGGGAAGGCAGCTTGAACTAGGATCATGGCAGTGGGAATAAACGGAGTTGGGTGGATTAGAGGTGAGATCAGCAGGATTAAGTCCTGTAGCAGATGCATCTGGATGAATGGTGGGCACCACATGTTGAAATAATGACTGCTAAGAAAGGACAGGCCTTGGCAAGAAATGGGAGCTCAGATTTGTATACATTGAGTGGACGTGCTCTGAGACACGCAAGGAGACAGATATCTCAGCTAGGCTTGGATGAGATTTTTGGGCAGGAGACTAGTTTGAAAGGACCAGGCGTGTGGATGGACATGAATGATATTCCTTAGGAAGCAAGTAGCCATTGAGGACTGGCCTTGCCCCTAGACTTCAGATATAGGGTAGAGAAGGGTAAGTTTGAAAAGGAGAGTTGAAAAGGAAAAGCGAGTGTGTGGGGACATGGAAACAAAGAACGAAAATGTTTTAAGAAGGAAGGAGCAGTCAGCAACAGGGACAGTGACTATAAAGAGCTCTTTTCAGAATTTGGACTATGAAGGGGGAGAGAGGGAGAGAGAAAGAAGCTTGAGGGAGATGAGATTTTTGTTTGTTTAAAAAAAAAATAGCTGGAGGAGAACTGAGCATGTATAAATATTGGCAAGACTGGTCTGGTTGAGGCAGAGAGGTAGAAAGTGTGAGAGAGGGAAGGGAAGACAGTGTCCGGAGTGGACAGTGGGGGCGGACCAGGCCCCCCTCTACTGAGGCAGGAGGGAGGAGGACTGGTGTGGAGGGAAGTTCAGAAGTGGGAAGTTGAGGGGATTTCTTCAGATGGCTTTAATTTTCTCTGTGAGGTAAGAAGACAAGTCATCCCTGAAAGGATATGAGGAGGCAAAGACGGTCAGCGGCGGAAGGAGTGTGCTAGGAGTGTCGACTATTATTGTCGAGAGTGCATGTGACTTAGAGAAATGGAATAAAAATGCCCGCTGCCCTCTAAGAAAGCAGGCAGGGGGGGTACTTTAGGATTGGGCTTTTGTAGGAGAAACAGAAACATAAGGAGAAGAGACCGTGGTGACTCTAGAATTTCTTTTTTTATTTTTTTCAGTGTGATTTGTATTCTTTTTTTTTTTTTTTACAAATAGTTTATTGTCAAATTAGTTTCCACATAACACCCAGTGCTCATCCCCACAAGTGTCCTCCTCCATGCCCATCCCTCCTCCCCCCCACATCCATCAGTCCTCAGTTTTTGTCAGCAGACTCTAGAATTTCTATTTGGTAGAGCAATCTGACGCCGGAGTGGGAGAACCTGAAGCTTTTTGTGTAGTATTTTACGTGATATTATACTGAGAAAGCCCCAGGTGTTCATAGTGAAGAGAAGGGAAGACTTGCACAGATTGAGGAGGAGGTAAAACCCTGGTCTTCAACCCCATGTTTGGCAACACCAAACAAAGCTCTTAATGAAGGAAGATTGTGAACAAGAAGGGCTGTGCACTCTCTCAACTCTCTGAGGCTTCTTCCTGGCACCCCTAGCACACCCCCACCCCAGTGGCCGGCATGAATGTTCCCACTGTCTGGTGGCCACACCCCAGTGGGTTTTTTCCTATAAAAAGAAGGAAGGAGTCCCTTCCTGGTGAACCAGAAGTGTTTGGGTCAAGTAGAATTCTGCATATGATGCCAAGAGAACGGGAAACCCAGGGTCTGCTGACTCTTCCACCAGCGAGCTCCAGTTTGCTCTGAATATTTCCCTCAATCTGCACTAAATCAGCAAGAAAGGGAAGGAAGGAGATGACAAATGGGTTGGGGAAAGGGGAAGGAAATCAGTCGACTCTGAGCAAGATGCAGGAGGCTTGAGTTAGACATTTAGAGCTTGGACGACTGTAGGCAACGACCAAGTCTGGGGAGTGGCTGATGTAGCACAGAAGAGATCTTCTGGGCGGAGGAGGTAAACGGACTGAGAGGCTTTGGGAACAGTGAAGCCACCTGGGCTTCTGGAGGATCTTGGGAAGAAGTCTATGAACCGGTGCCAAAGACTTCAACAAATGGGGGGAAGGGACTAGACGGTCAGCGGATGGTGACAGAAACAGGAGGCCAGAAGTCAAATGGCATGATATGAGCCCATAGCCTCAGAGAAACTGGTTTTCTTACAAAAGATTGGGAAAGAAACAATCTTCTTAAACTTGGTCAGGGAATAGGGTTTCTGGATCTGATGATGCTCTTTGCAGAAAACCACGAAACACCATGGAGTGATCGATTAAATCTCATCATATGAACTGGGATTTAGCACAAATCATTTTAGTGATCTGAGAGGGCAGGAACTGTTCATGGTAAAAAACGTATACATGGTTGGACATTTACCAGTGATTGACAGCTCACAGGGGCTACAGCTGGAGGAAGGGTGGGAGGAAACTAGCTGGACACACTCGAGCAGACTGGTGACTTGGCCCTGACGATTCAGGTGAGGGGAAGTGATGGCGACAGGCAGCCATTGAAGAAAGAGCAGCGGTAAACATGGGAAAGACTTGGCGATATTTTTAGTGACTCAAATTTAATTTCGTTAACATAGGCTTTTTAGAATGTCCTCAGGCACCTGGGTGGCTCAGTTGGTTGAACGTCTGACTCTTGATTTTGGCACAGGTCATGGTCGCATGGCTCATGGGATCAAGCTCATAGATGAGCTCTATGCTGGTATGGAGCCTGCTTAAGATTCTCTCTCTCTCTCTCTCTCTCTCTCTCTCTCTCTGTCTGTCTCTCTCTGTCCCTCTCCCCCCCACCCCTTTTCCTACTCTCTCTCTAAAATAAGATTTTAAAAATGTTAAATGTCCTCAAAAAGTTTTGTCTGCAGAGACAATCCAGAAGTTTGCTTTGGCTTTAGGATTGAATATCTAAAGTACTAAATTTACAAAGTTAAAAACTTTTGTATTTCCTTAAGATTTTAGGTTTGACTGGGTATTTATAAATAGTAGGGTCAGAAGGTGGCATTGGTGAATACTACCAAAAGAAAGGAAAGGAAATGTATAGGGCAATTTTATGTCTGAATATGGATGCAAACACTGTAAGGAAAATATTAGTAAAGAAATATATCCAGTGAAGTATAAAAAGGGTAATATATTCAGACTAACTTGGATTTATTCTAAAAATATAGCATTGTCTTGATACTGAATTGATTAATGTAATCACCAGTATTAACAAGAGTATGAAGTATACATTTTATTTTTTTATTGAGGTATAATTGACAGTATATCAGTTTCAGGTATACAACATAGCAAGTCTACACTTGTATACTTTGTAAAATAGTCACACAGTAAGTCCAGTTACCATGCAAAGTCATCTTACCAAGTTAATGTAATATTATTGACTATATTTCCCATGCTGTACATTACATCCTCATGGCATATTTATTTTATTGCTGGAGGTTTGTACTTCATAAACCATTTATACCCCTGCCCCCAATCCTCCCTCTCCTCTGGCAACCACCAATCTGTTCTCTGTACCTATGTGCCTGGATTTTGTCTTGCTTTGTTTTTTTGGATTCCACATATAAGTGAAATCATGCAGTTTTTGTCTTTCTCTGATTTATTTCACTCAGCTTAATATCATTAAGGTCCATCCATGTTGCCACAAATGGCAAGATTTCATTCTTTTTATGGCTAAATAATATTCTATATATATTATGTCATATATATATGTATATATATATATATATATATATATGACATCTTCTTCATCTATTCATCCATTGATGGACACTTAGGTTGTTAACATATCTTGGTATTTTAAATGATACTACAATGAACATAGAGATGCATAACCTTTTTTGAATTAGCATTTTCATTTTCTTCGGACAGATACCCAGTTGGGGAATTGCTGCATAGTATAGTCTTTGTACTTTTATTTTTTTGAGGAACCTCCATACTGTTTTCCACAGTGGCTGCACCAATTTATTATCCCACCAGTGATACATAGCGGTTCCCTCTCCCCTCATCTTCGCCATCATTCATTACTTCTGGTCTTGTTGGTAATAGTCATTCTGACAGGTGTGAGGTGATGCATCAGTGTAGTTTTGAAACATAGTTATACTTTATAATAAGACTGAAACTAAGAAGGCAGTGGTCACATAGCTCACATCCTGGGACTTGAGTCATATTATGACTTCATTTTTTCCATCCACACAGAAGTCAGCAACTCCTACCCAGCCTGCCACACAACATGGTTGGACTCAGCAGTTATTTGATTTCAGTGTATTTTCCAAGGAGCCAAAGAACTTGGAACTTGATAAAAATCCTGCTTTCTTTTCATACTCTGCTTGCCTGATGATACTATATAACTGTTATAGATATCAAAATAATACTAATTGTTCACTCATGGTTTGCTTACATGTTTGTAAATCAAGCATTTTATTTCTTTATTCCAATCTTTAAAAGAGGCCAGCTGCTGTGTGGCAGGGTTAGAAGTCAGGGCAAGGAGCCATTGATCAGATTTTTCTCCCTTGTAGCCCCACTGTGTGTCTGCAGTGGCCACTTCAGGTATTTCTACTCTATTTCTCCAGACCTAACCGATGTTCTGGAAACAGAGAACTATTCACCACTCAACAATTAGTAGTTGATTAGTGCCACTATGTTGTAGGGGCTGGAGACACTTCACTGCCAAAAGAATAAAATCTATGCCCGCATGAAATTTATATCTAGCTACATTCAGCACATGTGTGTAAATTTAAAATCTTTTCTATTGCCTACTGGAAGTCTTCCAATAGACGAAAATAATTTGCCTTGTCTTGATAGTTTTGTGTGTTTGGACCTATACTATGACAATTTACCTCTTACATTACCCTCATGATTTGGCCCTTTGCTTCTGGGATGGCCCACCAAAAAACTTGAGGGAAAATATCTTTCTCTCTTTTTTTTCCATTTCCCAAATATTTCCTGAAATATTTACAAATTCTCTAAATTAAGAAAAAGGAAATATATGAATCAACTCAACATTGATATTTTTATCCCAGAGACACATACCAAGAAGCTTGAAATCAATGTAGAGGATCAATTATTTGGCCCAACATATGAAACAATCAATTTTATTTGGAGAGGTTTTAGTTAATCTCCCTCCCTCCCTCCTTCCTTCCTTCTTTCCTTCCTTCCTTCCTTCCTTCCTTCCTTCCTTCCTTCCTTCCTTCCTTCCTTCCTTCCTTCCTTCCTTCCTTCCTTCCTTCCCTCCCTCCCTCCCTCCCTCCCTTCCTCCCTTCCTACCAGAATTAATATTGAAATTATTCTTCCAAGGGTGTCTTAATTTCTGGAATCATTACAGCATGATAAATTCAGTCCTCAAATGGACTTTGTGGAAACTGGGTGATGAATTGCTCTGAGTAGGCATAGAGTGATATTAGGAAGATGGTGAGCTGAAAATGAGCATTCCAGAAGGGATAAAGCCATCTGAATACAATTTGAGAAGATATTATGATATTATGTTTCAAAGTCATTTGGAATTTCTGAGTTACTTAAGAAATTTAGTTTTCTGGGGTGCCTGGGTGGCTTAGTAGTTAAGCGTCCGACTTTCGCTTAGGTCTTGATCTCATGGTTCGTGGGTTCGAGCCCCGCGTCGGGCTCTGTGCTGACTGCCAGCTCAGAGACTGGAGCCTGTTTCGGAGTCTGTGTCTCCCTCTCTCTCTGACCCTCCCCTGCTCACGCTCTCTCTCTCTCTCTCTCTCTCTCCTAGAAATAAAAATATTTAAAAAAAAGAAATTTAGTTTTCTTTCCATCAATAAATCTTAGAGCTCTTTTGGTTGTGAGAGAAATCAATGTCACCTTATTAAAGTAAAAGGGCATATTCTATAAGTGATTATTTTATTTTATGTCTTGCTAGAGAAATAAGATGTTTTCTTCTTCCTTCTCTCAA
This sequence comes from Proteles cristata cristata, assembly GCA_017311185.1. Taxonomy (NCBI): domain Eukaryota; kingdom Metazoa; phylum Chordata; class Mammalia; order Carnivora; family Hyaenidae; genus Proteles; species Proteles cristata. The sequence goes on along the minus strand of JAESUZ010004142.1, from coordinate 1,806,147 downwards.
AGAGCTAGCAGGCCAGTTCCCCTGCTCTGGAGGCTTGATACACCTATCCTTTGCTCTAGGAGAAAAGAGGATTTTTAAAAGATAATTACTAAGATAATTTATGTACGATAACATTTATCAGTCTAAAAATACAATTTGATGAGCTTTGGCAAAGATATACAGTGTGTAACCACCACCACAATCATGATACAGAACATTACCACCATTCCCAAAATTCTTGTATGGCCCTTTTCAGTCAGTCCTCTTCACCCGTCTGGCTCCCTGGTATCTCCTGGTATGATCTTTTGTCATAGTTTTGCTTTGTGCAGAATTTCAGATAAATGGGCTCTACAGCATCTATCTGTTTGTACCTGACTTCTTTCACTTAGCATAATGCTTTGAGAGCCATCCATGTTCTTGCAATGTATCATTTCTTCCTTTTAATTGCTGAGTAGTATTCTATTGTTTGGATACAGTATTGTATAAATATACAACAAATTTTAAAATCTCTTCACCAGTTGATAGATATTTGGGTTGTTTCTAGCTTTGAATAAAATACGTGACTTTCTGTGGATTATGTTTTCATATCTTGAGGGTAAATACCCAAGGAGAAGGATTTCTGGGTCACAGATTAAGTGATGATTAACTTTTATAAGGAATTGTCAAACTTTTCCAAAGTGGGTATAGCATTTTGCATTCCCACCAGCAATATATGAGAGTTTGTTGTTGTACATCCTTATCAACACTTGGTATTGTCAGCCTTTAATTTTAACCATTCTGGTGAACATGTAGGGGTATCTCAGTATGATTTTTTTCCAGTTTTATTGAGCTATAATTCACTTATAGTAGTGTATTAAATCTGTACAACATAATGATTTGATATAGGTATATATGTATAATGAAATGATTAACCCTTTAACTTTAGTTAACATCCATCACCTCACGTAGTTATAATTCTTTTCTTATGATGAGAACTTTCAAAATCTACTCTCTTAACAACTTTCAAATACACAATGCAGTATTTGTTAACTATAGTCATTGCATATTACATCCCTAGAACTTATTTACCTTATAACTGGAAGTTTGTTCCTTTTGACCCATATGAAGCAGTGAATTTTACTCTGAGAGATTTGGTTGATCTTTCAGGCTTCCAAGATGTTTAGAAGAAAGAGACATTGCTTTTTGTATAAGATGAGAGGTAAGGGAAGAGAACCCTACAGTCAAGCCCATACTGAAAAATCAGTTTTGGAGTTAGAACTAGAAGGCTGTATACTTCAGGAAAATTATGAGATTTTTTTGAGACAGTAGAACTTTAAAGACATTGTTTTATATTAATGAAAGATATTCACACTTGAAATTGCCAAAGTCTGCGTAATACTGTATCTTCTTAATTTAAATTCCAAGGATATTTGGATCTCAGTGAAAATTTGATTGTTGAAGAATAATTGAAACATTCCAGTTATAAGTATACTTGGCATTCCTGCATACCTTGAATTTAAGATAAAATAATCTATAGACTCCAGAAAATATTACTTACTCTAGAAAAACCTAAGATTAGTCTTGGCGAGTGTATACTTGGTTCTTTACCTAACACTTATCAGTGGCCAGAAAAGGTAGAAGACTCAAATTTTCCAAACACTAAATTATACGTTTTAACCCACAATGTTTCTCAGACACTAGGCATAGTCGATGTTTGCAATAAAATCTTTTATTTTGCCACAACTTAAAGAACTTGACCTTTTCAGCTATGTACTGAAGACACTACTGGATACTTCCTTCTTCTTTGAAAGTAAGTAGGAAAATAACACTTTCTCTAAGGAGTAACTTGATTCTTTTCAAAGACTGACGACTTTGGAAGCTGGCGGTAATAATTCGTTTGCTCTGTGAATTCCTGTCTTTCACTCAGGAGCAGCAAGCGCTGGCCCAGATCCTGATCGACTGGCCAGACAATTACGTGTGTGACTCTCCATTCTATGTGCGGGGCCAGCGGGTTCAGGACACCCATCTCCCGGCTTCTGAATGCCACAGGGCAGCTCTAGTGTCTGCCGTGTGCTGTGTCCTTTTCCTGTTGATCTTGCTCACGGGGGTTCTGTGCCACCGCTTCCGTGGGCTGTGGTACATGAAAATGATGTGGGCTTGGCTCCAGGCCAAAAGGAAGCCCAGGAAAGCTCCCCAGCGGGACCTCTGCTATGACGCCTTTGTGTCTTACAGTGAACGGGATTCCCACTGGGTGGAGAACCTTATGGTCCAGGAGCTGGAGCACTTCGACCCTCCCTTCAAGTTGTGTCTTCACAAGCGGGACTTCATTCCTGGCAAGTGGATTATTGACAATATCATCGACTCCATCGAGAAGAGCCACAAAACCATCTTTGTGCTTTCTGAAAACTTTGTGAAGAGTGAGTGGTGCAAGTATGAACTGGACTTCTCCCATTTTCGTCTGTTTGATGAGAACAACGATGCTGTCATTCTCATTCTTCTGGAGCCCATTGAGAAAAAGGCCATTTCCAGCAGGAAGTGCTTGAGTTGAAAAATAACTGTAGTTTTAAAAATGGAAATATATATAGAATGAAATATTCTCAGTTTTCAAAACTTGGTTCCGTGTTGACTTAGAATTTTACTCTTACTTTGCAGAGGCAATATGAAGCACATTCTTCAAAAATTACAGATGTTAGTGAAATCTTTTCAGAACTGAAAAAATTTGAAGAATGGTTATTTGTGTACAAAGGTCTATAAAATAATGCAGGGGTTATATTAGATTTTCATTAAGTGACTTTTCACTGATGTGTTTCTTATTATTTTATTTAACTATTACAAGCTGCTTTATGTGAAAAAGACATACTGTGAATTTTGATAACTTCGTTTTAGAATTTCAGTCAGGTACTCGGCAATATAAATATCTACATGAGTTATTCTTTCCCAAATACCGTTTCATATGATGTGTGCATTTTCTAGCCTTATAAAATAAGTTTTGTAGTGAGTTGTAGGAGGCCTTATGCCAAACTGAAAAGCAGACTGACTAAGGAGTCTGGGCGTCCAAACTGGGTTTGATAGCTGTAATAATATCAGAACTATTTATTTCATGTGCTCTTAGGAGATTCAGATGAAAAGATATATTTGAAAGTGCTTTGGGGGCACTTGGATGGCTCAGTCAGTTGAGTGTCTGGCTTCAGCTCAGGTCATAATCTTGTGGTTCATGAGTTCGAGCCCTGTGTCGGGCTCTGTGCTGACAGTGCAGAGCCTGGAGCCTGCTTTGGATTGTATGTGTCTCTCTCTCTCTGCCCCTCCCCTATTCATGTTCTGTCTCTCTCTGTTTCTGTCTCTCTCTCTAAAATAAATAAACATTAAAAAAAGAAAGAAAGAAAGAAAGGGCTTTGAAGGCCTGTGCCTACATAGAACATCCTAATAGCTTTGCTGATAGGGTAGAATAATCTTTATTCTATGTAGAAGACACTGTTAATAAATTATGGGCAAATAAATGATTTCTACCTGACTTTGCCAGAACATTCTAAGTGTCTTCAGGATTACAAAGCAATTACATTAGTCAAGCTAGACAGTTTGACTAAAGATATACAGAGAAAAAACAAAGCTGTTTAGGTTTGGTGAAAATATTGGGAGGAAGTCTTCTTACCTCTGCACTGGAGAATGCATGAGGGAGGGAGGTGGAGATTTTGAAGTAGTAAGAAAGTCTTTTCAGGGGGCGCCTGGGTGGCTCAGACGGTTAAGCGTCCAACTTCGGCTAGGGTCATGATCTCACGGTTCGTGGGTTCGAGCCCCGCGTCGGGCTCTGTGTTGACAGCCAGCTCAGAGCCTGGAGCCTGTTCTGGATTCTGTGTCTCCCTCTCTCTCTGACCCTCCCCTTCTCATGCTCTCTCTCTCTCTCTCTCTCTCTCAGAAATAAATAAAACATTTTAAAAAAAAAGAAAAAGTTTTTTCAGGTGGCTGCAGAGCCTGCAATCATCAGGGACAGAGAAATATCCACATAGTCTGTAACTTGAAAAGAAAATCAGACTCCACCCTCTAAAGTTCACATTCATGCCTCCTGATTAAGTTTGCCTGAGAGTGGAACCTTTAATGAGGATCAGGGATGTGGAATATAGCAAGAGAAAGGTAAGATTCTCATTTCGGATCTCAGTTCTGCCACAATTTGCATGGCATTTCTTAGTGTGTGAATGCTTGCTTGCTTAGCAAGATTGCTTCCTCTGCCTCAGCTCGTGAAGATCAAATATAATTACGAGTATGAAATACACTCTATGAATATTCTTAAGGCAGCTTAATTTTCAAAAGGTAATCTGTTTCCCTCATGAACATTCTTCACTAGTGTCTGTGGCAAGGAAGAAAACCAGTCTAAGTCTTTGTTTCATTACTTCGAGAGGCTGGGGTGGAACTGAGCACGGTTAGAATTTGTATTCAAAATCCTTCGGAGCCCCACATCGTTCGTGGTAAGAGCAGGGGTGGGAGATAGGTGCCACAGTCATGGGCTCCTCGGGCAAAGTTTTGCTATGTTGGTCTGGATGCGGACTGGTGAGCTATTTTAACATAGGGGAGGATAGACTTGCTGGTGGGAGTGGACCCTGGAGATAGAAATTGCTGAGGGCGGGGATCAGCATGAATTTGGGCTCCCAAGCATGGAGAAGAACGAGGTGGAATTTAAAGACGGTGTATTTCTGAGGAATGTGAGTCTTTGAGTGCCAGAGCTTCCGGATGATACTGGTTGGGTAACTGGCCTCCGGGATTGCGAAATTTCCTCTGTGCGTCGGAAATTCCCACGCGGGGGCCGCTAGCAATCTCGGTTCTGCCCCATGACCTCCGCTGGCCCCAGAGCCCTCTTCGGACTCGGGCCGCCTCGGATCGGCCACAACCCACAGGCGAGGTCACCTGAAGCGGCCCGGCCCGAGGACAAAGGCGGCCGCGAGGCCACACGGCCTCTTCCTCCCTGCGCCGCGCCGCGCTCGGCGACCGACGGTTCCCGCAGCCGGCGAGGAGGGGCGCCCGCCTCGCGCTTTTCCTTTCGCTCCCGCGCTCTGCCCGCGCACGTCGTGCCCGGAGGCCGCCCAGAGACGCGGCCCGGCGGCGGCTCCGCCATCTCCGGGGTAGGTCGGGCCGTTCCGGACGCTCCCGAGAGAGCGCGCGCGCTGCTGGCGTCCGAGCCCCGCAGCCCTTCGCCCCGGCGCGCGGGGATCCCCCCCTCTCGGCTGCGCCCGGGGTGCAAGGACGCGAACGCGGCCGCAGCCCCGGCCCGCGCGCCACCCTCCGCTCCGAGCCCCGGCGACGGGGTCAGGTAAGGGCTCTCAGGTGGCGCGCGGGCGTCCCGCTGGGGGTTTGTCTGCGCTCCTGGGTTACTGCAGGCACCAAACTTCCAAAGTTGGATTTCCGTCACTGTGGCTGAGAAGTGGGAAAAGTTCAGGACTCAGGATCTGCCTGGGACTCTCGTTCCCCAACCTCCAGCCCGCTTCACGCCTGCTCCGTGTTCCTTCATCCTTAGAAGATATGAGTTATGCCTCTGATGAGAAAATAATTTAGAGCATTTAAGCTTAGCCGAGTTCTTTAAAGAATTCTCTGAAGTTTCCCCTTCTAACTTCTCCAAATACTATAAATGAGAACTTGTGTTTAGAACTTAGCTGCAAGCCAGTATAGTACTTTTACTGTTTTCGTTTGTTGTTTCTGTCTTTTAAGGAGGGAGGGAGGGAGAGAGGGAGAGGGAGGGAGGAGAGAGAGAGAGAGAGAGAGAGAGAGAGAGAGAGAGAGAGAGAGAGAGAGAGAGAGAGATTGTTCAAATATAAACAAACAGCTCAGCTTGCTGAGATGATGCTAATCTTGCAGAAGAAGGTCCTGTCTGCTACTAACTCAGAACTTTACCAAAAAGCAATTGATAGAGTGGCCTGACTTGAAAGTAGAGACAAGAAAAGAAAAGAGAAAAGGAAATGGCAAGCATCCTATTTTGACTTGTTCACCAATATTTTAAGTTCCTCTTCTAAGCAGAGAACATTTGCATCTTTAAACTTTTTATAATGCTCTCATTTTACGAAAATTGTCAGAAGTTTACAGCATGTTTTGTAAGTTTCTAAGCTATCGGTTAATTTTTTGTATTGTTTTCTTAAAAAATTTGGCTTGGTTGGTTAAATAGTAATTAAACATGATTTATGGCATAGGACATTGTGAGTGTGGCCTCCTTACAAAGATCTAGTAATAAATGTAAGTTGTATTTACTCCTTATAAATAGGAGACTTGCTTGTCAAAATTGGACTTGCCTCCACAATAGCACTTAAAATTTACATTCCTTTTTCCTCATACCTGAAGCCAAGCCTGAGTTTTTAAGTGCTGTCTTCTTTCTTGTCAATTATTAAATGGAAAAAATGCAATCCTATACTTTCTTGCTGCCTACTTTTACCAGGTTTATTTTCCATATTGCTGAAGAACTTATGTTTTTGGGTACTTCTTTCAATGATAGAGTATAGATAAAAATTCTTTTTTGGTTTTTAGGTTTTGAAGGTCTGAAAATGCCTGTCTCACTTTACTCTTAAATGATAATTTAAATGGGTACTGACGTCTAGATTGGCAGGTATGTCTTTTCTGCCCTTTGAGGATATTATTACATTGTTTTCAGGCTAGTGGGGAATTTTTATTCTTTTAAAAACTGTTTAGTCTTTATTATCATTTATTAATTTAATGAATAAGAACATATTTATTAAATATACTTTATTCTTTTATACTTTATTGTTTTTGATTTTTATTCTTTATTTTTCTGGGGAAATGCGTTTATAATTTGGGAACTTATTTTTTTTAGTCCCAAAAAATTTTTATTCTTTTAATATTTGGATCCACACCGGTATATGTGGCAGGCCTGGAGTTCTGATTTCTTAGAGGAGGTTTTTAAGAGGCTAGCTTTCATCCAGGGCCAGAGGGCAGAGGTTTTTGAGATCCCTGTTCACATAAGGTGTAGCCTTTTCCCTGCCCGTGGCTTAATGGAGAGTGCACTTTCAGTTCTCAGCCGTGCCCGGGGCCCTGAGTCCCTTCTCCACTCCTGCTCTACTCAGCCATTACAGCCCTCACCCTGACGTGGGTATCTGGTCGTGGTTTCTCTGGGGACAACAAGGCTTCAACTTCCTCTCAGTTCTGCTTCAGCAGATGTGTACAGCAGAAATTGCCTCTAATGCCAGGCTTACGTGTCAGACTGCCAACCTTTCTTGGGTCTTGAAACAGTAATTCCTTACCACTCTGTCAATTTTCAGAATTCTTTTTTTTTTTTTTAGTTAGTTAGTTTATCTATCTATCTATCTATCTATCTATCTATCTATCTATTTAGAGAGTTGGGGAGTGGCAGAGGGGGCGGGTAGAGAGAGAATCCCAAGCAGGCTCCGCACTGCCAGCACAGAGTCTGACACAGGGCTCGAACTCACCAACCGTGAAATTATGACCTGAGCCAAAACTAAGTGTCAGACCCTTAACCGACTGAGACACCCAGGCACCCCAATTTTATGAATTCTTTAAGCAGATGATTTTATGCTTTGTCCAGACCCACAACTCTCATCAGATATGACTCCACTCAGTCTAACTTTAGCCATTGCTTTTCCCTTTCTCCATGTCTTACTTTGAGGAGCTCTCTGGCCCCTACTGTAATGTATAGAGGAAATGAGAGGAGTGAGGAGTGACTCTCATCTTCAGTGTCAAGTTGTTAATTGCAGTTTTAGCATCATCAGTAATTAGTATTTGTTGAAAACTCACCGTGCAATAGATACCACATATTTGCGTAAAATAGCCCAAGATCTCTGCTCTTGTGAATTTTACATTTTAGAGACAAGAGGCTAGGATGAATTTAGAAACCAATGTATTGACCTTCAAATCTTACCTGAAAACTATATAGATTTTTTAAGGTTTGTGCTATTTATTATAAAATGGAAAAAAATCAAGTAAATTTTCATTGCCCAGTACAGTTATACTAAGGTATTTTTTTCAATAACTAATTAAGCAGAAAGACAATGGGATAAATATGGTACCAAATAGTAATCTCATCTCATTTTAACCCCATCAGTGTTAGAGGTGGGTATGATACTGGATCTGTAGGTTTTATGGCCTGGTTTCCATTGCCTGCTATTTCTGCTCCTCTCATACTCATTAGATTGCTTCCTTTTGTACCTGCTTGTTTTTTATTGTGTCCTGGACAATCAACTTGAAACACTGTTTGTAGAAAGAAATTTGAGGACTAGGATAACATTATTCTCTTCTGGAGAAAAATCTCCTTTGCTTGTGCAGGTACCTGGGAGCACTAGCTATTCCAGAAATCATCTTAATGCATTTTCAGAGACTGAGAATGTCTGAGCCATCCAGATAAATCAGAGCTGTGCTACAATCTATGTAAAGACTTGGTTTTCTTTAGTTCAGCCTTACCTTTCCATCCATGATTGCCCCAGACCGTAACCTTTAACTCCCTGCCCTTCAAGACTGTTAGAAGTGCTTGCAACCTATCAGACTGTGCTTACTGTGTTCAGGGTGATGCAAGACAAGATTGATAATTTCAGCAGAGAGCTTAAAACTACAAAAAATGACATAGCAGATGGAGAAAAGGATCCAACAGAAATTAACCAGATGAAAATGACGATACCCAAAACATTTAAAAGCAGTGGATGGATTTAACAGTAAATTAAACACAGCTGAAGAAAGAAGCATAATCTAGAAAACGGATTAGAAGTAAATTTCAAGACTGAAACTTGGATAGGCAAAATATGGAAAGAACAGAAAAGAAAAAGCCATGAAAAATACAGCTAAAGTTGTGCTTAGATGAAAATTTATAGCCTTAAATGAATATATCAGAAATGAAGAATGGCTGAAAATTAATGAGGAAGCATCTACCTTAAGAAATTGGAATAAGAAGAGTAAAATAAAATCCAGAAAAAGCAGAAGGAAGTAGTAGTATAAGAATAGAAATTGGCGAAATAGAAAAGAAATAGAGGATCTATAAACTGAGAAGTTGGTTTTTGAACACGCTAGTAAAAAATGACAAACCAGAGACAGTCAAGATAATAAAGAAAGCTGGCACTAGTTACTCAGCTAAGGAATGAAATAGCCAACCTCACTATAGGTTTTGCAAATATTATAATAGTAAGAGGATGTTGTAAGTAGGTGTCAAAAAATTTGTACAATTAAAAGAAAATAATAAATTCCTTGAAAAACACAACTTATCAAAGCTGACAGATGAATAAAAAGAAGATCTGGATATCCAGATCTATAGCTGTATATTCTATAGCTGTTAAGCATATTTAATGTATTTCACAAAAACAAGAAAAATGTACAAATATTAACAAAAACTGCAGTCTTAGAAGGTGGCATTGGTGAAAGCAAAGGAAAGGAAATGTGTAGGGTGATTTCACTTCTGAATATAGATGCAAAAATTCTAAGGAAATGTTAGTAAATAAATATATCCAGTAAAATATAAAAAGGATAATATATCCAGGCTAGCTTGGATTTCGTCTAAAACTGCAACATTGTCTTAACACCAAACTGTTTAATATAATCACCAGTAGTAACACAGTATAGGAGGTAATTCATGTTATTATTTCAGTAGATACAGGAAGAGAAAAAAGAATTTGATAAAATTCAACATTCAGTAATCAAGAAAATAAGGTAAAGGTATAACAATAGGAAAAGAGAAAAAAAACATTATTATATCTGGCTGATGTGATTATGTATATAGAAGATAAAAATCTACAAATTGGAATTACTAAATCAATTTAGCAAGGTTGCTTAGTGCATGGTAAGTACATAAAATTCAATTGTAAAATATATATACCACACATAAGTATGTATTACTGTTTTTAAAGCTTTGAAGATATGCCTGGGAATAAATCTCACAAAATACGCTCAAGACCTCTGTGCAGAAAACCATAAGATACTATTGTGACAAGTTAAAGAAAACCTAAATAAATGGAAAGATGCTCATGGATTGAAAGATTCAGTATTGTAATGATGTCAGTAATTCCAGAATTGAACTACAGGTTCATAGTATTGCCAATTAAAATAAACAAGTTTGGTTTTTGAAACTGATAAGCTGATGCTGTAATTTATAAGAATATGCAAAGGGCCAAGACTAACTAAACCTCTTTTGAAGAAAAACAATAAACGGGAAGGATTTGTGCCCTCCCCCCACCCTGGGATATTAAGTTATGTTATATACTTAATACAGTGATACTGGTACAAGGATAAGACAAATAGACATTGGATCAGAATAGAGAGCAATGAAACAAACTCACCCTTGTGAGGACGTGTGACAATTGACAAAAGTAATATTGTTGACTGCTTCTCCAAAGTGATCTTTTTAAAAATGGTGCTGGGTCAATTGAATACCCATTTTGGAAATAAAATGGATCCTGTCTGCTACCTCAGCTATTAATCCCATGTGGTTTATAGGCCTAAGAATGAAAGGCAAAGCAATAGAGATTTTAGAAAATAATAAAGAGAATATCTTCATAATAATGTAAAAAAGATTTTTTAAACAGGCCACAGAAATTACTATGAAGAAACAAAGTAGAAAATTTAAGAACATCTGTTCACCAGAAGATTCCACCAAGCAAGTGAGAAGGAAAGCCGCACAGTGGAAGAAGATACAGGCATACCTTGTTTGATTGCATTTGGTGTTGTTGCACTTCGCAGACACTATGTTTTTTACAAATGGAAGGTGTGTTGCAACCCTGCAAATCTGTCGCTGCTATTTTTCCAACAGCATTTGCTCACTTTGTGTCTCTGTGGCACATTTTGGTAATTCTGCCTATATTATATTCACTATTATTATTATTATATTCATAATGATGATCTGTGCTCAGTGATTGTGACTCACTGAAATCTCAGATGATGGTTAGCATTCTTTAGCAATAAGCATTTAAAAATTTATTATTTTTTATGTTTATTTTTGAGACACACACACACACACACACACACACACACAGCCCAAGTGGGGGAGGGCAGAGAGAGAGAGGGAAACAGAATCCGAAGCAGGCTCCAGGCTCTTAGGTGTCAGCACATAGCCCGACAGGAGGCTCGAACTCAAGAACTATGAGATGACCTGAGCCAAAGTCAAACACTTAACTGACTGAGCCACCCCAGCACCCCTAGCAATAGCATTTTTAAATGAAGGTATGTACTTAAAAAAAATTTTTTTTAATGTTTTTTATTTATTTTTGAGAGAGAGAGAGAGAGAGAAAGCGTGAGCAGGAGAGGGTCAGAGAGAGAGGGAGACACAGAATCTGAAACAGGCTCCAGGCTCTGAGCTGTCAGCACAGAGCCTGACGCGGGGCTGAATCCCACTAACTGTGTGATTATGACCTGAGCAGAAGTTAGACCCTTAACCAACTGAGCCACCCAGGTGCCCATTTTTTTTTAGACATTGCATACTTAACAGACTACTGTGTGGTGTAAACATAGCTTTTATATGCACTGGAAAATTAGAGAATTCATTTTACTGGCTGTATTGTGATAGTCACTTTATTATGGTGGAACTGCACCTGCATTATCCCTGGGGAATGCTTGTATTTGTAACATTTGTATCTTCCATTTCCAGAGTATATATGTTTAAATGTATATAACTTAATATTTATAATAATTATTATAATAGTGACAACCCTATAGAAAACAGTAGGCCCCAAACTGAAACAGGCACATTACAAATGAGGATTCCGAAGGGTCATATGCAAAGGCGTTCAGATTCATTATTAGTCTAGGAAATGAAATTGAGACTCAGATGGGATTGCACCGCTTACCAGAATAGCTGAAATGAAAAAGACTGGCAGTACAAAGTGGGGGCAAGAGATAAGGCAATTGGAACTCTCATATAGTGCTGATAGGAATGCAAATTATGGTTTATCCATATTATGAAACGCTGTGATCCACCGGGAAAAAATCAGAAACATCTGAATATATGGACGGAGAAAGCCATATTGTTAGGTGAGAAGTGAAAATCTAGAATAAGTGTGCATGATACGGCCCCCTTTACCTAAAAGAGACAGGAGGGGATGCAAAGCAGTTGCACTGTTGTGGCCATAAAAAATCTGGCAGCAACAGCTATTAAATTTCCCAACCAAGTATGTATTAACATTATTTATTTATTAATTTTTTTTTCATCATTCGCTCCAGTATTTTATTTTATTTTATTTTATTTTTTTACAAATAGTTTATTGTCAAATTAGTTTCCACATAACACCCAGTGCTCATCCCCACAAGTGCCCTCCTCCATGCCCACCCCTCCTCCCCCACATCCACCAGTCCTCAGTTTTTGTCAGCATTCAAGAGTCTCTCATGGTTTGCCTCTCTCCCTTTCCCCCACCATTTCCGCCCTTCTTCTCCCCCTTGGTCCTCTGTTAAGTTCCTCCTAATCCTCCTATACATGCACACATATGATATTTGTCCTTCTCTGCCTGACTTATTTCGGTCAGCATAACGCCCTCAAGGTCCATCCGTGTTGCTACACATGGCCAGATTTCATTGTTTCTCATTGCCAGTATTAACATTATTTATATTTTAATTCTCTGTACCTATGAATTATACAGCCCAGGCCTTTGTAATCTCTCAGATTCTGTGAACGTGGGAAATTAGTTTTACCCACAAAGTTTTCTTCTTGGGGTTAAATTAAAAAAAATTTTTTTTTTGTAGAGTTAATGTAGTGAGCAAATGCAGACAAAGGAGTACAGACACCAGGAAGGAGAGATGAATAGCACCAATGCGGGACACAGGGCCCAGGAGGTGGGAAGAAAAAGAGTGCTGGATTCACAGTTGTAAACTAGCAGTGGGAGAGTGTGCGACAGCTGTACTCCTCCCACACGCAGACTGGGGCACTACTTTCTGCACTTTTCTGCAGGAAGAGAAGGTTCTGACGGTCTGATGGTCCCTCAGCCCAGCAAACCACCTCGCTCTGCCTGGGGTTCCCCTCATCCCTCCCGTCTGCTAGGAGTAGGTGAAGCATGGGAACACGGGACCTTTTTCTTTTGGTGAAAGACCACGTAACCGCTGGAGCTGCAGTCATTGAATACTTGTCCAGTGAGAGCTGCGGGTGGGCTCTGTGAGATCCCTAACCCACAGCAGGCACTGAGGCAGGGAAGAGGCATGCTTAAATACAAGAAGGTTTAAAGTGCGAGAGTAGGAGATTGTAAATCCGTAGGGTTAAGACTAGCTCATGTCTTAACCTGCTTCCTTGTTCATTCCTCCACTCATTCACTTATTCTTTCAGCTCATGTGTAGTGAGTCCTGCTCTGTACTCCCAGATGGTATTGGACCTTTAAGACATGGCATGGTGGCAGAATGTCTGTGTTAGTGCTGCTGGATGTGGCAGCAACATATCCCCATTCATACATTCCATTTGTACTCTGTTATTTCCATGTAGGGGTGTGTGTGTGTGTGTGTGTGTGTGTGTGTGTGTGTGTGTGTGTGTGTGTGTGTGTGTGTGTGTGTGTGTGTGTGTTACATCTTTCAAAACATTTCTCAAGAACTGGAAACATAATATACTGTCAAACACAATCACTCATTTGAACCTCTTTTATTTGTAGGTTGAATCACTGGACAATGTCACGTGTTTTGTGGACAGCGTGGATCTTGGGGGCTGTAACCAGCCTCTCCAAGGAAGGAGCCCTTGATCAGTCTTCTCTGTCCTGTGACCCCACTGGTGTCTGTGAGGGTCGCTCCAGATCTTTAACCTCCATCCCCTCAGGGCTCACAGCAGCTGTGAGAAGCCTTGACCTCTCCAACAATGAGATCACCAACATTGGCAACAGTGACCTGTGGGGCTGTGTGAACCTCAGGGCCCTGAGGCTGGAGTCCAATGAAATTAACACAATAGAGGAAGATTCTTTTTTTTCCCTGGGGGGTCTTGAACATTTGGACTTATCCTATAATCACATATCTAATTTATCCTCCTCGTGGTTCAGGCCCCTTTCTTCCTTGAAGTTCTTAAACTTACTGGGAAATCCTTACAAATCACTTGGGCCAACACCTCTTTTTTCTCAGCTCACAGTTCTGCGAATTCTGAAAGTAGGAAATATTTACAGTTTCACTGAGATTCAGGAAAAGGATTTTGCTGGGTTGACTTTTCTTGAGGAACTTGAGATCGATGCTTCAAATCTCCAGAAGTATGAGCCAAAGAGTTTGAAGTCCATTCAGAACATCAGCCATCTGGCCCTTCGTATGAAACAGCCTGAATTACTGCTGAAGATTTTTGTAGATCTCTTAAGTTCCTTGGAACATTTAGAACTGAGAGATACTCATTTGAACACTTTACATTTTTCAGAAGCATCCATCAGTGAAACAAATACGTTGATTAAAAAGTGGACGTTTAAAAATGTGAAAATCACCGATGGAAGTTTTAGCGAACTTGTAAAACTGTTGAATTATGTTTCTGGAGTGTTAGAAGTCGAGTTTGAGGACTGTACCCTTCATGGGATTGGGGACTTTGACATCTCTGACTTGGGCGAAATTGAAAGTGTGAATGCGATAGAGACATTAACAGTACGGAGGCTGGAGATTCCGTACTTCTACTCATTTTATGATCTGAGTAGTGTGTATTCACTTACAGGAAGAGTTAAAAGAATCACAGTAGAAAGCAGTAAGGTGTTTCTGGTTCCTTGTTTACTTTCACAACATTTAAAATCATTAGAATATTTGGATCTCAGTGACAATTTAATGGTTGAAGAATACTTGAGAAATGCAGCCTGTGAGCAAGCCTGGCCCCTCGTACAAACCTTAATTTTAAGGCAAAATCGTTTGAAATCATTAGAAAAAACCGGAGAAGTTTTGCTTACTCTGAAAAACTTGACTAACCTTGATATTAGTAAGAACAGTTATCTTTCTATGCCTGAAACTTGTCAGTGGCCAGAAAAGTTGAAATATTTGAACTTATCTAACACCAGGATACACAGTGTAACCCGATGCATCCCATGGACACTGGAAATTTTAGATATTAGCAATAATAATCTTGATTCATTTTCTTTGACTTTGCCACAACTCAAGGAACTTTATATTTCCAGAAATAAGTTGAAGACTCTACCAGATGCCTCCTTCTTACCCACGTTACAGACCATGAGAATCAACAGAAATGCAATAAATACTTTCTCTAAGGAGCAACTTGATTCTTTTCAAAGACTGACGACTTTGGAAGCTGGCGGCAACAATTTCATTTGCTCCTGTGAATTCCTGTCTTTCACTCAGGAGCAGCAAGCGCTGGCCCAGATCCTGATCGACTGGCCAGACAATTACGTATGTGACTCTCCATTCTATGTGCGGGGCCAGCGGGTTCAGGACACCCATCTCCCGGCTTCTGAATGCCACAGGGCAGCTCTAGTGTCTGCCGTGTGCTGTGTCCTTTTCCTGTTGATCTTGCTCACGGGGGTTCTGTGCCACCGTTTCCATGGGCTGTGGTACATGAAAATGATGTGGGCTTGGCTCCAGGCCAAAAGGAAGCCCAGGAAAGCTCCCCAGCGGGACCTCTGCTATGACGCCTTTGTGTCTTACAGTGAACGGGATTCCCACTGGGTGGAGAACCTTATGGTCCAGGAGCTGGAGCACTTCGACCCTCCCTTCAGGTTGTGTCTTCACAAGCGGGACTTTATTCCTGGCAAGTGGATTATTGACAATATCATCGACTCCATCGAGAAGAGCCACAAAACCATCTTTGTGCTTTCTGAAAACTTTGTGAAGAGTGAGTGGTGCAAGTATGAACTGGACTTCTCCCATTTTCGTCTGTTTGATGAGAACAACGATGCTGTCATTCTCATTCTTCTGGAGCCCATTGAGAAAAAGGCCATCCCCCAGCGTTTCTGTAAGCTGCGGAAGATCATGAACACCAGGACCTACCTTGAGTGGCCCACAGATGAAACTCAGCAGGAAGGGTTTTGGTTCAATTTGAGAGCTGCAATAAAATCCTAGGTTCCTTTGTTAAAGGCCAGTCTTGGTCTGGTGGTGTTCTTTCTTTCTTTATTTGTTTTTTAAATGTTTTATGTATTTTTGAGACAGAGACAGAGCATGAGTGGGGGAGGGGCAGAGAGAGGGAGACACTGAATCCGAAGCAGGCTCCAGGCTCTGAGCTGTCAGCCCAGAGCCTGCTGCAGGGCTCGAACCCACAAACGTGATATCATGACCTGAGTTGAAGTTGAATACTTAACCAACTGTGCCACCCAGGTACCCCAGGTGGTGGTCTTTATATCGCTAGTTGTAACTGAGTCCATTCTGACACAGTTATAGGTGAATGCACTGTCATTTGAAGACTTGCTTACTAAAACCACTAAAGCTGTTCATATTTTGTTTAGAGTGCTGTTTTTAAAAAATGTCTTATTATTTATATTTGAAGGGGGAAGGGGCAGGGAGATCGGGAGAGAGCATCCAAGCAGGCTCTGAGCTGTCAGCAGAGAGCCCGATGTGGGGCTCAAACTCATGAACTGTGAGATCATGACTTGAGCTGAACTCAGGATGCTTAACCTACTGAGCCATCCAGTTGCCCCTAGTGTGCTGTTTTATAAAAACTACCAGACTGAAAATTAAATGTTCTTGTTGTTTTTTTTAATCCTATGAGATCATCATGATTTAAGTCCATTTTGACATCTGAATTATCTGTAGCAATTAGCTTTAGTTCATTAGGAAATAGCAGGAAGGAACAAATTTCCCATGAATGTGTTGGTCAGGTTTCTGCAAGGATACTCATCCATGTCGGCAGATAGCATTCTCTACCCCCCCAGCTGTCTCCTTCCTGTGTGACTGCTCTCAAAAACAAGAAGACAAAAGGTTGGGGCACTCAGCCAAACTTGTTGCTAGTTCCTAGAAAGGAGTGCCTTGAGTCCCCATGAAACTTTACAGTATGCAAAGTACCTAGATAGTGTATTTTCCCATGAACTGGGTCTGTCTTTCTGGGTGTTTGATAGGTTTCCCCAGAGTTACTTGAGAAAGGATATATAACAATATACAGTAACTTATAGCTTTCCATGAAAATGAAAGTAATGAAGTACAGTTGACCTTGAACAAGGCAGGAAGGCAGGGGTTAGGGGCAGTGATGTAGTCCCTCCGCCTGTGCACTCAACATCTGTGTATATAACTTTTGACTTCCCAAACCTTAACTACTAGTAGTCTACTGTTGACTGGAAGCCTTACTGATAACATAAGCAGCCGATTAATACGCATGTTGTATGTTATATGTATGTGTGGTATTCTTCCAATAAAGTCAGCTAGAGAAAAGAGAATGTTATTAAGAAAACCATACATCTGTGCATATGTGGACCCACACGGTTCTAACCTGTGCTGTTCAAGGGTCAAATGTAAATAAAACACCTAGTTTAGAAGACCATGAAAGAAGCCTCCCACATCCCTGACTCTGATCTTCCTTCAGCCTTTACCTCTGAGAGCCAGAGTAACTAGACACTAAATGTCTTCTCATCCATTTCCCCTGCAGCATCTTGCTTTTTTCTTCTGAAAAAGTCTTGTTTGTGATTCTAAAAAAGGCTCTCTTTTCCTTTGCACATGTGAAATAAAGCACATGTGAAGTAAATAGATCTTTAAACAAGTATATACCTAGTGACTCCTTAACATGACTCAAAAAATATTTGATATACAATAATTTAAAAGATAGATACTACTTCCATGTTAATTTTTACAATCTAGAGTTAATACTACATTGCATTTAATGCAATAAATGAATTAAGCTAAGAACTATTTACTGACTCAACATTTTTTTTTTCTAGGAGAGAGAGAGAGAGAGACAGCATGAGCAGGGGAGGGTCAGAGAGACAGGGAGTCACAGACTGAAACAGGCTCCAGGCTCTGAGCTGGCAGTCAGCACAGGGCCCGACACGGGGCTCGAACCCACGAACCGCGAGATCATGACCTAAGCAAAAGTCGGACACTTAACAGACTAAGCTACCCAGGTGCCCCAAAACAATTTTTTTTTTTTAAGCTCGGAATCACATATGAAAGGAAGCAAACCTCCTTTGGCCTGCTCAGTTCTTTTTTTTAAATGTTTATTTATTTTGAGAGAGAGAGGGTGAGTGGGAGACGGGCAGAGAGAGGGAGAGAAAGAATCCCAAGCAGCCTCCGCACTGTCTGCGCAGAGCTCCATGTGAGGCTCTGACTCATGAACTGCAAGATCATGACCTGAGTAGAAATCAAGAGTCAGACGCTTAGCTGACTGAGCCACCCAGGCGCCCCTGACCTGCTTAGTTCTTAGCCAGAACTGGGTTTGTATGCTTAACTGAGCTCTGGAGTAAGAAAAATCTGGGTCAGTAGATGTGTATCTTTGGGCAAGTCACTTAACCTGACCCTAAATATTTTCCTGCCCTTAGAATAAGAACAGTAATATCTACACCATAGGGTATGATGGAGGTCTGAATGTACAGTAGTGTAAGTAAACCACTGAGTGCATGCCGTGATTCCCACTCCCTCTGGAGGAGTGAGGGGGGTGTGAGGATCAAGCCTCTGAGAACGGGAACCATGGGTGCTTGAGTGGGGTGACAGGGATGTTGGTAGATATTAGCTATAATTTTTCTCCAAGAAGTGATTCATCTTATAGATTATAAAGGTATATTTTTCTCTTATGGGTACTAGCAGTGATACAAGGGACCGTATTTTTTTTTTTTTTTTTGTAGAAAAATTTCCCAGAGAAATAAATTCATTCAGTGCATAGCAAGTTTTAGTACTGGGGAAACTCACAGTGTTTCTTCTCTCTCTTACCAACCCCTGGGAGGTGTAAAGGAGGAAACAGTAGCCAGTCTAAGAAAAAAATGGACATGTTCAGGAGAAGGAAACTTGAGATGCTCCAGAAACTAAAGGTAATTATGGACTATTTGCTTTATTTCTCTATGTCCTCCATTAAGTACAATCTTAATTATCATGAGAGCCAGATAAATTTAAAATGGACTTGGTCTGTAGACTGAATTTCAATAATTTAAATAGCTCCATAGTTGATTGATAGATTTAAAGTAATATTATAAGAGTAATTTTTACTTTTCTCACTGCAAATGTTAAACATGTTCACTGTAGAAATTTTGGAAACAAGATAAGAACATAGAAAGAAAGAATCCACTCTTACCCCTTCACCTTGGGATGACCGCTGGTAACTGTGTAGTGTATAGCTCTCCATAATTTTTTTCAACATATATATGTATTCACAAAATTGGGATTCGGTTTTAAATGCCTAAACTATGAAGGAGATGGCATCTTTATTGTTTTGTGTGAGATTGTTTAGTGATTCTCCAATATTTCTGAATTCTGACGGTCATTTAGAACTCCAAGCACACACACACTGGTTTACTCTCCCCGAGTTCCAAAGGGTTCTAAAGGCTACCCTCCTACAGCTGTCCATGAAACATAAATGGGAAATGCATCAGAGGTCAATTTAAGGGCTCCTTTTATAGAAGAAAACACTGTTAGGTAGTGCTTTATCCAACAGTGACATGCTTTATTTGTCAATAGACTATAAGCTCAGGAATCTTGTTTTCTCTCCTTAATCATTGCACATGCCTGGTATGTAATAAGTATTGAATTATAGAAATATTTGATGAGTAGAGAAATAAACCAGAGTTCAATTTCATAATCTGGATGGTGAGCCAATCATAATACTGAAGCATTGGGAAGTTTCAAGAAGGAAAATTACCAACAGGTAAAAACAATCTGAGTATGAGTTTTTTCATTACAGCTGTGATAAAACTTTGACTAGCATTAAGAACATTGCCTATGTTTTTGACAATAGGTGTGTTTCCTTTCTTCTTCATATACTTGTAATGTCTTAAAGTGTGCAGAGTAGATGTCTGATAATATGTATGTGGTGGTCGCTGTTCAACAACTCACCAGCAATTTAAAACAAATTAATTTGGAGAGTCCAGTGTATTGTTCTTGAGTTACTTCCTTTGGATTGTTCTTTCCTATTCCATGAGTTTTATTACTCTCCTGCTGGATTAATTCATTCTTTCAACAAATAATTATGGAGTGCCTATTATATTGAGGCAGTGTACTCCAAGTGCTGGGGATACAATAGGGAACTAAATAGATAAAATTCTCCACCTTCATGGAAGGTAAGACAAATAAAACAAACAAATGTATGGTATGGTTTCAGGTGTTGATAAATGCTGTGAAGAAAATAAAAGCAGAGTACAGCAACAGTGTTTGTGTGCGTGGGCATGCGTGCATGTGAACAGAGTGGCACAAAAGAAGAGAGTGGTTTTCCTCCTCTTAAGTGTAGCCTTTGGATGGGTCAAGTGCATTTGAATGGGCCGTGGCACCTAGCGCTAGAGGTTTTGGGAATAACACCCTCTATGCAGAAGGGCTTTATGGTTCCAAAGCTGCCAGGTGGTTACAAGCCCAGAGGGCAGAGAAGACTATCTTCCTGAACTGCAGATTACTTACCAACTCTGCCTACTTCCTTGAAGATGTTGAACTGATCAGAAGATACTCGTTGTAACTAAATGTTGTATGTAAGAAGTACATTATCAGCCAAATCAGAGGTAGGATATGGATGGTGGGTTGTAACAAATATGTTGCCTGCATCAATGAGAAAATGATCACAAAGGGAAAGATGCAAAGCGTGCTCTATTTGTTTATTCTGTTCATATTAAAACCAAACATAAACAGAGAACAGACTTGAAAACTCCCTCAGTTGACAAAACCAGGTTAGACATATGAGCAAAGCTTAATTTAGCTTACTTTGAAGACAAACAAGGCTAGCTTGACCAGGGTCACTTCTTGCTTCCATCTCTGAAAATCATAAGCAACATTTATTTATTTTTATTATTTTTTTTAACAAATAGTTTATTGTCAAATTAGTTTCCACATTAACACCCAGTGCTCATCCCAATGAGTGCCCTCCTCCATGCCCATCCCCCTCTGCCCCCCCACATCCATCAGTCCTCAGTTTTTGTCAGCATTCAAGAGTCTCTCATGGTTTGCCTCTCTCCCTTTCCCCCACCATTTCCCCCCTTCTTCTCTCCCTTGTTCCTCAGTTAAGTTCCTCCTAATCCTCCTATACATGCAAACATGTATTTGTCCTTCTCTGCCTGACTTATCTCCATAAGCAACATTTAAATTATTCTCCCAAAAGTGAAAGGGGTGATCACTAACCAATTCCCTTTCATTTAAGAAAATTTATATATCATAACCAATCACCATGAAGAATAAGCAGTCACTGCTTCCACACTACATAGGCCGCTTTATAACATACAGCTCTGAGCTTCATCCTATGTTTTAGTCTGGGTGCTCCCGGTTTGCAAACTATCTTCTTTGATGTATGTATAATAAATTTTTACCAACTGGTACTTCACTGATTTATCAGTTTTACTTCTGTTTTTTTCTGAACTTTTCCTATTCAACTTCTCTCTTAATTCTTTCCACATAGACAGACTGCTTTATGGAAGGCTCAGTTCTCTAAACTCTTGGGATCATCTCTGAAATTAAAAACAAGAATATTGATATTAAATGTAGGATGGAGGATTTAAAAATATTTCAACATGCAACACATTGCTTCTCGAGTAACTCTGCTGTGCTATTCCAGCCCTAGTGAATAATTAATGCCTTGAACTATTCCAATCACCACAGGCTGCCAGGCCACCAAATAACGAAGCCAGTCCAGGATTTGTCCATATAAAAAGTGTGTGCGCTCCCAGCTAAATCTCAGTTAAGGAGGTTGCTCTATATACAGCCAAATAGCACAAATATTCATGAATATCATTTACAAATATACTAATGCAATGAGTATTTCCTTTCTTGTTAATTCTTTGTGCTCACCTAAAAGCCCCTTAAGATCGCTTCTCGGCCTTTTGGCTAAGATCAAGTGTAAAAGCCCCTTATGTGATTTTTATAGCATTTGGTTATCATTGTTATTAACATTATACTAAATTTCCAACAATAAACCGAAACAGTTTACAATAAAATCTCAAATTATTAAACAAGAATAAAAGGCAAGGGCCATAGACTAAAAGAGAAAGGAAGAGGGAGATGATGATACTGGAAAACCAAGGATCACGGAAGCTTCTGTAAGTGAGCTTTGGGCACTCATTGTGTATTGAAAAGAAAACCATCACAGATAAGATATACTTTTTCCTGGTTTCTTTGATAAATTGTGCTAAGGGGATATAATTAATACATAATATCTATGATAGCAGCATTACACACATAAAGACAAATAAATATTCCCCAGGAAGCTTTTCTTTTTATTGAGTCTCAATAAAAGGGGAACATGTAATAATCAAAAGCTTGTTCTCTCAAGACTATATGGAGTAACCAATTGTCCTTTGTTATTAAAAATTTTTAAATGTTTTTATTTATTATTGAGAGACAGAGAAAGACAGAGCATGAGCATGGGAGGGGCAGAGAGAGGCGGAGACACAAAATCTGAAGGAGCTCCAGGCTCTGAGTTGTTAACACAGAGCCCAATGCGGGACTTGAATTCACAAACCTCGAGGTCACGACCTGAGCAGAAGTTGGATGCTCAACCTACTGAGCCACCTAGGCGCCCCGTCCTTTGTTATTTAAATGAGCATTTAAGGTGACATTTATGATCATATTATCACCAATGTTATAACAAAGATGTATATACTTAGTTTTATAAGTTATTACCAAAAGCAGTTCGGGACTTGGTCTCCTCATATCAGAAGGGAGCTTCAGGGAGAGTGGATGCATGGGAAAGAGAGGGGAGTATCACACACCAGATGGAGCTGGTGGTTGCAGAGGTGCTCTCTGTTGCTGTCGCATGGCCCTAAGACACAAAGACCCATGGTGCCCCCTCCTCTGCTGCTCTAGTTGCAAATCTTTCCTTGATTTGCAGTCCTTAGAGAGGTGTGGGCATTGCTGCCAGCAGCCATTGTTAAAACTATATATTCAGGGTTGGTGAAGAGTAGGGAGAGAGGGGACAGGAAAGCGTCTCCTTCAGCACTGTAAAATCTGTGTAGTACACAGAAAGTATAGAAAGGCTTTCTCTTATAAGAAGAGATAGTACTTAGCAGGTTGACGCCAACCTCTCAATGTTTGCTGCTTTACGTGGGGCTATGTTTCAATCCCATTTACCCCCCTGGAAGAGATATACAGTAAGACCTTGGACTGCGAACAACTTGTTCTGTGAGTGTTCTGCAAGATGAGCGAACATTTCTAATAAATTTTAACTTGATAAATGAATATTGTCTTGCAATACAAGTAGTATGTGATGCCGAATGTCACATGGTCACAACTGAGCCAATGGTTCTTGAAATTTGCTTTGGTACACAAATGGTTTGGATTACAAGCATGTTTCCAAATGAATTATGCTCATAAATTAAGGTTTTTACTGTATTATAGTCTTGAGCTGGTGGAGTTGAGGACTAAGTCTTTGTAGTCAGTTCTGGATGGGGCCATTGAGGCTTCCTGTGGCCGCAGTTGGAAAACCCTGGTGTCTATAAAAATCCTCGCTGCTGCCATAAGCTATCTGTAGTTCCTTATTTTCTTTCAATGTCATTATCACTAGGGTTTAGCCTAAGACAAGATGAGGCATGGCAAGGAATTTATAAGACCAAATCTAGGGAGAATATAACTTTAATCATTCCAGAAATAATAAAATTTGGTATACCTTAAAAATACTTTTCTAGAAATTAGTTCACATTTGGGGCTTTTAAAATTTCATTTCCGGCCTATATATTGATCTACCCACCTATTCATCCCATCCACCCATTACCTGTTATCCATGTATCTGGCTACCTATCCATCCATCCATCTGGCCATCCATCCATCCATCCATCCATCCATCTATTCATCCATCCATCCATTCATCATCTATTTATATATCATCTATCTATCTAATCCTTCCATATATCTACCTGTCTCTTGCAATATCCCATCGCATTTCCTTACAGTATAATATATGGACTATAAAGAGTATAATGTATCTTTTTTGGCATTTAAATTCCTAGCCAGAGAAGTAACATAGGCACAGGGGAGAAAAGAGACCAGGAAGTCATTTGGAAATAGATATGGGAAAACGAAGCTTTCAGCTAACACTGTAATGAAGATAATGAATATTTGGATTAAAGAATGCATTACCAGAAACACTTAATATTTCACAACTTTTTTTTTAAAAGGATACGGGTTACTGATCATCCTCTTCAAATCAACCTTCTCTTTGCAGTAAGGGCAAGTCTGTTTTTTACCAACTATACACCAACCTCGGATGCAGAATTCGTGAAAGCTTAGGCATCTTGTTAAGGAAGTTTCTAAATATTAAGAGGCAAGGTCTGCTTCATGATGACATAATGGAAATGATCCCATCTGTAGGATGAAGTAGAGGGTGAGAATGGCGGTCATGATTTAACTGTGAACATCATTCTTCCAGGAAGATTCTGTAGGACAATGGAACCCCAGGACTGTGAACTTGCAGTTAGAGCTGTAATAGCTTTAGGAACTTGAAGGGTTTACATAGCTTCTTGGCCTTACTTGTTCTTCTTCTGCACTTGATTCTCCCAAGAATTAAATTAGATAAAGAATATGAAAGTGATGGTATGCCTGGGTGGCTTACTCAGTTAAGCATCTTATTTAGTCTCAGGTCATGGTCTTGTGGTTTAAAGCCCCACGTCGGGGTCTGTGGTGACAGCTCAGAGCCTGGAACCTGCTTTGGATTCTCTATCACCCTCTCTCTGTTCCTCCTCTGCTCACATTCTGTCTCTGTCTCTCTCTCTCAAAAATAAAGATTAAAAAAAAGAATACAAAGGTGCTTTTTTACCGTAATATTTTATGTAAACATCACACTGTATTAATGCATCTTCTTGCCTCACTGATGGTGCATTTCTCATGCATTTACCATAGCATTTCCCTATTCTACTTCTTGTGCATTACTCGTTACCTACTGTGTAATCACACTTGTCTTAGGCACCTAGACAAGCTTAAGTTACTTGTAGTCATAAACCGTATGCTTATGGAGATTCCTATTAGCTTCATAAGTGTTATTTCATTATTTTATTACTGATAATGAGCCATTTATTTCTAATAGAATATAAACCTAATACAATTCTGAAACACTAGGCATTTACAAATTCATTTTATATATTTCCCTGTCTAGAGAGCTTGGCCCTTTGCCCCCAAAGTTGAGAACAAACCCCGTGTTTTCCCATAGCACCAAGGAATTGTTCCTATTAGAGCTCATATCACACTGTATCATGACATTCTGTGTACATCCATGTCTCTCCCAGACCACATGGCACCTATGGGCCCAGGTCTCATTCTTTCTGTCCTTAGCACCTTAAGCAGTGCCTATGTGCCTATGTATTAAATAAATTATCTGAATGAGTCATGCAAAACCAACTACTTTTGCAAATATATTTTCTCAGGTTTCACAACATTGTAGATTTGGGCAAAATGATTAAGAGTAATGAGATCCATCCTATTGATTTGTTTATTTCTACAGTTGTTTATTGATCCCAATGTGGCTTTTTGAATCAAGGTCACACGACTTTTCTGACTAGCCTGCTACATGTCCATGTGAACAGTAATGATGTAGAAGTCTCCTCCCTAATAAATGGGAGTGTAGAGCAGTCAAGGCCATGTATATAATTCCTCAACATTAGATCTGTATGTAACTAAGAGTTTCCAGTATTTAAAATTTTTGGAATTGGGTCACTTTTGCAATAGGCTTGGATTAGCAGAAAGTGGTGTATTATAACAAAGATTTTATTTAAAAACAATTTTTAATGTTTATTTTTGAGAGAGAGAGAGACAGCATGACAGAGAGCATAAATGGGGGAGGGGCAGAGAGAGAGGGAGACACAGAATATGAAGCAGGATCCAGGCTCTGAGCTGTCAGCACAAAGCCCGATGCAGGGCTCGAACTTCTGAACTGTGAGATCATGACCTGAGCCGAAGTCAGACGCTTAACCGACTCAGTCACCCAGCACCACATTATAACAAAGATTTTAAACCAAAACCCTTGTAACCTTTTATTCAAAAGGGCTGGAGTATGGCCTCATCTTTAGAATCTCAATGCTAAAAAGTCTCCAAGCTGGCAGAGTTGCTGCAGAGCAATACTCAGATTCCTTCCCCTGCCACACCTTGTTAATATGACTCACATTTGCCTACTCCTTGCTAATATGACTCATGCTAAAATGGGCCATTAACAATACTACCTGCAAAGCAAATTTAAAAGTGACTACATTTTAGATTACATATGCACACATATACAACAATCCCTAAGGGCTTTTAAAGGTGGAGAGAGAAAGTATTTCTCCTTGCAAATGGCAGAAGGGGCTCTGATCCAACATTTGAAAAGTAAATCATATTTAAAACTGAGGCAAGATTTGGAAAATTTCTACCAAAGAAGGATACTTTTTTGGGAAAGGTATCACACTGGAAAACCACCATAGAACTGCATATGGGATACTTTTTTGTTTCTTACCTTAAAATGGTAAGGCTTAAATGTCAGGAGTAAGGTTTCCTATTAAATTTAAGATGCATTGACTCCATTTTTTAACTCTCAGGATTGAATAAATGGAATCTATCCAGATTAAATAGAACCAAATCATAGGCACTGCACATCTAGAGTATTACTGAGTTAGGTGGGCTTCAGAGGCAAAAGACAGATGGTTTAACTACCTCATAATGCCAGAGGCTTGACCTGAGTGTAAAGCAATATTATAAAATTGATATTATACTCTAAAATAAAGACAAATGATACCTTCTTTACCCCTAGTTTTAGGAGAGAATTAAAATACTGATTGTTGGCCAACCCAAACACAACTTTGGTATCCAGAGTTACTTATTCAGGACACTTGATCCTAGATCTTTCCATATGTTGAGGTCTTCTTCAACAGTTATTGGAATTCTCAGAGAATGCTGGTTTCCAGGCCCGGGCTTGTCTGGATCTTAACACCTAAACATCCACCAGCCGTTTGGGGCAGAACTCACAGACAGAAGAGCCAAAGGGTTCAAGAACTAGGTGCTCAAGTTTTGGTCCCTCCTTTTGTAACCTGAGTTGTCTTGCTGCCTGTGGCATTATCTTCTTTCCGAGACCAGAGCTGGTACCTGGCTGACCGAACTGTCACTGTTGACACAAGTAAGTTCCTAGGATTATTTCCAGGCAAAGCATACTTTGTTGTTTTGAGTCCTGCAAGATTCAGACAGAGGCTCCACCTGGATAGTCCTGAGTTCTTCCCTGAACCTGAAACTCTACTTTTTCTCATGCCCACATCTTTCTCTCCCAGGTCCTATGGCTCTTCTCCCAGCCCTAAGATCACTTACGGCTTTGCCAACTTTCCCAGCCAGTGTCTTATGTAGATGCTACTGCCTTTCTGTCCTGTGGCATGAAGATTCATTTTTACAAAGGAAGTCATTGGCAGAAGAGGCTCACCTCAAAAGTAGTTCATTAGTTAGCAAAGATTATTAGAAAGTCTCAGTAAGAGAGATGGTGGAGGATAAAGACCTAGGGTTAAGGGATGGGAGCTAAGCAAGGCAGAGGAGATGGGGCCAGGAGGTGGGGAGGAAGGTATGAGACAGTTCTCCGTGACTTGTCATGGCCAACAAAGATTATTTGAAAATTTCCTCCCATCATTGGCTTGATGAAGCTCATATGGTTTCCTGTGAAAAGGATACACATGATTGCATGAGAGCTGGTAGGTGTTTTCAATGAGCCCTTCTTCGTTGAGCTCCACAATGATCTTCTGCCCACAGACGGCACAGACATTGTCTGACAAGCTCCTTGTGGGCATCCCACTGACGCTGTAGAACTGTTGGGGGAAATGCACAGAACTCTGTTAGAAAGGAGAGCACATACCATTCATTCTCTGAACACAGGAACACCATTTCCAGACTCTGGGACATAAAGTCTTCTCTGCCTCTTCATTGGTTTAGAACTTGAAACACTTTTCCCCATAGGAACGCTTCAGTGTGGTTAGGGTCTCCAGGCAAAACCCCACTGAACTCCAAATAGACCCAGAGCACATTGCTAATTATAACCTCTAACTTAACCTGCCCATTGAGGAATCCTTCAAGAGGAAAGGTTTTTATCCAGGGCTGTAGTTCAGAGTCACCCAGGAAGCTTTTTAAGCTTACCCATAGCCCGATGCTTTCTCTTTTTCTGGAGACTCTGATTCATAGATCTGGAGTAAGCTAGCACGTCTCTATACTGTTTACTTCCCATGTGATGGGAGGGAGCTTATAGACTAATCCCATTGGAAAGCAACGCTTTCAGAATTCTAACCTGGGATACCTGCATCTTTCCAGTGCTGCGGATGAAGAGTGATTCCAATATTGGCAGCACGTTAGAATCCCTAAGAAGCTGTTTTTCAAAAAACAAATATTTAATTATTGTTTTATACGTGAAGGAAAGATATGAAGACAGTACAAGTCCCTATATTCCTTATGCCCCATTGCCCCTATTATTACCATCTTACATTAGTATGGTGTCTTTGTCACGATCAATGAACCAATATTGACACTTACTATGAAATAAAATACATACTTTATTCAAATTAGATTTTTAAAAATTTTATGTTTTATTTTATATTTGAGAGAAAGAGAACAACAGAGTGTGGGTGGGGGAGGGGCAGAGAGAGAGAGGGAGACCCAGAATCAGAAGCAGGCTCCAGGCTCTTTGCTGTCAGCACAGAGCACCATGCAGGGCTCGAACTCATGAGCAGTGAGATTATGACCTGAGCCAAAGTCAGACGCTTAACCGCTTAACTGACTGAGCCACCCAGGTGCCCCTATTCAGGTTAGAGTTTAAAAAATGAATGTCCTTATTCTGTTCCAGAATCCCATTCAGAATACCACTTAGTTGTTATGTTTCCTTAGGCTCCTGTTGGCTATGGTGGTTTCTCAGACTTCACTTTTTTTCTATGAATTTGATGGTTTGGGGGAGTATTTTGTGAAATATACCTCAATAGGAATTTAGCTGACATTTTTCTCTTGATTACACTGAGGTTACGGGTTTTAAAGAGGAAGATAACATGCTTAAACAATCACAACAAGTCCATTCTGTAAATGTAAATTCTACACCTACCGACTTTTTCAGCTATTTCTCTCAGGAGTAATTAGACTATATAGTTTCTCTGGATAATTCCAGCATCCTTCTCTCACCTATCCAACCATATTCTACCCTTTACCTCTTTGAAAAAAGCTTCTTATCCCTTCTGCCTGTTCATTCTATTTCCAAATCTGCCTTGTCTCGCCCTGCCTTCTCTCTTTTTCTGTATGCTCTTCAACCAGCACTGCATACACACGGCTATCTAACTGTAGCTGGGAAATCCAGGTATATGCTTTAAACCGTTCTTTGTCCATCGGTTTTCTTCTTTTTTCCTTTTCTTTTCCCCTTTTTGACCCTTTTATGTATTTTATGCTCCCTATTATTCGCCCTCCCTCCTCCGTCTTTTCTATTAACTTTTTCATTTTCCCTCTCGCTTT
Source organism: Proteles cristata cristata (assembly GCA_017311185.1). Taxonomy (NCBI): domain Eukaryota; kingdom Metazoa; phylum Chordata; class Mammalia; order Carnivora; family Hyaenidae; genus Proteles; species Proteles cristata. The sequence goes on along the minus strand of JAESUZ010004142.1, from coordinate 1,776,813 downwards.
GCATGTTAGTTGAATCAGCCTGTGCGTTTGTGTATTCCTGCTCCCTGTGTGTTTGTCTGTCTGTTTTCTTTTCCAGGGCTACCTCAAGAAACAAGCTAGAGTACACAAGGTGAAGAGTCCCAAATATCGCTACGAATAGGAAAATAAAATAACTAAGGTCCCAACAAGAGTGACCGAGGGATACCATTCAAAAAACAATCTCTGAAAGGATAGGGCCTGGAAAGTCAAAGAGTCTTCTTGGATATAGCAGTGCTCATAGAAACAGAGAGCATAACAGGTCTTTAAAACCAACAAGAGCCGGAAAGCTAACTAACATGACGAAACGAAAGAGCTCTCCTCCAAAGAAACTCCAAGAAGAAATGACAGCTAATGAACTGCTCAAAACAGATATCAGCAGCATAACTGAACAAGATTTTAGAATAATAATGGTAAAATTAATAGCAGGGCTTGAAAAAAACATAGGGGACATCAAAGAAACTATGGCTACAGACAGAATGGAAAATAAAAATAGGCATGAAGAATTAAAAAATGCAATAAATGAGATCCATAATAAATTAGAGGCCTCCAATGCACGGCTTGAAGAGGCAGAAAGGAGAATAAGTGATTTAGAAGACACCATTCTAGAAAAACAAGAAGCTGACAAAAAAAGAGACAAACTGATCCAGGAACAGGAAAGAAGAATTCGAGAGCTCAGCGACACAGTCAAATGCAACAATATCCGTATCATAGGAATCCCAGAAGAGGAAGAGAGAGGGAAAGGTGCTGAAGGAGTCCTGGAACAAATTATAGCAGAGAACTTCCCCGACCTGGGGACGAAAGTAAATGTGGAAATACAAGAGGCTCAGAGGACTCCCCTCAGACGTAACTTGAATCGATCTTCTGCACGACATATCATCGTAAAAATGGCAAACTACAAGGACAAAGAGAGAATTTTGAAAGCAGCTAGGGAGAAAAGGGCCCTCACATACAAAGGGAAACCCATCAGAGTGGTGACAGACCTATCTACTGAAACGTGGCAGGCCAGAAAGGAATGGCAGGAGATCTTCAATGTGATGAACAGTAAAAACATGCAGCCAAGAATCCTCTATCCAGCAAGCCTGTCATTCAAAATAGAAGGAGAGATAAAAACCTTTCCAAACAAACAGAAATTGAAAGAATTTGTCACCACGAAGCTAGCCCTACAAGAAATCCTGAGGGGGATGCCCTGAAGGAAAGGTTGCAAGGAACAAAGTTTCCAGAGACACCACCACAAACATGAACCCTACAAAAGATACAAAGACTCTAAACCCACATATTTCAATAATAACACTGAATGTAAATGGGCTGAATGCTCCAATCAAAAGACATAGGGTAGCAGAATGGATTAAAAAACAAAATCCATCTATATGCTGTCTACAAGAAACTCATTTTAGACGGGAAGATACCTTCAGATTAAAAGTAAGGGGATGGAGAAATATATATCATGCTACAGTAAATCAAAAGAAAGCCGGAGTAGCAATACTTATATCAGACAAACTGGACTTTAAATTAAAGACAATCACAAGAGATGAAGAAGGGCACTACATAATAATTACAGGGTCCATCCATCAGGAAGAACTAACAATCATAAATGTCTACGCACCGAATATGGGAGCACCTAAATATCTAAAACAATTAATCACAAACAGAAACAAGCTTATAGATAAGAATGTGTTAATAGCAGGGGACTTTAATACTCTGCTTACAGCAATGGATAGGTCAACCAGACAGAAAATCACTAAAGAAATAATGGACTTGAAAGATACATTGGACCAGATGGACCTGACGGATCTATTTAGAACTTTACATCCTGAGGCCAGGGAATTTACTTTCTTCTCAAGTGTGCATGGCACATTCTCCAAGATAGATCACATACTGGGACATAAAGCAGCCCTCAATAAATATAAAAGAATAGAGATCATACCATGCACACTGTCAGATCACAATGCTTTGAAACTTGAAATCCATTACAGGAAGAAGTCTGGAAAACTTCCAAAAACATGGAGGTTAAAGAACACCCTTCTAAAGAATGAATGGGCCAATCAGGCAATTAGAGATGAAATTAAAAAATATATGGAAACAAATGAAAATGAAAACACAACAATTCAAAATCTATGGGATGCGGCAAAGGCAGTCCTAAGAGGAAAGTACATTGCTCTCCAGGCCTATTTCAAGAGATTAGAAAAAGCGCAAGTCCAAAATCTAACAGCTCACCTAAAGGAACTAGAGGCAGAGCAACAAGAATGCCCCAAACCCAGTAGAAGAAGAGAAATAGTAAAAATTAGAGCAGAAATAAACAACATAGAGACCAAAGAAACAATTGAACAGATCCATGAAACCAAGAGTTGGTTTTTTGAAAAAGTAAACAAAATGGACAAACCTCTAGCGACTTATCCAAAAGAAAAGAGAGAGCACCCAAATAGACAAAATTATGAATGAAAATGGACTTATTACAACCAACCCCTCAGAAATACAAGCAATTATCAGGGAATACTATGAAAATTATATGCCAACAAATTGGACAACTTAGAAGAAATGGACAAATTCCTAAACACACACTCACTACCAAAATTCACACGGGAAGAAATAGAAAACCTGAACAGACCCATAACGAGTGAAGAAATTGAATCAGTGATCAAAAATCTCCCAACAAATAAGAGCCCTGGACCTGATGGCTTCCCTGGGGAATTCTACCAGACATTTAAAACAGAATTAATCCCAATTCTTCTCAAGGTATTCCAAAAAATAGAAAGCGAAGGAAAACTCCCGGACTCATTTTATGAAGCCAGCATCACACTGATTCCCAAGCCAGACAGAGATCCAGCAAAAAAAGCGAACTACAGGCCAATATCCTTGATGAATACGGATGCAAAAATTCTCAACAAGATCCTTGCAAATCGAATCCAGCAGCATATCAAAAGAATCATCCACCAAGATCAAGTGGGATTCATTCCTGGGTTACAGGGCTGGTTCAATATTCGCAAATCAATCAATGTGATACATCATATCAATAAAAGAAAAGATAAAAACCATATGATCCTGTCAATAGATGCAGAAAAAGCATTTGACAAAATACAGCATCCCTTCTTAATAAAGACTCTCGAGAAAGTTGGGATAGAAGGAACCTACTTAAACATCATCAAAGCCATCTATGAGAAGCCTTCAGCTAACATCATCCTCAACGGGGAAAAACTCAGAGCTTTCCCCCTGAGATCAGGAACACGACAGGGATGCCCACTCTCACCACTGCTGTTTAACATAGTGCTGGAAGTCCTAGCATCAGCCATCAGACACCAAAAGGAAATCAAAGGCATCAGAATTGGCAAAGAGGAAGTCAAACTTTCACTCTTCGCAGATGACATGATACTCTACATAGAAAACCCGACAGACTCCACCAGAAGCCTACTAGAACTGATCCAAGAATTCAGCCAAGTTGCAGGGTACAAAATCAACGTACAGAAATCGGTTGCATTTTTATACACCAACAATGAAGCAACAGAAAGAGAAATCAAGAAACTGCTCCCATTCACAATTGCACAAAAACCATAAAATACCTCGGAATAAACCTAACCAAGGATACAAGAGATCTGTATGATGAAAACTATAGAAAACTTATGATGGAAATTGAAGAAGACACAAAGAAATGGAAAAACATTCCATGCTCATGGATAGGAAGAATAAATATAGTTAAGATGTCATTACTACCCAAAGCTATCTACACATTCAATGCAATTCCAATCAAAATTGCACCAGCATACTTCTCAAAACTAGAACAAACTATCCAAAAATTTGTATGGAACCACAAAAGACCCCGAATAGCCAAAGGAATCCTGAAAAATAAAACCAAAACGGGAGGGATCACCATCCCAGACTTTAGCCTCTACTACAAAGCTGTCATCATCAAGACAGTATGGTATTGGCACAAAAACAGACACATAGACCAATGGAACAGAACTGAGAACTCAGAAGTGGACCCAAAAGTATACAGCCAACTAATCTTTGACAAAGCAGGAAAGAATATCCGATGGAAAAAAGACAGCCTTTTTAACAGATGGTGTTGGGAGAACTGGACAGCAACATGCAGAAGAATGAAACTAGATCATTTTCTCACACCATGCACAAAAATAAACTCAAAATGGATAAAGGACCTGAACGTGAGACAGGAAACTATCAACACCCTAGAGGAGAAAGCAGGAAACAGCCTCCTTGACCTCTACCGCAGCAACTTCTTACTTGACACATCCCCAAAAGCAAGGGAGTCAAGAGCAAAAATAAACTGTTGGGACCTCCTCAAGATTAAAAGCTTCTGCACAGCCAAGGAAACAACCCAGAAAATTAATAGGCAACCAACGGAATGGGAAAAGATAGTTGCAAATGACATATCAGATAAAGGGTTGATATCCAGAATCTACAAGGAACTCATCAAACTACACGCCCGAAAAACAAACAACCCAGTGAAGAAATGGGCAGAAGATATGAACAGACACTTCTCCAAAGAGGACATCCAAATGGCCAACAGACACATGAAACGATGCTCAGCATCGCTCCTCATCAGTGAAATACAAATCAAAACCACACTGAGATACCACCTCACGCCAGTCAGAGTGGCTAAAATGAGCCAATCAGAGAACTCTAGATGCTGGCGAGGATGTGGAGAAACGGGCACCCTCCTACACTGTTGGTGGGAATGTAAACTGGTACAGCCCCTCTGGAAAACAGTGTGGAGGTTCCTAAGGAAACTAACAATAGAACTCCCCTATGACCCAGCAATAGCACTGCTAGGAATTTACCCAAGGGATACAGAAATGTTAATGCATAGGAGCACATGTACCCCAATGTTCATAGCAGCACTCTCCACAATAGCTAAAACCTGGAAAGAGCCTAAGTGTCCATCAACAGATGAATGGATCAAGAAGATGTGGATTATCTATACCATGGAATACTACATGGCAATGAGAAACAATGAAATCTGGCCATGTGTAGCAACATGGAGAGGGAGAGAGGCAAACCATGAGATCGAGACAAAACTGACTGGTGGATGGGGGGGGAGGGGTGGGCATGGAGGAGGGCGCGTGGGGATGAGCACTGGTGTTATGTGGAAACCATTTGACAATAAACTATTGTAAAAAAAAATAAAGAGGAAGATAACATTCTTTTTTTTTTTTTTTTACAAATAGTTTATTGTCAAATTAGTTTCCACATAACACTCAGTGCTCATCCCCACAAGTGCCCTCCTCCATGCCCATCCCCCTCCCACATCCATCAGTCCTCAGTTTTTGTCAGCATTCAAGAGTCTCTCATGGTTTGCCTCTCTCCCTTTCCCCCACCATTTCCCCCTTCTTCTCCCCCTTGTTCCTCCGTCAAGTTCCTCCTAATCCTCCTATACGTGCAAACATATGATATTTGTCCTTCTCTGCCTGACTTATTTCGCTCAGCATAACACCCTCAAGGTCCATCCATGTTGCTTCACATGGCCTCATTTCATTGTTTCTAATTGCCATGGAGTATTCCATTGTATAGATAAACCACAAGAGGAAGATAACTTTCTTATCACACCATAGCGATGGTACATGCTATCAGACTTATCACTGTTAATATTAACCCTGATCACCTAGTGTGATAGTGTTTGTCAGATTTCTCTTCTATAAAGTGACTCTTTATTCCTTTCTAATCTGTACTCATTGGAAGGAAATCACAAGGAGGGGGAAGTTATGCTCTACCTCAGTATCAGTGGGGCTTCTCCAGAGGAAAGGAACCGATAGGGTGTGTTTCTAGACAGGTGTTTGATCAAACAATTGAGCATTACAGCTTACGCAAGTTGACCCAGAAAAGTTAACCATATAACCTTCTTAAGTTTGAAGTATCTACATAAATTACGTGGACTTCTTCTGCATCAGAGATTTGTCTATTCTCCCCCATTCATTCATTTATTCATTTATTTATATCAATATAGACTCATGATATTTATTTTATACTTTGGGTTATAACACAGTGCTGCTGCTGCTGCTGCTTCTGCTGCTACCACCACCACCACCACTACTACTGCTACTATTTTGTTGCACAGATTGTTCCAGCTTTGACCATTGGGAGCTTTGTCAGGTGGCTTCTGTATCTCTTTGACTTACCCTCATCATGGTGGTGGGTGTTTTGTCTATTTGCTTGTTTTGAGCACTTCCTTAACTTCTGGCAGCATAAGGTACTCCAGGCTCATTTGTATATTCCCTGCCAAGACCTAGAATCAACCGTTTCTCTAAGGAACCCTGGTTCCTTTTACTGTAGAACGGCATTAGAAAAGATCTAGGCACTAGGTGTGCTCACTGCCACTGGGGCGTCATTGCTTCTAGTCTTCTTAGCTGACAGAGCAAGGAAATACATCTGTATATACTAACCCATGTATGTAACATAGTGATAGATGTTCCTATATGTATCCATCTATATTAAGATACATATAATCTATATGAAGCTAAACATGAGTTCAGACTGATGTCTTTAACTCTTATCCTTTACTATATGTATCATTCTAGTCTTCTCTCCTTAGGTATCTGTAACCTTCTGAGGGTGAGAAACATAGTTCCCACTATGGATCAACATATACTGAGTTGTTGTTCAGTTCTAGAATACATGTATAGCAGTATCAGAATTGTTAACCCATAACCCTGAGGGAAAGCACTTTATGAACTAGAGCACACTGTTTATGTTCAGTTCCTTTGCTTTTAATCTTAGATCTCTACTCATTTCAGAGTTACTTAGGTCAGCACTTTCTTCTCCTGCTCCCTTCAGTGTGGTTATTTCATGCATTTGTAATACAGTTAGATTCTTCTGTCACAGTCTACATTCTGTCCTGGTATCCTCGCACATCCCAAATGATTTTTCAGATTTGTATACACTGTTTCACCCTTTCTGCTATAAATACTATTGATTTTGACAAATGCATAGTGTCATGTATTTACCATTACAGTGTCATACAGAATAATTTCACTGCCCTAAAAAATTCTCTGTACTTCACCTATTTAGCCCTGCTCGCTCCCTAAACCCCTGGCAACCACTGATCTGCTTACTATCTCCACAGTTGTGTTCTTTCCAAAATGTCATATAAATGGAATCATATAACATGTACCCTTTTCTGACTGCCTTCTTTCACTTAGCTATACGTATTTACAATCCATCTATGTTTTTGCATGGCTTAATAGCTCATTTCTTTTCCTGAGGAGCTTTTGAAACAAAGCAGATGCACTGGCTCCACTCCCAGAGATTGTGACTTAATTAGTCTGGTGTAGGGCTTCGGCACTGGTGTGAGAATGGAAATTGCTCCTCCTTTCCTTCCTCCTTAGCCCCCGCCCCCCGCCTCTCTCTCTCTGTCTCTCTCTGTCTCTGTCTCTGTCTCTGTCTCTGTCTCTCTCTCTCTCTCTCACACACACACACACACACACACACACACACACACACTCCATCAGTTCAAGTCACTGGGGGTTGTGCCAATGGCTTGAAGCAGTGGGTTTTATATATTTGGTAGAGTTAAGCTGACAGAAGATGACAAGAAGTTGAAGACTGGTGGCGTGGAATCAGGTGAGAAGTCTCCAGAAAGTTGCTGCTGAAAAACCTGTCTTGTGAGGTTGAATCTCTTCTTCCTGGTCCACTGGAGAACAGAGGACACACAACTCTTCTCTCCCTCTCCTATCCATATACAAGTACAAAAGGCTTTGGGAATTTTTTAAGGAGTATGGCTTCTGGCTTTTGCTGGAGGAAGTAGGAGTGGAAATGCTCTCTCCTTTGCTCACCTTAAACATTATCAAAAAGGCAGTTGTCCCATAGATGACACATGGCAGGGGAATTCCCAAAGGTATCTTGTTCTGGTATTTCACCACAGCAGTCGGAATCCAGGCTATAGGAAAAGAGTAAGATAGAGCCTACAGAGGTGGAGAAGGGCAGACTGGGTGGGCATAGCCAAGGTCATATCTATTTAGTCCTGCCCCATAACTGGAGAGAGAGAACAACAATCTGGAATTACACTCTTCCCTTGCCATCCACACTAGCTTTTCCATTTTTTATCTGCTGTGTATCAAGAGGCCAGTAGAGGACAGAGACATGGAATTATTGAAGCCACTAGGTCATCCCTGAAGCCCCTGGTTTGTAAGTTTTCACGAGATGTGCATGTGTCAGACATAGATGAATGCTCCTAATATCTAAATCTGAAATCCATTTAACTAGCAAGTATGTCCACTTGGAGTTTTAATCTTAAGAAAGTTTAAGAGGGGCGCCTGGGTGGCTCAGTCGGTTGAGCATCTGACTTTGGCTCAGGTCATGATCTCACAGTTTGTGGGTTCGAGCCCCGTGTCGGGCTCTGTGCTGACAGCCAGCTCAGAGCCTGGAGCCTGCTGTGGATTCTGTGTGTGTGTGTCTCTCTCTGACCTTCCCCTGCTCACGCTGTCTCTCTCTCTCAGAAATAAATAAAAACCATTAAAATTTTTTTTTAAAAAGAAAGTTTAAGAAAAAAGTATTAGGGATATTTTTTAAATCCTAGAGACCAATATATAGTCAGAATATATTTAGCACAGTTTTTGTATCTCCTACTTCTTCTAATGCTACTGATAACTGATCATTATGAGGAGTGATGACTGATTCTCAAGTGCATTATGTGCATGAAATATAACTTTCTGTGTTAGGCAGATATAAAGTTTTTTGTCACTATTTAATTTTTACTAATCCTTTCAATGTTGGCAATTGGAATATGCTAGAGATGGTTACTTCCAAATAATAATTATTTTTTAATGTATATCTATTTATTTATTTAGAGAGAGCATGCGTGCATGATAATGTATATCTATTTATTTATTTAGAGAGAGCATGCCCCAGGGGAGGGGCAGAGAGAGAGGGAAAGAGAATTCCAAGCATGTTCTGTGCTCATTGTGGAGCCAGATGTGGAGCTTGATCTCACAACCTAGAGATCATGACCTGAGCCCATATCAAGGGTTGGTTGCTTAACTGACTAAGCCACCCAGGTGCCCCCAAATAATTATTTTATTTAAAAAGATGCTTTGGGGGGCAACTGGCTGTCTGTCAGTAGACCACGTGACTCTATATCTCAGGGTTGTGAGTTTGAGCCCTGCATTGGGCTAGAGACTACTTGAAAATGAATGAATGAATGAGTGAATGAATGAATGAATGAATTAATAAAGCCTCATTTCCCAACAGCTTTATATAAATGGAAAGTATATTTTCTAATCAAAGATGAGTTTTGATGCAAGGAGAATTGGAGCTGTTGGGCTGGGAGAACCAAAAACGACTTCTTGATTTCCGAAAATGGATGCCAACATGTAAGATGAGACCATTTCTCCATGCACCATAAGTAGTGTCAAGGAATGAAGGCAACACTTACCCCTATAGTAGAAGCCATATAATCCGAACATATCTCTGCAAAATCTCTCCCCATGACACCATAGTAGAGGCCATAGAACAAGGATACAATGCCAAAGTCCATGGAATCTCTAGCCTTGATTCTGTTGAAAATGACAGTGTGAGGAAATAAGAACGTGGCATATGAGGAGCTTGAGAAGGGATGAAGGTTAGAAGAAATTTCCTGCCATAGTCTCGTAACAGAAAGTTGGGAGTATTTTTTTTAGCTGATTTTTTTTAGACTTTAATTGATCTTTTAAAGACTTTTAAATTCTCTAAATTCTCTTCAAATTTTACCACTCTGTGGTAAGTGGACGATGTAATTCTTGAGAAGGTCTTTTAACTAGTGGCTCTGAGGCTGGGCTGTGCAAAGAAAGGCCTGGGCAGCTTGTAAAACTCCCCATCTCCCCTCCACCCTAGGCTAATTACATCAGACTCTCTGGGGGTGAGGGCCTGTGCAGCAATATTTTTGGAAGCTATCCAGACTCCAGGTGATTCCAGTGGGCAGCTAACATTAAGAACTTCTTTAATGGAGTAGTGTTTCTCAGCCTTAAATACTGATTAGAACCGCCTTCGGAGATTTAAGACTCTGCTGCTCAGGAGCTGTGATGCAAGTGGCCTGGGGTGGGGTCTGCAGGGCAGTGCGTTTTAGAAACTTCTCAGGTTGAGAATCCCTGCTATCAAGCTTAGGTTTTAGAGAATACTTTCAAATACTTCACTTGCGCAACAAATATTTGAAGTAGATATGGTTATCTACCTCATTTGCATTTGAAAAAATGGATATTTAGAAAAAAATGATTTGCTTAACACGACAATTGGTACAAAACAAAACCATGGATCACCCTCCAATTTTGAGGTCCTTTGCTATTATGCCATTGTGAGTATGCTAATCAGAAAAAATATTTTGCAAGTTGCATCATATTTCAAATATGATGCACTGCCCTTCAGACCCCACCCTAAAGTTTTATGGACAGTATGCTGAAAACCAAAAGAAATTCTCTGTGATACTGCCGCACCCCATTTTTAAGAGAAATATTTCTTCAAAAGGTAACTAATTAGCCCCTAATTTAATTTCTGAATCTTAATCATTGCACATATGGTTTGTTGTATCTCTCAACAGTTTCAAATATTAGCCCTGGGCCTGGGGAGATCTGATGGTATCAGGAAGGGAGGCAGGAGTGGAGGGCAGCTGGGTAGTTGGTCCCTGAGAATGTTTTCTGGTTGTTTTGTGCTCTGTGAATTTGAGGAGGAAATGGCAAAGACAAAGAGTTTTGTAGACTTAGAAGTTACAGATCTTTTGAGGTGAGGTGAATTGGGAATTCAAGCACAAATGGTGACTTTATTCTTTCAAGATTTGCCTGGGTATATTTGAGAATTGGGGCAGTGGAGAGGAATGAAGATGATCTCTCCCCATGTTCAGGGGAGGATGCACTATAATTTTACTGGTAGAAAGTATAGTAACAGACTCGTGGTTCCACAGAAAAGAATCTTAAAACAGCAGTGATCAATAACACTAAATAGTGAAAAAATAGTTCCTTCCCAGCCTGAAGGGTTAAGTTCTTGGTATGCCTCATTGTAGGAGAAGTCATGGTTAAGGAATTTAATATCTTATGGAAAGTAGTCCTGCGACAACTATAGGCTCAGTGATTTCAAAAATTCCTTATGAATATTTTTACATTCACTAAAATGAAGTTGGACAGTATGCTAAAAAATAAAAGAAATCAGTCTTTCTATACACAGAATAATATAGAAATCATAGATCTGTACAATCATGTTCTATCCCTTTCCTGCTAGAAAATGGTAAGAGCCCCTACTCTGAAAGTTTCATGAAATGCTTATAAAATCAGATTGCTATGCTGCCGTAGGAAGAGTCCCTTCCCTTCAGAGCTGACGCTCCATCCAATTGCCTGACATATTTCATGAATTGCCAATGTTTGCCTTTTAATTTCTGAGCTTCAGTGTGAAAGATATTCTGGGTAATCTTTATTTGAGCTGCTTTCTACAGCCATGTGGTATGTCTTAATTTCCCTTTCCAGGCCACAGGTTGATCACACAGCCTTGGCTCTGCCCATGAGAACCTCATCCACAGCCCATGTCAGCAACCATTTTTCTCATGGGAGCTCAGTTCTGAATTCTAATGATCCCGATTTCCTTGATTTCTCACAAGACATTCTTGCTCTGTTATTTCCTTACCTCTCATTCAGGTTCTAAGCACTTAGTTTTTTCCTTTTCTGACTGTCCCCAGCAAAAGGGATTTCATGGGTACCAGAAATAAAATTCTAAAGCAGTGCTATCCACGGCAATATAGAAATATAGATTGAAAATTTCCTCATAGTCACATTAAAAAGAAACATGAAATAATTTCACCAATACATCCCAAACACTGTATTTCAACATGCAGTCAATATAAAAATTCTTTTTTCTTTTTCTTTTTTAACATTCTTTTTCCTACTTTGAAATCCAGTTTCTATTTTATAGTTCTAGAACATTTTATTTCACAGTTTAGGTGCTCACAGTCACATGACCTATTGTATACTGCACCAGACAGTATAGTTCTAGAGGTTTGGAAGGAAGAAGATACATAAAAGGAAATGACACTTCAGAATTTATGGAGGGGAAATTTGTAGTTCAGTAAGAATTACTCAACCACAAATGTAGACCTGCTTTCAAAGGTGATGTTTAACATTTGCCTATCAAGTACAGATTTTTAAAAATATTTTTGATGTTTTTATTTATTATTTTTGAGACAGAGAGAAAGCATGAGTTGAGGAGGGGCAGACAGAGGGAGACAGGAACTGAAGCTGGCTTTGCACAGACAACAGAGACCCTGATGTGGAGCTCAAGCCCATAAGCCTCAAGATCATGACCTGAGCCTAAGTCAGACACTTAGTCGAGCGCAAGTCAGTTGAGCCTAAGTCGATTGAGCCTAAGTCAACTGAACCACCCAGACACCCCTCAAGTACAGATTTTCCTTAAAGCTTATTTTTTGTTACTCTGTAGGGTTTCCTCTTACACTTTGCTAGTGGTTTCCACCAATGACATCTCCTATAAACAATGTGTGTATGGAACATTGTAGGGCCAAATGATTCTTGATACAGAGAACTTGACCAGGTGAATATTGCAAGCCAAGTGCTTGGAGACATTAATGTCTTAACTGGAGATACTTACTTGAAAAATAAATTGAATCCACACACTGTAAACATGATGGCCAAATAACCCACAACACCAAATGCATAGCTGAGTTTGTAGATTAGAAGAAACCATTTGTAGACCAACCTGTGGGTGTAAAATGGGGAGAAATACAGAACATGATATATTATAAAGTATTTTATCTTTTTCAAACATTGTTATAAGTCAGTTTTTAATTTCTAGAATTCTATTTATTATGTCATATAAAGAATGTAAGTAGATTATATCAGCTAAACTCAATAGTAATCTATATAAATGGTATGCATGTGGATATGTATATTCATTGAAGCTTGTCTATGTTCCTTATACAAGAGTGGCTTTCAGAGATGGAACCCTAGAACCCTGAGATCAAGACCTGAGCTGAGATCAAGAATCCAGTCAGATGTTTAATGGACTGAGCCCCACCCAGGCCCCTGAGAAGGCTCCTTCTGACTGCAAGAAGGGCTCCCCTTCTCTCCTCTGGTCCTAGGGTTAGCTTAGAGTGGTTTTGGCAGGAGTAGCTCGGAGCAAGCACAAGATGAGCAGAGAAGTCAAGTCAACTCCTCCCCCAGGAGTGTTGCCCCCTTCTTCTGCTCCTCCACCCTCCAGCCCACGGACAGAGGTCATCAGTGTCAGGCTCAGCCTCACCCCAACTTCTCTCCACTCACAGAGCCCCTTCCCTAGCCCTGGGATGGAACCGCAAGCGTGCCTCAGGCTGGTTTTCTCCTGCTATGTGGATGTGTCCTCTGTGTATCCCAGCACATCCAGTGAGCACTCTGCCTTTCCTTCTTCCCACAGGGTCAGAGTGGAGAAGTTGGAGATGGGGATAGAGAGGACGGGTGTCGACGATTTAGAAGGGACCCTTTACCCTGCTTGTTTCCCTTATCCCTGGCAGTAAAAGCCCTTTGAAAACGTATAGGAAGGGCCACTTCCTCATGCCTGGGAGGATATAAGAAGAGGCTGGGAGCCCAGATGCCTTCGTGGTGCCACAGGACAAGGTTCTGCCCGCTGGAATGAGAAGTGAGGGGGGCGCAGCTGAGGGACTGTCATTGTGCCCAGAGAAATGAAGGTGGTGGTTGGACTGTTGCTCCCAAGGGTGATGGAGGGCAAGAGGGAGGCAGGCCTCTCAGCAATTTCCCTCTGCACTTTCCAGGAGCCGGTTCCCACCTTTCACAGTCAACTTCACTCTCAACTGCACTCCAGAACTTAACCTCTACCCCCTGGAGCCCTGCCTCCAACTGTTTCACCTCCCCCACTTCCTCCCTGTTTGGAGCCCTTGCACCCAATGCTTACATTCTATGATACTACTGATGTACTGTTTCAATGCTATTTTAAAAGATGCCCTGCTTCATTGAATTGCAGTCAGAAGGGGCCTTCTCATGGCCTGGGGGGGCTCAGTCCGTTAAACATCTGACTGGATTCTTGATCTCAGCTCAGGTCTTGATTTCAGGGTCCTGAGTTCAAGCCTGGCTTGGGCTCCATTTTGGGCTCTGCGCTGAGCATGAAGGAAAAGAAATGAAAAGGAAAAAAAAAAAAGAAGAAGAAGAAGAAGGGACCTTCTGAAACATGATGCTGTGAATGGGGTTTGTGGGTTGGTTTGAGAAATGAGTTGTCATTACATCATTTTATGGTGAAAGGCTTCCCCACTTCAGGCGATTCAGTACTAGGGTTATGTGGGCACACTTCCTCTTGCACGTGTTCTCCCGCCCCATGGGGCGACGGGGGATCTGCAGTGGGGACTTCTCAGGGGCCGGAAACTCTGCGTGGACTGCACAAGGTGGGTCGAGTGGCCCTGAGCCTAAGTCACCTTGAAAGGGGGCCAGGCCGGCTTTGGGGTCTTTCTGACAGTGACTCCTGGGGCTGCTGGTTCTTTTGGGTTTGCAGTGACCGGCAGTTTGGATCTCTGCTCAGTGCAGCCAGATAGAGGTGGAAGTTTCCATTGCTTGAAGGGGTGAGAGCGGGCAAAGGGTCCGAGAGGCCTGTGAGGCAACCCCACAGCACCTGCCATCACCAGAATGGGGGTCTGGGAACCCCACGCGCACTGGAACTCCACAGACCCTCTCTGAACCTAGAGGGGCCCCTCTCAAGCTTGTGCCAGCATCACAGGTGTTTTGACTTTTTAAACTGCAGGCCTTCTCTGTCTCATTAAGGCGCAGCCTGCTGTTGGGAGCGAGGCGGGTGGAGGGGGTTCACACTCTGCTATTGGTATGATTCTGGGCTCCCTCTTCCCATTACTGCCTGTTGGACTCTGGCCACCCTACTTAGTACTTCTTCCTATGATTGCCTCACGCATAAAGTGGGGATAACACTAGCTCCTAAGGTAGTTCTGAAGATTCTGTGAGATCACGTATTAGTGTTCAAAAGATCTGACACATTAAATGCTCATTATGCGTACAATTATTACAGGTATGTTAGATTTCCCAAGTCCCCCACCCCCAAATCTTCATGCTTATTGCGAGTACAAGTTTCTAGAGCACTAGCATCCAGAACTCCCTTGCTACTTAGATTATACTGGAAGGCAGAGAAGCCAGATTAGGAATTATGTTCGTGCTTCAGGCAAGCCTCCACAAAGGAAAGCTTCGCCTGGAACTGATGTGACCAAGCCCAGCTCTTCGTGGAGGATGTGCGGCCTGTTTTTGAACCTGAACCCTACTGCAGTAGAGGAAACCCATAACCCCTTCTCCGTTACTTTGCCCCACAGCAAGGGCTTGGTACACTCTGGGGGAGGAATAGCTGATTTTTAAACTGCCTTGGTGAGAGGGACCACTCCTCTTGGGTTTGCTTTTGCACCATGCTGGTTTGATCTCACCAGGCTTTCCTAGTCTGTAACAAAAACCTACTTCCTAATGAAAAAGTTATGATATGATGATCAAAGATCCATGAGGATCCTTAGGGCCTATTACCTCTCATAAACAGGTGCTTCTTTATCCAGAGTGCTTTTCTAGAAGAAATGGGGTCTAATTAGCCTCTCCTATTGTTATCTCTTCAAATGGTGGCTGTAGGTCTTTTTTTAAAGGTTAGTGGAGTGTGTTGGCTGCCAGGCTATGCCAGGGCTCAGAGCTGTGCAGGGAGGAGAAACTGAAGCGGATGCCCTGGGGGCATGAGGAACAGAGGGCAGGCGCCCTGCCATCTGAGACACATGGGCCATGGAGAGGAACAAGGCAGCGTGTTGGTATTTCTTGTCATGAAGTTCTTCTGCATTGAATGAGCTCATGTGCACAGAAATACTGTGTTTAACTGGGGTAATTCATTCCACAGGAGAGAAGTAAACTGTTCTCACTGAAATATGACATAGATTATATCCAGGGAATGAAAGCAAGTGCATTTTGGTTCATCCAAAATTTAGATCACTTTCATAAGTTTTGAATAACTTACAACATTTTTTTAAGAAGGAGAAAAGGTACCATATGACCATGTACAGATAAACCAGGCCACACAAAGGCTGTCTAAAACCTCAAATCGGCCAGTTCGGGAGGTGTCCTAACACCAGCCTAGAGTTCTTTCCAAGTGGGATTAAATTAAAATATCAGAATTCATTTATTTGAATAGCAATTTTTAATTAATTAATTTTTTTTTAGTAATCTCTACACCCAACATGGGGCTTGAACTCATGGTCTCGAGATCAAGAATTGCATGCTCTTCTGACTGACCCAGCCAGGGTCCCCTTGAATATTAATCTTTATCATTACATTTATTTATCTGATTTTTCTCACTGTAGATTTTCTCTTCTCCAGAGTAGAAGGAAAAGTTGATATCCATCTCTCCCACTTTTTTTGAGGATTAAAAACAAACATCTGACTAGCTAAATAATCATAGAAACATTTCACAGTAGCTTAGGATTTGTTCTCCAACAAAGACCAAAACGTGACATTGTCTTATTACCATGTAATGCTTTACACATTTTCTCTCTATCCCATTTCAGTTTTATCTAGATTTAAATTTAGATCTGAACTGCAAAACAAGGAGAGTGAAAGCAAATTTGTGGGCATGTTATGAGATTACAAGTACTTTGGAAAGATCCGTGGATGATATAATGGCATTATAGAAATGTCAAGAGGTTGGCAGTGGTAATTAAGATGAGCACTGGAATATTAAAGCCTCATTTGTTATGAGAGGAGTAAGTTGTCCATTACTTATGATTTAACCAAAATAAAATACATACATAGTTGTTAGAAATACAAACATCTAACTCTTGCTCTATTATAAAATGTGTGTGATACAACTTATGATGGAGCTGAGCAAAATAAATGCTAAGCTAAAAATAAACATGAAAACAGTGTTCTTGATAAAATTTTTTAAATGTTTATTTATTTTTGAGGAAGAAAGAGAGAGACAGAGTGTGAGTGGGGAAGGGACAGAGAGACAGGGAGACACAGAATCTGAGGCAGGCTCCAGGTTCTGAGCTGTTAGCACAGAGCCCACTGTGGGACTCAAACTCACTGACTGGACCTTGAGATCATGACCTTAGCAGAAGTCGGATGCTTAACCGACTGAGCCACCCATGCGTCCTTTTGTTCTAGAAAGTTTAAACAATACTTTTACTTCTCTTTCTTATGGCTTTCATTAGTATCTGAAGTAATAGATTTTATAGATATGTCTGAATCACCATTAAATAATGAATGTGCTTCGGGCTCTGTGCTGACTGCCAGCTCAGAGCCTGGAGCCTGTTTCAGTCTGTGACTCCCTCTCTCTCTGACCCTCCCCTGCTCATGCTGTCTCTCTCTCTCTCTCACAGAAATAAATAAAACAGCCTCAGAGCCTGGTCATGATCTCGCGGTTCGTTTCAGCTCTGCTGACTGCCAGCTCAGAGCCTGGAGCCTGTTTCACTGACTGACCTCCCCCTGCTCACGCTGTCTCTCTCTCTCTCTCTCCTAGAAATAAATAAAACATTAAAAAAAAATTAAAAAAAAATAATGAATGTGAACAGTGGTATAGCTAATTTCCAAATAGTTTTGCTACCGCAGGGCAAAAGAAGTGTGACGCGCCCCTCCCCAATCCAGGAAAGTGGAATTGAAGTACTTCTTAATGTTTATAAATAAGAGAATGTCAGGGGTGAAACGAATGGGATATGTACCTTGGTGTTCTCCCTGAGAGGGGTTTCCGGGTAGCTCTGAAGAGGATGTAACTGGTAATGACCGAGAACATTCCCCACATAGATAGAAACCGCCACCAGTAAAGTTTTATCGTGAAATACAGAGGGACGACCCACATCTGCAACAATGTCACCAGCTGTCAGAAAAATGAATAGAAAGTCTCTTTCAATGACAGAGGGCCCAGAATGTCGTGTCCACTGGTAAATGATCCAGAAGCTATTCTGGGGGAAACCACCATCACTGTCCCGTCTCTATAACATGCAACTGGGTCACCATCCATCTGTAAGCTCTTCTATCCATGCAAAGTTTTGGAGGGAATTAGTATGATGGTCTGAAAATTCAAATGGGAACTCATCCAAAATATTAATTTTCTTTTACCTCTTTTCACTGGGATAGTTCAGATGAAAGCAACTTTGGACTTCAAAAGCGGTATGGCTTTGGACAAGGGAGCCTCACTTTTGTTGTAAAACTGGGGATAACAATGCCTGCCCTGCCCTGCCTGTGCTGAGGTGGGGATCAAACGAGATCACAGATGGGAAAGTGCTCTGGAAACAGTACTGTAATATATGGAGCCAAGGGGCTGTTTTTTCTATCATGTACACATGTGCAAATGCATGGTGACATCACAGGGAGGAAGTGGCATCACAGCAGCTTCTGGGACCTCTTCTGCCTGCTGTCCAGTGCAGCCTGCAGGGTTAGCCTCGGAGTCCCAACCGTGGGGCGTCCTCACCCTTGCCTAGTGGATTTGCAGCCCACCTTTTGCTTCTTATCTTTCCTTTGCTTTTGTCTTGCCTTTTCCAGGCAAGCCAAGATGTAGAGCAGACTCTTTCCTGTTCATCTGTGTGCAGCTCCTTTGTGGCCTGTACCACTGACCTGAGTCCAAGTTGCCTTCAGAGGGTTCTTTAAGTTGGCTGGCCCCACTCCCCTGTGGCAGGAAGCGGGGTAGACTGAGCTGATGGGTTGTGAGTCAACAACCTGATATGGTTACCACGGTGACGCTCCCATTCTTTAGATCAGGCCTACTATCAGCTATCACCTCTCTTGTGAAAAGCAGACAGGTTTAAACAATAGCAATAACCTCTGGTCTTTTATGTTTTATCACATGCAGACTAACTATTACTTGCTCAGCACCATTGTAAGAGGGGGGATGGCAGAGAGGTTTTGTCTCAGGTGTGGACTTGAATTGGCAGTGGCGCCTGGCAATGCTCTGTTGAGGAGGATTCTGAGCCTGGACCCTGGGGGAGGATAAAGAGCATTAATTATGTCTGCCAATGATGTGGAAGCAGTTGTTACGACATACATTTCCTATATTTGTCATCTGAGTGTAACAAAGACTGATGTTATTTGTTTCTTTTTCTTTTTTACTTCATCTTTGAGATAAAAGAGGCAGCTGAGGGGAAAAAAAATAGATATATTTTTGGGTCCTTTAAAAAGGTCTTGGTCGTAATAGCCTTCAGGTCAATAACAAAATTATTTGATAAGACTTCAAGATGTACAGGAAAAAGACAAGGCCATAGCCATTCCTCTTTCCACATCAAATAAGAAGACATTTCCAAGGCTTTTCACTTTTTTGATTACTTCATCCCCATAAATGACCTGATGTGAAGTCTTCTGAGAGTTGCTCTAAATCTTTGGGAGAACACTAGCGTTATTATTAAACATATGTATTTGAACAAAAATACACATGGAGCCAATCTGAGGTGATTATCTGGAGAGTGTGGGGAGAAAAATACCCCTATAACCTCCCTGTTTTGCTTTCAAATTCCTGGCAGTATTTTCAGGGAAGACTATTTTTTTCTTTAAGTTTATTCATTTACTTTGAGAGTGCATGGGTGCACAGTTAGGGGAGAGGCAGAGAGAGAGAGAGAAGGAGAGGGAATCCCAAGCAAGCTCCATGCTGTAGACACAGAGTCAGGGAAGAATATCCTTTACTTTTGCCTAAATTATTCAGATACAAGCATGCCTTGTTTCATTGAGCTTCACAGATATCGTGTTTTTACAAATTGAAGGTCTGTGGCAATCCTGTGTCCAATATGTCTATCACACCATTTTTCCAATAGCATTTGCTCACTTTGTGTCTCTGTGTCACATTTTAGTATTTCTGGCAATATTTCAAGTGTTTTCATTATTATTCTATTTGCTACAGTGATCTGTGATCAGTGATTTCAATTCACCGAAAGCTCAGGTCATGGTTAGCATTTTTTAGCAGTATTTTCTAATTAAGGAATGTACATCGTTTTTTAGACATAAGGCAATGACATAGTTAATAGACTACTGTATAGTGTGAACATAGCTATGATATGCACCAGAAAACCAAAAAATTCATTTGACTCGCTTTATTGTGATGCTTGTCTTATTGTGGTGGTCTGGAACTGGACCCATGTAATCTCCAGGGTATGCCTGTTATTGCTTTAATTTTCCATCCTACCTTGTGAGTGTGGTTATACATGAGTTAGCAGCTTTATTTATGAAATCAAAATAAATATATATCCAAATAGGACAAACAGGC
Organism: Proteles cristata cristata; assembly: GCA_017311185.1. Lineage (NCBI taxonomy): Eukaryota > Metazoa > Chordata > Mammalia > Carnivora > Hyaenidae > Proteles > Proteles cristata. The sequence goes on along the minus strand of JAESUZ010004142.1, from coordinate 1,756,632 downwards.
TTTACTTAAGGAAGTAGAAAACTGTTCCTGAGGGCCATAAACCACATATTAGGGAAGTAAGATTCAATGTATGCCTACTTTAGCACTCAGCATTAGCAACTCTAGCCCTCTGCTATTGGTAATAAAGGGGTACAGCCCCTTAAAATAAAATCACACCAGAATTTTGGTCATTCATTTCCTACAGCTGATTTTGGAGATAGCTATCTGTGATAAGTGATATGTTTTCTGACTTTTTAGTTCATTATCTCTGATATTTAAAAAGGAAACAGGGGCTCCTGGGCGGCTCAGTCAGTTAAGCATCCGACTTCGGCTCAGGTCATGATCTCATGGTTCGTGGGTTTGAGCCCCACGTCAGGCTCTGTGCTGACAGCTCAGAGTCTAGAGCCTGCTTCAGATTCTGTGTCTTCCTCTCTCTCTGACCCTTCCCTGCTCATGCTGTCTTTCTCTCTCTCTCCCAGAAATAAATTAAAAAATTAAAAAAATTAAAAACAAAAAAAGGAAACAGAGGGGCAACCAGGTAGCCCAGTTGGTTGAGCGCTTGACTCTTGATTTGGGCTCAGGTCGTGTTCTCACAGTCCATGGGATCAAACCCTGTGTCAGGTTCTGGGTTGACAGTGTTGGGCCTGCTTTGGATTCTCTCTTTCCCTCTCTCTCTGCCCCTTCCCTGCTCATGCACGCACATGCTTTCTCTCTCTCAAAGTAAATGAATAAATGTTAAAAAAAAAAAAAAAAAAGGGAAACAGACATGAACTTCATTTTTCAAAACCTGATCATCTATCTTTTGCATTTTTCATCTTTCTGTTTAAACAATTTGATTCGTCTTTACATTTCCCATAAAAATACTGAAATTTTTTGTAATAGTAAAAGTCAGTTCATTTTAATTCAGCAAAACTGCCATGCTCCTGTATTTTATACTTTAGATCATAAGCTAAAATTGCTTAGACTAAGCCATTTCCTTAAATCCATGGAGTTATTACAATCTATAATATTTTGGAGCAATTACTGAATTATATTTATATAATACTAGTTCTCATTGTGGATTGATAAAAGTACAACCCATTTCTAGATGATCCCAAATTTCTCTTACTTGAAGCCTGGTTTTAATTAGCAGTGAATAGCAATGTTCAAATGTACAGACACCACTTCTTAAAAATTGGTCTTAGAAATCAGAAATAAAAGAAAAGCAAAGAATCATTCTAAGATATCAGGTATGAAAATATTTAATTTCTTAACTGTCTTTAAAGTGTATACCCAATGCTGTATTTTCTCAACATGTAAGGGGAAAGGTCAGAAATTTGCATTATGAATTCAATTAATTGTATGAGGAGTCATTTTGAAATGAAGGCCACATTTTATGTCAATTTAAAAGATTATCAATTTTCAGAGCAGTTAAAACTCATTTTTAATATAACTGCCACATATGAAACATAGGAATTTGATGCCTCATAAACTCACGAACTATGTGAAATCGAGGTGCGTGCATGCATGCAAAAGAGCAGGCCTGGCAGCTGGGACACATTAATAATGCCAGAGGGGTCACCATCTGGGCACGCGCACATAAAACACATCTGCATCGCTGGCGAAGGGCAACCTGTGCATCTGCACCACATCACCAAATGTTCTCCCCACCCACATGCCGTGGCAGAAGGAATTTCCTGACCAATCACATGCTGCCCAAAGGTAGCATGTTCCTTTCTTTAGCTATGCACATAAGGAATCTGAAAGGAACAGCAAATCAAGTCAAAACAAAGGTATCTTTTTATTTGCCTAATTATACAGAATGATGAATGGATCACACAACATGGGAGAAGGAGAGAGAGAGGGAGGAAGGAAGAGAGGGAAAGAAAGAGAGAGGAAAAGAGGGAGGAGGAGGTGGAAGGGAGGAGGAAGTTATTGTGATGCTCATTTCCTTTGCACTGCAAATCCCAAAGTATTTGCAGCCATTTGTACATGTGTCTGTGTGTATTTGCATAGGTGGAGGTGGAGCAAGAACAAGGAGATGCCAGAGGTAAGCAGAAAATTCTCATGTAAATAAATGACTCCAGGAATTACTGCTATTATTAGTACAAAGGCAATGAGGAAAGTATGGATATAAGCAAGTAAAGGTATGCAATCTTGGCATATGAAGGGCTATTAGAAATTCACTTGGTCCTTATTTCTATTTCCAAATCAATTCAGACTGTTGAAGGAGATTGTGCAATGTTATGTATGTGTGTAACTATGTATGTATTTGTGGGTTGCCTCATTTTAAAAAGATTTGAGCAGGCATACCGCTTTATTGATACAGTAATATGTTCTAGTGCTTCACAGCTATTAATAGGCAGGAAGTTGCTTTAAATAGAGCAATGTTTCAATCTGTGGCAAATTATTTGCCTGTGTGTTGAGGCAAGTTAACAGTGTTCCTGAAACCCAGATTCTCTGTATGTAGTCATCGGGCCTTCTATTGATTTGAAGGGAAGTAGAAGGATTCTTTTTTGGCACCTTCCCCCTATTTCCTGCAAATATGAAATGTAGGGATCTATAAAACAAGGTGGAGAGGGCGGTGTTGAATGAAATTTTATTTTTTAATTAAATTCTGTTTTCAAATGCTGTTACAAGCATTTGGAAATAATTTCATTTTGAAGCTATGCCATGTCTACAACAGACATTATCAACAGCATCAGCAGAAAAGTGAAAAATCCAAATATCCAGATGCTCTGTCTATAGTGTACTAAAAATGTGACTATTAAGAAACATCCAGGTATTGTATAGGAGGATTAGGAGGAACTTAACGGAGGACTGTGGGGGAGAAGAAGGGGGGAAATAGTGGGGGAGAGGGAGAGAGGCAAACCATGAAAGACTCATGAATACTGAGAACAAACTGAGAAGTGATGGGTGTGGGGGGAAGAGGGGAGATGGGCATGGAGGAGGGCACTTGTGGGGATGAGCACTGGGTGTTATATGGAAACCAACTTGACAATAAACTATTTGCAAAAAAAAAAGAAAGAAAGAAACATCCAGGTATTTAGTAGTACTCCAAAAAAAATAAGAATTTTCCAGTCGGTCTACATTCTCTCTTCACTTTTTGACATCACCTAGGAGCAGTTGATGTTATATTTTTAAACTTTGCTTTCTCAATAACAGGTCTCCTTTGCTTTAGGTATTTATAATAAGCCACTCTGGTGTCCACGGCTCCTACAGACACAGAAAAGAATCTAAGATTAAATGATCACTTCAGAATATAGACATATTTGTTAAAAGCTGTAATCTGAAAATATTTTGAGCTTTTTGGATTAGTCCCTTCACCTCTGAAGTACATGATCCAAATAATGCATGAAATAATGTGAAAATAGGGGCACCTGGGTGGCTCAGTCCATTAAGTATCTGACTTCAGCTTAGGTCATGATCTCATGGTTTGTGGGTTTAAGCCCCACATTGGGCTCTGGGCTGATAGCATGGAGCCTGCTTGGGATTCTCTCTGTCTCCCTCTCTCTCTGCCTCTCCCCTGCTCATGCTCTCTCTCTCTCTCTCTCAAAAACAAATAAAAACTTAAAAAATGAAATAATGTGAATATAATGCTGTTTTATATATAATACCCCTAGGGTGTAAATAAATAACCTGGTTCCCACCATCTGCCATATATTTCCTTAATTGTTCCATTCCAGTATACATACAGAGCAATACCAGAATTGTTGAGCTGTACTCCCATTGGACAGTTTTATCAGCTAGGTACAGTGATCATTTACAGTGTCTATTGCCTTAATCTCACAGATTCCTCTGATTTTCAAAGGTACTTAGCATCTCATTCTTCAGATGCTGATTTCACCAGTGAAACTGTCTGGGCTTGGTGCTTTCTTTTGTAGAAAGTTATTAATTATTGACTCAAAAAAGTAGATATAGGCCAGAGGCAGGATATATGGGGTGACTTAAATGGGTAAAGGTAGTCAAAGGATACAAACTTCCAAACTTATAAGATAAATAAGTCTTATGTAATATGCATCACAGTGACTATAGTTAAGAATGATGTGTTGTATATTTGAAAGTTGCTAAGAAAGAAAATCTTGAAAATTCTCATCACACATGTAAAATTATAACTATGTCCGGTGATAGGTGTTAACTTAATTTACTGTGTAGTAACTTCACATAATAAGCATAAATCAAATCATTATGTTGTACACCTATCCGAATAAAAAATAGAAATAGGCCTATTCAGATCACTTATTTCTCCTTTTGTGAGTTTTGGTATAGTTTGTGTCTTTCAAAGAAACAGTCTATTTCATTTAAGTTATCCAGATCTCTGGGCATAATATTCCATTACTTTCCTTGTCCATAGGATCAATAATGATGACCCCTCTTTCTTTTCTGTTATTAGTAATTTGTGTCCCTTTATTTTTCTTGGTTAGCTGGCTGGAGCTTTATTAAGTTTGCTGATCTTTTAAAAAAAACCAGTTTTTTATTTCATTGAGTTTCTCTATTGATTTCTTGTTTTTTAATTTAATTGCTTTCTGCCCTAATTTTTTAAAATTTCTTTTCCTCTGATTGCTATCAGTTTAAATTACTTCTTTTTCTAGTTTCCTAAAGTAGATGCTTAATTTACTGATTTTAGATCTTTCTTCTTTTTTTTTTTTTAATGTTTCTTTAATTTATTTCTAGGAGACAGAGAGAGAGAGACAGCGTGAGCAGGGGAGGGTCAGAGAAAGAGGGAGTCACAGACTGAAACAGGCTCCAGGCTCTGAGCTGGCAGTCAGCACAGAGCCCGACGCAGGGCTCGAACGCACGAACCGTAAGATCATGACCTAAGCGAAAGTTGGACGCTTAACCGACTAAGCCACCCAGGCACCCCAAGATCTTTCTTCTTTTCTAATCTTTGCATTCAATGCTATAAATTTCCCTCTAAGCACTGCCTTTACTGCATCCCACAAATTTTGAGATGTTGTATTTTCATTTTCACTTAGTTCAAATAAGTTTTCAGTTTCTCTTGAGTACTTCTCTTTGACTCATGTTTTACTTAATTTCTAAATATTTCGGGATTTTTTTTCTGCTATCTTTCTGTTACTGATTTGTAACTTAATTTTTATGGTCTGAGAGCATACTTTGTATAATTTCAATTCTTTAAAAAAATTTTTTTGTGTGTTTTAGGCCCTGAATGTGGTCTATCTTGGTGAATGTTCTATGTGAGCCTGAGAAGAATGTGTACTCTTCTGTTATTAGATGAAGTAGTCTCTAAACATCAATTAGTGCAGGTTGATGAATGGTGCTGTTAAATCTGTTTTTTATTCATGGTGACAATCTCTGTCTTTTAATTGGTGTATTTAGACCATTCACATTTGATTACTGATACAGTTAGATTAATATCTACCATATTTGTAACTCTTCTCTGTTTGTTGCATAGTATTTTGTTTCTTTTTCTCTTTGCCTTCTTCCTTTTTCAGCCTCTTTGGTTGTTTTTTTTTTTTTTTAATTTTTTTTTAAAATTTATTTCTAGGAGAGAGAGAGAGACAGCGTGAGCAGGGGAGGGTCAGAGAGAGAGGGAGTCACAGACTGAAACAGGCTCCAGGCTCTGAGTTGGCAGTCAGCACAGAGCCCGATGCGGGGCTCGAACCCATGAACCGCGAGATCATGACCCAAGTGAAAGTTGGACGCTTAACCGACTAAGCCACCCAGCACCCCTCAGCCTCTTTGGTTTTAAGTGAGAATTTTATGATTCTACTTTCTCTATTCCCTTAGTACATCAATTATATATTTTTTCATTTTTTTATGTTTTTGGTAAGGCTTCTGGTCAACAGTAGGCTATTAGTAGTTAAGTTCTTGGAAAGCCAAAAGTAATGTGCAGATTTTTGACTGTGTGTGGGGAACAGCATTCTCAACACTCCTGTTGTTCAAGGGTCAACTGTAATTGTTGCTATTGCTGCTTAGAATGAAGAGCTATCTATTAGGTTAAGAATAAGAAACAAAGATTTTATTTTATCTTCATTTTTTTCCTTCTCTGACACTCCTCCATTCTTTACGTAGACTTGAGTTTCTGACCTGGATAATTTTCCTTCTTTCTTTCAGGTCAAGTCTCCTGGTGATAAATTCCCTAATCTTTTTGTTTGTCCGAGAGAAGAAAGTATTTCATTTTCATTTTTGAAGGACAATTTCTCTGGATTTAGAATTCTAGATTGGTGGCTTTTTCTTTAAATACTTTAAATATTTCACTCTATTCTCTTCTTGCACATATGGTTTGTGAAGACAAGTCTGATGTAATTCTTATTCTTGTTTCTCAATAGGTAGGGTGTTTTTTTTTTCCACTGGCTGTTTTTGAATTTTCCCTTTGTCTTTCCACAGTATGAATTTGATATGTCCAGGTATAGATTTCTTGGCATTTGTTCTGTTTCCTCTCTGAGTTTCTTAGGCCTGCAGTTTGGTGTCTGTCATTAATTAAACAACAATTCCTGGCCTTTATCACTTCAAATATTTCTTCAGCTCCATGGTTTCTTTCTTCTCATTTTGGTATTCCAATATGTGTATATTATGTTTTTTGGAATTGTTCCACAGTTCTTGACGACTCTTGTTTTTAAAATTCTTTTTTTCTCTTTGCATTTCAATTTGGGGAGTTTCTACTAATACTGTCTTCAAGCTCACTGATTCCTTTCTCAACCATGTTGACATTATTGATAAGTGCACTGAAGGCATTTTTCATTTCTGTTAGTTTTCTTTACTTTTAGCATTTACTTTTTTCTTTGCTTACATCACTTATCTGTTCTTGCATGTTATCTATTTGTTCCATTAGAGCTCTCAGCATCTTAACCATAGTAAATTTAAATTCCTAGTGTGATGATTCCCCAATCACTGCAATGTCTGGGTCTGGTTCTGATGCTTGCTTTGTCTCTTCAGACCATGTTTTATTCTCCTTTTAGCATGACTTTTAAATTTTGGTTGAAAGGCAAACTTAATGTGTGGGGTAATAAGAATTGAGCTAAGTAAGTCTTTTGTGTTAATTTGCCCAGAAGTTGGGATGCGATTAATGTTTGCTGTAGGTATCAGAAACTTCAATTTCCACTAGTATGCTTGTTTGTATCTCTCTCTATATCTTTGGGCTTCCATAAAAACCCCTTCTTGTATAGCATCTGAATCTTGCAGCTCTTTCCGCTATAGTCCACTGTTATACTGGACACCTGCGATGTGGTGGTAAGGCAAAGGGACAGTGCAGGTATCCTATTATTCTGTGATTAAGTCTTGGTCTTTTTGTGCGTCTCTGTCTCTGTGCCATGATCTTTACAAGTGTCTTTAAACTTTTAGTTTTCCCTTTGGATGAGACAAGAAGGCTAGAGGGCCTGGAGTTGGGCAATTTCTCTCTCCTAACATCGGAGAAGGCTCTGATTTCCATTGCTGTGTCTCTGTTATGGAGAACACTGTGGGTCTAGTTCAGAATGATTACCCTTCCCCTCCCCCTGTCAGAAGCACAAGGGTTTGTTTTTTTTTTTCTCTCTTTTTTCCCTCTCCCTTGGCTTTACACCATTTTTTTTTCTTTGCTTTACACCATGGTGGGGTTCCTGGAGCTAAAAACCTAAAATAATATGGGGAAGTCCCTAAGACTGTGGCCACCAAGAGTTTCTCACTCTCACACTAGTCTAAACTCCACATCCAGCAATTCTTCCAAGTTACTTCTTACGTATTTCTACCATTGTGCGGCTCTTGCAGCTTCTGCCCCCAGTCAGCACATCTCAACTGTGATTCCTGGCATTCTCCTGTCTTTCCAGATTTGGGGTGGTGGTTTTCCCACTACCCTTAATTCTCTGATAGATCCAAGAAAACTTATTGACATTCAGTCTGTCTAGGTTTTTCTTGTTATAAGATGGGGGTGATGACTTTCAAGTTTATTACATGTCAGAGCTACAGCCAAAAGTCATTCATATTTTTAAAAATTGCATTGTTTGAAAGATCAGGAAACGGAAGCTCGCTGTGGTTAAATGTGTGGCTGAAGTCTTCTAACCTCTAAGCTGGTACTCCTCCCTTTACCACCCTGCCTCTCGTTCCTATTAACACATCTAACAAAACCAGCCTGGGGAACAGTCTGTGGGCAAAGCGTATGACAGAGCAGAGGGTGTGACAGGAGAAGAAGGTGCACGGCTTTGAAAAAAACAATACATTGTAATCTCCCAACAGAGAGTGCACATTAACAGCTGAGTATTCACTTTAGGTTTACAAAAGAGTTCAGAAAAGGATTCTTTTATTAGTAAACTGTTTTTACAGTATGTGATTAAATGTTTTTTTTAATGTTTTGTTTGTTTCTGAGAGAGAGAGAGAGAGAGAGCGCGAGCGAGAACGTGAGCAGGGGAGGGTCAGAGAGAGAGGGAGACAAAGAATCTGAAACAGGCTCCAGGCTCTCAGCTGGTAGTCAGCACAGAGCCCAATGAGGCCCGAACCCACAAACTGTGAGATCATGACCTGAGCCAAAGTCGGACGCTTAACCGACTGAGCCACCCAGTCGCCCCTGTGGTTAAATGTTTAAAGCTTTTATATATTATATCAATATCTTCTGAATGCATCCAGAGTCAGCTCATGGTACTGAACACTCATTACGTATCAGTCAGCATGCTAGAAGTTCTCATAGGGAAATGTTTCTGAATCCTAATAACTTTGGAGATAGATTTTCATCTTCAGCATTTCCATTTTGCAGATTAGGAAACTATGGTGCAGAGATATTTAAGGAGCTTATCCTTGACATGAAAGTGAGGATTGGATTCTAGTCTGCACTCTGCAACTAGTTAGTTATATAACCCTGACTGAGTTATTTTATCTCTCTGAACTGCATTTCACAAAAGGGATAAATAATTATTATCTCCTGGAGTAAATTAGATAATGTATAAAAAGCACTTATCACAACTATAATGACAATAATTTATATGTAAATATTTATAAGTAGTAATTTATATATAAATATGTTATTATAGGAATTATCCTTAAAATGTTATAAATAATATTACTAATAAACTGATAGACTATAAAATTGAATAGAAATGAACTATTATATGGACCCTTGTAAAAAGGAGTGGGGAACTTCGTGAACCTTGTAAAGTGTTCAAAACTCTCTGTAGCTCTGTTAGATGTCATATAATCTTAGGTGCCAAGAGAAAAAAATTAAAAGTTAGGTTTTCCCTGGATGATAAGGCTGTTCAGGTCAACATTTATGGTAACATGTCCTTATCAAATTCCATCCCAAAGAAGAGGGATGCCTGGATGGCTTAGTCAGTTGAGTGTCCAACTCTTGATTTCAGCTCAGGTCATGATCTCACAAGTTTTGTGAGGCGGAACCCCATGTTGGCTCTTGGACTGGCAGCTCAGAGGCCTGCTTGGGACTCTCCCCTTCTCTTTCTCTGCCCCTCCCCCGTTCTCTCTGTCTCTCTCAAAATAAATAAAAATAAACTTAAAAAAAAAAAGATGTTAAATTGGATGGTATGTCAGGTGCAGGTTTTTTTGATACAGTTCATGCAAAGTACAATAAGAAAGCTTGAAACCATTGCTGGAATCAGCTATTATTGCTCTGGAAACCATTTTCAAATTCAATGGTTGCAGATTTCACCAAGAGTTCCTGAAATGGCTGTGTTCTGATGACTGGCTCTGGTAGTGAACACTTAAGAAAAAATGCATTCCCTCTCTCTGTGCCCTTCCTTTCCTCACACTCTGTCTGTCTGTCTCTATCTCTCTCTCTTAAAAATTAAATAAAATACTTTTAAAAAATTAATGCTTAACCGACTGGGTGGCTCAGTTGGTTAAGCATCTGACTTTGGCTCAGGTCATGATCTCACAGTCCGTGAGTTTGAGTTTGAACCCTGCAGCAGGCTCTGTGCCAACAGCTGAGAGCCTGGGGCCTGTGTCAGATTCTGTGTGTGTTTCTCTCTATGCTCCCACCCTGCTCACACTCTGTCTCTCTGTCTCTTTCTCTCAAAAACAAAATAAAAACATAAAAAAACAAGAAGTGCAAAGTATGGGGCAAATATGAGGCAGCAGTTTGGGAAAGATCAGCCTCACACGCTGGCTCTCAACTTGAGACAAAGGTTGTCAACAGAAACGTGCTGGGAAAAGAGGCCACTCTGCCAATTCCTTTGGGACAATGCATAGTATAGATTGACCAATGGACAAAGAAGTAGAAAATATTCTGGAGGGGAACCATGATTATGAGCTAATCTAGCAGAATTGCGTGAGACCCAAATCTGTCCTTGACCACTGTGGGCTATCTTCATTTGGGTTCCTGGCTTTGTTAAAGTGCCAGGCAGGGTCACTCTAAGAGAAGTCACTATCACAATCATCTGGTCACCTCCAAGGGGATCCTTAGGACCACGGAGCCCCTCTTCATAACCATAAAATAGAGGAGCCATGTGATAGAAGAACACAGAAACAGCAACTTTGGGAAGAGGTGGGGTCACTAAGGGAGTCCAGTTGTCGGTGAAGGATGGGGTGCAAGCAAACATAACAGGCCTGGAGAGTTATTCCAGGCAGCACAGCTTGTGTAGTGAGCAATAGGAAACAGTTTGGGAAGACCACTCTAGCTAACCAACAGTCGTTGAGCTCAGGGACCAGTCGTTGGCCTGCCTGGGACCAGTGTAGCCTTAGTCATTAAGGGTTAGAACCTCCAATGGCAACAAGTCCTTCAAGTAGCCTCTGACGTATGGGCAGGTCTATCTGTGGCTAGGTAGAGCCAGTGTTTGGGCTCCACATTGACTGGTACGGTGATACACATCTTCAGAAAGTTGACAAAAGGGCAATTTCTTCAAATACATGACAAGGACATATTCTTTTTGGCATAAGCCTCCTCAAAAATCATCAAATAAAAATGGTGGCGGAGTAGTGGGGCATAATGCAGGTCAGTTGGCTAATAAGGCATTTCCTTTCAAGAGCAGGGGGTTTTCTATGCAAAATCTGTACTTATGTTGCCATGGAAACTGAACATGTTTTAAAATATCTAACCCAGAGATAGTTATGAGTTATAAAGGAATTATGGGATGGGGCTATGAATGAGTTTTTTAAGAATCCAGGTTTCTTGTTCCTTAGGGACTCCAGAAATTCTGTATATTAGGTTAATCCATTTGCAGATAAGAAAACCATGTTTAAGATATATTATGGAGCTTTTCTTTGATATAAGTTAATAAATAATGAAGTTTTATTCTAGTTTTTTTCTTTTAAAAACAATTTGCTCAAGTGCAATACAGAGGATGTTTATTTTTTATTTAAAAATTTTTCTAATGTTTATTTGTGAAAGAGAGAGAGAAAGAATGAGTAGTGGGAGAGGGGCAGAGAGAGAGGGAGACAGATGATCTGAAGTGGGCTTTGTGCTGACAAACCATCAGATTATGACCTGAGCCAAAGTAGAACACTTCACTGGCACCCCAGAAGATGTTTATTTTAATTGACAAGACAGCATTGGCATGGCAGCAAATAAATGTGTTTGCTTAAAAAAAAACCAAAAACACAGGATTTCCCTTTCTAAATAAAATGTTCAAATTGTCTAAACTTAAACAGTGTACAGAATTTGAAAGGGAATACTTTCTGTGATGGGTAAAAATAAAATAGAATAAAATACTGGTCTAAGCCAGCACTTCACATGTCGCAGACAAGTCTTATACAATGACAAGTCGAAGACCCAGAATCATGTAGTGTTAAATGCGGACTTTCTTCGTTTGCAACATACTCAAGTCTAAACGATTGGTTCTCAAATGTGGTCTCAGACCAGCAGCATCAGCACCACCTGGGAACTTGTTAGACATGCAAATTCTTGGGCCCCTATTCAATCAGAGACTTTGGGGGTGGGACCAGGGAATGTGATTAACAAACTGATTCACCTCTCCAGGTGATTCTGATGCACCTTAAAGTTTGAGAACCACTGCTCTTAAATATTGCAATGGGAAGGTCTCGGTTCCAAGATGGCCTGAGCTATGATTCTGAGGGCATGAGATGGCAAAGTTCTAGTCAGCGCGCTTGAGTGGGATTGGTGTGTGAAAATGGGATCAAACTGTATTGGTGAGGTCAGTACAATGTTGGCATCAACACGTTTCCATAGATATGCAAACTATCAATGCCAAGAGAGATTGTTGTTGTTGTTGCTCAAAATTAGACAGTGTCAGTCTTTTGTTTCTTCTATTCCTAATCCTCCTTTCCCTGGGCCATTGGCAGAAGCTGCTCATGCTAAAGGAAAACTGGTTTACTTAAACTAGGACTTCTTAGCCTTGTCACTATTGACATTTTATCGCGAGGAGCTGTCCTGTGCACGTTTAGCGGCATCTGTGGCCTCTACCCACTACATGCCAGAAGCAATTCCCATCCTCCTCTCCCCACCAAGGCGATACAATCAAAATTGTTTCCAGATGTTGCCAAGTATCTCCTGGGGCCAAAACTACACCAAGTTGAGAACCATTGACTTAAACCAAAGCATTTCCTTCAAGGGAGGGATGTGGTAGGAAGAAAAACAGGATTCCAGAGGTCCCCAGGGGGCAACTCACATTGTAGGACCTGCCGTGCCTCTGTCTCCACTGTACCAGCACTATCTGGGCGACAACCAGGGCGCAGAGGAAGATCAAGATCATCTCCACGTGCATGGATTCATGGCCCCGGTGCATCCTGTGTATCCTTTCCTGCTGCAGGCTGGAACCAGCAAATGAGGTCATCTGAAAAAGCCCTTAACCCTTGCACAGTACATTTAGAAGAAAAAACAAAGTCTAGGCTCAAAGAAAGTAATTGGAGGTTTCAAACGTAGGGGGTTTTGGGGAACCTGGGCGGCTCAGTCAGTTAAGCGTCCAACTTCGGCTCAGGTCATGATCTCACAGTTCGTGGGTTCGAGCCCCGCGTCGGGCTCTGCGCTGACAGCCAGCTCAGAGCCTGGAGCCTGCTCTGGATTCTGTGTCTCCCTCTCTGACCCTCCCTGCTCATGCTGTCTGTTTCTCTCTCTCATAAATAAATAAAAAACATTAAAAAAATTCAAATGTAGGGGGTTTTAAGCTTTGATCATAAATTTCCTGGTTTTTTTGTTTTGTTTTGTTTTGATTTTTTCCTTTTCTCCCAGGCTTGAGGAGGGGGAAATGGAGAGGAGGAACCTGATTTCATCAGGTATCCCAGTTCCTCTCAGCCATTAGCTTGCCTGTGTGGTTTTGGCCTCAGCCTTGTCCTTGTAAGTTAAGTGATGGGGCTGAAAAAATCACTGATGGGCTCTGGACAGACCTGGATACCAGCCCCATCGCCACACAGACTCGTGAAAGTCACTCATCCTCTCTGCGACTCAGTTTCCTCCTTTGCAAACTTAAAATAATGACCCCTTGGTGCTTCACAAGATTGTAAAAGCCCATTTTACTTTATTTGGTCTTAAATAAGAAATTATTATTATTAGATTATACTAATCTATGTAATATGTTATATAAAATATAATATGTAGATGATTCTTATTATTAGATTAAATAATATGAAATTTCCATTTTTGAAAGTCAAAATAATAAAATATGGTAATTTCAAGTAATTTTTAATATTTTGAAGAAAAAGGATATCCTGCAGATGGTGCCAGTGGAGAGAATATTATCCAAAGGGCTCCAGAAAACTCCTGAGTGAGCTGTATACAGTTTTTTTTTCATTATAAGGAGAACAAAGAAGCCTAAGTATTATCTTAGGTGGGCACATTCTGATGATGGAGGAATGTTTCAGTATGTAGTTGGACTCTTGGTTTTGCATAACGGTAGAGAAAACAGTATCATAGTATGTCATCTGGTTTAACTTCTTATAGCAGAAGTGGCTTCAAAGAAAGCCTAGAGCAATGGTTCTTGATGTTGGCTGTAAACTGGAAACCACTGGAGAGTTTTAAAAGTCCCAATGTCCAAGCTGGGCCCAGATCAATTAAATGACCATTTTTGCGTGATATGGGTTGAACTGTGCCCTATCCTGCATTCATTTGTTAAAGTCTTTCCCCACCTACCCCCCCAGTCACCTTCTAAGGTGACTGTATTTGGAGACAGGAACTTTAGGGAAGTAAATAAGGTTAAATGCCGTCACTGAGTGGGTCCTAATCCAATCTGACTGGTGTCTTTATAAGGAAATTCGGATGTAAATTCACACAGAGGGAACCATATGAAGATGCAGTGAGAGGGCAGCTACCTGCAAGTCAAGGAGAAGCGTCAGGAGAACCCAAACGTGCTGACACCCTTCTTGCCCCCAGAACTGTGAGGAAGTGAATTTCTGTTTAAACCACCTGGTCTGTAGTACTTGTTCTGGTAGTTTAAGTTCCCCATGTGACTTTAAGATGCAGCCAAAATTGAGAACCACTGGGCTAGAGGAAGAGAGAGCAGTTCAGGGTCAAGAGTAGGGCAAGGGGGAAAATTATGAATGTTGCCAATCAAGTATTTGATAAATAGTGGTTAGCATTATCTTTCATCCCCAGTGGGGCACCATGAGTCACAAAATCTCTTGAAGTTTCTTTCCACTTATGACTAGACATAGTGTGAATGTAGTGTACCCATCAGAAAACAACACAGAATGGCGCCTGGGTGGCTCAGTTGGTTAAGTATCCAACTCTTGATTTCGGCTCAGGGCACGGTCTCACAGTTTCGTGAGTTTGAGCCCTGAGTCAGGGTCTGTGCTGAGAGCATGGAGCCTGTCTGGGATTTTCTCTCTTTCTCTCTCTCTCCCTCCCCCATTCACGCTCTCTCAAAATAAATAAATAAACTTAAAAAAAAAAACCCACAAAAACTGCAGGGTAATACTCTGTGCCAGAAGACTGTAGCCTCTTAAAGGTACTCCATGAATATGTGGGTTGGGTTCTTCCCCCTTTACTAATAATTAAAAAAATGTTTTTAATGTTTATTTATTTATTTTGATAGCGAGAGCAAGAGTGAGCAGGGGACATGCAGAGAGAGAAAGAATCCCAAGCAGCCTATGCTGCCAGCACAGAGCCTGATGCAGGGCTTGAACTCACATGAAACATGAGATCATGACCTGAGCCGAAATCAAATACTTGGATGCTTAACCTTATTGGAATGAACCACCCAGGAGCCCCTTTACCAGTAAATTCTATAGCTCAAGAGTAGAGAAGTACTAAGTGCCTCAGAAAAGGGCTCTTAGGGTGCCCCCTGATGGACAACATGTAGAAATGAGCATGCAGAGCCTAGTAAATATTTCTGCCTGAGTTCATCTTCTCTGAGATGGAATCTTAGAACGTTAATGCTGGAATGTACATTTGATGTACTGAAACCCCTACACTCATCAAATGAAGAAGATGAAGTCCCTATCAGGTAAACAACCTGAATAAAATTACATTGTTAATAGTCTTTGTACTGGAAGCCAACTTAAGAGACATGAATTATTTCCAGAAGCTCATTAAAAAATACACTTGGACCTTTGAAGAAATGGGAAGTGAAGAAGAATAAAGGGGTACAGGAACTTAAATTTTTTAAGGCACAAAAGCAAAATAACTTTTAATATTCTATTTAATGCACAGAATTTCAACTTAGGCCATGTCGATATAAGAGTGAATTTATCATCAACCTAAAATAAGACTTGTGTGGACACAAAACAAAATATGCTTTGTCACATTCATCTATTATATATAATTATATATAATGAAAACATTCATTATTTCATTATAGATAATGAAAACATCTCAAAATAACCTCTGTGGAAGCACTTTGGAAGGTATCAAATAATATGCAAATGAAATAAGTATTTCCTACTTTGATTAGGAATACATTCATAATTGATTACCATAATGCAAAAAAGGAGAAACTTTTCATTTTTGTTTCATTTTATTTGGTGCCCACAGGGCTCTACTAGCCCCATAGTCAGTACCAGAACACAGCGGAAACAGCGTATAAAGAAAACCAGATGTATCTTGTGACTAAAATAAATACTAACTTGACACTGCCCTATTTTGAAGGACATATAAACCCAGCTTTGTGGGACTGCATGAATCACACTGTAGAAAACAGATGAAATCCTTGCGGTTTGGTTTATCCTATCTTTGTGCATGCATGCTAAACTAACCCACCTTCTGTGCCCCGAGAAATTTACAAAGAAATGATGGCTTCATTTAATTTCTCAAACTTTTAAGGCAGAAATGTAATTGTTAGTAGAAATGTAAATTTAAACAATTAAAAAAATTCTAATCACTTACTTCCATTCATCATCCTCAGAAAGCTTGGTGTGAGAGATCTGAAAAAAGCAAAAAGAACCCTTTTCAAAACTTTGTTTTTTCAGCTTGTATTTTACAGCATTATATGGGAAACCCAAGCCACGAAAAACAGTGATGTTTCCTAGTACTATAATAACTTAGGATGAAAGCCCTAATAGAATATTTGCTTACAGAACTAAGGCACACACACACACCCCAAAACAAAAGAGCAATCAAGTTACTGTTAATAAATATTTGATTCTGCTCAAGTCAGAGAATTAGATGAGGCTCCATTTGGCTTTTGGGATATGATACGTAAATCCTAGAAAAAACATCTCTTGGGTGTCTTAAATGATGCCAATGAGTAAATATCTCCAAGTTCAAGGTTTTAGAGACTGAGCTAACCAGAGGCTCTACTTGTTTGGAGCATCTTTTATGCCCTCCTGGTAATTTAATTTAAAACCTGGCCCCAGGGAAGAGAGCAAGCAGGCCTTGCTTGCCCTTGCAGACTGAGCTGGAGAACACAGAGACCAGGAAGTGCTCTCCTTGACTTACAGATCATAGGCATGTGCTGCCTTCCCTTGATCACTGCTAATTTATTACACTTGGTCATTTGGAACCTTTAAGCCAATCCTTGGAAAGACATAATCTTATAACTTTCATGGAGAACACAGACAGCTTAATCCCTCGTCCTGTATGTTAAAAGCTAAAATCCCCAATGACAGCAAAGAAAGGAATGCAAATAAAACATTTGTTACACAAATCTGATATTAAGTAGGTATTTTCAGTATGTTTTCTTCAAATGGCACCAGCAAGTCTGACATATGGAAAAAAAATAATGCCATCCATTCAATCTAGGATTTCCTATCAGGTGGTCCCTGATATTCGAATGCAGGTCAAAACAACTGTAGAGCCTCTGGAAGTCCACTGAGAGGGCTAGTTGAATCTTTAGACCCTGGGGGTCCCCCAGCCCCACCTTCTCTTAGGGACAGTAAGGTGGCTGGCTCGGGGCTGGGCTGGGCAGGGAGAGACAGTAGGGGGAAAAGGCACAGTACTTGTCCCTTCACTCCAGCCCTGGATGTGTCCATTTACTGTGCCTCTCCCACAACCCTTCACCCCACATCTGGGGCCAACAGGGACACAATGGGGCACAATCACTTTATTCCTGCAGGCAGATCACCCAGGGTGCCTATGGGCTGGGGGTTAGGAGTTGGAACATATGGGGCAGGCTGGGAGGTGACCCCTGCACTCTCTTGCTTCCAGGCTGAGGGCGCGAAGGGGCATCCCTGGGGGTGGGGAGGATAAGGGGTTCTGAGCACTGGGATCTTCTGGGAGCACGTGGACATTGCTACTGGTTGCTGAGCTCCTGCCTACCTCCTGCCAGAAGAGTCCACCATTGGTTCCTGAGAACAGTTGAAAGCTGTTGCCTCTAGGGAGTGGAAATCAAAAATGGTTGGCAAGGCCTCCCTGAGCCTCAGGACAGATCCAACCTGGTGCAGACGGTTCCCTTCTTCCCAGGGGGCTCTTGCCTCCACTCCTTTTCTCCCTTCAAACAGTGAGGGTGATCCAATTAGAGGCAAACCTGCTCAAAACACAAGTGCCTGCCCTTGTCACTAACATGGCTCCTGTGGCCCTCTGGCCATTTTCAGTTTCTTTTCTCTCCACTGGCCCTGAACAGCCTCTGCTCCAGCCAAGCAGAACTTTACTGTCCCCTGAATGCTTTTCTTTGACCTCCAGCCACCCTTTGGGGATGTGCTGGACTCCACTTCCTCCAGGAAGCCTTTTGGGTTAGGCCTCTCCAGTAGGTCCACTGAATATTGTTACCCCACTGCATGGTCATCAGTGGTTTATTACTTGTCTTACCCAACCACTGAATACTCCGTCTGGCACATCACACACTCAATCAATATACAGTTGACTTTTGAACAATGCTGGGGTTAGGGGTGCCAATCCCCCCACAGTCAAAAATCGGTGTATAACTTTTGACTCCCCAGGATTTAACTACTAATAGCCTACTGTGGACTAGAAACCTGACTAAGAACATAAATAGCTGATCAACACGTACTTCAGATGTTATATGTACTATATTCTGTATTCTTATAAGAAAGTAGGTAGAGAAAAGCAAATGAGTATCAAGAAAATCGTAAGGAAAATGCACTTAGAGTCCCATGTTGTTCAAGGGCTAACTGTATTTGAAAATTGCCTCCCTTTTGGTGCCAGCCCTCATCATTTCGTACCTCAGCTGCCACCTCCAAACTAGTTTCCCCACTTTCAACCCTTCACAAAAATCCATCTGTTAGAAAAATCTTGCTAAAATGAGTGGCAAAACCAGAACAGTAAACTCAAACTACTGCTGTCCCTGGGACATACGTGAGCAGAAGGTAAGGATGTTAGGCTTGGAGGGCTGTGTTCAGTGATATGGAATCTATGTCACTGGGCAACCACAGAACTTCCATGGATGGAGCAGTAGGGAGGGGCTGCGTCTGGCTTACTCCAAGGAAGAGAACAGCGCTGAGGCAGAGGTGGGTCCTCTAGGGAAATCAGAGCCTGAAAAGTAGTCTTCAGATAAGCAGAAGGAAGTGCTGAGTCCATGCTGTCTACTCTCTTGTACCCCAACTTTGAGGAGTCTTAGGAGCACATAGAGTGTATGTACCTGGCTCCCTAGACCACAGGGAGGAGGATGGGGAATAGGGAGATGGTGTTTGGCACAAAGAGGTACATAGGGAGCTGGGCAGACTAGAGTCCCAGATCATGAGGTTGTATGTTTATTATTCACTCCCTTATTTGTCCAATAAACATTTCCTGAGGCCCTGCCATTTGCCAGACTCCGTGCTTCATTCTGGAAATACAGTAGCCAGCAAAGCAAAACAAGGGGGGATTAAGGGACAAGATCTGAGTTTCTCCCAGGACAGAGTTAAGAGGGGACCACACCTCCTGAGGGCAGTGGGCAAGGCAGCGGTGGCACCCTTCATGGAGAGCAAACATCAGCTGCAGAAGTGACTCTGCCAGTCGTCTGCTCTTCCCAGCATGCGGACTTCTTCATCCGTAATCCTCTGTGAACGATCTGGGTTTGAAACCAGCAAGCAAATCATGGCGTTCCCTTATAGCTTCCCCTTGTTAGAGAATAAATCTCCAGTACACAGCGTGGTACAAGACTTGCCATAATGTAGCTTTCCCTTCCTACAAGCTTTCATGAACCCTGCATTTCTGCCAGGGTCATAGTGAATATCCACCCCTACCCCCACCTTTCTCCTTGGTCAACTCCCACCCCTGACAATTTTTTTTGCCTCCAAGTAATTTGGTATTCCCATTTCCTACATGGAGACTTCTCATTTCCTCTCGGGGCGACATGGAATCTCATCCATTCCCTGAGGCCCAGTTCAAAAGCCATGCCACCCCCATCCCCCCAGTCAGCCTTGCCTACCCTTCCTGCCTTAAGTAGTTCCTTGCTTCCTAGAAATCCTACAAAACTTCCATCTCCTTTAGGGACAGTAATCACTTCCTACCCTCTATGAATTATTGTGTCCTTGTTATACTAGGATGTGAGTTATGAGAAGAAAGGTCTACGTCTAACTGTATCCCCCTTATCCCACGAGTAGAACAGTTCCTGCTATGTGATCGTGGCCTAAGAATCATCTATAAACGAAAAACAGTAATGACTGGGTTTGAAATCACCACGGGAAGCGGGGAGGGGATAGCTCGCCTAGAGGGTCTCAAAGCTTGAGCATCAGCACCTCTTGGGAACTAGTCTGACTTGCAAAGTGATGACGCCACTATCCCAAAGGTCAGGAATTAGAAACCCAGGGGCAACGGCCACCCATCTGCTTTTTAACTGGCCTTTGGAGTGATTCTGATGCAAGCTGCTGTTTGAGAACCACACAGTCAAGCGTGAGGTACACCCGGCACCTGTTCTTTTCCTTCACCTGGGCCCTGGGGCTTCCGCCAGGGAGCCAGGAGGAGAGAGGGGCAGCCAGTACCGAGGGCAGGGAATGGCCAGGGATGAGTCGGAAAAGTCTCATTCTGGAGGAGACAGAGTGGGGAGGGGAGGTGAGGGAAGAGTAAAGGAGGAGGAGGGGAAGAGAAGGGAGAGGAGCGGGAGAGGGAGGGAGAAACCGAGAGGAATTCGGCTCCCCTGGGGTCGGGTAGGTTCAGGCGAAGCCACGAGCACCTTCCAGAAAGGTCATCCGCGCCGGGGCGGGGGACTCGGAGACCTGTCCTTGCGGCCACCCAGCCCCCGCGTGAGCCTAAGCACGCCGGCCCCGTGTCCCCCCGCCTGCGCCCCGCGCCGGGTACCTGCTCCTGCTGGGGAGGCGCTTCCAGCACCGGCGCCGCCTTGCGCACCGCGGCCCCCGCGGCCATGCCTCTGCCACGGCGGCGGCCCGGGAGGGTCTCCGGGAGGCCGCGGAGGATACGGGGCAGAGGGGATGGGGGGGGTGGGAGGGAAGGGAGGGCTCCCTCCCCTCCGCCCCCACGCCAGCGCTGGGGGCGAGCGGAGCCTGCGGCGGCCCCGCCCCGGGCCGGGCGCCTCCCCTCCGCCCTGCGCCGGCGCGGGGATCACACCCGATGCGGCTGCTGAGACCCTTTGGGGGACCTTCCCCTCTGCAGTCACGCGGTGGTCGGCCGTCGCGGCTCGTACGACGTCCTGCGCCCGGCCCTGTGGCCCGGAGGGAGCCGGCGGCTTTGCCACCAGCACGCAGGGCTGCAGGCCGGCTCGGAAGTGGGTAGGAAGAGGTGTGGGGCGTACCGAGAGCGAGAAACGGAGGTGAGGGAGGGAGGGAGCGAGAGGTCGTTTTCTCCTCGGCCCTCAGAAGCCTTCATCCGAAGGCAGGAGTTCAGGTGGCTGTCCAAATCCCGGGAGACGGGGAGCCAGCGACACCCTATGTGCCCCTGAGACCCCTCCACCTCTGTTGCGTCTCCAGTGGAGTTCCTGACCCAGGACCCATCGCCCCTTCTTCCCTCTTATCTGCAGTTTCAATAACTTGGTGAAGTTAATAACCCGGTGAAGTCACACCTGGCTCCTCCAAAGATGACAAAGGAGAGAAACTAAACGGGGTGGGGTTGGGGGGGAGAAGGCAGACCTCTAGGCCTGCGTGCATTTCCCCCAGGGAAACCACTCCCAACTTGCCTTTGTACCCTCCACCTTCAGGGGGCATTCTCCTTGCCCTCGGCAGTAGGTCTGAGTCTGCACTTATGGCTGGGAATAAGCTGAAACATTTGAGGAAGGCTTTAGGAATGCACTGGTGTTAATGGAGGGCAATAGACAAAAAGGGAACAGGTAAATAGGCAGTCTGACTAACAAAATATGGCTCACTTTGTTCCAGGTTTTGATGGCTCATAGTCTTCAACACCTACAAGGAGCTACCGATGGGGACACATCCCTGGCACGGTCGACTTGCCGACTTGCCGTCTAGAAGGGTGTAGAGACAAACATCCAAGGCAATTGACTGTGGTAAGTGTTTCTGTTCCAAGTACTTTGCTCTGTGGTAACACATTCAGTTTTCACAACAAGGTCCCGAGGTGGGTGGTGTTATTATCGCCATTTTACATGAGAACATTGAAGCACAGAGAGGTGCAGAAGTTTTCCCAAGTTTCAAAGCTAGTAGGTAGTACAGTGGGAATTTCCCTTTTGGATTCAGGGGTGGTCAGCAGGGCTCAACTATGATTCAGGACAGAGGGACCAGTTGGAAAACTATTGCTCTTGTTCTAGTTAAAGACAGCAATGGCCTTGGTGGTGAGTGTGTGTGGGGATGCGGTGGAGGGGAGATGGAGAGATGTGGATGGAGCCAAGAGATTTAGTTAATAGCATCTGTAAGACTTACTGCACCTCAAGGATGGATCCCGGGCATGTGGCTTGAGCAGCCTGGCATTTGGGCAGAGCGTGCTGAGAATGGGAATACTCAAAGAGCAGGAAGTTTCTGTGTATAAAGATAATGAGTTCTTTTGGACATGTTGCCTTCCTACCTAGCTCCTGGCCTGTCTTCATGTGGCAAAGGCCACTTTTCTCTCCAGTCCAGGATGTCCTCTAATTCATCTAGATTCCTTTCAGTCAGCCATCTGCTCCTCCTAACGCCCAATAAAAGGTCCAGATGGAAATAGAATTTCCCTATGCTGTAAAACTCTGGTCTATTATCATTATATGTGTTTTGGTTCCCAGATATGAGATTCTCTTCCCTGGTTGATTGACACCAGAAATATCTACATACTTTGCTGGTGACATGGGTAAGCACAAAGGGAGTCATCTTCCTTCTGATTTCGCTCAACAGTCATCAGAGAATAAAACTCAAATCCATTTCTTCTCCACTGGTGGTAATGGACTTACTCTACTCTACTCAATCATGCCTGGTTCCATTATTGACCCATTTCCAGATATGGGACCAATGTCTTGTTTCCCGGAAAGGTAAGCACTGCTTCCTGGAGTGGTCCACCCAACCAAAGTTAATTACTTTTCAACTCTGTTGCCCAAATCAAATGCTTGGCAACTGACACTGTCATAAATCCTGGAATAGACGAACAGCATTCCTGTTGCTTAGTGCTAATCTCTTCAGCATATGAGCCATAGCTTGTGCATCTCTTAGCCTAGAGCCATGAGGTGATTATAATGATGTAATGAAGAAAATAAGCTGATGTCATAAAGGTGTTTGAAAAACAAGATGGATTCAAAAATAGTTAGAAAATTAGGTATGGTGTCTGGTGCAGGAATAGAAAAATAGACCCATGGAACAGAATAGAGAGCCCCCAAACAGTCACACACATTTACGGCTGCTAGTTTTATGACAGGAGTGACAAGTCAGAAGGGAAAGGATGGGCTATTTAGTAAGTAGCTTGCTATGCCAAGGCAAAACAGGTGGTTTAAAAAGCAAAACTTTAAGAAGACAATTTAAAAGAATATCTTTATCACCCCAAGGTAGTTAAAAATATATTAAACAAAACTCAGAAACAACAAATCATAAAGGAAAAGATTAGCAAATTAGTCTATGTTAAAGATTTCAGATTTCTGTGCAATACAAAGTTGTCATTAAAAAGAAGCAAGTCATGGACCAAGAGAATGTACTTGCCTATATCGAGCTGTCAAAGAATTAGCGCTCAGAAGAAGACAGAACTGTTAAAAATTAATTTTTTTTTAAAAAGTGTAAATCAATAGAATGTGGGCAAGGAGTATAAACCAATTTTAAGAAATAAAATTATGAGATATTTTTGTAACTTGAAGGGAATTGTTGCATTTAAGTATATACGGGTTAATCTAAAACGCATACTTCACAGGAATGCCTTGTATATTTTAAATTACTTATTGCAAAGTGGCTGCCTTCAGCCATCCTACTCACTTCTTGATTATCACTCATTAATTTTTCCCCTTTCTGCTGTCCTTCCCAGGACAACTGAACTGCCCTGGACTGATGGTGCCACCTAATGGTTAGCTCTTACAGAAGCCCTCTCTATTGTCTTAAAAATGGTCTTTTTCAAGTAACTTTCTTTTTCAATTTTCTCCTTTCCTCTTTTCTCATGTCTTTTTCATACTTACATATATCTATCTATCTATCTATCTATCTATCTATCTATCTATCTATCTATATAGATATATCTGTATGTATACACACACACACACACACACACACACATATGTGTGTGTGTGTATATACATTTGATCCATAGCCTCCCAGCTAGAATGGGTGATTTCAAATGTGTCTAAGGCCTCCCTGCCATGAAGAAGGTGGCAATCTTACAGTCAGTCTAAACAGGGGTAGGGTATCAAATTCAAACCATCCAGGCGATGTGAGTATCTGAGAAAGTTCGTCTGATCTCAGAAATCATTGTGAAAGAGGTGCCAAAAATTCTTCCCTTCTGTGATCCCTGGGGTCGGGGCAGACTGGGTCATAAATGGGGTAATTGTTTCTAAAAGGAGAGGGGCACTGAAGCTAAAAAGGCTGTATAGAAACCCTCCAGCTAACTCTTTTTCAGCCGCCCCCACCAGCTAACCCCTCGTGGGTGCTAGGTTGACCTTCAGGGGCAGACACTAGCCTCGTAGCGTAGCGTTGGTAGAAATCTTTCAAGCTAGTCTCATTCCCAATTGCCGGGGTTCCTGACCACAGTCCCAGGTTCCCTAGCCTCTCAACCTTACTGGATAGACCTTTTCATCCTCCTTTAATTGAATCTGCCTTTGCTTAAACACTACCTCTCAAGACAAATGAAAGATACTCGACTTTATTGTTTATCTCATTCTTTAATTGTCGTTATTATAATATTATTGACCACTATTCTTTTTTTTTTTTTTTTTTTGGCTCAAATGTACCAAGTGTAACTATATTATGATTATGTGGAGTTTTGCGAGCTGGCATGTGGCCCTCATCACCATTTATAACATCGCTTCTTTGGGAAAGTGCATTCTGCCTTTCAGACTATGGCCTTCTAAATGCACATTTAGAATACAATCCGTGTATGAGCTGGGAATCCTGTTCCTAATGTCTGTTGGCCCAGGGCAGCCCCACCACCAAATGACATGTGGTTTAAGGTTCCTGTAACAGCCGGTTCATTTAAATAATGTTTGCTGGAGCTCAGTTCAGATTCTCAGGTTTCTGGTTCATTTGGAGTGGGGGAGGCAGCAGAGTCACAGTGTTCAGACAACAGCATGTGTGGGGCTCCCCGCTCTCTATAGAGGGATGGCACATCCCTGCTTTTCCGCGGGTTACCCTGTAGGTTTACAGACTGAGGCTCTTCTGACTGCAAGCTTTTTAGTTCTGTTGAACAACTGATCTTGAAAAAGAAGAACTCCTTTTAAAAATCAACTATACTTTCAAGCTTGGAAGTTCAGCTAGGGTCGTTCTCATTTATTGAGTTCAGGGACCCTCACAGTGGGAGGGAAAACCACATTTAAATCCTTCATGAGGCTCCTTGCTCTCCCCTCTCCTTGTTTTCCTTTCCCTGTGCCCCCTTTCAGAAGTCTCATCTTTAGTAAGTTAGAAGCCAGCCAGCCAGTGCCAGGCAAGCCAGTCTCCACCGTCCTAACTGTAAAAAGAGTTAACATTTATCAAACACCCACGGGGTGCCAGACACTGGCCTAAACATGTTATGTATCTGGTATCATTTAATCCTCAGAATGAGCCCCAGTGACAGGTGCCACTGCCCACATTTTACAGATGAAGGCGTTTAAGTTAAAGAAGTGAATTGCTTTATCTAAGAATGTATAACAGCAACCACTGCTCTCTGGGCTCCCGGACCCCTCGCTTGTGTGGGAGGCCACCGCTTCATGGGGTGGGGGTGGAGGGGTGGGCAGGAAACTTGGTCCTGGAGTGGAAGTTGTATTTGTCATTTCTAGATGAGAGCGAGGCCTTGCCCTCCCGTTTCCTACACCTCAGGTTAATTGCCAAGATCACATTGCACCTCTGTTCTGCAAAAGTCACATTCTTGCAGCAGAAAAATACTAATGTTCCTCTTTTTTCTTGACTTTACATATTTGTCCCACTTGGGAGCTTGAAACAAGATCAGTTATAGAAACAACAGCAAGAAGACACAGTTAATTTTTTTTTTGCTGGAGTATAAAGCCTCCCAGTGAGTATAGAGCCTCCCAGTGAGTATAAAGCTTCCCGGCCTTACTTACTACACTCCCATTTCCAGTGATTGTGCGTGTGCCTCAGGCCTCTTCCTGGCTTCTGGAGGGAGAGTGAGACCAGGACTTAGCCCATTGCCTGCAGACATTCATTAGTCTAAGAAGAAGGGGCTGTTGTCACTGTGGCCACAGCCTTTTGCCATCTACGCATAACAGGACCACTGAGACCTCTGTGCACTGATATGGATACAAACTTAAAATACAAAAAGAGGCCTAAATTGTGCCCTCAACATAATTCCATGCAGTGCGTATACTACCATTTTATTCCATTTTAAAGTTTATTTATTTATTGTGAGAGAGAGAGAGAGAGCAGAGGAGGGGCAGAGAGAGACAGGGAATCCCAAGCAGGCTCTGCAGCTGACAGCACAGAGCCTGATGCAGGGCTTGAACGAACCCATGAACTATGGGATTATGACCTCAGCTGAAATCAAGAGTTGGACACTTAATTGACTGAGCCACCTGGGCGCCCCCTCTTACTATTTATTTTATAATGCATCATTGTTAATCAGAAGGGAGACAGGCTTTTACCAACACTGAGAGATGCTAAGATGTGTTTGGGAGAAGGAAAGCAGTGTATAGGGTAAGGCCTGAGTCTGTTCCATTCTACCTGTTTCTTATTCTTGTATTGAATGAACATAAATTTTGGTGTTCAGCCACATAACTGCTAAAAATATGTGGCACCCATGAGTATTAGAGGTGAGTTGCTTTTCTAATATATTCTATACATGCAGTAATCCTGGCACACTATATGAATAGTTGAAATAGTGCATGCATGGAAATAAAACACATATTTATTTATTTATTTTTCCTTTATTTTATTTTATTTTTTATTTTATTTTTTTATTTTTTTTAAATATTTTTTTATTATTTATTTCTAGGAGAGAGAGAGACAGCGTGAGCAGGGGAGGGTCAGAGAGAGAGGGAGTCGCAGACTGAAACAGGCTCCAGGCTCTGAGCTGGCAGTCAGCACAGAGCCCCACGCGGGGCTCGAACCCACGAACCGCGAGATCATGACCCAAGCGAAAGTCGGACGCTTAACCGACTAAGCCACCCAGGCGCCCCTCCTTTATTTTAGAATATCAGAAAAATGGAATATCATATTTTGGGTTGTTTGTTGTTGATTTCACTTTTTCTTTGGGAAGGATTTCAATTTTCCTAAGTTGCCAAATGGTTATAAATGCAAATTTTGTGCTGGGCATGTTGTCTAATGCCTTTTGAAAATTTAATATTTTTGCATAAAATTGTATATGTTTAATGTTTACACTAAACACATTTTGCTCTTGCCTCAAAAGAAAGACAATTTTAGAAGCCATCCTGGATACAATAGGTAGAGGGTAATTTTGGGAATAGTTAGACTTTACCAGTTTAAAATTTTCTGAATCTTACAAATATCTGTCAAAGTGGCCATAGTTATGGGGACGACTTTAGGTGAACAACTCAAAAGAGGAAATTTTACCCTGTTAGAAACGTGGAGAAGGACATTGTGTGGTCTCAGTACACTGCAAGAATTGAGTTGGGGTCCTGCCTATACTACTGGCTCTCTAGAGTTTTTTGGAGAGAGGGTCTTTATTTTTTCCTTTTAGTTGCTATTATGTTCATAGTCAAAGTATACATTTAAGGCTTTATTAATAGTGAAATGAGAATGAAAAGTCTTTTGCTAATATGTTATCTGTGTGAAGAATCATCAAAGAGAATAGTTGGAGCTGGTAACCCAAGCATGAAAATCCTGATCATTTACTGGGCTTGAGGTAGGTTAATCATCCTTGCTTTCTTTTTTTTTTTAATTAAAAAAATTTTTTAAATGTTTTATTTATTTCTGAGAGAGAGAGAGAGAGAGAGAGAGACAGCATGAGCCGGGGAGGGTCAGAGAGAGAGGGAAACGCAGAATCTGAAGCAGCCTCCAGGCTCTGAGCTAGCTGTCAGCACAGAGCCCGACGCGGGGCTCAAATCCACGAGCTGTGAGATCATGACCTGAGCCGATGTCAGATGCTTGACCAACTGAGCCACCCAGGTGCCCTGGGACATCTGACAGTTTTCACTAATAGACTTGAGATATAATTCACATACCATACAATTTGCTAAGAATCAAAGTGTATGATTCAGTGATTTTTAGTATATTCACAAAACAATGAATTGCCACTGCTATCTAATTCCAGAACGTTTTCATCACCCCAAAAAGAAACTCCTATAAATTAGCAGACACTCCCTATTTCCCACTTCTTCCATTCCCTAGCAACCACTAAACTCTGTGTAGATTTGTCTGTTGTGGGTGTTCCATATAAATGAAATCATATAATATGTGGCCTTTGTGTGTCTGGCTTCTTTCACTTAGCATGATGTGTTTGAGGTTGATCTATGTTGTAGTATGTATCAGTACTTCATTCCTTATTATGACTGAATGATACTGCTTTAGATGGTTATACTACATTTTGTCTATCTACTCATCAATCAACTGATGGACTTTCAGATTGTTTCTACTTTTTGGCTATTATGAATAATGTTGCGATGAAAGTTCATATAAAAGTAATTTTGTGGATACATGTTCTCATTTCTATTTGAATATATGTTTAGGAGTATGGTTGTGGGGGTCATATAGTAACCCTGTGTTTAAGATTTTGAAGAACAACCAAGATGTTTTCCAAATTAGCTATGCTATTTTCCAACCCCACCAGCAATGTATGAGGATTCTGATTTTTCCACATCTTTACCAACAGTTGTCATTATCTGACTAATAGATTGTAGCCATTCTAGTTGACGTGGAGTGGTATCTCATTGTGAGTTTGATTTATATTCCCTAATGACTAATAATGTTGAACATCTTTTTCATGTGATTATTGGCCATTTGTATATCTTCTTTAAGAAATGTCTAGATCCTTTGCCCATTTTTAAATCGATCACTGGGTGAGTTTTAAGAGTTATTTGTATATTTTGGATACCGGTTATTTATCAGCTGGATGATTTGCAAAGATTTCCTCCCATTCTGTGGATTTTCTTTTTGTTAGGTTTTTTGATGACATGCTTTGAAGCACAAAAGTTCTAAGAGGTATCTATTTTTTCTTTTATATGTCTGCTGTTGGTATTATATCTAAAAAAAGTCATTACCTACTCTTAGACGGTAGAGATTTATTCCCATGTTTTTTTCTAAGAGGTTTTCAGTTTTTATTGTTACATTGAGGTCTTTGATCCATTTTGAGTTAATTTTTGTATGTGGTATGAGATAGAGGTCCAACTTCATTTTTTTGCATGCCGATATCCAGTTGTCCCAGCATCATTTGTTGAAAAGACTATTCTTTCTTCATGGAATTACTACCTTGTCACACTTGTCATAAATCAGTTGCATAAATATAATGGTTTATTTCTAGACTCTCAATTCTATTCCTTTGATCTATTGGTCTGTCCTTGTGCTAGTACTACACTGTCTTGATTACTGTAGCTTTGTATTAAATTTTGAAATTGGGAACTGAAAGTCTTCCAACTTTATTTTTGTTTACTAAGATTGTCTTCGCTATTTTTGGTGCCTTATGTTTTCATAAGAGTTTTAGAGTCAGCTTGTCAATTTGTGCAAAAAAAAAAAAAGCAGCTGGAATATTGATAAAGATTGTATTGAATCTATAAACCAATCTGGTGGTAGTATTGCCATATTAACAATATTAAGTCTTCTAATTCATGAACATTGGATCTTTTTATTTAGTTCTTTAATTTATTTCAATGATGTTTTGTAATTTTCAGTGTACAAATCTTGTACTTCATTTGTTACATTTATTCCAAAGTGCTTTATTCTTTTTTCTTCTATGTTAAATGGAATTGTTTTCTTTCTTTTTTTATTAATTTTAAAATTTAATTATTTCTGAGAGAGAGACTCACACACAGAGTGTGAGTGGGGGAGGGGCAGAGAGAGAGGGAGACACAGAATTTGAACAGGCTCTGAACTGTCAGCACAGGGCCCAACGTGGGGCTCGAGCTCATGAGCTCTGAGATTATGACCTGAGCCAAAGTTGGATGCCCAATGCCCCAGGTGCCCCTGGAATCGTTTTCCTAATTTTGGTTTTGGCTTATTCAATGCTAGAGTATAGACATACAGTTCATTTTGTATGTTGACCTTGGATCTTGCAGTCTTGCTGAATGAATTTATTAGTTCTAATAGTTTTTTAGTGGATTTCTTAGGGTTTTCTTTTTTTTTTGATTTAAAAAAATTTTTTTTTATGTTTTATTTATTTCTAGAGAGAGAGAGAGAGAGAGAGAGAGAGACAGCATGAGCAGTGGAGGGTCAGAGAGAGAGGGAGTCACAGACTCTGAAATAGACTCCAGGCTCTGAGCTGGCAGTCAGCACAGAGTCCGACATGGGGCTCAAACCCACGAACCGCGAGATCATGACCTAAGCGAAAGTCGGACGCTTAACTGACTAAGCCACCCAGGCGCCCATACAAGATCATGTCATCTATGAATAGAGGTAGTTGCTTTACGCCTTCCTTTCCAATTTGGATTCTTATGTTCTCTCTCTTTCTCTCTGCTC
Organism: Proteles cristata cristata; assembly: GCA_017311185.1. Taxonomy (NCBI): domain Eukaryota; kingdom Metazoa; phylum Chordata; class Mammalia; order Carnivora; family Hyaenidae; genus Proteles; species Proteles cristata. Next base: position 1,726,416 of record JAESUZ010004142.1, on the reverse strand, counting down.
CAGCCCTGTCTTCTCCCCTCCTTCCTCTTCCCTTCCTTTTCCTCTCCTCCTGCTTCCCCCTCTTTTCCTCTCCTCCCTCTTCTCTCTTCTCTCCTTCTCTTCCCTCCTTTCTTCGCTCTCCTCCCACCCCCAACATTTCTTTTCTTGGGCATTCTCAAGTGCTTAGCTGTTATCTATTAATATGATCATGATCATGTGGTTTTTCTGCTTTGTTCTATTAATGTAGTGTATTACATAGACTGATTTTCTCATGTTAAACCAAGCCATCATTTCTGGGATGAGTCCCACTTGGTCATGGTATAATTCTTTTAATATGCTGCTGGATTGTTGAGGATTTTTGCATCTATATTCATAAAGTGCATTATTGGCCAGTAGTCTTCTTTGCTTGTGATTTCTTGTGATTGTCTGGTTGTAGTAATTGGAGTAGTGCTGGCCTCATAAAATGAACTGGGAAATGTTTTCTCCTCTTCTGTTTTTTGGATGAATTTGTGAATGACTGTTGTTAATTTTTAAAATATTTGTTAATGGGGTGCCTGGGTGGCTCAATAGGTTGAGCATCCAACTTCTGCTCAGGTCATGATCTTGCACTTCATGAGTTTGAGCCCTACATTGGGCTCTGTGCTGACAGCTTAGAGCCTGGAGCTTGCTTCTGATTCTGGGTTTTCCTCTCTCTTTGCCCCTCCTCGTGTGCTCTGTCTCTCTGTCTCTGTCTCTCAAAAATAAATAAACATATAAAAAATAAAATATTTTTTAGACTTCACAAGTGAAACCCTCTGGGCTGGAGCTTTTCTTTATGGGATTTTTTAAAACTAATAATTCAGTTCCTATACTTGTTACAGATATATTTAGATTTTTTATTTGCTCTTGAGTCAGCTTTGGTATTTTGTGTCTTTATAAGAATTCGTCAGTTTTGCTTAGGTTGTCTAATTTGTTGGCATAGAACTGTTCATGGTATTCCATTATGATCCTTTTAACTTCTGTGAGTTTAGTAGTAATATCCCTCTGTCATTCCCGGTTTTAGTGATTTAGATCTTTTCCCTTCTTATTTTGGTCAGTGTAGCTAAATTTTTGTCAATTTTGGTGATTTTTTTAAACAACCAACTTTTATTTTCTGTATTGTTTTTCTGTGCTCAATTTTATCTGCTCTAATCTGTATAATTTCCCATCTTCTGCTTGCTTTGGGCTTAGTTCTTCCTATTTTTTTTTTAAGATAGAAGGTTAAATTATTGATTTGAGATATTTCTCCTTTGAAATTTTTTTTCATGTTTATCTGTTTTGAGAGAGAGAGAGAGAGAGAGAGAGAGAGAGAGAGACTGAGCACAGCAGGGGAGGGGCAGACAGAGAGGGAGTGAGAGAATTCCAAGCAGGCCTCATGCTGTCATTGGTGAGCGCAGTGAGGGGCTCAACCCCACGAACTGTGAGATCAAAATCAAGAGTCAGATGCTTAACTGACTGAGACACCCAAGCACCCCAGATCTTTCTCCTTTTTTAAATCAACTTTTACAGCTGTTTCCCTCTGAGCATTGCTTTAGCTGCATCCATTTGTTTTTAGTACATTGAGATTTACTTTTCATTCACCTAAATTTCAAACACATTTAGGAATGTGTTGTTTAATTTTCACATATTTGTGAATTTCCCAAGTTTCCTTCTGTGATTTATTTCTAGTTTTGTTTCATCGTTGTCAGAGAACATGCTTTGCATGATTCGGGTCCTTTTAAATGCATCAAGGCTTGCTATATGGCTTAACATGGTCTGTCCTGGAAAATGTTTTCTGTGCACTTGTGTGGTGAGGTCAAGAATTCCATGGGTGATCAAGGAAAGACAGGAGCATGAGATGGCAGGAGGCTAAAAGGGGAAGAGGGAAAGGGAACTCTCAGGGAAGAGGGGAATGGAGGGGGGCTTATGGGTCTAGATGATGTCATTCAGCAGCAAGATGGGAAGTATCTGAGTCAGAGAGCACCGAAGGGCAGCAGCGGTTTGGGGTCTTTTATAGCCACAGGGTTTGTGGCTAGCAGATATTTGGTGTAGTTTTGCCAGGTATACAAAACAAGAAGGTTATAAATATGTTTTATTCTGGATATATTTAAAGCAATTTGGATATGTAAGAATTTGAGTTTGGCTTTGGACTAATGGTGCCAACTTGCTGTGAAAAACTAAACAACATAAGGGCCAACATACAGGGGCCATCTTTGGCTCATTTATATAACAACTGGAGAAAAATGTGTATTCTACTGTTGTTTTGTGGAATGTTCCATAGATGTCAGGTGTAGTTGGCTTTCGTGTGGTCCAAATCTTCTGTTTCCTTCTTGAACTTTTGCATATTTGTCCAATCTGTTATTGAAAGTGGGACATTTGAGCCACTAATTTTGTTGGATTGTCAATTTCTCCTTTTTGTCCCGTCTCTGCACATCTCTCCGACCTTCTCCTTTGCCTAGATAACTCATAAGTTATACCATCATAAATAGTTCAGGATTTATGGAGGTGGTCTGCCTCTGCTGGGCAGGGGCTAACTTTATTGGTTTGGGGGTGGTTTTCAGTTTAATTTTCTCTTCTAGCCTTGCATCACAGGCCAGTATGCTCATTCTATTCCTCTATTGGACACAAGTCTAATGGAGTTAGGCCGGGAAGTGCTATGCTCAGAACCTCTCTCCTTTCAGTTTTAGAAACTAGTGAGTGTTAAGACTGTTAAAAGTATGAAAAACTAAAAAGAGTATTATGAGCTCATCATACCACTTCCTAATTTTCCTTCTTGTGTTTTTTAAAGTTTATTTATTTATTTGGAGAGAGACCAGTGTGAATGGGAGAGGAGCAGAGAGAGGGAGAGAGAGAGAGAGAGAGAGAGAAGGCCAAGCACACTCTGTGTTTCCAGCCTGACATGGGACTTGAACCCCACAAAACAGCGAGATCATGACCTGAGGCAGAAACCAAAAGTCAGAGCCTTAACCGACTGAGCCACCCAGGGGCCCCTCCTTATTTTAAAAGGGGTAGGTAACTATACTCTGTTAACTGTTTTTTGTTGTTGTTGTTGTTTTTTAAAATTTATTTCTAGGAAAGAGAGAGAGAGAGAGAGACAGCGTGAGCAGGGGAGGGTCAGAGAGAGAGGGAGTCACAGACTGAAACAGGCTCCAGGCTCCGAGCTGGCAGTCAGCACAGAGCCCGACGCGGGGCTCGAACCCACGAACCGCGAGATCATGACCTGAGCGAAAGTCGGACGCTTAACCGACTAAGCCACCCAGGCGCCCCTCTGTTAACTTTTTTGATGCTTTAAAAAAAATTAAATATCAACAATCAAATGCTTTTCTCTTTTTGTCTTGTTTTTGGAAACCCTGCTTTATTGGCACCCTAAACACAATATTTTGTCCATCATAGAATTAAATACTACAGGGAAACCTCATTTGCTGCCTAGGACCTGGGCACCAAACACCTGGGGCATGAGTACCCCACCCTCCTCCCAGGCCCATGCAGACATCATCAAAGCCATATGTATATCCTCTTTCACCGAGTCTCTGTTCATGTCTTTTCACTCATTTTCTAAGTGTGTTGTGATTTTTTTTACTGTTGAGTTTTGATAGTTCTTTATATATTCTAGATACAAATCGTTTGTCAATATGTGGTTTGCAAGTATTTTCTCTAATCTTTAATTTGTCATTTCATTCTATTGACAGGTTCTTTTTCCCTCCTCAGCATTATTGAAGCAGAACTGACAAATTATAAGATATGGAAATTGTACAATGTCATGACTTGAGGTACTTTTAACAGGATTTTTTGGACAGTAAATGTTTTAAATTTTAGAGAGGTTTAATTTATCAGTGTTTCCTTTTACAGATTATGCTTTTGATACCAAAAGTCCTTTGCCAAATACTAGGTCTTGAAAAAATAAATTTATCTTCTTTTTTTTTCTAAAACTGTTATAGTTTCATGTTCTACATTTAAGTTCATGATCCATTTTAAGTTAATTTTTGTATACAATGTGAAGTTTAGATTATTATTTTTTTGCCAGTGGGATTGTTCCAGCACCATTTGCTGAAAACATCATTCTTACTCCACTGTATTACATTTATAACTTTATCAGAAATTGAGCAGATTTGTATGGGCTCATTTCTGGGTTTTTATTCTGTTTCATTGATCTGTATGTCTGTTTCTCTACCAGTACCACACGGTCTTGATTAGTGTAGCTATAACAGTAAGCCTCACCATTGGGGAGAATAATTTATCCCACTTTATTCTTTTTCAAAATTATTCTGGCTATTCTAGAGCATTTGCCATTCAGTATAAATTTTAGAATAATGTTGTCAGTGTTTATGAAGAGCTTGCTGAGATTTTGAAATAGGAATTACATTAAAACTATAGATCAGTTTGAGGAAAATTGACATCTTTACGATATCGAGTCTTCCAATGTGTGAACCTGGTGTATCTTTCCAATCTTGTATACCTTGAAGAAATCAAATAACATAGTTGTAGTGTATTATTCTTTTAATACATTGTTGGATTTGATTTGCTAATATTTTGTTGAGAATTTTTGTATCTAAGTTCATGAGAAATACTGGTCTCTAGTTTTCTTTTTTCCTGCTGTTTTTCATCTAGCTTTGGTGTAGGGCAATACTAGCCTCATAAAATGAGTTGGGAAGCATTCCCTCTTCTATTTTCTGGAAAACATTGTGTAGAAGTGGTGCCAATTCTTCTTTAAATGTTTGGTAGAATTCTCCAGTGAAACTTTCTAGGCTTGAACATTTTGACTTTACTATTACTGTTTTTTTAAAGTTTACTTATTATCTTAGAGAGAGAGAGCGAGAGAGAGCGAGAGCACACAAGCAGGGGAGGAGCAGAGAATCCCAAGCAGAATCTGCACTGTCAGCGTGGAGCCCAACAAGGGGCTCGAACCCACAAACTGTGAGATCATGACCTGAGCCCAAATCAAGCTTAACTGACTGAGCCACCCAGGCACCCCTTGATTTTACTACTATTTAATGCAAACTTATTTGTACCCTGAAGAACAAATGGGACTCAGAAAAGCTGTGTCCAGGAAGGTCTGGAGGAATCTGAGTCTCAATTAGAATTGTCTGTCACACGTGTTTATGTCATGTCAGACTATGAGCTTCTTAAGAGTGCTTGCTCATTGTGTCTTGGTCATCATTGGAACCTCAGCACCTGAGGTAGCACCAGGCACATGGTAGGTTGCTCAGTGTGAAATTATTGAATAATTGAATGAATTCTTAGCTCTAGGGTTGCTGCAGACTTGATGTTAGAGAAGCTTAGTGAGGCGAGGGCAGCATGGAGGTGCTTGAGTCTTTCTTTGGAGGTGGAAAAATCTCTTTGGAAGAAAGGAGGGGTAGATCATATTTATGGCTCCATTTCTTCCTCCCATCTGACTGAGCTGCTACCACTCAGGCTCTGATCACGCATATCAGCTAAAGCAACCCATCCTGCCCAGGAACCTGAAAAGCACGGTGACCTGGTGGAACAGAGGAGGATGTAAAAGTTAGGACTCGGACTGGCTGCAGACCAGTGCTCTTTCCTGCTGTGGACATGTCCTTACACAGAAATAAGCTCTGAGAATTATATCTCAAAACTGAGAATGGATAGAAGAGAATGTATTAAACTTAGGCATAGTTGATAAAGTAGTCATTCTTCATTATTTTAGAGTTGAATGGTCTCAGGTTTGCAGAAAATAATTAAATTGCCTAGGTCTCTCTGAATTTCAAAAGCTACCCCAAGGAGTTTTCCACTTGTACTGTAGTTTTTAGTTGGCTGAGTGGTTGGTTTTGATATCTATTAAATTATACAGTTCTAGAAGATTTTCTGCCAGAGGTACATTTATGTGTAGGTGCACTTGAGAGCACATGCAGGCAGGAGAAATGCATAGGTTTTTAGGTGTATTTCTACTAGGGACCAAGTAATTAAGTTCCAGTGCTTTGCTCATTTCATACCATAGAGGAATGTCTGGATTGTTAAATAAATGCTTAATATTACTTTGTGCTGGGACATCTTGTGGCATTTAAATCCTTTGATTTGTTCTTCTAGCACTGTCTGTATGGGTTGCTATCTTCAATTACTAAAATTGATTTTTTTTTTTTAGCATTAACCTATCTGCCTCACCCTCTGGACAGTCCTGGACTGCTTCAAAATAATTTTTTTAAATGTATTTATTTTTTAATTTACATCCAAGATAGTTAGCTTATAGTGCAACAATGATTTCAGGAGTAGATTCCTTAATGCCCCTTACCCATTTAGCCCGTCCCCCCTCCCACAACCCCTCCAGCAACCCTCTGTTTGTTCTCCATATTTAAGAATCAAAAAGTTTTCATTATGTTGAATTACTATTTGTTTCTGAGATAAATGTTGATCTGTTGTTTTGTAATTTGAGGATTTTGGATTTTTTTGGATTATGAAAGCAATGGACCTTATGCCAGATTTACTGGTAGTGTCGAGAATAATACCTTCAGCATGATAACTGCACAATACCATAGTTGATTGTACAATACTGTAGTTGATTGGCCAGCATGTAAAACTGATTATACATACTGAATTTCTAAGGCTCTATCCTAATAGAAGATATTCTGGTGCAACTCACTGAAAGTTCTTTCCTTGAAAGCATCTTTACCCTGATTCTAAGCTCAACCTGAACCAAACATCCTGTTTTGTACCTGAGTTAACCACTCTGTCCTCTGTGCCATCCCTGGGCACAGACGCATCTCCCTCTTAACACAGGGTATTGGAATTATTTGTTTACATGCTTCTTCCTCTTATTGGATTGTTAGTCTACTTTGGGCAGGATCCATCTCTGTATCTGTGGTGCCTAATCCAATTTCTAATTCAAAATATAAGCTGAAGGAAGGCAGAATCAATCACCTTGTATCCACCACGTGGAACAGTGTCTAGATGCAGGAAAGCATTCAATATATTGTTGAACAAATAAACTAATGGTGACAGTTCGTACTCAGTGAATCTTTGATGAGCTAATGAATTAGTTTGTAGTAATGCAGTGTGTTTCATGGGCAAAAATCACAATCATAATCCAGATGTAGAAACTGCATGAGGGATCATGTGCCTGGATTTGGATTTCAAGGTGATTCTCTCCCCTCATCAAGAACATTGACAACCTGATGGTAAATAAGAGTTGAAAGGAAAAAAAATCCAGCCAAATTATCATTTGATGACATAATAGACAATGAGGAATGGAGGGTGCTATTAGATAGCATGAATTCTTTTTAACCCTATGAACTTCAGTACAACGATCTGTGCATGTGGATAGAAACTTTGTCCTTCATGCACTTAGGAAATGCTCTTCAAAAAACTTTTATAGATTTGTTCAAGTCATTTCTCAGGTTATTTAGGAAAGGGAAGAATAAATTGCATAGCAGATACATAGTTTCCATATTTTTTAACTTTTTTGTTTCAGCTGATCTACTTGTGGCGTTTTAGCAGTTTATTAACAGATCATGCATCATCTTAGGAAACACAGAAATTCAGTGTCTTCTGATCATTTCCTTTCTTCTTACAATAATGGATGGACATTCATGTTTTCATTTGCCTATAAAAGAAATCTGATAGTTGGAAAATTAAGAATACAGTCACAATTATATCAAGAAGAAGAAGAATGAATATATATCTCATATATATTTGAACCATCATGCAAAACAAAATGGAAAATCAAACCAAACCCTATGTGCTCTGCCTAAGCATGTCTCATTGGCTCGTAGCTTCATTGAGGATGGGAACAGGTGTTGGAAAGTCCATAAGAGAGGCATGTATGGCAGGATGCAGACATTGGAATGATGCCTGAGCTGCTGACTCCTCAAAATATGACTGAAGGAGGCTGCATCTGGCATTCACTTGTTCTTCAGAGTGGAGGCTTTTGCTTCCTGTTATATAGGAAGGGGCTTTGGACTGGATAGGGAGCATTCGGATAGATCAGTTTCTTCCAAATTATTTCTTTCCATTAGTTTTTGATGCATTGTATATATCTAATTCTTTGGTTTGCTGTTCCCATTCATTTGTCTTTTATCTTCTCTTTCTCTTTTTTTTTTTTTTGCTTTTAATAGGGTCCCTAGTCTTCTGTTCCAAATGCTTTAAATGAGCATTAGCCTTGATCCATGAGCATCTCCCTTCAGGTCTAGTCCATAGGTGCCTTGTAGTAGGGGGGTTGTATCTCGAGTTTGTGGAATCAGATGAGAAGCAGTCAAGTGGCAACTTGGAGAAAAATGGAAAGGATTGTAGGAATCCTGTAGCCTAGGTAGTGGGCTGTAATGACTTTTGGTGCCAGAAGAGCTTAAGTACTGTAGAGAGGTCATGGATATATGTTCAGGAAACTTCTAAAGTAAATTAATAAAGTATTATCAGATAAAGGCTTCACATAAATGCCAGTAAAAATTCAGATTTGATGGGGACACTCTAGTGCTCTTATATATTAACTATAATTATACTTCATATAACTGCTAAGTTATAAATATATAACTGTGGCCATTTATTTTGTTTTCGTCCCTTATACCAGCTCCATAAGAACAAGGATTAATGTGTGTACCCCAGCACTTAGAATAGGGCAAGTCATGTGGCACATTCCCAATAATTATTTGCTTAATGGATGAATGCCACCATGTTTCTATATTCCAGTCCTAGTTGGGATAGAAGACAGAATTTTCATCTGAAGGCCCTGAGTTTTAGCCCTGGCTCTGTTTCATATGAACTATGCTGTGTAACCCCTCTGAGCCATAGTATCTATTTACTAGAATTTCTGTGGAGGTTTCAAAATAAAATAATGAAGCATTTGGATGGATATTTTCTGGATTGAGGTCTACCTGTCCTCTTTTCTCACTATCCCCTCCCTCCCTCTGCCTTTCAATGGATATTCTTCAAATCATGGCTCTTTATCTAAAGGGTTAAAGTTTAAGTGGAGAAGCTAACATTTTTTGAAATGTTTATTTCTTTTTTTGTAGTCCTTATTTTTTGAGAGAGAGAGGAGGGAACATGAGTAGGAGAGGAGCAGAGAGAGGAAGACACAGAATCTGAAGCAGGCTCAGGCTCTGAACCGTCAGCACAGAGCCTGATGTGGGGTTGAAACTCGTGAACTGCAAGATCATGACCTAAGCAGAAGTCGGAGGCTCAACCAACTGAGCCATCCAGGCATCCCACGATGGTTATTTTCATTATGAAAATCTTGGGAAAGGGAAAGCACTTTAAGTTTATGAACCTTAGGTTTAAAGTAGTATTACCATATAGCTACAGCTGAACCACTGAGAAGGGGCAAAAGGCGGAAAGTCCTTGGCAAAGCCTGCAAATCTCTGCCTCCTCGCAGGGCCTTCAGTGGTAAAATCTGTGTAAGATGTGAGGCACAAGGCAGCAGCCAGGTGGTGTAGGGGAGAGACACTTTCCTAAGAATCAGATACTTTCAACTGCGGGAGGGCTGGGCCTCAGGAGAGGAGAAGTGACCACTCTGTACATCACCCTTCCCATTTCCTTCCATTAAGAAGAAAAGACAGAAGACAAACAGTAGGTAAAACAGGATGTAAAGTTTATATACAAGAATATAATGTTTATCTGAAATATTTACAGTGTTGGTTAAAGCAATATTTTTACAACTTTTTAAGGCCAACTACTACGTATATTACAGGTAAGCTACAATTGTTTAATTTGCAAAATTAAGTAAAAAATGTTTTAAACAAAGCTTAAAGTACTCAGGTCAATTATAAAATCTGTCTGTTTGTCCTTTATTTGAAGAACTCATGCTATGATGGTTAATGTGCTTCTTATAAATGGAAGTACTCTACCTGGAAATGTAATAACATGCTACTGTTGCAAGTTCCCAATGAGGGTGTAAAATGACAAGTGAATTATAAGACTTAGGCTCTGAGTCTCAGGCTGGAGCTGAGAGATGTTGAGATAACAGCCAGCTTTATCTCAACAGGTTTGTGACCCACAACAGTTTGGGCCACATTGAAAAAATGAAGCTATTTGCACCTTATGGCAACCTCAGCAGAAGAAAAACAGCCAACCCAAACCAAACAGAAAAATGAAAGAATCAGACCCAAGTCACAGTTGTACCTATTCAACACTCGAGTGAGCTATTTAAAAACTTCATAGGAATAGTCATGATTTTATTAGTTTGAACATTTCTACATGACTTGCGTGGGTTTTTCCTTTATGTGAAAACAGCTATCCCTTCCCAAGGCCTCCTAGGGCCATCTAACTCAGGAGGTGCTGGGGGTGCAAACGTGCAAAAGGCAAGGGAAGCTGCTCCAGGCTGGGGCTGGGGCTGCGAAAGCCTGTGCTTGGGAAATGAGAGCTGAGGACCCAGAGCAAAACGGTCAGCCTAGGCCCGGATTGGGCCTGGGGAGGGGGTGGGGCGGATAAACTAGCACTGCAGCTTGCGGATGCTGCGAGAGATGCGCTTGAACTCTCTCTGCCCCTTTTGCCACCGCTTCACTGAGGTGATCACCAGCTCCCCACCCAGCTTCTGTCCCATGACCAGATAGGGTGCATTGATGTCATTCATCTCCTCGCAGGTGCACTGCAAGCTGTCCTTGAGCCATAGCACCGATTTCTTCAGGTCTCTTTCAGACACACCATTCAGCTTATAAATGGTCTTGCTCTTGGTCTCCAGGATGATTTTGGTATCTCTGTTGATGTAGGTGATCTCCTTCACTTTGATTTTCAGTGCTGTGAAGACGAGAGGGGACAGAATCACATGAGTTGTAGTAAGGGAATACAGTATAGAGTGGGGGCTTTCCTTGCCCCCTTCCACTGCATATTTGTTCAGTTGGCCTGGGGGAAGGAAGAAGGGCTTCCTGCAACTAATGAGACTGTCAGGGGCTAAGGCGTGGGGGGCTGGGAGCTGGGGGCAGCAGGTGGCTTCATTTCTAAAGCCTCAAAGGGTTTTGTCAGGCACTCTATTTCAAGTCAGCCATCCTTTCAAAATTCTCTTAGCGGGACTCAATTAATTAACTTCTCTTTCTCACCCTTGTGTTCTTGTGTTTGTATGCAGGTTGCATGTGGTTCATGCTCTCCTCAACAAATGACTTCCCTTATTGGAAACTTCAGCATGAAAAGAAATGCCTGACTCTTAGGTGAAACATGATCCTTCTGTGGCCATAAACTTTAAACTCAATTTATTACATTGGAGAGGTTTTTGGACAAACCTGTAAGGAAATTATATCACACAATCATTGTTTTCTAAAGAGCAGACTACAGGGAAGGAGAATTGATCTTAACAGCTGCATTTGATTTGGTAAAGCAACTAAGAGAAAAAATATCCAAGACTCTAAGAGCACAACATGTTTAGCTGTAAAAGTGTTTTTCTGAAGATCTCATTCTCATCTGCTATCATTTGCCTGGCCAAGGCATTTACAGATCATATATGTACCGTTTCCAAAGAGGATCTGTAGACTCACTAGAATACTAAGACCAAAAGTAAGTGGTTTACTATAAAAGACACATTTTACAGTCATGAACAGTCTGGTTTGGGAAAGAAAACCCTACAAATACATGCTAGAATTGAATTTTAAGACTCCATGAAGGCAGGGAAAGGGTAAAATTTTAAGGTTGGAAAGGATCATCCAGTTAAAATCTCTTATTGATACACAATCTGATATCCAGAGAAGTTAATAACTTATACAAGGTCACCCGGTTAGGTTGTGTCCTGGCTGAGTCTAGTTCTCAGAACTTGGTCCTAAACCCCGTTCTTTAACACCACTGTGACTTCTTAAGGCAGTAGCAAATTTCTGGTCCAGCTTACCACATTAACATACCCAACTGTAATGTGTCCTAAGACTACTAATGACATTGATAAGTGTACTGTATAGATGATGTCCCAGTGACATTTCCTGACTTTGATGGAGTTCAATATATTATTAGTAACAGAGGGAGATGTCTGTGTGTGTGTGTGTGTGTGTGTGTGTGTGTGTGTGTGTGTGTGTGTGTGTGTAACTACTTTGTGGATCTCACTCTGTTTCAGAAAGGGAATTTGACTAACTGTGGCTTTTCCAGCCCACCAAGAAATGACTGAAGCTTAACCAGATAAATGAAAGATGCTGTGATATGGCCATTATTTTGTCTGATGTGCATCTGAACCGTAGAGCTGAGTTCTTAGGCTTTATAAGACTTAAGTCATGGAATAAGTCACATGAAAAGATCACATGTTCCTGTAGCCTCTGCATAAGAGGTTGGGGATGGGAAGGATGCACGGTGGGAGAAGTGATTATATGTTACCCTGGAGCTTCGTCTAAAGCACAGTTAGGGCATGTGTGATAGAGCACCTGGTCAAATTAAACATTCTTGATCTCTGAATATCAGAAAACCATTACTTTTACCCAGGGGGAAGAGTTACTACTCATCTTTTCCTAGCTATAAAATAATAAACTTTGAAGAAGTTTACCCTGGGACCAGGCATTTCCTCCCTGGATTTTCAGCTGAGACCAAATGTGGGGAATCAAAGCCCCAGAATAACTTTTCCTGCCCTGGAATATAGGAATGGGGATGCAGGAAGTGGTAGGAGGCAGAGGTAATGATACTGTCTGATCCATCAGTAGGTTGTATGCATGGGCAGGCAGGTCTGGGCTAGTCTTTCTATACCATTACTTTTACCATTGAAATAAGGAGGCATTCTGTATTTTCCCTGTTCTTCAGGAGTGCAGTGGGAAAAGAGTGTGATGCTTTCGTGGATGATTTAAGTTAAATCAGATTTCTACATTTGTTCTTTCTACCCTTCCATCACTTTCCAAAGTACAGAGGCAACATAGAATACTGCTTATAAACCAGGAGTATATGACGCACTTCCTATAATTCAAGGTTCATTATCCCTTTCGGGGCGAAATTAACGTGGGAAAATAGAAAACAAAGCTGTGAGGTAATGTGTGTGGGATACCTTACGTGCAGTGATATGCATGTTGTTTTGAGAGGCTTTCTCCTCTAAGGAGAGAGAACACTAGGACATGCCCTCACACACACACACTCTCACACTTTGTTTGGAGGAGGGGCTAGGTCTTGATAGAGCATCCTTAGGAAGGGGGTCTTCTGTAAGGGAAGTCATAAAGCAAGTATTAATATGTGTGTGTATATGTGTACATGCCTGCATTTCAATCATTTTAGAGCCCCATGATATAACTTTTTCATGGAAAGTCAGGACAGAGATCTGTATTATATCTGTTGCAGAGGACATAAGCTGCCAGAAGAAAATGACATTTTAGAAACATTTTAATGTAAATCTTATTAAGATTGCAATTTTCTTTTTTGCCTTTAATCAAATCTTTTAGTATGGAAGCTCAGAAGTGTGTCTGGTAAGGCTCTGGGGACCTGAGAGTGCTGCTACCCACATGCCTGCCTGGCCCTCTACTACTTAGAGTTGTATGTATGTATGTATGTATGTATGTATGTATGTATTTATTTATTTATTTTTTTAATTTCATGTGTAAAAGTATTTTTATTCACTTTATAGATTTTTCAAGTATGTACGTACTTAATCTCCTCTTTGTTTATACTTTTACTCAATTAATTATGAAGAACACTTAAGCCACCTTTCAGCAAAAATGCAAAAATTCATAGTGAGCAAATATTTTCTGAGTGCTTATTAGGTACCAGACACATGACAAAATGAAATGCAAAGTTTCAAATAAAAAGTGAGAAAGAGAAAGTAGATGTTATAAGCAAAACCAAATAAAATCAACAAACTCAAAACCAAATTATGCTGCAAAAAGATAAACTTTGAAACTAAAGCTTTGCTCTGAGCTTCCTAATAGCTAAGGTAAAAGAAAAAAACTTAACACATTTTATAATTGTTTGTTTAGCAAAAGGAATCCTGCCTAGAGTTGTATGTATTTAAATATAGACATATGAAACCCTCTCATCCCTTTTGTGGTTCTTGCTGAGGGGACAGATTGGTTAGGACTCAGGGTTGCCTCCTTTCTTTTTCTCTTCCTTGGCAGTGTGAAGTTTTTCCTAAAGCTGTGGCTGATCTGAGATGTGCTAAGGTTAAACCCAGGACACTTCTGGAAGAGACCTGGGATTGTGAGGAACAAGGACTGGACTGCTTCCAGAGTTTCAGGGACCTGGCCAGGTCTGAGATTGCTGGGACGGTAAGTTGTCAGGAGAGAGTGGGAAGGTAGCTCCCAATAGTGGGTGCTGAAGTGATTTCTCTCAGTTTTAGGGACTTTGTTGAGTATATAGAAATGTTAATACGGATCGGTTAGAATCTATTATTGTTTGATCATATCTGATCACCAGTAAATCCGGCCTTCTGCCTGAATAAATACTTTTCAAGGATACCAGCCTCTCAAACACATCAAAAGGTGCCTACTCTTGGAATGGATGAAAACACGAATGTCCCCAGTGAATGTCTGGGTGAAGTTCATGGCTACTCCTGACTCCAAAGTTAGCACTGGTTCGGTGTCTAGCTGGGCTTCGCCCTCACCTCAGCACCCTGAGGACAGCAGATAGGTGGTGATGAAGCTCTGTGTGGACAGTATCCATCCCTCTTTTGTCTTACAATACTCTCCTAAGGGTAGTGACCTACACTCGTGAATCTGGGTAACCTATCACACATTATCTCCAAGCACTATGTCATCATAGCACCTTTCATGTATTTTGCCAAAGTAAATTCCTAATCTTTATTTCTTCTTCATTTCGAATTTAAGGAACTCCTCCCCCAAATTATTATCCTATACCTTGGATATAGTCACTAGTGATGGAATGCAGAGAAGCAAAGCATTATGGGCTATGAACAAGGTAAAAATATTTCTATTTGATGCTGGGGCAAATTTTTATTTTTGGCTAACTTAATGCCTTCAATCTGTTTTTGCTGGGGCTAATGCTTACATGTTGTAATTCCTGGCACACATATCAAGTGACTGAAAGCACCTGGCCCAAGATTATGCTTATTGGCAAGAAAAAGCCAAAACGAAATGAAAAATTTCCCATTCAAAAGTCCTAATTTAAATAAGTCTCATTACTTGAGACTTATCGGGAGGCAACTGGGATACAGCAAGTTAGATGACTTTGGGAAAGATCAGCTATGATGGTATTTTACCCAAGTCTTATCCAGTAACATCTTAATGATTTGTACCTTTAAGTTGTACTGTAAATAAAGCTTTTGAATGTGAAGTCTCTTTGTTGCTGTTGGTAGATTACTTACCAAAATCATTTTTACAAAGAGTTTCCATTATGTCGTTGTCATCCTCATTTTTATTTTTGCAGGCTTCACATACCTTTGGAGCTAGAAATGTGAAAAATTAGTAAGCTTGCTTAAAAGGGAACAGCAGGTGGCATTTGTAAACAACTCAAAGGGGCTTATACAGGCCAGAGTCACAATTGTTCTGTAAGACCCCAGCTTCTGCCTCTTTGAAAAAGGATCACTCATTCCCAAGACAGTCTTCCATGACTCCTGCTTTCTCATGGGGAAGACAAGAATGCCTATAGTTGTGTTTGATAAATGATGGTCCACCCTCCCGTCCCCCACCAAAAGCGTGTGGTGGGTGCAATGTACAGTTAACTGGGCTGGGTTTCACCTTTATAGCTCTTCCTCCTCACTCCTGAGACAAATTCTGTCTCTGAAATTCAGAGTTGTTCCCAAAGCCTCTCTGAGGAGAAAGCACCAGAAGAAATCTTGAGGGGTTTCGGAAAATTGGTTTCCACAAAATATGGCCAAAAAATGGTCTTTTTTTGGCTGAAAGACACCAGTGCAGCTCAGTCTTTGCTGGGCTCTTCAGCAGAGTTGTGTCTCAGGAAGGTCACTTAAAGACCCTTTATCAGGTCTGGACAGGGAGAGGCGGCTGGAATTGTAGGGGTTACATACGGGTTCTTCCCACCTTGAAACACACCTCGGTAACTACAATAGTGTGCTCTAACTGCTTCCATATCACCCTTGTGCTTTCTGTCAAGTTTGTGGTTGAATGAAGCTGCTTTTATTTCATTGTTATCTTCCTTCCTGGTGCAGGTGCTTCTTGCCCCTTTCTCCATTTCAAACTGTCAGAAACAAACAATCTCCCACCCCCGTAAAAACCCCAAACCAAAACACAGCCAACCAAGCAAAAAACCTAAAGCTTTTCCTGAAGTGAATCATAATTGAAGCAAACTGTCTCTGGGGGTCTGACCAAATGTAGAAATACACACTAGCACAGCGATCAGAGAACATGCTAGAGGCTCTTCTAAAAGAGTCTGATTTGGGGGGAAAAAAGAAAACATGCTGTTCCTTTTCTTGTATTTATAATTGTGCTAGTGCTGTGTCTAAAATTTAGGAGGGATTTGATTTTCATTCATATGAAACTGGATTTTCACAGAAAAAAACTTCATGTGACTCAAGATACGAGAGATATGTATCAAATTAGAAACACTGCAGAGCATATTTTGAAGACCATAAACTTTTATTTTGAAGGGGGAAAAAGGCGACTTGGAGAAATGTACTTTATAATGGTGCTGGTGGTGGAAAGAAATAAAAACAAAAGTAACACACATAAAACTGTCCTTAATTCCCCTCACTCAAACAAAATGAAACATTCCAATTAGGAGCTCTAGGAATGTATATAAAATGTTACTAACCTGTATTGGTTGGTCTGTGGTATATGTTGGACAAATGTTTGAAATATGCCAAACATTTGCAATAAATTAGAAATCTAACCAATAAGATGATTGCAAACTCGAGGTGCCTGCCAGGAGAGATTGCTAAACAACTGTGCATTTTCTCTAACCAGTGACGGCTATAGGGAAACAATTAGAGATTGAAGGGGAGAGACTCCTGGAGCCCTAAAGGGATGAAGGAGCTCCCTTTCCATCTCAGGGGGATCCGAATCAGCTCAGACACACTGTGTATGTTTTTCTTTCAGGAAGAGCATCAAGAACCCATGAGGTTTTCATTGCTTTGATGCTTTTTGCACGGGAATTTCCCCCTTTTCTAAAAACCTGGAAAACTCTCTTTGCATGATTTCCCCCAGTTAATTAAAACCACTCCTAGGATATAAGCTGATTAGAGATAGGAAAATGACGCCTGGAGATGCCCTTTATGCTCTCATCCTAAGATAACTGAGCAGTACAACCAGTGCTCAATTTGCAGCATGCTCCGCGGGCCAGTCCGGCTTTTATGTCCAAAACCTAAGTCGACAAAGAACAAAAAGTACCTTAAAAGACTGCGTTTTGGGTATCCTCCCTTTACCGGAGTGTCAGGGAGTGTGGTGCCTAGAATCCTGCCCGGTAGTAAGGACGTGTTGCAGGAGGCTGAGCAAGGAGCCTGAGCAAGGAGCCTCTGGCCAGGGTGCTCACTACTAACTCCTCAGCACAGGACCACTTCCAGTGCTCTCAGAAGTGCTACCTTCTTTAAAAGTAACTGTGAATCTCTAAGGGGAAAAAACGCGTTTCAGTGCTTCACTTTCTTTTTCTTTTCTCTTTTTAAACTGTCTGTAAGAAACAGCAACTGGTATAACTCAGGGCATGAGAGGCGTGTTTCTGTTTGTGGTGTCTCAAATTTGTCACGAGGACAAACAAGAGCAAGAAGAAGGTTTGCCCCACCTGAGACTGGTACCCCTGGCAGGGACACATCAGGACGTGGGTCGTGGGCCTCGAGACCCCCATGGAAAGCCTTAGTGGAGCTGGGTGGGGGCAGGAAGCGGGGGGCGGGGGGCTGGGGAGGAAAGGCTTACCTTCTTCGGTGGCCGGCAGGAGGTGGTCGCTGCTCGCGAGGGGGATGCAGAGGTCGTTGTCCTGGGGGAAACGGTCGCACTCCAGCATGTCTGGCCAGGGGAAGCCGAAGGCGGACATGACTGGAGCGCAGCGGTCCTTCACCTGCACGCAGAGAGAGTGGCACGGTTGGATGGTTTCGTCCAGGTCGTCGAGGCAGACCGGGGCGAAGAGCGAGCACAGGAACTTCTTGGTGTCTGGGTGGCACTGCTTCATGACCAGCGGGATCCAGGCGCCCGCCTGCTCCAGCACCTCTTTCATGGTCTCGTGGCCCAGCAGGTTGGGCAGCCGCATGTTCTGGTACTCTATGCCGTGGCACAGCTGCAGGTTGGCGGGGATGGGCTTGCAGTTGCTGCGCTTGTAGGAGAAGTCGGGCTGGCCGAAGAAGAGCCCGCGCGCGGAGCCCAGGCAGCAGTGCGAGGCGAGGACGAGCAGCAGCAGCGAGCCGGGGCCCTGCGGCATCGTGGGCGCGCGACCCCCGGGGGGCGGAGAGCGGAGCCGGGGAAGCGGGAGGCTGCCGGGGCGGCGTTCGTCCCGGCTCTCTCGCCCTGCTCGGGGAGGTTCGGGGGGCCTGGAAACGCAGCGGGGAGGACTGCGCGGGCGAGAAGCTTCGCGCGGCAAGCCCGAGCTCGGCTCCGGGGGGCTCCGACCCGGGGGAGCAGAGTGAGCCGCTGCTGGGGCCTAGCCCGAGTTTTCTTGGCCTTTTTTATGCAAATCTGGAGGTGGGGGGGGAGAGAAAGGGAGGAGCCAGTGCAGAGTAATCCGAGGAGGGTTGGTCACTACCCTCTTGGTCTCGTTTCCCGTTGAGAATGCCCCTCATGCGCTCCCGGGAAATTCTGCCCCCCTCCCCGGCTCCCCGCCCACTTCAGATACTGCCGATCCCGTTTTCCAGGGTTGCAACAAACAAATAGATAAGCCTGGTAGCTGCGCCCCACCGAGAGTGCGGAGCACGGTTTGCGGGAGTTGGGGGACCTCTGGGGGCGCGACGCGCGGCCTCGCCACCGGGTCGCGGTGGGAGCGCGCTCTGTCCCCTGCGAGGCCCCGGTCGGGGGTTGTTTGACCCCAGCCTGAAGTTTCTGCTCGGACCCGGGAGCTGCGCGGCAGAACTGCATCCCTCTGAGCCGAGAGCTCAGGCTCTTTGTGCCTCCTTCGGCTCGCGCCCGGGACCTGTCCGCCCGAGGCCGCCTCGGCGAGCTTGATCTCCTCTCCAGTCTCCAGCCACGGCTCCCAGCGTGGCTTATAACCGTCACAACCGTGTGCTGCCCCCTGCCCTTTTAAAAATCAGAATTACGAATCAAGTTGAGTGAGCAAAGCTTTTACACGGAAAAGGGACTAAAACATTAGGAGTTGTTAACGTTGTTGGAATACATCCAGATTTCGCCGTTGGGGAAATGCCTTTGCATAATCTCGTCGGGCTCACACAAGACTGCCCACCATTTCCCGGTTTGGGAGAAGAGACCTGCTCTCCTCCCTCTTCCTCCCCGTCTCCCAATGAAAGAGATGACTCAACTCTCGAAGGTAGTGCGGACCCTAACACACACGGGCCCTTGCGGTGCGGCGCTCAGGAGAGCCGGAGTGTGGGCCCGGTACCGAAAAGCTAGTGCCGGGCCCATAGGACTGGCAGAGAACGCTCCAGGTGGACAGCCTGGGAAGGGGTGGGAGGGGAGGCAGAGGAAGGAGCCCTGCCTGGAGATCCACCAGCGCTAGTCGTGGCCTTGGCAACATTGGTACATTCACCCTGCACCCGCCAGCGGGTACTGTGCAGAGGTGAACCGACAGGTCGGCCTTTGCTCTTGTGGAGCTAGGGCTCTACTGACCTTGAGGACCGCAAACAGTAAGTTTACAGCTGGAAACCGGGTCTCGGGTGCTAGGAGAGGGAACGTGAGTGTGTGTGGTGGGGCGGGGAGGGGGGCGCTCCTGTCCCAGAATCACCCAAGTCTCCTCTTAGGGTAGGTCGTCTCCGCCCCCTCAGTCTCCCTAACTGGTTGGTGGTGCAGTTCCAAACAGATTATCTTCCGAGAGCGACCCCGCCAAGGTTCTTTCATATGTAAGGTAGCTCATTGTTATTACTTCCCGGCCTCTAGGAACTATCCACAGGCTCTGTCTGAAGCTTTCCTATTTTCCTCCTTCCGGAAAGGTGCAGTAGCCTAGGCGGCCTCCGGGGTCCACGTGGTCCGGCCTGCTTTGGGGTCCCAGTGCTTAGGGGAGGGGGGGCGAAAGCCCACTCAGTGTCACCTCCTATCCCTTCCTGGCCGTAAACACACCAGGAAAACCGCCTCCTGGAGGGAGAGCATTTTCTGGACACCAAGAATCTGCGTCCCCCCAAGTCCAGCTTCCATCTTTCCTTTGATCCGCCTGCTCCGTGGCGCAAGGGCCGGGGGTGCAGCAGCAGCAGCAGGCCGCTCTTCCGCGGAAACAGTTCTGGGTCTTTTCGTTTCTAACTAAAGCTCCCCAACACAAACGATTTTGAAAATAAACCCCACATGAAACGCAAGCACTCCGAATCAAGCAATTAATCAGAGCCTGAGCTCTACAGAGAGGCTAGGACTTGGGCCCAGGGGCGGGAAGGGGGCTCTCTCGCCTCCCACGCCCCCAGCTCCAAAGCCCTCCCCTGGAGTCGTCCCGGCCCCTCAGACCCCCTAGCGCAGGACCTAAGGGCCCGAGGCCGGTCTGGCTTGTGTCTGGCGGGACACGGTCGCACACCCAGGAGCTGCCGGAAGCCGAGGCGCCCCGCCTGCCCGCGCGGCTGAAGCATTGTTCCCGGAGCCCGCGCGGCCCCGCTGGCCGCCAGGGGGCGCTGGGAGCCGCACTGGAATCTCCAGCGCTGACGCGCGCGGCGCCCAGCTTCGGCCAGGCAGGTTCCGAGGCCCGCGGAGCCTTCCTCGCACCCGCGCCACCCTGCCTCGATCTCATGCAGGTCAGGCTGCGTCTTCCTTCCCCACGTCGAGTCGCGCCCCACTCCCTTTCCCTTCAATTTTTTTCACCCCTGGCCAAGCGCGTGCCCGCGTGCCAGGCGCGCCCACGACACCAGAGGACTGATCGGGAAGAGTAACATCACCTCCTACAGAGGTCAGGACACAAGCGAGGCCCTCCGTCTGTGAAAACCGCACGGATGCCGATGCTGGGTGACAGTCCCCGCGCGCCTCCCCAGCCGGGGTCGCTGTGTCACCGCGGAGAGATGCGCGCACGTGGTGCACACCCGCGGGGGCGCCTTCGCTCAGTGGACTCTTCGCGGCGGGTTGGCCCTCGGGCCTCCTCAGAGCCTTGCCGCCTATGAACAGCAAAAAAAGGCTTTTGCTTTTACAAACCGAGAGCCAGCACCTGCACCCCCCGCATTCCCCACCCCCACGCCGACCCTCCGCCCCGACCATTTAGTACTAGCTCATTTTAGGAACGGAGATTGTAGACATCCAAACCCGGAGTAAGGGGGATGCCCGTGGATCCCCGGTGCTGGCGTTGGCCACCGTCCTTCTGTCCAGCGCCCGCCACATACACACAGTGAACGACATCCTATCCAAAACGCTGCAGGCCTGGAGAAGAGCGTCGACCGTCCGTTGTCTGGATTTGGCCCCGCTTCCCCGCCTGAGTGTTCAGCCTGTCGTCCAAGGCACTCCAGAACCTCCAGGCACAACCTACCTGCCGGCCTCTCCCGAACAGCTGGACTGTGCTAGCTACAAGTCTCCGGGCCGGCGGGTCCCACACAGTCGTGCTCAGGGGTTCTGCCCTGTGGCTGGGGTCTCTAAGCCGGGGGCGGGGGCGTCCGTGGGGCGCCGGGGGAATGGCGCCTCCCACCCCTACGCGCGAGCACAGACTCTTCAAAGCGGGAGCGGGGAGAAGCACGTGCGCACCGTGCCGGGTTCTTCATTCTCAAAACCCCGCACCGGCTACGGAAGGGCACTCTTGAACTGGAAATGAGCTTCTGAGCCGCGAAATGCCTGTGCCACTGACCGGCCTTCCTCTCGGTTGGAGGCCTGCGTTTCGACGCTCCTTACCAAAACGCTCCGACTGCGGGGAGGTTTTAAGCCTCGAGGGCAACGCCTGAGCCGGGCTGACGCCGCTAACGAGGGGCATGCCGGGAGCGGGCTGGGGAAGCGCCGGGAAGGGCCACCGGCGGCCACGGTAGCGGGCTGCGCTGCCTGCCACACTGACTGAGGGCCCCTCCCCCCTCCGCCTCCTGAAATCCTCACTGCCACCCGGCATGTGGGCGTGGGTACTATCACTCTGCAAGTGAGCAGTCACGACACTGAGGCACGGAGGGGTTAAGCCGCTGGAAGCGGGTCACACAGTGAAGTAGAGCTGCTGGTGTTACGCGTGCCGCCGCGGGATGCAGTCGCGGCCTTGGAGGCCTTTGGGGACGCGTCCAGACCACTTGGGTGTCTCCACCAGCGTCGTCTCTTGGCTGTCTTCCGCGCGCAGGCCTGCCGGGTGGGTGACGTCACCGCTCGTCCCGGGGCTGGGGACCCGGCCCCCCACCCCACCCCCGGCTTCTGGCGTGACCCACAAGCGGGCTAGCCCGGGCTTCTTTCCGTGGGATTCGCGGAAGCCATCTGGGGGCGCCATTTCCCAAAACGGAGGATCCCTCTAGGGTTGTCTTTCGGCTTCTGCACGCTGTTGAGACTCTGAGGTCTTTTGCGCTTTTAGAAGCTGGCCGTGAGGCTGGCTTTTTTTGGGGGGAGGGCGGGGGGGTCAGAGAAGAGATTAGCTCGTTCTTTTCGCCTTCGGCCTTCCCTCGGCTCGCGCTGAGCAGTGAGGGCGCCGCCTGAGCCCGGACGGAAGACGGTCGCCTCACGCGCAGGCGGGGCAGGTGCCAACCGCGTTCCCGTCGCGCACCCCAAGGGTTCAGACGCGGATTTCCGATACCGAGGTCCGGGCCTGCGACGGGACGGCCCCTGCCTCTCATTTTAAGAAAACAAGAGTCCACCCGGAGGACCAATAGTTTACCGACCGCTAACCCAAATTCTTGCGCCTCTTTCCTTTCAGGTTTCAGGGGGGCCGGCGGGCCCCAGATTGGAGTTGAACAGGCAAACGAAGGGTCTAGGGTCTAGGGAGGTTCCGACTCGGCGCCCCCTTTTCGCTAGGAGGGCAAACTAACCGAGGAAGGGCGCAGGAGGGGCGGCGGCGACCACGACATCGGTGGGCGTTGTGCGGCAGCCTTGGCGGAGGGCGCGGAGCGAAGGAAAGTTCCCTGCGGGTGAGGCAGGGGCGGGCCCTGGTCCCTCTCCGCCGCCACCTGGCGGAGGAGCCCTCCCCGAGGGAGAGCGATAATCGCGCGAGTCACCGTGAGCTCTCCGGTTGGTTGGTGCAAAGTCCCCGCGAAGTCCCCCCCACCCCCCACCATTTCCAGGGGCCTCTTTGAACCAAGTGTCGCAGACTTGCTCTTTGAGGAAGGCCTTTATAAAGGCAGTGGATGGATATTTTGCGGAGTTCGATAGAATGATTAAAAACAGTCGCTCCGAAATGATAAAAACAAAACGAAAACCACCCAACTAACCAAACAAAAACTAATTTCACTTCCAGTGATAATCTACTGCAACAGATCGTTTTCTTGTTCGTCTCCAGCCACGTGAGTGGTTTAGTCATACACTGGTTTGGGATGAGAAAGATACGGTATTACTTTTCTCAGGCGTCTCATAGAGGCTGCCCGTGGTCGGTGCTTCGGGAAAGACCAAGTTCTGTTTCTTATATTGTTAACCTCCATGAGAAAATGGTTCTAGATATTTGGGGAGAAAGGATGGGGCTAGGGCATGGCGTGTCCTCCTTGCATCCCTGGACTGCATCTGCTTCAAAGACAAAAACAAAAACAGAACCCAACCGAACAAGACACCTGAGGCAGTTCAATGACACAGATCTTTGGGAAGGAAATTCCATTTGTTTAGTGTACACGTCTTCCCCAGCAGCCTTTTCTTTACAGCATAAGGTCTTAATTTTGCTGGGCCAATAGTAATTCCTTGGTCTTGGGGTTCAAAACTTTAAAATTCGGGTCAACTGTGTACACTTAGTTCATTTGGCACTCTTAAATATTTATTGAGCACCTGATACATGCAAAGAGCTCTGCTGGATACTTTGCCTTTCTTCTTCCCTGTCCCTTTCTTTTCAATTTTCCTGTCTCTTTCTGGGGTCCCAGCAGTTTATTGCTCACTGATGTGTTGCAGCTGCTGATGAGACTCTTGAAATGAAGCATCTCCTAATTGCTCACATTAGGAAATCCTGAATGGAAACAGCAAAATCCCAAGGCCATTCATAGAGGGCGGTCCAGAAGCCACAGCGTTGCTCTGGGAAGAAAGACCTGCTCCATTGTCTGATTTGAACAGCAGGGGTCACTGGCTAAGCTGGTGTTTCACTCCGGTGGGAATTTATTGCCATCAGATAAGAGTACAGAGTCAATACAATAAAGCCTGTTGGCTCTAAAGCAACAGATGGAATCTGAGTTCCTGCACACATGTACAGTCTTTCCAGAGACAAATCCCAGAATAAAAAGCCTTTTGTCATTCTTACTGGACTGATTTTAGGGACACCCTTCCATACTCTATATTTGTTTGGGTCTTCATAATGGTAGATTTTTATGCTGCTCAAACTAAGAAATTTGTCAGATTTATCAAAATGATTCATTATTTTTTGATGTGCTCAGTTTCAGTAAACCACAGGCATTCACGCCAACAAATATATCTGTAAATTGGAAAGAGCATTTGTTTTTGGTTGATTTGGTATAACCTGTAATTTCAAACGATAATATCCAGCATACACAGACTCAGTCCTCTGACTGAGTTCATTGGCACTAAAAGTTAACAAAGTTTTATTAGCAGACCTAATATTTCTTAATAGTTTGTAAATCTCTAGTGGTACAATGGGGAGTGAAATATTATAGAGAAATATTTCCAAATGTTAAATTGGGTTTCTGGTAGATGGCCAGTCTGCAAAGTGTATAGTGATCATCTTGGCCTTGTTGTCTAGAGCTTTCCTGTTTTCCCTTAGTTTTCTTGAAATCTTAATTAATTAAAGAAATTCACAACAAGTTCTGCCCTGGAAGAAAATAAGGAAGAAAAGAGTGCTTTTATGAGTACATTTAACTTATTGTTTGTACTAGTTGAGAAACCTTTTACCATGTCCGAGTTTGTCTGGATTAGAGCTTCAAAATGAACAAGATTTCTAAGGTTTTCTATGATCAGCTTTTCCATGGAATAAGTATGGAAAGCATGTCTTTAACTCCCTCTTGTTTGGTATTATTAAGTTGAAGACTTTTACTTGTTATGCTAGTTATGATTCATTTAGAGGAGCTGTGTGTAGTGGGGGGTGGAGGGGAGGATTAGGGAGAGGCAAAGTCAATCTTGCTTGTACCCAGCTTCAAAACCAGATTTCTCTCATTTGGAAATCAATTTCTTTTTCCCTTAAAAGGCATATTATCCCCTAGGATATTCTCATGGTATCTGAAAGACTTGGACAGATAGTCACTGGGATGATTTCCATGCAGTGTTACCATGTCATCCCAGGAGTGACAAATATTCTGTCCTGCTCTTCTCTTTAACCACAGATGATGTAATTAGCAGCTTAATGCCTTAAGGAAGGAATTTCTCAAATTCCTTGGGGTTTAATTCCATCCATCTAATCAAAAGATTATTGGGTCTCTACCATACACTGTGGGGTTATCAAAAGGCCCTTGTGTGTAAAGGGTTTTGGCTTAGCATTTGTAGATAGAAATAAAATTTCCACTTCTCTGCATTTAGCTTAAAGGTGAAGACGGAACATATTTCTGAGGGTAAAGACATTTTCCTACTACATTAGGATAAAGGGCTATGAAGATTATGAAGATTTTCATAGAGCAAAATATGTATGTGTTACTGGGGAAAGGAATAACAAGGCCTAGGCATTTGCAGATCATGTCTGAGAAACTTAGTTGCTTTTTGAATTATGATAGAATATAGTCTTTAATAGTCCTAAGCCTTATTAGAAAGCAATAAAAAAAATCCTTCTATAAAAATCTTGAAAGATATGTCTCTTGCCCTCATATAAGACCAGCTTAAACTAACAAAGGGATTAAATTCTGTCTACTTTATAAATTTACTTTCAGAGAGCAATATTCAATGCCTTTAAAAACCCTAAACTGTAATAGATACATGGGAAATCCTCATTAACAACCAGATTAATGATGTATTTTCCATAGGAGGATTTTCCAAAACAACTGCAGACAACTGAATAGGAGACTGAAGGGAATGGATTGAAAACTAGAACAAGTTACAATGAAACTTTCTTTCACTCATGAATTGATTTCCTCCCCAAAATGTTTCTTTGTTAATAAAAGTAATACATATAAAATAGGCAGCACAAAATTATAAGGTGGAAAGTGGAAATCTCTTTAATTTTACTGCCTATATCCATAGAAAAAAGTGAAAAATATATTCTTTTAAGAGAAAATGAATATGCAAAGCTTTATAAAAATGCAATCAAATGACACTATTTGTAACAAATTTCCATGTGTCAAGAAGTGGAGATCTATGTCTTAAAAATTACCTTTGAATATAGTATTTGAACCGTATTTAATTTTGTGAGTGGATTCCTCTGTACTGATGTTTTTTCTCCAGTTTCTTACCAGTTCATAAGTGACACTGTTTTTGTAGTGGTGAATTATGCATATCATGATTAAGATGGGTTTGGGTAAGCACCTCATTGTCCAGATTTCTCCCAACATAGACATTTGATCATAATATCTTCTGGCATTTGGAGGGGTTGGCTACAATTCAGACACTGTATTCCTTGTATTTCTCAATGTGATATTTCCCATATCAACTTGGTTGAAACGAGGAATTTTAGATTTGCAATGAAAAAAAAATCAATTGAGCTATTCTCCTTTCCTCTTAACCTCAAAAATGGCGTGGTTAGAATTTGAGAAGGGTTAGCTCTTATTTTTCTGAGACATTTTTCCCCATTCATGTATTTCAAGTATCCCCCTGTGCAGAGAAGAATGTACTTTGGGAAGCAGAATTTTCTGGTTCTTGGAGAACATACTCGGAAGGCTAATTTCTGCTTCCAGTGAGGGTGATTGACAGGGAAGATGGGAAAGGTTGAGTCATAGTTGAGGGTTATGGCTCCATGATTTTATGTTGTCAGGGGGAAGAATATGTTCACCCTCAGGTGGGTGTAGTTTTGGGAGGAGAGTGTCAAAATAGACCTGATACACTCACACAAGTATCGGTCCTTTTGTTCGCATACTGTATGGCCACAAGACCTCATGCTGACATGAAATAGCTGGAAACTCTTTTGCATATTGTGTCCATCTGTATTCTATATTTCCATAATTAATATAGCTGAAATAGGTTTTTGATTTGCAAGATAGAATGGGGCTGTTTTTTTGTGTGTGTGCAAGGATGTTCTGAATGAGTATTGATCATTAAGCTGTGTGCCATCTCTTGCTTTTATAGAAATAAAGAGAGTGTACACTGACTTTTGCAAATTATTTTTCCCAGTTCCCCTTGTAACCACACATTAGTAATCATTTTTAATTTGGCAAAGTTACACTGATATTTGGCCATTGACAGAGTGAGTTGACTAGTTTACTCAGAATTACAGATATTGCCCTGGGCTTCAGTATGATGCAAATCATGGATAACATATAATACTGTTAGGTCAGGATAGGCTAGGTTATATTGCTGTAACAGTCATCACCAACCAACAGAAGTTTGTCTCATGTTAATGCAAAATTTGCTGCGGGCTGACGGGTCTTCCAGGGCAGCTATTTTCCTGGCTTAGCATTCCCAGCTGCTTTATTTAATGGTACTTTCATATCAAGATGTGCTCCCATCATCATTCAACAGATGGAGAGAGGGTTGGTGAATCCATTACCAGAAATTAAGTACTTCCAATAGGAAGGGATATATATCACTTTCACTCACGTTCTATTGGCCAAGATCAGTAAGAAAGCCACCCCTAGCTTCCGAAGGGTAGAATGTACAGTTGTGCCCTGCGGTTGAAAAAAGAGAAGAATTGGATGTTAGGGAATAGTAGTAATGCCTATCACATATATATACATGTGCCACGTCTAATTTCATGCTTTGTATAGTGCTTAAGCTATTGCTGATTAATAAATGTCAAGTAATGGGAAATACCAGTAAGGTTTATAGATTGATATGCTGTAAGTTGGGGTTAGTGAAAAGACTGATAACTGGAAAATATGACATGAGCCTTTTGTATGGTTATATTTTGATCTGTATTAGGGAAGAATCTATATGACATAAAACTAGATTATGATCTGATTCTATTGCATTTGTAACTGACTTTGTCAACTAGCATTAAGAAATAAAAATAGTCCACTGTTAGGAGAGCTAGAGAAATGTAAAGCTGCTCCCTGGAACTGAGAGGCCTGAGCTGATGGGTCCTATACAAGTTTTACATTTCTAATTGGCAATTTTATTGAACTCAATAGGTATTTCCCTTAGGAACTCCTATAGGAAATAAGAACAATACCTGGAGGACATACTGAAGGAGAACATGCTTAAGAATGCATTTACTTTATATAGCTCAGAAAGCAAGTACTTACAAGGATGTAACCTGGGAAAGTAAAACTTTTTTTTTTAAGAAAGTGACTTTCTGAATTTCTTTCAATAAAATGGAATCTTTGAGCAAACTGAAATGTGTTGGGACTATAGCCAGAAATCCACTTTGATGGTATATTTTGTATAACATTCATTACTGTTCTTCATGGGTTAGATTTTTTTGAAAAATTTTTGAGGTGATCCAGCTATGAAAATAAGTTCAATGAAATGTAAATTACCAGGAAATTAGATAAAGAGGGTAGATTGAAAGAAGAAAGATAAAGGAACCCTCTAAGCTATTTTGATGCTCCTGTTTTCCATGGAACAAAGAATGCCAAAAGGAGGAAGAACAGGCTTCAAGACTCCCCAAGGGAGGGGGGCCAGAGTCTTTTTTTGTCACTTAGGGGCAAATGAAGATTGCAGATGTTTTCTTAGATTCTCTTCTTCAATGCAGTTGCAACCCAAGAAAGCAAATCCTGAGCCTTAATTTGGCATAGGTATTTGCTGCTAGGTGATACCAGCTTCTTCCAGGCTGATGGTAAAATGTCACACCACACAGGTTTGAGTCTGACCTCGTGTCTTTCCAGCTGTTCACAAGCGACCTAAACTCTCTGTGCCTGTTTCTTCACCACCCAAGTGTGATTACTAATGCGCCAAGAAAGGAAGGGTTAAAGAAGTAAAGTACTTAAAAATACAGAGTAAACACTTTATGTAAGTACTATCTCTTATTTGTATTCTACCAGGTAGTCATTAGTTCATCATGTCAGCCAATTCCACCCACAGAGGCTTCCTCCGGGAACTTACCATGTACATGTAACGAAGTGTTAAGAGACTCGCCCAGGTCACAAATAAAAGCCCCAAATCACCAAGAGAGTTGGAATGCCACTCAGCTGTGAAGGACTGGGCTAGAAATGAACTCCCCACCATCATCCCAGAAAGGGGAAAACAAATCTGACTTATACTTTACGCACATTAAAAAGAAAATTGGTCTCACTAAGTTGGAAAGGGATCCAATTATTTAAAAAATTTGTTACTGTCATTGGAATTTGAATTTTAAGTCAAAATTGTATTATAACATAGATGACAAGTAGTTGAAATATTAACTGACGGAAACAGTTTTGGCACTCCAAGAAAAACCCTTGTAATTAATCTTCACTGGTAATCTCCTCAGGGTAACCATTACTAATTAGAAACATATTTTGTCAACCCATCCAGATTCTAAGCCTGATGATGGCAGGAGTATATTTTTTTTGTACCGCCACAGCCCTAAGACTAAGTGGTATGATTTGCATGCAGCAAGTGTATAATCAATGTAGTTTGTTACCACTCTGAGTGAAAGTTAAACATCAAATCATACATTTAAAGCAAACACAGAACAGAAGGGTTTCCTGGAATGGAGCCATTCTCTTTTCCAGTCACATGCAATTGTTGAGAGACAATCCAAGTAAAAGAGTAAATTTGGTTCTGACAGAGTGAGGCACAACATCTGGAGTCTGGCCCTCCACCCGGCCCCTTGACCTTCTTTTTCAAAAACAGTAGACAGATAGGGCTTGTAGAAAGGCTCGTAGAAAGATGATTCATACAGCATAAGAGTGTAACCTTGTAAAAACCGACCAGGGCAGTGTGACTAGTGTTTTGCTGATAAATTCATACTGAACGTTATTCTCAGCATATAGGCATTTAAGTCTCTTTGGGTACAGATGATAGAATTATCAGTTTTTCCATTCCTATTTCCACTGCATGGTGCTGATCAACATGGTTCTATTAATCAGTTAACTCATCTCTTAGAAGGCTAACATTCTTAGAGGTGTTCTTTTATTATGTGATTAAAACTTTGTGTTACTCCTTAAAAATTGTGGTAAAATACTTAGAAAATTTACCATTTTAGTCATTTTTAAGTGTACAGTTTAGTGGCATTAAGTACATTTGTTAAATTTTTAAAGTGTTATTCACATTTTAGGGAGTATGGTGTTCATTATCACTTTTACCAAAGAGGGGACAGAAAAGCAGAGACACCATGATTATTTAATGGGATCTCTTAGCAGCAGCTTTGTAAAATAATTTGGTGGCATAGGAAATAATGTTTATTGACCAAAATGAAAATGTTGTATTAACAATAGCCATTATTCTTGCTATTCTTTTCTCTCAACAGAATTGGTTAGTTCCCTAAGCTGAACTGACTCTTCACAACCAGGAAGAGTAGATGCAGATCTACTGACTCTTGAGCCTGTCAAGAGATTCTAGAATTATTTATTCACCTGTTCAAAGATCATCACATATCTCTGTGACTGAAATAAAGACAGGAGAGCATCACCCTCCTCCTCCTCACCTGGAAAGACAACTCCCAGTCCATTTTCCTCCCGTTTGGTAAGATCCTATCATTCCTTCAAGTTTCATTTCAAATAATCTTCTCCAAAAAGTAGGGAAAATATAATGGCAGCAATAAAAGACCATTAAAGAGAAATGAGGGAGCCAAATGAAGGAGGGACCATAGGAGTCAAGTGAAAACATTGAAAACTGCTTTTGTTTTAGTTTTAATTTCTAGATAAGAGACCCCAAAGTATATTTGATCATAGTTCTCTTTCATGGAGAAACCGACGTGTGTAGACAAAAATGATATAACTGAAGTGCTGGAAAAGAAATTTGAGATCAGCTAGTCTCTTTTCCCACCCAGTGTGATGTCCATAACAGGGCTTCATCCAATTTCTCCCTGAACACACAGAGTGATTAAACTCCCTCATGAATTCTTGAAGATCATCGAACTCCCTTCATTGTCTCTTGCATTCATCAAGCAACCCTGCTGTAGGGAAGGACACTGTATTGGCTTGTTAGGGCTGCCATAGCAAAATACTACAGACTGGGTGATTCAAACTATAAGAATTTATCTTCTCACAGTTATGGAGCCTGGAAGTCCAAGGTAGTAGGAAGGGTGACTTCTCAAGGCTTCTCTCTTTGGTTTGTAGATGGCTGTTCCTTCGCTGTTTCTTCACATGGCTGTCCCTGTGCATGCACCCCTGTGATTTCTCTTCCTCATAACAATAGTCATATTAGATTAGGGCCTCATCCTAACAGCCTCCTTTTATTTAGTTATCTCATTAAAGACCATATTTGACAAGGAGTTCTTGAAGGACAGAAATCGTGCCTTCTACATCTTGGGCTGCCAGAGTCTACCACAGTACCGAGCACTCGGTACTCAAATGAATCTCAACCAAATGAACTGAAATGCATCTGTTTACTCATTGGGTTGTCCTGTTGGTTGCCAGAGCAGGATTAGATAAGAAAGTCTGCAGAAATGTGAGAGAACATCCTCATAATGGCACTTGGGCACCCCAGGACTTTTGCTTCTTTGAAACTGAGGTGATTTTCCATCCATAGTTGAGCATATGATCCCATCAGGTAGGTCTTAAATGTATGACTGTATTTTGAGATTTCATACCTATCACTGATGTGATGAGTGTTCATTTCAGTTGAAGGACATTCATATTGGAAACAGGTGCTGATTGGACTATGATGGTTTCTCATTTCAAAACAGCTAGGGGTAGATAA
The DNA here is from genome assembly GCA_017311185.1 of Proteles cristata cristata. NCBI lineage: Eukaryota > Metazoa > Chordata > Mammalia > Carnivora > Hyaenidae > Proteles > Proteles cristata. The sequence goes on along the minus strand of JAESUZ010004142.1, from coordinate 1,694,695 downwards.
TTGCAGATATTTGATAAAGCCAACACGTTCACTCTAAATGGTTCAATGAACTACTCTTTCTATTCTGCGTAGACAAATGTTACCACTGTTTGTTTATGATCTTCAGGCAAGTTGTTATATTCTAGATTACTTGTAGTCAATGAGGCATACTTTTTTATTATTGTTATTATTTCTTTGCCCTTCTCATTTAATGATATTTATGAGCTCATAGGTGTAATAGGTTCTTATTTAGCTGCAGAATATTTGTCCTGCTTTGACTAATGACACGTCGCCCAGTTTCACCCATCATTGACTGCTCAGTTGGTGGAGCCTGCATCTGGCTTTCCTGTTTCTCATTGTGTGCACTTCTTTCTAATGTTACAGATGCCCTTATGTGGGGACACTTTCATTTTCTCTATTTGCTTCTGCTTCTTTTCTGATGTACCTTCCTACTTTTTTGTTGCTATTAATTTTGAAAGGTCAGTTGTTAAGAATATGTCTACCTCCATAAAGTAAATATTTCAAAGCATATATTATTTTCATGTTTACTACCAGTTTTTTTTTTTTTCATTTTGACTTGATTAGGTGAATATGAAGGATAAAGGTTGTCCTTCTTGGGCAAAACATAATGGTGATTATTCTCCTTGGCCTTTGAATATCACACATCTACGGATAAGGAAGTAGTTTTCTATGACTGAGTCTAAGGCCTGAACACATTCACATACCACATATTGCTTTCAGCCATAGGAAATTATGGTAGTGATCAAGAGAATGAATGGCAGTCATGGGAACATTTCACTTGTTATTTATGTAGTAGTTATGTGATTGTTTTAATACTATATTCTATGTGGCTTGTGGTTCAGGAATTAGACTGCCTAATCCCTGAGCCACCAGGGACATCTGTGAATCTCCTGTTCAGTGCCTAAACCAAAGGCACAGAGGCAAACAGATCATTTATTACAGGCAAATCCTTCCACAGATTAGCAGATGAAACTCATTCTGATGTAGGCAAAGATTGATGTTGGGGGTATCTCAAAATGACATCCATTTCCATAAATACTTTATAAGATTAAAATATGAGACAAGCCTCACATTGGATGTGAAAATAAAGAATTATGAAAAATAAAAATAGTGACATGGTGGTAAACCTACAACAGTGAAGTTTTTTTTTTGCCAAAGGAATAGGAAATCCTCAACACAAATATTAGGAAGGCATGTAAGTAATCTTACTTGAGGGAATAAACAAGTAATGATGACCAATGTTTTATTCAACAGAACTACATAGAATTAAAATAATAATTTAAAGTAGTTTCTCCATGTGGAGCTCACTTGACTGTCAGACTTCCAGAAAATACACAGAATAATACTTTGCTAATGTTCTTGTACATACTTGTACACTTCTAACTTTTTCTACCTTTACCTACTCCAAGTGTACAAAATGTGTATATTTTTCTTAGTGAGAACTGATAACATGGTAGTTTTTATGAACTATCATGTTGTCAAAATTTCATATTATCTACGTTTTGTAAGATTGGGATCCTGCTACATTTAATTGTTAGGAGAATGCAGGTAAAAAGGGTATGTGGTGGGTGGTGGGGAGGGTGTTATCATGAGAAAGAATAGGTACTTTCTTCCTATAATCTGTTAAATCTTGTTTTTGTGGTGTAGCTGAATATGACATTCAAGCCTTGTATTCTTGAGACCCCAGCTGTTGATTACCAGGCTCCTGTGAGGAGTTTTCTGGGTGTTCTCTGCTGTGATAGTTAAGTGACAGCAGCAATGATGGGGACTCCTACAGCAACACTGCAGCCACATGAAGCTTGTAAAAAAACTTGTGGCACCTCCCAGTGGACTGATGAATAGGTTCTCCCCCTGTGTCCCAGAAGGTGATGATATGGGGACATTTTCAAAGGAAAGAGGCCACCAAGATCAGGCCTCCCAGTGAGTTATTTCACTCTTGAGAAATTGCAGCAAGTTATTAAGCAATTTTATTTATTTATTTTTTTTTTTACAAGGAAAGTTCCAATTTTCCATTCCTGGCCTTCTTTACACATCTTACTTGGTGACATCATTTTTCAGGCTCATGAGTGCCGCCACTGCACTTATGACAGGCTGAACTGAGCAACAACATGGAATGATAATGCACAAATAGATCTAACCAAATTTGGTTTCAGAGTCTACAAAACATCACTGACATTAGTTTTCCAGGGGAAGCAAATATTCCTGTTAGTTTGATATCTGAAAAAGACTTGTGCATCATCTTCTAATGTCCTTTCAATTGGTATCGGAGATTAGAAAGGTGACCCAGGTGGCCATATTGCTAGAACATTTATGTTCTTCTTTGGCGACCATCTCCCCTCGGGGCTCCTGGGAGCAGTTTCCAGTGGAATGGAGAGCAGAGACAATCATAATTATGTCTCAGTCTGGGTTCATCACCCAGTAGGGACCTGTATTTCTACATGTGCCCTTATAAATCTTTTAGCTAAATCAGGACTCAAATGTAAAACCTAGGTCCCTAAGGAACTTTTTAATATAAACCAAAGTCTGGTGTAAGCTGATTTTTTTTTTTAGCTTTGTGAAATGTATTTACTCATGACAGTTGCAGTTTAGTACAAAGTCTTATTTATTTTGCGTTACACTGAAAACAAAAACAAAACAAAAGCCAAACAAAAAGCAGAAACATCCCTTGACTACCTCTTAGCATACAGATAAATTTCATATAAGTTTATATCTATGAAAATATAATTTAGAAAGTGATAGAATATTTAGAGGAAGCATATTTCTGCACATTGCTACTATCATTATTTTGTTTGGTTTTGCTTCTTAACAGAATAGTATATACACTCATAAGAGGATAAAGTAATGAAACTATGACAAACTTTTGCTTTCTGGTTGTTCTTGTGTCCTGTGACAGCTGTATAGCCCGATCCTGATTCAATTGGGTTTAGTAAGGTTAAATCCCAAGTAAGTAGCATTCTGGAGTTAATCTCCTAAGGAGTTCTACCCTAAAAGGAGAAGATTCTCTCTGGCCGGCACTCCAGTAGCCAAGCACTCCTTTCAAATCTGGATTGGCTGATGTTACATGTCCAAGTCCGGACAGTGATAAATTGCTCATAAATGAAAAGACAAGAAAATATTGCAGTGATGGTCACTGCCTATGACTTGGTCATTCCAGTTCTGTTGCTGTTCTTTGCTACAGATCTTTTTTATATTGAGCATTTGGTTCCCAATTTGAACATCTGAATTTGAATGGCAGACTAAGTTACTGGAAGCTGTTAGCAAAATCTATGCTGTCTGGAAATGATTCCTGGGATCTCTAGAATTCTACAAAGAAATAATAGAAGACCCAGGGACCACTAAATGCCATGTGAACTGCTGGGGAAAAAATAGCTTGCATTTTCTGGAGGAAAGGTGACTCTGTATTTATGTAATCATTTCAGTTATGATTCTGCTTATTAGCTATAAAACCCAGAAGTCATAAGGTTAATAGGAACCTTTCCAAAGATACATACATTAAATTTAAGAAATAAGGTCATACATTCACAGAATTCAAAGTTTATTGGGAGGGGGATCTGTCTCAAGTTAGGGTCCTTGTAGGGAACATTGGCTCCTGGCACATACTTTTCTTGGCATGTGTGTTCTTTCTGTCTCTATCAAAAAGTGCTTGTTCCTCAAACCAGCAGAAGCTATTTGAGCCTTAAGGAACAGATGCCCCCTATACTCAGCATCATGTAAGCAATAAAGGTATGTATTCCATTCACCTAATTAAGAAAGGGCCTCAGCATGCAAGTTTGTAGTATTAGTGATATGCTTTTCTATTGTAATACACTTCTTATGTTGGAGTTATTTTTTTTGTCTGAGTTTTTTTGTTGACTCGCATTGAGTTTATAGCTTTTAATTCATTTTAGTTTGAAATTGATTTTCTGTTTTCAACATGTGCTAGGAACTGTGTTCAAAAGGCTGTGAAGGATGCTATAAATGAAAAAGACAGAAGTAATAGAAGCAAAGAATTAGGATATGACAAGTTTTCAACCTCAGGAGTAACAATAAATGCACATTAAAATGACATTTTTTCCCCTGTGAAATTATCCAAGATTAGAAAACAAAGGGATTGGTAAGGATATGATGTGAGGGCTCTTTCTTGTATTGCTGTGTGCGTGTCATAAGAGAGATGCAAACCAAAAGTCAACAGAAAGGGAAAGATAAAGCTTAGAAACTGCAGGGAAAGTTCCTGGGAAGGATAGTGCTTGATTGAGAACATGGAGGAGGGATGGAATTTAAACAGAGGTTGGAAATGCAAGGCAGACCACACTACATGATTAAAGGTGGTCCCCCTTATGGTGGCAGTACCATGTTTCAATGGGATTAAGGGTGGTACCCTGGTTTGGAGATTATCCATCTTGGCATATAAGCTCTATCTCAGTCATTGTAATGTTTTTGCAGTATTCCATCAGATGAATGGAATTCATTCTCCTTCTGATAGACAATTAGACTGTCTTCTCTCCAAATTTTTGTTGTCACAGACAAAGCTACTCTGAACATCTTTGCATACATTTCTTTATGCACACTTGAGAGACTTTCCATGATGTGTACTGGGGAACAAGATTGCTGAATCATGGGGTATGCACTAAATGGTTCAGATTGCTCTCAAAGTGTCTTTGCCAATTGAGGCTCCCACTAGCAATATTGGAGGGCTCTTATTTTCCCCACATCCTTACACTTAGTATTCATATACATATGTTTTATCACTTTGATGGTGTTGAATGTGTATCATATTAATTTTTTCTGTTTATCATAAGTGAAGTTCAAAAAAATTTTTGTGTATTAATAGGCCGTTTAGATTTCTTCTTGAGCAAATTGCCTGTTTGCCCCCATTTCCTATTTTTGAAATCTTAATTGACTTATAGGTCTTCTTTATGTATTCTGGATGTCATGTTTTTTTTAAAAAAATTAATGAGATCAATTGCAAATATTTCACTTCTTCTGGGCCTTGTTTTCTAAACTGTTATTATGGTCTTATTTCATTCCAAAGTAATTTTAATTCAGACAAAATCATCAGTCTTTTTGTTTATGGTTTATGCTTTCTATGACTTGTTTAAGAAAACTTTTCTTGACATATTTCATAAAGAGATGATCTTCTAGCATTCTTTATAGAGGTTTTATGTTTCATAGATAAGTCCTTAATTGGCCTGGGTTTGACTTTTGTGTATTATTAGGGTTGTAATACTTTTTTCCTTAAGGATGTCAAACTATCCAAACCCATAAATAATTCTTTTCCTATTTTATGTATTTATCATATGCCAGGAGAGTTTATAAAGAATTCAGTGAGCAAAAGGTTTGGAAATCCTTTCAGTGGTGAAGTGTGTAGTCAAAGGTATTCCAGAAGCAGCAAAAGAATGGTGAATACAGATCTGATTGAGCTTGAATTCCAGCTCTGTCATTTATAAACAAAGCAGGGAAATAAAAGAACACTAACAAAATTAATCAATTTCAAAAATTTGGTAATGAAATGAATATAATTGGACAGAGGTTTGGGATGGAAATATGAGCTGTCCACATCAATTTCAAATGGTTGGAAAGGCTAGAATACGAGGCTCTCCACTGGACTCTGGAAGTAATAGAATGAAATGAATGGGACTCTTGATAATACCAATGCGAAATGCTTTGGCTAAATAAATTGAACAAAACAGTATCAGTGAAGAGCAAGGTATGTGTAAACTTCATTCTTGGTAAAAGAACTGTCTGCAGACAGCACCAGGACTTGGCTCACTCAACCTTACTCCCAGCAGCCTTGTCCCTTGCCTTTTCCTTTGAAATAGGTTGAAATACTAAACGCTAACTTTTCTTAGACACTTTCTATCTGGGATAGCCAGTGATGCAGGTGCACAGCATTCCTTTCCATGCAAAAAGACAAAGCTGGGATGCCTGGATGGCTCAGTTGGTTGAGCGACTGACTCTCAATTTTGGCTGAGGTCATGATCCCAGCTTTGTGGGATCAAGCCCCATGTGGAGCTCCATGCTGAGTGTCGAGCCTGCTTAGGATTCTCTCTTTCTCTCTGCCCATATCCCTTGCTTCTCAAATTAAAAAAAAAAAAAGACAAAGCTATTGGGGATAAGTTTTTTAGTCTTCTCACCTTGTTACTTCCTGGAAATTGGATGTAGGATCTGAAAGTGCAGTAGCCATCTTGGGCGGATCTGTGGCATTCTGAGCTACTCTTGTCAGCCTGCTGTTTTTACCCTTAGAGTTATTATTGCCAGAGACAAAATAAACTTAAAACTGTGTAAATTCTTGTAAGTGAAGGCTTTTATTTTTAAAATTTGTTTATAGTCAAACACATGCCTACCTGATAGGGCTTTGATCATTCATTCATTCATTTAATATTGATTATCACTGAAAACATTTACGCAATAGGTGCATGTTAGTGAAGTGAGGGAAGATTGAACAGAGTAGGGGAAAGGAGAAGATGGCATATGTTCTTTGTATATTTGGAGTTTAATTTCTAATAGGAGAAATCAGACATTACCATAGACTAAGAGGCAATTTATGTTTTCTCCTCTAGAGTTTTGATGATTTCCTGTCTCACATTCAGATCCTTCATCCATTTTGGCTTTATTTTTATGTATGGTGTGAGAAAGTAGTCTAGTTTCATTTTTTTGTATGTTGCTGTCTAGTTCTTCCAGCACCATTCATTAAAGAGATGGTCTTTTTTCCATTGGATACTCTTTCATGGTTTGTCAAAGATTAGTTGGCCATATATCTGTGGGAGGGGAGGGGAGGGGGAAAAAGTTACAGAGAAGGAGGGAGACAAACCATAAGAGATTTTTAAATACAGAGAACAAACTGAAGGTTGGGGGGGGGCTGGAGGAAAGGGAAAAGTGGGTGATGGGCATTGAGGAGGGCACCTGTTGTGATGAGCACAGTGTTGTATGGAAACCAATATGACAATAAATTATATTTAAAAAAACAAAGTAAAATGGCTCCTGGGTGGCTCAATCATTTAAACATTTGACTTTGGCTTAGGTTATGATCTCACAGCTCTTGAGTTCAAGCCCTGTGTTGGGCTCTGTGCTGACAGCTCAGAGCCTATAGTCTGCTTCAGATTCTGTGTCTCCCTCTCCCTTGCCCCTTCCCTGCTCATGCTATGTCTGTCTCTTTCCTTCAAAGAGAAATAAACATTAAAAATTAAAAAAAACCCTAAACCTTTTTTTTAAGTTTCAAAAAAAGAGAGGCAGTTTATGATAAGTGCCCCATGTACCAACATCTGGCCCCAAGAATTCAGATGATCTTCTACAAGATTCATTGTGGCAGATTAGGCATCACATGGGCATCTTTATGCATCAAACACTTGGTTCTAACATGTCATGTGTTCCTAAAGTCACATTAAGACTTTTGTAGTCTGAGATATTCAGTGGCATATTCTATACTACAAAAGAATACATAGAAAATTCCTTTTGGAGAAATAAGACATTTGATTCAAGAAATAAGTCTGCCTGTTATAGCCACAAGGTGGTCTCTATTCTTTTGGTGTGGTGTTGAAAGAAATAAGCAACCTGCTGCCATTTTGTATCACCATTCTGTATAGACAACGCACAAGAGAGAAGAAGGCAGAGAAAACACACAGCCAAGAGTTGGAGTTAGGATATAAACTCGTGGGATCTTTTCAGTTTCATTCTAGTATTTCTCACCATGACCAATTTCTTGTTTGCACATTTCTGGGGCAATGTATTAGTCTTATTTCCTGATCATAATTTAATGTAGAGTATACAGAGATATAATCTGACTTCTTACATTACTGACCAGTTCTAGATTTAAATTTGTCAGTGAATACTCTATTTGGGTTCTAGTTCCTTGATCCAGATGAATGGATTCCACAGCACAGTTGGATTGTGCCACCTATCTTCTTTCCGTAGAATGTCCTTGCGTTCTGGTCAAGGGCTGTAGACATGGCAACAATGGGAATGGGGGCATAAGACTAAGGCATGCCATGGAAGGGCCCAACACTAGCTCATCCTTGGTCTAAAGAACCTCTAGGGGATATTATGCTAAGTGAAATAAGTCAGGCAGAGAAAGACAGGTACTATATGTTTTCACTCATATATGGAACAGGAGAAACTTAACAGAGGGCCATAGGGGAGGGGAAGAGAAAAAAATAGTTAAGGAGATGGAGGAGGCAAACCATAAGAGACTCTTAAATACTAAGAACAAACTGAGGGTTGATGGGGCCTGGGGGAGAGGGGAAAATGGGTGATGGGCATGGAGGAGGGCACTTGTTGGGATGAGCACTGGGTCTTATTTGGAACTCAACTTGACAATAAACTATATTAAAAAAAAGTAAAGAACCTCTAGGAAGATGAATGGGAGGGGGTTTAGGATTGCTAGTTCTTTTTGAAATTTTTTAGTGTTCTTGTAAGGCTATTATCAAGGGTTTTACAGTAATCCTGGTCTTTGCCTTAAATGTATGGTTTGTGAGTCAGGCTGCCCTATGGCCTATCCCTAGCCCTTTCAATCTGATTAGATTTGGGCTGGGGCTGTAGGAGAAACAATTGGAAGTAAAAGTGTCAGAGGAAGTTTGCCAACTCATTACTATTATACTGAAGCATTTTCTCTTAGAAAACCTTCCAAGCAAGACTTCCATGCTATACTCTGCTAAATTTCTTAGACCAGGATGGTTGAGCTACAGGAATAGGATGCTTTGGGTCCTCAGGCTTTGATCTTTAGTTTATGGAAACATACTGTGGGATGATATGGTTTTAGCCTATTTGTCTTTTCCCTCCTTTTATGAACATTCTCCTTCTTGATTAAAAAATACTGTGCTTATAAGATCAAAAGTTTGTGATAAAGATTTTATTCCATATAAAGTCATTTAAGCTGTTTTTGTTTGTTTCAGAGATTGCTTAGTCCATCTGTGATTATCTCAGTGCAATTTTCCTTGATATAAACAGAAAGGTTTTAAAAAATTCAATGAATCCCAGTGTTGGTTAACATTAGAATTGGCTCATGTTGAAGTTCATATTGACTTTGCAGCACAAGTTTATCTTTTGAGGTTGTTTTGACTTTAGGAGGATAGATATTGGAGCTTTCCATAGAGAATACTGCTTGGCTGACTTGTTTTTCTTCTCCATGATGTTAGAAAGAAAAATCTCCCTGACCAGAGACTTCACTCGTCAGCCAAAGCAGTGTCCATCTGCAGTATCACTCTCTGTATGAAGAAACAACCCCAGAATCAATTGATTGAGCACACAGCTCTAGGTTAGAAAGATGGTGCTTCTTCTGTTTTATAGATGATGTTTCCATGGTTCCAGGAGGGCCAAGAAACTTGGTGATATCACTAGGAAATGATGCTAATGTGGTGTGCAGTTGTGATAGATGTAGGGGAGGGGAATGTGAACAGGGCCTAGGATTTCTGATTCCCAGTTTAAGTTCACACAAATCTATATTGCACAGCTGGCCTGTGTAAGTTTGTTGAGTGTTCCTGATGCTGATCTATAGGAACGCAAGACTGGAGACCAGGTTGGAAGGTAAGGGAGTCAAAGCTGGTCTTGTTTCTCTCTCGTCTGGTAATTGGCCACTCTTTTGTCTTTCAAAATCTCGTTAAAACTTGATTAAAATATCAAAGGAAAATGTCCCTATTTTTTTACTCCAAGAGTTGAGTCAGTTTTCCGCCATGGCTTCTTAATTGACTTTGTCCTTTAGTCATCTCTGCTCTTTGCTGTATTTCTCATTTCTTCCTCCCTGTTGTGTCTTTCCTGTAGTGTACAAACATATTCAAGTCACTTCTGTATGAAGAAAAAAATCTGTATTCGGTTTCCCTTACTCTCCTTTTATTGTTTCACAGCCTGACTTCTTTAAGGAGTGGTCTACACTATTTCTTTTGCATTTATAAAAATTGAAATATATTTGATATATAACATTGTGTAAATTTAAGGTGTTTATTTGATGCATTTGTATATTGCAAAGGATTGTGATGGTAGCGTTAGCTTCTACACTTAATTTATCTACTTTTTTACCGCTAACCCAAGAAGCTTCTACCTATTCCTTAAGACTTGGTTCACCTCCATTACAAAATCTTTTCTCATATCCATTCTCTTTCCTATCTCTATAGAATTACCTCTTCCTTTATGCCTCACTGTCCTCTTATGATGCTACTGTGCTTGCTTATTTACACATATGCCTCTCTTCTCTGCATGGTGAACTGATGAGGATTGGCATCATGCTTTAGTCTTTGAATCCCCAGCTCCCTCACAGTATGTGGTAATTAATGTGCTCAATTAATACTGTTAAATAAGTGAACCATAATGACCCCTGCTGGTCAAATCCTCTAGGATAAATTCTCATAACACTATGTACAGCTCCTTCAAAACACTTATTACAGTTATAATTTTCCATTTTTTAGTGTGATTATTAAATTAATGTCTTTCCCCCTCACTAGGCAGACCATAATAAGCTCCATGAAGGCAGAAGTGATAGCTGTTTTTGGTTATCACTGAATCTTGTAGTGCCTGGCACTTAATAGTGCTCAGAACATATTTGTAGAATGAATAAATGATCTTGGGAAAGAGTGGCCTTGGGAGGTTCAACCTGGGCTTATTAATAACAAGAATAACAACAAGTGATGTTAGCTTAAAAAGTGTTTTCAAAGGTAATTATTCTCACTTATGATTAGTAAAAAGCCCTAGTAAAAAGGTATTATTTCTGTCTTACAGATTAGAGGGCATGTGAGAAGACGTGGTGTGGAATTCCGGTAGAAGAGTCTTGATGAGATTGATAGAGACAACTCCTTAATGATGTTTGACCCACCTCTGAGACAAATGGCAAGGCTGAAGATAAATGTAAGTGAAGAGAAATAATAATAATAGGAAGGCATAGAGTATCACTCTCTGATTTACTGGTCGTTGATTGATTTCTTGGTGAGATCTTTATGGAAGGATGACCTTGTTGCTGAAGATGACAGTGTTGGGAAAATATATAGCTACTGATGAGACCATGTGAAGATTTGCTTTGTGGGAATGTGTGTGTATGTTGCATGGAGGTATTGTCACACTCTTTAGCAAGGCAACTGTTTCTTGTTCTCAAGTCAAGAATATAATGGAAACTCGAGAGAATTTCTCTTTGGCTAGAGAGCCTTTTATGTTGTTCTTCCTGGCCTTTATTTTCATACTTTTGACCATCCACAGACGAATCCAGGAGAGCCAGAGACAACTTCATAGACTGGAAAACCAGAATGAATTTGTGTACATTTCAACTTAAAGATACTTTTTAGGGGAATTAACACTGTGATGTTGGAAGGTGTTATTTTATTCACAAAGCATTTGCAAGATCTATTATGTGTGAGATTAATCACATGTAAATATTTGGTAGAAGTAAAGCAAAATTATTCCCTGTGAAATGGACCCAGTGGTGGGAACTGGCCCAATGAGAAGAGGCTGTGTTTCACTTTTCTAAGCATCCCCAACAGAACTGCTTATTCTCTGAATCTGGAAGAGATCCAGTGGGGTTTAGTTTTATGAGGTTTAATGTAAAGGTGTTGTATTTCATGAGATGAAATCATAACACAGTGGGTTGCAAGAATTTTGAGAGATTATTTTTTCAGAGTGTTTGGCAAGCACCACTCTCTAGAGAGTTTTGTGTCTAAAAGAGAAATATAGATCTTCTTTCATAAGATTGAAATGATAACTAATCTTTAATCCTTTTTAGATGGCCAGGGTTTGCCTGGGTAGGTTGATTTGGAATGAACATAGCAGGTCTGACCTCTACAGTTGGCTTTTTTTTGGATCCAGGACTTCCAATGCATCCTAAAACTTCTGGGTACATGGGCAATGCATTTTTGGGGCCCCACTCTTACCCCTTGATTACAGATCTTTTTATTTATTTATAGACCATAATACACCTTTAGGCTTTATGCGCAGTTTGATTCTCCATGACTTTTGACAATCCAAATGAACATTTGGCCAAGACAAGAGAATGCTATCAAGCTGTATCTCAGGTTTCTTTCCTCTCCTGCTCTTATTATGTTTTCAGCTGAGAAACATTCTCTGTCTCTGTTTTAGAGAAAGCTGAGCCATTCCTTTGACTTAGGCTTGACCTTTTTTTACTTTGTTCTGGAACACATATAACTGTCCTTAGGCTAAACATCTTTTTACTTTTGTGACCATTTCATCTCCAATTTCCCTGCAATGCAACTTCTTGGACCAGGTTTCTCATGAATGGCAGGAGAGAAATAAGACACTGTGGGGGGAAACCTGGTGCCTCTTCTTATTTCCTGATTTCGATGTGTGTAGAAGGTAGTTTTCATTTTCTGTAGCTTAGAGCCTTCTTGAAATGTGGTTGAGGCAGGAATGTTTTGGAAATGCAATTAATTCAACATGGGAGTCTAGCAAAATGTAAGCCCCATTGTATGTAGCTCTTTTCCCAGAGAGATTCTCCCCCCACCCCGTTTCAGAAATAATAGATGCAATCTTAAGACTTTAAAAACATTATGCGGCAGCCGACATATCATCTGTAATGATAAAAAGATGTGCACATCAGCACAGATGTGTTTGTATCAATTCGTGTGCATGATATATATCATGTGGAGCCTCTGGTGAATTCTCATGGTAATACTGATGAAATTGGTGTTGTGGAGGAAGGGAGCAGGGAGTTTTGAGTTATTATCATCAAGGACCAAATGTTACATTCCTTATCTTTCTCAAATGCTTTTCTGCAAATGCATGTCAGAGCAGGCTGTCATCTGGAGAGAGTCCAGCTTTAGGATGCTTTGAGGAGTCAGGCAGAGGGAGGTTAAACAGCTGGGGCATAATCAACAAGAGGAGCAAGCTCATTTGCAGCTGTAGACTATCACCGATCACCTTGTTTCCTAGATTTGCCTGCTCACCTGGGGAGTGTGTTATCTTTGGGGATTTTTGAGGACTTATCAAATCAGTCTCTGGTGGAGGGGTCAAGCAAGTGGAATTTCTAACTAGCAGTCCAGTTGATTGCTCTGATCAGGCAAGTCTGGGAATCACTCACCTCGTATAATCAGGATGGGCCTTTAAAAAGAGGTGGGTTTTATGAATGGGTGTGTTGGGGGTAGGGAGGTAGGCAGTCAAAGAGACAAATTCTACGTCTGTGTTTGCTGAGAAGTTTCTGGAAGAACAATGCCCTCATCTTTCACAGCACTCCCTCTGTAGGGCTCCGCCCCATGTATTTCTCTCAAGGTTTGTTTAAGAAAGACTTTTGTCTTTCCTAAGAATTGGTCTGTTTTCTTCTATCAGATGAGAATTTTTCCACTTACACAACCTCTTTGCCTCAGTTGCCTGGAAACATTGTGTCAGTGTAAAGTTCACTCGGTGATGCTTCATCTATTATGGTTAGTAGATTTCCTCTTTCTACTATTGTGTTACCTTTAAAAAAAAAATATCTGGGGCGCCTGGGTGGCTTAGTCAGTTAGGCGTCCGACGACTTTCGCTTGGGTCATGGTCTCGCGGTTTGTGGGTTCGAGCCCCGCGTCGGGCTCTGTGCTGACTGCCGGCTCGGAGCCTGGAACCTGTTTCGGAGTCTGTGATTCCCTCTCTCTCTGAACCTCCCCTGCTCACGCTGTCTCTCTCTCTCTCTCTCCTAGAAATAAATAAAAACATTTTAAAAAAATACCTATTTTGATGAGTTGCATATTTGTTTTGTAAGTGATTTCCAATCTCATTTTTCCTGAAAAATGGCAGAGTGGGGATATATTAAACTGAACTCTTAATTAATAGTTGTTAGTGGAGAGAAAATAATATGATGATTTAAATGATGACTAATTTTTATTAGTCACTTTTATTTGGACTCTGAATGCAGTTGTAGCTGTACCACATAATGCATTTTATCCTTGTTCCTGTCAATGATTAATGTGGATTAGAACTAATGAGGGAGAGAACCAAAGAGGCCTAGGTGGTTATAAGTATTTGGGAAGGTGCATATTCTGAGCTTAATTAGCGTGATTTGCCTATAGAAATGATAGTTCTGTGTAAGGTGATTTTTTTTCTTACTGATAATTCACAGGTGTCGATTTGATTAGAGGTGTGGTAGGCAGCACTTTGACTTCTTTTGTTTTCACATTTATTTATTTATTTATTTAATGTTTTATTTATTTCTAGGAGAGAGAGAGAGAGACAGTGTGAGCAGGGGAGGGTCAGAGAGAGAGCGAGTCACAGACTGAAACAGGCTCCAGGCTCGGAGCTGCCAGTCAGCACAGAGCCCCACGCGGGGCTCGAACCTACCTATGAACCACGAGATCATGACCTAAGTGAAAGTCGAAAGTCGGATGCTTAACCGACTAAGCCACCCAGGTGCCCCTGTTTTCAAATTTAAATAAAAATACATCAAGGTAATACACACAAATGAGAAGCACAAAGTAAGACAGAAGAAGTTATAATGAAAAACAAATCCCTCACACCATTCCTTTCAACAATGCCTTTCAGAAGCAATAATTTTGTACTGTTTCAGCTTTCAGTTCTATAGGTGGCCACCTTGACTGTTCCATGATTTTTGAGTTGGCCTTCTTTTGCTCTTTGCTCTTTTGAAATTGTATGATTCTGTGCCCAGGAGGGTCCCCTTACATCTTATGTGCAGCATACTTTAGAAAACTCACTTTCTTCAGGCTGGGGAATATTTGATTGCTATTTCTCTAGTAATTTCCAACTCTCCTTTTTTTTTTTTTCAATTTTAGGAAATCCTTTTGGATCATTCCTCCTAGCACCCTCAGTATTTTCTTTTTCTGCTGTCTAGAGAAGATTTTTTTTTCTTCCTTGAAGGTAAACACTGGCTGACCCATTTTTGTTCATTGAGCAGAATAACTGGTACAACTTTCCATTGACAAAGTATCCATCCAAGTCCCTGTTTTCTGCTCCGTGTCTCAGACCTTTCCTCCATTCTCTGTGCCATCACCTCTGGGTTTCTCATGGGAAGGTCCTTTCCTACCTCCACTCCTGTCTTCGCTTGTACATATTTGGGGTTGCAGCTGCCTTTGTTCTGTTGCTTCTGTCAAATTGCATCCCTTAAAGTTCTCTCATTCAAAATGTGTTTATGGGTTTATTTCTACATGGATGCCTATGTTTTCTCTTTTCTTAAAAATGTTTATGTATTTATTGTGAGGGGGGAGGGGCAGGGAGAGAGAGAAGGAGAGAGAAAATCCCAAGCAAGCTCCACACTGTCAGAGCAGAGCCTGACTCGGCTCTCGAACTCACAAACCATGAGATCATGACCTGAGCCAAAATCAAGAGTCAGACATTTAATTGACTGAGCCACCCAGATGCCCCTGGGTGCCTATACATTCACTAGAGCTTTGGCATATTAGTCAGAATAGGTTAGACTGTGCTGTGGTAACAAATAACCCCCAAATCTCAGTAGCTTAATATAATAACGGTGTATTTCTTTTTTTAAAATTTTTAATGTTTTATTTATTTCTGAGAGAGAGACAGCATGAGCAAGGGAGGGTCAGAGAGAGAGAGAGGGAGATACAGAATCTGAAACAGACTCCAGGCTCTGAGCTAGCTGTCAGCATAGAGCCCAATGCGGGGCTCGAACCCATGAACAGTGAGTTCATGACCTGAGCCAAAGTCGGACGCTTAACTGACTGAACCACCCAGGTGCCCTAGTAACAGTATATTTCTGCCTCAAAGAATTGAGTCTGATATTCCAAATGTTTGAGCATCTCTTATGACTAGATCTCCTTCAAGCTGTGAGTCCTTCACTTAAAGGCAGAAGAGAGATAGAAGTAGAGATAGAAAGAAAGAGAGAGAAAGAGACAGAGAAAGAGAGAGATATTTTACAGGGAGGCTTTGAAGTGTAGTGTATCATGTCTGCCAACATTAACTGACTGGACCCATCAAGAGAACCTGAGAAATTTAATATTAGTTGTGTACTTAGGAAGGAGAGGAGAACAGGAGAAGGATGGTCCAGAGCACTTTCTGCTACATTTCATCAGCAGGGAAGACAGAAGTGTGTGTGTGTGTGTGTGTGTGTGTGTGTGTGTGTGTGTGTGTGTGTGTGTGTGTGTGTGTGTTCAGTTCATCACCTTGAATTAGAATTACTTCTTATCCTTTAATTGATTTCCCAACCCCCACCATGGAAATCAGAAGGATATTATTAAGAAACAGCCAAAGATGAGCTTGGTAAGCAGACTTCTCCGGATTTCTACATTTACTAGGCTGCAAATAAGTATGGATTGTAAATGATTTCTTTTAAAATATGCTTAAAAACCTATAAACATAGTATTCATCATGAAAAACTTGAAAATATCAAATAAAAAGAAATAAAAAGAGATCAGCTTTATCTCTTAGCAAAAACAGTGCTAACATTTTGGTATATTTCCTTTCATCTTTTTGCTGCATTGTTTGTATATACATACACACACACACACACACACACACTTTTTATTCTGCTTCACTATTCTATCAATTGGTTATATTATAATTTACTAAAGCATTCCCTTCATGTTGTATCATTCAAACAGTATGCTTTTATAAGTATGGGTGCTATAAACTTTTTGAAACCTTATTTATTTATATTTTTTGCATTTAGAATTTTCCCTTAGAAATGGGATTACTGATCAAAGAGTACCAACTTTTTTTTTTTTACAAATAGTTTATTGTCAAATTAGTTTCCACATAGCACTCAGTGCTCATCCCCATAAGTGTCCTCCTCTATGCCTATCCCCCCCTCCCCCCCACATCCATCAGTCCTCAGTTTTTGTCAGCATTCAAGAGTCTCTCATGGTTTGCCTCTCTCCCTTTCCCCCACCATTTCCGCCCTTCTTCTCCCCCTTGTTCCTCCGTTAAGTTCCTCCTAATCCTCCTATACGTGCAAACATATGATATTTGTCCTTCTCTGCCTGACTTATTTCGCTCAGCATAACACCCTCAAGGTCCATCCATGTTGCTACACATGGCCAGATTTCACTCTTTCTCATTGCTATGTAGTATTCCATGGAGGGGGCAAGATGGTGGAGAAGTAAGGAGCTCCATACTTGCACTTGCACCCATACATCACACAGAAAAGATCTGAAGCCATTGGAAACCTTACAAAACCTGAGAGATTGGGAGAAAAAGGACGCAGAATCCACTGAGAGAGCCTTCTAACGTGAAAGAGTACCAGCTTTTTAAGGCTACTAGATATGTCTTGCCAAATTATTTTCCAAAATGATCTTTCAATTTACTCTTCCACGACATTGGGTATGATCATTTTCTTTTCCTCTAATTTTGTGCATTTAAAATGTTAATTGAAGTTTGAACTATGTGGGAGGGAGAAGATTTCCTTGTTTTTTGTAACCAACTGTATTTCTTCTTCTTATATTGTTTTTTTGATGTAACTTTTATATTTTCTTATTGGAAGTGGAAGATTTTTAAAGTGCATTTTTCCTATTTTAAACCTACTACTCTTTGTCCACCTAATTTTATCATGTGCTAGAGGCTTGTATAAAAACACATCATCTTGGTTTCAGTTTAGTAGGAATTGATGGATTCTTTATCTTCTCTCCCATTTTTTACAATGATGTGAGAATGAACTGTGAACTCACTTTAGGGAACTTTGTGTTTCTTTTCTCTTTCAAGAGGCTACGGACAAGAGATTACTCAGGAGGTTTGTTTAAGGAGTTTACTTAGAGCTAGAGGAGTGAATGAAGAGTATAGTTTATTGGGAAAGGTTAGGCAAAGTCTTAGGGTTGAGAAGTATGGATGGGGTTGGGGAGCAAAGTAGTTGGCAGACAGTAAAGGGTGAATGTTGCAATACATTCACAAGTGAAACGGTCAGGGGTGGGGGTGGCTGTGTTGGAGCCAGGTCTCAAGACTGGAAAGATAGTTAAAAAGAAATGACAGTGAGAATTTATTGACAAGAGAGGCTGGCAGATATCTGTACAATTGAAGCTTTAGCTACAGCCAAACGTGGTACTTAATGATCATTAAATTCACTAAGTAAAAGTGCAAACCTTGTCAGTCTTCTACACTTCAGTCTTAGTGTGCTTATAACTTTTCCTGATCTGTTCTGAGAAGTCACTTTGATAAGAGGAGACAAACTTAAAGCCCCTGTGGTCTGGTGACCAGGAGATGACAGTGAGAGAAAGGTAGAGAAAGGGAGAGGGAGAAGATTAAAAGATGCATTTTCCCTATTTGGTTAGGTGATGCACTGGTGACAGTGGACTGGAGGTATCAGGAAAGGGGGGATGGTAAAGGACTGGTTATATGTGGCAGCCGTCCCCTGAAGAAGTGTTGGTGAATATGCCAAGGCTCTGAGAGAACTATTGTTTTCTGGTGCAGGTGGGATGCAGGTGTATATGAAAACCATGGCAGGCGGAACAGGCTGCCTGAGTTGCTTCTTTGGCCAACAGTATTTTAGCAACATCTGTGGATGTACTGCATGTTAGAGGCAAGTCTGCTGGGATATATCTACACTGGGACTGTCAAGGATGCCTCTGCTCCTTATTCTTTATGTGTTGAAACTTGCCAACTCTGCAAAAATATCCCGAGCAAACAATACTGTGATTTACTGTGTGTAGGTTCAGAGTAGAAGTTTATATAATATATTGGTCAATGATACAGAGAGAGCCAAAAATATGAATGCAGGGATTAAATGTCAGGCCAGATGTACCATGTGTGAGCATTTCTGGATGATGCAAAATAATACAATACCTTCGGTTTGGAAGGATATGAATTTATTTGGAAATTTTTGCTTGAGGGGAAAACTCTGGTAGTGAGGATTCCATTAAAAAAGTGGTAATTCAAGGGGTGCCTGTCAGTTAGGTTGACCAGTCAGTTAGGTGACCAACTTTGGCTCAGGTCATGATCTTGTGGTCTGTGGCTTCAAGTCCCACACCAGGCTCTGTGCTGACAGCTCAGAACCTGCTTCGGATTCTGTGCCCCCTCTCTCTCTTCCCCTCCCCTGCTCACACTCTGTCTCTCTTTCAAAAATAAATAAACATTAATTTTTTTAAAAAAAGTGATAATTTGATCTAATAACTATATTTTATGCAGAGTATTTGTTTTTACTTTAATATGGTATACAGAGAGTAATTTTTAAAACTAATTTTCTGACTTTCAATTTCTGGAGATCTCTTAGAGCAATCAGAACTATTGCCTAGAACAGGTTTGGCAAATAAAAGCCACTAGATTTCAAATAAGCAAAATAATCAATATTAAAGGATGTCACATTGGGTTTCCTCTTTATATTTTTGAAGCTCTGGTAAAGCTCTATAATTTCTTTATATGCACTAAACTGTGGGTATAATCTGGAAAGTATCTCATCATGAAGTAAATATACTGGGATAATTTTTTATTTTAACGTTTATTTATTTATTTTGAGGGGGGAAGAGGGGTGGGAGAGAGGGGATAGAGAGAATCCCAAGCAGTCTCTGCACTGTCAGTGTGGAGCCCAACATGGGGCTTGAACTCACCAAGCTGTGAGATCATGATCTGAGCCCAAACCAGGAGTTGGACACTTAATCGACTGAGCCACCCAGCACCCCAATACTGGACTAATTTTTATTAAAATTGTGAGGAATCACTGGTTTCTACAATTGCTACTCATATCGATACTTTGTATCTTGTAACCTAAATACACACATAAATGGATGACATCCTACCGTTCTACTTTCAGCTGCTGCCCAAGATGGGAGCAAAATGATAAGTACTTCCTACTCCATTCCAAAGATGGAGCTAGAGACATTCCTGTCAGACTTAGTAAGAAGATAACAGAGCTAGTCATGGAACCATGAGCTCTGTCACCTAGCTTCAGCCTATCCAGCCTATCCAGCCTATACGGGTGGACTTTTGAAAGGTAGGTTGAAGAGAGCCTTCAAGGTAAGGAGTTAAAGGTAAAGAGTTGTGTCAGGCTAGGAGGTAGAGGCTGTGTGTGTGTGTGTGTGTGTATGTATATGTGTACATGTTTTGCAGGAAGAGATGGACAGTAGCGCTTTAAGAGAACTGCTCAGAGAGAGTGGGCATACTTTAAAAAGGAGAGTCTATCATTTTGCTTCCCCCTGATTGTTTGCATGGTGACAGAATCGTGGGCCCACTTTCCTGAGAGGGAGTTTTCAGAAGCTCCCTGTCCCTTGGCCAGGTCACTGAAGGGTCTGTATTCTCACAGGAAATAGTGTCAAGAATATGGATTTCCTAGGGGCTACTTGCACATTGAGATGTGAACCCAGGCATGAGTCATTTTTATGGGACCTTCCTGAGAGGGTGAGCTTCAGACCTGAGGCCCAGAAGCCCTTTAAGAACGAGTTTGAAACTCATTCACAACTGATGTTCAGACCTGTCCTGATATGACTGACTAACTATACTAACTATCTCTGTAGTAGCTCCCCCCATCCTACTTCACGGGAACGAGGTTCAGGGAAGATTGGGAACAGGGTCCCTGAAAGAAAGTCACAGGAGTTAACAAGGCATTTGAAAGGGTCGGTCAGACCAAGCCCCAAGACCTGGTGTCAGAAGGGCACAAGGACCAAGGATCGCTGTGTCCTCCCTCCCACACTTCTGTGTTCTTTGAGGGAGGACTGCCTGTGAGGCAGAAGTGAAGCAATTATGCCACAAGAGCCTCCGATGCCACACTTGTGAGTGTTTCTCACTCTCCTGAACAAGAAGGATCTTAAAAGAGATGTTTACTGTGTCAGCTGGAGAAAGGCAGTGGCAGTTGTAAAGTGGACACTGTGAGTATTGCCCAGGGTTGGCAGCTTAGAGGGGGCTGAAGCCTGGAAGCAGTTGTGGTTAAAAGCAGGTCAGCATAAGATGTAGGGGCCTCCATTTGTAGCAACATGAATGGAACTTGAGGGTGTTATGCTGAGCAAAATAAGTCAGGCAGAGAAGGACAAATACCATATGTTTGCACGTATAGGTGGATTAGGAGGAAGCTAACGGAGGACCATGTGGGAGAAGATGGGGAAAAGTAGTTAGGGAGAGGGAGGGAGGCAAACCATGAGAGGCTCTTGAATGCTGAGAACAAACTGAGGGCTGATGGGGGTGGGGAAGAAGGGAAGGGGGTGATGGGCATGGAGGAGGGCACTTGTTGGGATGAGCACTGGGTGTTATATGTAAACCAACTTGTCAATAAACTATTTAAGAAAAAAAAAGATGTAATGGCCTCAGTAAGCAAGTGGCAATGACTTTGAAATCCAGAAGCCCAGATCTGGGTGATGCAAAAAGCAGTTGGAGCACAGAGCGGGCTGGTTGAGGATGATGGTGAGCTCTGAACATACATAAATCACCACCCTGTTTGTCCCTCTGGAACTTCTCAAAAACATAGTAACAGGGAGCTTGAGGTAATTACTGTCTAGTGGATGAGGATTTTAAAGTGGTTTTCTAGGGCCTCCAAAGTGGATGGAGTCTTGGGAACCCTGCATTATGCAACAAATTCAAATTTGACCCCCATCCCCACCCCAGGAGTATATTTCTTTAGAATGCCACTGTGATACCCATTAGCTAGCACTTTAGACTATTGGTCAGAATGGACAAGATTGGTGACTCTCAGCATTTAATTGGCTTTAAACCATTTGGCTCAAACTGTCATCTAAAGCTAAAATCTGTACAGTTCATGAAGAAGTTAATATGGAGCAAGTCCCTCGTTGAGGAACCAAGGAAACAAAGCCTACCCCAAATGCTTAGTAGTGTCATTGCTTTTCTGGAAGAAAGTGATCCACAAGTAAAATTCATTGTAGAAGGACTTGAAATGGCACAACTGCTGGTTTTATTGGAAAGAGGTGGCACCCGTCATAGTGGAGACCTCTCCCTTTCCATCAGATAAATTTCCTAGGTGGCTCTGGGGTCAGTGTGCTGTCTTCGATATATGCACACATATATTGTAATCCCAAGAGAAACATGAAATGATTTCTTTGTCCAAGGGAATTTCAGTGGCAGAATAGTCCCTGACCCCCTAACCTCCCAGCCCTTTTCTCTGTGTATCCTCTTTCCTCTTGCCTTGTTTTGTTGAGGGATTTTCTTTTGTCTTCTGATTCTGCTTCATTTGGCCAGCTCTCTGCGGGTTTTGGCACCTGGGAAGTTCTGAATGTGGCCTTTGTGTTTGTTGAACTGCACTGTGCCCAGCCAGGCAGAGATGATCACTAAGCTTTTCTATAGCTTCATAACTGCAAATTGCTCAGCCATTTGTCCTTTAATCCTCATAAGCCCTTTGTGTTGGAGGCAGCGTCCCATTATCATCGCCCTTCATTTTCCAGTCGAGAAGGCGGACGATATGTGACTTGTTCAAGGACGCAGGTTGAGCTGAGAATCTGCCTGCTTGGACGACGGGAGACCTGCCCATGAAGATAATGGCAGTGAGGCTGAACTGGGTAGAGTGGGCTGTCCTGGGGTTAGGCTGAGGTTTGCAGTCTTTTGGAGGAACCCTGATGTCCAAAATGTAAGGCATGAAAGACTTGCTGGATTAGACCTCAAGGAGGGGGGGAACTTGTGTCACAAAGACGAGCTGGTAAACCCAGATGATTTCTGAGTGGTAGTGTATACGTATAGAGATGCTTTTGTGGCTGGTGCTATGTGGGTTCCTCAGTTATTTCAGGTGGTCTATCTCATCAGTAAGGAGCCCATAAGAGAGCCTCTGTTCAGAAGCACATAGCTTAGACTTCAGCCCTGCCCCCACCACTTGCAAACATTCCCTCTTCTCCTCTCTGCTTCTTTCTTTTCCCCACCTTTTGAAGGTGCCCTCTTTGTCTGCTTCACTAAGGAAATGCAGGACATCAGGCTTTCTGCTACCTCCGCTGAGCTGTCCTTTCATGAATCCCCTTCTTCTTTCTTTTCTATTTCCAGGAAAAAGATGACCTGGCCTCCCCCCTTGACTACATTTGACCTACTGTCTTAATGACTCCTTCATTTTCCCAGTACTGCTTTCTGGCATTTAAAGCCTCCCCCATTGACGTGAGCTCCCCCCCCCCAGTTATATATTCAGTGCTCCTTTACTGATTGCAGTCTATCTGAACACTGTTGCTGTCTGTCTATCTCCCCCTCTCTTATGCTTGCAAACTCTCTAAGTAATGGATTCTACTTACTATGTCTACTTTCTGCCTCCCACCTTCAACCTCCTGCTGACTTAGTCTTATCTTAGGTACTATGGATGCTGCGTTCACTCTAGTATTTTTTTGGTTGCCAATGATCTGTTATTGGCCACACTGAGTATTGTTTTTCTGTCTCTTTTTCCATTATAGATGATCCCAGGCTCTTGGAATCTTTTTCTCATTGAGCCGCTTGACGCAGCCTCTCCTGACTCCTTTCTGTGTTGGCCTGCTGCCTGTTTCCTTCACTAGCCCCTTCAAGCATCTCCAAAGGTGCTGTCATATTTTGTGTCCCTCAGAGAACTCAGTGCTTTCTCGAATGACCTGTAATTATGACAACTTGACACCCAAATCTCTACAGCTACCTTGAAATGATCTGTTGTGCTCTGATTCCTAGCCTCAGGCTTATAGCTGGATATTTCCAAATTGCTGATATGAAGGCAGCTGAAGCAAAATGTATATGAAGTGGAATTCATCATCTGCACTCTAAAACCTGCTCCTTCCTCCTGACTTCCCATTTTTGTTAATTATGTCACTGTTGTATCTTACAGCCATCTTGATCCCTTTCTCTCCTTGTCTCATACCATCCAATTAGGTCCTGTCTCCTTCTTCATCATTGTGCCTGGAATCTGTCCTTTGCCCTCCTACTGCCATGGCCCCTGGTCAGTGCCTCTGACCTTTGCTTCGCTCATCCCCATCACTTCCTAAGTGGCCCAATTGTCCTCCCTCTCTCTATTCTCTCTTCTATAACCCATGTAGTACTTTAGATGCATTTTCCTAAATTTCCATTTGCAGTTATAGGCACTTTAATCACATCACTTCCTGCATCAGAAATTATCAGTGGTTTCTTAATTGCTTCTGAAATCAGCTCCAAACTTAACTGCTTTGGGTTCCCCTGCCTCTGGGCCCTGACCCACATTTCTAGCCTACCATCTCCCCTAATTTCCCACAAGATTCTCCTCTATTCAGATATAAAATCCTGAAATGTTTCTTGTTCTTTTTTGCATCATTGCCTTGCTTTATAGCATTTCCTTCTCCTCTGACATCCTCTCTCTGCCCTGTATCTTGAATGCTTCAAGATGCCCCGTTCTTCATGACCCAGTTTTTATGCTACCTCCACTTTAAGGGGCCAGTTCAGGAAGGAAGGAAGGACAGATGGAAGGAAGGGAGGGAAGGGGGGGGTCCCTGTAATTTATGAAACAGCTACTGAACAGACATAGTCATTCAAGTGCCTCTGTGCTCCCTTCACTAGGGCCCTGAAGCTGTGCTTCTCAACCTCAGCTGCACATAGAATCACCTGGGAGCTTTTAAAAGCACCAGTGCCAGGCTGTATCCCAGACCAATTAAATCATAATCTCTGTAGCTATGACTCAGTTATTACTGTTTTTTAAAAGCTCACCAAATGGTTCCTATATGCAGCCAAGAATTTATGTCTACCATGATGTGACATTTTTGTAGACTTATTTTAATGGTACCGTATTTTATTCTCTGTCAAACTGCTGGCCCTTGAGGGATTCTTTGTTTCTGTGGCCTCCTTGGTGTCTACCACTGTTTCTTATACTCAGTGGGCCTTCAAAGAAAAAAATTTAATGAAATTAAGAATGGAAAACAAGAAGAGCAGTTTTTAGGGAAGAATATAGATTGGCTCTATGGTTATCCTACAGTGAAAATGATGAATTGAGAATCTCTTACATGTAAAATAACCTGAGATTCTTAAATATAGAGAACAAACTGAGAGTTGATTGGGGTGGGTGGGCAGGGGATAGGGGCAGATGGGTAATGGGCATTGAGGAGGGCACTTGTTGGGATGGATGAGCACTGGGTGTTGTATGTAAGTGATGAATCATGGGAATCTACTCCCCAAACCAAGAGCACACTGTACACACTGTATGTTACTAACTTGACAATAAGTTATATTAAAAAAATAATCATAATGAAAAAAAATAACCTGGTTCAAGTGTTTTGTATAATCCATTTGTATCCAAGTAGTTAACATGCCAATTAAGTATTTATTAATATTTGTCTAGTGAGACCATACCTTGCCCATATGGGCAATTAATAAAATACCATGTGTATTTCAAATGCCTTGCATGAATGAATACACATTCTACCTCATGGATTGTTATCAAGATTAAAGGAGTAAAGCTCCTGGGAAGAAAAAAAAATGGCTTAAAAATCATAGTTAAAATATTAAAGTATTATTTATAATGAAGCTGCATTTTTGAAAGAATTGAAGCAAAAGAAGCTCACATTTGTGTATTCTCCCTTTCTTTTTTTATCTTTTATTTATTTTTTTTAATTTTTTTTAAATAGTTTATTGTCAAATTAGTTTCCACATAACACTCAGTGCTCATCCCCACAAGTGTCCTCCTCCATGCCCATCCTCCCCCCCCTCACATCCATCAGTCCTCAGTTTTTGTCAGCATTCAAGAGTCTCTCATGGTTTGCCTCTCTCCCTTTCCCCACCATTTACCCCCTTCTCCTCCCCAAAAGCAATGGAATCAAGAGCAAAAATAAACGATTGGGACCTCATCAAGATTAAAAGCTTCTGCACGGCAAAGGAAACAATCCATAAAACTAATAGGCAACCGATGAAATGGGGAAAGATAGTTGCAAATGACATATCAGATAAAGGGCTAGTATCCAAAATCTATAAGGAACTCACCAAACTCCACACCCAAAAAACAAACAATCCAGTGAAGAAATGGGCAGAAGATATGAACAGACACTTCTCCAAAGAGGACATCCAGATGGCCAACAGACACATGACACGATGCTCAGCATCCCTCCTCATCAGGGAAATACAAATCAAAACCACACTGAGATACCACCTCACGCCAGTCAGAGTGGCTAAAATGAGCCAATCAGAGAACTCTAGATGCTGGCGAGGATGTGGAGAAATGGGCACTCTCCTACACTGTTGGTGGGAATGTAAACTGGTACAGCCCCTCTGGAAACAGTGTGGAGGTTCCTCAGGAAACTAACAATAGAACTCCCCTATGACCCAGCAATAGCACTGCTAGGAATTTACCCAAGGGATACAGAAATGTTGATGCATAGGAGCACATATACCCCAATGTTCATAGCAGCACTCTCCACAATAGCTAAAACCTGGAAAGAGCCTAAGTGTCCATCAACAGATGAATGGATCAAGAAGATGTGGTTTATCTATACCATGGAATACTACATGGCAGTGAGAAACAATGAAATCTGGCCATGTGTAGCATTCTCCCTTTCTTGACCACCATTAAATATTTTCAGTCCAGTGGAAAACTAGCATTCTCTTGCTTCCTTCCATACACTATATATGTTCCTGGTACCAATGTGTGGATGTCACAGAGCTCATTTTAGTCTGTGGGGATGAGGGGGAACTTAAATATATTTGTATCCGGACTGTTCCTATAGTCAGAATAGGAGGCCCCTTACAGAAGAAAAGAGAAAGCTTTACAGTTTGGCTGTTGGGGAAAATGCTGTTATGAAAGCACAAGTGTTTTTAAGATCAAGTATTAACACAAAGATTATCAAGCCCGTGATGAGACCTTAGGAAAAGTGTTGTGAAAGCCAAGGTCAATCTGAGTCTTTAGGGTCCAGATCATGAGACTCCTGGGGAAGTGGTCAGAGGAAAGCACCTTCCTGCTTTTTGTGCAGGTGTCTTCATCCTCCAGGAGGGCAGGCCCGCCCCTGGATTCTTTCCTCCTCATAGTAGGACTGGCTAGTGCCTCCAACACCTAAGTCAGTTCTTTCTGCTGTGAGCAACTTGTCCACTTGGAGATATAGACAAAAACTGAGGACTGATGGATGTGGGGGGAAAGGGGGGATGGGCACGGAGGGGGGCACTTGCGGGGATGAGCACTGGGTGTTATATGGAAGCCAACTTGACAATAAACTATTCGTAAAAAAAAAAAAAAAACAAAACGAAGAAAAGAGAAAGATGCAGGACTACTCAGCTAATTCTTTTGTTTATTTATATTTTTTAGATTATAAAGGCACAGGATGTTTCATGGAGTGTGATTTAATGGCCTGGATTCTGGAGGCAGACAGATTTGTGTTCAAATTCTGGCTTAGTTTTACCAACAGAGTTGACTTTGGACAAAGTGCTTGGCCTCTCTGAGTTTTGGTGTCTTCAGATGTAAAACAGGGAATTAACACTTGAACCTCAGTGTCATGGGGAGGGTTGAGCCTTATAATATATGTATAGCAACTGACAGTAGGACCTCACAAAGATTCCCATTTTCTTAAAGTCCCATAGATCTCAGGGATTTATTTTTTGCCCCATGACCCTAGTAGACTTTCTCTTCATGTTTTCACAGTCTGCATTTTATTCGTAGCTTTGTAGACAGAAATACGCAGTTTCATTTTGGATCTGAGAGTTTTTCATTCTTAGAACTCAATAATGATTTTTTTTCTTCTGTAAATTCATTGAATATTGAGTTCCTTTGTAGTGTCTTTGCCATAAATTCTACTCACTACATATAATTTAAGTAGGAGAAATGTAATGGCATTAGATACTTACCCTTGTCTGGAGAATGTAGGACAGTATTCTAACTCTGCTTCCAAGGAATTCACATTTCCACTTGAAAAGACTTCTAAACTGAGTTTCATTTGCTGAAACTTCTGGAAACTCAGATTGTGGAGTCTTCATACTTTTGTATGAAACAAGTCTTTGGTGGGCTTCTGTTTAATTTATTGCCTTGTACATAGATTGCTTGAAGTGGTCACAGTAGTCTCTTATAAATCACAAATAAGCATTCACCCTCATTCCAGTTATAAGCCCTACCCCACCAGTCAAGTCTTATCAAAGCCCATTTAAAAAATCTTGAAAAATGCCTGACATTTTGTTAAAACAACTGGAAAATAGATTTTTCCTGCCTCCCTTCCACATTCCTTTCCTCATCCAGAGCAGTGCAATTTGCATAGTGTTATTTTGAGTCTTCCTTAAATTTCCTTACACACGTACCTTTTATGCACCCTGAAATTCAGTTTTTAGGTATGAAACTGGGCACTTTGCTACCCCACACAGAAAGACTTTATGAGTTCAGCTGGAAGAGAGCCGAAGTGCACACCAAGTTGATGTCAAAGCCCACTTATATTGAAGTAAAATTAAATTTATGAATTGGAAAAGGAAGCCTAATTTTTATGTGTCTCCTCCCTAAAAGCCAACTAAAATCTAAGAAGAAGGAAAACTATCTGAGCCAGTGTGAATGGACCTAACCCATTTCATTTTCTAAGACTGATTTTAGTTCATTACTTATGGAGTGAAGGCGGAGACTAGTTCATTTGGGATTAAGAATGATTCTAATGCTAGGGTATAATTACGTTAGCATTTTTTAGTACCTTGCCTAGCTAGCCTGGGTCTTTAAAAAAATTATTTTTTCAAGAAAGAGATAAAGTATATTTTCTATTCATTCCAATTTTAATCCTCTGAATTTATACTCCTTGCTCAGCATTTCCAATTCCTGGAAAAATCATTAGGTTTTATTAGTATTGCTTCTTTTTTCACTTTCTCCATCACAGAGCTACACTTCCCCAGCGGACCACCAATCTTTGGGTTTCCAGTCCTTGGAATTTTGCTTCCCAGTTCCAGAGCTAAGGAGCCAATTTGCATTCCTTCCTTGTCCCAAAGTCCTTCTATTTTGAATACCCCAACTTGTCTAAATTTATCAAGGGGGAAAAGGAATGTTTCAGTTCGGCCTGAAAAATTCCTTGCTGAGTCGCTATTCCATTAAAAAAAAATTCATAATATTTGGAAAGAATTGACCAATCCCAACTGTTAGGCCTGAAAAGAAGAATTTATTTCAGAGAGAATCTTTTTCTGATTCTTTCTGTATACATAGTGACTGAAACAACTCAAGGTTCATCACACACCTTGATTATTACTTCAGAGTGCAGAAAGTAGGACTAGCAATCATGCTGAATTGAATTTCTCAATATTTTCTTATTTCAGATAAAAGAGCCAGGGTAGAGGATACTCTCAGATAAGGGTTTCCAACCACTAACCCAGATGTGATTTTCATCTGAGCAGCTGGGAAATCTCAAAGTTTGATCTTTCATACAGGTAGGTTTGATCATGGTTCTCATATATATTCTAGGGTTGGGTTCTGTGCCTTAATCATAGAATATTGCAATTGGGAGGAACCTTAATGGTGTTAGTTAATTACTCTCTTCCACATTCTACAGATGAAAAAATGCAGTTTGGGTGGGATCTCACAGAAGGATGAAGTTGAGTTATCTTTTAGTTTAACTTCTCTCCCAAGGAATGAATCTTTATCTTGTGATTTTAAAATTGGATCATCCATTTTTCCCATCCTTGACACTCTCCTCTTTGAACAGGTGAACCAAAATTGAGTAAAATGACAAAGATATTTTCATTTAATTCAAAACTTGGCACAAGGATTTATCCTAAGTAAAGGCAAAGAGGAGATATAACTGGTAGCATTCAAACTGTCTTTTATATATTGCTTTCCTGAGATGTTTTCCAGAAAAGTAATTGATTGGTATGAATATGCCCAACCCTCCACTGCTAAAAATAATACTTCTCCATTTTCTTTGCTCCCTTTTTTTTGTATGAACAAGCCTATCAAAGAATGCCATGTCAATAATAACATTTTTATAACACTTTTATCGAGATACAAATCATTATACCACACAATCATACTCATTTACAGTGTAAACTTCAGTGTTTTTAGTACATTCACAAAATTGTGCAATCATTACTGTAATCAATTTTAGAACATTCCATTACCCCTAAAAGAAACATTATACCCTTCAGCCATCATCACTCCTTGATCTTTCTTCTCCCAATCACTAATCTACTTTCTGTCATTATAGATGTTCCTATTCTGGACATTTCATATAAAAAGAATAATAGGAGTTCTTTCATGACTGGCTTTTTTTCACTTAGCATAATGTTTTCAATTTCATCCATGTTATGGCATATATCAGTACTTCATTCTTTTTTACGACCACATACTTTTTCATTGCATTCATTTTGTTTTTCCATTCATCTGTTGATGGAGATTTTAGTTATTCCCACCTTTTGGCTATTATATATAATGCTGGTGCTGCTACTAGCATTTGTGTACACTGTGTTTTTCTTTTGGTGGATGTATGCTTTTGTTTTTCTTGGGTATATACCTAGAAGAGGAATTGCTAGGTCAAATAGTAACTCTATGTTGAACTTTTGAAGAACTACTATATTGTTTACTAACATGGCTGCACCCGTTTGCATCCTCAGAAGCAATGTATGAGGGTTTTGATTTCTCCCCATTTTTGCCAACACTATTATCCATCTTTTTAAAATTATTATTTTGGAGAGAGACAGGGAGAGAGAGTGTGAGCAGGGGAGAGGGCAGAGAATGAGAGAGAAAAAGAGAGAATCTTAAGCAGGCTCCGTGCTCAGTGCAGAGCCTGATTCAGGGCTTGATCCCATGAACCTGGGAACATGACTGATCCCATGAACCTGGGAACATGGCCTGACCCAAAATCACAAGTCAGGTACTCAACCAACTGAGCCACTCAGGTAGGTGCCTTTTATTAGCTGTTTTTTTTCGATTGAAGCCATATTGGAGGATGTGAGGTAGTATCTCATTGTGGTTTTGATTTGCATTTCTCTGATTACTAATGATGTTTCAGGTACTTATTGTCCATTTGCATTTCTTTGATGAAATCTATTCAGATAATATCTTTAGGGAGAAAAAACACATTGGCAAGTCATATAGAAAAAGATTTGGAGCAGATTTTTAATAAGGCTAACACTTGACTAAGAAATCCAAAGAAATGATTTCATCCTAAGTGGCTATTATGACTTTCATGTATCAAAAAGAAAGACATTAGAGGAAGTAGGAATGTGTGTATAATCATATACGCATATTTGTATACACATACCTAATACACATACTCTTTATGTAGATATATAGTTATAGATTTCCTACCTGACAAAGAGTGATCGAGGCAATAAAAGAGGGATATAAACTCATTTATCTGCTCAGAAGGTATCTGCTATATTCAAGGCATTATGTTCATCTTAAAGGATATATTAAATGAATAAAACAGGTTAAATAACTGCTAGGAGGTAACCAAAAATGCCTTATAGCATCCATGTCACCTTCTGCTCTCTTTATATCACCTGCATAAGGATGATGACATTCTGGACAGATGGAGTCATTTTGTCTCATCCATTCGTATTCAGCCCACATAATGGTTTCATCAGGGATTCTTACTGATTTTTTCAAAATATTATTTCATTTCAAGACTGTACTCCTAGATGAGGCATTTATTACTTTATGCTTGTATTATTTCTTTAATTAGAACTCTAGAACTCTAGTCTTTGCACTTCCTTTTATTCAGAGACATGACAAGATAAATTTTGTTAAGAGAATAACACCCTCTCCTTTCATCATTTTGTCCCATTTCGCAAAGCCTTCAATGACTTCTTTTCCCCCTTATTTCATTAAGTCTGTATGCTTTACCACATTTAAAGCTCTCTATAATGTTGCCTCTTTGCATCCACTAATCCATTCATTGGTTCATTCAATATATATTTCTGGTTGCCTACACACATGTGTGCCCAGCATTATGCCAAGGATGAGAAGAACATAGTGAACAAGATCCCTAGCCTCATGCAGTATGCTGTCCATCAGGGGCCTGAAAAGTAAACCATGGAATAGACAATGATAGAGCAATGCCTAGAGAATGGTAGGAGGGAGCCTAAGGGATGGGTTTGAATTCTCACTTGGGAATTAATGAAAGCTTCTTGGAGGAAGTGGCAGAATGTGAATCTCAGTCAGTGAAGGAGAGGAATAACACTGTTCCAGGTGGAAGAAGTTGTACAGTAGAGACCAGAGGTGAGAAAGATCCCACTTACCTGCTAAAAGGAGTGAAAAGCTAAAGACAGAGTTGAAGGAATGGGTAGAATAGGGTTCAGGCTGAAGTGGAGAAATTAGTCTTAGGAAAGAGGAGGAAAGGATGAAAAGAGGGATACCAATTTCATAGGGTTGGTGATGGGAAACAGAAGCAGCTACTAACTTTTGTGATGCCCCCCTCCCCCCCCGCTTTTTTCCTGCAAAGGAGTTGAGGGGCTCAGCTTCAGGTGGAAGGTGAGAACTAGAAGTGAGAAGTCTGGAAAATGAAGATTTGGAAGAGTTGCTGTGTTATGAGAGAAACAGCACTGTAGGGCAGTGTAGGGCTGATGAAGATGGAAACCAGTGAACCTTCATTGTGGTGGTGAAGCGTGCAGGCTCTGAAATGAGACACACCTACATTCAAGTTGTCCCTCCTCTGACTCTGTGTGTATGACTTTGGACAAGTATGTAACATCTCTAATGATCAGTTTCTTCATCTAGTAAAGATATATTAGTACACTGGGTTGTTCATGGGTTTGTGGGGAACATTAAGTGAGATAATACACGTAAAGTACTTAGCACAGTTCTGATAGGTAGTAAGCACTTAATGTTTTCTATTTTTGATATTGTTGTTATTGTTACTATTATACTAGTGATTTACCAATTTGGTCCTTAGCCACACTAAGCAGCATAGGTGTGGCATGCAGGAGGTAGAAAGTTCGATGTCCACAGAGTTAGGCTTTTCCAGGAAGACATGATGGCAGGCCATCTGGGCAAGTGAGTTGATGATGCTGGCAAGAGAGTGGTCAGATAATAGAATCAAAGTTGGGTGTATGAAGCAACCATCAGATGCAGCCTCTAGGTAGGTGTATGGGAAACAACTCAGTGAGAGAACTAGGACAGGAGGTTATGATGAGAGAGTAAGAAGTTTAATATTTCAGAGGTGGTGTGACAAAAATACGGTTATTCTATATTAATATGCTTGCTTACTTAGGATGATTAGACTTGATAATTTATCTAGTAAATTCTCTCATTACCTCTAAACCCTAAGAAGTAGGCGGATCAAGGAACTGATTCACTTGGATGGGAGTGTTTGAGGGTTATATTAAGACTGTGAGCCAGGTACTAGTGTTAAATAAATGAGGGAAGTGACAAGCAGGTATGGCAGATAAAGACGACAGTGTTGACGAGGAGTGGTGTTTTCCCAGAAAAATGGGAGGAGGAACGCTCTGAGAGGAATATCAGGGAATAAAAAAGATGAGTCACTTCATCTTCAAACCTTGATCATGAAGGCTCTGAAATACTGTCCGCTTCTATTTAAGAGAGAGAGGCAGAGGAAACCATGTCCTCAAGGAGAGCCAGCTTCTCTCAAGGCAAGGAGGTTGAGAGGCTGCTCAGGTGGTTGAAAATGGAGGGCCGCTGTGGTCCCAAAACAATAATTTTGAAAGTATTGTGGGAAGCTGGTTAATGAAGCAGCAGCAGCAGCACGGAGCACTGGGAGGGGAAAGGCTGGGAGCACTTCCAAATGAATTTCACTTTCTTCTTTGGGATTTTCTCTGAAATTAGTGGCAATTCCATGGGGTCAAAGAGCTATGCTGTGGCATTGTTTATCACTTTTTGATTGATAGTAGCAAAAATTTTTTAAAAGATAAAAAATACTTGACCTTGAGTACTGGACTATTACAGTCACATTTTCATTATTTAAAAAAAAATTCTGGTATACCTTTTCAACTTACTAATAATCAGTTGAGTTTAAGTTAAAATCTGTCAGCTATCCCTGTGACTTGACCTAGAAATATTTATGAAGATTTTTGTCTTGTGCGAGTTAGCATGCCAGAGATTCCAATAATTCAGAAAAAAGTTTCATAAGTTTCAGCAGTTAGCACATATGCTTTTATAAGAGATAAGAAACAGAAAAAAGCACAGGTTGACTTGATCACTTCTAATTTTTGAATAAAATTCATTCTTTTTAATATGCCTACTCTCATGAGAGCAATTATTTTATTCTGTTTATGAACATGATGAATGCTCATTGTAGAAAAAAATTAAAAATCTGATAAGGAAAAGGGAAAAGAGAAAAGCAAATATTCCCCTAAAATGCCCCCCCATTGCTGTGGGGGGTTGCTGTTCACTTCTTAAAGAATGGCCTAGGAAAAAAGTTGGTGTGGAACTCAAAAGAAAGCATGGAGAAAGGTTATGATATATGTTTTAATTTCACTTTTGTCCTCAGTACTTGTTCTTTTTATCCTACAAGTACTGTGAAAGCATTCTAGCTTTCCAACGGCTGCAAATCACCAAGAAACCTCTGGCTATTTGTTGCCAGTTCCGTTGTGGGAGGGCATCTGTTTAGTGCTGGACAACCTTACAGTCAGGAAAGTCTTTATATGCTTTATGCTTGTTGGAAAACATTTATTTGTGGTCAAATTTATGGTTGTTTTTTTTTTTTTTTTTAAAGACTGATAAATGCCAGCAGATCAGCATCTAGAGTGTCCTTGCTCAGGGATTATGTTTAAGAAACCAATCTGGTACATTTTAGACTCAGAAGAACACTATTCAGTTATGAATTATTGCCTCAGGGTACTAAACATTATCAAGATTGATTCCCTTTCATTGAAGACTGACTTGACGTTTAACAAAAACCCAGAAGCCCAGTGCCTCTCTCTGTCGTTGAAATTGGGGTTGAGAAACCCTGTCCAATTCAAGAGAGCCTCTCAGTGGCTATGAAGAGAAAGCGCTGAGAAATATCTTCCCCAGTGGGATTTGCTGGATTGGCAATGTGTATTTAATTTTGAACCATGATCTTTCGAAACACTTTATCTATTATATATATTCATTTGTCTAGGAGGTGGGAAGATGAGAAAAGGTCAGAATGACCTGTGGTCCGGTATTACAAAGCTAGGCTGCTGTTGGGAGAATTGGTAGCTAGCATGATTTGAGGGACATGATTAGGACTAGTTCACCTAAAATTATTTATCCCATAAGTCTGCAAAAGTTACACTGTCACTTTTTAGGGGATAAAAATCACCTGCCTAAGAATCACGCACTTGCATGGAGACCTAGAATTGAATAGGGGGAGGAGCGCAGGTTTTCAGGTCAAGCAGGTGTCATCCTCCTAATCCTGTCTCTATCAATTACATCCTCTTAGAGATAGGAAGAGGTACACTAACAAGTATGCTCTTTTCCTCTGTTCATTAAAAAGGAGTGACTTTTGGCATGTATTTCTACAAAATGCTCTATTGGCCTCCTTATTGAAGCTTTTCTAGCATGCAAAGCCAACGTATGTATAGCTCAGACTGTAAGCTCCGTAAGGGCAAAGGTCATTTCTATTGAGCTCATAGTTGTGTCTCCAGAACCTGGCACAGGGAATGCTCAATAAATATCAGTTGAATAAAGAGTAGGACAGTGGATGTGTCTCTTTGGACTGACATCGCCTGGCTCAGTAAGACTTCGTTATTTCCTGAGATGATGCAGTGAGATAATTTAGTTGCAGCTAATGTGAACAACTCAAAATACCTTATCAACAGTTACTGCATATCTTTTTATAATGTTTTGTATTTTCTATATGAGTGGCTTCATTTTACACACTTTCTTCTGAGAGGTAGGCAGGGCACAGAAGATATTAATCATTCCCAGTGTATAGGGCTTATTTAAATAGCACCGTAAAAGCACCATTTGTCATGCAAACAGTATATTTTCCTATAGTTTTTCAAGAATGCTTGTGCTTTTACAAAATGAACATTACCAGAATGGGTAATGTGAAGATTTGTGAATGAAGGAGGAAGTTCCATGATGTTCTGTATTAAGGATTTCAACTTGGTAGTAAAGAGTACACTTGATTACTCGGCACTCCAAGTGAATGTCTCAAGTTGATTGGGCAAAGCATCTTTTATGATGTTTTACTCAAAGAAAGGAGATTTATTTTGATCAACGGTCCCTGAGGATGCTTCTATTTCCCTACGATCTCTGGTCTTCCTCTCCAATTCTTTCAGAAACATTACCTTTTCCCTGCCCTGCTCTGAAATAGCAGGAAATGTCCAAATCCTATAGAAGGACTATTGTGTGTCTGCCTTCCTACTTATGGCAGAGGGACTTATGACTCACGGAACGTCCACGTGTTCCCTCACATTTACTCATCGTTTGTAGCAAAGCAGGGCATTGTGACAGCTTCTGGCCAACGGGTTGTTGCATTGAACAGCAGTGATGCATGCTGTTCCAGACTCCAGCATTTAAGGCTCCATGTGAAGCCCTCCAGCTCTCTCCAACTCTGCTTTAGTAATGCGGGAAGTGTCGGGAGGGGGAGCCTCTGTTGGTCTTGGTCCCTGAGTCGCTGTGTGAGCAGTTCCTTCCTCTTCTTCACATGTCTGCTCCAACCCTGCAAACATGAGAGGTAAATAAACTTGCAGTATGTTAAACTTCTGAAGACTCGGCGTGAATTTGTTAATGCCTACCTTGACTTTATACCATTAGACTTAAGGGCAGAGACTGCGTGCATGCGTGTGTGTATGCACACACACAGTTATTTTAAAAATATTTGTATCCTGAGCACCTCACACAGTGCTTGGCATGTGGTAGATGCTTAGTGTGTGCTTATTGAAGGGATAAATTCATGGAAAACGGTATCTGAATGAATTCATATTTGGCCAAATTAGGTATTCATATCGAATACCACATGAGCTGTCTTGTCTACTTCTGAGGTGTTGACTGTCCTGAGTCCTTCATTACCCTCTTGCCTCCAACCCTCTCTCCCCTCTTAGGCATGTTTTTGTCTGTAAGAGTCCAGGATGCTGACTGACCTGCTTGACATTATGGGAAAGAAAAGTGTAGTAAACCACTGACATTTTTTTTTCAGTCATTTCCCCTGCTCAGCCCATCCTCTTTCACCCTCAGCTCCTTCATTTTTGGACTTCTGCCTCTGAATTGTATTTAAGACAAAACTTAAGCTCTGACTTGACATTTCCTCTGCCTGAGAAAATTGGGAACAAATAATTAGAATTTTGACATCAGGGCTCTTTTCCTGTGCTGTGTGTTATAACAAGCACTTTACCTGAATGAATCTGTTAAATTCTTACAACAGTCTATAAGATAACCACTCATATTAACCTTTTACAAGGAAGAAATTTTGAGGCACCATGAGATTGGTTTGTTTTAGGTTTTGCAGCAAGTGTGAGTAGCAGAACTGGAACCTTTGTCTAAGCTATCTGAGGTCAGGGCTGTAGCTTCTAGCCTTAGGCTATTCTTCGGCCTCATTGTCCTACTTGTAACCTTTTCTAGAGCTTCCTTGATGCTGGACTGAGTGTCTGGACTCCATGTCTTCAGCAACCTGGCCCTCAGTTACCACACTGGCCATGGCTCACTGTCCCATATCCTAAGGTTCCTTTGCTAGAGTGATTTTTTAAAAAATTTTTAATGTTTTATTTATTTCTGAGAGAGAGAGAGAGAGAGAGAGAAAGAGAGAAAGAGAGACAGCATGAACAGGGGAGGGTCAGAGAGAGAGGGAGATACAGAATCTGAAACAGGCTCCAGGCTCTGAGCTAGCTGTCAGTACAGAGCCCGACGCGGGGCTCGAACTCATGAACCGTGAGATCATGACCTGGGCTAAAGTCGGACACTTAACCGACTGAACCACCCAGGTGCCCCTAGAAGTGATTCTTTCATACAGTTTTTTCTTTTCCCTGAACACTGTTCTAGCTGCCCTGTCAGTTGCTTTGTTTCAGGACCCTTTAAGCTGAGCAAGTCCCCCTACCTAAGACCTCTCCTTCCCCGGCCAAGAGGGATGGGCAGTTTTCTCCCTGGTCCTCTGTGAGACCTCTCCCTTCCCTGGCTGGGACAGATGTCTCAACTATTTCTAGGCATTAGGAGGATATTGTTCTGAGGCATATTTTCTGATGTCCTTCTCAACTCTCTGAACTGAGCGTTTAGGCCCACTTTTTTTGTTTTGTTTTTGTCATTTTATTTTTTATTTTTTGTTGACAACTTTTTTTTTTTCTAATAGTTTATTGTCAAGGTGGTTTCCATATAACACCCAGTTCTTTTGATGAGCAGCCACAAAATCCACGCTTGGCTTGTCTCTAAAGTGGTATTGCCCTCATAAGCCAGAGGACTTCATGGGGCATGCTCTGAATGTTCATAAGACTTGTTCAGCTTCTTAACAGGCATACATAGACTTGGTACTGAGGATACTTTGGGCTGTTTCTAAGATGTTAGAGTCTAGAGAAGCCTGAAGTTTCTCGGGTGGAGACATTCCTCTTAGCCAGGGTAGGGAGAGGTCTTGCAGAGGACCAGGTAGAAGGACTTCCCATCCCTCTTTGCTGGTGAGAGAGAGGTCTCTGGCATGGGGACTGCTCAGCTTGAAAGGTCCTGAGGACACAACAACTGACAGGCTTCCATTTGTCAAGTTCTGAACACTCTTTATCAATGTATTCTTTAAAAAACCTTTTTTTTTTTGTATGGAGATATAACTTGCATATAGTAAATGTACACATCTTCAGGCACAGTTTTCAGTAAGACCCCGTATAGGAAGTTATTTCCAGAAGTGAATTCCCTAAAATTTCTGTGAGTTGATTTACCCGCACTGAGTCGTTGAGGCCCTGCAGAGTTCCTGTAGGTAGGGTCTCAGAGGGAGGGCCTCTCTTCTTCCTGACTTCATAAAACATTTATTATATGGTCCTTCTGTTTTTTTTTTTTTTTAAACAATGCATGCTCATTGTAGAAAATGCAGAGAAGTTGTTGTACCCAAGTCTAAGTGGGCTCTTTCTGAAATTTCTGATTGAGGCCTTTTTGTGTAAATCTCTACTCCTCACTTAAACCACTAGACCCTAGACTGACATTTAAAGTCAGGCTACTACACTGTGGGTTCAGGGTGACAACTGGGGGCTCTTTTTGGGTTGAATTATGCCCTGTATGCTCCTGAGAAGAGGTCAAAAGTGCAGCTGCAAGCTGAGAGACAGAGAGACCAAGAAAGCAGAGAGGCCCCCAAAAGAGTGTGGTTGTGCTGCCCCAGAGAACTCTCACCATGAGAGTACTGTCCTCACCAATAACGGTGGGTGAAAGTAATAAACAACACTCAGATCTGGAATTTCAGACAGCCACAGACATATCAGCCTAAATTTAAAGTGGCACTGCTAACAGTACATCTATAATTACATCTTGTTTTATTAGTTGCAAAGGATAATTGCATCCAGAAAATTCCCAATACAAATGTATGCTACAAAGATAATGTATATGTTGCTCTGAGAAAACAATGTGGTAGAGAGGTTTCAATAATGCTTAAGTGATTTTCTAGCACTCATCACTGATTAAGTACCATGTGGGCTGTAAGAAAACAGGGCAAGGGAAGCTGCCAAAAGTCAGGATGTCTGAATCCTCCCTTGACTCTCAAATCTTTTAATCTCTCTACTCTCTGCCCCTAACTGTCTTGGGGGGTGGTTGGGAATAGCTTTGGAAAACACAAGGCAGGCATTTACATTCTTGGGCTGGATGCTCGGGCAGCTGGCTTTGGTAGAGCTGAGGTCAGGCCAGCCCTGGTGCACGCACCATTGGCAAAATGATCATGATAATATGCCCTTGCCCTTTCAAGATAGTCTATTGAATTCAGAAGGGGCATTGAATGCCATACTTTTCCTCATCTAAGCGATATGAACACAGATCTCCTACTAGTTAATGTAATTGTTTTAAGCACTGGCATTTGGGAGCTGTGAAATGTTGGAGATAAAACTCCGTATCTTTGAATATTATAATTTTCTTGTACTAGGACTGGGCTTGATTCTTTTTATTATTATGATATGTGTCAAATAAAACAGAGGGCATAGTGCTATCCATAACGATGGTCAGAAACTCTAACTGTTATTGATGAAATTATCCAGAAACTTAAAATAGTCATGTCTCTATTAGAAAAATAAATAGCAGCTTTCAAATATTTTTCACATAAAATGGCAGTCTTAGCTATCATAGTTTCCATTTTTAATTTATTTATTTGTCATAGAAGTTGTCCCTTTTAAAAGCTGTTGTTAATTTAAGAAATGACAGACTGTTCTCTGAGCCAATGAAGCAGTGATTTCAGATAATTCCAAAGTATGTTTTTGAGTATATCTGATAACAATTGCCTGGAAATTACATGATGTATATTTATCAGTTAATCAATGACATAGTTTTATTTTCCACTCTGGTCTTTATGGAGAGCTGCTATGGGATGGATGAGGCAAAGCACTTGAGCTGGGAAAAAGGCATGCATGGAGTTAGTATTTTTCCTTTTTATCTTGTCCTGTGGAGATTCCAGAGATCTCTGTCCTTTCCCTTGCTACTTTCAGTCAACTGTCAGAAAAAGAAATAAAGAGGGTAGAGGAATGGGAAAGGAAACAGTGGAAGAGGGCTTAAGTGAGATTCCTTTTCACAGAAGGAACTGGAATATGGCCTCTCCATGGCTGCCACACATCTGCCCTTTGCATATTGGAAAGAGGGTTAGTGAGGGGCCTATACATTCTTGTGGGCCCAAGTGGAATATATTCAGCCATTTCAGATGTTTCTAGATACATAAGGACAGATGTAGGGGTAAACCTGCCTGAGGATTCCAGTTGCTTAATGGGAATGAAAAATGCTTTGATATTTTGGAATGGGTAGCTAGTCCCAGCACCAAGAATCTTCAGCCATTGCAAAGGGTTGGAAATTCTGTCATGGTAGCCTGGAAGCCAGGAACTACATGGGAAAGTGGGAGAAAGCAGCACAGGAGCTTTCCAGAGACTATTCTTTGAGCCCAGAGAGAATCTATGTGTATGTATATTTATACCTATAACATCTATATATATGTGTGTATATCTATATATCTATATTTATATCTATCTATATCTTTAGCTATAATTGTCTATCTGTATGTAATGAATATGGGCTAGAAAAATTATTGTGTTGTGTGAATGACCACATCGTAGGGCAGCCCTTTTCAGTGTGAGATGGCTGCAGGAACTTACCTTCTTCTTCTTTTTTTTTTTTTTATTAAATTTCTTTTTTAATGTTTATTTATTTGAGAGAGACAGAGGCAAAATGTGAGCAGGGAAGAGGCAGAGCAAAGAAGACACAGTATCTGAAGCAGGCTACAGGCTCTGAGCTGTCAGCACAGAACCTGATGCAAGGCTCAAACTCACAAACTGTGAGATTATGAGGTGAGCCGAAGTTGGACTCTTAACCTATTGAGCCATGCACTCACTATCTTTATCTGTTACCACATACTAATTTACCCCTTTCCTCTCTTTCTTGCCAACATAGACAGTCAATGCCTGGATTTCCAACCTCTCTTCATTTCCTTTTTTTTGTTTTGTTTTTAATGTTTTTTTAATTTATTTCTGAGAGAGAGAAAAACAGCATGAGCGGGGGAGGTTCAGAGAGAGAGGGAGACACAGAATCTGAAGCAGGTTCCAGGCTCTGAGCTGGCTGTCAGCTAGCCTTGTTTCTAGCTGCTTTATAACTGTTTCTGTGTGATGATGTCAACAAATGACTTCCTAAAGGACTTTAGGGGCACATTTGTTTCATCCTTGTTATTATTTTGCATTATTTTTTATTGCTCGGAATTTCTGGATTCCATCAATGAGAGTGGTTTTCTTTCTCTTTCAAGGGCAGAGTCTTTCTAGGTATTCCATCACTATATAGCTAGAGCTGTAAAATATTCTGGTCTGGTGACTTCTTAAAATCCCCCGTGGATACGTAGGGACATTACTAAACCAAACACTTTTAAATGTCTACCACAATAAGAAAAGCATATACTTTTTTCTCCATATACTTATAGGGTAGCCTCCTAACTAAAGCTGTTTTGGGACAAATTGCTTCTCCTGGGAGATTTTC
Source organism: Proteles cristata cristata (assembly GCA_017311185.1). Classification (NCBI taxonomy): domain Eukaryota; kingdom Metazoa; phylum Chordata; class Mammalia; order Carnivora; family Hyaenidae; genus Proteles; species Proteles cristata. Next base: position 1,653,045 of record JAESUZ010004142.1, on the reverse strand, counting down.
AGAACTTCCTACACCTAATTAGCTTAAAAAGTATTTTAATTCTTGGTTAATATAATCCTTCATCCATTTATTTCTTTATCAACAGATACTTATGAAGTGCTAATTGCATACCAATCACTGTACTGGGCACTATATGTACAAAGGTGATTGAGGCACAGTCTCTAATATTCAGTGGGGAAGACAGATTCATAAGTGAGAGTTATGATGTGTTCATAGTGGGATGATAGAGCTAAGAACAGGTTATGAAGAGAGACCTGGCTCAGAAGGGGATTCAGTCACAACTGGGACACTGGGAGGGCTCAGAGGAGGGAGTGAGGCCCAAGCTGCCACTTGGAGGATGAGGAAGGTTAAGAAAGGATGCAAATGGTCAGGGGGAGAAGGATGGGGACTTAAGCAGCCCATTCGACTTGGTGAGTAGGGGGCTGTTAGTAATATCAGCCAGATCCAATTCAGGTAGGATGGTGGGAGAAGAAGCTGGATGAAGCCGGCTGGGGGTGACCCCCGGAGAGTGAGGAAGTGGAGATCAGAGAGAAAGGGGGGGAATGGGCTGGCTAGTGTCTTTGAGATAGTCTTTGTCTTTGTTTGTTTGTTTATTTGAGAGATAGAGAGTACACATGCTCTAGCTAGCATTGGAGAGGGGCACAGGGAGAGGGAGAGAGAGAATCCCCAGCAGGCTTCATGCCCAGCGTGGAGTCTGATGGGGAGCTCCATCCAGGGACCAACTGTGAGACCATGATCTGAACCAAAATCAAAAGTCAGTCACTTACCCAATTGAGCCATCCAGGCACCCTGCTCTGAGATAGTCTTAGGATCAAGAACGTGTTTTATTATTTTTATTTTTAGGGCTTGAGAAATCTGTGCAGTGTTCTAATAACAAACAAAAGGATGAAGGATCAGGAGGGATGGGAGGGAGGGCATCCTGATAGAGAAGGAATAGGCGACATGAACCTGTCTGGGAGAATGAGTGGGCCTTACTCCAGAAGGCCTTCTGGAAGTCCTTCCAGAAAAGCAGCTAGGATAGTCCTTGTCTGTGGAGTGAAACTTACTTTTTGGTGTCCCTTTAGTTTAAATGGACAGAAGATACCCTCCTTTCAAACTAGAAACCCTTTGGGTAGGATATAAGGCAGAAATCATAAACTCTAGTGTGAGTAGAGTGAGGGGACTGGGGTCACCTGGAGTGTCTCTGCCCTCTTGGGAGAGCAGATACTTCAGGGCTCCAGCCATATTTGTCCTGGGAGGATAGGGGGCCAAGAGAGGCCAGAAGTCTGGATTTTTATGTGAAAACTCCCAATTTAAAAATGCTGGCAAATATTAAACAAACAAACAACACAGCATGCGGGTCAAAGAAGATCTGTCTGCCCACCTAATCTGCCCCTGGGCACTGGTTTGCAACCTCTGACTTGGAAGACCTCTTTTAGGGGTTAAGCTTATTCTGGCATTTTCATGTGACAAATCCATCCTCCCTGAATAACTATGGAGAAAAACATTAATATGGAAAATAACAAGGATAGTTGGAGAAAAGAAGCACAATAATGTGTTTAATCCTCCTAAATCTGGTTATATGCTGTGACCTCTCCAGGACTTTAATTTTAGTAAGTTGATTCCCTTATGTCCATGCCTATTAACTGAATTTTCTTTCTTCACTTTAAAGTTCTCTGAAAAGTTGGATTGCTTCAGGAACCAGAAAAGACTTAATTACTAAGCTTATTACTAAAAATAAAACGAAAAACAGCACTTTTTTTTTCTCTTAATTTGGGCCCTTTAGACTACAGGGCAAGTCTGAAAAAAATTATACATACAAACAGGCAAGATGTCTGCCTGTGCCAAAGGAAATTGAAAACTTTTATAATTTATGTTCTGCATGTTTTTGACTATTAATCATATGTTCGTGGCAGGATAATGATTGATGATACAATAAAACCTTGTATCATATAAATGTTGCATGTAAACCTTGCATTAGGGAGGAGGTAAGAAATGAGCCCTTAATTCAGAAATTTGATGAAGTAAGCTATAAGCATGCCCTAGAACAGTGGTTCACAAACTTAAGTGTGCATCAGAGTCACCTGGAGGGCTTGTTAAAACATAGGGTGCTGGGCCCTGTCCCAGAGTTTCTGGTTTGGTAGGCTTTTTTGGTGGAGTTCAAGATTTGCATTTCTAATAAGTTCACAGCACCAGAAGCTGATGCTGCTGATCCAGGGACCATCCTTTGAGAACTTCTATTCTACAACATCTCTAGGCTTTTATTATTTATAGATTTTGTAACTGGATCATATTATGTTTACCTTTACTTAAATTCATCAAGTTTCTTGCTTTGTTAGGTTGCAATAAATTGCTAACGCTGATATATGCTTTTGAACCACTGGACTTAAGATCTGGCATTAGTTGTGTAAGAGAAGAGGTGCTGGTCCAAGCAGGAAAAATGTCTATCATATATGGCCCAGGTTGTCTATTCTCTTTTGGATGCTGTTGTTTCATCTGGGGTGGTCTTCGTGACACAGATATCTTGATGACCAGTCTGTTGACTATCATCTCCCAAACCCACCCTCCATACTGTGCTTTGTGATTCGGGGCTAGAACTCTGCAGTCTGCTGGGCGTCAGGCTCCCAGCTGGGTTCTGCCAACAGTGGGCCCCACATGGGCTCTGCGGGAATGGGAGAGGAAGGAGAGGACTGGGTCCATTCGGTCTACTTCTTGTTTTTGTCACTGTTGCCTCAGAAAGGGTGTGTCACTCCTCAGTCAGGCAGTGACCATTGATTCCAGTTTCCCCCCCATTCTCAGAATAAGGCTCATTGCACCCCCTTATAGATATAGCTCCAGAAGGCTAGTGCCTTTTTCCTTGGAGATCTGGGTTTTAGCACCAGAGTCCTTCCTCTAGGTTCTAGAGATACAAGTGCTAGTCAAGCAGCACAATTCCTTGGAAGTCCTCATTCTTCAGGGTCACTGTTTCAGGCTCCTCTCTCTCTCTCTCTCTCTCTCTCTCTCTCTCTATTTTTGAGAGAGAGAGAGTGCAAGTGGGGGAGACACAGACTCTGAAGCAGGCTCCAGGCTGAGCTGTCAGCACAGAGCCAGATGCGAAGCTCTAACTCATGAACCTTGAGATCATGACCTGACCCGATGTTAGAAGCTTAACCAACTGAACCATCCTGGTACCCCCAGGCTTCCTATTTCTAATGGCTCCATTTGCCCCCTTAGTTTCCCCAGCCCGAGAGTTGGCAACTGCCTCTTGCCGTAACTATCTCTGTTCCGTTTTGTTTTTCAGTCCTTCAATATTTGTTTAAATAATTCCTGTATTAAATTCTCTCTTTAAAAAAAAAGCAATTGGTGGATTTTTGCTTTTCTGACTGAACGCTGATAACCAGTATCGCCCATCTTACTATGGTGCTGGACTTCATGCCATGCTACTGCTTTCAAATTCCAGAGTGGGTAGTATCATGTGCTTTACAGCTGACCAGGAAGTATACAAACTGCCCTGTTTCTCCAGCTGTGGTTCTAGGGAACACGTGAATCAGAATCAGAATCATTTGGGGTGCTTATTAAAAATGTACTTCCTGGGGTGCCTGGCTGGTTCCATCAGAAGAGTATGTGACTCTGGGTCTTGGGGTGTTGAATTTGAGCCCCACATTGGATATAGAGATTACTTAAATAAATAAATATACTAAAAACAAAAACACCACCCCCCCCAAAAGAAGAACACTTGAGCCATAACCCCAGGCCCTCTGCATTTTCTAGCTGAGTGTTTATGATTAATTACAATGATTGATTTTATGTATCAATTTGGTTAGCCCATGGTACCCACTTATTTGGTCAAACACCAGTCTAGATGTTGTTGTGAAAGCATTTTTAAATGTGATTAATATTTAAATCAACAGACTTTAAGCACATTACTCTCTATAATGTAAGTGGGCCTCATCCAGTTGACCAAAGGTTTTAAAACCGAAGACTGAGGTTTTTGAAAGGTGGAACTGGGCTTCAAGACAGCGACATAGAAACTCTGCCTGAGCTTCTATTCTGTTGGCCTACTCGGTGAATACAACCCTTTCCTGAATTTCCAGCTTACTGGACTAGCCACTATAACCATCTGTCTGTCTGTCTGTCTGTCTATCTATCTATCTATCTATCTATCTATCTATCTATCTATCTATCTATCTATCTACCTATCTATCTATCATCTATCCATCCATCCATCCATCCATCCATCCATCCATCCATCCATCCATCCATCCATCCATCCATCCTATTGGTCTACTTGTCTGGAGAATCCTGACTAATCTAACACAGGTGGGGCTTAGGCACCTGCATTTGAACCACCCTTCCAGGTGATTATGATGAGTTGGGCTGTGAACCTTTCCAGTGAGAGTTTGAGAGAGCGGAGAACACTGTAGAAATGGGCCCCAGGTGCTTGTGAACAATTCGTTCATTTGTATTCATTCGTTCACTATTTCTCAGGGGCCAACTATGGGCTTAGGAACTATTTTAAGCACTGAGCACATGCCAGCAGGCAAGACAAATTTAAGCAACTCATTCTAGGGTACTAAGTTCTTACTCCAAAGATGCATCTTTCTGAGGAATTAAAAAAAAATAAAGCCTAGTATTCATTTTAAAGGTCTTCAGCTATCTCCTTCCCCCATTTTTACACTAAAGCAGTTCTCTTATTTTGGTAAAAATATTTTAAACTGAATTCAAGAAGTATTTACTATGTCTTAGGCATTAAATTAAATACTTTCCCCTTTAGGAGTTCACAGTTTATAGAGAGGAAAATAAGCTAGTCACTAAAATACAGCAGAGTTGTTCTAGTGTGAATGTGGTATCTTGGCAGGATAGGAAGGGCTCCATTCTGAGGTTGGCTGCCGAAGGCAATCTCTTCTTTAATCTGTTTAAGTGGCGTGACCTGCAGCAAGACTTTCCTTGAACTGATGGAGTGGTGTTGCTTTATATAAGGACTGCAGAATCAAGCTACCAGAGGACCCCATCATTCCAACCTGCACCATATATCCTGAATTTAGTTTCTGTTGGCTTCTTGTTAATTTGTGCCAGACTTGTTGGTGTGTGCGTATGTGGAGTTGAGGTGGAATGAAAATGAAATTGCTGAAAGGAGATAAGGCTTTTTGTTTTTTTTTCTCAATGCTTTGTACATTTGAGAATAAGTCTTAATCACCATATGTAATAAAATTAAGGTAATAATATTCTTATTGATAATATGGCATTTTTCTTTGAATGTTGTATTTAGTAAGTGCTAGGTTCCAAGTTTTTCTTAAGGAACAGATTTCCTAAGAGATGTCAAAGGAATGTACTGCATATTTCATGTGCAGATAAGGAAGAACTGGAGTAGATTAGTATCTAAAGAATACATGTATCCTAAAATAAAGACAATTCATTCACATTCAAACACAACTTTAAGTTACTGGATCCCACTTCAAAATATACTTTTGAAGATAATTTTTTGAAATCACATGGCCATGTTCAAATTAACTGAGGTGAAAGGAAAGTTAATGTTTGATATATTTACCAGTGAGAACAGGAGAATTTGTGCATCATAAATCTTTTATGCCATAATATTTGAGTTATTCATCCTTTGTGAAGATGATGCCAGTAAAGGCATTCTATTTGTATCTAAATGTTTGATAGTTAAATCATTTCATTTTTATTAAAGAAAGAAGCCCAAGTTCTTATCATTTTATATCAACTCTTCACAGAAGTTATACATACATATACCTGCATGTACAAACACACACATATACACAGAGAATAATCACACATCATAAACGAACAACTTGATGAATTTTTAGTAGCTGAGCTCACCCATGTAACCAATATCTGGATGGAGACATAGAATATCACCAACACCTCAGAAAACCCTTCATGCCTCCTTCAAGCCTTACCCCTCCCACAAGGGTAATCACTATCCTGTTTCTAATAGCATAGCTTAGTTTTGCATATTTTTGTACTTTACATAAATAAAACAATATACTGTAGACTTTTTTGCTTATAGTTTAATTGTTTTGATTTGGATGTATACATTGATTCATGTTGGCTAATATTTGCATAAAATGACAAGGTAGCATTTTCAAATGTTGGAATGCATATTAAAAAAATCTTTTTTAATGTTTATTTATTTTTGAGATAGAGAGACAGAGTACAGAGTGTGAGCTGGGGAGGGGCAGAGAGGGAGACACAGAAGTTGAAACAGGCTCCAGGCTCTGAGCTGTCAGCACAGAGCCCGATGCGGGGCTCAAACCCACGGACTGTGAGATCATGACCTGAGCCAAAGTCTGACGCTTAACAGACTGAGCCACCCAGGCGCCCCAGAATGCATGTGGTTTTGTGTGTGTGTGTGTGTGTGTGTGTGTGTGTGTGTGTGTTTTCTTTTTTTCTGAGAGAGAGAGAGACAGCACGAGCAGGGGAGGGTCAGAGAGAGAGGAAGACACAGAATCTGAAACAGGCTCCAGGCTCTAAGCTAGCTGTCAGCACAGAGCCCGATTTGGGGCTCAAACCCATGAACCGTGAGATCATGACTTGAGCTGAAGTCGAATGCTTAACTGACTGAGCCACCCAGGTGCCCCGGAATGCATGTTTTTTGAGAAGACTTTAGCACACATATTCCTAAAACCTCTGAATTCATTTTGGGCTTTTCCCTAAACTCTGGAGTGTGATAGCCAGTAAGAGCTGAGAGGTATAAATAATAATAAAATATCTGTTAATAATTTTTATATTGCTTACATGTTAAAATAATATTTTGGATATATTGGATTAAATAAAATATATTATTAAAGATAATTTTATTGTTTCTTTAAAAATATGGCAACTAGGAAGTTTAAAGTTACAGATGAAACTTGTATTATATTTCTATGGATAGCGTTGATTTAAAGTGTCTGCAGGGGGTGATTCCGGCAGATGGCGGAGTAGTAGGAAGCTTCGTACTTGCACTTGCACCCATACCTCACACGGAAAAGATCTAAAGCCTTCGGAAACCTTAGGGGCTTAATGACTTGAATAGTAAAGATTCTGAGTAACATCCTCTTGATGACATCAGCTTTTATGATTTTCCCAGTGGACAGTGTCCTTCCTACTCTAAGTTCTCAGGTGAAAGGCTGACACATTAACAGTTCCTACATTTGCAGGAGATGGAGATTTGCTCACCTAGCTGTATCTCTGCCATATTTTTAGAACAAAGTTGCTTCAGAAATGCATCAGTTTAACCAGCAATTTCTGTATTTTCATCCAGCCTTATGCCTTGGTTCAAATTGGTCCTCTCACTGAAGGGGCCTCCTTTCTCCTACTCCCTATCAGGTATTACCTGTCCCTCACCTCCTCACCTCTTCTCTAGCTATAACAGGCATGGATTCCAAAAGATTTAATTTGTAAAAGTTTGTTTCATGTCAGTGTTTGCTGTTCCTTATACTTATTCATGACAAGCCATAATAGTGGCTTGGATTCTCGGTCAGCTGATTAGTGCTAATTTACTCATAATATACCTATAAAAATATTTACATTTCTATTTCATACATGCTAATTAGAGACTGCAGGGGATACAGTAGCCTCAGAATATGTGAAAGGAAGCACAGTTCCTGTTATAGAGGAGGGGAGGGTGGTTCACCAATAATTTATTAGATTTCTGCATAAATTAAGAAAGTTCAATCATGAAGACATCCAAATTGGGTAAAATAGAATAGTGCCCTGGCCATAGGATCCATGAAAATGTTGGGTTAGTCATTTTTCCAACTGGAAAATCTATGGGAAGAGCATGCCCTCAAGGCACTAAACTTTGCCTTGAGTTTGTTTCCTTCTTTCCTTCCTTTCCTCCCTCTTTCTTTACCTCTCTTCCCCTTCCCTCTTTCCTTTCTCTCTTCCTCTCACCCTCCCTCCCACCCACCCTCTCTTCCTTCTTCTCCCCTTTCCTCTCTTCCTCCCTCCCTCCCTTCCTTCCTCTCTCTTTCTCTTTCTTTCTCTTTCTCCCTCCCCACTTTTTCTGAAAGATTTTATAAAGCACTAGACTCTTAGGCTGATCTTTGCTCTATGTCACTTTGGGCTCTTATCACTCAAAAGTCTTCTTCATCCTTATGATCTGGGGTGAGGAAAACTGTAGACTTTTCCAACTTTGCAACACCACCTGAATTTCTGACATATTTATTTGCAAACCTAGCAGTTTTCCTGAGTTCACATCTTTCATGTAATTTTTCTGCCAAATGCAGTCAATAACAACCAGTGCATATTAAGATTCTGTTTCATAGCTTGTCTCTTTGAGTTGCAAGGTTTTTTTAGGTACATGGTACTTCCCAGGTTACTCAGGCAACAGTTAACCAAATGTACTAAGCATTCAACTTAGTATATCAACTGTTAAGCTTCTGATAATAGTTTTTCAGTGCTTGCTGCCTGACTTGATGTTTGTTGTTGTTGTTATTGTTTGGACATAACTGTCTCACATTGGGTATCAACATTTTTGTTTAGATAAGATAGATAAAATTATGATTTATTAACAAATCTCAGTGGCTTAGCACCTTGAGTACTGCCAGGTTGCTCCCCCGAAGGGCTATGCCCACTGGGACCTCATCAAAGTTTCCTCCATTTGTCCCCATATTACCTACAAAGTGTCCTACTATCTAGCTTTCTAAGTTTTGCCAGTCTAATGTGTGGGAAGTGGTTGCTCATTGTTTTAATTTTGCATTCCTCTAATGACTAATGAGTTTGTATATCTCTTCAAAAGCTTGTGGTCTTTTAGGTTTCCTTTTTGTAAATTGTTCATATTCCTTGTTCATTTTTTTCTCTTGGTGTTCTTCCTTGGTTTGTTACTTTTGATTTTTAGGTGTTCTTAATATAGTCTATTCATCCTTAGTTGGTTTTACACACACATGTTTTTCCTTCAATTTATCATGTTTGCTAATTTAATCAATGGTTTATTTTTAAAATTTTGTCATAATCAAATTATTTATTATTATAATTATATTGCTTCATGCCTTAAAGTTTTTATTTAATACTTCTTCCTCACTTTTAGGTCACAAAGATATTTTCCTATATTTTCTAATAATCAATTTTGTAGACATTTCTTAACATTAAAAAATTTTTAAACATTTATTCATTTTTGAGAGAGAGAGAGAGACAGAGCATGAGTGCGGCGGGAGGCGGGGGGGCAGAGAGAGAGGGAGACAAATAATCCAAAGCTGGCTCCAGGTTCTGAGCTGTCAACACAGAGCCCAACATGGGGCACAAAATCATGAACTGTGAGATTATGACTTGAGCTGAAGTCAAACACTCAGCCGACTGAGCCACCCAGGTGCCCCTCAATTTTAAAGACAGTTTTATTTATTTACTTATTTATTTGTTCATTTGTTTAATTTTATTTTGTTGAAAAATATTTTTAATGTATTTTTTTGAGAGAGAGAGAGACCAACAGAGTGCAAATGGGGGAGGGGCAGAGAGAGAGGGAGACACAGAATCTCAACTAAGCAGGCTCCAGGCTCTGAGCTATCAGCACAGAGTCTGACCTGGGGCTTGAATCCATGAATCATGAGATCATGATAAACCATGAGGTCATGACCTGAGCTGAAGTTGGATGCTTAACCGACTGAGCCATCCAGGAGCCCCTATTTTATTTTTATCTATAGAGTGAGCCAGTTTTGCCAAAAGCAGGATTCTGTCTTCGACCTGTTGATATCCCTCCCATAATTAGAACAGTATGCATCTGTAAAATATATGTTGCTTCATTTCACTTAAAAAATGTTATATTTCTAAATTGCTATCTCCATTGAGATTTTTTGGGAATTACTTATGTTACCTCATTATAAGTGTGATTGACCCCCAGAAAGTATTGTAAGCTTTAGAGTACTTTTAAAATTGTGGCCTTTGATGACCAAGTTTAATAACTGGCTCATTTGAGCTTAAATTGAAGGTTTTGCTTTCTGTTAAAATGAAGTTACATTGGGAGAGGAGAAAGGTGTTGAGAGGGTTCCAGACACCTAGAAAGGCTGGAATACAGCCACCTCTGATATAGGCACCCATTATGTCTTACCAGTTAGGACCAGAGACTGGCAAAAGTCCCAGTATTTTGCATTTTATCAAGTACATGAATTCACACACAAAAATGCACATATATTACCTAAGTTCTTGGGGCTCTTTCATTTATCTGTTACCAACTCTTGATTTATTTCCCACACTTTCAAATCTTCCCACTCCACTCAGATTTTTTCAAACCTCACTACTCAGTGACAGTAGACCGACTCTGCCTCCTACTTTATTGAAATGTTAAGGTCATTCAACACAAGTCTCTTTTTCACCTGGACATTTCTGGTCCTGTATAGCCTTCTCTTATTTTGAAGGCACAAGGGCCTCTCCTCCTTTATAAGGCTTAACTTTCCACCAATGTGTTGATCTCATCTCTTTATTTTCCTTTTTTTGATTTTGCTTAGTCATGTATCCTATCTCTTGTCTTTGTCAAATCCCCCCCCTTCCCCCGCACTGGGTGCTGCTTCTGTTTATAAGATCTTGTTCAGATAGCACTTAACAGAAAAAAATCTCACTTCGAAACTACCTCTCTTATGTGGTAATAACACAAATTGGCGTACTTAACATCTACTTTAATCTCCTTCCTGTTCTATAAGATTTCTGTGTACAAATGTATAAAGCCTATATTTCTCAGAGTACGTTGATTGATCCAGGGCTCTGAGCATGATTTAGGCTCAGTCTGTTAGAGGTGCTTTCTTGAGATTTGAAAAATTGAAATAAAATAAAACATCATGAGGCCAGACTCACATTTCTGTTTCTTTCATGGGCAGCAACAGTCATGGAAGAGTTTAATTTTTCTGCAGCAGAGGCCTTAGTATCTTGTGTCTCATTTTACAGCTACAAAGAAGCAGAGGGTGAAAGAGTCTGTTGGAGTGGATTGTGGCACAGGTGACATCCTTGTGCTTCCAGTAGCCAGAGCAATGGTCTAATTTCATTGGGAGGCTTCCCAATTTTATAGCATCTTGGTCACGGCAGGCATAGCAGCTTCCTCAGTGGCCTGGTTTTATGACATGGCTTTGGGAGCCGTTCTTGGAAGATTAGCCTTGAATCTTTCTTTTCAAACTTCTCATTTTTTGGCACGCCATTTTATAATTTGTCATAAAAATGTCCTTTCTACTTAAACTGGCTAGAAGATTTGGGCAGTTTTCAGAGGCTCTGTGTGATACACTAGCATCACCTGAATGTGGGTAGTCATGGCACTACAGCCCAGCCCTGGGTGGCTTTGAAGAAGAGTGGTAAAAGGAGAACATCCCAGTGGGCCGAACATTGACCACAGTGCATGGTTGCACTTGGCATGGTAGAAGAGATACCCTGATTCATAGACAGGGGCTAATGGTTTGGCTAGAATCTCAAGCACTTGAAAGGAACACAAGGGGGAATCTGGTGACAGGGACATCTGAAGAAAAGATATACCAACAGAACCCCCCAAGTGGGCAGAGCATGAGTGTATTTATGTCCTATGTGAATGGTCACTGGAAAGGCCTTAATAAGGATGATCAAAATAATTAGGTGGACAAGATGGGTGGCTCTGTTCAGTCTCTTCCCCCAGCTACCTCTATCCTTATTCAATGAACTAGTGGATAAAGTGGCTAAAGCAGCAAGACTAGAGGTTATGCGTGGTTTCAGCATCATGGACTTCCATGCAACAGAAGAAATGGGGAATCAGCTATGCTGTAACCTGCAGTGGTAGAGACCAGCACTCAGCCTTCAATATGGTGCTCCCCAGGTTATCAGCCACCACTGTTGGTAGATTGATTGCACTGGACCAATCAATGTCCAGTGTAACATTGATTGTTCTCAACAGAAGGAGCAGCATATATTCTCACTAGAATGTACCCTTAATCTGGATACAGATTTGGGTTTCCTTCTTCTTCCAAAATCACCATCTAGGAACTTGAAGAATGCCTTAAATCATCCTGGTATTTCACGCAGCATTACTTCTGAGCAATGGACTCATTTTATAGCACCTAAGTGTGGCAATGGATTCCTGTTCAATCAATTCACTGATCTTACCAAGTTCCCTAACACTCTAAAGGAGCTGGCTAGATAGAATGGTGGAATGGCCTTGAAAAGATTCAGTTAGAGTGTCAGCTAGGTGGGAACACCTTCAGTGGCTGAGGGAATACCCTGAAAGTGGTATATATGCTCTAATTCAGTAACTAATACATGGTATTTTCTCACTCATGGCAGGATTCATGTGTCCAAGAAATCAAGGAGTGGAAATGAGAGTAGCTTCTTTCACTCTTAGTCTAGAATTCTATTAGCAAAGTTGTTTCTTTTTCCCTATCCCTGTGACCTTGAGTTATGTAGGAGACTTAGTTCCCAATAGAGGACATTTTCCACAAGGTTCCATTAAACTGGGAGGTGAAGGTGCCACCTGCCCATGGGTGGTCCTCATATTAGTGAATCAATAAGCAGTGGTAGGGGGATTACTGTGTTGTCTGGGAGAATTGGTTCTCACTATTGAGGGTTGTTACTAAACACTGAGGGTGAGGAGGAAAGTGTCTGGAATTCAGGTGATCCCAGGGGAGCCTCTTTGTACTCCTAGGTTCAGTGAGTAAAGTCAGCAGACAATTATGCTATACAAATCAGGCAGGGCTTTTAATAGCCTGGACACTTCAGGAATGAAGCTTTAGGTAAAGCTTTACCATCAGGTAAAGAAGTATGACCAGCTAGAGTGCATGCTGAAGGCAAAGGGAATATGGGATGGGTAGTGGAAGAAGGAAGTTATTAATATCAGCTAAGACCATATGTCTAGTTGCAATAAAAAGGTTTGCAGTAGTATGAGTTTTTCTCTTGGTATGAATATATACGTTATAAATTGTATATAATATATATGATATATATCTAAAAATTACTTGCCCTTCTTCCATTTCCCTATCAGCTAACCTTATATCTCAGTAAAGTGGAAGGCTATCAAAGGGAAAGTGTGGCTTAGAAGAATAAGTATCACCAAAAATAGATACAAGGACTTTGTATCTATTTTTGGGAGAGAGGGTTAGTGTTTTATATTGCACAAGAGTTACATAATGTTAGGTAGAAGTGTGACTTTGAAATTATTCTTCTTTGGTTAAAAGAGGTATATGGACAAGGGGAAGACTGTGATCATATACCGTGTGTCAATTAGGCTAAACTTTAGTTTCCCAGAATTCATTTCCTCTGTAATTTTTGGTTCGAATGAGATTAGCGTTGACTACACAAGAAATATGCATGAACTTTGGAGGGTGGAAATAAAGCAATAGGTCTTGTACTCTGAGATTGGTGGGGGGCACAAGGCCTCTACTGCTCCTGCACAGGGAGACTGATCTGCTGGTTCACCTTGCTGGCACAGGGCAGACACTGGGCCCACATTCCAGCAGCTCCTATCAGATCTACTCTTTAGTTTCCTAGAGTCATAGGTCAAATGTGTGCATAGCTTCATGGTGAAGGGCACCAATTCATTCTGTACATCACAAGTGACATTGAGGATGAAGGTAATGAGAGGCAGATAAAGGTTCCAGTTTTTCCTCAGTGGTTTTCTTACTTCACACCCCTCCTTTCTTTGCCTGCTAGTCCTCAGGCCTACACCAGACACAGAGAGACAATAGCCTTCCATTGGATTCTTTACCAGTTCTATAGTTGCATAAGGTCATCCCTATAATAAATCTCTTATTCCACATTGCTCATAGTGGTATTGCTTCTCTGTTAAATCCTGATTTATACAAATAGCTTCTGTTTTTTTTTTGTTGTTGTTGTTGTTTGTTTGTTTATTACCAGACCCTGACCAATATAACTTGCCAGGTGATGGCTCGTCTTTCTACTTAATTTGATAGGCTGATGTTAAATGGCTGAATTCATTTAACTTAAAAAGTCCATTCTATATTTCTTCTTTATCACCAAACATTTGTTTCCTAATCCCTTATCACTCATATACGCATCCAACTAGTGTTTGCCACACATTGTGGGAATGTAGCAATAGATAAAGCTCGTTCCTGACCTCAAGAGCTTATGAAAAAAAAAAAGACATGTAAATGTGAAGTTAGATTTTTATTACCGCCGTTCCAGTAAACTGCTCTTTAAAGGCCTTTGATGGGGCGCGTGGGTGGCTTAGTTGGTTAAGCGTCCGACTTTCGCTTAGGTCATGATCTCGCGGTTCGTGGGTTCGAGCCCCGCGTCGGGCTCTGTGCTGACTGCCAGCTCAGAGCCTGGAGCCTGTTTCAGTCTGTGACTCCCTCTCTCTCTGACCCTCCCCTGCTCACGCTGTTTCTCTCTCCTAGAAATAAATAAATAAATAAATAAAAACAAAAATAAATAAAAATAAATAAAAATAAAAAAAAATAAAGGCCTTGGGGCGCCCGGGTGGCTTAGTCGGTTAAGTGTCCGACTTTCGCTCAGGTCATGATATCACGGTTCGTGGGTTCGAGCCCCGTCGGGCTCTGTGCTGACTGCCAGCTCAGAGCCTGGAGCCTGTTTCAGAGTCTGTCACTCCCTCTCTCTGACCCTCCCCTGCTCACGCTGTCTCTCTCTCTCTTCTAGAAATAAATAAAACATTTAAAAAAATAAAAAAAAATAAAGGCCTTTGAAGATTGGCCACTGAAGATCCTCTGATTGTCAAATCCAGTTGCTACTTGCTTAACCTCATCCCACTTAACATCTACAGAAGCAATGGGGATTTGGCACTGCTAACTGTTTCCTAAAAAGTGAGCTCTATAGGAGCAGGGTTCTTGTTTGTCTTGTTTTCTGCTCTATCCCCAATACATAAAATAGTATTTGGCATGGGGAGTTGGTAATAAATATTTGTTAAATAAATGAGTGAACGTATTTGCTCCTTTTTAAGATTTGTTCTTTCATTGTCTCTGAGATACTGCCATCTCTGCATTTCTTCTAATCCTCCTCTGCCATTTTTCTTTCGTGTCTCCTCTGTAAAAACAGGCGTTCCTCAGTGTCTTCAATTCTCTGCTGATCTCCTCCTCTAGATTATATTTATTTATTAAACAAATATTTAATGGATATTTAACATACATAAGAAATTATCCAACTTTTGGCTCAACAGTGAGCAAGTCAAATCTGCTTCTGTTCTCATTTCATCTAGTTGATTTCAAACACCATCTATATAAAGATGACTTCAAATACTTAGACTACTTAGGTCTTTTTTAAATGGATGCCCTTAGCACAAATTTAATAAGTCCATAACAGAATTTGCTGTCATTCACCGAAATAGTCTTACTTATAGGCACTGTTATCCTTCCGTTCACCCTTTATCATTCACAGCTTAATAGTTGTTCACTGTTGTTGCTTCTTTTTCATATCCACCCCATTCATTGCTGCTGACCTAGTTTAGCCCTTGTCAGTTCTCACCCATGAGTACTGTCAGCAATCCAACTCTGTTCCCTTGGAAAGCTCTTTATGCCTTCCCTCCCACTGCTACAGGGATAATCTGCCTCAGAAACTTTCAATGGCTCCATTCCTTTTGAGCACAATATCTGACACTGTCCCTCTTCTGTCTCTAACACTCTTGATCTGAAGTTTATCCATTTATTTAACTATTTTTCACCCTTCCTGGACTTGTGGGACATTTCTTGGTACTTTATTTGCTAAGGGCCAATGCTGCCTCCTCAGTCTGCAATGTCTTTCATTTTCTCCAATGGAAATTTTCTTGATTAGTCAAGTTTTGGCTAATCACCACCCAAGAAATGCACGAATTAACTCAGAAGGGAACAGATTATTGATTTTTCTGATTCTTCATTGTGCTTTTTATGTTTTGTATTATAGCAATTCTTCACTTGTTTTCTGCCCCTAGCAGACTGTCAGCTTTTAAAAATGTTTTCTTTATCTTTGTGTCTCTGACAATGGCATCTAATATAGGAACTGATGATGGTAGATGCTCAATACATATTTATTTAAATAAATATGCTGGAACAAGAAGAAAAGCACTTTACCTAGGGAGGAGAATGCAAGGTTAGTAGGCTCTCTACCATGTGGGACCAACAAAACACATAGAGCCTGGGGGTATCAGAGACAAACCTTTACAAGTCCTAGCCAGGGATATAGGGGAGTTCGTAGGAGGAAGGGAAGGGAGTTCAGCTATCGAAGATTTGAAACACTTTTGACCCTAGTGGTCATTCTCATTCTGAAATTCTTGAAAATGCCTCTCACTTTTTGAAAGAGTCTCGTCTTGACTAGTTTAAGCATCAGCCAGATCTGCTTTCCCTCTTTCTTAATTTCTCTTTGATGCTAGAGCCTTTAGAGCATAAATGAAGAGGGAGCTGTCCTGTAGATTCTAAAAGTTGGAAGGGCTTATCGTGGGATGCCTGATTTTCTTTCTCTGCCTGTAGAATCTCTGTGTCTTTTCCATAAAAAAGTATATCTTCCAGGTAGAAGTCAAGAATCTTAAGTGTTACTATATAGTAGGGATTATGCATTTGATTGAATATAATCCTTCTTTCCCTCTCTCTACACACACACACACACACACACACATACATACACACACACACACGCATGCATGCATGCATACACAAACACACACACAATCACACACATAAAGGATTTAAGCTAATGGACATTGACCTATATTGTATTTCTGCTGCATCTCCTCAAAAGGGAACTTGCAAATGGGTTCATTCATGACACAGTGACTCAGTGAGGAGTGGCTTTCCTGGGCTTGTATACATGATCGGGCCTCTTTGATCTGGTGACTCTGTCATTTTGAAAAACTTTAATTTTTTCCAAAACAGAAGAAAAATGCAGTTTGCTTTGTAGAGCAGAGATAGTGGTGAGGCAAGTTATTTATGAGTTATTGCAAAATACCACAAAGCAACAGCAGCCCAGGAAGAAAAGGACAACACAGGCAACCTGTTGACAACTCTCTGGACAAATTGGAAAAGTGTGTTCCAGCGGGAGTTGGGATTAACAATGAATAAACCACATCCTCCACAGAAAATATTAAACTTGGGAGTGGAAGAGGTTTCATTTCTTTGTCCAGGGATTGATATTTAGAGCTGGCAACCAGAAGGATTGTTGTGAAATGTTTAGTGCTAGAAGATGTATTATTATTCTCCTGGCTGCTCATCATGTGGAGGGGCTAATACATGTTAATTCAGGATTATTAACACTAGATGATCTTTGCAAAAAAGGGACAATTTTTACTGTAATTATCGTAAGGTACATCCTGTGGTCATCCCTTTTGTTTCTTATAACAAATAATCATGAATGAAGTTGAGTTACACCAGGACAGCTTGTATTCCTTTCATCATTTTAAGACTCTCAGCAGCATTGCTCTCAGTGTTAACATTTTGACCATCCAGTTAAGATACTCCATTTTTGTCTAGAGTCTGTGGTATAATCAACTTAGATTTCATTTTGGGGCTGACTGTCGGTGGCAACTCAGATATTATGCACATGTTCATGGCTTGCACTGAATGCCAACTGAGCTTTAGGTCTGTTCTTAACTACCAGGTTATAATCTTTAGTTGTAAGATTCAGCCTTGACTGGAATCCTTAGTAAGGTTCCCTGCAGCCCTACATCCTTCCCTAGAGAAGTTTGGCAAGAATACTTTCACCCATCACCTAGTATGATTTTTCATTTAGATCATGTTTTGGGTTCCCAAAATATGTCTACAAGAAACTGACTATATTTTTAAAAGAAGTGGGAAGTAAGAGTTCACTCATATTGATGTGTTTGTCTATTTGATGACTCTCTAAAGATCTTTCTTCATGTTTTGAGCATCAGCTGCACTTTAGCAACCAGCCAGTGGTCAGTGTTATCTTCACCTTAGTGAGGGAGACCAGATCTTACTTTGTGGCCAGGCCTGGACACAGCCTGGTGAGGAGTTGGGACTCCTGATCTTTATGTTTTGTTCCTTTAGTCACTACTTATGTGTCCTCCAGGATCCCTTTTAGTTCATTTTCCATAAGCATTAGCCAGGTAACAAACAGAAAATTGGACATTGAAAATTTTCCAAAAAATCAGAACTTGTACTTTTTGGCACATCTAATTCTTACAGGGGGAGAAAATACTTTCCAAAAGCATCTGGGCATAAGAATGAACTTCCTAACTAGAACAAGGTTCTTAAAAGTAGGAAAAGTATTTCATATTTACTTTAGGTGCCTGAAATTTCAAACTTGGGAGTTTTATGTAAAATGTTTGAAAAAGAAATAGCCAGTGTGAAAAATTGAACAGTAATGTGGCTAGTTAGTCCCTGTATTGAAAAGGAAAATGAACAAAGCACTGAGGACTGATTGTGAGGGACGCTGAGTCAAAGGAGAAGGAGAAAAGAGAAATAAGGTAGAAACTCATTTTTTCATATTTTGTATTCCCCCACCCCCTGCAAGTCTTGGCGGAAGATTAGATTTGTTGTACAAAGGCATGTAAATCTTAGGAAGAAAATTTTCACATAGGTCACCTTTACTTGTACATACCTTTCAATTGTCAGTAATGAATCTTCTGTCCCTTGTGATTTCAGGGGAAGTCAAGGGGTTTCCTTGGCTTTTACTCTATTGTCTCACATTTCCCTGCTTACTAAGAGCATCTTACCTGGCAACCTCTGTCCACTAGACCATGGCAGTGCTAGCAGACTCAGAAGAAAAGTGAAGTAGACAGTATGCTTTTCCATGGGGTTTTTGAACAACACAAACAATTTTACCTCTAATGCTTGCATCCTTGCTCAGCTCATGAATAAAACTTATTTTTCTTCCTTTTAAAATGATTAATTCATCTAGATAACAGTAGGAAATCATTTGGCATGCGGCACTGAAAAGTAACTTACCTTCTCTGGGCCTCAGTTTCCTGTAGAAGAAGGATTTGACAAGTTTCCATCACTAAAATATGAGTCTACTTTTAGTCTATTACTAAGCCAAACAAATGATCATATTTTCCTTTGTAAATGGGCAGGGTGATTCTGCTACTTATCCAGGTGGCCTTAAAAGTTGTTTCCTCTCGGGGCACCTAGGTGGCTTAGTCGGTTAAGCGGCCAACTTTGGCTCAGGTCATGATCTCACAGTTCATGGGTTTAAGCCCTGCATTAGGCTCTGTGCTGACAGCTCGGAGCCTGGAGCCTGTTTCAGATTCTGTCTCTCTCTCTCTCTCTCTCTGTCCCTCCCCTACTCATTCTGTCTCTCTCTCTCTCTCTTTCAGAAATAAATAAAAAAACATTAAAAAAAGTTGTTTCCTCTCAAGCACTGAGCTGTTGGTATGGAGTTTACTTCTAAGCCGCCCACTTTTTGGGTGAATTTTTATTTTTATGTATGTACATGTGTACGTATGTAGTTACTTATCCTCTATGAACAATGCTTACTTGTTTCTAAAAAGTGTTGGATGGAGTCATGAGATGTTCATAGAATTCTGCATAGTTTTCAGACCAAATGCTGAATAAATACAAAGTTGGGTTATTCCTAGCAGCAGCTGTTTGCAAATTGGGCCCTGCTCTTCTGCTTTTGTATAGGCAACAACAGAATGAGTTATCTCTCAGTGTGCATTTACCCCAAATTGAGGACTTTAAGGGAGTGTTACATTTGGTTCCTTAAAGAATAAATTCTGAACTCTCCCTCATGACTGACAAAGCCCTACTGGGCCTGTTCTGTCCTGATAGATATGACATCATCTCCCACCACTCATGTCTCTTCATGCCAGTCACTTGCCTTCTTCATGTCCTTTGGATGCTCCCAGTGGTTTCTATGTTAGGCATTGAGTACTTTCTCGTGCCTCTAACTGGAATACACTGTCCCCAGAATTTCGTGGCTGTTTCTTTCTTGTCATTTGAAGTCCTGCTGACATGTCACCTTCCCAGAGAGGGCTTCAGTGGCCACTTAATTAAAACTGTTTCCCATCCCCACTTCATCCTCAGTCCAGTCATGGTGTACTCTATCACTTGGTTTCATTTTCTTCACAGCAATTAATTCTAGATAAAATGATCTTCTTCATTTATTTGTTTAATTGCTTATTGTGTCTGTCTCTCCCCCTTGTAGAATGCTATTTCCTTGAGAGCATGAATTTTGTTTCAGTCACAACTCTGTTCAACAACTGTTTCTTCAACAGATAAATAAATGAATTCTGCCAGTGCTGTCCAACAGAACGTTCTACAATGATGAAAATGTTCTATAATTTGCACTACCCAACATGGTCAGCACTAAGTCTCATGTTCCTATTATGTGCCTGAAATGTGGCTGCTATAACAAAGAAACTGAATTTTAAGTTTTGCTTTCTTTTTTTTCTTTCTTTTTTCTTTTTTTTTTTTTACAAATAGTTTATTGTCAAATTAGTTTCCACATAACACTCAGTGCTCATCCCCACAAGTGCCCTCTTCCATGCCCATCCCTCCTCCCCCCGCATCCATCAGTCCTCAGTTTTTGTCAGCATTCAAGAGTCTCTCATGGTTTGCCTCTCTCCCTTTTCCCCACCATTTCCCCCTTCTTCTCCCCCTTGTTCCTCCGTCAAGTTCCTCCTAATCCTCCTATACGTGCAAACATATGATATTTGTCCTTCTCTGTCTGACTTATTTCGCTCAGCATAACACCCTCAAGGTCCATCCATGTTGCTACACATGGCCAGATTTCATTGTTACTCATTGCCATGTAGTATTCCATGGTATAGATAAATCACATCTTCTTGATCATTCATCTGTTGATGGACACTTAGGCTCTTTCCATGTTTTAGCTATTGTGGAGAGTGCTGCTATGAACATTGGGGTACATGTGCTCCTATGCATCAGCATTTCTGTATCCCTTGGGTAAATTCCTAGCAGTGCTATTGCTGGGTCATAGGGGAGTTCTATTGTTAGTTTCCTGAGGAACCTCCACACTGTTTTCCAGAGGGGCTGTACCAGTTTACATTCCCACCAACAGTGTAGGAGAGTGCCCATTTCTCCACATCCTTGCCAGCATCTAGAGTTCTCTGATGTGTGGCTCATTTTAGCCACTCTGACTGGCGTGAGGTGGTATCTCAGATTAAAAGCTTCTGCACAGCCAAGGAAACAACCCAGAAAACTAATAGGCAACCAACGGAATGGGAAAAGATAGTTGCAAATGACATATCGGATAAAGGGTTAATATCCAAGTTTTGCTTTCTTTTAATGGATTAAAACTTTAAGCCATCCCATGTAGCTGGTGGCTACCAAATTGGACAGTGCAGCTCTTCTCCATCTTTGGCACTTAGTGTTGGAATCGGTAGCAAGATACCAGCAGTAATGTCAATAACAAGAGCAATAGCAACTTTTGGAGTGTTCTTATGTTTCTTCCTTTTTATCTTTCAATGGGACCAGTATAGAGAACACCCTCATCTTAAAAGCCAATGCAAAGCCATCTTGTGTATGCAATTTTTAACATCCATCAGTGGGAGCAGCAGAGAAAATTTTATTAGCTGTCCTATACTTTTCAAGGCTGGCCTTTTTATGATACGTTTTCCTTTTGTTAATAACCTGTTAGTTGTGTGGAATTATACATATGATAGCTTCTTAAGAGATTGGATATCAAATAGCTTTCAATTAAAAGAGACTGATTGGTTAACTGAGTTTTTTAAAAAGTATGCATCTTTTCAGAGGAAGACCTTCACTATTATATGGAACTCTTACTCCAAGCTGTAATTTATTCAGGGAAAGCAAAGAGAACCAACACCCCCATTCATGGTTAAGTCAGAACAAAGCTCTTTTGTAAAGAAACTGTTTATGTACCCTCAACACTTTCAAGGCATCATTCAGGGTGTATTACCTCACAGGTGATTTACATTTTCTGTTTAGTATCACTTCTTTTCCTCAGTCTGTGAAAGGAGGTTGAATGGAGAATTTTTTCCAGGTTTGCAGCTTTCTGCTGCTTAAGCCTATAGAAATACTCCGTGTATTAGGAAGTGTGCTGCTAGGGGAATAACAGTTTTAAGACTGCTGACTTGTCCATCGTTTATCATCATTATATGGTGTCTGTCAACGAAAACCATTTCCCAGAATTCCATAAGGAGTTGCTCCATATAGAAGCATGGAGCCTTGTGACAAGAAAAAGGCATTGCAATGGAGAGTAATAGGAAGGGGGGGTTTGCAGGGGGCAGATAAACAGAAGCTTTTAGAGCTAATTCATGGCTGGCGTCATCTCCATTAGCATTGGGACTGTTTGACGTTGAATTCAGAGAACATGACCAGGGCTGGTTTCCATCTGTCATGGTGATTAATGGGAGTATTGTTAGGTAATAATAGTTTAATAACATAGCTGGAGCCAAAGAGGCACACCAAAAGTGTATATGTAATTCTAAGACCAAGAGGAACTATGGATTAAACCACAAGAGCCAGGAAATTGGGGTCCTGTTCTTAGCTCTACCACTTAGAAAAGGGCAGCCTGGGAGAGATTTTTCTCAAAATTGAAGAGAGTTAAAATAATCTACCAATGAGGTGAAGAGAGCTGTCTTAGCTCTCAAGAAGGGTGGCACCATGGCGATTTTAATGTACTTATGTCTCGAGGACTGAAAAAGTTTGTTAAGCCAAAAATCCTCTGAGACCTAATAGTTGGGTTAACAATAGCCGATGGATTAAAGAGGAAAATAGATAATTCCTTATGTTGACAGACTGGATCCAATGCTTCCAAATAATATCCCGATTATATGGTACAGTATGATCTGGTACTCAATTCAATGGCTTTCTACCATTGATGGTAAACCTAAATAGTTAAAATTGTCTTGCTTTTGTGAGTGTGCAAGAGGTAAAATCTGTTCAACTTGTAATAACATATTTCAATAAAGTTGTCCTTTCTCTCAGATGGCAGCAATTGTTGGTGGGCCAGAGACCTAACATGACCCCCAGACACTCAGAAACTAGACCATATGGGCTTTCACACTGAAGTGTTGGAACTTTACAGGGGAGAAATCACTTTCTATACAGAAAATTGGCAACATGAGACTATTTACATGTTGGCTTTCCTTCCTGCCAAGTAAAGAGCCACCTGACCTAACAAGATGCTATCCAGTTTTTACTTGGAAAATTTCCACCAAATATATCTCAGCATGAATGGGAAAAACATTCAGAAAGTAAAAGTAGGCTTATGTAAGAAGGGAAGATAGAATTTGGCCAAATGCCCTTCTGCACTAGGTGGCATGCTTTGACCCTGTAGGTTATTGCTCAATGTTTGGTTTATCATGGTATCAAGAAAGTTTGAACCCTACTGGGAGAGAGGCAAGCCGAGATGCACTAAATCTAAAAAAGACACTTGAAAGTAAGTAGGGGACTACAACCCAAGAGAAGGAATAAGAGCCTTTTTTGGAGGGTTTGTTTGTTTTTTCCTCAGTGGTTTAGACTATATTTCCTTTCCCCAAAGGTTTGTCCTATGTTTCTTTCCCCACATCCAGATGAATGTGCTGGGGCTCTGGGAACTAGAGCAAAGTTTGAGATTCCCAGACCAGCTATAGGATTTGATTATTCTGGAGAACTGATGGATGCTATTCATCTGCACTTGAGCATAGGCAAATGGCTATTTGAAGGTAATAGAAGGTTCCTTCCTATCAGTCAAAACCAGAGGGGAGATGATGCTGGATGTCTGCTATGTATGCTTCTATTTAAGTCTGGTCTCAGTTGGGGTGTGTCTCCACTGCACACAGTTAAATGGGGGGAGGGTGTTGATTGCAGTAGGAGTGCAATGTTTTGTGTTTGCTTTTCCATTCTCTGCAGCCAACTAAGAGGAGGAATTCTGACAAGAATGGATCAAGGGTGGGACACCTGGGTGGCTCAGTCTTAAACACTGGACTCTTGATTTCATCTCAGGTCATGATCTTGGTAGATATCCGTATTGCTTGGGATTCTCTCTCTCCCTCTTTGCTCCTCTCCTACTCATGTACGTGCTCTCTCTCTCTCAAAATAAATACATAAACTTAAAAAAAAAAAGAATGGATCAATGTCAAGGATATTTATTGGCCCACAGTACAAGAGTGTAATCAGAGAACGAGTTCAAAGTCTAGACTTGCAGTGGTGTCATTTCAGACTTTTTCTTCCTAGTAAGCTTGTCCTGCCCTAGAGAGTCCTCGTGGTAAGAAGTCAGATTGGCTCAAGGCACTGCAAGGAAATTCTTTTTTTCCCTTCATTTCCCTTCAACTGGTACATTTCCTTCAACTAATATTTGCTTGTCATCAGAGCAATGATGATAGGATGAATGTAAGACTTTGATGTAAGTGGGGGATCAGAGGCCACTTGACCTCTCTCTGGTCTTGACATAAATAGAAAAACTATCATGAGGTTTGGGGCAAAGGCCTCTGGATAATAACAGAGTTTGCCTGGTCTTCCTCTCTGATCATGCATTGCTCTCAGAAACATTGAAGGAGGTGGCTGGGTTGAAGGATCGTGGGTCCCCAGCCATTATTCAAATACTAACTTAGCAAGACATGATTTATAAAGTAAACATTTTTAATGTCTATTCTGAGGTGTTTTTTTTTTATATTAAACTCAAATAAACTCAAGTAAACTGCCACATATATTTTACTTCAAGCTATGTGGACACAGATGGATCTATCTGGGATCTGAGATACAAAATCTGTAAGAGAATACAGTGACATTTTCATGGTACTCAAATCAAAAAGTTAGGTTACTCTTTGGTTAGAGTAGCTGTAAATCAGCACAGTTGACTCACAATAGTGTAATGAACGTTAGCTTGGAGATTGGGTCTGTTCAGCTCTTGGTTCACTCTTATCAAGGTGCAAAATGATCTAGGTGTTTCCATTTTTACAAAATGAAGAGATTGAAGTTGACAGTCTCCAAATTCTCTTTCCCTAATACCAAGTGAAGGACTAAGACAACCAAGTGGAGGACTTAGGCAATTCCAAAAGGAAATTAGTGACCAAAGTCTCATTTGTTTAAAATACTAACCTTAAAGAACACATAACAAAAATCTCTAATAGTTTATTTTTAAATGTTAAGTAATTAGAAAAGTTTCCTATCTACTGTTAGTTGAGAGAAAGGCATTTTGGAAATTTGTGTATGTTTTATTTGAGATTGCTATACAGTTAGTTTAATTCTTGACTTATTTTTGAAAACAAAGACTACACCA
Source organism: Proteles cristata cristata (assembly GCA_017311185.1). NCBI lineage: Eukaryota > Metazoa > Chordata > Mammalia > Carnivora > Hyaenidae > Proteles > Proteles cristata. The sequence continues at coordinate 1,628,061 of JAESUZ010004142.1, read as the reverse complement.
TGTATAGAACTAGTATACATTTTGTAGTATTTTATGGTCTATTTAGTTAATATCCATATTGTTCTCCAAAGGCATACTTTGTAGTTCTTCATATTAGGTACCGAGTCATTTACATTCATGTCTCCAATTCATTGTTTCCCTTGACAACCTATTCTTGTTACTGTTGTCTTACCTCGGCTCTCTGAGACCTCATGGAGGAGTTGGTTTCAGTGCGTGCAAATGAGATGATGAGTTTGATTTCCATACAAGCCAGTCATTTTGCCCTATTCTTTGGCCCTACCTTATGCCTCTTTTCCACCAGCTTGTCACAAGTGAACCTAAGAGAATATGGGTGGCTCTGTATAAATCTGTTGCCAAAGTTGGAAACAACAGTTTCAAGTGGGCTCTCCCCTTATGATGGGTCAGTAATGATGTCATTCTTTCTAGGGGAAGAAGGTATGAGGGTTTTCTGGGAGAAATCCTTTTGGCATCCCCCGCATAACAGAGTCACTTGCAGATGGCTGGAGAGTGAAGCAGAATGAGACTGCTTCTCTCTGTTCTGTTGCCTGCTTTCCTTCAGACCCATCCTGATTTCTTCTAGGCACTGAACATGTGACAATGTTTTATGGCTGGTTTACCTGAACTGATGATTCCTGAGACTCATATACTGTTATAGAGCAATATGCTAGCTCTCCAGTGTAGCAGCGTCAGAAAAAAAAGGCTCAAAATGTGACCTCTGTTTTATAGCTATGATTTATTTTATGCTTTACACTACAATTTCTTGACTGAAGAAAGTTTTGCCTTGTTTGTAGTTGGTAGTTATTTGCTATGCTGTGAAACTATGAGTTTTAACATTTCCAGAGCTTTATTCCTTTGTGGGCAGAAATTTCCTCAGATTTTTGATCTAGAAGTTTTCAGGGAGGAATTGGTAGAAGAATATGAGAAAGATATCATTGTTCATTGTGAGGGAGAGGGTTCTTATACTTTACCATCAAATTTTTTCTTAGCGGAAGGTAAGTAGCAAGCCATAATTAGCGAATGGTTGGGTATTTTTAAAGATGTGAAAGTTTAGAGGTATATTAGAAACAACTGATTTTTTTTGTTTGTGGATTGATTTTTAGTTTTAGTCCAGTCACTATTTATTTTCCCTAGGTCCCATTGCCTTCCATTAGAGCAATTTTAACTGAGTCAGAGAACTGAGGTAACAGTTTTGTCCTCAACAGAAACTTTTTCTTTTTTTTTTTTCTGAGACTTAGAATTTTATCCTTCTAAAATCCAGTGACTTCATGTGCAGGGAGTACATTGATTCAGCATGGAAGTTAATTCAGCATGAACACTTTGCTAAGGATTTTCCAAAACCCATATTTTCATCATTTTTGTTGTTGATTATATACCCCAATTGCTATTATGCAGAATAAAGACATACCATAAGACATAGTGTGTAGAACTGGCTGAGTGAAAGTGCTTTTTGAACTCTTGTTAAGTGGAAACCTTTAATGTTTTGTTTTCTTTGCATTCTCTGTGGGGGAAAAAAGCATACAAATCACAAAACTAAAACTTGGCCTGGTCACCCTTGCCCCTCGGTAAGATCTGCTGAGATTCAGGCTATACCTTTTCACTGTTGAAAGTCTTTTATAACCTGGCTAGGAATTAGGCAGCTTTTAAATTTGGCAGCTTTTTGGCCTACATGACCAAGGACTCATTTAAATCCCTTGTCACTTGATCCTGAATTTTAACTACCTCTTGTGGATTTCAATGAGGATTATTATGTAATTAGATGAGGATGGAAATTAGATTAATGTAAGGTAACAATGGAAAAGACATCATATAAGATAATTTATACTTCACGTATCTAGATTTTATTGTGGCCATCAAATTGCTAATAATATAGAAACCTGATAAAGTATGCCACAAATGATGAAATTGGTGCATACTTTGGAAAACTTTAGTAGCAATAAAAACACACATAGTTTTATGGCTCTGAAACAAATTGCCCACATAACCTGAAGCCAGGATTGAAATGACTAAACTAATTAGATAAGAAATAATGAATGAAAATGAATATAAACATCTAAATCAGGTAAAGAAAAGCTGTATATAAAATCTGTAAGTTATATTGTATTAAGGTCTCTCTTTTTTAAGGTATGTGAGAAAGGAAATTGCAAATTAGGTCTGATGCTACATATACTCAAGGCCAGAGTTTTTCAATTGTACGGTATTGCTTGGCATAAGACATTCTCTTCTCCTGGCCCCCTTTGGTCACCCCTAAGCACAAAACCAATACTGTTTATCTCCTTGGAGGTGGGCAAATGGAAAAGGTAAGTTATTAATTTGACCCTGGTTCAGAAAAATACTAATTATTAATGCATAATTCACTTCTTTGGAAGAATACTTAAAAATTAATAAAAAAGATCATATGGTAGACTTTTTCTTTCTTTTGGTGTTCAGGTTTATGAATTTTAACACATTTATATATGTGTATTACCACTAGCACAATCAGGTTACAGCACAGTTTCATCACTTCTAAATACTTCCTTGTGCTCTCCCTTTGTAGTCTTTCTCCATCTAGCAGAATATTTTTAAAGTTTTTGTGCAGAGTTGTGTGTCAACGAACGCATATCCCTAAGTCATCACTTCTGGCTCGTTGTATTCTCTCTTGTCCTCCCATCTTGGTAGTTTGCTCATATGTTCAGTACTTCTTCCTGAGAATGCTATGCAATTGACAGGTTTCTGTAAAACTAAATGGGATTGGCTTGTGTATGATCATCTGATCCAGGCATAGGTTGTGGAGAACACTTGCTGGAGTAGTGCTTCAAATCGCAGGGACTGAGCTGCTGGAAAGTAGCAATAGTCCAAGGCAGGAGCCTACAGTGTGGGATAGGTGGGATTTATACCCAGGGAACAGAAATGGAAAAAGAACATCACAGGCTGGGGAAGTGCCTGAGCAAAGCACACAGGAGAGAAAGTGTGTGACACAGGTGAAAATAGCAGGTAGCTCTGTGTGGATAGTAGGAAAGGCATGTGGAGGGGATAGTAGAAAATTAGATTCAAAGGTTATGTCAGAATATGGATTTTATATAGTTGACTGTGGGGGAAGACTGACTTATTTCTGAGCTGGTGAGAGATTTGATCTGAAATGTGCCTTCAGAAGAATAATTACGGAGGACAAACCAGGCTTTGGGGAGAAGACTACGTGGGACATCCATAAAAAGATCCCAGTGATATTGGAGCTGCCTCTTATTTGCTCATCAGTGAGGAAGAGCTGGGCATTGGTATCAGAATCCTCTGTATAGGTGTTATGTTTGGATTCATTGAAGCATGAATAGCAGCTTGCATATTGTTCTTAAAACATCCTTTGGTCACCTGTATTAAGTTTGTAATCAAAGAGCCCTTCTAGATAGTGTTAAAGAGACATAGTAGGTGGTATTTTTACATCATTATTAGATTCAAGAGTCCAGGGCCTACAGGGACAAAAACTATTAACTTCACAAGACTTATTCTTGTATGTGTGGGTTACACATTGTACACGTAAGACAAAATAGCAAACACATACCTTACATCTGTGGGAACTCTTTCATTCATTTATTCATTAATTCATTCAAAGAGCATACTTCAAACACATATGCCATAGACTGTGGGTCAGGCTAGCCTTCAGGAAACTGGCAGCCACTTATTGACTATCTTAGCTTAAGCCAGCCTGGCTAGACCCATTGGCTCTCATATTTTCAGACAACTTTGCACTGTCATCAACATCTTTTTGGACATTAGTCTTTTCTATCCATTTTCTTAACGTTTTATGCTTTCTTCTGTTATCCTCCTAATCTAACCCAGACTCTTGAACCCTGCACCCTCTGGTCTTCTGCATGATCTTCCTGGTTCTTTCTTGCCTGCTTAGCCTATTACTTTAGCTGATCCTTACTCTTGCTTGTGTCTGGTCTCTGATGGGCTTACCTGGTGCTGACTCATGACCCGCTTCTGATATTACCTCACTGGGGCATATTACTGCTGTGGACTTCTTGTCTCATTTATTTCAGATCACTGACTCAACTTTGGCTTTGGTTTCATGCTCCATCTCCACCATTGTTGTAATTTTCATGTGGGTACTATCAAATTGTTTCAGGCATCCATGCCCCACCTCACTCCAAAAGAAGTATGTCACACCAGAATATGTCACAAATGTCCTCAAATGGCATGAAGAGTTGGATTTGGCACATTTGATTCAGAGACTATTTTTCATTCTGCTTTAGTTCCAGATTAATAATTAGAAACCTAGATTTGGATTTCTAGATCCAAGACGCTAGATCCAAGATATATACGTGTGTGTGTGTGTGTGTGTGTGTGTATGTGTATATGTGTATATAAATATACATTTATATATATATAAAGAGTTAAAAAATATATTCAGCTCTGGTACCAGGAAATTAGAATGGTTACATCTAGTTTTAAATTCATGATATGATTAGAGTTTTTGCTTGGATTGGAGAGAAAATAGACAAGATGGATGTGCTAACTGTAGTGACTAAGTGGTATGTCACTGGAAGAGCTGGACAAGGGTGAATGTAAAATTGAATTTCTAATGATGGTTGGGATGCTGTGAAATAAAAATGTTCACAAATTGACAGTCCCATATCCAAAACACAGGGAGGGCAGGGAAGATGCTAACACATGTGGTCTGATACCACAAACAATGTTCTCCTTTGGAACAAAGAAGACAGTTGACCTTTGTTGTCCCACACACGGGAAGCTGAATTCAAGAAATCTGTGCAACATATGTTCCTCTCGTTTCTGTGAGGATTACCAGGAAGTGTGGGGCTTTGCCCAAGAAAACACTGAGGCCTGGATGTTAGAGTCAAATTGGTTTCTTGAAAAGACTATTACATTCTTCCATGACCTTCTTAAAGGGGTTTCATAGGAGTACTTGAAATTCCCTCAATCCCAAGCACACCTCTCCCACCTTGACATGATTGAGTGGTCTTATTTTCCCCTTGCTGAGAAAAATGACTGCCCTGAAGGTGTCCTGATGGCTGTAGGGAAACACTGTCCCTTTGGATATTACTCCTGCTGGTTAAGCTGTTCCAGGGGAATGCTGGAGATATGGGTTAGGACAAGAGCAGAGCTGTTTGCCATTGGATTTCTCCATGTCCCCAGGATACTGAGGACATCTTCACTCCCTGAACACATGAGCCCACTCAGATTTCATCACCTGTTCTGCTAGCATCTGTCAAAAATGCACAGCGAGATTACAGAGACTAGCAAAATGAAGGTTGGTTGTCCTGGGAAGGAGGTGGTGGATGTTAGTGAAGATGCATGTTTTACAGAGCACCAGATGTTGGGAATGTCTCTGGGCGGTGTGTGGTTACAGCTCCGCACACACACAGAGAACCTGATAAAAGACAGGTGTGCGGTGGGCAGGCTGTGTGCTTGGTGACATAAGAGGGAGGGAGATGACTTAGTGTGAGAGCTGCATTTGAGCGATGCTATCCATGCTCCTCTTAGTACAGCCACCACTAACGGAACCAGGAACTCAGTCCCTTCCAGACACTGGGTGAAGTACCCTGTGTTCATGCTCTCATTCAGTTCCTTGCAGTGGGCTCTGCTATTCTCCCTATTTTGTAGATGGGGAAACTGAGGCTTAGAGGTGTTGAATAGCTTGCCCAGGGTCAATAAGGTAACACATGTGGAGCCTGAATTCAAGTCCATTTTTGGTTAGAAACCTTAGCTTGTAAGCACTGAAATTAAGGAATTAAATTTCCTTTTACCTGAAATTGTGATGACAAGTGAGTTACTTACTCTGATGACTGAGGTGCCCTTCAGTTAAAAAAAGTCAGCTTGCTATTTACAGTCTTTAATTTCTCCCCAAGGAGAGGTACTTGAAGGTTAGGAAAATGAACTCTTTCCAGGATGAAGTGCCCTTTACTCCTTGTCCCTTTGCTCCACCTTACCATAGCACTTTCTTGAATCTGTCAGTTCCCTGTTCCTTGCTCCTCCTCTGACGGCCTGCTAATATGCTGCCTGTGCTGCTGTTCCAGGGCTCTTTTAAGGTGCTGTGTGGAAAAAGAAAGACAAGAGCAGGGTAAAGAGAATCGGTGTGCTGATGCAGAGATGGACTGTAGTATTTTTTTTAAATGTTTATTCATTTTTTGAGAGACAGAGAGAGAGCAAGGGAGTGGCAGCGAGTGAGAGGGAGACACAGAATCTGAAGCAGGTTCCTGGCTCCAAGCTGTCAGCACAGAGTCCAACATAGGACCCCACAAACCAGGGGATCATGTCCTGAGCCAGAGTTGGACGCTTAGCCGACTGAGCCACTCAGGCACCTGGAGGTGGACTGCAGTATTAAACAGGTTAGTCAGGGTCAGCCTTCTTAGAATGATGATATTTGAGCAAAGGTCAGAAGGGTGTAGGGTTGGGGTGTGTGTGTGTGTGTGTGTGTGTGTGTGTGTGTGTAGTAGTAGTAGTAGTAGTAGTAGTAATATAGTGTATCTTACCTCCCAACTGGATTGTAACTTCCTAGGTGGAGGCCATGTTTTATATTACTTGGTATTGCATATGCTAGGCTCATGGTGGGCACCCAAAGCACAGGTATTGAATTGAGCACATATGAAATTTAGTAAACTGCTACCAGGAATGAATTAGGTAGGAGTGAATAGTGGGATGAATTTATTTTCCTTTAGGAGTCTGTCTATTTCAACAAATAATACTTTTATTCATCTTTTCTCTGGCCATAAAGGTGATTTATGCTTAAGGTAGAAAACTGTGAGAACCCTAAAAACATAAGGAAGAAAATAAAAATCACTCCTAATTCCAACTGTCAGTATTGTTGTTGCTAAGCATTTTGATGTATTTTTTCTCTCTCTCTCTCTCACACATACATAGACACAAATATATATGTGTTAAAAAATTAGGATCACATTTAGCAATGATATTTAAAAAACTCAAATGACCTATATATCAGGGGTGCCAACCCCTTGTAACCCCTTTGTGTTGGATGGTGGGAAGGCTGAGGGGCCCCATAGTGGGGGCGGGTGCAGCAGGGGGCTGCTTGGGGCAGCAGCTCTTTCTCGGTACTGGCCCAGGCTGGCAGTACTAGTACGTCTTGACCACCAGCCCTGAATGCACTGTCTATAGTTTTGTGCCTCACTACTTTTTACCTAACATAACACACTGACAACATTATTACAGGTCTTTTCATTATGTTTGTAATTTCAAAAGTAGTTTTATTTTGGATGTTTACTGTAGTTATGGGACTACAAGCATCAGTAAAAAAAATATTCAAATGCTTTTAATACTCCTTACCTTGGGAACAGCCACCACAAAGACCCTACTTTTCCTCTATCTTTTCTCAGCCTCTAATGGTTACGATGGCATTCTTGCCTCTGTCTCAGAACTTGCTTAGCTTGATGTGTAGACCTCAGAGAATCATGACATTTGGGAAGGAAAAGATGACAAGAGCAGAGTAAACCAACTTGAAAGGCTGTAGATCTTGGTTGCTTCCTAGCCCCAGCTGTGGGACACTTCGGTGCATCATGACAGTGCTCTGGAGTGGTGATGACTGAGTCTCACCCTTAGCTGTCCTTCTGTCTCATAACAATTGTCTCCTTATGGCTTTTGCTGCCGGAGCCCATTCTGTTGCCCAAAGCTGAAAGCTCACATAATCTTAAAGAAATTTTTTTTAATGTTTATTTATTTTTGCGAGAGAGACAGAGAGTGAGCGCGCGAGCAGGGGAGGGACAGAGAGAAAAGGAGACACAGAATCTGAAGCAGGCTTCAGACTCTGAGCTGTTAGCACACAGCTTGACAAGAGGCTTGAACTCATGAACCATGAGATCATGACCTGAGCCAGTCAGATGGCTAACCAACTGAGCCACCCAGGCGCCCCATCATGTAATCTTTTGAAGAGCACTATATAAGTAAATTGAATCCTTATAAGGAAAACTAGTGGAGCAAACAGTGCTAAACCATGTAGCTACATGCATTTCCTAAGATGAAAAACATCTCCAACCACAAACAGACATGGGAAACACAGGTCTGCTTTATTATGTGGGTTTTGAAATTAAACCCATTGTTTAGAGCAGAGGCACTGAAGTTCTGCAGATTAAAACAGTGAATTAAATTTATTTATTCAACAAATGATTGGTCATTCATTGGATGCCAGGCATTGGACCAGGTGCCAAAGATAGACAAGGTTCCTATAGTTACAGAAATTTCGTGGTACTTGTAGGGGAGTTAATTAAATGGAGATAGAGCAGTGATTATGAACTTGTATGTTTCATAAATGTGAATAGGAGTGTATGGTTGTTTCTCAGTGAAACATTAATATTACTTATTTTAGGGGCTCCTGGGTGGCTTAGTTAAGCATCCGACTCCAGCTCAGGTCATGATTTCACAGTTTGTGGGTTCGAGCCCCATGTCTGGCTCTGAGCCTGCTTCAGATCCTGTGTCTCCTTCTTCCTCTGCCCTCCCCCCTGTTCATGCTCTTGTCTTTCTCTCAAAATAAAATAAAGACACAAAAAATGAAAAAAAAAAAAGACTTATTTTAGTTCTTGAGCTCCTTTTACATGGAAGAGATTCTTTATTCTTTCCCCCAAAGTTCAGCCCAGTGTCTTATCATACATTTACATGTGTATTACACACATTGCAGTGTACTGTGATGCTTTGTATCCTCTAAGAGGGACAATTTTTAATGTGCTGAGACATTAGAGTTGAAGGGAATTTAGAAAAAACATGAGAAGACATGTGCATTATCACATGTGGAGAAAAAGTAAAACTGCATCATGAGAGAGGGCACACATGCCAAGTCAGCCATGTCTTTCTCCCCCATGGGGTGAAGAGCCTGAAGAATTAAAGAGAGATGCCCACCTGGAGCCAACCTGAGTGCCCAGAATCCCAGAATTCCCAAGCATAGGGGCCTTGAGTCCCTGACCAGAGCCTGCAGGGGACTCTTCCATGATTCTCTTTTTCTGCGTGTTGACTGTACTGTCACTGTGTGCTGCTGTCTTCACCCATGCATATAAGACCCCAAATGTAGGATGGAGATGGAGGAAGAAGGTGGCTGGACACCCACAGATGTCAGATATGAGCCTACATATAGCGATGGCAATGTTCTCATTGGCTAAAGAAAAAGGTGAAGTTAGGTGAGGTGTGTGTGTGTGTGTGTGTGTGTGTGTGTGTATGTACGTGTGTGTGTTTAATCTTTAAACATTTTTCCCATTACCACTTACAGTTACCCTCTGACAATGTTGAAGGAAGAGAGATACCTTTTGTTAAATGAAGGACTCTGTTTGTTATTGCATTTTACACAGTTAAAGAATTCTTTAGAAGAAAAATAAACTAGGGCATTTATTTCGTGCATCATTGTATTCTTTGAAACAGTGGATTACATCTTAATCCTGCATACATTCTTAAAATGAGAACTCCATCTGGGAGGCCTAACCTTCCATGGAAACGTCTGGGTTACACATGTCCATCCAGTCCTTTGCCAAGTGCTTAATGGAGCACGCAATTGTTGGTAAGATATGCTGGGGTTCTCTGGAGAGACCTAAAAGACAGAGCGGGGTGCTTGGAGTAGCCTGGCGTGCACATCATTTGGGTCCAGCATCGATCATTCAAGCCATTTGCTTTAAATAATTACAATTAGACGCTCTTCGTGCTCTGTCTTTCTATTTTTAATGCCATTAAGTTTGAAATAATTGAAGATATTTTACTGTCACTTTTCCAGTTTTTCTTTGGATATATTCCTGTCACTGAAGTTAAAACAAGACAAGAGTTGCAGAATTCTTAAATCAATCATCTAATGAATCTGCCCTCATGTTGCTCAAGGAAATACAGGAAATGTACTCCAGTAAATCTCTCTTCATAAGCTTTATGTAGTCCTAAAGTCTCAACTGATGGCAGTGTCTCATGCTGTGGAACCAGCTGAAGAATTATAGACTGACAGGGCTCTAAGGGATCATGTGGTATCATTGCCTCATTTCATAGGTGAGGCATGAAGATTCAGAGAGGGCAAATGCTTATCCAAGGTCACAGAGCAAGTAGACATGACAAGCTGGGAGCCTGGACTTCATGATGTACTTAACCTCTTTAGTTCACATGATTGCAATTAATGATCATGTAGTTCAAAGAAAACTGTTTTTCTGGCCTCAGAAACCTAAATAAAACTCAAAAACAATACCTATCCTGAACCTTATGTGCTTGTATAATGAACCATTTTAAGTAAATTAGGAGTTTCACTTAGGACTGATGTAACTCTGGGCTCAGTCTAGCCTTTTAAATAAATTGTCAATTCTTGTTATTTGCAGAAATTATGTCTTATAAAGTCACTGTGAGCACTGGATTAACGAACACTGAGACATTTCTCCCTGGGGGAATACAGGCTTGGGTTCTAACCAGACTGGTCACATTTTCATCAGTTAGTCAATACATAACTTGTTTTATGTGTTTCTGTTTAAAGACAACTTATTTAATATATATTTTTGATTCATTAACATTGAACTCCGGGCCAACAGTACTATAACTCATGCCTGAACTAAGCTTACCGAAAACATATTTTCTCCATAAGGCACATCACATCAACCTTCTTGTGCATAGGAATACTAGACAGCACTTGAACACTGTGCTTGGGGCCATTTTAAACCAACAAAAATCACCAAAAAATGTAAAACACGTGGCACCAAATAGACTGTGAAAAAGAAACTTGCTTAAAGTATGAGAGCTGACACAGGAAGGCAGAGTGTCGGCTTGTTTGACCTCAACTGGGAGTGTGTTTGTTGGGGACTCCTAGTTTTTCACCATTTCCATGCATGTCCAATAATGACCACAAAATGCTGCATTGCTTTTAAGGTTACAAATAAATTTTAGGAGGTGGATTTGCAAAAAGCGAATTTGTGAATCATGAGCGTCAATTGTATACACAAGCTTGCACGCATCACCACATACTGTAATCTTGAGCATTAATTTTAGCCTTCAATTCTGGTTCCACCTGGAGGTCTTTTACCTCTGCATTGGTGGTATAATTATAGTGGTAGCCCTTAAGCTCCCATAGAAACCATTTGTTTCAGTGCACCTACTTCCTAAACATTGTGCTGCTGAATGACTCCTAGAGGCAGATTCAGGCCTCTAATCCCCTAATCACAGAACTTCATCAAGAGTGGGCCCCTGCCCCAGGCATGCACCCTTTTGTCCCCTTAATTAGGCTAATTTCTTATTCCTGAGGAGGTGGGTCTCTATCTAGGTTTTGTCCCTAGGATATTGCCTCATGTCTGTTTTTGCCCTCAGAACTCTGTCTTTAGTCTCTTTCACCTCATCCTCACTTAGAAGTACTTATTATTCCCATGGCTAACCACAGCCAGGCCCCCAATTTCCAGATGCTTATTTCTTGTGACACCTTTCTTCTGAACAGTTCTATTTCTCTAGTTTCCTCCTTGACATTTCCACCAGAATGACACCCTGGAGCCTCTACATGTGCAACCTCTCATTGCCTCCTGCCCCATCCCAAAGCCTCTTCTTTCTTCCACTTGGGCTCTTGGCTATTTGGGTCATTGTCCAGTCACTCAAGCTTGAAATTGGAGGTATTCTTAACTCCTTCCTGTCCTTTACTCCCCTTGTCAGATATTCTATAAAGTCCCATAGCACTTACCTTCGTACTGTCTCCTCCATCTGATCATGTTTCTCTAATGTCATTACCGTGGCTCTCTTCCAGTTCTCATTGAGTTTGACTGCCAGTTGTATATGTCTCCAATTCATTTTCTACACTGCTCCCAGAAAGATCTTTACACACATATGACCATATCATTCTCCTTCTTTGAATCTTTCAGAACTTTCCATTGACTACTGGGCATAATTTAAACTTAATAAGGTCCATTTTATAAATGGACCCTGGCTTTCACTCCTGTTTCATCTCCATCACCCCGTTTTTAACTGTGTGATTTGTTCTTTTTCCCTGGTTTCTTATACAGGAGCTTCTAAAATCCTTGGAATTTCCAGAGTGATAGAGGTGAAAGGAACATTTTTTTTGTTATTCACAATAAGCCCCTTTCAGCCATACCTAGTTTATGTTAATAAGGAGACTCTTACTGAGTCCCTTGCCAACTTGGATGGGGGCTGGTTGCCAGAGGAACCTAAATTGGACCTTTCAGTCCAACCCCTCAACCTCTGGGGAGTTAATCACCAATGCCCAATGATTTAATAAATCATGACTACCTTCTGGAAACTCTATAAAACCCCTTAATGACAGCTTCTCAACTGGTGAACACATCTGTATGCTAGAATACCCCAGCCTTATGGGGTAAGCTCCTGAGCTCAGGACCCTTTCAGGTCTCACCCTTTGTATCTCTTCAAATAGCTCTTCATTTTTATAATATCCTTTATAATGAACCGGTAATAGTAAATAAACTGTTTTCATGTATTCTGTGAGCCATTCTAGTGAATGATCAAACCTGAGGATGAGGTTGTGGGAACCCTGATTTATAACCAGTCCCTTTGAAGTACTGGAGGCCCAGGACTTTCTATTGGTATCTGAAGTGGGGGCAGTCTTGTGGGATGGAGCCCTTAATCTGTGGGGTCTGTGCCAACTCCAGGTAGGTAGTGTCGGAATGGTAGAACACCCAGTTGGTGTCAGAGAGTCAGAGAATTGGTTGATGGGAGGAAAATGCACCCCCCCCCATTTAATATCAGTAGCTTTTTAAGTAGAAACAGATTGTAACCTAACTACATTCTTTGAAGTTCTTGAAACATCCCATGCTCTTCCTGCCTGCCTGCCTTTATGTGTGTTCTGCTCTTCGCCTGGAATATTCTTCATGTGCTCATTCACCTTGTGAACTCCTACTCAATAACATGTGGCTAAAGGTTTGTCTTCCCTGTGAAGCTTTCTTTGACATAGACACTATAGTTAGTTGTCCTGTTGAGTGTCTAGAAACCTTTGAACAAACCTTAGTTATCTCACTCTGTAATGGAATTTTAAAATAAGAAATCTGGTTTTGGAGCAGATGTTACATTTTAGGTGCATCAAGTAGATACATGAAGAAATACTCAGTAGGTAGTTACATAAAATGAGAACATCAAATCTAACAAATCAAGGACTTTCTGGCACCCTAAGAGCTATTATTTATCATTGTAGGAGATAGCTCTTTTCTACCTCTCTTTCTGCATATTGGTTATTTTGTGGCTCCACCCATATCTGGACTACACTGCATTAAGTTGACAGATACATGTCATGAGTTAAATTGTCAAGTACTCTTTCCCAAGTCCAGAGTTACATTAACCTCTGAGAGAATATTGCTGATTTCACACCTGCTTTTGCCTATTACACATTTAAATTATCACATTTTTTCTCCATGAGATGTCTAGGCACAGCTTTGAGAAAGCTGTTCTTGGTCTCATTGACCGCATTAAGAGGACTAACATGTTTTGTGATCACTAGGAGACCATTGCTGAAGTCTGGGTGCAGTGGTCCTCACCAAAGGGCAGAATAAGCATTTCTGTGCTGGTCATTCAAGCCAAAAGCACTTGTACTTTTAGCAATGCTCTTTTCTTGGAAGAATGAAGCAGTTTTTCTGGTGTCATGTCCATTTAAGGGAGCAAATTATCTTTCTTGTCTTTTTTTTTTTTAATTATCACACTCTCTGAGCCTTAAATTATGTTATACATCTTACTAAATAGTAGAGACTAAAAGAATAAATCTGTTTAGCTAAATTAGGATGAATTTTAAATTATGCTATGGCTGATTGTCTCATGATGGCAAATTCTTACTTTGCACCCTCCACCTATAGGACTCCCATCTTGTATAAATATGCCTGTAGAAAATTTCCAGAGAAAGAGTACTCATCCTTCACTTTCGTGCCTGACTTATACTTCATTTGCCTGTGATTGAGAGGACACTTAAAGAAACTTCAAGTTCATCCTCTGTAGCTACATTGTCTGACACTGTAGGTCGCCCACACTTACTTGGAGAAAATAAGTCCACTCCTCCAACTAGCCCTGATTTGTAGCAGGATTTGCTCCAAAGACATCTGGAAGGAGAATTCAGATTAAAATTGATCACTCTCCTCAAGTCAGTCTTTTCTTACTATAATATTCTATATATGGGAATCTTGGTCTATATGGGAACACAGTCTCTATTTATGTGCCCCTTGACCCTCTCATATGATTGATTTCCTTTTTCCAATGTGCTACATTGTTCTTAGACATTCTCAGTTTATGAAAACTTATGGGGCTCAGGACTCCCCTGAGAAGCCAACTTTGCCAATAAAGATGCCCTTTGATAGAGGAAATGATCTCATTCCTCAGACAACACAAAAAGCTGTGTCCATTCATGGTCACAACATGGAATTTACTCCCTGTAAATCCTTCAGACTTTTAATTTCTCTCTTTTAATTCCAATTTATACTTATATTACTGGGATCTTCCTTTAATAAAACTCATCTAAGTATTGACTACTTTCTACAGGAAAAAAAATCAGCTATATCTATGAAGAATTAAACAATTCTTGTTGAGTCTCTCCTTTCATCCTGTGAACTAGAACCTGTCTTTCTAACATTCTGTTTAATCCACTGAATAGTTCCCTTGTTTTTACTCCCTCTTATTCTCTGATGTGTTTTCCCCCATATATTAGTCAATGTTTAAAAAAATACCTATAATCAATCATTCTCTAATTCTCTTAGTTACTTCTATTTACTCAGCAAAATTTCAAAGTGAAGTGAAATTAAATAAAATTTACAGGCACTGCCAAATTCCAAACCTACTGACCTGGCCAAATGGACTTAGGAAAATGTTCTCCAGTATAAACTTTAATATTTTCCTATTGGTTAAGAATTCCTTCCAAGGGATGTCAGATAAATAATACAAATGGAAGCATTTTCAAGTTTAATATTTTAGACAAATTGAGGTTCCTAGGATGGAGACCACTATTTATTTAAAACAAACAAGCAGAAAAATAAGCATCAAATGAATGATACAGAATATAAGATCCATGTATAATGAACAAAAAACTTATACACTTATAATGAACAAAAAAATTTGTGGACTGTGTTCCCACATACCAGTCTTTGGCAACTTTTCTAGCCCAAAGAGAGCAAACAGGTGATCCTTGTGAGTTTACAGGTTAAGTTGAAGTAGAAGCTTTTTACCTGCTTTATTGTACAGATTGGTCATAAGTGCTAGTCTCAGACTGGATACTCAACAGGACAATTATAATAAATCAAAGAGGATGGTTGGGATTCACTGGAGTTCTTCCCATGCCAATGTTCAAAGCTGTGTTTATTTTTAGGCTCTGTTACATTTTCATCTGATATGTGTTATTATTTCTGCTGAGAATAATTAACTCATTGCTATGTGTATTTTTAAAGTAAAATAAATGATAATTTATTTTCCCCCAAATTGATATTAGCATTATGACTACATGAATTGCAATAAAGAGCTGTGGATTTGGGGTTGCCAATATCTTCTATCACTCGGTCTACTTGATTATTTGGAAAGGACAGGACTAGGCATATTGAGGGAGGGAAAGAACAAAACTCTTAAAATCTGATGAGAGTAAGAGAGATATGCAAAAATGTAGCTAGCTAACATAGCATCTGATAAGGGCCAGATTAGTCTTGATCTGCTCTCAGTTTATTTACTTTGGAATAGGACAGTCTTATCGGATGGGTTTGGTTTTAAAATAATTGATTTAAAACAAATAAGACATTTTAGTGGAATTTAAATTGATTTTAAAAATATTTGGCTTAAACTCTTGGAAAGTGGGTCATGTACTTTTTTAGATGTTATCCTTAAAAGTACAGTATATTATGTCTTGTTAGTGAGTATCAGGAGAAAGTTTGAACAGGATAATGGCGAATCACTCTTTGGATTTACTTACCTCCAGTTTGAAAGAAGTTGAGCAACTAGATGATTTGCAAAGTTCTTTTAGCTGGCTGTATCAGTCTAATATGCTTGAGAGAGGAAAGAAAAAAAAATAGGAGAATCTCCAAAGTAACAGAGGATTTAAAAGACCATTTTGCTTCTTGAGTGAAAAAAAAAAATAAAAACATTAAGTTATGGGGCATATCGGAGTTAAACATATAGATCATTGTGAAAAATATAACCAGTGTAGGATTCTATGTGTGCCAGTATTCTATCATATGAATTAAATATGACTAAAAGAGAGGCTGATGTGGTTGTTTTCATGGCCTGAAAGAGAGGGGATGGGAGAGTTTCACGTTGCTACCTTTTCTATGCCAATCTTGATACTATAGTTAATTGCAGTGATGACATCTCTTGTTAGAATACATTTCAGTGGCTAGAGATACTACTTCTGTCAACCAATAAGTTTAAAGTGTACCGCCAAGAGAAAGAGACATTATTTGTTAGGCTCCAGGGTAAATCACTAAAGTAATGGTGCTCCATGAGAGAGATAATGCTAGATGAGAAATCCTAAAATAATGGGAGCAATTGCCCAGAGGGCCTTTTTTCACTCCCCACTTCCTCTGGACTTAGATTTGTTAATCAGAAAAAGAATCAAGCCTGGACCAAGGACTATGGTTCATTTTAAGAAGAAGAATCCTAGTTTTCCATCTCTAATTTCTATGATTGTGCAAATCTAAATTAAAAACATTGGGAACATTCAATATGTTGGTCATGTATTTTTAAGCCACAGTAACAGCTCAGTGTAGTACATTATGTACAGAGAAAAGAAAACGAATAGCTTAACACGAGCTTTATGAAATTGACTAGCTCCAAAAAGAACTAGCCACCTGGTCAGGTTTCAAGTTTTTGTCTTAAATATTAATATTCTAAAAAAGAAAACGGATTCTTACAGAGTCTAAGGAAATCAATGATTTTTCCAGTGTATGCTTGTTTTACATAAACATCTTGCCCCTCACAACATGACAATAATTCTACATAGGTCTACTTAGTGAAATTTTTTTTTTCCTTTGGAAGCAGTCGTCTTCCTTTCTCAATACCCCATGATGTCCATTCTGTCCTCAATGTCTTTGAATCTCAATCCCTCTCTATCCCTCTCTCTTTCTAGTAATAAGCTATTTCCTGTTTTTACTCTCTGGATTTGCATAGCCCCCAAATTTAATTATGCACTCAGCAATTCCAAGGCACCTATTTGTGTGTGTGTGTGTGTGTGTGTGTGTGTGTGTGTGTGTGTGTGTATGTGAGTGTGTGTGTATGTGAGTGTGTGTATGTGTGTGTGTGTGTAGTGATGAACAGATATAATACAATGTGCTGATAATGTCGTTAGGTATTTAAAAACAACAAGCACCCAGGAGCACCTGGGTGGCTCAGTTGGTTAAGCATCCAACTTCTGCTCAGGTCATGATCTCACGGTTCATAGGTTCGAACCCTGTGTCGGGCTCTGTGCTGACAGCTCAGAGCCTGGAGCCTCTTTCAGATTCTGTGTCTCCCTCTCTCTCTGCCCCTCCCCCGCTGATGCCCTTCTTCTTCTGTTTCTCAAAAATGAATAAAAACGTTTAAAAAAATTAACAACAAGTACCCAGAAGTTGAACAGCAAAATAGTCACCTTTGGAGACTAGATGTTTGGAATACGATATCTGCTCTAAATAATTTTGGAACTTTTCTTTTGGAAAGTACTTTAGAGCCAATGAATGGGAAATGCCAAAAAAAATCACTGTCACAATTATACAGTCTTTCTTTTGTGCTAAAATACATGTTACTCATCTTGATCATCCACCTTGTTTGGCAGACTGGATTCCTTTATCAGTCAGGGTTAGGCAAGAAACATATTGCTGATTTACCTTGTGTGTGTGTGTGTGTGTGTGTGTGTGTGTGTGTGTATGAGAGAGAGAGACAGAGACAGAGACAGAGACAGAGAAACAGAGAGAGAGAGAGAGAGAGAGGTTGAGGTGTCTTCAATAAAGGATCTATTCACAGAAGATGTGAGGAGGACAATGGGAAACCCATAAGAAGTGGGGGACTCCTTATGTTCCTGAGGTCTGAAAGGGGTCAAAGAAGGGGTTTGCTATTAGAATGCAGAATGAGATATAGGTAAAAGCTTTCTCACTGGACCTGGGGACCATAGGGGAGGAAGACAGCTTATTCTCCTCCTTGCTTTACAATTTCTGATGATGCTTCCCTTTGGCCAAACTTGAGAGAAAGCCAGAGAGCCTGGAAACCTTAATAGAGCCCATACAAACGGGTCTCCCAGGACAGAGTGCTAGTGGAGAGGTGTGCAGAGATGTTCTGAAGGGACCAATGGAGAATATCCAGCATAGCCATTAATGACTTTCATCTGTTAACGGTAATCCAGATCACTCCACTGAGGACTGTCAGGAGGATGGTGTGTAGCTTCTGAAGGCAATTTATATAAGGGATGAAAGCATCCCTTATATAAACTGAGAATGTAAACTCACTAGCATAAGTATGCAACCCACAGAGGAAATGGATGTTTTAGTTCATTCATTATAATTCAGCGTTTTTTCTTCATGGCCATGTCTTTTTTTTTTTTTTTTTGACAGGAACATGATTGAATGAATGGTTTTTTATACATTCAGTCTAAGGCACTTAGGCCTTTAGGTAGAAATGAGTATCTCCTTATGAGAGAGAATGGAAATATACAAAATGACAAATCAATATATGTATTTTTTTTCTTTAAAATTTTTTTAAGTGTACATTTATTTTTGAGACAAAGAGAGACAGAGCATGAGCAGGGGAAGGGCAGAGAGAGAGGGAGACACAGAATCCAAAGCAAGCTCCAGGCTCTGAGCTGTCAGGACAGAGCCTGATGCGGGGCTTGAACTTACGGAGTGCGAGATCATGACCTGTGCTGAAGTTGATGCTTAACCAACTGATCCACCCAGGTGCCCCTATATATATATATTTTTTTTTTTCTTAATGAGTTTTCTCTATATATTTATAGGCTATGTTCATGAGTGAAATAAAGTCCTGAAAAACTAACTAGGATTGGGGCTTGGGAATGGGGGATTAAAAACAAAAATTACCTATGTTTATAATAATCCAGATCTGCCTGCTCTTGGCAGTTTTTACTTCATTGAACCTATTTTAATGCCTTGGCAGGCTGACTGATGTTTTATTTTTGCTGGAAATTAAGAACATGGGCAGTAATCATGAGTGCCAAGAACAAAAAGACAAGTTATACTGAGTGCGCTCTGGAAAGCATTGGAAGTGTTGGTCCTCAAGCTTTGACTTGCTGGATTTGGATATGGATTACCTAACCAGACTTCTAATTCCCTGGTACAATCAGGTCATCTTTCATCCAAAAAGGAAATTGAAAATTTTATTCTATGAGCATCATGTTGATTTTTGATTTTGGTATTAGTATTCAGTTTTATTCATGATCACTATCAGTTATTATTCATGGTCAGTATCACTGTCAAATAATGGTGGCTCATACATTTTAAATGGGATACCAGGAGAAAGTATGTTTTGTACATTCTTTCAGGTGAATTAGAACAGAATAAAATGTGTTATTAAAGCTGGTCTTTGCTGGGGTGGTGGATTGGGTGGCTCTGTCAGTTAAATTTCCGACTTCTACTCAGGTCATGATCTCATGGTTTGTGAGTTCAAGCCCCGTATTGGGCTTTCTGCTGACAGCTCAAAGCCTGGAGCCTGCTTCAGATTCTGTGTCTCCCTCTCTCTCTGCCTTCCTCCTGCTCACGCTCTGTCTCTGTCTCTCTCTCTCAAAAATAAAGATTAAAACAAAAATTTAAAACTAGTCTTTGTGTCAGAGAAAACTCCAAGTTCAGATTTTTCAGTGATGAACTCCAGCAAATATTGAAGGAAGAAATACCAGTCTTACGCAAACTCTTTTAGAAAATGGAGAAGATAGGAATAACTTCCCAATGATTTTGTTTTATGAGGGCAACATCACCCCAATTCTAAAACCTGTCAAAAATATTTTAAAAAAAAAACAGAGAAAATTGCAGACCGATATTCCTCCTGAACATAAATACCAAATCTTTAATATAATTTCAGCATATTAAATCCAGTAACATGTAAGAAGATATTATATAATAACAGAGTGGCAGTTATCCCAGAAATGCAAGGTTACTTTAATTTTTCAAAACTAATGAATGTAATTCACTCTATTACCAGAGGAAAACAGAAAAAAATCAAATGATCATTTTAATAGTGCAAAATTGGTCTTTTGCTTTTCTTTACATACATTTGAATTTATGTTTCTTTATTTAAAAAAAAGGAAGGAGAACAGAATATAAAGGCAAGCATCATAATTCAAAAACTCTGTTTAAGGTTATTTGCCCATAACAATTATTTTTTAATAGAAATTTAGAATAGTCCTAATAACTCACATTTTAGGAGTAAGTTGGACCTCCTCAGCTCGTGTCAGGAATAAATTTCATATCTATGCACCCACAGTGTTGTGCTTTCCATGCATCATAGATCCCCAGCCTGGGATTTTTGGGCTTCCACAGCATCTGTCCAAACCAAGATTCTGAAATATGATGGGTTTTAGATGTGGCTGGTGTTGTCAACCTGAAAGGGGTTGGGAGAGGCATCCAAATTGGGGGTGAAGTTCAAAGGAAAGCAACTTTGTCCATGCATGCGTGCAGTAAATAGCTAAGGACCTACTTCATGCAATGTTCAAAATAGATGAAAGCCACTGTCTTCATGGAACATATATTCTACTAGGATTATATGCAGTAATAATATGCTTATCTTTCTTTTATATTTCGGACACCTAAGGATTAAGTTCTAGGACTGCCACAGGATTGATAGTTTACTTGTGGTTTGAAATATAATTTCTAATCTTGTTCATTTTATTTTTGGTCAAAGATCATCTACTTTCTTGACCTTCCTTACCCTTTTCCATCTCTGTAGAGAGCTCTGCATGTTTCAGGAGTTAGCTTTGCCCTTCTTCCTGGCTCACTTGATCACAAAGCAACTTTGACAGAATATCTGTTTCTCCATCAGAGGGCAATTGATCCCAGATGGTAAAGCTCAATCATTTAATTGGAGACAATTTTGCGAATAGTTTTGATGGGCTTCTAAATCTTCTTCTTTCGGTTTTGTTGTTGTTGTTCTCCACTGCCTTCTAAAGAGTTTTGAGCAGAAATTTTAGACCTAGTTGTCCTTGGACCTTTACATAGTCAATAAATCATTTGATCAGTCTTACTTAGTGTCATGCAAGAGCATGAAGTTTGTTATTTTCTCAGTAAAGTTTCAAGGAAAGACTTGAGAGGCTATCAAAGTAGTATGACTCTTCAAAGAAGTACAGTAATAGAAATTAAGCTGAATTCTCCAACAGTTTCTGTAAATATATTATTACTTTGGACCTTGAGTGTTAGGAATGATTTGGTATGATATGTGGCTTGGTAAATATATGACATGATACAATGTATCTCCCAGTGGAAATAGGGAAATGTTTATTTTCCAAATATAAAGTTTTTTTTTTAATATGGAGGTGAAATTTGTATCAAGTCCTTAAAGAGGTGAGTAGGGAAAATTTCTTCCAATGATAATGCTGTTACTTTCTTGTTCTATTTTGGCAATCAATTCCAGGATTCCTCTGTGATTTTCTGGAGTTTTTTAGGTTGAATTCTAAAGCAGTGTTCTTTCTCAAGTTTTTTGAGGTTCAGCTGAATAGGTGTGGTTCTTAACATCTAATTATTCCTATATTTAAGTTCATAATGATGATTAGGCTTTGTCTTGTCTCACATTTTTTTTTCCTAAATGGAAATTTGCCTGTATAACATAATTCCATAACAGTTATTTAATTTACTATTCTCTATCAACGTTTGCTGTTACACTAATTATTGACATGATATTATTTTAAGTAGTTTATTGTCAAGTTGGTTTCCATATAACATCCAGCGCTCATCCCAACAAGTGCCCTCCTCCATGCCCATCACCCCTCTTCCACTCCCCCCACCCCCATCAGCCCTCAGTTTGTTCTCAGCAGTCAAGAGTCTCATGGTTTGCCTTCTTCCTCTCCCCAACTATTTTTCCCCTTCTTCTCCCACATGACCATTAAGTTAAGTTCCTCCGTTAAGTTCCTCCTAATCCACCTATATGTGCAAACACATGGTATCTGTGCTTCTCTGCCTGACTTATTTCTCTCAGCATAACACCCTCAAGTTCTTTCCATGTGGCTACAAATGGCCAAATTTCGTTCTTTTTCATTGCCATGTAGTATTCCATTGTATAGATAAACCACATCTTCTTGATCCATTCGTCAGTTGATGGACATTTAGGCTGTTTCCATGATTGGCTATTGTTGAAAGTGCTGCTATGAATATTGGGGCACATGTGCTCCTATGCATCAGCACTCCTGTATCCCTTGGTAAATTCCTAGGAGTGCTTTTGCTGAGTGATAGGGCAGTTCTATTGTTAATTTTTTGAGGAAGCTCCACACTGTTTTCCAGAGGGACTGCACCAGCTTACATTCCCACCAACAGTATAGGAGGGTGCCCATTTCTTCACATCCTCTCCAGCATCTAGAGTCTCCTGATTTGTTCATTTTAGCCACTCTGACTGGCGTGAGGTGATATCTCAGTGTGGTTTTGATTTGTATTTCCCTGATGATGAGGGACACTGAGCACCGTTTCATGTGTCTATTGGCCATCTGGATGTCCTCTTTGGAGAAGTGTCTGTTCATGTCTTCTCCCCATTTCTTCACTGGATGATTTGTTTTTCGGATGTGGAGTTTGGTGAGTTCCTTATAGATTTTAGATACTAGCCCTTTATCTGATATGTCATTTGCAGCTATCTTTTCCCATTCCGTTGGTTACCTATTAGTTTTGTGGGTTGTTTCCTTTGGCATGCAGAAGCTTTTAATCTTGATGAGGTCCCGATAGTTTATTTTTGCTCTTGATTCCCTTGCCTTTGGGGATGTTTCAAGTAAGAAATTGCTGTGGTTGAGGTCAAGGAGGTTGTTTCCTGCTTTCTCCTCTTGAGTTTTGATGGTTTCCTGTAAATATTGACATGATATTAATCACTCCCTCCCTGGTTTTACTTGTGGCTCTTTATTCTGGGTTAGATTCTCCTCTGTATTCAAGAACATTATTAGATTCATAATGACAAGGATAGAACCTTTTCTTGGGTGGATACTCTCATAGGTAGGAAGTACAATTGAATTCTCAGTTATGTATTTTTATTTTATCTGGAAAAAAATGGAAAACAGCAACCATCTGGAAATATTCCATTTTTATTCCACAAGTAGTTAATATAGTGGTCCCTAAGATTTTTCTGAAAGTCCATTTCCCCTGTATGTCTGGTTAAACAATAGCTGAACTATAAATTACCCAGATTTTAGGAATAAGCCATAAAAGAAATTAATTAAGGACTGAAGTGGTCCAAAGAAATTGTGCAAACCTAAGTGCTCCATCATATATTTCTGATGGGTTTTTAGATGAAAAGCATTTATGATTCATAGATGACCCAAGCTAATGTAATTCAAGATTATCGATTGGGAACTGGCAGGCAGCCATGAAACCAACATGTGCAGAGATTATGGTAGTCCCGTCTTATCCGTGGTTTGGTTTTTCGTGGTTTTGCTTCCATGGTTTTAGTTACTTGTCAGCTGAGGCTGGAAGCAGATGATCCTCCTTCTGGTGCATTGTCACAAAGTCTGGGGAAGCCTCATGCTAAGTTGCCATTCCTGTGTCATTCATCTCATTTCCTCTCATCACACAACTCCTTATCATCTCACATTCATCACAAAAAGGTGAGTACTGTACACAATATTTTGAGAGACAGAGAGAGAAACTGTATAAACATAACTTTTATTTCAGTATATTGTTATTATTAGTTATTTTAGTTAATCTTTTACTGTGCCTAATTTGTAACTTAAACTTTATCATGAGTATGTATGAATAGGCAAAAACATAGTATATACAGGATTTGATACTATCCATAATTTCGATCTTGGGATCTTGGAACATATCTCCTACTGTATCGTGTCACTTAATCTTACAGCAAACTTTTTAGTGAAAATGCTATTTTTTCCTATGTCACATATGAATAAACTGATAACTTGCCCAAGACCAGGCAACTAGTTAGGAAGAAGACTAAGATTGTAATTTGGGTTTATGGGATGATTTACATCGGAATAGTAATCCTGGCTCTATTTGGAGAATTTCTTTGTACTTTGAAGATTGCCAGAAACAAGGAAAAGAGGAAACTACTTGGTCATCATGATTTGAAAAAAAATTATAGAATTTTTTTTTTTATCAGTACTGGAAAAAATTACAACAAATGAGTAATTTTACTAGACAGGTAGAGCAGAGAATCCAAACTCTCCCAAGGTCCTTCAACTCACCTTTGGAAGAGGATTAAAGCTGGTACCTGGCAAATAAAACTACCAAAATGAAGTGTGCCAAAAAGTCAAAAAAGATTGTATTGTCTTTTTGCTCTTGTCAGTGCAATTTCTCTATCTCAAGGACAAAGACTACTGAACCACATAATTCGTGATGTCACTCATATGAACTAACAGCGTTTCCTGAAGTCGGCATTCTAGTCTCTGAAAACAAATTGTTTATTCAGACCAGACAAACGAGCTCTTCTCAAGTACCATGTAATTCACTTCCTCAAAGCTGGACTCTCAGCCTCCCATCTCCTCTGTCCTTTGATGGACAAAATCATGCCCCAAATCTGAGGATAGTGATGCTGCTTGTGGTTTCCTTTCTTCTCTTTATATTTTTGAATATTGTAAACATTTATTTTAAATACTTTTCCACATGGATCTACTTTTTCTAATTCTTGAGGCGCCAATTATCCCATCACTTGGTGGTTTGTTCCTCTCATGATTAGTCATGTTATTGTTAGCTCATATACATCAGAGGTTGCTTTGGAAGCCCTACATACCCTGGGCCTTTGTATCCCTATAGAGTGTTTTGAAGTTGGTATCATCAGGACCTTACAGATTTTGATGTTTTAGACCATTATTTATGTTAATGTGTCACCCTTGGGTCTCTGTGCCACTTGGGAGTGGAATTTAGACTCTATACTTGAACATGTGTTGGGATCAAAGCTTCAATGACTCCCAAATAATTCTTCTTTCATCTGCTGCCTCAGGAAAAGATATGATTCTTTTTTTTTTTAATGTTTTTTTTTTTTTTTTTTTTTTTTATTTCTAGAGAGAGAGAGAGACAGCGTGAGCAGGGGAGGGTCAGAGAGAGAGGGAGTCACAGACTGAAACAGGCTCCAGGCTCTGAGCTGGCAGTCAGCACAGAGCCCGACGCGGGGCTCGAACCCACGAACCGCGAGATCATGACCTAAGCGAAAGTCGGACGCTTAACCGACTAAGCCACCCAGGCGCCCCAAAGATATGATTCTTGAAGCCAGCCAAGGCTAGTGGGCAGAGGTTTTCTGTTTTTTTTTTTTTTTAATTTTATTTATTTATTTTTGAGAGAGAGAGAGAGTGAGCAGGGAAGGGACAGAGAGAGAAAGAGAGAGAATTTCAAGCAGGCTCTGCACTGTCAGCACAGAGCTCTATGTGGGGCTCAAACTCACAAACCATGAGATCATGAGCTGAGCCGAAACTAAGAGTCAGACACTTAACTGACTGAGCCACCCAGGTGCTCCTGGGCAGAGGTGTTTTATTCTCTTATTCCTTTATCTCATGTATGGGTCAGCCTTTCATGGTCCCAGCTTTATTCAGAAGGCACAGTTCAATGCCCCTATTTTTCTTGGGTCCGAGTTCTTATATTTTTGCCTCCCTGAATACCAAAACCCAGACCTGAGCATCCCGGGTCTGTATCTGAAACTGAGACTGCGTAGGTCATTTGTCTTCAGCTCATCACTCTTGTTTTGAGTTCTCTCTTATTTTCCTTTTCTCTGGAACTTTCTCTTTCCTGTTTTCACTCTCAGCTTGATTTTTTTTTGTTATTAATATAATTTTTTTTTCATTCAGTATTTCTATGTGTTTGTAGTGGAATGGAATGTCTTGTGTGTCAACTCAGTTTACCATATTGTTTGAAAGCTTCCCAAAACTGAATATATAATATCTTTATTCTATTTTAAATGTTCTAGCTACCTGTTGACTTTTCTGAACACTTTGTTATGCTAACCTCTCAGTTACATTTATGAGATTGTTTTTATATATATGGTGATAGCAAAGTATGTGTATAATATGCTAGCTCATTAAAAAATAACTTATTTTATCACTGTGGTAGTTAAATAGATACAAATTCAGAAATC
Organism: Proteles cristata cristata; assembly: GCA_017311185.1. Taxonomy (NCBI): domain Eukaryota; kingdom Metazoa; phylum Chordata; class Mammalia; order Carnivora; family Hyaenidae; genus Proteles; species Proteles cristata. The sequence continues at coordinate 1,601,967 of JAESUZ010004142.1, read as the reverse complement.
ACTATAGCCTTGAAAATGATGGGAAATTGATTTAAACTCAGAATTTACAAGAAGGCTCTTTGAAAAGTTTAAAGCACAATTTGCAGAGTGCCTAAGGGTTAAAAGTTACATTGACTCTTTTGAGCAATGAAACTTTGGCAAAGGATATGTTTTAATGAAGTGTTTTTTGTTTTTTGTTTTTTGTTTTTACACTGAGAGTGAAAGAAAACTGGAGTTCTACTTGCTGTATATTAAACCCTCTATAACCTCTTAACAGGTGTTCCAAGAATGAAGAAAATTACTGTTCTGTTCTCCTGTGAGACTTCTTCCATGTCACACTGGTTCAGGTCCAACCATAAGGGTAGGGTAGAAGATTACACAGTTAAATTCGTCCTTTTTTCTAGCTTCAGAGTCAGAAAAGAAGTAGATTTTCCTTATGGGTATGGAAGCAAATGCCTTTGACAGTACTTATTATTATTATTATATTTTTCTTTGTCCTTTTCTTTCCCCCATGGGTCTAAAATCTTCCCCCCATGGGAGGAAGATTTTAAAGTTTTTTATATGTGACTCAGGATATCTACTTTCAGGGTAAATTTAGTTTTTGAAGGTTATTCCCAGTGAAGAGCTTTCTTTGGTGTTCTCTCTAGAAATACAATGCTGAGAAGTATGGAGGATCAGAAAGCTGCACTTCTTTGGAACAGACTATTCCAGAACAGAACTGAAACCATGTGCCGATTTCAAAGATATTTGAAAAGAAATCCTGGAACACATTGCATTTTGACTCATCTTGGGTTTAAGGTCAGTGAGAAGGAAAAGGAAGGCTAAAATAACTGTCTAAATCTGATAAGATTCTTGACCTGCTAAGAATTTCTCTCAAGATGTAGGAAATGAGATTATCATCTTTTCACAGGGGTCAACACCAGGGGAAGGGTTAGAAGAGTGTGTAGAAATAAAAATAAAAACACACACCCCCTCTTCTACCCTCACACCTCATAAAAGTAAAATCCCAACCCAAACAATGAAAACCCAAGAGCTCTAAACAAAACCTAATACACTGAAAGATCCCAATAAAAATATGTAGTACTATATAAAAAAGTTATCAGGATGTTTTGAAAGCTGTGGGACATCTGGCAAGGGATGGGGGAAGGGTATAAAAAAGTAGACAAAGTCAGGTTCTGTGATAATAATAGGGAGTTTCTAAAATCTCCAGAAAAACCCTTAAGCGCAGGGTCTCTGAGTTCCACTCCACATAGTAAGACATCTGTTTGGGCTCTTTACTTCTGGGGCTCATCAGCGAGTCTGTCTCACACTGAGATCTTATTGGAAAGCATATATGAAATTCTTATACAGGGAAATCAAAATTAAGTTTGGACAATACTGTGTTGTAAAGAGTACAGTTTTTGCCTTTTTTAGTTTGGGATGCATTTTTATTCTTACCAGCAGAGACTTGTCTCCAATTCAGCTGGTCTGTTTCCAAAGGAAAAAAAAAATTCTGAATAATAATTTCATTTAATTTCATAAAATCATTTCAAGTAAAAAAAGATAGCAGCTAATGGCTGAAGCCAAATTATGGCCAAAGTGATACTGTGGATCAGTGTTTGAATATGGCTGTATTCTGAGCATTTCTAATGGCACTGGCACACCCTGCTGAAGACTCACCACCTTGAGAAGGAGTCTGGGTGGAGTTGCCTAATTTTTCCAGTTTGGGAAGTTTCTTCTTTTCTGAGTCAGAATTTTCTATATGCCAACTCATGTGCCAAGTTGAATTATCAGGTATGCATTCTTTTTCCTCTCTCTGTCAAAAACAGAGTTGCATATTAAATTCTTATATATGTAATGATAACAACAAAAAAAACCACAAATAAGTTTGTTGGATGAATAGAAAGCTTTGGAAAATCTGAACTCTATCTAGCTCACATCTTCTTTCCACAGTTCACCCGGCCAAAGGTTTGGGATTTATCTTTCTCTATACTAAGTTCTTTTTTCCCAGAAACAAACTCATGGCCTTGTTATAAGGGAAGAAGAGGCATTCTCTCTGTACTACAGTAGAAGACGGGCACTATGTGACCCAAGACTTCCAGATAGAGATTTTTTTGTTGCCTTGTATGAAACAAAATGTGCCTTTACCTAATCTGCACACACCTGAATATGAATATGAGTATCAAAGTGGAACATTTGGTCTCGCCAATTCTAACCATTCCCAATATTTTTTATTAGGTGACTTGGGTTTTAAAAATAAAATATATGTCATGTTCATTTGGGAAAGGGCTGTAGAGATAAGGTAGTGTAACCTCCAGTGGTTAATGATGAGGTCCAGATAAATAGAGTCTAGAACAAGAAGTCCTCTTAGTTTCTTTGTTTGATTAGGGTTTTTTGTTTTGTCTTGTTTTTGTTTTGTTTTGTTTTATGAATGAATACAAAGGATGATTACTCCAAGACAAAAAAGATTAAGTGTCAGTAATTCATAATATCTGGGAACTTCATTATCCCACAACAATTTAAGGGTATCTTAAGAGCCAATAGTGAAGAATGATTAATACACTTGTGCTGTTCTTTGGAAAGAATTGTGCAAAATTATTTCTTCAGCAATTACTCTTTAGAATTAAGTAAACTTAATAAGATTCGTCTTTAAAACCCTTGCCCCATAACTCTTGTCCCATAGTTCAGATCTTAAATGTGTATTGTTTGGGTTCTTTTGATCATAGGCATCTGACGTTAAGGGACGGTACTTCAAAACTTAATGAAATGTCTGGGTTTTGTTATGGATGATCTGTGTGAATTTCTTGATGATACCAGGAATAGGAAATCTTCCAGGATTATTGCTTCTACTTGGTGACTAAACATAGAAAGCCTTTCTCCAACATGGCAAATATTGAGAAATTTGGATCTTCAGTTTATGAAACTTCATTGTAAAAAAAGAAGTAATTATTTTTTGCACAGTAGTTTGAACAAAGGAAAATTCCAAGGGATCATTTGTGATTTTATTTCTATCTTATAGTGGTTCTTAACTGGGAGCACATTTCTCCTCAAGAGGCAGTTGGTAACGTCAAGAGGCATCTTTGGTTGTCATGATTTGGGGTGGGGGAAGTGTGCTACTGGCATCTAGTGGATGGAAGCCAAGGATGCTACTACACATCTTACTATGAGCAGTAAAACATCTTTCTGCTTTAACGGGATTCCATTTATTGGCCAAAATGTCAACATTTCTGAGGTTGGGAAACCAGTTATTGTGCTTTCTTTTTTCATAGTGTTTTAACAGTTTGTGATGGCTGGCTAACCCTTATTTATATACCACAGCATGGCTGAAGTCCAGTACGTGCTATGCCCATTTTTTCAACATTTTTAGAAGTACAGTTTCACAGATCAGATAAGGGAGAGGTAGGCAAGCCCTCTGTCTCTCCCCGACTCTAAAATATCTTCTTGTGGGGCGCCTGGGTGGCTTAGTCGGTTAAGCGTCCGACTTTCGCTTAGGTCATGATCTCGCGGTTGGTGGGTTTGAGCCCCGCGTCGGGCTCTGTGCTGACTGCCAGCTCAGAGCCTGGAGCCTGTTTCAGTCTGTGACTCCCTCTCTCTGGCCCTCCCCTGCTCGCACTGTCTCTCTCTCTCTCTCTCTCCTGAAATAAATAAAAAAAACATTTTAAAAAAAAATAAAAAAAATAAAATATCTTCTTGTGAGATCAGAATCTCTATTAGCGTTTTATGAACATTGAAATTGTGTGTGTTATACAATTGCAAAAAATGTGACATAAGAATTTCTCAAAAGCAAAACAAAATAGCTGAACCCTTATTCCTTCTCTCACCCCCCATAAATATGTTAAGAGTCAGCCTGGACTGTCACTTGCCTTTTGGCCATTAAAAACAATGAAGCAAGAATGAGAGGGAAACAGACTCTATTCTCCTCCTTGTCTTAAGCCTATAAAACTGTAGTGCACTTGGGATAAAGTATTTTGCAGTTTATGACCATTTTAGTTTACTATAGAAGGAGAACATCGAACATCTTTATCTGATTTATTACATTGTACATTGTTCAGGTTTGGCTGATGATTGGAGTGTATTTGTGCTTTCCTACATATTTGAATAGAAAACGAACAGATATATTTGCCTCTTTGCCATATTCTGAAATGTTCATTTGTAGTTTTGTTAGTACCATTTTCATAGGCCTGCACTGTGCTTGTTTCCATAGTAACTATGCACCCCTATAACTTTTTTAAAAGGTGATCTATTTTTTTCTCCAGTGAATAAGAACTTCTTGCCTTTCTACTCTGTGGGTGTTTTTTTATTTGTTTTGTTTTGTTTGCTTTTTGGGTTTTGTTTTGTTGTGGTTGGTAACCCTTGATTTGGGAATGAGAGCAAGTGGAAGAATGAGAGGCTATCACACACATTGAATGGAATCTCTGTCTAACCTATAAGAAATATGTATGGGTTCCTTTTGTGTTATATAGTTCTTCTCTATGATTAGATGATAATCATTTATGGTGTAATGAACTAGATAGAATATCTAAGTATCCAGCTCATTCAGTACAGTGAACATTATCAATCATAATACCTAAGATCACTGAGCAAATCCTGCTTTTCTTATAGATGACAAAGCTAAGGCTTGTCTTATATAAGGTTTTCTTTTATAAAAAATAAAGCATGAGTTGCTTGGTTAAGAGCTTTTAAGTGGCCAAGCAAGAATTTCAATTCATACAGTCATGTTCTTAATCAGATTCCATGCTCTTAATCAGAGGTTGATAGCTTCTCATTGAAATATAGCAAGGCAGACTTCAATTGATGGTATAGGGTTGCCTGTTTCCTTGAAGTCTTGAAGTTTTCTCATTGTCCCACTAACTGCCAAATTTAGCAGTTTGTTTTCTGTTTTCATTTCCATCTATAGCTTTCCAGCATTTGACATTCTTCAGTAGTCCTCCCTCAGTCGAGTCCCTTCTTTAACCTTCTCTCTGACTTTTATCAGCAATTCTTCTATTTCTTTCTCCATAAGTAATTTCTAACTAAAGTTCTGTTATCACACTTTATCCATATTAACCAGATCTTCTGTGAAAAAGACCCAAATTTCTGACTCTTTTCCAATCTCTGAGCCCATATTTCCAACTGACTGCTAGCTGACTTCACTTGAGTGTCCTCAAGCATCTTTAACTCAGCAAGTTCAAAACAATAAACTGAAACCAGCTTCTCCCTTTGGCCTTCCTATATCTGTGAATAGCTCTATGTTCTCCAGATTCTCAGGTTCAGAACCTCGGTGTCTTCTTCAACTTCTCATTTCCTGTCCCCTGCATCCACTAAACTATCAAGTCACAGAGTCTGGTTCTCAGTGTTCCGCACTCAGTACTCTCTTGTCCATCCCCCCTCCCCCAACAAAATCATAAACCACTACTTTCAATTCTTTCTGCCCCTTGAACTCTTCATTCTAGTCCATTTTAGTTCTTTGTCAGAATGTTCTTCATGTTATCGTATTCTGATCATGTCTTCTACTTTCTTAAAACCATCAGATGTTTTTAATTACATTCTGGGTTATGTACATGTGCATCTAGGCTCTTCTAACATCAAGCGAATTAATCTACTTGTCATTCTGCAAGCATGTTCCACAGATTTCAGCCTTTGTGTCTTGACTTACACAGACACACAGACTTCTGCCATTGAAGTTCTCTTTATTCAAGTCCTGCCTCAGCTATTACCTCATTTACAAAGCCTTTCTTAATTCCCAGTCCCACAACTCTTGGTCCCTGTAGTTTTCTGTCATCTTCATGCTATTTTATGTCTACGTTATGCCACTTTTCCTACTCTATAAAAAAAATTTTTTTGTTTATTTACCTTAGTTCTTTTTGCTTTCTTTTAGTGAAACTGAAAGTTTCTATAAGCTTTTAGGCTTTACTTACCTTGGAATCTACTTCTCCCTAGCACCTGGGACAGTGTCTGAGGCATATAGTAGAAACTCAATGACTGTTGAACCACAGCAATATTAGTGGGATATCTAATATACAGAGAGAAGGATATTTGTATATGAAAAAGATGTCTCTGATTTCCTGATGCCTCTGGAAGGACTTTTTCAATGTATCATTCACCATCTGGCACATAGTTGACATCTTAAATTTCTCCAGGTCACTGTACAGGAACTTTTTTCTGCCGAGAGGTCAAAGAAACCTCTAGAGTTGTCTGTTGAGATTTCACTGTGGCTTCTTTTAGTAAAATTCAGGCTGTTTGGAAAGTAAAAACCACAGAGGTCCACTTGAGAAAACAGAGCAGAGAAAACAGGAAATTCTGGGTTGGTGAGTGGAACTCACTGGTGTGAGCTATTGACTGAGTTATGTACAAATGTTTCTAGCCTAGTGCTAATATTAAGCAAAAGTTTATAAGCATTCCACTCTTTCTCTTCTCTTCATATCTTCTCATCTGCTTCCTTCTAGTTCTTAACTTCAAAAATCCCTCAACCTCACCAGGACCAACAATCCATTGATTTTTCTTTTTTAGAAAGACTTCTTTTGGGGTGCCTGGGTGGCTCAGTCGGTTAAGCATCCAACTTCCATTCAGGTCATGATCTCATGGTTTGTGCGTATGAGCCCTGCATTGGACTCTGTGCTGACAGCTTAGAGCCTGGAGCTTGCTTCAGATTCTGTGTCTCACCCTCCTTCTGCCCCTCCCATGCTCATGCTCTGTCTCTCAATAATAAACTTTAAAAAATTAAAAAAGACTTTTTAAAGAGTTTTAGATTCATACCAAAATTAAGAGGAAGGTAAATACATTTCCCATATACTCTGTGTCTCCACATGTATATAGTCTAACCCATTATCAACATTTCCTATCAGAGTGGTACCTTTGTTTCAAGTGATGGATCTACACTGATACATCATAATTACCTAAAGTCCATAGTATACATTGGGGTTCAATCTAGGTGTTGTACATTCTGTGGATTTGGACAAATGTATAATGGTATGTATGCATCACTATAGTATCATACAGAGTAATTTGCCCTGAAATTCCTATTCTCTGCCCATTAACCTCCCTACCTCCAATCCTTGGCAACCACTAATATTTTATTGTCTACATAGTTTTACCTTTTCCAGAATAGCATATAATTGGAATCATGCAGAATATAGCCTTTGAGATTGCCTTCTTTTACTTAGTAATGTACATTTAAGGTTCCTCCACATCTTTTCATGGCTTGATAACTCATTTCTTTTTAGAGCTGAGTAATATCCCAGTGTTTTGATACACCACAGTTTATTAATTCATTCACCTACTGAAGGATATCTTGGTTGATCCTAAGTTTTGGCAATTATAAATAAAGCCACTATAAACGTCTGTGTGCAAGTTTTTGAGTGGGCTGTTTGTTTTAAACTCCTTTGGGTAAGTACAAATGAGCATGATTACTGAATTATATGTTTAGTTTTATAAGAAAAATTTAAACTCTGTTCCAGTGTCTTCATCATTCTTTTTATCAATGAATGAGAGTTCCTGTAGCTCCACATTTTCACAAGCATTTGGTGTTGTCGGTGCTTTACATTTTGGCCAGTCTAATAGATATATAGTGTTGTCTTGTTGTTTTAATTTGCATTTCCCTACTGACATATGATGTGAAGCATCTCTTCATATGCTTGTCATCTGTATATCTTCTTTGGTAAGGTCTTTGGCCTTTTTTTTTTTTTTTTTTTAGTTTATTTATTTATTTTGAGAGAGAGAGAGAGAGAGAGAGAGAAGTAGAAAGAGAGAGAGAGAGAATCCCAAGCAGACCCTGCACTATCAGTGCAGAGCTTGATGCAGTTCTCAAATTCATGAACCATGTGATCATGACCTGAGGTGAAATGAAAAATCAGACACCTAACAAACCGAGCCACCCGGGTGCCCCTCTTTGGCTGTTTTTTAATCAGATTGTTTTCTAATTGTTGAGTTGTAAGAGTTCTTTGTATATGTTGGATAACAGCCCTTTAGTAGATGTGTCTTTTGCAAATATTTTTTCCCACTCTGTGGCTTGTCTTCTCATTCTCTTGACAATGCCTTTTGGGGAGTAGAAGTTTTAAGTTTTAATGAAGTCCTTCCTATCAATGATTTTTTTCATGGATTGTGCATAATTTAGTGTTGTGTCTAAAAAGTCATTGCCATACCCAAAATCATCTAGGTTTTACTCTGTTATCTTCTAGGATAGGAATTTTTGTAATCTTTGAGTTGGCTTAGTCCTCTTTATACAACTTACTTAGGAGTTTATAGTCCACTTTGAGGTAAATTTTGTGAAGGGTGTAGGTCTGTGTCCAGATTCATTTTTTGCATGTGGTGTCCAATTGTTCCAGCACCATTTGTTGAAAAGACTTTCTTTATTCCACTGTGTTGCCTTCGCTCCTTTGTCAAACAGTAATTGATTATTGAGTTTATTTCTGGGCTCTCTATTATGTTCTATTGATCTATTTGTTCTTTTGCCAATATCATAGGGTTTTGATTACTATAGCTTTATAGTAAGTCTCAAAGTCAGGTAATATCAGTTCTCCAACTTTGTTTTTCTTCAATATTATATTTGCTAGTCTGGATCTCTTTACTCTCTATATAAACTTTAGAATCAGTTTGTTAATATTCACAAAATAAGTTGCTAGTATTTTGATTGGTATTGCACTGACTCTAGATCAAGCTGGGAAAAACTGATATCTTGACAATATTGAGTCTTACTGCAAGCATGAAATATCTTTAGTTCCTTGATTTCATTCATTGAATTTTATAGTTTTCTTCATATTAATTGTATATATTTTGTTAGATTTATATATAAGTATATAATTTTTTGAGGTGCTCATTTAAGTGGTATTATGTTTTTAATTTTAAATTCTACTTGTTCATTGATGGTATATAGGAAAGCAATTGACTTTTTAATATTAACTTTTATCTTAGAACCTTGCTATAATCGATTATTAGTTCCAGGATTCTACATAGATGATAATGTCATCTGTGAAAAAAGACAGTTTTATTTTCCTTCCCAATCTGCATATATTTTTTAATTTACTTTTTATTTTTATTTTTTATTTACTTTTTCTTGTCTGATTGTGTTCGCTAAAACTTACAGTATAATGTTGATAAAGAACAGATGAGTAGACACCCTTGTCTTGTACCTGATCTTAGTGGGGCTTTGTGTTTCTCATCACTAAGTATGATGCTAATTGTAGGTGTTTTGGTAAATACTCTTATCAAGTTGAGGAAGTTTCTCTCTATTTATAGTTTATTGAGAGTTTTCTTTTAAATCATAAATAGGAACTTTATTTTGTCAAATGCTTTTTTCTACATCTATTGATATGACTATGATTTTTTTTAGCCTGTTATTTTAATGGGTTACGTTAATTGATTTTTTTTCTTAGTTTATCGTCAAGTTGGTTTACATATAACACCCAGTGCTCATCCCAACAAGTACCCTTCCCCATGCCCATCACCCCTCTTCCCCTCTCCCCCACCCCCATAAGCCCTCAGTTTGTTCTCAGCATTCAAGAGTCTCTCATGGTTTGCCTCTCTCCCCCTTCTCAACTATTTTTCCCCTTCTCCTCCCACATGGTCCCCCGTTAAGTTCCTCCTAATCCACCTATACCTGCAAATATATGGTATCTGTGCTTCTCTGCCTGACTTATTTCACTCAGCATAACACCCTCAAGTTCTTTCCATATGGCTACAAATGGCCAAATTTCATTCTTTCTCATTGCCATGTAGTATTCCTTTATATAGATAAACCACATCTTCTTGATCCATTCATCAATTGATAGACACTTAGGCTCTTTCCATGTTTTGGCTATTGTTGAGAGTGCTGCTATGAACATTGGGGTACATGTACCCCTATGCACCAGCACTCCTGTATTCCTTGGGTAAATTCCTAGCAGTGCTACTGCTGGGTCATAGAGGAGTTCTATTGTTAATTTTTTGAGTGTTGAACCAACCTTGTGTACCTGGGACCAATCACACTTGGTCATTCTGTATAATTTTTTTATACGTTGTTGGATTTGATTTGCTAATTTTTTTGTTGAATATTTTTGTATCTATGTTCGTGAGAGATATTATTCCATAGTTTTCTTTTCTTATAATGTCTTTGTCTTATTTTGGTAAAAGGATAATACTGGCCTCAAAGAATAAATAGAAAGTATCCCTTATGATTCTATCCTTGAAAAGAGATTATAGAGAATTGATATAACTTCTTCCTTTAATGTTTAGTAGGATTCACCAATAAACCCATCTGGGCCTCGTGCTTACTGTTTTGGAAGATTATTAACAACTCAATTTCTTAAGAAATAGACATAAGCCTATTCATATTGTCTATTTCTTTTTGTGTGAATTGGCAAATTGTACCTTTGAAAGAAGGTCCATTTTATCTAAGTTATCAAATTTGTGGACATAGAATTGCTCACACTATTCTTTTATTATCCTTTTAATATCCACAATCTGTGATGATGTCTATTTTTTCATTTCTGATATTGGTAATTTACGTCTTCTCTCTTTTTCTATTAGTTAGCCTTGCTAGTGGCTTATTAATTTTATCAGTCTCTTCAAATACCGGATTTCATTTTATTGGTTTTCTTTATTGATTTCCTATTTTTGATTTCATTGATTTCTGCAATAATTCCTGTTAATTTTTCTTTTGCTTACTTTGGATATAACTTGCTCTTTCTTTTTTATTTCCTTAGATGGTTGATCTACCAATTTTAAAGTGTCTTTCCCCTATGCCTGACCTTATTTATTGGTTTCCTTTCTGTTATTAGTTGAACTGTGTCTCCTCTAAATTCATACACTGAAGTCTTCACCCCAGTACCTCAGAATTATACCTTAATTGGGTCTTTATGGAAATAATAAGATTAAAGTAAGGTCATTCTTATGGGTCCTAAGCCAACGTGACTGACATCCTTATTAAAAGGGGCATTTTGGGGACAGGTACTCACCGAGAGAATGCCATGTTAACATGAAGATGACCATCTAAAAACTAAGGAGAGAGGTCTGGAACACTTTCTTCATATTCCTCAGAAAGAACCAATACTACCATCTTTATTTTGAACATCTGGCTTCCTGAACTGTCAGACAATAAATTTCTGTTATATAAACCACCCAATTTGTGGTACTTTGTAACAAAAGCCCCAAGAAACTAATGTATCTCCCTACCACCAGAAACGCCATTGTCTGTCATCATTATGACCCCTACAAGTCCCTTATTCTACTTTATGTTTGTCATACTTGTCTGGCAGCCTACCTCTTCCCTACCTAATTCTTTGTCTACTCTGAGCCTAACTTTTGCAGCAGAGCCCCATGAGAGAAAAATACACCCATATCTATTGGCCTGACATGCAGTCTAGATTGGCTAACCTCAAATGGGACCTTGGTGATCCTCAGCTACCATACCACATTTTCTACTATATGAAATGACCACTGTAGACTTTCTATTATCTTTTAAATGTTCAACACCTTCTTTACAACCAGATGCTCTGGTGTTGACCTTGCTACCTAGCTCACTGAGAAAATGGAAGAAATTAGAAGAGAACTGTGTGTTCCCTACCACATGCACCCATCTATATGTATCTGTAGTAAGGTACTCTGCCTTCTCTCTTGTTATGAATGAACTGTCCATGTTCTGTCTTTATTCTGCTCCTCCCTTTGTGCACCTGATCTCTTCCCTCCTTTCCTATTCAAGAACATTGTTTTAGTGATTCTCCCTGGCATCTTCTCAACAGCCTTCTTAGAGGCTGATTTATATCTCCTCCAGATTCATATGTGAAGTCTTAACCTTTAGTGCCCAGTAGGTGACCGTATTTGAAGATAGAATCATATTAGAGGTAAATAAGTTAAAATAAGGTGATTAGGGTGGACCCTAATCCAATGACTGGTGTCCTTATAACAAGAGAAGACCAGGACACAGACATATAGAGAGGAAAGACTGTGAAGACACAAATAGAAAATGGCCATCTCCAAACCAGCTAGAGAGGCCTCAGAGGAAAGCAACCCTGCTGACACCTTGGAACTCTATTCTCCAGAACTATGAGAACGTACATTTCTGTTGTTTAAGCCTCCTAGTCTATAGTACTTTGTTGTGGTAGCCTTAGCAAACCAATACAAGCCTACAGACATTGTAATTTCTCTCACCTTATACAAACTGACCCTTTCTTGATTCCTCATTTCCCATATACTTCTTCTTTCCTCTGTTTCTTTACAGAAAAACTTTGAGCTTTCTGTATTGGCTCTCCACTTCCTGTTCCTCCTAGTTTCTCTTCTACCTCATTTTCTAATCCCTAAGCATTGGAGTGTCCCAGGGCTTAGTCCTTTAACTTCTCTGCTTTTATTTCCATACTTATTCCCTATATGGATTAGTCTCATGGCTTTTAAATGCCACTCACAAGCTAGCAACAGCTCAAATCACCTGTCCAGCCTGAATATCTCCATACATCAGGGACATCATAAAAAGGGGGAAACTACATTCCCATCCTTAACTGTGTATCCCTTTGCTCACTCATACCTCTACTTGGAAATCTAATAGCCACTTTGAACTTAATATGACCCACACTGACTTTTTATTTCTATCTTCCACCTCCTAAAACCTGAAATCTTGCTCTCTCACTGCCTTCTGCACCTCATAGAAAGCTACTCCATCCATCTCGTTGCTCATGCAAATGACAAACAAGTAACAAAAGCTCTAAAAGCCTTGAATCCTCTCATTCTCTCATGTTACTCTATCGGCAAATCCTGTTAAATTCACCTTCCAAATGTATCGAGAAATCTGACCACTTCTTACCATCACCTCCATCATCACCTCTCTAGTCCAAATCCTCCATCTTCTCTCACCAGATTTTTGCGATTACCACTTAACTTTCCTCTTCTATCTTTGCATTTGCCATTGTTCACCTGCTTCATTTTAACCTCAATGCAGCAAATAGAGTGATCATTTAAAAATATAAATCAAATTGCTTGACTTTAATCTCTTCAATAAGTCTCTCACTTAGAGCCAGAGTTCTTACTGTAGGCTTTTAAGTTCTAGAATCTGCTCCCCAACTCCCTGAACCCATTACTTCTCTGAACACATCATTTGCCTTCCTCTGTCTTTACTTAACTCAACTCTAGCCATTCAGAGTTCCTTTAAGTTTCTTAAAGATGCTGGGCAGATTCTTAGAATTTTTGTACCTGCTAACCCTTTTGTGGGGAATGCTCTTTTCATAAGGAGAGCACTTGTGACATGTTCAACAGTGGGCCAAGTCTATTCTAGTCCTTTACAGATATGAATGCATTTCATCTGCATGTCCTTCTTTCAGATCTCTGCTTAATCTTCTTTTTTGCTAGAAAGTCCCTTATGTAAAAAAGCCACCCCATTCCTCTCTGCCTCTCATATCTCCCTGTGCTCTTAACTATTTTTTACCTATAACTCTTACCATTATCAGTCATGAGATATATTTACTTGTTTGTTTTCTTATTATATGTTTTTCTTCACTGAGATTAAATAAACTTCATGCAGTCAGGAACTTATTCACTCACTGCTTCTTGAATCACTCACTGACTGAATGATGAATTTTATACTTGGTGTTACCTACAAACTAACCTGAATCTGTAACTCATTAATAAGGGCTTCTGACTCTTTTCTGTTCATCAAGTATTGGATGTGTCTGCCAGCTTCTGGGGGTATGGAGGAAATAGGAGGAGGTTTCAAAAAACATTTAAGTCACTCCTCTTAAATAACTGTTTGTGGGGGCACCTGGGTAGCTTAGTCAGGTGAGTGTCTGACTTCAGCTCAGGTCCTTTCTCATGGTTTGTGGGTTTGAGCACTGTGTCAGGCTCTCTGCTGTCAGTGCAGGGCCTGCTTTGGATCCTCTGTCCCCCCCACCCCCCCGACAATCCTCCTCCACTCACTTTCTCTTTCTTAAAGATGAATAAAAATTTTAAAAAGAACTTTTTTGTTAGTCTGGTAAAACAATTCTAATACACATGACACAACAATGATTTTGGGGTGGGGGTAGAGTTAGGGATGTATCCTGGAGAGCTCACACAATCAGGCATAGCTTCTGCAAGGAAGAGCATTTTTTTTAAAAAGTTTATTTATTTATTTATTTATTTTTTTAGTGTTTTGTTTTTGTTTTTCTTAGTTTATTGTCAAGTTGGTTTACATATAACACCCAGTGCTCATCCCCACAAGTGCTCTCCTCCATGCCCATCAACCCCCGTCCCCTCTCCTCCACCCCCATTAGCCCTCAGTTTGTTCTCAACATTCAAGAGTCTCTCATGATTTGCCTCCTTCCCACTCCCCAACTATTTTTCCCCTTCTTTTCCCCCATGGTCCTCTGTTAGGTTAATCCTAATCCACCTATACGTGCAAACATATGGTACCTGTCCTTGCTGCTTGACTTAGAATTGGCAAAGAAGAAGTCAAACTTTCACTTTTCGCAGACGACATGATAGTCTACATAGAAAACCTGACAGACTGCACCAGCAGCCTACTAGAACTGATCCAGTTATTTATTTTTGAGAGAGAGCAGGGGTAGGGGCAGAGAGAGAGAGAGAGAGACAGAGAGAGAATCCCAAGCAGGCTCTGTGCTGTCAGTGTGGAGACTGATACAGGGATCAGTCCCATAAAATGTGGGATCATGAACTGAGCTGAAATCAAGAGTCAGATGCCTAACCAACTGAGCCACCTAGGTGCCCCAGCAAAGAGCATTTTGATAGAAGTCTACAAACATATTTGATCCAGGTTGTGAAGGATTTGGTAGAAGCACAGTATGAGCAGAGTTACAGAGATGAGAAGAAGGCCAAGATTTCAAAGGCATACGTATTTAAATGTTTGAGTGTATTCATGTATATATTTTACCACTGATTGGTCTTACCACAAAATAACATATTCTTTTATTCAACATTTTGTAACCTTAAAGCTAACAGTAGATTTCCAGGGAAGATGGTGGAGTAGGAGGATCCTAAGCTCACCTCATCCCACAAATACAACTAGATAATACTCACATCAGTGTAATAAATAAAACAGAAAGCCATCTGAGGACTGGCAGAACAGACTCTCTACAGCTAATATAGGAGAAAGGCCACATTGAAAGGAAGGAAGGCTGCCAGAGGAGTGGGAGCCAAAAGGAGCTAGAGGACTGTCAGTGGGAGGTTGGGACTTGTTGACACAGAGTGGAGAGAGGACTGGACCAGGTATCACAGGCACAGGGGAGCTGCATGAAGAAGATGAATCTCCATAACATTTGGTTTAGAAAACTAGAGGGGCCTAATAATCAGTGAAGCTTAACACCTGGAACTTTAAAAAATCAGCAGGCTCTGCTCTGGGAGAGCTAAGAAGGCAGAGTGCCTGTCATTAAAGAGATAATACAACAAACAGCCCTGCTGAGATACAGCAGAGAAGCAGCAGTTTAAAACAGGCCTGGGGTATACAAGAAAGAGATTTATTTACTAACTTCAGAGCATATGCTGGAGGGTCAGGGATCTTTGGGAGATGTCTTCAGGAATAAAAGAGCTGGCATATGCCATTTCCCTCCCTCACTCCCTACCCTAGATACACAGACACCTGTGGGAACTAGCATAGCTAGCCAGCCCCTTGCACCCTGCCCCTGCATTCTCTTATGGTCATGCCTTCTCCTCAGTAGGAATTTCCTCAGGTGGCTACAGCTCCCCACCTGCAACAGACCTGCAAGGACTTTGTGCCCTGCCCCCACATTCTCCTGGGGACTCCTTCTCACCATCTCAACCTGGGCAGGTGTTTTCCCTGGCAGCTTCAGGTCCCCTTCCACAGTGGACTGGCTGAGACCTTGCCGGCACCATGTGTCTTGCCTTCACGTTTTCCTGCAGACCTGCAGCTTCCAGTATACAATTGGCCAAAGCTCATCCTAAGTGGTACCACAAACATGGAAGTGTACAGCTGCCCTGACAGGGACAGGGAACACTCCAAAGTGACTCCTGTCTCAGGGAGAGGAAAAGATAATCACACACACTCTCCAACTGTGGCCCCAGCAGTGGGCTACAGGCAGACATCTGGTATGACTATAGGCCCCACCTATCCATAAAAACTTCTCAGGAGACAGTACAGGGAAAGTATCTTGCAGTTTGGTTCTATCACATCTCTGGCAAATGCCAGGTCTGACTAAACTCAAGTTCAAGATAGTCCAAGACTGACCCACTTATAACACAGGAACCAAACCCTGCCCACAATAGGCAAAAAGAGCCACTGCAGATGACTGTGCTAAAGGCAAATGCAGCCCAGCCACGAGAGTAGGGTGCACACAGCACACATAGGAGGCACCTCTGAAGCACCAGGTTCTGGTGAACAGGAGACATTGAATTGCAGGGAACTATGGTACCTCTTCTTCATAAGACCATTACTTTTTTGGAGTTTATTTATTTCGAGAGAGCAAGTGGGCAGGGGAAGAGCAGAAAGAGAGGGAGTGAAAGAGAATCGCAGGCAGGCTCCATGCTGCTGGCATGAAGCCTGATCCAGGGCTTGAACCCATGAACTGTAAGACCATGACCTGAGCTGAAATCAAGAGTTGGATGCTTCACTGGCTGAGCCACCCAGGCATCCCTATAAAACCATTACTTTTAAGAGCAGAAGACATAACTGAGTTCCCTAACGCATAGAAATAGATAGACAAAATGAGAGGACAGAGGAGTATGTCCCAAATGAAACAACCTGTTCACAGCAAGAAACATAATGGAGATAAGTAATATGTCTGATAGGGAATTTAAAGTAACGGTCGTAAAGATACTCACTGGGCTTGAGAAGAGGGGGTGACCTCTCAAGGAAGGTGAAACCCTCAAGGAAGAGATAGAAATCATAAAAAGAACCAATCAGAGATGAAGAACTCAATAACTTAAATGAAAAATACACTAGAGGGAATTAAACAATAGACTAGGGGAAGCAGAAGAATGGATCAGTGACCTGGAGAACAGAGTAATGGCAAGCAATCAAGCTGAACAGAAGAGAGAGAGAAAAAAATAATAAATGAAAACCGACTAAGGGAACTCAGCAACAGCATCACACATAATAACACTTGGATTATAGGGATCCTAGAAGGAGAGAAGAGAGAAAAGGAGGCAGAAAATTTAGTTGAAGATAAAATAGCAGAAAGCTTCTCAAATCTGAGAAAGGAAATGGGAATCCAGAACCAGGGGGGCAGAAAGCTCCCTCCCTCCCCAGCAATGAATCCAAGAAGGTCCACACCAGGACACATAGTAATTAAATGTCAGAAAGTAGTGATAAAGATAATTTTAAAAGCATCAAGGGAAAAGAAAGCAGTTATATACAGGGGAAACCCAATAAGGCTATCAGCTAATTTTCAGCAGAAACTGCAGGCCAGAAGGGAGTGGCATGATATGTTCAAAGTGCTGAAAGAAAAAACTTGCAACCAAGAATACTCCATCCATCAAGGCTATCATTCAGAATAGAAGGACAGATAAAGAGTTTTCCAGACAAACAGAAGCTAAAGGAATTCATGAGTACTAAACCAGCAGTACAAGAAATGTTAGAGGGAACTCTTTGAGTGGAAAGGAAAGACCATAAGTAGGCATAAGAAAGTAGGAAAGACAAAAGCAGTAGAATTATGTATTTATAAAAATCAGTCAAGAGATTCCCAAACTAAAAGGATGTAACATATGAAACCATATACAGAAAACGTGGGGAGAAGAGTAAAGAATGAGTTCAAACTTAAGTGACCATCAACTTAATATAAACTGCTATATGCATGTTATATGTAAACATAATAGTAATCACAACTGAAAACTACCAATAGATATGTATGTAAAAAAATAAAGAGAAAGGAATGAAATATATCACTAAAAAAAAAAAAAGGCCAGCAAACCATGAGAGAAGAAAGCAAGAGAGGAATAGAGAACTACAAAAACAACCATAAAACAAGTAACAAAATAGCAATAAGCACATACCTAACAATAATTACTTTGAATGTAAATGGACTAAAGACTCAAATCAAAAGACATAGGGTGATGGAATGGATAAAAAAAGCAACACACGTTTATATACTGCCTAAAAGAGACCATTTAAGACCTAAAGACACATGAAGATTGAAAGTGAAGGGATGGAAAAACATTTATCATGCAAATGGTAGTGGAAATGCTTGAGTAGCATTACTTACATCTGACAGAATAGACTTTAAAACAAAAGACTGTTATTACAAGAGACAAAGAAGGGCATTGTATAATCTTAAAGGGAATAATCCAACAAGAAAATAATACAATTTTTTGTAAGTATGTATTTACTCAAATACATAAAGCAGTTAATAACAAACACAAAGGAAGTAACCAATAGCAATACAAAAATCAACACGGAAACAAAGGCTTTGAAGGCTACATTGGACCAGGTAGATCTAACAGATAAATGAGGGACATTCCATCCTAAAACAACAGAATACACAATCTTTTCAAGTGCACATGGAACATTCTCTAGAATATATCAAATACTAAGTCATAAAACAAGTCTCAACAAATTAAAAAAGATCAGAGTCATATGATTCATCTTTTCCAAGCACAACACTATGAATATAGAACATAAGGAAAAATCTGGAAAGAGCACAAATACATTGAAGTTAAATAACATGCTACTAAACAATCAATGGTTCAACCGTGAAATCATAGAGGAAATCCAAAACTACATGGAGATAAATGAGAATGAAAACATAATGGTCCAAAGTCTTTGGAATTCAGCAAAAGCTGTTCTAAGAGAGAAGTTTATAGCAATACATGCCTAGCTCAAGAAGCAAAAGCATTACAAATAAACAATCTATCATGACACCTAAAGGAGCTAGAAAGAAAAGAAAAAACCTCCAAACCAATAGAAAGAAGGAAATAACAGAGTAAAAGAGAAAGAAATGAAATAGGTACTAAAAACAATAGA
This sequence comes from Proteles cristata cristata, assembly GCA_017311185.1. Lineage (NCBI taxonomy): Eukaryota > Metazoa > Chordata > Mammalia > Carnivora > Hyaenidae > Proteles > Proteles cristata. The sequence goes on along the minus strand of JAESUZ010004142.1, from coordinate 1,583,162 downwards.
ATAGATCAATGAAACCAGCATCTGGTTCTTTGAAAAGATCCACAAAATTGATAAATCCTTAGGTTTATCAAAAAAAGAAAGAGGACTCAAAGAAATGAAATCAGAAAAGAAAGAGGAGAAAGAACAGTCACCACAGTAATACAAAGAATTATAAGAGAATATTATGAGCATTTATATGCCAACAGACTTGACAACCCAGAATAAATAGATAGATTACTAGAAACATAAAATTTCCCAAAACTAAATCAAGAAGAAATAGAAAATTTGAACATACTGATTACCAGCAATGAAATTGAATCAGCAATCAAACCTCTCTCAACAAACAAAAGTCCAGGAACAGGTGACTTCACAGGTGAATTCTACCAAACATTTAAATATGAGTTAATACCTATTCTTCTCAAACTATTCCAAAGATAGAAGATGAAGGAAAGCTTGAGGCCAGCATTACTCTGATACTAAATACAGATAAAGTCATTACAAAAGAACTACAGGCCAATGTCTATGATGATCACAGATGCAAACAAAACAAAACAAAACAAAAATATTAGCAAACTGAATTCAACAATACATTAAGAAAACCATTCACCACAGTCAAGTGGGATTTATTCCTAGGATGGTTCAGTATTTGCAAATCAATCAACATGATGCATCATGTCAATAAGAGAAAGGATAAAAACCATACAATCATTTCAATCAATGTAGAAAAAGCATTTGACAAAGTGCAACTTCCATTTATGATAAAAACTCTCAACAAAATAGAGTTAGAATGAACATACTTCAACATAGTCAAGGACATAAATGAAAAACCCACAGTTAACATCATACTTAATGGTGAAAAACTGAGAGCTTATATCCTAAGATCAAGAACAAGACAAGGATGTCCATTCTCACTACTTTTATTCAACAAGTAGTGAGAATGGACATCCTTGTCTTGTACTAAATATGGAAATCCCTAAAGATTCTACCAAAAAATAAAAAATAAAAAAAAAACAACTGGAATTGACAAATGAATTTAGCGAGGTTGCATGATACAAAATCAGTATACAGAAATCCATGGCATTTCTATGCACTAATCAACAGTGGAAAGAGAAATTAAGAAAACAATCTCATTTACGACTGCATTGAAAAGAATAAAATACCTAGGAATCAAGTAGGTGAAAGACCTGTACTCTGAACACTATAAAACATTGATGAAAGAAATTGAAGACAACACAAACAAATGAAAAGATATTCCATGCCCATGAATTGGAAGAAAACATATTGTTAAAATGTCCATACTACCTAAAACAATCTGTGGATTTAATGCAATCCCTATAAAAACACCAGCAGTATTTTTCACAGAACTAGAACAAATTAAAAATTTTTGTGGAACCATTAAAGACCCCAATTAAGCAAAGCAGTCTTGAAAAAGAAGAACAAAGCCAGAGGTATTACACTCCCAAGATTTCAAGATATGCTACAAAGCTGTAGTAATCCAAACAGTGTGGTACTGTCACAAAAAAGTAGTTACATACATCAATGGAACAGAATAGAGAGCCTAAAAAAACCAAAAACCCATGATTATATGGCCAATTGATCTTCAACAAAGGAGGCAAGAATATGCAATGGGAAAAATATAGTCTCTTCAACAAATAGTATTGGGAAAACTGGACAGCTACATGGAAAAGAATGAAATTGGATCACTTTCTCTCACCATATACAAAAGTAAACTCAGAATGGATTAAAGATCTAAATGTGAGACCTGAAACTATAAAAATCCTAGAAGAAAGCACAGGCAGTAATTTCTCTGACATCAGCCAGTAGCAGCATTTTTCTAAATATGTCTCCAAAGGCAAGGGAAACAAAAACAAAAATAAACTATTAAGATTACATCAAAATAAAAAGTTTCTGCACAGCAAAAGAAACAATCAACAAAACTAAAAGATGATATACGGAATAGTAGAATATATTTGCAAATGACATATCCAATAAAGGGTTAGTATTTAAAATATATAAAGACATTATACAACTCAACATCCAAAAAACAAATAGTCCAATTAAAATTGGGCAGAAGACATGAGCAGACATTTCTCTAGACATGTACAAATGGCCAGCAGACACAGGAAAAAATGCTTAGCATCACTCATCATTGGGAAAATGCAAATCAAAACCAGAATGAAATGTCACCTCACACCTATCAGAATGGCTAAAATTAAACACACACACACACACACACACACACACACACACACACACACGCACGGGATGCCTGGGTGTTTCAGTCAGCTAAGCATCCAACTCTTGATTTAGGCTCAGGTTAGCTTGCAGTTTTGTGGAATTGAGCCCCAGGTTGGACTCTGTGCTGACAGTGTGGAGCTGGCTTGGGCTTCTCTCTCTCCCTCTCTCTCTCTGCTCCTTTTCTACTCACATGCACTCTCTCTTTCTCTCAAAACAAATAAATAAATAAGCTGAAAATAAAATAAAATACAAATTAAATTAAATAAAAAACAGAAGAAACAAGTGTTAGTGAGGATGTGGATGATGGAGTTCCTCAAAAAATCAAAAATAGAACTACCAAATGATCTGCTATTTCTACTATTGGGTTGTTACCCAAAGAATACAAAAACACAAATTCAAAGGGATACATGCACCCTGATGTTTATAGAAACATTATTTACAATAGCCAAATTATGGAAACAGCCCAAGTGCCCATTGATAAATGAATGAAGAGAGGTGATATATAGATATAGGTATAGATATAGATATAGATACAGGTATATAATGGAATATTACTCAGCCGTAAAAAAGAATAACATGTTGCCATTGCAACAACATGGGTCATTCTAGAGGGTATAATGCCAAGTGAAATAAATCATTTGGAGGATGACAAATACTGTATGTTTTCACTCATGTGTGGAATTTAAGAAACAAATGAACAAAGGAAAAAAGAGACAAACCAAAAAATGGACTCTTAACTGTAGAGAAAAAACTGGTGGTTACCAGAGGGGAGGTGGGTGGGGGCATGGGTGAAATAGGTGAAGGGAATTAAGAGTACACTTACGATGATGAGCACTGAGTAACATATAGAATTCTCGAGTCACTGTTGTGTACACCTGAAACTAATATAGCACTGTGTGTTAACTCTCCCAGAATTAAAGAAAACTAACAATAGATTAACAATACCTTTCTGAGACAAACCACATCCAATCTTAATGAGTTTGTTTCCTCATCTATAAATAAGCATAATAATACCTTTTTTAAAATCAGGTTGGTAGAAGAGTCAGTATAACTGAGTGGGTTCAAATTCTGTCTCTGCTACTTTCTAGCTATGTGCCCTTGGACAAATACCAGCCTCTCTGTGCCTCATTTTCCTCAGATGTAAAATGGGGTGATACTAATAAGTACCCTATAGGGTTGTTTTAAGAATTCAATAAGTGAATAGGTGTAAAGTGCTAGAACAGACACTGAAATGTCGCCAGGGCTCTGTCGTCAGCTGTCATCATTTTAGAGGATTAACTATGATAAATGTCTGTGAAAGTGACTTTTCACACAGCACAAATGTAGGAGGAGTTTGAAGTGTGTGTGTGTGTGTGTGTGTGTGTGTGTGTGTTCATTTTTTGTCCTTGCAGCTGCACTGAAGAGTGGTTGAAGGTGTGGGCTCTGTAGCTATCTTGCTGGAATCAAATTCTATATCTTATATGTACCAGCTGTGTGACTATGGGCAAATTATTCAACCTCTCTGTTCTTAAATATTCTCACTCATTTGGAAAGTAATAACAATAGTAGTGATAGTCATATTTCCCCTGTTGTGTAGTTTTGTGGTATAAACGCAATGGTACATATAAAGGATTTTCCCACTGGCTTGGCATAGTAAGCACTTCATGAATGTTAGCTGTTGTTATTAGCCCTTGCTATGGTGGCTCCACGTAACTGAGGTCTTAATGTACCAGCTCTATTAGTTCTCCAGATTTTACAGCACAGTCTGACCTCCTGTGTCCCTTTTGGCCAGTAAAGTGGATGGTGAGAGGCTGAATAACAAGTCCCAGCCTTGGAGTTAGCTTATTCTGCCTCATAACATGCAAATACTTAATACTAATCTGGATTTTTCCCACCCTGGTTAATCATTACTTTTCAAAAATGCTGACCAAATCTGAAAATAATCTTCAGTCCTGTCATTAATTTAAGAAGTAATGTTTTCCAGTGTGGCTAGCTTGCTCAAACCACTCTCCCAGTGAATTACATTCATTACTGTGGTGGGTATTCATTTTTGTTAAATTAATCTTTTAAGAGTGAGTAATGACCATAAGAATTGGAATATTTTCCCTCTCTGAGTGGGAATGAAGTCTGAAGTTCAATGTGGCCTTGCCAGAGTAGCAGAGACCCGTGGAATGGGTCATGTGGCATGATGAGGGATGCTCTTGCTGTTATCTTTATTTTTTTTTTTTTAGTATTTTTCCATTTTTTATTCCTTTTTTTAAAAATAGTTTATTGTCAAGTTGGTTTCCATGTAACAGCCAGTGCTCATCCCTCTTGCTGTTATCTTTAGAGCAGTTGTGGTATGACTTGATGTGATATCCTGGTGTGTCACTGGTTATATGGACTCTTCAGGATGCTTCCCTGAAAATGATGGTAACATTTGCCTTGATAAGCGGCTCTTGTTTGTTCTGTACTCTGAGATTGGTGAAGGTGAAGGTGTATCATGGCAGGGCGAGGGAGGGGCACTTAGCTGATGATGGAGCAACTCACCCCCAAAATGTCGTTTGTAGTTGCCACATAAAACAGCTCTGTTTCTATAAATATATATTAATACATAAACTAATCTGTTTTCTTTAGAAACATGTCTCTAGCAGATGTATTTACTTTTATATGCAGGATATTTGATCCGCATATTAATTTGTGTCTTATTTCTGTTGCTGTAATGCTTTGCCCTTGTCAACATAAAGTAGTCAGGTATTCTTGTTCCCTTAGCTCAGCGGCTAAGGTAAATAGGGGTTATGTGTCAAGAGGAGACATTGCCAGGCATCCACAAGGCAACTGTCTCATTTTTGGCTTCTGAAAACGTGGGCTCATTGAAAGAAAGGATACTGCATCCTCCATGAGGAGAAGACAGAGGAGAATATTTCAAGAGCGGAAATCATTGCAGGCAAACCAAGGGAGGTTAGACTTGCTGAGCTGGGCAAGGATAGGGTTGGGCTGAAGGCTCTCTGCATTTGATGCAAGAGCCCCTCTGTGGGGGATTGGGAGACCTATAAAGGGTTGACTTTCTGCTCTACAGCCTTGAAAACTGTGGTGAGCCTCTCTGAGGACCGGTGCCAGCTGAGAGGACTTCTCTGCCTTTCTTGGGAATCCGGACGATTCAACTAGGAGAAAGGGCAGTGCGAATTACGGTAGTTCCAAAACTGATATCTCACTTAGTTTTCCAGCCCTGGGGGAGCCCTGGGTTTGAGTAGGATTCATCTGAGGATGTGGAGGAATTCTCAGTACTGACTGGAGTTTTCTACTGGCTTCCTTGGATAAGAGGTGATGGCAGATTTAATGTTTTAGAGGAATAAATGAATCTGAGATCTCCTATATCCAAGAGTTGTGGAAGGAAACCCAGGCCTATCACATTTACAAACCTGGAAAGGGAATTGGTAACAGTGAATATAACCTAGAAGTTACTATGAAGTGTAGTAGTAGCATAGGTCAGCAAGACATGCTTATTGTTAAGCCTGTCCATGTAAATAGACAAGAACTGTTCCTCTCTTAGAGGGGAAATCTAGTTACCTTTCTGTGACACTGTGCAGAAGAAAGCCTCCTAAATGACCCTGAACCAGGAGAGCTCATACCAACCAGGAGTTCTGCCCTCAAACACAGAGACACAGAGAAAGAGGCATTGTTTAAAGCGACCATGAGGGCTGGGGCAGTGTTTCTCAGGAGAATCTTGAGAAGCTTTTGCTTTAAGAACACTATTTATCATTCCAAACTCAGGAAATACAATCTTACTTTTGTTTCTGTAGTTCAACCAGAAAAAGATGGAAAATGCAGGTTTGAATAGGAAATGAAATATTAATTGGACAATACTGACCATCACTTAAAGAAAAAGAGATTAAATGAAAGTAACAAGCTGTCCCAACCACATCAGTGTCCACTTAAACCATGAGCAAACTCTGGTGTAAAACCTGTACTGCTTTTTGAAAAAAGAATCATGAACTCTTTTGGCAGTCTGGTGAAGCTTATGGACCGTTTCTCAGAATGATATGTAAAAATGCATACTATAAAATACATAAATTATAAAAACAAATTGTATTGAAAGGAAATGATCAAAGTATTAAGAAAAACAAATTTGGGCTATGTTAACATTTTTACTTCTCTGTTAAAGGCATCAGATAATAATAATACTCAGTGTGTCTAACAATTAGCATAATTTTGTAGTGATAAACAAGTGGTAAATTTTGCAATTTTGAGAAATATGAAAATACCTATGCTGTGTGTGTGTGTGTGTGTGTGTGTGTGTGTGTGTAACCAAGCCAAAGGAACTGTAATAATGAAAGGAATTACTAAAGTTCAGGTAGAAAGTAGTGAAAATAAAGATTATTTTTTCCCCATTCAAATGCATTGATCTCCAGAAGTCCATCAGATTATGAAGCTTCTGCTAGCATTTTGAAGAAAATATAAATCTGTTATGATGCGTGTGTGTATGTGTGTGTGTGTGTGTGTGTGTGTATTTGTGTATATATGTATGTATATGGAGGGACTTGTTCCCATTTAGGAAAAAATTATGTTTTATTCTATGGTTGAACTATTTATTTGTCATCTCCTATGAGCTGTTTCTTTGGGATTCTTAGCAGAATTTTTATTATTTCCAAATAAAACAACAGGTTATAAAATACCTCCATGAGAAAAAAAAATGTGAAGAGTGTGTTGCTTCACAAAGAGAAGGCTGTGATGAAACTCACTGAGTCTAGAGAAGCTTCAGGCTTTTCCCTGGAGCCATTGGATTTGGCAACAAGCTCAGCCACTCCGGAGTCAGAAGAAATGGAAGCAGTGATCCAGAACAAAAATGAAAAGAAATTTTAAAAAGGCCTCTGCCTGAGAGAAGGAAAGGGGGTCAAGGGTCAGGCTGCCAAGAGAGAAAAGACCTGTGCCTTCTGATTTATTCACTTTTAGGGATGGCTGGGTCTCTTCGGAGGTAAAGGCGGTTTCTCGATCAGAGTAAACATCAGTGCTGGCAAACTACAATATCACTTTCATGAGATTTGTCTCTCAAAAAGAGAATTGAATGTCTCTTAATGTTCTCTTTGAAGTTCCTCTGAGTGGTGGCCATGCTTATTATTTTTCATGAAGATCAAGGATTGTAGACTTAGCTGTTTTTCTACAATAGCAATAAAATCCCTCTGTCAGCATGTGGAGACGTATAACAAACTGTTGTCTGAGTTTCCCAGTTGAGCTCCTTCGATCAAGCCCTCCACTTAGACATGTGTCTGATGTGTAGTTCTCTTTCCTGTAGGTCTCTCTCATTCACAACAACTTACAAAAATACACACATATGTGGTGCTTTGTCTGGTGCACAAGCATTCTGTTATTTTGTCTGTCACACTTAAATTTCATATTTTTAAGGAAAGGTTAGGGGAAATTATTTTGGAAGAAGCAGATATGTCAGGTATTTAAAAATGATCAGTGTGATTTTAAGTGCATCAAACAAAAGTGTGATGTCAAGGAGATGTGATGCAGCTGAAGTATAAACTCACAATATTATATGTATGTGGGCACACATGTATGGGGACATGTGTATGCGGGCACAGGCATGAAAATCCCATACTATGTATTATTAGAGAAAAGATGCTTTTCAAAGTCTGAATGGGGGGCGCCTGGGTAGCTTAGTCGGTTAAGCGTCCGACTTTCGCTTAGGTCATGATCTCACGGTTCGTGGGTTCGAGCCCCGCGTCGGGCTCTGTGCTGACTGCCAGCTCAGAGCATGGAGGCTGTTTCAGAGTCTGTGACTCCCTCTCTTTCTGACCCTCCCCTGCTCATGCGCGCTCTCTCTCTCTCCTAGAAATAAATAAAAAACATTAAAAATTAAAAAAAAACCAACAAAGTCTGAATGGTATAAGTTGGTGCAAGACACAGAAGTAAAATAAAGGGTTTATGCTTAGCTTATATTCTAGGTGGTACTTCTGTTCCCAAATATTATGGATTGTTCCCTCTGGCAGCATTTAAGATGTTGATTCCAAGCAGTGTGCTGTCAAACATAAACAACCTCAGTCAATGTGTCCAACAAACTTGTGGCCAAAAGAGTCTCCTTCCAGTAAAGACTTTGGAAGTGAATATATAGACAGCTCATCTTAGAGACACTTAACAGTGGGTTCAGGGTCACTGGAAAGAGAAATAAGCACTCATTGGTCCTTGGAGTTTCTTTCCTGTCAGAATGGATGATATAAATAAAGTTTTGGGGCTTGGGACTACAACTCTCTCCTCTAAAAAATTCTTTTCAAATAAAATGTTACTTTTAAAAAGTCTGTTACGGGTGGGTCACTCAAGACCTTTTATTTTACAGAGAATAAATTGGTAGCCAGCAAACCTAACTTCAGTTATTTCATCTTCAAGTTCTCTATTCTGAGATTAAAGCCTTTGTCTTTCTTCACATTTGGAAATTTCATTTTTCTCCTGCTAATTAGAATTGTGGGAAACAAAAGCCACCTTCTTCTTTAATTTACCTGTCTTCATTTATGATATCTGGATATTTTCTTTTCTTCTTCTTCTCCTTCCTCTTCTCCTCCTCCTCTCCTGCCCCCCATTTTTTAAAAATTACTGTTTGCTTTAACCACAGGGGCAAGTGCTTATATTGGTCATTCACTTGGAAACAGTCTGGTGGGAATCTGATCCCAAATCATCAAGGTGGCTGCTTTTTTCTTTTTCTTTTTTTTATTAAATAGTTTATTGTCAAGTTGGTTTCCATATAACACCCAGTGTGCATCCCAGCTAGTGCCCTCCTCCATGTCCATCATACCCTGCCCCTCTCCACTTGGGAAAGTCAAGATTAAGCTAGCTTGATAAAAAGACAATGCAATTTTGAATAAGAGTGTACCAGTATACTTACATCAATTATTTAAGGTTAGAATTTTCTGGAAATGAGTAAATCAGAGCAAGAATTTCCTTTATTGGACCTCTGTACAAATGAGAACAGAAGTAAAGGAGAATTTTCTGATTCACTAAAAGGTAGCCATTCTTTACAGAGTTCCAAAGAGCATTTTTCTAGACATTCTCTCAACATTCATTCTTAAGGGGCAAAATGAGTTGATGGATTATTCACTGTACTTCCATTATAGAAGACTAGAGCTAAAGTAGAGACAGCATGCAATGAAACATCTTGGGGTACATGGTGCTCAAAATGGGATACAAATTCCGCATCTTGGGCTAATATGGTGAGCTGTGCTGGAAGTATGTTGATGTAAGTTGTCCTTTTACTTGCATAAATAAAAGCAGGACACATTCTTCTCAAAGAAGATCTTGGGGTTCACATTTGGGTGACCATATGACCACTTCTAAACAACGTGTGCTGAGTCCCTTGGTGTTGTGGCCAATTTATTCTTTATTAAGTCACTTAGTGGTGGTCTTGATAAAGCCATAATTCTAAGTGCGTTATGGTGGCTGTATCAGATATTCAAGGACCAACCAGAAAAAAAAAAAAAAAGACTAATGCTACTAATGCAGGGTGAGTCTAGTCTTGGTCTATTTAATTGCTCACATGTCCTGACATAGCCATTTGGATGGTAAATAGGCTTCTGGGAGACTTTAATACTTTTTTTTTGTATGTTAAATAACTACCTTTTTTTCCCCCTTATTTGTTTATTTATTTAGAACAACTAACACAGTTGTTTTATTTTTAAGTTTATGTTTTATTTTGAGAGAGACAGCAGGGGAGGGGAAAAGAGAGAGTAAGAATCCCAAGCAGGCTCTGCACTGTCAGTGTGGAGCCCCATGTGGAGCCCAAACACTCAAACCAGGAGATTATGACCTGAAAAGAAATCAAGAGTCAGATGCTTAACTGACTGAGCCACCCAGGCAACCCCATTTGTATTATCTATTTTTTGAGTATAGTTAACACACAATGTTATATTAGTTTCAGACGTACAACACAGTGATTCAACAATTCTATACATTATGCTATGCTCACCACAAGTATAGCTATTTTGTATAATATTTCTCACTTTCTATCCTCACTTTAGGTTACATTTTCACCTAAGTTAAATTTTTTTTTTGGTGATTCAGTACTTCTTTAGGTAGTCTGTTATTTTCTTTAAAAGTTAGTAAGTTTTAAAAATTGTTATCACAAAAGTGACACCTAGTCATTGTAGAGGATTCCAGATACACAGAGTTAACATTTTAGAGCATATATACATATATATCTTTATATTCTATATTTTAAAATGAATTTGGTAATATGATGCATACTGTTTTAGATGCTTTTTAATATGACAATATATTGTGGACATTTTCCCATATCTTTAAATGGTTCTCTACAATATAATTTTTAAAGACTGCATGATATTTTATTGTTTGTAAGTTACATACTTTAGACAATACTTTTTGGACATTTATGTAGATTCTGTTTTCAGCTATTATAATCAGTGCTTCCGCAAACATATTTATAGACAAGTCTTTGAGTACATCCTTGCTGATTTCCTTAGTATAAGTTCCTAGAGGTAAAAAGGTTGAGCCAAAGTACTGTGAACATTGCTAAGGCTTTTCCTTGTGTATTTTCAAGTTGCCTTCCAGAAAAAAACTATACAAAGTTACATCTCTACCAGCCACATAACCCTGGCCTTTCCTTTATTTTACCTTCAGCTGATTTACACTTCTCCCTTTTGATATTTCTTTACAAAATTGCAGCTGCAGGTTTTTAAGTGATGTGGTATATTTCCCCCTATTTTTCATGCTCCCCTTGAATGCAGATATATAGATTCCTCCTTAACACAGATTTTTAGACATAAAAAGATAACTGGTAAGAATCGTCCCACAAGAGGAAAACTCTGCCATCACTGCTTTGTGGCTAAAATAAGACAGCAGATGGTCAGAGACCAGTCAAGCAGTGGTATCACGTGTCATACGCCACCATTAAGACTTGGCAGTGCAGAGGGCAGGACCGGACTGGAGCAGGTGGCCAGCTTTGGTGGTTCTCTGTGTACTGAGAAATCAGACCCAGTAATAAGGAGGTCTGGGAGTAGTGCTTATGGTCTTGCTTTCAGACTCAAGATTTGGCTAGAGTCTAAGGATCTGTAGGGTGGTGGAGGGAAAACCAGACAGATTCCTCAAGGATTAGGGAGCCAAAAAGGCCTCCATTCGGGAAGCTCCCTTCTCTGTTAGCTAACTGAACTCAGCAGTGAGTTTTAAAATCCAGATGAAGATGCTCTATCTTTTCCTGTGTCTGGGTTTTCTGTTACAGCTTTTCCAGATGTATTTTTAGGAGTTGCTGGGGGATGCTAGCCACTTGTAGATGTGAGGGATCAGTACGAGCCAGCAGCAAAGGTGATCGATTCAGACACAAGTCTTTATTGCCACTGCCTGAATGGGTATCTGCTGGCTGGTTTCTTCAGTCCTGGATGTTCACTCACTATTCACCTGGGAAACAAGACCTTTAACCTCTGTCTTGCACGACTCTCTCTCTGTCACTGCGGAGAGTGTGACCTCATGGGACAGCTTCTCTGTCCAGGCTTGAACATTTGAAAACGGGAAGGGCTGGGAATGTGAGGGTCAGCCTGTGCTTTAGAATAAAACCAAACCGCTCTAAAAATCAATTTTTAGCTGCCTTAGCTCCCACTTTGTAAAGCATTTCTCAACAGAAGTTTCTTAGCTCCCACTTTGTAAAGCATTTCTCAACAGAAGTTTCTTGTAACAATGAAATGTTTCTTCTGCCAACGTTTAAAAAACCTTTTAATGATTGCCTTATTTTTCTAAAAAAAAAAAAAAAAAAGACTGTGAACATAATAATTCAGGGGGAGAAAAAACAAACCTTGACGTTTTGGATCTTCTTCAGCTAGATTGCCGGCAGACTAATAAAAGCCTTTTTAACTGTAAAATATGCCAGGAAGTGGAGAATGTTTTTATTCCTAATTCAAATATTCTTTTTAAGAGAAAGCATGGTTTACCAGATAACCTTTTCCCTTCCTACCTTTCTGTTAACTCAGTGAGGCTGTGGTTTGACTGCAGAGAGCTGAAGACCCCAGTACTGGCAGAATCCTGGTCTGTGCTCTGTGGTGCACTTTCTCTTTCCCTCCCCTCCCCTCCCCTCCCCTCTCCTCCCCTCCCCTTCCCTTCCCTTCCTTTCCCTTCCCTTCCCCTTCCTTCCATCCCCACTGCCCTTTTTCTGATTCAGCTCTTGAGAGTTCTGTCGATTTTCATTGTGGCTTAGCATGGTTCTTCTTCTTTTTTAAATCTTTATTTATTTTTGAGAGAGAGAAAGAGAGCATGAGTGAGGGAGGGACAGAGAGCGAGGGGGCTAGAAGATGAGAAGAAGGCTCCAGGCTCCGAGTTGTCAGTCTAGAGCCCTAGGTGGGGCTCAGCTGGAACTCACAAACCATGAGATCATGACCTGAGCCTAAGTTGGATGCTTAACGGACTGAGCCACCCCAGATGGCCCTGCATAGTTCTTGATAATACTAAAGCTTAACCAAACTTATACTCTGATTGAAAACAAACTTATAGGGACGCTTGGGTGGCTCAGTCAGTTGAGCGTCCGACTTCAGCTCAGGTCGTGAGAACCCATGATCTCATGGGTCATGGGTTCGAGCCTGAGTCGGGCTCTGTGTTGACAGCTCAGAGCCTGAAGTGGGGCTCAAACTCACAGACAGAGAGATCATGACCTGAGCCGAGGTCAGACACTCAACTGACTGAGCCATCCAGGTGTCTCTTTGATACTCACTTTAATGTGATGGCCTGAAAATGAACCCAAAATACATCTGAGATATGCCTAATAACTTCTGCCATACCACTTTGGAGTATTACGAGATTCAAGTAAGAACACTGAAATAAATATTTGTTAGCCTTATACTTAACATAGATGTAAGGCTTATCATTCTTATTATTTATATTTTTAAAGAAATCTGACTTCATTACTCCAAAACTTTTGTAGTGTCACAATCATGTAAAAATTGTTGTAGTTTTGACAATTATTTACAAGAGAAAGGATGTTTTTGATCTGCTTAAAATGTTATTTAAGTAAAATGAATGTTTCACCTTGTGTACACTAATTTTTTGTTCAACTAGCTTCCATAGATAATACAAATACAACCTTTAACTGAATTCTAATTGAACTAATACAGATATCTAACCACTCCTTCCTTAATGAGGCTCTATTGGCATTTACTTTCCAGGATATTTCTCTCTTTTCTCTGATCATGTACACAGTAGGAGAGAGAACAGCTGGTCTGCACATTGGCTTTCATCCCCATCTACATGACCGTGGTAGCGTGCCAGGCTTTCAACCCTTATCCCCTGACTATTGGCCCTGTTCGAACAAACTCAACTGATTTACTAGAAACCAGAAAATCAGCATTCCAGGCAGGGCAGATGAACACTGTCATGGTCCTTTTGTCTCTATCCTCAGATGCTTGTAAACTTGAATTCAGAAGTGAGAGTAGAAGTAGAGTCAGAGGCCAAAGTATTACAACAACCCAAGGTCACACACACAAAAAGATGCTACTTGGAGCTATAAAACAGGCTGATCGGGGGCAGGTTGGTGTGGGAAGAGAGAGAATGTGTGTTTTGAGAGTGACGACAAGACATACAAAAATATGTATCAAAAGTGTCTGCTGATGGCTGAATGGATAAAGAAAATGTGGTAAACATATACACTGGAATGGAATATCACTAAGCCATTAAGGAAAAAGAAAATCCTGCCATTTGCCACAACATGGATAGACCTTGAGTGCATTATGCTAAGTGAAATAAATCAGACAGAGAAAGACAAATACCATATGATATCACTTATATGTGGAGTTAAAAAAACAAAACTGAACTCATAGATACAAAGAATAGATTGGCTGTCACCAGAGGCAGAAGGTTAGGGGGTGAAATGTGCAAAGATGGTCAAAGGGTACAAACTTCAAGTTTCTGGTGATGTAAAAATAAAAAAAAAGACATATATCAAATATCGCCTAACTTCTTCTCTCAAAGGCTGCCTTATTTCATTCTGAAGAGGAGGATTCCAATCTCAAGAAATGAGACCACCTATCAGACATGAAATTTGTTTCTTTCCCATATTTCAGTTATTAGTTCATATAAGTAGTCAAGTGAGAGAGGGAACACACCTGTGAGACTATGATGTTATTCACACACACACACACACACACACACACACACACAGAGAGAGAGAGAGAGAGAGAGAGAGACAAACTATAAGTTGGTTTTCTTTTTTTAAATGTTTTATTTATTTTTGAGTGAGAGGGAGAGACAGCGTGAGCAGGGGAGGGTCAGAGAAAGAGGAGACACAGAATCTGAAGACAGGCTCCAGGCTCTGAGCTGTCAGCACAGAGCCCTACTCGGGGCTCGAAGCCTGCTTCAAATTCTATGTCTCTTTCTCTCTCTCTAGGCCCCTTCCCCACTCACACTTCTTGGTCTCTCTATCTCTCAAAAACGAATAAATGTTAAAAAAATAAAAAAATAATAATAAAGTGAGCATCACAATAAAGCCAGTCAAGTGAATTTATTAGTTTTCTAGTGCATATAAGGTTATATTTACACTATAGTATAATCTGTTAAGTGTGCAATAGCATTATGTCTAAAAAAACAGTGTCTATACCTTATTTTAAAATGCTTCATTGCTAAAAAAAAAAATGCTAACCATCATCTGAGCTTTCAGTGAGTTGTAATTCTTTTTTTTTCTGGTGGAGAGTATTGCCTTGATGTTGATGGCTGCTGATCGATCAGAGTGGTGGCTCATGAAGGCTGGGGTGGCTATGGCAGCTTCTTAAAATAAGACAACAATGAGGTTTGCCACATCAATTGACTCTTCCTTTCATGAATGATTTCTTTGTAGCATGTGATGCTGTTTGATGGCATTTTACCCACGGTAGAACTTCTTTCAAAATAGGAGTCAGTCCTTGCTGCTGCTTTATCAACTAAGTTTATGTAATATTCTAACTTCTTTGTTGTCATTTAAACAAATCTTTACAGCATCTTTATCAGGAATAGATTCCATCTCAGAAAGCCACTTTCTTTGCTCATCCATAAGAAGCAACTCCTCATCTGTTCAAGTTTTATTATGAGATTTTAGCAATTCAAATATAATAATAATAATGAAAAGCTTTGAAATATTGCAAGAATTACCAAAATGTGACACAGAGTCACAAAATTAGCAAATGCTATTGAAAAAATGGTGTCAACAGACTTGGTTGATGCATGGTTGCCACAGATATTTCATTTGTTAAAAAAAAATGCAGTATCTGTGAAGTGCAGTAAAGTTACGTGCAACAAAATGAGGGAAGCCTGTATCTCCATGTACGAGTTGGGGTTCATCAACTTTAGTTACCATAGCAAGAAACCCTGAAATCTTAGTGGTTTACCACAACAAAGACTTCTTTCTCACTTAGGAAAAGCCTGATGGCAACTGGGCCACCCTTTCAATCTTGCAGCTGTACCAGATTGAACATCTGGAGCGTACAGCCTCTGAGGTTGTTTCAGCTGAGAAAGAAAGATTGAGGAGGTACATTGATTTACGCTTGCCTTGAACTAGGGTGACCCAGGTCACATGCTTTCACATTTCATTGGCTTGAGTTAGTCACATGGCCTCAATCCAACAGCAGGGAGATTGGGAGGTATATCTGGAGACCTCTACCATTCTCTGCCACACACAATATTATAAATATAAAAATCTTAGTAATTAATAACTTGTGCAAATCCACACAGATAGTAAATGGAGAACCTGGGTCTTTATTCAGGTCTTTTTTTTTTTTTTTAATTTTAGAGAGAGTGGGAGAGAGAGAGAGTGCAAGCAGGGGAGAGGGGCAGAAGAAGAGAGGGAGAGAATCTTAACCTCCACGCTCAACATGGAGCCCAAACAGAGCTCAGTCTCATGACCCTGGGATCCTGACCTGAGCTGAAATCAAGAGCCAGATATCTGCTCAACCAACTGAGCCACCCAGGCACCCCTTTAAGCGTCCGATTCTCAATTTTGGCACAAGTCATCATCTCACGGTTCATGATATGGAGCCACGCTGACAGCATGGAGCCACGCTGACAGCATGGAGCCTGCTTGCGATTTTCTCTCCCTTTCTCCTTATTTTCTCTTTCAAAATAAAGAATAAATAGCTTTAAAAATAAAAATAAATAAAAAGCAAGTTCATGAAGCAAGATATTTTAGATTAAAGGATGAAATGGGAATCAGCCTTAATTAATGCAAAGAAACTTTATCGAATCTTTTTTAAAAATCCAAATACAAATATTTAAACAATGGGGAAAATGTCCAGGTTTGGCAATGAAAAGCAATGTGAAGAGATTCAGAGATATAATCAGTGGCTGGATTTGTGAAGTTAGATCAATGAATTCGGGCTGCTCTGTATTTCCTAGAGTTGGGAAGTGTAGGTTTTGGTGGGGCATCTGGTACTGTTTGTCTCTGCATAGTCCTTTCTTTTATTATAACACAAGAAGAAACAATGGGATGATAAAAAACTAATTGCAGCAATGATGAACTTTCCATATGAAAGTCTGAGGCTATTGTCAGTTGGTAGAACCAGACGCCTCCTGGAAATTATCAGCACTGGCTTGGGGATGGTGTCAGTGCAGCTTTTTGTGTGTTTGATTTGCAGGCCATAACCAGCTCCTCCTGTATCCTAAAGTCATTATCACTCAAGGGTAAATATCTTCTGGCTTTCTTGAGCAATGGAAATAGCACTAGATTTGAAGCATACTTTGGCAAATATCTTCATAGCTGTATGGAAAATGTGTATATTGACATGTGGAATCCAGAAGAGAGATACATACACTTTCAAATTTCCCTGATTTGAACATGGGCAAAGTCCATGTCTTAAGATCAGTGCAAATCCCTATTGCAAAGGGGTTTTAACTTTATCCTTTCCTCCTTTGAGGAGTGTGGTCACCCTGGTTTATTGTGGTGTAAAGTGAACAGTGAAAACCGAATTGTGAGAATTGCATAGAAGTTGAAATTCAACATCTCTCTGGATGACCTTTCATAGAAATTGCCAAAAGGAGTTGTCAAAAATCCCTGGGTAATTTATTCCAGGGTCTTATAACCCTTCTAACTGGAGGAGTCAGAGATGTGAATAGTTAAAGGAGTTTTCTCAGTGAAGTGTGCTGGAGACTGGATATAAAATAGCAGCTATAAATCCCAAAGCAGGCAAGAGATAAATTGTTGTTTTCTGTTCATGGAGCTTCCTCTTATAGTTTTAAAAAACAATTTTAAAAAGTTCTGCTTTTTTGTCAAAGACAATCCTGAGCATTCTGAATTTATGGGAAAATATCATTTTGTGAGTTAAGGTGGATTTTTAAAAAAAAATTTTAATTTTATTTATTTATTTTGAAAGAGAGAGAGCACAAGCAAGGTAGGGGCAGAGGGAGAGGCAGAGAGAAATCCCAGCTAGGCTCTGTGCTGTCAACACAGAGCCTGACATGGGGCTCGATCTCATGAACCATGAGATCATGACCTGGGCTGAAATCAAGAGTCGGATGCTCAACTGATTCAGCCACCCAGATGCCCCTTGGGTGAATTTTTGTTTGTTTGTTTGTTCCTTAACATTTCCCTTCTAAATTGTCAAATAATGGTCATTTCCATTTTGCTTTTTAGTTTATTGAGCCCGAACTCTAGGTAATGTTTTAAGTTTTGGGGACACAGAGGTAAGAAGACAGAAGAGGTATTTGTTCTCATGGAGCTCACATTCTAAGGTCTAAGCAGACAGTGTGGGATCTGTGTCATATATAATTTTTACTGGGTCACTGGACTCTTTCATGTCACTAATCACTCCTATATATGATTGATGGTTTCCTATGTTCATTCACTTCTTTTTAAACCTTTCCATCCATTTATTTATTTACAGTATCCTAGAACTCAGTAAGTACTTCTGAGTAAACCTCTTCCACAATTACTGAAGACAAAGGTCAGATTACCCTTCCCAAGATTTCTACATTTATGGAGTAAACTTTTTTATTTTTATTTTTATTTTTTTAAAGAAGAGGGTTATCTTTCTTTTTAAAATTTTTTTTTTTTTACATTTATTTATTTTTGAGAGACAGAGCATGAGCAGAGGAGGGCAGAGACAGAGGGAGACACAGAATCCGAAGCAGGCTTCAGACTCCAGGCTGTCAGCCCAGAGGCCGACACGGGGCTCAAACTCATGAACAATGAGATCATGACGTAAGCTAAAGTCAGCCGCATAACCAACTGAGCCACCCAGGTGCCCCTGGAATAAACTTTTTAAAAAAGTGTTTACTTCTTCATTTTTCTAGAGAAAGCATGAGTGGGAAAGGGCAGACAGAGAGAGAGAGAGAGAGAATCCCAAGCAGGCCCCACATTATCAAGGTAGAGCCTGATGAAGAGCTTGATCTCACGACCATGAGAACATGACCTGAGCTGAAATCAAGAGTCTGATATTCAACTGACTGAGCTACCCAGGTGCCCTCATGGAATACACTTTTTAATCTGTGTTTCCAATTTAAGGATGTTATGCTTACTGATAATAACAAACTCTAAATTTGCTGTTCTGAGGATCACACTATTATAAGGAGTTTAAAATTTGGAAAATGGCTCTATAGAAAATAAAAATCAGAGTCAGATGGATACAGGTTATTAAAGATGACTTAACCAGAATATATTTGAGTTATTAAACTTGGAAAGGAGAATTTGGGAGACCTCCTGTCCTTCCCCTGTTCCAATGTCCTTCTCTTCCAATGTGTTCTGAAGCACAATAAAGAGAAAAACCTCACTGGCTAAGAAGAATATTGCCTAGCTGTGATATAATTCAAAGCAGATTTCTAAATCTTCCTTCTGGAAATTTTTTGGGTCTCAGAACTAAAGGCATAAATGAGTGTGGATGCTTCTGCCAGCATGAGGGCTGAAAGTCTAGTACCTTTTAACAAATTTTTTGTCAAGGCAAACAGAATAGAAATCAAACCAACTGTGTAGCTTCCATCTCTCTTAGCCTGCTTTCGAACTTGTGCCTCTGCATCCTGTGAATTTAAGAATTCTTCATGAATGGATTTGTAAACATAAACTGGACAACGTAGTTGAACAGGTAGGACAGAACTATCTTCTTCCACATTCCCCACCCACTCCTCTTGGCTTTTCTGTTTTTGTGAAAGGCACTTCTCATTCTTTGGTCATTTGGCATGGAGTCATCCTTGAATTCTCCTCTGTTTGCTTTTAGCATCCATGGTTTCTAAATTTTTAAAAAATTCTACTGCCAAGATTTTTGTTTGCTTCTCTACTTATTCATTTTATTTCTTCTTCCTAATGTCCCTGTCACACTTCCAATATTTCACTCCTCTGAAATCACTTCTGTCAAGGTGACCAATGGCCCCCATGTTGCTAAAACCCAAAGTCACTGTTTGGTTTCAATCTTAGCCCCGCTCTCAGCCTGACTGAACACTAGTGTTGAAGGTCACTGTCTCTGAGACACGCTCATCCCTCAGTTATCACGGCGCCACCTTCTTCTGGCTCTTTCCTTCCCTGCTGGCCATACCTCTGGGTCTCCCTTACTGCTGCTTCCACCTCTGGCCAAGCCTCCAATGGGCAGAACTCGGCTCCCTTCTCTCCATTTTCTAGGTGCTCTCATCCACTCTCAGGTAGCCATTATTTTATTATGAAGCTGTATGCATTCACTTGCTAAAAACTGTAAGACATAGACATAAAAATATAAATGTGAAGGTTTACCTTTACTCCCATGTCCTCAGAAGTTCCTTAGACTCGATTACATTCAACCACCCGTATCTTCAACTCTTGCTTTACCTCAAGACTATTTATACTTCTATGAACTGATTTGTTAATTTTAGATAACATCTGTTAATTCCTCATTATGAAAGAAGAGGAATTCGCTCACTTATACTTCCTTCCAATTTTTTTTATTATATTATTTGTAGTTTGTCCAGTGCCTAACTTTATAAAATCCTTGACCCCCACAGATATGTCAGCAACTTTCGATGATATAACAGACAAAGAGATGATCATGCCTCCACTTTCCCTACTTTTTATCCCTTCTGGCTAACTTTTTTGAGCTCTGCATTGCTTTCTACTCATCTTGCCTTCCCTTTCATCCTTTTCCTCTTTTCTTCCTGCCTTCTTTAGAGTGATCAAGTGTTTTCTCTTCCTTAGATCCCTTTAATGATTTGAAAAGTAATTACCTACACTTTATAATTCTTTTCAATGGTTTCCCTTGGAATGTTAATATGCATACTGCCAGCCGCTTAACATTAATCAGTGCCTCTATCCTTTTCTGAAAGAAGGTAGAATCACAAAACTCTTTAACTCAAACTCCCTCTTCCCATCTTCAGTTTTACTGTTTTTTTAATATTTTGGTAAAACCTAGGTTTATAACTCCTTAAAATAGATTATTTCAAGTGATCACAGGTAAGAGCCATGGAGAGGCCCTGCATAAATGTCCCTTCAGTGAGAACTTCCTGCATGGAGGGCCGTCAGCTGAGAGCCTTCCTCCACCACACCATCAGTGTCCACGCAGTGTTCACACTGGAGCCCTGTTCCCCCACCACTGGCCAAGCTCAGGCAGAACACCAGAGCCAGGCTCTGGGTTTCCTGCTGGCCTGGGACTTTCTCAGAGATACACAGCCATCTCAGACTCTTGTTCCCCTATCCTTTTTCACTTCCTCTCTCCTGTCCCAGGTGTCAGATCTGTGCTGTGTCTGAAAGATGTCCCTGACCATTCCCACCTCTTCTCCCCTTTACTTATCACAGGGAGTTCCCTGTAGCAAAGCTCTTGTACTTCAATTGCACCATGGCATCTGCTTCCTCAAGAATTTAAAATCATAGCAGCCTTTTCTGACTGTACTCTCATTTGGCCTTAGAGTATCAGCTCATTATCCTGAATTTGGCCTGTGAGGCCTGTGTGACTGGATGTCTCCCCAGGTGTCCAATCTCATCTCATACCACCACCAATCAATATGGCAGCACAAGAGGCCTCCTTTGAGAAACTTGGATAAACTAGGCTTTTCCTTCTCTAGGGTTTTTCTGTGCTGGCTCCTCTACTTGGAGTTTTCCTCTCCCATTCTGTGTACAGCTAACTCCTTCTCATGTTTGCATTTCAGCCTAAATGTCACCCCTTGAGGGATATCTTTCCAGATCATGTTGCTGCTCTACAACTTTTTATTCTCTTACAGCAGCTAGTTATTTTTGAGTGTCTTTTTTTTTTTTTTGGTGATTATTTTCTTGTCTATTTTCCATGATGTAACAAGCTGACATTGTGTTTCTTTTATTCACCACTATAGACCCAGCACTTAGCACAAGACATGGAACAAAATAGATGCTTAATAAATATTTATTTAATGAGTAAATGTCCTCTCCTTTTATCTTTACTGACACCAATCTTACCTCTTGTCTGAATCATTGCTATAGAGTCCTTAACAGTCTTACTACTCACCTCTGCTAGATTAGTCTTCCCCAAGTGTAGAACTCTGAAAGTTTCTTTCTGCTCAGAAGAACATCAAGGACACCCCTTTACTAGTAACTGAGATTCCTCAGCGTCACACTCAGGACTGCCTCAACATCCATCTCTCTATCCTCACCTCCCTATATTAGCCTCACCCTCAAGTAGAACTGGACAGTCACTTCTCACTAAACATATTCTGGGTCTTCCTATTTATATGCCTTGTGCTAATCTGCAGCAATGACTACCTCCCCTTCCCATCATCTTTTTAAGTCAAAATTTATTAGAATCCTCTTGATATAAACTCTTCCTCATCTTCCTAAATGAATGTGAAGCTCCTGCTCTACAATCTCATATCACAGTTTGAGGCTTAGAGCATTCCCATACTTCCCTACATTAAAATGATTGTCGACTTATCTTCTTTTGCTTTTCCAGAGTCCAGGATCCTCCACGACAGGGACTACCCTTACATATCTTTGTCTCCTCTAAAATGCTAAGCACAATGCCTTCCTAATAACACATTTTTATTTTTTAAACTTTACTTCTATTTATAAATTATAGTTTCATGTGGATATCACTTTATTTTTATGACTATGAAATAATTCACATATACTGCAGAAGACAGGAAAGATAAAAAAAAATACAGAGAATAAAAAAAATCAATTGCAATTACACTACCTCTGAATCATTATTTCTTAGCATTCTGTTGTGTTTCTTTTTATTTATCTTTTTCTGTACTAGTATTTGTACTAGCAGATATCATATTGATTATAACATTTCATGTTTTGGAGATTTCAAGTTTTAGTAGAAACTTTATCTAGAATTTATGGTCGTATGAGTTTTATACTGACAAATTCAGTTTTTCTTTACCAGAAAATGTCTTTATTATGTTTTCATTATTGATAGATATTTTTGCTGGAGATAGAATTCTGGATTGATAAGTCTTCCTTTTATCACTTTAAAAATGTTGTTCCGGGGCGCCTGGGTGGCTTAGTCGGTTAAGCGTCCGACTTTCGCTTAGGTCATGATCTCGCGGTTTGTGGGTTCGAGCCCCGCATCGGGCTCTGTGCTGACTGCCAGCTCAGAGCCTGGAGCCTGTTTCAGAGTCTGTGTCTCCCTCTCTCTCTGACCCTCCCCTGCTCACACTATCTCTCTCTCTCTCTCCTAGAAATAAATAAAAAATATTAAAAAAATAAAATAAAATAAAAATGTTGTTCCACTCTTTTGACATCCAGTTTTTTATGAGAAGCCAAAAGTCAGCCAACTATTGAATTACTCTGCTACTATATACAATGTGTCATGTTTCTCTTGCTGATTTCTAGATTTACTTTTTATATTTGGCTTCTGATTTTGACTCTGATTTCCAATTTCTGAGTTCTAAATCTGACTTTGATGTGTAGTTATCCATGTTGAAGTTCATAGAGCAGCTTGAATCTGTACATTTATAGCTTTCATCAAATTAGCAAAAATGTGGTCATCACTTCAAATAGTTTTCTTTTCATTTTTTTCCCTATTCTTTCTCCTTGGATTCTAAAGACATGTGTGTTCTACCACTTGATATTATCTAACCAGTCTGTGAGACTGTCTCTTTTTTTAATCCCGAATCTTTCTCCACTCTTTTCTGTATGTAAATTGGGTAGGAAGCCAAGAAATACATGAGCAAAGTACATTTTTAATTGCAAATGAGAAACAAGATGCCTGCTGGAGGAATGAATAGACATGTAAGTGTAGCAACAAGGAATATGGTGTATAGATATATGAGGAGGGGATAGTCTTCTCAGCATGTCTGTAGAATGTTCCAGTTTCCCCAAGAAAGTATTTATTATGATTGAAAAAACATGAAATAACCTGCAACTGATTATATCAGTTTTATAAAATATATGTAAGCCACAATTCTACATGCTCTGTGAGAAATTAGGGGCAAAATTCTGATTTCCATCTTGCAGAGACACCTACTAGTACAGCATTCATTTGTGAGCACTTTCCATTTCCCTCTCCCCATTTATTTACTTTGTGATATACTTTTTCATGGGGAAGATTTCACATAGTCTGTGTTTATTTGGGGAAACTATGGTGAGGATTGAGAGATGGCGAAAATTTGGAGATTATGCATTGCTTCACAGAGCTTACAGAAAAATCAAGGGGAAGTGAAGTAGAGGATTCTATTTTGTTACTTAGAACAGAAAAATTAAAAGAATATTGGAAGGTGATAAGAATTTTTATGGAAGTCAAAGATTTTTTTTGATTCAGGATTTTATTTAAATGTAATTTAATTAGAAGACAGATGGTTGGTATTTCTCTACTTCATTATTTTTATGTAATACTCAGTTTTTCTTTTTTTAATTTCATACTTCATATTTTATCATTATGGCTCTACTAATGTGTGGTTGAAGGCAAGGTATCAATGCTTTAAAATATTTGAAGACAAAATTTGAATAACTCTCTAATAATTCTCACATAAAAGTATCTATCCTACATAGGGTTAGAAAGATGCTCACATACACAGAGGCATATATCTCAAGGGAAAATGTCTCATATATGTTTTTGAAACCCTTTTTGGAAAAATATTAATTTTTAATTTAGTAGAGTAAATTGGTTACAGCATATAAACAAATAAATCTCTCCTCAGCCCCTAATCCATGAATGCTCAATTTAAATTAAAGCATTTCTAGATAAACTAATCAGGAACAATTTTTCTCAAATCAAGCCAACCATCAAACTCCTTTGAAAAATGTATTTTCCTCTCTGTTTTGAGAATAATCAATTGATCTTTCATTTGTTGCTTTACTTGTGGGCAAATGAAAGCATATGAGGGGCATCTCTTTGACATTAAAATCTGAAAGTGGGGTCAGGGTCATGGAACTCTTGAGATGGTGCTCAGCCCTGGGCAGTGGCTCTCTTTTCCATTCGGAGTGCTGACTTCTGAAGCTGGGTGTGGTGAGGTGGGGCCAACAAGAGAGGAATTAAGGTCCCCTGAGATTTTATGGAGAGTGTTTTGGCTTCCTTGAGAACTCTCACAGCTTTAGCTCTTCCAGCTTCTTGTTTTATACCTGACATAGGGAGGAGAGAGGTGTTGGTATCAGCAGCACAAAGGCTGGTGTCTTTATGCTGATATACTTGATGGAGAATAAGGCTCTTGTGAGTCTCCAGCCAGTGGTTCTTGACCAGTCCCCTGCTGTGGCTTGTGGCTGTTGTTTGCTAAAACTTCAGTGAAGAAAGAGTGCTCAGATGTGGAGATGTCCTGTGGAACTCCACTGGTTACTTGGAGTGAGCAGGCCCCCTTCTTTGAGCTTCAGGTCTCTGACTCTTTCATCTGTTCCAGCCAACTTTTAGCACTTCTTTCTCAACTCCTAGTCCTTAGGTCCTCTCCTTCCCACTCAATTTATAGAATCCCAGGAAAGAACCCAATATCAGATATTTATTTGTGTGTTTTTGTTAAGGGGAGGTGGTAGATCTATTTTAAGATTTAGATCTCATTGTGGAATGAAAATCTGTTTGTTCCCAACTAAACTAAGGTGGAAGTATTTAGGGGAGGAAAAGGCTTGTTTTGTCTATTTTGGCTGACTGTGTGTATAGTCTAAAAAGCTTAGTATGAATTGTAAACCCCTAAAATGTGTTTTTCTGAGGTACTAGAATTCTAGTTTAAGTGCTGGATGAGCTGAGTTGGTTATTAGTTGGAATTTTCCGATACAGAACAGAAAATCTCATTATAGCATTTACTAATTAACAGTTTCTCTGGCTTCTTCCTCTAATAGACTCGGTACTCAATACTCAGAACATCCTCAGTACTTTGCTGAGGAAACTCACTCGCTTAATGCCGTTTTCAAAGAATATTTATTGATTAAGGCTGACTCACCATTCTAAAGAGTATTCTTTAGAATATTTAATATTCTTTAGTAATACTTCTGTTCTCTTGTCTCCTGGAACTTCATTCTCAGCTTAATCTCAGATATGACCTTCCTTTCTCCCTCCTTCCCTCCCTCCTTCTCTCCCTCCTTTCTTTTCTTCCTTCCTTCCTTGCTTCCTTCCTTCCTGACATTCATATTTATTGGGTATCAGCTTTTATCCCTGTGCTGAACTCTGGGAATACTGGGTGAGTGAAATCCTAGAATTTCGTAACAGTTGGTGACCTTAGAGGTCAACTAGTCAAAAGCAAGATAATCAGGATAACATACCCCATAATGCATGGAAAATGGCTTCCCTGCTCAAGGGAGGTAAGAAACTAAGAATAACTCTGTGTGCCAATTTCACAGAGTAAGAGACTTTTATAGTCTCCAAGTGCCATAGAGATTCTGTTGTCTTTTAGTGCTTTTTGCTATTTGAGTTACAGTTAACAAGGTCAGCCTTTCTGGGAAGTGAATAAGCAACCCAGGTGATCTCAGGAGCTGAGGGAAAGTGCCCTTTTCCTGCCTCTCCAAATTCACCCCACCCTTGCTTACTGATGTCTAGGATTTCACTAATAGAAACTGAGGTCATTACATATTTTAGGAGTGTTTGAAAATCCAAATTACTCCAGAGAGATAACATAGAGTTAGATATAAAAAGGGTGTTAATAACTGAAATCTTTCCCTTGTATGAAACTAGAGGAAAGAGAGAAGCTGGAGGGCACTGACGATTTAGGTGAAATTTTATACTTAGAAGGGAAAAAAAGAAAATCTTTGATGCAGCCACAGTTCCATTTAAGAGCCACTAGCCTATTAAAATGAATTGTAGTTAAACTTGTATGAATATAGCTAAATACAGATTTTTACATGCTTAACATCCCCAAAGAGTTGTTCATTAGCGTCGTGAGCTGATGTTTATATTGAGCATCAAGGAAATGCTTCAGGAAACATGAACATCCTATTTTACATATATATGGTTTTGAATATTGAATAAGCTCTCCAGTAGAAGTTTTTATTGTGTTTTTAAATGCTTGCTATATTACATTTTTAGGAACTAGTGGAAGATAGTCTTATTCTCCTTCAGTGTTTGTGAAACACAAGCTTTCTTTCCTATAGCTTTCCTGTTCCCAGAAACAGCATGCACATGCACACACGCACACGTGCGCTCACACACACACACACACACACACACACACACAAGAAGTAATAATTCAAGATTTCTGGACATCTTTATTCAGGCTATTTTCTTTCAAAATAATAAAATGTATTACATGTCCTTCTTAATGAAGAGAAAGCAAACACTTTAAAAGATATAACATCTGCTGGAAATATAATCTAAATTGAAAACTTGTGTAGACATAAGGAACAAGGGAGAAAATATAGGGACAGGAAGTATGGCAAAATGTTAATGCTAAAAGCAGTCTTTAAAAACATCATGCATGATAGAAAGTGCATAGATGATATTTTTTTAGCAAAAAACAAACAAAAACAAAAACACTAATCTCATCTGAAGATTGAAGCAATACTTATTTTCTTTGGGCATAATTAATCTTATAATATATTCCTACTGAATTTTCAGTTCTTAAAAGATGGAAAGGCCATATGCACTGACCATCTGAGGATTTATACTTTCTTTCAGGAGCAATAACTCTTACTTAAATAACAAGTAAGAACTACTTCTTATTTCTTTTCAACATGAATCATTGAAAGGAAGTTTTGTGCTTTTGAGCTGATATAATATAGTCTCCTACATAATCAATATCATGAAAGCCTTTTGGTAAGAGAACTTCTGTTTGGTATGGGGAAAATAAAACTAATTGGTCAAGAGCTATGTTACCTAGCAAGATGTTCTGAGGATCAAGAAATATGAAAGTATATTGAAAATTATAAAGCACATAAAATTCAAGGTGAAATTACGATGTCTGATTAACTATGCACATGTGCAGTGAAACACCATATTGCACACTCCTGCAAGTTTTGGAGGCCAGTGCTGTGGGTGACGCCTCAGTCTGTTCTGGCTACCAAAACAAGGTAACCACAGACTAGGTGACTTAAACTGCAGACATTTATATCTATTAATTCTGGAGGCCGGAAATAGGATCAGGGTGCCGGCTGGGTCAGTTTCTGGTGAGGACCCTCATCCTTGGTTTTACCCTCGCATGGCCTTCCACTGGGTTTCTCTTTCTTTCTTTCTTTCTTTTTCTTTCTTTCTTTCTTTCTTTCTTTCTTTCTTTCTTTCTTTCTTTCTTTCTTTCTTTCTCTCTCTCTTTCTCTCTTTCTCTCTCTCTTTCTCTCTTTCTCTCTCTCTCTCTCTTTCTCTCTTTCTCTTCCTTTCTTTCTTTTAAATTTTTAAATGTTTTATTTATTTCTGAGAGAGGAAGAGAGAGACAGCATGAGCAGGGGAGGGTCAGAGAGAGAGGGAGACACAGAATCTGAAGCAGGTTCTAAGCTCTGAACTAGCTGTCAGCACAGAGCCCGATGGCAGGGCTCGAACCCATGAACCGTGAGATCATGACCTGAGCCGAAGTCCGACACTTAACTGACTGAGCCACCCAGGTGCCCCTCTCTCTTTAGAGAGAGAGAGAGATCGAGAGAGAGAGAGAGATATCCAATATTTCCTCTTTTCATAAGGACACCAGTACTGTCATGAAGGCCCCATCCTCATGACCTCATGGACCCCTAATTACCCTCCCACCTCCAAATACTATCACCTTGGGGATAGTTTCAACATGTAAGGTTTTAAGGGAAACACGTTCAGTCCATAGCAGTGGGTAAATTAGGCAGCCACTGGTATGTAATTTCAAAAGTGCCACAAGCTCGGCCCACTTTCTCACTATGGACTGAGATACTGGCTCTAGAAGGCTTCTGCTGAAAGACCTTCCCTATGTGATAGAGGTAACAAATTAATTTATTTTATCAGATTAACCAACTTTTGCCAAGGAGCCAAACTGAGCGAGGGAGACACAGGACAGATAATTTTTGAAGATGACTGTGTGAGGGTAGGATGGAAAGGTCCAGACATAGTTCATTTTGGTCAGGACAAGCCCTCGACAGTGTCATGGGCAGTGTCACGGTGGGAGGTCCTGGTAATCGAGGAACAGCACCATCACCAGGGCCCCATGTCATTTGTAGGGAATAGAGGACAGAAGAAGGGGAACAGAAAGAGGGGGACACAGTTAAGCCATGTGTTGCCTGTGACGCAGTGTAGCTGCAGCCTAAGCCTATATGCCTGACCTCAATTCGTTAATCTCCAAGCATGTCCATTCTCCTCATAAATGCACCTTTGTTTTCTGCCCAGTGCACAAACATCACGACCCGTGTCTGAGAATGTTGGGAACTTTATGAGGTCCATAAAGTTTTAGCTGTAGTCTAGTCCACCGAGGCCAAAATAAATAAATAGAGAGAGTGTAAGGGTAACAATTTTTAAAAAAAAAACCACCAAAAAAAAAAAAAAAAGCCTGGCTTAAAGAAAGAAAAACTACTGAAGCTCTAGAATAACTTAGTCACAGTGGCTTTAGAGGAGATTTCTCCTTACCAACTAAGATTTCTTTAAAGTGCAAGCTGAGAAACTGCAGGCAAAGATGTAGCCAAATTCACTTTTCAGATTTCTCTGAGAATAATCTGTTCTGCGGAGTTAGGTTAAGAGGTTAAAATAATTGACAAACGATTGGCCATAAGCCTGAAGCTAACTGGGTAAAAGAAACAAAATGCCTAGGCTTTTAAGAGTTGGGCTGTTGGGACAAATATTAATGGTAGAATTAATTACTATTTATAATATAATAAACTTCTTAATGACTTTTTTCTCTTCTCTGTTTTCCCAAGGTTCAAAATCTGGATCATTCAGATCTCTTGAGCTAACATCCTTGGTGTGCTATGATAATATTACTAGTTATGATCATTCTTTTAAAAATTTTTTAATGTCTTTTTATTTTTGAGAGAGAGTAAGAGAGATAGACAGACTACGAGCCAGGGAGGGACAGAGAAAGGGAGACACAGAATCCAAAGCAGGCTCCAGGCTCCAAGCTGTCAGCACAGAGCCTGATGCGGGGCTTGAACTCATGGACCCCAAGATCATGACCTGAGCTGAAGTCAAATCTTAACTGACTGAGCCATCCAGGTGTCCCAGTTATGATTATATTTAAATAAAGTGTTTTGAATGCCTACTATGTGCCACATACTTTTCTAAGAACCTGAAATTCATTAACTAAATTATTTATCATGATGTGAAGTACTGCTGTGTTTTTCCATTTTGAAGATGGAAACATAGATGAGACATAGATCAGTTGAGTAACCTGCATTAGATCACACAGCTAATAAATTGAGAACATGGGATATAGACCATAAACATTTAGCTCTCAGTTCTTGAGGTCATGAAAAATTTAAGGTCATGAGTTTCTAGTTACTCTCCTGACTCAGTGTGTCTTTCACAATCATCATTATTATCAGTAATATTTTGGGGTGTTCAATATGTGTATCAGGAGTGCAGTTAATTAGTGGAAAAAATCATAATGTTGTGTAGAAAAAGCAAACTTCAAAACAACAGCAGAATATGATGATTCCTGTGTGAAGTATAATTATTCATACACAAAATGCTATGTAATATTTATGTGATGTTGCATGTGTGTAAGAGACACATCAGCCTCACGTGAATGGAGCCTCCCTGTCCATGGGGAGGGTGATAGGACAGGGGGTTGGTAGAAGTTTGGAAACATTTGTTAATTCTAAGTGCTATGACTGTAATTCTTTGTGGTTGTTTGCATTTTTAAATTTCTAAAAACATGATGAAAATAATATTTATGAAAGACATTGATTCCTGTGCTGAAGTTGCCTTCATTTTAGTGGAGTCAGGACACGCAGATAAAGAGGAGACTTATAAGACAAGGTGCAAATTAGGATTGTGGCATGTAAGTCTTGTATGGCTTCAGAGGAAAGGTTGCTCAAGCTCAGTAGAACTGGAAAAAACTTCATGGAGGAGGGGAGATATGGGCTGAGTGTTGAAGGTTTAATCTAGAGAACTGGAGAGAAGAGAACCCCCGGAGGGCCTGTCATAAGTTGGGATCTGCAGAAGCAGAGGAGGAATAGTTTGAAGTGCAGGACAATTGGTGAGAGGTCAGCATCTGCAAAAGGAAGAGAAGGAAGTGTACTGGGCAGAGGGAGAACTCCAACAGTGGTGCAAGCTTGACAATGTGAAGCTGACCCAGTGGGGAGCCCTAGGGGTAATAGTGTCTATTAGAGCTATCCCAGGGCAGGCTGAGGTGGCTGGCCCTTCTTCCCTGACTCACCCCCTGACACAAGCTGCCTGGGAGAAGAGCATGACTATAGACAGGGCAGCTCTGCAGCTGACAGACTCGGAGGGGGCTGGAGGCTGTCTGCAGACCACTCTCCCTCTTGGCTAAGAAGCAGGTCTTTCCTTGAAGAGGGATCTTGGTGACACATCTCCTGGCCATCAAGATGCGAGTAATAATAGTATTTACCTCATAGGGACGTTATGAGGATTAAATGAGTTATATGGAGGGGTCTTAGAAGTTTGCTGCTGCTATTGTATGTGTTCCTATGCCATGGCTAGAACCTTGGAGAATGATTTCTGGGCACTAAAGTGAGTGCTTCTACAGATCATTTGCTCTCTCTTATTGCAAATTGCCTTGCTTGGAGTCATGGGTTATTTTATGCATTACTTTGTTAGGCAGTTCAGATGTTTTGACTTTGTTGTCTTCTAGACATTATGAGAGTTACAAAGCTTTTGAATCACCCCAAGGAGTCACTGTGTAAAACGTGGCCCATTTTACCTATTGCATGATAAAATATAAACAAAACAGAAGAAGCCAGGCAAAGCTAATGGAGGATGTGACTCAGGTAAGAGTAGGTTGGAATGGATGGGAACAAAGGCAAAGAGAGAAGATGTGGCTGTGAGTTAAGAGCTAGGGGCCTAGAGTGGGCATGACAGGGGCAGTGGGAATGGACACAGAAAGTCTGAGTGAGGCATGTTGTAGATCTCTGTTTTACAATCAGAGTCTATATTCTTAGGGTCAGCAAATTCTCACTAAGAATTTGAAAATGGCTGCCTTTTCTTTTTGATCATCTAGATGACCACATTTTAACTGAACCCCACCATGTGATTTAGGTGTTGTGTTTTCTTTGCATTTGTGGTTGAATGTTGGCACCACGTAATTACCAAAATGATAGCATTTAAAATTTAAATATGCTGATAAGCATGTCTGGCTGCTATTAGGTTGGCAACTTCTAATGTGAAAATCACAATAACCATTCCTCACCCATTCCTCTACTGCTGTTCAGTAGAAGGTTTGTTTACCTAGAAGTCTAAACAGTGGAAGTGCCCAAAGAACAAAATTGTCCTAAATGATTT
This sequence comes from Proteles cristata cristata, assembly GCA_017311185.1. Taxonomy (NCBI): domain Eukaryota; kingdom Metazoa; phylum Chordata; class Mammalia; order Carnivora; family Hyaenidae; genus Proteles; species Proteles cristata. The sequence continues at coordinate 1,551,351 of JAESUZ010004142.1, read as the reverse complement.
TAAAATAATGTTAAAAATTATCTCTATGGCAATAAAGAATGATTAGCTCTAGAGTGTTTGCTCTAGTGAATGGCCTGAGAAGTCAGGGGCCCAGGAAGCATGGGGCAAAAGGATATGTGAATGGCCATAAACGGTCACTGTGGAGTCATTGCTGTTCTCTCCTCCCTTCCTCCTTCTCTCCCTCCCTCCCTCCTTCTTTCTCTCTCCCTTGCTAATAAGATGGGGTAGTGGTGGTTCTGGGTTGTTCATGTTTTGGTAGGTAATAACTGAGCCGAAGTGTTTAATACTGGTGACAAATATGTTTTATGTATCCCATTTCTTAATCTAAATACTGGAAACAAAGAACAAGATGCATTCATGAAATACTGCAGTGGAGCAAGTGTTTTCCATGCTAGGAAGCTTTCGGATTTAAGGCTCTAGAAATATAAGGAATCTCAATTAAGTCATATGTCTGGATATACAAAAAAAAAAGTTCAGACTGTGAATGTCAAATTATTTTAATCAACTCCAAAGACAAAATTACTTGTTTGAAGTGAATTTTGCACTTGAAGGGAGCTTCCATAGGGCAAGATTTTGACTTTTTAAGTTGTTTAATGTATTGTTATATTGATTTGGTACACAAGAAAGTGGAATGGTGTGTCTGAATAATGTACTATTTAATTGTTGAGGCTAATGAGAAAAGGATAAGTAGGTTTAAGATGTAAATGATGTAGTTCTGCCAAATGATGTCGTAGTTCATCACATGGAGGAAATGTTTGCATGCTAAAATAGAGAAAAAAGATTGCAGAACCGGGTCATGGTAAACAGTAGCATAGATGCTGGACTCAAATGATGTCACCCTGTGGCCGTTAGTCACATATAGTCACACTGTGAATGGCACTTAGTTTTGGCATATCACTAATACCTGGTTCTTCCCATATGGTTGCTAATACACTCAAATGTAATCCACCAAGGCAGGTATTTTTGCCAGTTTGACTGATTGCTGTGTCTCCAGTACCTCTTACACCTCTTATGCCTGATACATATTAGATACTCAATAAAAGCCGTTTGGAATGATTACATTTAAATTTTGTTGATTTTAGGGGCCTGGATGGCTTAGTTGGTTAAGCATCTGATTCTTGATTTCAGCTCAGATAATAATCTCACAGTTCATGAGTTCAAGCCCTGGGCCTGGGCTCCTCTGTTGGGGTCCTCACTGACAGCCTGTCAGCTGGGAGCCAGCTTGAGATCTCTCTTTCTCCCTCCCTCTCTTTCTGCCCCTCCCCCACTTACATGAGAGCTCTCTCTCAAAACAATTATTTTGTAAAAATTTTATTAGTTTTATATTTTTGTTGTATTTGTAGATTTGTTTTTGTTTTATGATTAAGAATGTTACGCTATAGAACTTTGAACCTAGTTTTATATTGTGCGCATTTAAATAAGTTTAAAAATGGTTAAAGTCGACAATGAGAGTCTGTTATCTTATAGGTTTCTATACCTTCCTTCTGTTTGTCCAACACAGTGATGGAATAGGAATAATCAAGTTACAAAATGTATTTTGTATGTTATAGAAGAAGGGAAGTAGGAAGTGGGAGGAGGAAAGTAAAGAGAAGGGAAAGAGGGGTGCCTGGGTGGCTCAGTCAAAGTGTACAACTTTTGATTTTGGCTCACGTCATGATCTCATGGTTTCGTGGGCTTGAGTCCCATGTTGGGCTCTGTACTGGCAGCCTGAAGCCTGCTTGGTATTGTCTCTCTTTCCCTCTCTCTGTCCCTCCCCAACTCACGCTTGCCTCTGTTTGTCTCAAATAAACTTAAAAAGAGAGAGAGAAAAAAAGAAAGAGATTAGAGATGATAGTAAGATTATGAACCTCAGGGATTACAGGAGAAGGACACCATGATTGCTGAAGTGGGTTGAATAATGAATCCCCCCCGCCGAAAAACAAAACAAAACAAAACCATGTGCACCCAGAACCTGTGAATGAGACCATATTTGGAGTATGGGTGTTTGCTATTGTAATTAAGGTAAAGATCTTGAGATGAGATCATTCTGAATCAGCGTGGGCCTTAAGTACCATGGTGGTATCCCTGTAAGGGATGGAAGAGGCAGAGATGCACAGCCACCCAGACAGGAAGGCCATGTGCAGGAGGCAGGAATTCAACTGATGTGTGTACATGCCCAGAGATGCTGAGAGTTGTGGGCAGCCACTAGATACCAGAAGAGAGGCAGGGAACAGATCCTTGCTTAGAGCGTCCAGAAGACACCACACCCGCTGACACTTTAATTTCAAACTGCTGGCCTCCAGAGCAGTGAGCAAATACATCTCTGTTGTTTTAAGCCATCATGTGTGTAGTAGTTTTCTACAGGAGCCTTAGGAAACTGACACAACAGTGCGATGGCCAGATCAATAAAACATCTTTAGAACTGATAGAACACTTAAAAATATCTTAAATATTTTGTTTTCTTATAGGCCTCCTCCCCAGTCAGGGAGTCCTGCTAATAAATTGTCTTCTAAATGGGTTAACATTTGAGAAAATGAGCAGCTCAGCCGAAAGACTTAAAAAAAAACCCCGTTTTGCCCTGATCATGTTGTGTTCACAAAACAGATTTTTTTTGGCACTCAGGCCTTTTTTTCTTTGACTGCTGCCTCAGTTATTGTCACACATTCTTTCCTCTTTCACAGTGAACACACATCTGGCTGTATGTGTGCACACACTCCAGTCAGGGTTTGAACTTCATTGTTCCTCTCCCATGAAGATAAAGAAAGCACAAAAATAAGGTGACTAGCTTGCTAAGCAAGTTATTCCAAATGATTGTTGCTAACATCAAACACCAATGCCAGCCCAGTACCACGAGTCTCTCATCAACTAATGTTATAATCTGTCTGGGCTTAATCATTGTCACATTTTCATGTGCTGTCCTATAATCATTAATCTCCTTCTTCATGTAAAGAAGACTTTTCAGTGTGGCTGTCCAGAAGTCAAAGAGGAAAACTACTTTTAAAAAAGTAGGTAGTTTAAAAACCCAATTTAAAAATATTTCCATATATTCACTGAATACATAAAATATCAAATAATCATTGAATAAGAGCCACAACCATGAGGTTTTAGTCCTGGCAGGAAGATCTGTAAATTAGGTCAGCATGGGCCCTGCAAACTGCTCTTGAGAAAGCTGTGCATGCCTTTCCTGTCACAATGGCTAGAAAAGGCACTTTATATTCTACATCCCAAATAAAGCCCTGGGTTTAGAAACGCTAGCGTTTTCATCTGCTTAAATCAGAGTGGGCTCTGAAGGGTGGGGAAGGGGTATTATTTTTCATTTCAACCATTCAAAAGAATTAGCTTTCCAGAAGAACTTTGTTCCTATAATAAACCTAACTAGACCTACTTATTCACTCAAAAAATAAATAAATAAGAGAAGAAGAGGAAGAAGAAGAGAAAACGTGGAAGAGCCAAAAATCTGTCAGCTCCATAATAGTGGTTGACTGAACTCTGGCATTGAACTCTTGTAGGATTTCTGCAGGGCCAGAGGACTTTCACAGAGGAGGTGAGTCTTACACGGAAACAAACCTGGCACAAAGAAGATCAGAGTCTTACTAAACTAATGTGCTCTTCAGTGAGGGAAGACGTGGTGCATCTCTGAACTTCATTGCTTGGTTAGGATATTTTATGAAGCAAAACTGCTATCTCCCCCACCCAGGGGGGATGGGGATTGTCTCACCAGGAGAATGCCCTCAGTCAAGGAGTAGTTTGAGTGATGTTACATGTGTTTTCCTGAAAGCTGGGTGTAGGTCAACTTTAAGAACTGAATGAAGCTTTATGGAGATATGATTGACATATAACATTGTGTAAGTTTAAGGTGTACAATGTGATGATTTACTATGTGTATACTATGAACTGATTACCATGATAAGGTTTGTTAACTCATCTATCACCTCACACAGTTGTCTTTTATGTGTGTGGTGAGAACATTTAAGATCTGCTGTCTTAGCAACTTTCAAGTGAATGTATGCATCTGTGTGTGTGTGTGTGTGTGTGCGTGTGTATGATAGCATTGTTAATTATTGTCAACATGCTATACATCACATCCCCATAACTTATTCATCTTGTATACCCTTCAATCAACACCTCCCCCATTTTCCCCACACCCCAATCCCTGCCAACCACCATTCGATTCTCTGTTTCTGCGAGCTTGGCTTTTGTTAGAGTCCACATACAAGTGAGATCATATGGGTTTTGTCTTTCTCTCTCTGACTTACTTCACTTAGCATCATACCCTCCAGGTCATCCATGGCAGGATTTCCTTCTATTTATGGCTGAATACTCTTCCACTGTAAAACTGAACTAAGTTTTGAACACATTGGCACACTTGACTAATTTTTATGTGTTATGTTTTATGTGTTATGTTTCCATATGTTGGGTTTACCCACAGTGAATCCCCTGGACCAGGGAGCAGAGGCACGGGTCCAGTAATGGAGACAACAGATGCTATGGAGATAGTTCTGTGTGGACACAAATTGGTCCTTCTTCACTTACTAGCACTGTGACCTTAGGAAAAAGATTGGACCTACCTGACTCTATTCCCTCAGCTATAAAATGAAGATAACTACAGAAAATTCAGAGGGTTGATACTGGGGGCTCAAATGAAGTATCATGGTCCAGAAGCCCAGTGTGGTCCCTGGCTGCAGGGAGGTCCTCTTTGTGAAGCCCAGCAGCTTACTCTTATCCTCCATGTGCTAACCAAGTGCGTACCCTTCAGTACTCTCACTTCTCTATCTAGGCTCCCATGTTGTGGCATGCTTCAGTATTCCTTTATTTAAGATTGGGTTTGTCTGTAAGTAATACAGCCTCAAAATAGTAGTAGTTTAAGCAAGGTAGGAATTTATTTCTCTGCAGAAGTCTAAGGTAGAAAGTGCAGACAGCTGTTCTGTACACGAATGCTCTGGGACTGAGGCAAACTTCTTTTGTTCCTCCATCATGTATCTTTCTATTCCAAGTTACTTCATGATCCATGATGGCTGCTCTAGCTCCAGCTACCATGTCTTCATTCCAGCTAACAGAAATGAAGAAGTAATAAAGAAAAAAAATAGGCAAAGGCATTCCCTACTGTCTTTTCACAAAACATAAAAACACTTTCATCACACTACTCATTGTCCAGAACTGAGGCACACAATCACCCCTAGCTATAAGAAAGGTTGGGATGTGTCTAGCTTACAAGTGGGGTTTCAATACTCTGGAAAGGGAGGAATGGATTTGGGGATAATCTGCACTCATAGCTCTGCATTAACAGTCATTTCACTTAGTGCTTATATATATAGATGTTTTCTGTATGCCCCAAGAGCGGCTTGTTTTCTGAACATGATCACTGCCTGCAAAGCCTATTCTTCTTGACTCTCATTATGGCAAAGAGGCAGAATGTGATGAGTCATAAACCCCCCACCCTCCATCCCCTGAACCAAATACAGCTGAAGGAGAGTGGTTCTCCAGAGAACCAGGCAGTGCTAGTAAAAAAAGGGGAGACAGAATTCTGGGCAGACCAAACCAATTTATGTCAACTACATTCTTACAGCTTGTTGAGGGGGAAATGTTTTCAACAGAACCCATGAATAAAAGGAAAATGAAATGAATGCCAGTAGAACCATCTTACAACCCCAATTTGGCTGTTGATGGTCACCAGTGCAAGTAAGCTAGGTCCTCACTTGCACTGGGAGTGCTATACTGGAATCAGGTTAGCTAGGGGTTGCCCACAGCCATGCCCCTGGTGCCTTAACACACACACACACACACACACACACACACACACACACACACACACACACACATACACAATGAAGGAAAGAGAGAAAGAGAGAATGAGAGAGAGGGGGAGAGAGAGAGATTTAGAAAAGGCTCACCTTCAATAAAAGAATAGAAGAGAATATGGCCAATAAATAGAGGAAGTGTGAGTGGAGAAACAGAGTAAAAGAATGATCTTTGATGACATATCTTAAGTCCTTTGGAGTCCTTGAGGCCAGCTATACCCTATGTCAGTTTTATATCTAAAAGAAGCCCTCTGCTTAAACTCGAGTTGCATTTCTGTTATTGCAACTGAGAGATGTATGACAAATGTATGTCTGTCCTTCAAAATCCATGAGAAGAAGTGTTCATAGACCTGGCTGTGATTCTAAGCTGTCAAAGTACTTTGGTTTTAAAACTAATATTTAAAAAGATTTTTAAAAATCATAGTATGTGTATTAAGTAAAATTAACATTTTAAAAATGTCAGTATAGGGACGCCTGGGTGGCTCAGTCAGTTAAGTGTCTGACTTCAGCTCAGGTCATGATCTTGCAGTCCGTGGGTTTGAGCCCTGCATTGGGTTCTATGCTGGCAGCTCAGAGCCTGGAGCCTGTTTCAGATTCTATGTCTCCCTCTCTCTCTGCCCCTCCAACACTCTTGCTCTGTCTGTCTCTATTTCAAAAATAAATAAAAACTATAAAAAATTTTTAAATAAAAAATAATTTAAAAAAATAAAAATGTCACTAGAGAGATTTGAAGTATGGAGTATGGATTCAGAGTGCCCAAATACGGGTTCTCCATTTGGCATCTGACTTTTGCAAACTTAATCTGTCAGTGTCTCAGAGAGATAGTAATAGGACCTATCTTTTAGAAGTGTTCTGAGGTTCAGTAAAAGAGTTAAAACATTAGTAAAGCATCTAAATTAATGCTTAGCCCATAGCAGGTACTGCCTAGGTGTAGTGCTATTCTAGATCCTTTTGTAAATTCCTAAGATTTTTTTCTTTGGGGTTTCAGGCAGAGATATTTGACTTAATTTTGCTCCTTTGTTCATGAAAAAGTTACTATAACATTTTGTAAAGCAACTACTCTATCATTTGTAAACTTAATATTGCCAGTTTTTTTATAGATTAAGACTGCTTTGAACTAGGTAAATCTAAACAGAATAAAGTGTGGCACAGTTTCTCTGATGGTTACCTGCTACAGAATTCTCCACATAAATCCAGTCCTAGGATGGGATATAGCTTTTGCACACTTTCTAGTCTATCACTGCAATTATCTCATCTCTCAGGAATATTTTCTGGAGATTATTTGAAGAGTTGGGGTTCAGAAGTGTTATGTACCTTAGAATCACAAAGACAGCTTACTGTGGACAGTCAGCAGAGCTTCAGAAATCATGACATATCAGGATTCCAAGTTAGTAAAAGAGCCAGACCATAGTGTGCAGGTTTAAAGAATTAGGTTACATTAATGAAATTTGTATCTCAGATTTCATCAGTTGGTCAACTGATACTTTCTGAGTCCCACAGAGGACAAGGTTGATTGTGTGCCATATCCTAGAATTAAACATAATCTGGGGATGTTTCTTGAAGGAACACCAGCTCTTGGTTACATACGTGTAAAGCTCTTGGTACGCTCCCCTGTGGAAATAAATGCCTATTTAAATGTTAATGCTTCTGCAGACCTCAACTAAACATTCAAATGCTTAATCAATTGAGCCACCCAGGTGCCCCCAACCAAACATTCACATGAACACTGTTTCTCCTCTAGGCCAGGTTAGGACCTGCCTTATCTTGAGGGGAGGATTGCCTTGGTCGCAAGAAGGCTCCTTGTAACTTCTCAAGGCTGGCTATTTGTAGGTACAAAAAATGTTTCTCTGGTTCTGACCCCCTATCTAGATAAATGCTTTTTTTCCAAAGCTAAATCACAGAATACTAGAGCCTGAGGTGATGCAGGGATCCTCTTTACTCCCTGCTTTATTATAGATCAGAGAACAGAGACCCAGAAGGCAAGAGCCTGTCCAAGGTGGTGTAGCCAACAGCAATATTAGGATGAGAATCCAGACTGTGTCCTGAAAGATAGCCAACCATCATCCACCACCACCCCCGGCTCCAGTTATTATTAATATTAGAGCAGAGAGGCAGTTTTTCTCTGTGAATTCATTTGCGTGTGACATATTAGCATTATTTGCACATTCCATTGAATCATTAAATCCAAGGGATAGCTAAGCAGGAATTTGAGTAAGCCGGGGCAATGCAACAGCACGACTCCAGGACAGACCTGCTCCTTTGGACCTGACACTCCAATCAATGCCAGTAACATAACTGACATGGCAGTCTGTTGTCACCACTGTGAGGAAATCTTTGCAAAGAGTGGCTAGCTAAGAATTGTCATGCTTGTCATTAGAACAGAGGGTAAAGTATTCCATTAGGTAAATCCAGACTGTTTCTAATACCCTGCAGTGTACGTGAAAGTCAGTTGTTGCTTACTAGCTTATGACAAATACTTATAGGCAGGAAAATGTTATTTTTATACAGTTGGCATCAAGTCTAGATCATATTTCCACACCTAAATGTATCCTCCCAGCTAATAATATGTTGCTCATGATTGCTGCAGAACTGATAGCACTGCCAACTTTTCATTTTTAATATTATTCCTATCATAAGCTTTTTGGCTCTTGACCATAGTGCAAGCTGGGATCTTGTTACTAGCTGGTAGTCCAAAGGAAGTGTAGCCGGAGGTGAAAGAGAAGGTGTAAATCAAGATGAGATTGTGATCTGAATTTTATCTTGTTTAGAACTTGGAGCAAATATTCATAAGCAAAGTAGAAATTCTCTGATAATAGTTGCTATTGGAAGTGGCCTTTAAAAGGTAAAGGCTTGATTCTTAAATGCTTATGACCTATGTTCCCTTTATTTTTCTACACATCCATGAGTATTCTTTGATTCTTTCCATCCTTCTCTCCCTTTCTCTTTTCTTTAGTCCTTCCAAATTTCCTTTACAATGTTGGAATTCAAGGTAAGGCCAAATGCTCCCATGGCTTCCCACCTCGAGGCGCTATAGCATTGATTCTGCTGCCCAGATGGGATTTCCACTTTCCTAGATGGCCCAGCTCTGCTGCTATGGAAGACAAGAGTCATGTGGAGCAGCTATGGGAAGCAGTTCCTGAACCCTATCCTGGCACCACTGTGGGTCCAACTGAGACGACCAGCAGTGGCTTTGGCAAGTGCTTGTGTACAAGAAAGACTGCATGGTCTAGTGGGTGGAAAGAGCACTGTGCTCAGGACAAGATCAACTGGGTTCTGGTCCTCCTTTCTGTGTGGTCCTGAGAAGATCACCTAATTTCTCTCAGCATCTTTTTTCTCATCTATTAAGTGACAGGTTGGACCATACAATATCTAATTCCTTTCCAGTTCCAATGTTCATGATTCAGGAGACTCAGTTTGATCCAAGGCATATCCAATTCCATTTAATAAGACTCATGTTATGATGGGTCTCCTCTCTACATTCTCAAAATAAAACAAAAATAGATATTTGTTTTGGAGTAACAGTAATTGAATGTGACTCCTTTTGGTAAAATTCCAGCCTCAAGGAGTTTACTAAGCATTGATGGAGGAGCAGAATAAGCAGAAGACCTAATCTGGCTTTTCATTTTAAATTGGAGATGATTTGTTCATTTTCAAAACACTTATGTACCCTGAAAGTATCAGATAACAACAAAGTACAGTCAGAATTCCATGGAAATCAGTTATTCCCATAGCAGGTAGTGTTGCACAATTCTCCAGACAACAGAGTGTCACTGTGGTAACCACAAGGACCCCTGCCCCAAGTGTCCCCCTGCTCATCCAGTGGACTACATCCAGAGCTACAGTCACCCTGCTCTCTATACTTCATTGAATATATTCACATAGATGGAAATTGTTGGAGAAAACAAAATTTGTGGCTCAATACTAGGGATTAAAGAGAAAAAACTAAATGAGATCTCTCACTTATGAAATGTTGAAATTAAAAAAAATCCATGCCCTCCAACAATGTGATTTATATAATTATCTAAAACAGAGGCTCTCAGTTTGGAGTGGGGACCCCATGGTAAGTCTATCCATTCACGATTTGTTGAAAATAGTATGTGAGGATATATTAAGTGTAACAGTTGGTTGTGTTTTTTTTTTAAGATTATTTACTTTGAGAGAGAGAGAGAGAGAGAGAGAGAGAGAGAGAGAGAGAGAGAGAGCAAGCAAGGGATGGGCAGAGAGAGAAGGAGAAAGAATCCCAAGCAGGCTCTGTGGTGTCAGTGATCAACACAGAGTTCAATCTCATGAACTTTGTGATCATGATCTGAGTTGAAATCAAGTCAGATGCCTAACCAACTGGGCCACCCAGGTGCCCTGGTGTTATAGTTTAAAGTAACCCATTTGCAAAATTTCATATGAAAAAAATTAAAACAGATTCAAGGTTATTCCTTTAATATTTATTTTCTCTCATTGCATTCCAGTGTTTTTAAAACTCAAGGGTAAAAGGAACTGAATTAAAATGAGGGTACAGGTATCTGTGTGTTCCCCTGAGAGTGCTGATGAGGCTGGGTCTTGCATATGAACGTATCTGACCTGGCAGGAAAAAAAGTTGAAAATATGCTGAGCTAAAAGACTGAAACAATCTCACATCAACCTACACTGAGCAATCACCAGGGTCTCGCCAAGAATAAAAACTTATAAATACATAATTTCTTTCTCACTGGGATTATTGCACATGCACATGCGTGCATGCACACACACACACACGCACACACACATATGCACACTCTCCTTTATTATGTAAGGTACACATGTTCATTGCAAATAAAATGAGTATATTTAGATAAATATAGAAGTAAACTATATTTGCAAATGCAATAATAGTAATCTATTTCAAAGAGTTCTTGTGATAATTAAATACAGTGACAATGCCTGGCCCAGAACAAACAAGCACAAATGAGGGTTTAATTATGATCATTATCATATGCTTTGGTGTGTATCCCTTTGATTTCTCCTCCCAACTGTTCCTCCTTCAGTATTTCCTAAATCAATCAATGTCATTCTCATTTTTTAAAACTTATTTAGGCCAAAAACTTCACTGCTCTGTCTCTTATTCCTCCCTCTACCTCATGCCAAATCCAGTAGAACAGATAAACCTGGTGATCCTACCTTTAATAATATATACAGAATGTAACTACTTCTCACCAAATCCCTTACTATCACCCTTGTTCAAGTCATTGGCATCTCCTGGCTAAGCTGTGTCAATGACCTTTGAACTGGTCTTTCTGCTTCCACTCTTGTTCCCTTATAGACTATTCCCCACCCAGCAGTCAGAATCCTCTGTCACTTTCCTGTTCAAAATCCTCCAATGGTTTCCCAAAGACACCGCCCTTGCTACACTCTCCTCGCCTCCCACTAGCTCCCAGTTATGGGTTCTTGCTGTGCCATGGATGTGTCTATCATGCTTTACTTCCAGCATTTGAACTAGGTATCATCCAGGGAATGCCTTGCTCTCTCTCTCTCTCTCTCTCTCCTTTTAATGTTTTTATTTATTTCTGAGAGAGAGAGAGAGAGAGAGAGTGAGAGAAAGAGAGAGACAGACAGGGTGAGCAGGGGAGGGTCAGAGGAGGGAGATACAGAATCTGAAACAGGCTCCAGGCTCCTAGCGAGCTGTCAGCACAGAGCCCGATGCGGGGCTTGAACCCACAAACTGTGAGATCATGACCTGAGCCGAAGTCAGACGCTTAACCAGCTGAGCCATCCAGGCGCCCCACTCTCTGTCTCTTCTTACAGATTTCTATCCACATGTCATCTCCTCGAGAATTCTGAGATCACACTGTTTAAAATAGTCCCACCCTCTACACTTTAATTCTTTATCCTACTTTATTTTTATTCACAGCACTTATCCCTTTCTGACTTTATATTTATTTGTTTACTGGCTCTCTCTCCACCCCTCTCGATTATAAATTGTTTGAGAGTGGGATGTTTTGTTTACTGCTATCTCCCCAATGCCTGGAGTAGTGCCTGAAACAGAAAGAACATAGAAGTGTTCCATATGTATTTGGTGAATGGATGAAAGAACAGACATCCTCTCTATCCATATATATCTTATAGACTTCATCATACTGTACATTGTTTTGTGGGCCACTGTAGCATTCTATATTGTATTGTCTGAATTTTTTCTGTCAGTAAATAGACTTTCTTAACATTATTCTTATTAGTGGCACAATAGATCTTTGCATGGTGAATGGATACACAATAATTAATTGAAACAAAGTTTTATTAATGGACCTTCAGACTAATTTCAACTTTTTTCAAATTATAAAAAATACTGACACAAGCATCTTTAGGAAAATCCTTAAATATAACCACAGGATAAATTGTTGGAAGTGAAGTATGACTTTATGTTCATCTTGCAGGTTCTATTATAATACATTATATAAAATAATAATAACATAATATTATAATATTCCTCAGTGGTTGTGCTGATTTTGATCCCATCATCAGTGTTGAGGAAACATTTATTTCAAGGCTTGTGTTTTATATATAGAAATATTCTGGGGGCAGAGAGCAAGATTCGTGAGAACTTGAATAGCACCCAGGAAAAGTGACATAGACTTGGCAGCATTTAAAATGTTCGGTGGGGTGGTAAGTATGAGGAATGTGATGGAGACCATTTTGATCTGAAGCATAAGTACACTTTGGGGCTACTGACTTGCACAGCAGTGACAGACCTACAGGCCAAACAGCAGATCAACAATGCTTCTTCCAACCACTGGGCAAAAAGATAAGACAAATCATGTTGGAAAGCCTGTGTTTCTGCCCTAACATGGGATGGTTACGCCAGTGTGTGTTTGGGTAAGGAGGAAATGGAGTCTCCAGGAAATACTGCAGGTTTCAAGGATTCCTTGAGCAAAGATGGTTGGACTGAAGATAAGGAGAGGCAGTTCATTCTTGCCAACACGTTTCCCTGTGATACGTTGGCCCCCACTCTCCAGTAATTTCCCTTCTGGTGTTGTTAAAATGACAGATGCCCATGCCAAGAATGACTGATTTAAAGAAACATGTGCTTCTGTAGTATGATATCTGTTGGTTTTTAATGGACATCCAGCAGAAGCAGGATTGAGGTGTGTTACCCTGCCCCGGGAAGCAGGCTCCAGGGAGGTCTAGCAGGCACCTGGTCTTGTGACGGAGCCCCCAGAGTGTTTAACACCCAGGGTTGGTATTATAAGTACTCTTCTACTCTTGCAATTTTCTGCAACTTTGTGTTCAGAGGGAAGAGCCTGAAAACGTGATATTCCAGAGGGCTGGGGTAAGTTCTTCAGAAATTCCTGTGAGCCAGTAATCGGGCAAGCAAGAAAGCTATGGGGCAGAGGGTCCAGGAAAGTGGGACCTGTGGTCTCGTATGTGAACTTCCATGGAAGGATTCCCACGTTTCTTATCCCTGAATTCTCTCCTGGGGGACATGAGTGTGATGTTTTTCCTGAGGATGAGGGGGTGGGCATTAGATCTGTATTTTCTGGACTCCAAGATGCAGCCCCCTCACACTCATACATTCTGTGCATGGGCTCAGAGACCACGCTGGTGCCTCACTGACCTTTTCCCTCCCTTCAGGCTTCCTTTCTCTTGAGCCTGCCAACTGTGGCAGAGAATTTACATAGGCTACCAATCTGTGAGGATCAAACACTCTTCTCCAGATTTCTTTCACTGTCTCGTGAGTCCTGTAAAGTATCTCTGTGAGTAATAAAGATAGCCAACTCTGAATTTTTGTTCCAGAACAGAACATAAATTCTGCTAATGTTACAATGGCTGTAAAGTTCTTAGAGAACAAGAGGATCTTTTGAAAATATTTTGTATTCTACCCTGCTCTCTGTGCATGCTGTACAGCACTTCACAAGTACTTTTCCCCTGAGAATAATTTTAAATTATTGTGGATGCCCTAGAGATAGTTTCTGTAATTTGGGCTCTCTCATAGATGTGTGGAAACAGCAAAGAGAAGCCTGGAGAATGAACGCACTTCTCCAGGATTCTTTGAAGAGCTCCTTCCTCTCTGCCTCCCAGGCCTTCTCCCAGGGGGATAGTTTCCATGTTTATCCTCTCAGTCTCCAGCGGGTCCAACTTCACATGCTGAAGAGTTCAGTCATTCTGTGTTTTCCAAATGCCACCACCCTGGGAGCCAGCATGGAGCAGGAGACATGCATTAGCTCCATACCCCCTGCTTCCTGGACCTGCAGAGTGGAAACTGGACTCTCCATGACTCAGGGTGAGAGGCTGGACTGGGGGCACTGCTGTTCCCCCTCAGGGCATCTGATTTTTATCTCTCTGATTTCACAGTTTGTTAACGACATTTTCAAAAGTTCTGTGGGCTCAAAATTGTTTCCACAATTTCATTTTCTTTTGCATTAAAAGTTTTATTTTGCTATTTTTAAAAGACTGAAATTGTCAGTGCCCTGTAATTTGAAGTGTGTGACATTTCAGTATGAAAGCCTGCATCCTAGACCTACAAACCAACTCACTGGGTTACCTGAAAGAGAGCTGAGTGGTTCCCTCTTGTTTTGATGGAGGGCCCTGTCCCTGCAGGAGCTGGATCCAGACAGACCTTGTCTAGGTCACGTGCATGGCAGGTAGAGAGAGGCTGGAAATTCTCCTAGGCTGATAAACCTGAGTCTTGCCTGATTTAGACAGTGGACTTTGGTTGAGTATTTCCTATGTGCCAGACATAGTGTGCTTGGTGCTGGAGGTGCAAACAGGTATAAGACAGTCTTTGTTCTCCAAAAGTTCAGAGATTGGGGAGTTACACTGGAGGCTGGAGCCTATCACAGCTCTGGCACATACTATTTTTATGACTTGGTTAAGCCACTTAACTTTGTCAAGACTCTGTTTTCTCATCTCTAAAATGGGTTCACATATCTCACCAAGTTGTGATGATAATCAATGGTTCCACCAGTCTACAGACTGCCTAGGGCTCATACTTAGAAATATAAACAAACACCAGCAATAAAGTTCTTCCTCCTTTAAGAACATAGTGTCTTACAAGGAAATCACTTCCTTGGTTCCATAGGGGTGTGGTGAGGATCAGTCACAATAATCTCTGAAAATTTTCTACAATGGTACTAGGGTGCAGTAGGTGTTAAATAAGTGGTGTTTCCTCCTTAAAAGCCTTCCTGTGACCCAGAGGCCTGATCTGTCATAGAGAAATTAGGGAGGTATTTTGTTAGAATGTGAATTGGTCCTCACCATTTTATGTTGTAATTGTATATTAATCTCCAACACTTTAAACCTGGAATTCTGAAATCCTGCTTCTCTCTTTTAAATATGTTTGCCAAAAGTAGTATGTGTCCATAATTTTAAATAATAAAATAATAGCATAAGTTTTAAAACGAAATAGCAGTCCCCTGGCTTCCCATCACAAGTCCTACTCCTCAGAGACAGCTACTCTCATTTCTTCTAACTTTATTCCTTAGCATTTAGCTGTATATTTCTAAATAATATAACAATAGTACTACTTCTCACTATAATTATTGACTTATGAAAGATGGAAGTTGATCTCTCTTTCATATACATACTTCTCTCCAGCCCCCATCCTTCCCATGCAGATAATTAACATTATTTGTTAAATTATTACCTAGTGTTTGCATTTTTAGGACAACGTAAATATCACTCAAAGCTCTCTATGATTGCATTTCCCTTCTTGTTTTTCCTAGAATTTAAATGATCTTTTAAAAAAAAAATCTGCTTAGTGTTATATTCCTACACTAATTAATTTCCACATTCTCCAGGGGAACATGACTTCAGGAATTGGATCTATTTTTTTTTCCTCAGAGATATTGTTTCTGGAGGATTTCATTTTCCTGCTCCAATCTGAACATGAAGATTTTCAAGGCTTGCCAGATAGCTGCTTTCTTGGGTATTGAATTTTTTGTTATTCAAGTAATTCTCTTCACATCTAAACATAGTTTCTCCTGGAGACTGTACTCCTCATTTTTTGAATGTCTTCTTGCATTCCTTTATCTCGCTTTATTCTCTTGTTTTTATGGAACACATCCTCTAGTAGCTTTCTGGTATATAGGGTATGTAGAAAGTAAACTTTTTGAGACCTTGAATGGCAGAAAATTTTTATTGTAAACTTACATTGATTTATAGTTTGGCTGCCTATGAAGTTCTAGATTAAAACTATTTTTTAAAATTTAAAGATAGCATTGCTCCAACATCTTCTAGATTTCAGAGTGTTTTTGGAATATCCAATTCCATGCTGATTCCTGGCCTTTGATATATGCCCTGTGTTTCCTGTCTAGGGTTTCTTGGGACATTTTTCTTTATTCCTGATATGCAGAAATTTCACAGTGGCTTGCTTTGATGTGGTTTGTTTTTTATTTATTGTCCTGAGTACTTGGTGGGCTATTTCAATTTGGAAACTTATGGCCTTTGGTTCTGGGAAAGTTTCCTATATTATCTGATTTTTTACTTCCATCTGTTTACTTGTTGTTCTTTCTGGAACTCTATTAGTCAGAGGTCAGACCTTCTGAATTGATCCTCTATTTTTAAAAATCTTTTTTCTCTTATTTTCCAGTTTGTTATTTTGTTGTTGTTCTACTTTAGATTTTCTCAACTTTACCTTTTTTTTTCCTATTAGTTCTTTATTTTTGCATCTATATTTTTAATTCCCACTGGGTCTTTTTTGACCTCTGAAAGCTTCTTTCTTTTCTCCTAGTCTTGTTATTTCTATTTATGAAGGCAATATATATGTTTTTTAATCTGAGGATTTTAGATTGGAGTTTAAGTTTCCTTTTTTCTCAGCTGGGTCACTGTTTCATTTTTTTGGTTTGTTAATTTGAGTCTCTGCATTTCATGTATGTGATGGCCACTGACTGTGCTGATATAGGAGTGAAGTACGGTTCAAGATAGAGGTGTGCCCAGCATATCTACACGTGGATCAGATCAATTAATGCATCAATTATGCATGGATATCATGCATGGATAACCAAAATTCTTTTCAGCGATGATGATAGAGATCAGTGATAGTAATTATTTTTATGATTATTTAGTTGAAAGCAATTAACAATAAAATGAATGAATTTTAATGTTAAGAAATTAATCAAATTTCTTAAGTATTTCATGTATATACTAAATTTTGCAATTACCAAACAAAACTCTTATTCTTCATACTTCTCTGTGCCATTGCTTTAAATTTTCTTTTTTTATTTAAAAAAATTTTTAGTGTTTTTTATTTATTTCTGAGAGAGAGACGCAGCGCGAGCAGGGGAGGGTCAGAGAGAGAGGGAGACACAGAATCCAAAACAGGCTCCAGGCTCTGAACTAGCTGTCAGCACAGAGCCCGACGCAGGGCTCAAACCCATGAACTGAGAGATTATGACCTGAGCCCAAGCTGGACGCTTAACTGACTGAGCCACCCAGACACCCCTAAATTTTCGATATAAATAAAAACTCAGAGTGGTTATGTAGAATGATGAAACTCAGTAATTCAGCGTTTTATTCTGTCTTTTCAATTTCTATGGTGTCATGGTTTACTTTTGAATTTGCCGTTTAAGCACAGGAATATGGAGTGCCACAGGGATTGGACATAAACTGTGCAATTTGAAGCACAATTTGAAGCAATTGAAGCAAACTCAAATAATTTGAACTTTTGAATGTACTCAATAAAGGAACATATTCAGCTGAGTTTGTGTTAGTGGAAGAATGGACTCAGTGATAGGAGGTTTCTCAAATGAACTTCCAAGTAGAGAATTAAAATGTTCTTATTTGTACTTTATATACATATTATTGATATTCCACAGTAGCCAGACCAATTGTTTGGAACTTAGATACAGAATGGAGTTTTATGTGGGAAGTATTTTATCACTAAGATTGTTTAAAATTGCTGCACAATTGTGCATGAAAAATAAGTAGTACAAAGCCAACCAACACTTAGGTGATTTAATTATTGATTTAAAATTCTCTGCAGACAATCTTTTATTACTCACACAATGGGCTGATGGCTCCCATCCTGGCCCTTGCTATGAACTGATGCGGGGGTTTTACCTGGTGCTCCACAGAGATGGGTTTCTCTAGAGCCAGCCAGTGCCTCTGATGGATATATGAATAGCCACCAGCATTTTGGGAACTGGTGAAGAGGGCTGGGTATTCATGTTTGATAGTTTCACCTAATCCTGTTTTCCATAGGGGACTTCCCTCCCACACTCTGTGAGTTCTGTTCCCCAGCTTCTCTGGCTTAGTTTCTTCAGAAAATAAACCTTCTGTCTGTTTCTAGAATGGGAGTCTTGGGACCATAGTCGCCTGGAAGTACAGGAAGGAGGATCTATGTGCTCCCTAAATAGACTTTCAGTCGATTTCCTCTGTCTTCAGCCCCAATCCTCAACTCTTTTCAGAGATTCTGGTGCATAAATTCCTAGACATCCCAAGAATTTTGTAGCCCAAATTTTTTTGGATACTTGTTTCTTTGCTTGGTGTTCCCCATCATGGTCATTTTAGGTCCTCACTTTCTTTACTCTGCTAAGTCAGTTAGGATTAATCAATGTGCTTTGTGTCTTCCATTGTTAGCTGCCTTTCTTTTTCCATATCATTCTCTGTCATAATCTCTTTGTCTTTGTAGTTTTTTATCACTGAAAATTCTTTTTAGGGGCATTTTGGGATGGAACAGAGATAAACACATTGTCTCATCTATTTTACTTAGTTGGAAGTCTCCTTTATTATTTTTATATAAAAGTAGACATTGAAATTTTAGAGAGTAGATTGTAAAAATGTAAATTAGTTTTTTAGTAAGAACAAAATTTCACTCATCAGGGAAGTACAAATCAAAACCACAATGAGATACCACCTCACACCTGTCAGAATGACTAAAATTAACAACTTGGGAAACAACAGATGTTGGTGAGGATGTGGAGAAAGGAGAACCCTTTTGCACTGTTGGTGAGAATGCAAACTGGTGCAGCCACTCTGGGAAACAGTATGGAAGTTCCTCAAAAAATTAAAAATAGAACCCCCCTAAAACCCAGCAATTGCATTACTAGGCATTTATCCTAAGGATAGAAAAATGCTAATTTGAAGGAGCATATGCACTCCAATGTTTGTAGCAGTGCTATCAACAATAACCAAAGTATCGAAAGAACTCAAATGTCCATAGACTGATAATATATATATATATATATATATATAACGGAATACTACTTGGTGGTGAAAAAGAATGAAATCTTGCCATTGGCAACAATGTGGATGGAACTAGAGTGTATGATGCTAAACAAAATAAGCCACAGAGAAAGACAGGTATCATATGATTTCACTCATATGTGGAATTTTAGAAACACAACAGATGAAATTGGGAAAGGAAATATAAGAAAATGTTAAGATTTTAAATAAATTCAAATTGTGCCACTTTTTACTCTGCTACCAAATCCCAGAGGGAATGTATTTGCTCTGCTATAAAGGGTAATTTAGAGGACAAGTTTGAGAAGCCGTTGTAAGGCAAAGCAATTTGGATAAATGCTTTAGGAATCTGGTCCTCAGTTGAGAAAGAATCCATAATGTGTGTCTGTAGGTCATAAACATCCATCCTCTAATTTACCAATCAGAAACAGTCATGCTTGGCAAAATATGTTTTCCACCAAGCATCACATAAAACTGAGGGTCACAATATGACATAATAATGTAATAAAAAGATGAAAATATCCCTCCAGCTAAATTTCTATTATCTCTGGTTTACATGAATCCTAAACCCAGCTTGGAGCTCAGAGTAAAGAGCTAGCTCAACTGTGGGTACTTGGTGGAAATTCATTTGCTTTTCTTGTCCTCTAGGTATGGCTCCTAAGGAAGTATTTGTGTTTCATTTTGTTTGCTTATTTTAATTGATAATAACTAGAGTTGTCAAGGACCCAGGGAAACTGGAACTCTATTGCTAGAATTTTTATTGGGCATGATTCTTGTTTGGAAAAAATATAATTTACTCTGACTACTTCAAGCAGTAACAAAGGAACTTATTAAAGGATACTAAGTGGGGCGCCCGGGTGGCTTAGTCGGTTAAGCGTCCGACTTTCGCTTGGGTCATGATCTCGTGGTTCGTGGGTTTGAGCCCCGCGTCGGGCTCTGTGCTGACTACCAGCTCAGAGCCTGGAGCCTGTTTCAGTCTGTGACTCCCTCTCTCGCTGACCCTCCCCTGCTCACGTTGTCTCTCTCTCTCTCCTAGAAATAAATAAAACATTAAAAAAAATAAAGGATACTAAGTATCTCACAAATTACCTCTTTAGGGCAGTGTGAAATGCTTATAAAATCACCAGGGGGAGAAATAAGGAACATTTATCAATCACCTCCCATTTTCCATTAGTCAGGTTTAGCCCTACAGTGTTAATCACCTTGGACTCTGGGACTGCATGTGTATGAACACAGAGCAGGTTCCTGTGAGTTCCCAAAAGAGCTCTGGGGAGGGAGAATAACAAGAGAAAAGAGGAAGTCTGTGCCAACTTGTTTTTAGGGGTAGATTTTTGGATTGGAGGTTGAGAATGAAATACATAGGGAAAGGCTTTGGGAAAGTTGGGAATATGACTGATCTTGAGAGAGAAAATAATAGAGACTTTCAGCAACACCATTGTGGGTTATACATTGATTCTCTTTGACATCCTTTAAGATATTCAAGAAAACATTGGAATTGCTTTTAATTACTTATACTTGTTGAACCGTATTTACTTGAATGCTATAGCTTACAGAGACTGGACCACATGGGGCTCTAGTTCATAAACAGTCGTTAAAAGTATGAAGTACTCTCCAGTTCATGAGAACCAGCTTCATCCATAAGAATATCATGTCCATGTTCAGCCTCAGTGGATTTTTGATGTGAACTCTCTAATGGCTCTCAGTCAACTGAAATGCATTACAAGCAGAATTGCTTAAAAATGGCCTCTGGAGATTTGACTCAAGCTATGTCATTTTAGTATGAGCTAAGCTGAAAGCCAACCTAATGAGCCTTTAAATAAATGGATGCTTGTTCCATTTTTTTCTTTCTCTGACAATTCAGGAAACATCTATGGGATACTAGATTCTTTGAGGGAAAATCACACACAAAAAGGGAATATGTGAACTTTTAGCAAGATTTATAAAGGTTTGAAGAATTTAAAATTTATCTAGTGGCATTTGGAAGCCTAGGCCTAAACAGCTAAATTTCTTCTGTGTTCACCAAGAGTATCATTTCTCAGAACTTGTGACTCCGTGATTCAAGGGACTGGAATCTCCATTCTCTTGGGGGAGCTGAAGAGTATGTGCACACATAAAAATGAGGGGAGAACTAGACACTTAGGCTAGTTTGTGGGATCAGGAAGATATCCAAGTTCTGAGCAGGCAAGTCAGAAGGAATCAAGAAAGAATTGAAGGTGATAGCAGGTGGTGGGCTGAGCTCAGTAAAATCAGACCAAATAGCAGTGACTAGACAGACCTGAAAGGTCAAAACAGAAAACATCTGGACTCCAAGAAGTTGTACAATTCTAGGATGTGGCATTGGCCTAGGAGAAATAATTCTAAATGAGAAGTTTGGGAGTGATATAGTTGTATTTGCCACTTACTAGCTATATAACTTTGGGCAAATCATTTAATCTCTATGAGCCTCATACTTTCATTACAAAGTGGGAATAGTAAAGATTACTTTCTTGTTAGTATTACTGTATGTAAAGTGCCCAGTATGGTTCCTTATAGATGCTAAAAAATTACACGATTATTTCTAAGACTGAAGTATTTAACAATGAAAAACTTTGTTCCTTTCTCCATGCACTCCTACCCTAACACAATGCTGCTTCAGAGATAGATTAAAGCTACTACCACTTCCTCTTCCCTGACCTCCCATCCCCCCACTCTTCATACACCTTTGATCCCACTCTGCTAACATCAAATAAAACATTTAGAAGCCAGTGAAGACATCTGTATAGATGTAGCTGAGCTTCAATATCCTAACTGGCCTTGACTATAAGAGTGACCAGGACAGGGAATAACCTCAAAATCATGCCTTATGAAGCACAATTGAGAGAGCCAGGAAAATTTAACTTGGAGCAGAAATGATAAAATCAAGGAAAGTATGATACCTCATGAATCATTTGGTTCAATATGAATCTATTTTGGGAAAATAATGATGTCTTACGGAGGCCACTTGTAGAGGATTTGAAGAGGGGATCCTCATGCTGAGAAAGGGTAAAACTCCAAGAATCTAAGAATCTCCAAGGTCTTCTGACTCTGCAAGTCCCTGGTTTCAGGAAGCCCATGCTGGCCTATGTGGTGTGTGTGTGTGTGTGTGTGTGTGTGTGTGGCACTGGTGAAGGTGCCAGTTTCTGTATGGAGTACATCCTGGCACTGTTCGGCCTCCAGACATAGGCCATGCCATAAAGTTTGCCTCTTGGCATGTAGAGTTAGGGCTTCATAATGCTTGTTATGATAATTCTGTCAAAGCTCTCTCAATACATTTCCTTCCTATTCATCTCTTTCACCAGTTGGCAATTACACGCTACAGAAAGTGTACACAGAAGGGGCTTGTTTTGTTACCATGTAGCTGGGTGGGAGGAAGCCATGGCTGGTGGCTGATTCTCTGGGGTGACTGGGCATGGGTTATGGGAATGGAGATGGAGTCCCTCATCAGTTTCCAGAGCGTTGCCTCACTAGCACCCTGGAGCCTGTGAATAGTGTTTAAATCAATGGTCAAAGTGGAGAGGGCAGCTTAGTCCTCATTACTCCCCAGGACTAATTGACCTCTTCTGAAAAGGTGCATTCTTGATTTGGTGAGACTCTTCCTCATCCGGAAAGGCCAGTGAAGCAAAAAGATCTAATGTGAAAGGGTGGGGGTGAGGGGTCAAGGGTGGCATTGAAGGGAGAGAAAGGTGCAGAGCATTCACTAAATCATTTCCACCAGAATAGAGGAGAACAAAGGCATCACCATCCTGAGAGCATTTGTTAAGGACTCAAACAGATCAAGCACTGTACAGAGTCTGGTGACCTTTTCCTGCCCTGGAGACTCTCAGTTTTGTCATTTTGATGAATCTCTAAGTTGTGTTCACTGTGAGTATCTCTGATAGCAAGTAAGTGATTTAACATAAAAGGCCCTTTGAGAGAAATGCACAAAAATGGAGTCAAGCTCAATGCCACTCCAAAGTATGCTATTTATTTTTAAATGTACCCCTTATCTATCTTAGTTATTACACATGAGGTGAGCATAGCATAGTATATACAATTGTTAAATCACCATGTTGTATACAAGAAACTAATGTAACATTGTATGTCAATTTTAGTCAAATATAAAATAAATGAAAATAAACCACCAAACTAGTATAAGAAAGGAAGAAAGGAAGAAGGGAGAGAGAGGGAGGGAGGGAGGGAGGGAGAGAGAGAGAGAGAGGGAGGGAGGGAGGGAGGGAGGGAGGAGGGAGGAGAGAGAGAGAGAGAGAGAAAGAAAGAAAGGTAGAATATAAAATTAAATTGCAGGAAACAAAAAAGCAAAATGAAGTTTGATTCCTTTTTGAGTCTTCTGTTGGTGATCCAAAGCTCAGAAATTCATGCTACCAACCCTCAGAGTGAAAACGTTTATTCAGTGTGTAGGAAGCAAACCTCAGAGGAGTCATGTTTGAATATTCAATTTGATGCCTCCTATAGAATATATACATACACAACACCATCAGAACATCTATTTCCAAAGAAAACCAATCGTGTTGCTATCCATTGTCAACCTCATACATTGGTCAGTATGATGCTAATAATACCAAAGTAAATCAGAATATAATTGATTTAAGAAGAATTGAGACTCTGTTGGTCTGCAATTTTATGAAAGTTTCACCTTCAGGCTGTCCACTAAACCTTACATCTCTAGCTGTATAATTTGTTTCCAAGTATTTCCGACTCTTTCTTTAGTGAGAATTCTTGTTTCTAAAAGTTTTCAAGAATTCATATCAGCACTCTACAATTGCACTGTCCAATTTGTTAGTCACTAGCTACATGTGGTTATTTAAATTTACACTTTAAAAAATTAAATACAGTTAAAAATTAGTTTCCTAGTCACACAAATAACATTCAGGCACTCAGTAGTTACATATGGCTGGTGATCATCTTATTAGACATCACAAATATGGAGCATTTCCATCACTACAGAAAATCTTTTTGCATAGCACTGATCTATGGTGTCATCTGTAGAAA
The DNA here is from genome assembly GCA_017311185.1 of Proteles cristata cristata. Classification (NCBI taxonomy): domain Eukaryota; kingdom Metazoa; phylum Chordata; class Mammalia; order Carnivora; family Hyaenidae; genus Proteles; species Proteles cristata. The sequence continues at coordinate 1,527,424 of JAESUZ010004142.1, read as the reverse complement.
TGTGAATCTTTGAAATGTACGTTCTCAGCATGAGGAAAACACACTGTCACCTAAATACTCAAAGAGAAAATTTACTGGGCATATTGGTACTTCATTTCAATTTCTCTTCTGGAAAGTTGTAATCACTGAATACAGATTGCTTCTCTCATGATCCTTAGTATGGTAGCAAAGGCCCTGAACAAAAACCACTTTGGTCAGTAAAGAATTATACCAGCCATTATGATAGTCTCCTTATTACTCGGAAGGAAAGATCCCATAACTGTGACATTTTATTTCTTTGCCTCTTAATGGTCATTGAAAATCAACCTTCATTTCTCTTCAGTTGCAGAATTCTACCAAACAGACATGGCAGTTTTTCCATCTCTAGAACTGGGAATAAGAGAGAGCTAAAGAAAAGGCACACAGGTCAGGGTCAGATCTTATAAATCCTTCTCAGAGCTCTGATAATACTGAAAATCCACATGGAACTGACTCTCCTGGTTTTTTTATGTGAAACCACCATTACTCAGATGTCATAAACTAGAGAAAGATATTATAAGAAAACTACAGACCAATTTGTCTCACAAATATCAATACAAAAGCCTTTAAAAAATAATAAATTGGGACACCTGAGTGGCTCAGTCGGTTAAGTGTCAGACTTCGGCTCAGGTCATGATCTCATTGTTCGTGGGTTTGATCCCTGCATCAGGCTCTGTGCTGACAGCTAACTAGGAGCCTGGAACCTGTTTCAGATTCTGTATCTTCCTTTCTCTCTGACCCTCCCCGCTCACGCTGTCTCTCTGTCTCTCTCTGAAATAAATAAAATATTAGAAAAAAATGTTTTAAATAAAAAATAATAAATTAAATCCAATAATATATAAAATGACAATACGTCATAATCAAATGGGATTCATCTCAGAAATGCAAGGTTGGTTTGATGTCTGAAAATTGATGTACTTCAACAACCTAGAAAAAGGAAGCATATGATAATTTTGATAGATGCAGTAAAAGAACGTAATGAAATTCAACATTTATTCATGATAAATATTCTCAACAAACTGGAAATAGAAGGACACTTCCCCAACCTGATAAAGAGCACCTACAGAAAATCTATAGGTAACATCATACTTAATAATAAAAGACTGAATATTTTCACCTAAGATTGTCAAGGCAGGGATGTCTGCTCTCACCACTTGTATTCAGTCTTGATTTTAGTCAGTGCAACAAAAAAAGGAAATAAAAAGAATTCATATTGGAAAGGAAGCAATAAAATGCTTTATTCTTAGATGATATAATTGTTTACATATGAAATCTCGAACAATCTAGAAAAATGATATTGTATCCAATAAATGAATTTAACTAAGTTGCAGGGTACAAATCCACTATATTAAAATCAGTTGTACTTCTATATACTAGTGATGCATAATTAGAAATTGAAATTTTTAAAAAAAAGTATAATTTACAATAGGACCCCCAAACAATATTAACAGTAACAAAACAAGTCAGGAAATAATACTTTCAGGGATGATTCTAACAAACTGTGTACAAAAAGGCCTAAATAAGTGTAAATACATGCATATATGGAATCCATATATGGATTCATGAATTGGATGACTCAGTATTGTCAAGACGGCAATTTTCCACCCAAATTAGTTTATAGATGCAATATCATCTCAATACAAATTTCAACACTTTTTTCCTAAAAATACACAAGTTGGTTCTAAAGTCTATGTGGAAAATAAAAAGGATGAGAAGCCAAGACAAATTAGAGGATTCAGGATATCTTTATATACTATAAAGATACAGTAATCAAGACTGGTATTGGCAAACGTATAGACACATAATTGAATGGAGTACAGTATGGTCTAGAAATATATCTACACATATATAACTAATTCAATAGGGAAAGGACAGCCTCTAACAACTGATGCCAAGAAATTGGGCAGCCATATGCAAGAAAAAATGAACCATGTCTACACCTTATATTACATAAAAAAATTAACATCGAAGAAATCATGGAACTAATGTAAAACCCAAAGTATAAAACTTCTAGACAAACATAAGGAAGAAAACCTTTGTGCCTTTGAATTAGACAAGTATTTTTTATATAGTATGTAAAAAGCACAAACCGTAAAAGGAAATACTGATAAACTGAACTTTATAGAAATTAAAAACTTCTTATTAAAAGACATTACTAGAAAAATGGAAAGAGGGGCACCTGGTTGGCTCAGTCAATTAAGTGTCTGACTTCAGCTCAGGTCATTGTTGGTTTGAGCCCTGTGTCAGGCTCTGTGCTGACAGCTCAGAGTCTGGAACCTGCTTCAGATTCTGTGTCCAGCCCCCCACACCCCCTTCCCCTGCTCTCACTCTGTCTCTTTCTCTCTCTTCAAAATAAATAAACATTAAAAAAGTTTTTTTTAAAAAACAGAAATAAAAAGTTTGCAGAAGACATACCTAAAAGAGGACTGATATCCAGAATCTATAGAAAAAAAAAAACTTATCTGAAAAAGAAATCAATCCAATATAAAAAAAGCAATAGATTTAAACAGATTTATTAAGAAAGAAATCTGAAAGACCAAATATGCACATGAACAGATGCTAAATATCACAAATCATAGTAAAATACAAATTGAAAACTAAAAGGTACCATAACACACCTGTTAGAATGGCTCAAAAAAGAAAATACAATACCAGGTGTTGACAAGGAAGCAGAGCAACTGAACAGGATTGCAAAATATTACAGCTACTTTGAAAATAGCTCGGCGGCATCTGGGTGGCTCAGTTAGTTGAGCATTGATCGGACACTTGATTTTGGCTGAGGTCATGATCCCAGAAACATGAGATGGAGCCTGGCATCAGGCTCTGCTCTGAGTGTGGAGCCTGTTTAGGATTTTCTCTCTCCCTCCCTCTGCCCTCTCCCCCAACCCCACTCTTTCTCTCTCTCTCTCAAAAAAAATAGCTTATTAAGTTTCCTATAACATTTAAAAAAATTTAATGTCTTTTATTTATTTCTGAGAGAGAGAGAGACAGCGTGAGCAGGGGAGGGTCAGGGAGAGAGACACAGAATCTGAAACAGCTCCAGGCTCTGCTCTGGCTGTCAGCACAGAGCCTGACGCTGAGCTTGAACCCATGAACCGTGAGATCATGACCTGAGCTGAAGTCAGATGCTTAACTGACTGAGCCACCCAGGTGCCCCCAAGTTTCCTATAAAATTAAACACATTTACCATATGATTCAGCAATCCCATTCCTAGATATTTACTTGAAAGAAATGAAAAAGTATGTCTCCATATAAACCTGTATGTGGATGTTTTTGTTAGCTTTATTCATAGTTGCCTAAATTTGGAAACAACTTAAGGGGTAATGAAGTAGTGAATGGTTACACAGATTGTAGCAGCATCCATACAATGGAAAATACTTAACCACAAAAAGGAACAAGTTACTGATACATGCAACTGCATGAGTGAATCTCAAAAGCACTACGATAAGTATAAAAAGCAAGACACAAAAGGCTACAGACTGTAGTATTCTGTATATGGTATTATGAGGAAAAGCACAAATAAATTATCAAGGATAAGAATTGAAGGTGTTGAATACAAACAGGCTTAAGGGTAATGGAAAAATTTGGTATCTTGATCGTGATGTTGGTTATATGACTGTAGACAATTATCAAAATTCACAGAACTGTGTACCTAAAAAAGGATGAAGTTTACCATATATAAATAGTACCTCAAAGTTCAAGCAAAGAAAGAGTTTGAACTTGTTCTAGATTCCTTCTCACATTTTTGGATGACACTTCCGTCTTGAGGATTTGATCTTGCTTTGTCACCAAGGAAAAGTTGACTGGCCAGAGAGAATCTGTGGGTTGCCAATATACCATATATATTTGCCAGCCTGGACAGCAAGTCTTTGCCTTTATCTTAGCCAGATCGGCCAGGCTCTTTTAGTAGGTCCTGTTTCACTGAAACTGAAACTATCACTATCCAACCTCTTGGCAAGGTTGGAGCCCTGTGCATAGGCCTGAGAAGAGCATGCTCTCCACAGATGGAGGCAACTGTCAGGAGTAGCCATCCTTAGGTTATGGCAAGTAGGAGTGATGCCCCAGGACACACGATTTGAGTGAATCTTGGGTGTGGATGGTAATCCAGCAAAAAAGTTGTTGCAGGTGGGAGCTGGATGACACAATGGACCGCTGGCCTCCTCTATACACTTTATATAAAAGCCAGCATTCTAGAAATACTTAATAAGCGCCAGACCTTGTGCCTTATCTTAATTAATCCTCACAACAACTCACTGAGATAGGTTCTAATTTTATTTCCATTTTACATATGGGGAAACTGAGGCTCAGAGAGGTTGACTAAGTTGCCTACAATCACACAGTTAATAAGTGGTAGAGCCAGGATTTAACACAGCTGTCTGGCCTTTGCTGCTAGGCAACGGGGGGGGGTGTGGGTTACTGCTTCCTCCCCTATTTCATACAAGGGTAGTATTTTTACCATGTTTTAAACCCTCCTCCTTATTTTTTCCTGAAGAGGCTTTGATATTCACTTTAATTTGATTTTACTTGAATAAAGTAGTTGGACATGGGGGTCAACAACTGTCTATCATATCTTCCTCAAGGATGGGACTGGGGCTTGGGCACAAGTCCAGGTTGGCTGGTAATCTGTGAGAGAATGTTTGAGTGTATGATTTCTTCACTCCCAACTCTACTCTAAGAATAGTCCAGGTCCCATGGAGTCCAGAAGTGAGTCTGTACCCAGACTTCTGTTTTTAAATAAGTGACTCCCACTGTCCTCTCACATGTCTTCCACCTATTACTACTCCAGCACAGGACAGCTCTGCCCATTGGCAGGTCTCTGCATTTCTTTGTCTCTAGGTCTTGGGGCCAAGGCCATGGTGGTGTATATTTTGTTGTATCCTGCTGTGATTCTGGGAAGTCCAGGTTTACTCTGGCATGTAATACAGGTCCAGACAGATTCTTCCAGACAAGAAAAGCTAAAAGAGGCCACCTTAGTTGTCATGGTCACTTATCATCTTCTCTATTTCTTGGGAATGAATCACGGTGTCATCTTGGAACTCATATTTTTTCTTGACCTCTCATTTGAAGAAAGGCTTGAATATGTAAGTAATCCATCCTTTCTCTCACCACTCCCTTGATGATTTCAAGAAATCAATAGAAAAGAACAAAATGTTTCCAAGTGTCCCTGTCCACGCCATTTTTGGCCTGGCTACCTCTGTGCCAGACTCTACCCCATGGCTCCCTGTTTCTCAAGGTCCTCCTGCCCTGCTCCAATTTCGACCGCTTACCTCAGTCCAGCTCAATAAATAGCTCACTCTAGTGTTCCCTTAAACTCAGAACTTCTGTCTTAATCTGTCTTGCCTCACCTTCCCCCATTTCCTCCAGTGTCCCATTCTGGCAAAGTCACAAGGAGTAGCATTAAGATGAAACAATGAATTAATCCACATTAACGGTGCATTTGGCTACTGGATCCCCCACACTAAGTATACATTTCTTCAACAGAATATGTCACACATGATATATGCTGCCTTCCAGAGTGTCAGAATGATGTCACCCCGGTCATACACCTGACAAGTAGGAATGGTCTCGGTTAAGGGAAAGCCACAGTTTGGGAGGATCTCTCATTTCATAGCTTCTCTCTGATGTTAAGTTTCCATTCTGGAAACCTTGCTCAAAGATAAGCCAAAATTTGCCAGGTTTTTATGCAATCGTAACTAGAGATATAAATTTTGCAATGAAGGAATGCATAAAATAAGTAAAGCACTTAGGTAAAATATTTGACTTTCTATTCAGTTCCCAGAACCAAAAAATGCTCTGCTGGTCACTGTATTTTTATGCCTCCTTATGGTGGAAATGCTTCAGTTCAGAACTATGATGTTGCGCTTCTGCACTGAGCCAGTCAGCACTGTCCCACTCTCCATACTGTATGTGATCAGGTTCCTCCTTTCTCCACTTGATAGTACTTTCTTTCAAAGGCAAAACTAATCTCATTCATTTTTGAAAGAAGGTGGTAGAGTATAGTGGGTTCAATCCTAGGTTCTGGTACCAGTGCCAGGTTCAGTCTTGCTTACCACTTCCTAGCTGTGTGACTGGGAAAGTTACCCAACCTGTGGTATAAAATAAGGACCCACCACACTTGAGGAGCTGTGAGGATTAAATGTGATAGTTCAGGTGAAGGGCTCAGAGATTTTTCTAAAAATGATGCCATGCAATACATGTTAGCTTTATGATTATTGCCAGCAGGTGTACTATGGAATCCAGGTATAGTCTCTTCCGAGTGCATCTCTTCCTAGTGCAAACCCAAACCTATCCTGAAACCTATCCTTTTTCCTCTGCACTGTGTTATAAAAGTGGCTATCACTGGGAAAAATTATTGTCCTTCAAAGCCTTTCCACAGAGTTATGGAGATGTTTCTTAATAAAACATTCAGCTTTTTGTGAACGGCTGAATATAGGCAATAGTCATTTTAATTGAAACCCAATATAAATCCTCTGTAACTATAGGAAACTCCCAGTCTCCTCACATTCTAAAGTTAGGGGGTCAGATTTCTGTTGGGTCATGTTAGGGGGAGGCCAGTCCCCCTAACATGGCTCTCAGAGAGGCTTCCCAGGCCTTTATACTGTGGGCAATATGGACATGATGGATGGGGAGAGAGGGTTCAGCAAGACACTACGAGCAGTTAACAATCAAGTGTGTGTTGGAGGGGAGATAAAGGTGAGGGTTTTGTTGTTCTGTTTTCTTTTCTTTTGTTTTGGAAAAGTTGCTGTCAACGTGACTTTCATGCTCCTCATGGTCACCACCAACACTGCACAAAAGATGAGAGCAAAATGCAGTAAAAGCTAAGTCCCTATCCATGGTTCCCATAGATGGTTTTGCATTTAAAGTTGACAGAAACTTAAGCTAAGAATTCTCCAGCCCATCCAGAACTGAAATCTCATGTACTTGAGATTAAAAATCTGTTCCAAAATAAATGAGTTTTAATTTATTTATCTTCTACTCTTTTTCCTTGCTCCCTACACCCCTCCTCTCTTCTTGTCTTCCTGCTCCTCTCACTTCTTTATCCTTATTATTTCCAGGAATGTGGAGAATTTTTAATCTTGTTTAATCCAAGAATAAGAGAGTTTTGGAAGTTCTGCTTTGGTTGCTTTTATTTTGAGGAATAAAGTTTGGCATATATTTCTCCTTGTTCAGTGCACTCCTAAAATGCAGATATCCACCACCAAAGGGCATTGCATGACGGTATATATGCACAGACATAGACATCACCATTGTGAAATAGCAGGTACCATGGAAAATACAGCAATGAACCATTTCCTCATTAGGAAAGAAAATACCCAATAAAACCCAAGCAAAGAGCCCAAAATAGCCCTACTTCACTTCTGAGCACTCTTGCATGGAGCTACTTACCCAGGGCCAGGACAAATTGGTGCCAGGTGCCTTGTAAATATGCCAGTTTCATGGATTTTTCACTTTCTTTGTGGGAGGATGAGTTAATAACACATCCTTGCCTGGTGCATATTTGCATCTTATTTCTGAGGCTGTACCCAAATATGGCAGCCTTCATGTGGATAAATAAATCACATTGACAACTGGTAAAAAGGTCCAGGTGATATCAGTGACTGCCTCAACTGAAAAATATTGGGGAAAGTCCACTGTGCTTAGCATTGATACTTTATTACAAAGAATATCAGAGTTGCATTATTAGACAGGTGTTTTTCAAGCTTATTATTGCAGGATTCTATTTTCCAGATGAAATCTTACCTTGGAACCTTAATATATAAAAGAAAGAGTAGAGCTGCCCTGGTTATACTGGGGGAGGTGACCAGGGTGCTGCACATTAGGCTTCTTTCTTGGCCTCCACTAGAGCTCCCCCCACCTCCTGTACCTCCACTGAACTAGGGAGCTCCTCAGACAGTATTAAGAGTGTGGGCTAATATACAGGTTATTAGTGAACTTGGATGATGATGAACCGAGATGCCAGTATCACGCAGGTGGTGCTGCTGGGGCCTGCAGCCCTCCTGGTCTCCGGCCAGACTCTATGACACTTAGCAACCTTGTACCATTTGGACAGCACTTGCCCATCCCTCCTCAATAGCAAGCAAATGTTTAAACTGTTTTGACCAAGAATGCAAAGCCATAGATTGAAATAACCTACTTAGAGCCAGCATAGCCCATCAGGACTTTCTCCTTTTCCTGTAGATTCAGTATTATGGGCTCTGAAAACAAAAATAGTCTGTAGGCAGGATTTGGTTTGTTTCACATGCCTGTGCTTATAATAGGAGAACCTGGATGGCCAGGTATCCTTCCATCTTGCTGTCTATGCTCCTCTTTCCTGCCTTCACCTGGCACTGCCTGGCTTTGTGGAATGGTGGGTAAGCAGAACGGGAATGTGTTTCAGCCACAGAGGACATGAAGCCTGCCTGACTCCCCCAGGCCCTCAACAGGACGCTGGTCCAAAGCTATCTTGTCTCAGACAGTCATCTAAGCTAACAAGGTGTGTGTGTGTGTGTCTAAGTAGCATGATTTTTCCCTCTAATTAAAATAACAGCTTATATGGTACATTTGTAAAATACAGTAAGGATAAAGAAACAGTCAAGTTACCACTCAAGGAAGCATTTGAGGGTGTATGCTCAAAAAGTCCTTAGACTTTTTTCCTTCCTTTCCTCCCTTCCTATTTATTTTCCTTTCCATTTCACCAAAATAGGATCATACAGTTTGTAACCCACTTTATTTACTTCCTGTATCGTGAACATATTTTTTGATAAATACATAATAATATATAATTGCTAATCATTTATTTTGAAGCATTTACCTAAAATGGGGCAGGGGAGACAATGTGACAAAGAAAACATACCAAAAGAGAGAGAAGTAAGTCCCTCAGAAAGGAAGAAAGCAAAGTGTAAATATTCCAACTCCTCAGTCTTCCTTCACGCCTTGCTTGTCCATTATGGGCCAAGGGCTCCCAAGCAGACAGTATGCTTTCCCCATCACCAGGCAGTGACAAAATTCCAGCTGGGTACCCACAGGATGAATCTTCATTATTCCTTAGCTGACCCATTTTAGAGTCAAGATGACTGCGGTCAGACTGAGTTTTCCACTGAGATTTAATTAACAATTTTTTCCTGGGCTGTGTTCCCTGGGGCATGCTTAGATTCATGCTTACTGGCTAAGTTTTTGGGGGCTTTTGAGCTCTACCAACTTCTCTCAACTTTGGACATAGCACATAGCCACAGAAATGTGTAGGGAATATCCAGTGCATGGTAAAGAGCCAGTATTTGACTCCTCGAACAGAAAGTCTTTATATGTACAGGGACTTGGGGAGCAGCGGCCGTTTTTCTGCTCCTTAGGGGATGACCAGTTGCAAGAGTTAGTCTCTGTCAGCATTGGTAGAAGACCCATCTTAACCTTCCTGAAAGGGGTAGGGGACCAGACTAATGGGTATCCTCTGTGAGTTTGAGAGGTGCACATGCATTCACTTAAAGGAAGGTGGGACCCTGCCAATTTGTTCAGATCTACTGCCAATTGGCAGTGAGACCAAATCCTCCCTGAGGAGAGCCAAAGAGAGCAGAAGGCCTGGCCTGGGGTTCTGGCCTGATGAGTGAGCAGTAGCTTTCATGTATGGAGTGTCTGAGCGAAAACGGGCCAGGACAGGCCTGGCCCCTCACAATTTACTTCATGGTTTTCTGCCAGAGACTATAATTCTTTCCAAGGGAAAATTTTGCATTTGTTTTTGGTATTTTTAATGTGCATGTGTGCGTGTTTGCTCCTGGTGCTAAGAGTATGTGTTCATCAAAAGGAACTGGCAGACGCATTCTCCTTTGCTCCCTTTGTGTGTTTGACTCTGTGACCTTGTGTTGCCCTGAAGCCTCTGCCACAAGATCTCTTCAGCCTCCCTCCTGTATGATGATTTCCTCTGGAAGATCCCATGGGCATGTTTATTTCAACAGCCTGAAATGTTTCTCTCCTTCCTGGGAAAAGCTCCTTTGGTCCTAGTGAATTTGGAGGTAGAAGAATGCATAAGGATCAGGGAGCCTGCCTCAAACCTCCTCCTATTATAACTTTCCACAAGGATTGGGGAGAAGGTTAGAACATCTCCCCTCAGTGTCCAGAGAGTGAGAGAGGCAGGTTACCTTCTACTGCCGAAGCCATGTGGAGCTAGGGAGAACCACAAGCATGCCCGCTATGGTAGAGCAGGATTATCTACGGCAAAGTAGGATTATCAGTCCTGTTTGAGAGCTAAGGAAACCAAGCTTCAGACAAGCTGGTCACTTTCCCAAAGCTACGCGTTAGTGCATGACAGAGAATATGGCAGTGAGTCTTGTTTGGAGATGAGTGGTATTGTAAGGCTGTACCTGGCCACGTGGAAGACAGACACCTCCTGGAAACCCTAAAACATCCAGGCCTAGCCATGAGAGTATGCAGGAGAGTATACTTTGGAGACAAACATCTGGGTATTTCAGGAGTATGCATGAGAGGCAACATGTGGGATGGGTGTTATGAAGGCTGATTTTGCCCAGAGCAGAAGAGTTCTTCATCTGACTGAGGTGTGCTACAAAGCTCCAATACTACATAGGTGAAGTTTCATCATTACAGTCAACCTTTCATTTAATGGTTTTTTCCCCCCAATTACAGTTAAAAGATCTTTGTGTATACAATCCTTTGGGAAGTCATTTACATCTAAGTATAAAATAATTTATGCAGTCTTATTCAACATAAAAGCTAATTAAGGGTTGATTTTCTTTCCTTCATGCATTTGTTCTTTTAATCAATATTAATGTGAGGTCAAGATATATATTGTGTGGGTTGAAAGAGGAAGAAGACCTGTACTCTGTCCTAAATGAGCTTGCAGTTTAAGTCAGCATAAGACAGCATACAGTAAGTACCATAAGAATAACACAAATATATTTTTAAGAGTGACTGAGACGAGGAGCTGGGGACAAACATCTGGATATTTCAGGAGTGTGCACGAGAGAGGTAAAATGTGGGATGGGTGTTTTGAAGGCTGATCAGGATTACAAATGGAATGGATGGTGCGATAGAGGGAGGGGACAAGGCAGAAAGAGAAAAGAGGAAGGTGCTCAGAGGTGAGGGGAAAGCCATGAGCAAAGATGTAGGAAATTGCCACATTTATTTGAGGAATTAAAATTGTTCAGTTTGACTTAAATATAGAGTGTGTGTAAAGGAGTAATGGGGATAAAGATGAAAAAGGTACAGTTGACCCTTGAACAATATTGATTTAAACTGAGAAGATCAGATTATACACTGAATTTTTTCAATAAATATAACAGAAAAGCTTTTGGAAATTTGCACTAATTTGAAAAAATTCACAGGTGAACCATGTAGCCTTTCTTTTTTTTAGTATAATTTATTGTTAGATTTGTTTCCATACAACACCCAGTGCTCAACCCAACAAGTGCCCTCCTCAATGCCCATCACTCACTTTCCCATCTCCCTCACCACCTCCCTATCAACCCTCAGTTTGATCTCATCATTTGAGAGTCTCTTATGGTTTGCCTTCCTCCCTCTCTGTAACTTTTATCCCCCCCCCCCGCCATGGTCTTCTGTACCACAAAGGCTTTCTTAGAAATATCAAAAAAAAATTAAGAAAAAGCTAGGTATGTCATAAGTGCATAAAATATATGTAGATACTGGTCTGTTTTTATCATTACTACCATAATATATATACACAAATCTATTATCAAAAATTTAAAGTTACCAAAGCTATGCTCACAAACACAGCAAACATGGCATCAGCTGCAGTGGAGAGAAGTGTAAACAAACATAATGATGAAGTATTGAATCATAACTGCATATGCTGCACGTGAGCAGTTCATCTCTCCAGGAAATGGCATACCACAGTAAAAAGTGATCTCTGACGGTTCTCATGCAGTTTTCATCAGTTTAAGTGAAATACTGTGCACAATGAATAACACCATGGGAGCTACACAATGTGCCACTGGTGATCTGGAAGTGCTATCGAGAAGCAGAGATAAATTACGACATTGCAAAAATAAAAAAAAAATGTTGAACTATTTGATACATACAATAGATTGAGGTCTGCAGCTGAAATGGTGGCCCACCATTTCAAGATAAAGGAATCCAGCATAAGGACCACTGGGGGTGGGGGGAAGAAATTTCATGAAGTTGTCACTGAAACGTGAACTATGCCATCAGCAATGAAAGCCTTGCACTTTTTGTGAAAGACCTTTTTATCTCCTATTGAAAAGGCAGCTTTTATGTAGGTGCAGGATTGCTATAAGAAAGGTAAACCATGGACTCTAACATGATTTTTAAAAAACAAAGTCATTATATAACAGCTTAAAGCAAAAAGAAGATGAAGGATCAATAAAGGATGATTTGATCATTTGGGGGGGAGGGTTGGCTTTAAAAATGGCAAGAGGACAGGGAAAGCAGGTTCTGCTGACCAAGAGGCAGGAGATGAGTTCCCAGAAGCCCTTAAAAATCGGTGAGGAGAAAGGATATCTGCCTGAACAGGTTTTTAATGTGGACAAAAACCTATTCTGGAAACAAATGCCCCACAGGTCATGTTTAGTAAGGAAGAGAAGAGAACACCAGGATATAAGGCAGGAAGGGACAGCTTACCTCTACTGTTTTGTACAAATGCAGTCAGGTTTGTCATCAGGACTGCCCTTATATACGAAAGTAATAACCCTTGAGCCTTGAAAAAGAAAGGTAAACATCAGCAGCCAGTGTTTTGGTTGTACAACAAGAAATTCTGAAGAGTAACAACACATTTTCTGGATTGGTTCCATTGATGCATTGTTCCTGAGTTAGGAAGTGTCTTGCCATTAGGGGATTACCTTTTAAAATTCTTTTGATATTGGACAGTGCCCCTGGCCACCCAGAACCCCATGAATTCAGCACCAAAGGTGTTGGAGTGTCCTACTTGCCTTCAAACACAATGTCTGTGATTCAGCCTCTAGATTAGGGGGTCATGAGGACTTTAAGGCTCATTGCACATGGTACTCTATGGAAAGGATTGTCAATGCTAGGGAAGGGAGCCCTGACAGAATATCATGAAAGTCTGGAAGGACTACACCATTGAAGAAGCCATCATTGTTATAGAAAAAAGCTGTGAGAGCTATCAAGCCCAAAACAATAAATTCCTGCTGGAGAAAACTGTGTCCAGATGTTGTGCATGACTTCACAGCATTTACAGCAGAGCCAGTCAAAGAAATCATGAAAGAGATTGTGGAAATGGCAAAAAGAAAAAAAAGGAGGAGGAGGGGCAGTGGGAGGAGAAGGAGGAAGAGGAAGAGGAAGAATGGGAAGGAGAAGGAAAAGAAGAAGGAGGAAGAGGAGGAGGAGGAAGAGGAGGAGGAGGAGGAAGGGAGTGAAGGGTTTCAAGATATGGATCTTGTAGGAATTCAAGAGCTAATAGATACCATGCCAGAGTAATTAACAGAGGATGACTTGATGGAGATGAGTGATTCTGAACCACAGCCAGACAAAGAGGAGGATGAGGAAGAAGACGTAGAAGAAGCAGTGCCAGAAAACAAATTGACATTAGACAATCTGGCAGAAAGGTTCTGACTATTCAAGACTGCTATTGACTTCTTTTAGGATATGGATCCTTCTATGATGTGGGCAGTGAAACTAAAGCAATGGTGGGAGGAGTACTGTATAGAAACATTTCTAGAGAAATGAAAAAGCAAAAAGGTCAGGCAGAAATGACAGTGTGTTTCTGTATAGTTACACAAAGTGTGTTTGCCTCTCCTGGCTCCCCTTTCCCCTCCCACCCTAGATATAGCAAGACCAATCCTCTTCTTCCTCCTTGTCACACTATTCAACATGAAGCTAACAAGGATGAAGACCTTTATGGTGATCTACTTCCAGTTAATGAATAGTAAATAATCATAATGCCATACAATTAATAAACTTATCTGTTGCAAATGTGTGTGAGCATCTTCATGTAAGAATCTAATAACTGTATAGCAAAAATGTCATCATCATCATCACCTGAGTATTTGTCCTGTAGAACGTTGTGTGCATGACTTGTATGGAAGCAGATAGTCTACCCTTACATAAGCATAAGCTGAGTGATGTTTAATATAAAATTGACAATTACAAGAGTGAGAGAGATATACTGTGTTTCAAAGAATTACATTGCTATACAGTACATCTCTCTCACTCTTGTAACTGGAGAAACTGTGTATCAGCCTATCATCACAGGTTAAGTGGTTTTAAAAAATAAATATAATTCAAAATCAATTATTATATTTATTTTTTAAAACCACTTAACCTGTGAATTGCTTGTTGATGCTTGTGTTAACTGTGGCTGGTAAATAAAATTACAGATTGAAAAATAAATAAATAAATAAATAAATAAATAAATAAATATAAAAATGTTTCTAATACTCCATTATAAATATGACTATAATACTGTATGCCATAAAAATTTTATAATGATTAATTCATTAGTGTATTGGCTAGACTACCATGAAGCAATACTATTGATTACACTGGGCTGCCATAAAGCAATCATATTGCTGCTTCCTCATTATCAAATCATATACCATTATACCTATAAATATAAATTTCTTTGTCACATTATCTTTTCATTCTTGATGTCTAGTGTAAGCAGTATGTATAACATCCACTGTGTCTTGTATCATATAAGACAATACTGATGTAGGTGCTAACAGATGACTTATCTTGTAAACAGATGACAAAAACTTATGGTATTGATAAATACTGTAGAGTATTGTAAATGTATTTTCTCTTTCGTAGGATTTTATTTATTTATTTATTTATTTACTTACTTACTTTGAGAGCAAGAGCATGAGCTGGGGAGAATTAGACAAAGAGGGAGAGAGGGAATTGTAAGCAGGTTCCATGCCCAGTGTGAAGCCTGATGCTGGGACTCAATGTAGTGAACCCTGAGACCATGACCTGAGTCGTGTGCTTTCACTAACTGAGCCATCCAGGTGCTCCCCTTAGGATTGTCTTAATAACATTTCCTTTTCTTTAGCTTACTTTACACTAAGAATATAGTAATAATACATATAAAATACACAATATATGTTAATCAACTATTTATGTTATCACTAAAACTTCCAGTCAGTAGTAGGCTATTTGTAATTAACTTTTGGGGAGTTAGAAATTATATGTAGATTTCTGACTGCATGGGGTGGTTTTGGTGCTCATGATCCCCATGTGGTTCAAGGGTCAACTGTATTTTGAGGCCTGTTTTTATTTTTTATTTTTATTTTTTGTTTATTTATTTTGAGAGAGAGAGAGAACAAGTTGTGGAGGAGCAGAGGGAGAGAGAGAATCCCAAGCAGGCTTGAGACTGCCAGCACAGAGTCTGATACAGGGTTCAAACTCATGAACCATGAGATCATGACCTGAGCTGAAATCAAGAGTTGAACGCTTAACCAACTGAGCCACACCGGTGCACTAAGGCCTGTTTTTAGAAGACTTTCAAGTGCCAGGCCAAGGAATATGATGTCTTACCTGATAGGCAGTGGGAAGACTTTGAAAGTATGTGAATAGTGCCAGGACTCTGCTCCAGGAAGACTGATTTGGAGATAACTATGGATTGGAAGTTCCTGAGGGATAGTTCTTGAAGTAATCAAGCCCTGAGCTAGGAGATAGTGGTAGGAACTGAAGAGAGTGGACAGATACATGAGATGGGCTCTTAGCTTGGTATGTGGAGAGGACAATGTTAAAGGTGGCTGAAGTGTAAAGTCTGGGTAAGTGGGAGAGCGTGGAAGAGAAAGATGAAGCCCAGGAGAAAGAACTGGCTAAAGGTAGCAATCTGAGATGTGCCATTTAGACACACTAGCTGGAGGTCGTAGCTGGGGTTGAGTGAGCATGACAAGGCACTGGTTGGGGGCACCAGGGAGAAAAGCATGACCATGGAAGGTAGAAGGACCCAAAGTTTTACTTCATTTTGTAATACTTTCATTCTTTGATGGGCTCTATTCTAGGTGCTGGGATTCAAGATGAACAAGGACAAGTCACTGCTTTCATGGAGCTTTTTCTTTTTATAGGGCAATTAATTAGGCCAAATTCTTAGGCAGAGCCCTAAACCATAGCTTTCCTTCACTAGTTATCATTCTCAATGGGGAATAATTCAGCACCTGTTCCATCTCAATCTGAAGGAAGCCCTTCTAGCTCTTCAAGCAATTCTGGACTCTTCCCAGTCAACACCCCTGGCACCTCCTATCCACCCACAGCCACCCATCCCCCTGCAGAAATAACTACTAGTCTCACTTCTGTAGATTTGTTCTTTTTGGTTTCGAATTTTAACATACATGCAATCACATACTTGGGGGGGGGCTTATTTTGTTCAATATTGTATTGTCAAATAGAGTAGTAAGTTATTTTTTTTATTCTTAGGCATTTCATTGCACAAATACTCCACATTCTATTTATCCTTTCTACTAATGGTGGGCATTTGGGTTGTTTTCAGTTTGGGGCTATTAAGAACAGATCTGTTGTGAACATTTGCATCCATGATATTTTAAGGACAAATAAAAAAATGGTTTATCTTTGATGTTTATCTAAAAGTGGAATCACTGGGCATTTGGTAACTATTAAACATCAACTTTATTTCAGGGTCTGTGCTGGGTGCTTGATATTAAATGTGAGCAAAACAAACATGGTTCCTGCTCTCATTAATTTTACCAGCCAGGGGGAGAAGTTGGCATAAATAGTTAACACTAGATGATAGAGGGAATAACTATTCTGAAAAAAAGGGAAGATGTAAGATGCCCCTTAAACTTCACCAGCATCCAGAGGACAGCATGTGATCTCTAGGGAGGAACCACATGGGACTGAGCATCAACACACTACCTAGAGACAAGTGACTGGTGCTCTCATGCCTGGACTAGTGGTGGGTTTTGAGTAGGGCTTGGATGGAAGGAAGTGAGGAGTTCAGCCTGACTGCCTGAGTGTTCTGCAGGCCTGATCCTCAGGCCTGGGGTACATTTCTGGCCTTGATCTCTGGTTCTGGAGGTGGTTGGGATAATTGAGAGCTTATGCCCCACTCCCCAAAGACCCCAAAGACTGGTTTTAGCACATATGCAACCTGCATTTTAATATTATTCCTTCTGACTGGAAGCATTTGGAAATGGTCCTTGCCCCTGGTTTTAAAAGGTGGCATTATTTTATGAACATTTAGACACTGATTAATAAAATTCCGAACCCATTAACTAATGGGGGAAATGCCAAACTTTTTTGTGTATCCAAGAAAGTAAATGTAATAAAAACTATCCCAAAAAGTAAGTTAAATTATACACAGCCTTTGCGTTTTTGTTGTTGTTTTTTTTTCCTCCTGATGGCCCCACCAGATGTTTTAAAATGCAGGACACAGACCTTTTTTCAGTTTTCTCCAGGGAAAGAGGAGAGAAAACTTGGCTCAGATCTACTAACTTGGCTCAGGAGGGGTTAAAAAAAAAAAAAAAGCTACGGCGGTAGGAAGTCTGTTGGGAATCCCCACACTGCTGGTTCATAAATGTGGAGGCAAAGGGACAAAACTGTTGGGTTTTTACCCACTTTTTCTTACTTGCTCCCACCCACCATTCCTAGAGCACCGTCAGAAATTTTGCTCAGAAACTTGTGGATTTCCCCTCAGTGTGCACGGTGGTGCTGGTGGTGGTGGTGGTGGTGGTGGTGCTGGTGGCAGCCATCTTGCCTCTTCCTCGCCAGTCGGCTGGGGCAAATCCCCCGCAAGGCCTCAGCTTGGGGAGGATGGTCGGTGTGGGGGTGCCCCGCCAGTGAGGGGCTCATCCTCTGCTTTGGGCATGATGGGCTATAGAAATGTTTATAACCTGACTGCAGCTCCTCTAGCCTCGGTTCCAAGCCGGCTGCTACAGAGCAGCCTATCCTCCCTCCTTGGCTTCCAGATCTTCAGCTGCAGAAAAAGTTGTTCTAGAGGATTTCCCTGACTCCTAGAGTCTCTTAAGATGAGTGTTCGCAAGAAGTGTTACCTGCGGTCTTTAACTGAACTGCATGTCACGACAGTTCAAAGAAAATGGGATAGAAGGACGCTCTGTCCTCCAATCCTCTGCGGACAGTGATGCCATCACTGCCGCGAAGTGGAAGCTGGGATCGTGAAGGACCACTGGCCACAGTGTTATTGAGGAATAAACACTGGTCCATTTGGGAACTTAATCATTTTAATGACTTGTCCATTTGCAAAGCTTAAAATAATCATTAAAAATACATAAATACCAACAGCAGGTAATGGACCTGGAGATGGCTAAGCAGGACCATCTGGCTTAATTTAGTCATCTGGTGTTTCTATGCCAATGCTAGTTTTTCTCCTCTCCTCTCTTCCCCTCCCCTCCCCTCTCCTTTTTTCTTCTTCTATTTCTTTTTTTCTTTTCTTTTCTTTTCTTTTTTTTTTAAGTAGGGAAGGATACTTTTATGAAGTAACACCCCTCCCCTACCAGCTAGGAAACACTCAGGATTCCAGCAGGGAGTTCTGTATAGAGGCATGGGATCTGGCAGAGAAGAGGAAATAAAGACAACTAGAAGAGGCTATGGTGAGACAGGGCAATGAAGAGGAAGAAAATTAGACTCTAGTTGAGACTCTGTGGCTAATTTTTTGACCTTGGGAGAACGCTTTAATCCCTTTGAATTTGGGAAAAATAAAGAAACAATATAGCATATACCTTAAGCAGGTGGGCTCCAAGACCAAACTCTGGATTCATTTCTATTTTGCTGTTTATTAGCTGTGTGAACTTGATCAAGTAACTTACTCTTTTTCAGCAGCAGTTTCCTCACCATTTAAATGGGAGTATCATAGTTGTTGTGAGATTTAAACAAAATCATGTATTTAAAGCATGTGGCAAAGTACTTGCCTGGCACATGTTAAATGTTTAATATATTAGCTATTGTTACTGTCCATTTCCAGGGTAGGCTAATGCAATGCACATAGACAATATTTTTATCTTTATCTCATATATCTTATAGCTCATATACTTTTATGTTTGTTATGAATGCTCAATTTCTTTATTATATAATGGCTCTTTGTGAGAATCCTAGTAGCTTGCCTTAATTGTTTTAAGGTTATTATGGTATATGTGTTAGAGGAAAGAGAAATGAACCAGATAGTGACACACTATTGTTTCCTACACAAATAAAATAATTTATTGTAGATGTTAGGGTTTGACACTTATTACATATTTTCAAGATTGTTATTCTCCTCTCCATCTTTCTACTTTTATTCTAGATTTTTGTCTCAGTAGAGGCTAGTTGTTGCTGTATTAGTAACCCAGAATTCTCATTGACTTAACACAAGTTTACTTTTCATAGCCATGGTATGTCCTATGTGAATTGGCAGAAGCTTGCTGCACATAAGTCTTTCAGAAACCCAACATGAGACTTCATTTTGATGTATTTTCATGTTCACCACTGTTGGGGGAAGGAATAGGCCAAATTATGCACTAGTTCTTAAGCTTCCACTGATTTAACACCAGGGCAGTTCTCTGAAGCTGAACTACTTTAGTAAGTTCTTGAGTCTTCCTTCTCTAGATAATGGTTTGTTTTTTGGTTTTTGTTTTTTTTTTTTTTTACAATTTTACACTCACCCTTTTCTTAAGTTGGGTTTTAGAGAAAGCATGGTAAAAATAAGAAGCTAATGGTAAGTTTTTGTCCATCATTAAACCAGGGCCCTTTTTATTCTTACCAGGGATTTTGGCACTGGTGAGAGGAGGAAGTATTTTATTTTCTCCAAGTTTCTCCCCTTCACTCATTTTCAACATAACTGTTTCCCCCAAATTCCTGCTTTTCTGAAATCCTTAAGGAAAGAAAAATGTCTGAAAGATTCACACTCTCTCATCATCACCTACTACAAAAACTTGAGTCCAGTTGACATGCGGTCCTCTCCCATATTCAACCCAAACTATTGGTGTGTGGTAGCCTGGTAAAGGGGTCTGACCTACCGTATCTTCATTTCATGTCTGCAGTCAGAATGGCTGTGGAATGGGTCACCATAATGGGAGAAATGGACATCAGCAAAGAAGATTGGCCATTAACTCAGCAAACATTAATTAAGCACCCACTATGTACTGAACAATAGGCCAGTTCTTCTAAGTCAACAAAGTGATTCAGCTGGACTGTCATCTTGGCAAGAGAAGAAAGCAAGTATGGGTTTACCCAGAAGGCAGTCTGATATACTGTGACCTTATAACTTCTCCACCCTTCTATTTTATTTCTCACTAATATACACTCCTTATTTGGGAAGACTCATCTTGATGGATCCTAGAAGGACCCCAAATCCACCATTCTCACTGTTGCTATCCAAGCTCTATTACTCCCCTCCTCCACCAATACTGATAACCCCTCTTCTTTGTCGGTCCAGATCCTACCTATCTTTGGAAGTCAGCTAAAGACCTATGCATTTTCTGAGCTTTGTAGGCTCCCAACACTCACCCCTCTCCTTATCTTCAGAAACCCTAGTGAACATACCACCTCTGCTACCTGTTAGGGCAACTATCTCATATACTTTATTACTTAACCATTTTTTGTTGGGAGGGGGAGTTTCTGGTATCTTTTTAGTGGTTTTCTTTAATAAAAGAATCTTGTTTCTTCTTGAATTGATGGATAAAAAGTGACCATCCCATAGAAGGTATTCAGTGGTTAAATCCTACACAATGTCTAGGCTTTCAATAATAGATATTGATAACTACACATTGAATAGAGGTAAACTTGACCTATCTCTTTTTTCTTTTGCAAGGAAGGTGTAAAGGGAAGCTGTGGCTACCTTTATTCCTATAGCTTTGCCTCCTTGCTTTCTAGCTTGGGCACATGAGAGTTTTCAAGGTAGTTTAGGGAGTTGTAGAGCAAGATCAATACAAGTCAGAGGATGCTAACCACTATTTTGTTTAAACGCTGGCATCTGGGATGTTAGGTCACAGTTCTTTGATTTGGTGGGACTCAGATCACAGTTCCTTCCTTTTTTTTTAAATATATTTTTATTTATCTCTAGGAGAGAGACAGCGTGAGCAGGGGAGGGTCAGAGAGAGAGGGAGACACAGACTCTGAAACAGGCTCCAGGCTCTGAGCTGGCAGTCAGCACAGAGCCCGACACGGGGCTCGAACCCACAAACCGCGAGATCATGACCTAAGCAAAAGTCGGACACTTAACCGACTAAGCCACCCAGGCGCCCCACACAGTTCCTTCCTTTTAACCACTAAGATGTGGAGGCAATAAGATGGATGGAAAAGATGAATTCAAGCAAAGTTAACTCTAAAATTATATAAGGGGAATTCAGTTTCTTCACTAAAACCTATTATAAAATGTGCATGGCTTTTACAAGTGAAAAAAATCTTCAACTAAGTAAAAAACTGCAGAAACAAGGGGTTTGAAATAATATCTATGGAGAGAGTCTTCTTGGTCTTGAACAATTAATTTTGCGTCTCATTCTTAGCCCTTGGTTCTGAGTGGTCCCCTCTTAACCTCCCGTGCATGAGGATTTATTGGTGTCCTGATCCCATAAGTTAACTTTCTTACTCTCATTTTCTTTTGGGCTCTAATGTCTAAAGGAGCTAAACTGCAATAACACAATTTGTCCTTGTCTAACATGCAGTGTTATGTCTGAGCCTTTTGAGTGAGCAGAATAAATTAGTGTCTTGTTTTATTAATAGTACAAGTTCAGAAGATTAGGTTTACTTAAAGTGAGAGATAAGCCACATAGTAAGGGAAAAGACGGAATGAAATTGCTACTCGTTGAAAGAAGTTGCTTCATTTTCTGCCACTCTCTCACGGGGCCAAGCTTTCCTCCTTACCAGTATCTATCTGCAGGCAGTTGTCAATATCCTAAGCAAGAAACTTGATCATATTTTCAACTCTATTATATGCCTTCCTCCTCATTTCTATAGTCCTTAGGGGCAGTGGAGAAGATGATCATTCTTCATTCATTATATGGGGGAGGTTTGTGATTTTTTTCTTCTCAGAAAAGAGTCCCCATGTCCTGCTAAGCAATTCCTCCAACTTTTCTGCCAAAGTTATCTTGTGCTCTCACCTCACTCAGTTCATTCACTCCTCCCACCCACCCAGAGGCCTTAGAGAGGCTTCCAGTGGCTCTGCAAAGGAGGACTGAGGGTCTCACCTTCTGTTCTGAACCCCTTTGCTCTTATGCCTGCAGTATCCTCTGTCCTGAGTCTGATTTCCCTCAAAGCACACCTAGTCTCATAGTGTTCTAGCCACTATTGCCTTCTTCCCACACTTCTAGAAACTTCCCATCTCTTTAGGAGACTTTTCCCAGCTGCTTGGGAACAGAATCTCTCTCTCTCTCCTGAAAATTCATCAAAGTGGCTTCTCTGCAACTCATTACTTCTTAGCTAATAAGTATGATACTAGTAATGATAACAGCAATAGCTAACATTTAAATAACACTTATGTGCCCATCACAGCCCTAAGAATTTTACACAAACTAGCTGATTTAATTCTGGCAACAATCTTTTGAGGTGGTTTGAGTGTTAATTTTATGTGTCAACTTGACTGGGCAAGGGTGCCCAGATATGTGGTCAAACATCACCCTGGATGTTTTTGTGAGGGTATTTTTGATGAAATGGACATTTAAATCAGTGGACTTTGAAAAAAACGGATGGCCATCCATAATGTGAATGGCCCTCACCCAATCAGCTGAAGGCCTGAATAGAACATAAGTCTGACCTCCTCTAAGCAACAAATAATTCTGCCAGCAGATGGTCTTCTGATATGATCTGCAGCACCAGCTCTTCCCTGGGTTTCTTCCTGGCCCACTCTGCAAATTTCAGACTTGCTAGCCTCCATAACCACATGAATCAGTTCCTTAAAATCTCTTTCTGTATATAGAAATAGGATTTACACATATCTTATTAGTTCTATTTCTCTGGTGAACCCTGAGTGATACCAGTCTGTATTTTAGTGATTATCTTATTTTACAGATGAGACAACTGGGACACAGAGAAGTTAGGTAACTTGCCCAAGATCATCGGTACTTGTACATGATACAAATTGAGATTCTGTCTGAGTTGGCTATACACTCTTTGCCATGAGATTAAATAAATGCCATTTATGTTGCATTCAGAGTTGCTTTATTTATCAGTCGTTATATGTCTTTTAGTTATTTTTTTACTGGATTACTTATGTTTCTAGTTGTCAGCTTTGAGTAGACTGAATCTGCACATCTGGTGAATATGCCAAGTAGAATCCCAGTCTGGACTTTTGAAAGGGTTTAGGCAAGTTGCATGAATGGTACTTGCTGTCAAGTTAGTGATGCAGATGGTCTGCTTATTGACCATTTTCCTTTTTATCTGATCATCTCAAAACAACAAAGTAAGATCCCATAACTTCACTACTGGACAAAATTTTAGGCAGTGTTCTAGGAATTACCTTTCGCATTCCTTAAACACATACTTCAGAATAAAAGACATTCAACATTTTAAGAGAACTGGCTCTTTAGAGGTTTAAATGTATATGATAGCTTTCTGTAAATTGTAAAGCGTAGCACTAACGGGAGTCAAAATCATGATCGTTATCCTGAGCCAAATAGAAAGTCTCCAGGAAACAGAGCTGTGCCTCTGAGTGTGAGGAGACCCCATGCCATGGAAACAGTTGTCTCCCCCTTAGCCCCGCGACAGAGTCTCATCTCCGTGGGATGAGAAGTGTAGGAGCTGGTTTCCTAACGTAACATTCATGCTTGCATTTCCTTACTCATTATCTCAATGCACTGTGTTCCAAGAAAGCCCCCAATGAGCACATTTTGTTTCTAAAACTCAGTGAAACTGCGACCTCAACAGCTCTGTTGGCACCTTAATTCTTGGAGCAGTTTTCATTTTCCATTGGCACCATGTGGTTGTTTCCACAGGCACTTTTATTTTCTGAGGTACCAGGAAGGACCAGCGGGGTAGAATGCGTGCCCAGCAGTAGACCCTTCTGTCTGTCTCAGTGTCTGTCTGTTTCTCTCTCACACGTACACGTACACGTACACATACCCGTACACGTACACATACCCGTACATGTACACATGCACGTACACGTACACGTACACGTACACGTACACCTACACGTGCATGTACACGTACACATACACGTACAGATACACGTACACCTACACGTACACATGCACGTACACATACACGTACACGTACACGTACAGATACACGTACACGTACACGTACACGTACACACACACACACGTACACATCCACATCCACATCCACAGTCTTCTTTAAGCAGTTCACCATAGCACCATTTTCAGCCTGTCAGGCTATCAGGCACCAGAGTGTTTAAAGTTTTAATAGGCTTAGAGGTGACTCTAGAGTCTACCAACATCTGCATTCATCTGTAATTTATGACTGCCTCTTATTTAGTTGGTTTAGTAAATTGTACCTAAGAGTATTCTTTGAGACTTGGCAGCCTGGTGTACAGTTTCACGACTCAGCTGTGTTTTTGCCAACTATTTCAGTCCCCGCCCCCCACTTTCTTTTGGATGACATTCTCAAATACTTAATTTGCAGCTTTGGTCTGGAACACACTTTATCAGACACCTTTTGTGTGCCAAGAGACCCCTTATACATTCTGTTAAGGCTAACTTTCCACATGCTAACACATTTATTTCTAAATCATTTTTAAAGTCACCACATTTCCAAATAACAGAAGGTAAAGTGTGGTACATTTGGATCACTTGGTTCTTGTGGCCTCATTTCTCTCCCCATCCCCCACTCCTCTTCTCTAGATTTTAGTTGAGGGGAAATTCTTCTCTAAGCAAAGAGGTGAGGGTGATGGTGCCTAACCAAACCATAAAATTAATGTCTATTGCAAAAGACGTTTAAAAGGGCTTACTTTGTTATGAGGAATGTGAGGACATGTTTTGGCCTTACTTGTATGCTCACTCTAACCATGCCCAAAAGATTAAATCAAGGCTATTATGGCTATATTTATTCCTCTTTCAAGTCTGTCATCATGTGTGTAGATTTGGGATATTCTGTTTTCCCACTTTCAGGGGTAAGGTTTATATCTGGCAAATACAGATTTAAGGACAAGTATGAAATGTCCCTGAGGCCATTTGTTTACAGTTTCACAGAATTTGATTTTCTAGCTGAATCTGTGACTAACTTACTACTCCCTTTTCCTTTCAGTAAGCATTATGGAAAACTCAGCTTTCCAGGACTCAGCCCCCAATTGTGTTGCTGCCTCCTGATAAGGGAAGGTGTAATTTGTCTGTATTATGATTGATACTCTGTAATCATATAATCTGCTAGGCCGGTGTGATCTTAAGACAAAATTTGCAGTGTACTAGATCCTCCATTCATACCATTAATCTTCCTTTAAGGGCTGAGGAGGGATTAGTGGTTAAAATAAATCTTTTAGCCTTCTTTTTTTATGAGTGGAGAATAATTTAACCACCTGAACCCTTTGTGGTAGGGGAATGGGAATGTAGATTTAAGTGTGAAATATAAATTTCCGTTAGGATTCATGTCTTCTCCATCCCATTATGCTTGTGGGCCAGCTGAGAAGTGTCTTAGGCCACATGAACAATGCCCTCTAAAACCCACCTACATTCCATGTTGCTGCCTCTCACTCTCGTCTCCTGGTGCCAAGATGCCTGATAGTAAATACAGTTTGTTCATACTGGTAACAAAGGCATGGGCACTGTGTATCTACAGTCTTTTCATCAGATTCATTTTGAATCTGATTCTTTTTCTTTTATGCATCCCTCCTGCATACCAGAAGCAGAGAATTTGTCATAAGACTACAACAAAGGACACTCAATGATGCTTGAATAAGAAATAAATGAAATGAGCACATTTTCCTTCTACTCAGTGGCCCCCAAGCCCCAGGCCCGTACAGAAGCTTCTGCCACCACATGCTTATCTAGTGCCTTGAAGGCTACAAGGTGCCCGTGGCAGCCTCTCTGCCTGGTCTAGCCCTTCCCTTCCAACCGTAGGCCTTCCAGGGCAAAGACACGCAAGAGGGAGGCTGACTTTGGTGGGTTTTTGTGGCTATAGCTAATGCAAGCATGTAGTCATTTTTCTAGAAGTGCTCATAAACCTCTTATTTTGCTAAAAAGTAAGAAAGTGCTCAAAGATTAATGGAGACATACTAAGAGGAGAGAGGAGCCAGCTTGAAAGGGCTCCTACTGATCGACAAGGGTTAATTTAATCACAATCATGAATAATGACTGTAATAGATCATAACACATTGGGTAAAATAAAAATCTATGAGTCAGTGTTACTTGGGTGGCTCAGTTGGTTAACCTGCCAACCCTTGATATTGGTTCAGGTAATGATCCCACTGTTTGTGGCATCGAGTCCCATGTCAGGCTTGGTACTGACAGCAGAGAGCCTGCTTGGGATTCTCTCTCTCTCTGCCCCTCCCCCATTATCTCTCTCTCTCTCAAAAAAGATAAATATTTTTTTTTAAATCTATAAGTTCATACTGACAGAAGTAAAACTAACAAATGAGGGAAAATGCATACTAATAATTATAGAACCCAAACAATCAAAAAACCAATAAAACAGAATGCCATGTAGTAAATACATTAAGAACGGTGGACAGAAAATCAACAATTGATTCTAAAGCTAGCGAGTGAATTTAGTGAGAAACAGGATGTTTTCATGGTCTCAAATTGTCTCTCCATAAATTACTTATTAATTACATAGGGAAATAGTTACAGTGGAGAAATCTGGTGGATATCACCTTACCCAAGTGATCAAAATCAATGCCACCAATAATGGGACAAACTAATAGCATGCACTTCCTAATATGGTGCACTGAGAAGGGTACAGCACCACTTGGCGACATTTCTACCAAAAATGAGTGATCTGAATCTTGTCATAAGCAAACATCATTCAAACCCAAATTGAAGAACATCAGTAAAATAATTCTATGTAATCTCAAAAGTGGTCAGGTCTGTAAAAACAAAGACTGGAGAAATGTTGCCGATTGAAGGAGACTATGGAGACATGACCACCAAATGCACTATTGGTTCCTGGAGTGACCCTGTAATGGCAGAAAATTAGCTATAAAGTACATTCGGGGGAACTTTGACACACTTTGAAAAAGGGCTGTGGATTAAATAATAGAATTACATCAAAATTAAATATCCTTATTTTGAAAATTGCACAGTGGTTTTGTAACAATGTCCTTGTTCCTAAGAATTAAACACTGAAGCATTAAGGAGTAACAGTATATGATGGCTTCAGGTTACTCTCTCAAATGGTTTAAAAAATAATGTACATTATATATACATGTACCTGCATCTGTGCACATAAATACATACACATATTTATCTAACAAAAGAAAGAATAATAAAGCAAATGGAATAAAATAAACAGTTGTTGACTCAGGGAAAAGGCATATGGGGTGCACCTTGTGCTGTTTTTACAACCTAAATTTCAAATCATTTTAAAATATAAAGTTACAAAAATATTTATAAGAATAAGCTTGATTGAATTTGATATCAACAAACAACTTGGGAAACTCACTGCTATTCCACACTTGCTTTCTATCTGAATGTACTGGCTACTTTCTTAACCCTCTGCTTTGCTATAAGCACAGCGAACTCTTTTACTATAACTATGGGTTATTATACTGACACCACACACTCATCTGTGTAAGTGAAACAAAAGCAAGCATCCCTGGCACTTCTTGCTTCCTCAGTCCAGCAGTGAGGAAGGAGAAGGTCCTAGCCCAGGGGAGGAAAGATTCTCACGATGGAAGGGAAGACATCACACACTGATGGCAGAGGTGGGAGCACCCTCTGGTGGTCTGCGGGCCCCTGAGGAATGCTGCGTCTAGTGTGCAGTCAGTGAAGGCTCAGCAATCATGACAGGAGGTTGCAACAGCAACCACAGAAAGGCATAATAGGCTCTCTAGGGAGAGGACCCCAAGGGTTTTTGCTTACAGTCCCAGCTTGGTCTTGGCAAGGGCAAATAGGCATTCATCAGGCAAAAATCGTACATGGACACATGACCCACTAAACCATGTAGCTGTTATTTCTAAAAGCAGTCATACTAAAAGGTAGCTTTTGTGCCTGAATTCAAACTCCTGTTTTCCAAAAGATGAAATTACCTTACTTATAAACAACTAATCAAATTCAACACCCAAAAAACAAATAATCCAGTTAAGAAATGGGCAGACGGCATGAACAGACATTTCTCCAAAGAAGACATCCAGATGGCTAACAGACACTTGAAAAGATGTTCATCATCAGGGAAATACAAATCAAAACCACAATGAGATACCACCTCTCACCTGAAACAACATAGGAAACAACAGATGTTGGTGAGGATGCAGAGAAAAGGGAATCCTCTTATACTGTTGGTGGGAATGCATACTGGTACAGCCACTCTGGAAAACAGTATGGAGGTTCCTCAAAAAATTAAAAATGGAACTACTCTACAACCCAGAAATTGCACTACTAAGGCATTTATCCAAAGGATACAGAATACTGATTAGAAGGGATACATGCACCCCAATGTTTATAGCAGTATTATCAACAATGGCCAAATTCTGGAAAGAGCCCAAATGTCCATCAACTGATGAATGGATAAAGAAGATGTGAGATATATATATATATATATATATATATATATATATATATATAATATATATATAATGATGGAATATTACCCATTCATTGAAAAGAATGAAATCTTGCCATTTGCAACAATGTGGATGAAACTAGAGAGTATTATGCTAAGTGAAGCAAGTTGGTCAAAGAAAGACAAATACCCTATGATTTCACTCATATGTGGAATTTAAGAAACAAAACAGATGAAAATAGGAGAAAGGGGAAAAAATAGAGAGGGAAGCAAACCATAAGGAATTCTTAACTATAGAGAACAAACTGAAGGTTGCTGGAGGGGAGGTGGGCAGGGGGATGTGTTAAATGGGTGATGGGTATTAATGGGGGATCTTGTGATGAGCACTGGATATTGTATGTAAGTGATGAATCATTAAACTCTACTTCTGAAACTAATATTACAGTATATGTTAACTAACTAGAATTTAAATTAAAATTTAAAACAAACAAAAAATAAATTACCTTACTTAAAAGTTAGTATCTATAGGTATCAATGAATTTAAGGGTTATCCTGTATCAAAGAGATGTGCATAGCTGAAATGTAGTATTGGCTTGGCCTTAAGCCCTACAATAGAATATTTTCCAATTCATTGTTTATTGTTGAGCAGATACAACATTTGTAGTTCTGATCATTTTCCAGGTTAATAGCTAACATTGAACATATCAGTGTAAGCTTAGGTGAACGTCATCCACTATCATTTGGGGGAGGGGTGTGGGAGGGGTTGGGGTAGATTTGTAGCCAGGCTATAGAAATGAGAAGTTTGGGGATATTAAGAGATTTTCTTTTTTTTTTTTTTTTTTTAATTTTTTTTAATGTTTTATTTATTTTTAGGAGAGAGAGAGACAGCGTGAGCAGGGGAGGGTCAGAGAGAGAGGGAGTCACAGGATGAAACAGGCTCCAAGCTCTGAGCTGGCAGTCAGCACAGAGCCCGACGCGGGGCTCGAACCCACGAACCGTGAGATCATGACCTAAGCGAAAGTCAGATGCTTAACCGACTAAGCCACCCAGGCGCCCCAAGAGATTTTCAAGTGTACTGGAAAAAGAGCTAATAAATTTTACCTCCCAAATGTACTTTACCTGTTTTTCTAGAGTTTACTTCCTTTCGCAAAAGATTCAGAGTGATTTGCAATAAAAAAATCTTAACTGTCTTTACAGTTAATGATAATGGAAGTGGTTTCTTTTCATTGTTCCTTCAGAACATAGTAGAATATTGTAGTAGAACTATGTTCTACTGTTGAATCCTCACTATCACTCTAAGAGATAGGACCATTTTATGAGGAAGATTAAATCTTCTCTGTCACTCCATCAACACTTACCTATGCAAATGTGCATGGCAGTGCACTAGAGATAATTCATTGAGAAGCTCATTGGTGGTCTCTAGTTTTCTTCTGCAATAGAACTGTGTCCACTTACCTGTGAGAGCAATGGTGCTGGAAGGTTCATTCTCTGCAGATTTTCTGCTACAGAATGAATCCCCATTGGACATCATATCATGGATAGACATTTATTTTCTCCTGGAAAGCACACTGTATTTAAACACACAAATAAGCATTTCCTTTTATTTTCCCTTGACATGCAAACATTCCACAGCAAAGTTATCAAGGAAAACTGCCATGTCCAGGTACTGATTTTTAAATAAAAATATCATATTCAAATCCTGATAGGCAAACCATGCAGAAGTTAAAATCAAATATTGAAAGATTAAGTAACTATGGGTGCCTGGGTGGCTCAGTCAGTTAAGCATCCAACTTCAGCCCAGGTCATAATCCCATGCTTTGTGGGTTTGAGCCCTGCATTGGGCTCTGTGCTGACAGGTCGGAGCCTGGAGCCTGCTTCAGATTCTGTATCTCTCTCTCTGCCCCTCCCCTGCTTGCACTCTGTCTCTCTGTTTCCCAAAAACAAATACATATTAAAAAATAAAAATAATGAAGATTAAGTGACTGAAATGGAATTTAAAAATGAAATCAGCTTGTATTAGTTTCCTTCCACAACCTGGGTAGCTTATAACAGCAGAAATGTGTTCTTTCACAGTTCTGGACACTAAAAGTCCAAAAGGGTCCATAATCTCTTTGAAGCATCTAAGAGCCTTTCTTGCCTCTTTCAGCTTCTTCTGATGGTTGCTGGTAATTGTTGATGTTGCTTGGCTTGTAGATGCAATGGTCTAATGTCTGCTTCCTTTAATATGGCCTCATCCTCTTTGCGTCCATGTGTCTGAAGTTTCCTTTCTTTATTAGAACACCGGTAATTGGATTACGGTTCATCCTCATCCAGAATGTCCTCATTTTAATGAGATTGTATCTGCAAAGACCATATTTCCAAATGAGGTCACATTCACAGATACCTGTGGTTAGGACTTCAATATATCTTTCTGGGGGACATAACCCAAAACACACCTCAATATTTTAATAGAGAAAAATATGACCCAAGTTACATTGAAAGGAAATCAGATCTAAATCCTTGAAAGGGATAACTGTCTGCTGTACTCTCCATTTCTATTTTGGCCTGTGCTGTTTGGCACCTTTCTTTGCTTGCTCTGAATTGCAGGTGAGGTAAGGCTGGAGATTCCAATGACCTGAGAATAGAAGGAACAATCAAGTCTGCACTGGCCCAATTATCACTCTTTGTTATATATTTAGTTTTTAGAAATATAAGGAAAACTTTCAGGTAACAAAATATATAGCTTTCAGTCTAGTGACAACACGTAGCAGCTCCATGTTCCTTCTGTAAAGAAGAGTCAAGGGGACACACATAATAGATCTAATCATCTGATTATTTTGTCAAATTCCAAAATGTATAGGAAAAAAATCTACCTGTGTGCTCAGGCCCCTGATTGAGCTCTCTACTGTGTTTATATTAATGTTATAATTGCTGAGTTGCCTTTTTAAAATGTGTATGTATGTATGTATGTATGTATGTATGTATGTATGTATGTATATGTATTTAGAGAGGGAGAGAGAGAAAGAGAATGAGAGCAGAGAAACAATGCATGAGCAGGGGAGGGGGGGAAAGAGAGAGAGAGAGAGAGAGAGAGAATCCCAAGCAGGCTCCACACTGTTAGCACAGAGCCTGACTCAGGGCTTGAACACATGAACCATTAGATCATGATCTGAGTCAAAATCAAGAGTCCAGTGCTTAACCAACTGAGCCACCCAGGCACCCTCTTGAGTTGTCATCTTAAATAAATACTGAAGTGATGCGTCCTTTGGCTATGCCTATATGGTATAAGGAACTGAGCATTTTCAGGCTAATTACCAAACCAATGACTGAATCTTTGAATTGTTGACATCACCCTTCTTGCAATAATTGAATCAAAAATGCTATTCAGTTTGTCCTTGGGTATTCCACTTCAGATGGTCCCAACTCCTTATTTGGTTGTCTTCTCATAACATATTAGTCTCTTCTTAAAATTAGGAATGTCCCCACAGCAGCTGATCCTCAATAGATACATTGGTGGTAAGAATCCAGTACCACCCACAAATAAATCTGACTTGAACTATTTATTCAGAAGAAATATTCAGACATGTGACTGACATAAGGCTAACCAATACAGAGTCAATGTTTTACTGCAGAATCTTGTTTAATATATTGAAAACATTCAAGCCCAAATGTTGAGAAAACAAAGTTTGACTCAAGGGCCAAGGCTTATATTTTAATGCAGTAGTAATGAACAATGGTAAATAACTCTCAATTTTCTTTATCTGCTCACCAAAGGAACACTCTCATGCCTATAACCATGGGTTTGGCCCCGAAGGAAAACTTCCATAAATGCTACACTGGGCAGCAAATGGTAACTTAATTTGTCTTTTGGAAGTCCAACAAGTCCGTGCTGTTATTAAAGGAGCTAGCTCTAACAATGTGTAGATTGTAGGACATGTCCAAAGCATTGGAATTCTCGGCTGGTTTAGATTAGGAGCTTCCTTTCATTGTATTCTTAGAGAATCCATTGGAGAACACCTAATTTTTCTCTGACTCTCATGTCAACACAAGTAGAAAACTTGTCAGAGATTAAACCAGTCAATGTCACCTGCAAGAAGAGTACTTTTGGACTGTTTAATTTTCAGGGTGTGAAAGAGGAAGGGGATTAGCATCTTCTCAAACAGCCCCTGAGTACAACTGGGGGTCCCAGGAGAGTTTCCAGAGGATCTCTTCAGAAAGATTAGCAGAGAGAGAGAGAGAGAGAGAAACAGAGAGAGAAACAGAGAGAGAGGCAGAGAGGGACAGTAAGGGAGAGAGAGAAGGGGGAGCAATAGAGAAGGGGGAAGAGAGAAAGAGAGAAAGCCAGTGCTGGAAACCAATGAGGGGTGCAAAGGAATGAGAAAAACCCTATAACACAGGGAGCCAAGTGGTTGTGGCTTGATGTATCCTGCATCTTATTTTCTATGATTTTTCCAGAAAAAGCTGGCAATGAGAATAGAAGAATTGCAAACAATGTAGCATGCCCTTGCCAAGATTTAAATACAGAAGAAACATTCTAAAGGACCATGTACAGTATCAAATTACCTGCAAAGATGAGGAAAGTAATGACTTACATTCTCCATCCTTTGCCTGGTGACTCACCAAAGTGGAAAATGAAGCAGTTGGAGATTAAAGTGATCCCTTAAAAGCCGGGAGAGGAGTAGCCACAGGAGCAGCGATCCAATTAGCCAAGCTAAAATGTGACCAGAACGTTTGTGACAGGAGGTAGTAGCTACATGTTGTGCTTCCTTCTGTTCTCCAGAATCTTCAGTGAGGAAAGGTTCAATCCTGGCTCAGCAGGTTTGTCTGGGCCGTAGACATTTTAAGAAGCATCTAGAGTGCACTGGATATCACGTGAGGACATACAGATTATAATTACTGTGCATGCAGACTCGGAACACAGAGCATCCCTGATGCTCAACTTATAAAAACCCTTCCTTGGGGTGCATGGGTGGCTCAGTAGGTTAAGTATCCATCTTCAGCTTAGGTCATGATCTCATGGTCTGTGAGTTCAAGCCCCACATTGGGCTCTGTGCTGACAGCTCAGAGCCTGGAGCCTGCTTCACATGATTCTGTGTCTCCCTCTCTCTCTGCCCCTTCCCCACTCCCATTCTCTCTCCCTCTCTCTTCCTCTCTCTCTGTCTCTCTCTCAAAAATGAATAAACATTTAAAAAAATTTTAAAAGCCCCTCTCTATAGTTTTTACTATTTTGTTAACAGTCTTAATGAGATATAATTCACACATCATCCAATCCACCCATTAACATTTTGCTTATATGTTTGTTCACTTGCTCAAATCTATCTCATTTAGGAAAATTAAGTTCTGTAATGGTAACAACCATGCATATTTTATTTATCAGTGAACAACTAGCATGTATTGTAGTGCATAGCATTGCCCCTCAGTAACTAAATATTTAAAAAAAATTTTTAATGTTTTATTTATTTATAGGAGAGAGAGAGAGACAGTGTGATCAAGGGAGGGTCAGAGAGAGAGGGAGTCACAGACTGAAACAGGCTCCAGGCTCTGAGCTGGCAGTCAGCACAGAGCCCGACGCGGGGCTCGAACCCACGAACTGCGGGACCATGACCTAAGCGAAAGTCGGACGCTTAACGACTAAGCCACCCAGGCGCCCCTTTAAAAATTTTTTTTAATGTTTTATTTACTAAATATTTTTTAATAAACATATGATGAACAAAAAGGAAAAACATCAGATTTCTAAGGCTTATAAATTGGCTTTAATAAACCACACACATTCTTTTAGTTTTCTCTATAATCAAGATAATTTTTAAAATTGGGAAATACCAAGGAGGAAGAAAAGGCCTTTATTAGCTAGGAGGAAAATAATACACCCTTAAAACTCTATTCCCCCTGAGTACTTCTCACATGCTCACATGCTATCATTTGACCCCAACTGTGAGCATAGAGGGACTTTGATGAGGAAGTCTGTCACCCTCTTTGCATGCTTGGGAAAAAGAAAAGAGTTCTGACCTCTGTCTGGAAGGCATTTGCTTTTGCCTCTCTCTCAGTTTCATTGTTCAGTTTGAATGGAGTCACCTCAGCAAGTAATTCCTGAGTGAGGCTTGCGCTAAGATCATAAGAGCAACAAAAGATATGAAATGCCTGCTTGTCTTTTCGTTAGCCATTTGAATGGGAGAGCAAAACATATGTACTGGATACAGAGAAAAAGAAAAGGTACTTTGAGATTTAATGCCAGGTTCTCAGATCAGACTTTGGGCATGGACAGAACTGAGAGAAAGAAGAGAGGAGGGCACACAGGGGGTTAGAGAATGCTGTGCAGGGGAGGTGGGGTTTCAACTGTGTCCTGGGACAAAGGAGATGGAGGGAAAGAGTAAAGGTGAAGAGGCTTGCGCTGGTTAAGGGGGCTCTGTTGGGTCTGGCCCTGCTGAGCGGGGAGGCCAAGCTAGGGGAGGGGAGAGCTGTTTGGGTGGGGCCTGAAGTCCTGATTCTGCATATTCTGGCTTTGGTGAGAGGAAGTGCAGAGATGCTTGGTGGGCTTCGGCCATCATAGGAACACCATGCTTCTCCCCTCTTCTAGCAAAGTTCCCTACGAGGCTTGTTTTTTGTTGTTGGTGGTGGTGTTTTTTTCAATTTCTGTTGTGTTCCTTCCATAGCATGCAAGAGAGGAAGTGTCTTGCCCCCAAGGAGAGGGATTTCTGTAGAGGAAGATTTGCAAATCATCTCAGTTAATCACATTCCAGAAAGGAACAGTGATCTATCCTGTGTCCTTCCCTGTCAGGGAGGAAACCACTTCAGGAGTTCTCCGTCATGGGCTTGGCACAAAACAAAACCTTTTTAAATGTATCATTTGCATGACATATTTAATGTCATTATTGGACTGTGGGCCCTTAGCTCTTGTAAACCATTTAAGATCAACTTTCCTTCTTAGTCACAGAACTTTTTTGCTATTTTGACTAAGGCAAATAACTAACTAACTAACTAAATAAAATAATTACTCCTAGTATCAATAAAGGGTACTAGTTGTCACTATTTTATTTTACTTTTTTTTAGGTTGTCTTCACTTCCTTTTCTCCCCTTAAATAGTTTATTGTCAAATTGGTTTACATATATCACCAAGTGCTCATCCCAACAAGTGCCCTCCTCCATGCCCATCACCTCTTTCCCCTCTCCACCCCCTCCTCAGCCCTCAGTTTGTTCTCAGCATTCAAGAATATCAATAAAGGGTGCCAGTTGTCACTATTTTAAAAATGAAACACTGGGGTGCCTGGGTGGCTCAGGCAGTTAAGTGTCTGATTCTTGATTTCTGTTCAGGTCATGATCTCACACTTCATGAGTTTGAGCCCTGTGTCAGGCTCTGTGCTGATAGCTCAGAGCCTGGAATCTGCTTTGGATTCTGTGTCTCCCTCTCTATCTGCCCTTCTCTGGCTATGTCTCTATATCTCTTTCAAAAATAAATAAAAATTTAAAAAAATTTTAATGAGAGATACTGGGGCACCTGGGTGGCTCAGTCAGTTAAATGTCTGATTCTTGATTTCGGTTCAGGTCATGATCTCACACTTCATGAGTTTGAGCCCCATGTCAGGCTCTACTGACAGGGCCTGTTTAGGATTTTCTCTCTCTCCTTCTCTCTCTCTGTCCCTTCCCAATGCTCTTTCCCTTTCTTTCTCTCTCTCTCACAAAATAAATGAATAAACTTAAAAAAAAACGAGAGACACTGGTAAATTTCATGAGAGAACCAGCAGAATTTCTGTGGAAAGATTCAAATCTGAAGGAAGCATTGCCTTCCCAGCTTGTCATTTCTCACAGATTCTCATCTTGCCTATTTTTGGATGGCACAAAGGGCTCATAGTGAATATGGACTGAAAATAGACTTGGTTTTCCTTTCCATAGAAGTAATTATGATATTTAAATCACTTTTTATATTTGCAAAATGAGGTCTTCTAGACCCTCAATCGAGTTACTTCCTTCAACTAAGTTTTTTCCCTCTTTGTAGAAATCTCCATCTTCTTTGTTTTCCTCAAAACTTTTTATTTTTTATTTATTTATTTATTTATATTTTAAATATAATTTATTGTCAAGTTAGCTAACATACAGTGTATACAGTGTGCTCTTGGCTTTGGGAGTAGATTCCCATGATTCATCACTTATATACAACACTCAGTGCTCATCCCAACAAATGCCCTCCTCAATGCCCATCACCCATTTTCTTCCCTTCCCCACCCCTCCCGCCATCACCCTGCAGTTTGTTTTCTGTATTTAAGAGTCTCTTATGGTTTGCCTCCCTCTCTGAAACTATTTTTTCCCCTTCCCTTCCCCCATGGTCTTCTGTTAAATTTCTCAAATTCCACATATAAGTGAAAACATATGATATCTGTCTTTCTCTGACTGACTTATTTTATTTAGCATAATACTCTCCAGTTCCATCTACATTGTTGCCAGTGGCAAGATTTCTTTCTTTCTCTTTGCCAAGTAGTATTTCATTGTATATATACACCACATCTTCTTTGCTCATTTATCAGTTGATGGGCATTTAGTCTCTTTCATAATTTGGCCATTGTTGAAAGTGCTGCTATAAATATTGGGGTACATGTGCCCTATGAATCAGCAGTCCTGTATTCTTTGGATAAATTCCTAGTAGTGTTATTTCTGGGTCATAGGGTTATTCTATTTTTAATTTTTTGAGGAAACTCCACACTGTTTTCCAGAGTGGCTGCACCAGTTTACATTCCCACCAGGAGTGCGAGAGGGTTCCTATTCTTCCACATCCTCAACAACACCTGTTGTTTCCTGAGATGTTAATTTTAGCCCCTCTGACAGGTGTGAGGTGGTACCTCAATGTGATTTTGATTTTGATTTCCCTGACGATGAGTGATGTTGAGCATCTTTTCATGTGTCTGTTAGCCATATGGGTGTCTTCTTTGGAAAAATGTCTATTCATGCCTTCTGCCCATTTCTTCACTGGATTATTTGTTTTTCAGATGTTGCGTTTGGTAAGTTCTTTATAGACTTTGGATCCTAACCCTTTATCTGATGTGTCATTTGCAAATATCTTCTCCCATTTCATCAGTTATCTTTTAGTTTTGTTGATGGTTTCCTTAGCTGTGCATAAGCTTTTTATCTTAATGAAGTTCCAGGAGTTTGTTTTTGCTTTTATTTCCCTTGCCTTCAGGGACAAAGCAAAAAGTTGCTGTGGCTGAGGTCAAAGTGGTTGTTGCCAGTTTTCTCCTCTAGGGTTTTGATGGTTTCCTGTCTCACATTTAGGTCTTTCATCCATTTTGGGTTTGTTTTTGTGTATGGTATAAGAAAGTAGTCCAGTTTTATTTATCTTGATTTGTTGCTATCCAGTTACTGTTCAGTTCTTCCAGCAACATTTGCTAAAGAGACTGTCTTTTTTCCATTGGATACTGTTTCCTGCTTTGTCAAAGATTAGATGGTCATACATTTGTGGGTCCAATTCTGGGTTCTCTATTCTATTCCATTGGTCTCTATGAAGCTAAAGCCTGGGATTGTGATGCCTCCCATGTTATTTTTATTTTTCAACATTACTTTGGCTATTTGGGGTCTTTTGTGGTTTTATACAAATTTTTAGGATTGTTTGTTCTAGCTCTGAGAAGAAAGCCTGTGCAATTTTGATTGGGATTCCATTGGATGTGTAGATTGCTTTCTTCAAAGACTTTTCAAAATGTTGATAAAACCTAACAGGAAGAACAAGAAAAATAAATGTTGTGGAGATGGTATGTATGAAAGCATTGTGAATAAAGCTGGTCATAGTTAACCTTCAGATTTTAGCTCTAAGATGTTTTAAGAGTGTGTTATGAGGCCTTTTGAGTGCTATGAAATGAATACAGCCATTTATGAAGCAGTTATAAGACCCTTCAGTGATAGTCTGACTCAGAAGCTAAACTTCAGGGCTGTTACCTTCCACCAAAGATTCATCTTTCTTCCTATGTGGCTTAAAATATACTCTTCCTTGACCAAATCCTCCAAGTACTACTTTTCTTCTCATTTTCCCTTCTGGGGTGTGTGTGTTCCTGCTATTTGTTCCCTCCTTTTATTGTGAAATTCATATTTGGTTCACAACCAAACCTTTGGATCTTAACCTTTAATTTCTCTTCCACTGGGAAGCACTTTTCAGAAAGCCTTCTCAAAACATGTCAGGCTGTCACCATGTCCTCCTCATTTTGTTCTGTCACTTCTTTCCCTCTGCTCATTTCTCCTCCTTTTCTCCATTGTGACTTTGCAGGGTCCTCCCAGTGAAAGGCTCCTCACATATTCTTCCTCCTCTCCAAGCTAATAGCTACTTTAGAATGACTTCCCCCTTCCACACCAATTTCCTTCTTTCCAGCGCCATTCTCTCCTCACAACTTCTCTCACTGAAATTCTCCTGCTTCCTTTGTCTTTTTACCCTCAACCATCTCCTCTCTTGGTGGCAGAAGTATAGTCCCTCGGTCCTTGCC
This sequence comes from Proteles cristata cristata, assembly GCA_017311185.1. Taxonomy (NCBI): domain Eukaryota; kingdom Metazoa; phylum Chordata; class Mammalia; order Carnivora; family Hyaenidae; genus Proteles; species Proteles cristata. The sequence goes on along the minus strand of JAESUZ010004142.1, from coordinate 1,488,485 downwards.
TCTGCTTTGCCCTTCTTGGGATTCTTACACAAAGCTGTCCTTCTAAATAGGGACACAAGCCTTTCCAGAAGAACCATATTAATGATGGTATCACCTTCCTTACCAAAAGCTCATCATCCTCAGAGAAGCCATAGCTATTACTGCCTTTAAAATCAAAGATTCAGGGGCACCTGGGTGGCTCAGTCGGTTAAACGTCCGACTTCGGTCAGGTCATGATCTCACGGTTCGTGGGTTCGAACCCCACATCGGGCCTCTGTGCTAACAGCTAGCTCAGAGCCTGGAGTCTGTTTCAGATCTGTGTCTCCCTCTCTCTCTGAGCCTCCCCTGCTCACACTGTCCCTCTCACTCTCTCTCAGAAATAAATAAAACTTAAAAAAATATCAAATATTCAATAACTTTATTGCAAATTTTAGTTAAGAAGTAAAATTATAAAATTAATGTCTACTGTGGGAATTTGGAAACCCAAGAGACTTCAGCCATCTTAAACCAGGGATTTGCAGACTTTTTTTTTTTTTATGTCAAAGCTTCATTTTGATCAAAGAAAATCTTATCGAGTGAACCAGTATTAACTTAGATTAAAATGGAACTGCTTTGGTTAGGTCTTCTGAGTCTTTCCCACCTCTCACCTCACTCCTTGAGGCCCAGGGGAGTTTAGCACATTTTGGCAACTTAAGATAAGAAAACCAAGTCTCAAAGTCAAGGAACTAAACCAGAGGGTCTAACAACTCTATAGTTTTCCTTTCCAAATGAGCAGAAATGTAGACACACACTGACTCTAACCTGAGTGTTGCAAAGTTTGCTTATCAGTATGGAAAGTAAATAAGCTAAGACTCAGGATATCTAAAATGTGACCTGTTTGGGGCACCTGGGTGGCTCAGTTGGTTAAGCATCTGACTCTAGATTTCAGCTCAGGTCATGATCTCACCATTTGTGAGTTCAGGCCCCACATCAGGCTCTGTGCTGACAGCATGTAGCCTGCCTGGGATTATCAGTCTCCTTCCCTCTCTGCCTCTGTCTCTCTCCCTCTTTCAAAAATAAATAAACATTTTAAAAAATAAAATGTGACCTATTTAAAAGAAATATACTCGCAACAAGAAGCATATTTAATTAATACAAAATGTGTTTGCTTTTTTGGTTTTGAAGAGGATCTGGGTTAACTTTTAAGACTCATATCTATTTGAAGAACATCCAGAAAAAATTGGACTGATTGTTCCTTTTCCACTCAATAAATTCGCCCTGACAAGAAAGGCTTCAGAACAATGCTGTCCACCATACTTTTAAGAAAGGAATTATAGTCTCCACATAAAGTTGTCATTGAGAAAATTTGTTGTGGATGTTGGAGAGGAGGAGCCTCTTGAATCTATCCCTTCTCCTCCAGCTTTTCCTCCTCCCAAGAGTGAGAGCAGAAGTCAGACAAGAACCTTTGAAGCAGGAGGGAGGAAAAAGGTGTGGCCACAACATCCCTATAATGGAGATGGTTATGGTAGAGATGGTGCCTCTCCAGGGGCTGACTGCTTTCCTAAACAGCTGTGGGAAAAATCTTCTCTTCCACCCTATCTGAGTTGTTAAACATTTATTCATCGATTCAAACAATATTGAACATCTGTTATAAAGCACTATGCCAGACTGAAAGTAAAAGATTACAGAAAGGCCCAATTTGCATCCTGCCCTGTTATTGAGTGTTGCAGACTATGAGTCTAGAGTTGTCTCTTGTCCACCAAGAAAGTGGATACAAAATTAAATATGAGAGAGGCTAATGTCCAGAGGAGACAAGAGCCCTGAACAGTGGTTTCATCTTTGTATTTATTGAGCTCACAAGATATTACCCATGTGGTGAATGTGAAGAAAACAAGATTTTACACACATGAATATGGTGAAAATAATCAGATAGTAATCATTAGCTTGTATGTGTAAGAAGCAAAGGGTGTGTGTGTGTGTGGGGGGACAAGTGGTATGTTTGATCAAAGTACAATAGTATATTGCTGTTAAATAGAAACCAATTTCCTGCAGGTGATATAGCAAGTTTTTCATGATCCCATTCTAGTATCTCACTAGTTAACCTCAGGTGCTTTTGCCCTGTGGTGGCAGCTTTCCATCCTACACTTTCTTCTAACCCATTTATGTAAGTAAAACCTATTTCCCTACAATTGAAAATGACTGAATTTACTGGGAAGTAGCACATGTCATTAAAGATAGTGAGTGAAAGGTAATATACTGTTATGGACTACATGTTTGTGTGACCCCCGGATTCATATGTTGAAACTTTAATGCTCAGTGACATGGTATTAAGAAATGGGGGTTTGGGGAGATATTTAGGTCATGAGGGCAGAGTACTTATAAGGATTAGTGCCTTTGTAAAGAGATAAAGATGCCAGAAATCAGTCTATCTCTCTGCCATATTAGGGTACAGGCAAGAAGGTAGATATCTACAAGCTGGAAAGTGGGACCAGACATGAGAAGTCACCAGACATGAGATGTGTTTGTGTCCTGATCTCAGACTTCCTAGCCCCCAGAACTGTGAGAAATCAATATTTGTTGTTTAAGCCACCGAGTCAATGGCATTCTGGCAGAGCAGTCCAGACAGACTGAGATGCATACAAAGTACTGAACTACAGGCTATTGTGGTACTTGTACTTGCCTCTCTAGTGCTCCATCACGGAGTAGAGGAAGTTCTTTCCTTTCATGAGGCTTATCTAGCTAAACTGTAGAGAGTAAACTAAAGAGGATGCTCAGAGATAGAAGTGTGGCTTTCCAAGAAGGTCTTACAACATTTGAATAAACCAGATCCTGGCCTTTGAATATGAGCATTTGGTAGGGATAACATGCAAGTTATTTTAGATGTCTCTTTACTCCCAACATGTTGGCTAAGGATGACCTATTATTTGACTGCTTCAGGTAAGATGTTGGAGCAAAACAAAACAACATAAAAAGGAAAATGAAGGAAAAAGCAGTCTTTTTAAAGTCCTTTCATATGGAATTGAATGGGTCCCTGGCTGAAAATGGCTTTTAGGGAGAGAATCAGTCAACATGCTTAGCAACAGGTTGTGTAAAATATGTAGTTGTTTTTACAGAGCTCTTAACTAAGCCTTGGAAACTGGAAAGTCATTTAATACGCTCTCTGGGAGAGGGGATTCTGTGGTGCTAAGAGTAGGATATTACAATTTCCTCAACAAAGAAAAAGCTATGCATATAACACCTGTGAGGCAGAGTGGAAATCACGTACTGGTGCCATAAAGCTGTACTTTACATTCCAATTGTTTACCTTGAGGTAACTGTCAGCTCTGATGCACTTCCTTGAAGCCAATATTCATCTGTGGGTTGGAGCTATGACTCAGGATGCTCATTCCAGCCCTGATCTGTAATTTGAAAAGCAGTTTCTTCTTTTCAGCAGCAAGCTCATGTGCTTATCCAGAGCCCAAGGGAAATGTGGACTTAGTTATTCAGAGTGCCAAGAATAAGGGGGTGGTGGGAACCCCCATGCCTATAGAACAACTTGTATTCAACTTCAAGATTAGTTCTACATATCTTTAGGTGTTGGAGCATTCTGCTGATAAGCTCCCAGATAAGCATTTGCAGTAAACACACAATAAATGTGTTCCTGGCGGGGTTGGGGAAATCACTTAAAACTAAACAAGATGGAGTGTATATGGTAGAGCTTGGGGGTGGGGTTGGAGTTCGAATCATATTTTTAAACCAACTAAGGAAGCTTACTCTATAGAAGAATTAACTGTATTTTTGTAGAGCACATCCATATTCATATTTTATTATGTCTTTTGTGTAAGTCCTGTTGTGTTGTTGGAGCCACATTTTAAGCAAGGGGAAGATATAGAATAGCTTCGTATTTGTAAACAGGCTCTGGTAGATTGAAAACATTTACTTTAAAATTCTTGAAACAAACTCAGATTTGCTTTAAAAGAAGGTCTGGGAAGGAGAAAGAAGCAGGCCCTGGGATACAGGCCTTGCTCTCAGCAGGGCTGTGCTGATACTCTGGAGAATCTAAAGAACGCAGGTGGAGTGGTCTTCATGAGGCGAGGCAGTTACTCATTAAAATTCTGGGCACATGCCAGAATAACAACCACAGAGACATTCTGCCCAACATGGGAATCTCTTCTGCTTTATTCCAGTGGATTGAGCCTGTTAGATATGACCCAACACTTGTATTGTCCAGAAACTCCACCATAACCTTTTCTTCTTTATACTATGAGGTCCTGGTAGGCAGGAGCTAGGCTTCATGTTTGTTCTGTTGGCCTCCTTAGAGCCCAGGCTGTCTACCAGGCAAGTAATATAGAATCCTCTTTATTAAAAAAAAGCCCTGGATGGAGCACCTGGGTGGCTTAGTTGGTTAAGCATCCAAATCTTGATATTGCCTCAGGTCATGATCTCAGTTTGTGAGTTTGAGCCCCCCATTGGGCTCAGTGCTGACAGTGCAGAGACTGCCTGGGATTCTCTGTCTTCCTCTATCTCTGCCCCTCCCCTACTCTCTCTCTATCTCTTTCTCTTAAGATAAATAAATAAACATTAAAAAAAAAGAAAAAGAAAAAGTTCCTGGAACTAAATTGCCTTGGTTGAACTGTGTAACTTTGAGCAAATGGCTTAATTTCTCTGTGCCTTAGTTTCCTCATCAGTAAAAGGGGACCAGTAATAGTATTAAATGGGTTAATGTATACAAAGTGTTTAGAATATGCCTTAAAATAGTGATAACTGCCAAATAAGTGTTAGGTATTATTTTTAGTCAGACTGAAGTTCTAGGCATTCAGGTCTTCCTTTTATTTGAGTCTAGCATCTAGACATCTAGAATGCAGTGTGTATGCATTCCTGCTTTGTTCCAGAAATAATTTCAGATGGCATTTATGTCCTGGCTTACAGAATACATTTCCATAAGAGACTTAGAATCATCTAGAGTTGGAAGTCAGATCCCATGATTCATCCCAATGTACCCAAGTCACTTGGCCCAAACCAGCTCATCCTTTTGTTCTCCAAAAAGCCTGAGTACCTGGAAGACAGTGCCAGAGCAGCTGAACACTTTCATGCAATGGTGTTATTGAGGGTTCTCATACTACTTAATTATAGGCATAATTGCTCTCTGGCTCAGGTCATTCAGAGAAAATTTCATGGCATGGAAACATAAAACCCTATTTCTTTTCCAATGATGGAGGTCTTCTAAAAAATCTGCTTGTCTAATATCTATTTTTTTCTTTTTAAAAGATTCTCTTGGCTGGTTTAGGTAACTTGATTTATTAAAAATGGAGGCTATTTATTTTGCCTTCAAATGTCCCCTTTCTTCTAGGAAGCCCAAAGGATTTGAGAAGATGATCCCATGCCAGAGGAGATGGGACTCTCACCTGGATTGTGTCAGAGGTAAGACAAAATAACTGGACTGTCCTCAGCCTAAGAAGTTGAGTTTTAGAACTAATTTGAGTTTAAAAGTTTTTATCAATAAGTCAACCAATCTTGATATCTTACTATATGGATGAGACCCTATGCTAAAAGCTGTAAGTTATGGACTGTGTCCTTAAGGAACATAAATTTAGCACAAATGCTGTCTTTTAAAGTAATTGCTAAGTGAAGGTTGTGGCAGGGCCCTGTAATTTGTGTTGTCAGTGTCCCATTGCAAATCTCTGTGTGAAAGCCAAGGCTGATGCAGAGAGGTGAGAGCCCTGCAGTCAAAACACTGAGCAGACTCTGTTGCACAAGCAAATGTGTTATCATATTTGGAATGCAACTGGCTTGAGCTTGAGCTATCAAATGTCTGAGTTCTCTGGTCCAAATAATTTGGGTGGGATGGCTTTGATTCAAAAGGCTCTTTTGCTGATTTTAATTAGGTAGAAACACAATTTAAGACGAGTTATTCACTGCTTGTTAACCAAGGAAGATGGCCCGAAGCTCCACTCAATCCCCAAGAATTTCTCAAGTGCTTTTTTTCTGGCTGTGAAAATGGTCTTTCACATCCAGAAAAAATATGGAGGGCTTATTTAGGGAAATCTATGCCTAGAAACTGTCAACTTTAGATCACTCTAAAATGTATAGATATGAAAACAAATGGCCTTAATATGATCATATGCATTTTCTCTTTGGTATGTGCACATATAGATATGTGTGTAATCAGGGGACCTCCACCTCCAAACCAGCCCTTCATTAGACTGTAATGAATGATAAAGCCTAGAAGGGGTAGGGGAGGGAGGAGCAAGCAGGGAGAAGAGAACAAAGGAAGGGAGGACAAGAGAGGTGTGTGTGCTCATGCACACCAAGTTGGGGTCTCACCTTTTGGCTATTCTTGCTCCTTCCCTGGGTTTCACAACTTTTCCATGAGCATGGATCATTTCTAGTTTCCCCAACACCTTATATGCTAGAGTGAGAAAGGGGCAGCTGACAGCAAAATGAGCTAAGGCTCTGCTGGTAGCTGCCCTGTCCTCCCACCTGGAATCCATTCAAATTCAAAGAGGAATAAATATGATGGAGGAGCCCAAGGAGGAGAAAGGGAGATGGTATAAGAAGGATAGGCATGGACATTTGTTCATGCAGTATATCCATTTATTTAATCCAAGGTCCAGATCAAGCACTTTGTTAGGCTTTGGCAATCCAAAATCAATTCACCTATTTATGCATCCACTTATTCAACAAATATTTGTTCAATGACCAGTATGTATCAGACACTCTAGGCACTAGTGTTCAGCAGCAAATAAGACAAGAGGCACTGGTCTCATGGAGCTTGCCTAACAACCTAGGGTGAGAGACAGACAAGCAAATAAACTGGACCCTCAGGAAGTGTACCTATCCAACCTTGAGTGTTAGGAAATACTTTCAGGATGAAACTAAACTAAGATGTAAATGGATTAGAATATTAACAGATGAGATGGTCTTTCAACCAGGTCTTTCAACTTACCAGTAGACCCTAATGTATTTCTTTTGGAGCCTTGCACATCATTTATTTTTTCCTAGCATAGGTTATTTTTGGTGACTTCTTAGATCAAGATGATTCAGTTTTCTTTCCATTCTTTTTGCAATTTGCTAATAATATTGTCACATTCTTTCTAAAAAGAAAAATCTCTAATATGTACCCACATGTATGACATAATTTTTTATTTTTTAATTTGGGAAGAATTTTGGAAGCACTAGACCAGAGAACGTAGAGAAGGTTCCTGCTACTGTATGAATTGTGATAATCACATTCTCCATTAAATTGCCTCCAAGGACCAGAGGTTGTCGGGGAGGTGTGGATAGAAGCACATTGATGCACCACAGGTGGGTGTGAAACTTGGCATGGTCCCTCTGGAGAAGAACCTGGTAGTAGTTGGTTTGTGCACACCCAGGGCAACACCGACTAGTGGTCAGGTGACTGCCTTTCTCACCAGGCTCTTCTCCAAGAGGGGTGGGCAGATGAGTTCTGCATTCCTTCCTTCCTTGCCATCCTTCCTACCTTACTCTACCTCCTTCACACTCTCTTTGACCTCTCTCTCTCCTTCCCTCCCTCCCTTCCTTCTTTTCTTTCTACTTTTTCTAGAGAACCTCAAAAACATTACTTAATCACACTCCAGTTCACTGCACATTATCTACACTGGTTCAAGGAGGGCTACTCATTTGTGTTTCCCTGAAGAGGGAAAGAGCAGACAGCTGCTTATATAGCAACATCTACTTCATCAAGATCAATCCTGTATCAAAGTCATATTATTTGACATTTATATAAGAAATCATAGAATCACTAAGAATTGAGTATGCTTAGTAGCCATGTCTGATGTTTTCTAGCTGAGAAGGTTGAGGAAGAAGTAGGTTCAAAAGCCCCAATTTATGCTTTCCTATAGCACTTCCTAGGTCTGAAATTGTAACATTCTTTTTATGAAAGTCAGGAATGAGGGTGGGGGTGGGGATTCCAATCTGAAGAGAGTGAGCAATAGGAAAAGGGAAATGCCTGTGCTTCCAAAATTCTGTTTTTAGATCATTATTTTTATTACTATAAAAAGGGCAGAGACTAAAAATACTTGACATATCAACATGGTCAATCTTAAATTGATTATTCTTCAAGGTTTTCCATACAACACTGAGAATGAATTAAATTTCCATCCCTGAAAACATCTGACAGAAGAAATTCATACCTTACGTATCACATAATGAAAAAGAACATAGCATGGCATTTGCAGAAAGAGGAGAAAAAAGTTTCCTGAGAAATACTCCTTGAGATCTTTGAATTCAAACATCTGTTGGGCAGTTCATTTTCATAATTGGGAAAGTTGTTTCTACCTTTGCTCTCCGGTCCCACCTCCCTTTCTGCTCTTTTACTTACACAGGAGTGGAGTAATTAGCTCCTAAAAGAGTTAACAAAATACATTTTATTCTACCTGTTTTACTTTCCTATTTATGGATTCATTCCTTCCTCTCATAGCAAGCGCAGTAAAACATTTGTTTTTAATAAGAAAAATAGTTGTTTAAATAAGTTAAAGTTTTTTTTTTAACCAGAACTTGCAAGTTCATTTCTGGCATTTGCTCCTAGTTGAGTCCATTTATTTATTATTGTCCCAGATTAATAACCTTTTAATTAACAGTTATTAATATAAAATACAATATTTATCCTCTCATCCAAGAAAAGAGAAAGAAAAACACATATATTTTATTAGTAATTTTTGGCCCTCTGCCATTTAGTAGCTAAAAAAAAAAATAAATGTGTATGTTACAGTAAACACACATTTGTTACATTACATTCTGGAGTATACCATCTGTATTTGTCTGTGTACTCAAGAAAATTATATATTGTTCACCTGGGTAGCAATTTGTGCTCTGGCAAATCTTTATTTGCTCTCAGGGGAACCTATTTAATATAATTACATTTAATTGATATTTGTGGTGGTGGATTAAGGAAAAAGGAACTGTCATTTAATACGTTTCAGGATTTTATGGGTCTTGTATTTCTTGGCTTGGTTTTCAAAATACATGTAACCACATTTTTTAAAGCTAGGTACTTGGATAATTCAGTCCTTTATTAAAACAGTACACCAAAGGAGTAGAGTTTAAAACTATATAACATCCTTCTGCTAAAACAATGAAGAAAGAATTAAATCTTTATCCTTCTAAATATTCATTTATATTTGTGTTGTCTAAAGGTTTATGGGATTAAAATACGTTGCCCATGAATTTAGCTGATAATTTGGCTCACATCCTACCCCATAGGAAAGAATTGGTTAGCTGCTGGAAAAGTGAACACACTGACTTTTCTACCTTCCTCACACTCTCAACTATGAATTTAGTTTTCTTCGTATGTCAAATGCAATAGAACTTTCCTTTCTCTGTTTTCCATCAAGGTACAACAGATGATTTATTCAAAATAATGGCTGTAGGCAAACTTCAGGGCTGCTGGATATATCAAACCTGGCAAAATGATATCTTAGTTTGTATTGCTGTTTAGTTCATAAAGTTGCTTGTTGATTTTAAAACTATTTTTAAAATATAAGGACTCCTAGTGAGCAATGCAACCACCAGTTAAATAAACAATTTAATTATGTATAGAAAGGTAACTGAGACCAGTTAATGTTGACACATGATAGTTGTCACAGACTTTAAGTTGACATATGCAGAGCTGAGGCAGAATCAGGTGAGGTCAGCAACTGGAAAGACTAGCATATTTGTGCCTAAGCATAATAATTTTACTTGTAATAGGAAAATAATTATTAAATAAGAATCCAAGAGATGCAAAGGTGTTTTTTTTCTGACTTTCAAGGAAAGAATGTCCTATATAAATGACAAGGTTCTAGATAAAGGAGGAATACTTCACATAAAGTGAGCAAGTAATTTCCTTAGGCCTGTTCTTCTGTAAGAGCACTGACTCATTATCAGGGCCATTTCCCCATAAGGAACACCAGTTGATCACTGTCTGTTTCTCCCTCTGTACCCACAAAAATGTGTAAGTGAAAGAGTCTTATCTAACATCTTAAAGGCAGTGATGGGAATTCTTTTTGTTTCTCCCTCTGTACCCACAGAAATGTGTAAGTGGGAGAATCCTATCCAACATCTCAAAGGCAATGATGGGAATCCAGCCATTATCTGGTCCTAAAACTCTGTTAGCCAAAAAGAGAAGAGAACAAGAGTTCACAGGCTGAGTAATTCTAATCCTGGTGGTCAAGAGAGAGCATCAGGCCTCCTATGCATGGAGAAAGGTGCTGGGAACTAGGGGATTGGTTTTCTGACTCTTGGCCACTCTGGACTTCTGGTTCCATCTTTGGAGAAGGGATGGGCAAAGGATTCCCATGAGCCTTTTCAGCTCTAAGTTTTCTTGGGATCTTAGTTTTTCACCGCTTTAGTTGCCATGTATGCAAATTCCCTAGTTCTCATTCAGTTTCTACATATAAACTAATAATTATCCTATTTCTGAGGGAAGACTTCCAGAACAATTCCTCATTAGTTCTTATTCTCAGAGGACAGCCACAATTTCCCCAGCTGAGGCCCATAAAACATGCACATCATTCAGTATTAAATTATCCAAATCCTTCCCCACCACCTACCACCTATTTTCCCAAAGAAAGAAACTGAGGCCCAAGGAGGTCAAATGACTTGCTCAGAGTCTCACAGTATCGGGAACTAGACTGTTCCAGGCAAGAGGCTTTCTGCCAACCAGCTGTGCTATAACTACTCAATTACTCAATATTGGACAATTTCACTTGGCAAACTAGTAATCCTGAAAGCTGAATAATAAGTTGAATTCCTACATTGTTTTTGAGTTGTTGGATGTTTCAAGCTCTTTTGAGCATTTTTGTGGGTTGAGAGAGGGAACAAGGAGGGTGGGGGGAGAGAGAGAGAGACAGAGGAACAGAGAGATTTATTTCCATTGGAGAATATGGGAGAAGATTCCCCTTCCTTTGGTAGAAATAGCTTAGTCTTTAGGGACATGAGAATATGTTTCCTGTTGCCTCCCACCTCCTTTCCAGGGCTAGTTCCTTCTCTAAGAATCAACAACCAGGAGAATAGGGCAATGTCAAACTGTTACTTAAAATTCCCAGGTGGGACTGCTTGTTCCCACAACTTTAGTGTGAGGTAGGTTTCAGTAAGAAATTCCTGGGCTGCCATGTCATTTTGCATTAAACCATCAGTTTGTTGGCTTGAGATGACAGCACATAACACATCCAAATAATTTTTCTGTCAAGTTGATTCAGAGAGTGAACAGGGATGAAATATGGAAAAGTGAGTTTGAGAAAGACAGAGTTCTTTCTGATGAACAGAATAGGACATTTTCTCCCTGTTTTTAATTTAAGGCTCTGAAACTATGGCTCTTCACTCTAGAAACTGACACATGTCCAGGCTTGAAATTATCCTGTTTAACATAAAGAAGGGTGAGAGAGTGACAAGAGTGTACTCAATACAAAGTATTGAAAGCCAAAGGGCCCATAGGCAGGAAAGAAAAATCACCCAGACTCAACAAAATGAAATTTGCTTGAAGCTTGTCCTTTCTCTGATACGAAAATGAATTAGCTTCTATTTTCCACAGCCTCAATTACCTGAGCTGGGATCACCTGAATTGAAGTATTAAAAGAGCATAGCTAGAGAGAGAAACAAAGCTAGAATAATTTTGAGGATCACTTATTTCTCTAGTTGAATAAATTGGACAGATCCTGACAGTTCATCCACTGAAAATGGAAATCACAATAGCATGCTGATCAGGAAGCTGTTTTGGAGGGATGAATGTGTTTAGGTGGCAAATGTGGAATTTGAGATCCCTCTTCTGCCTTTTTAAGGGTCATGTGATCTAGGAGGAATTACTTATTATTGTGAGAATGATCATTATTTATTGGATATTTTCCATGTGTCAGAAACGGAGCTACACTGTTTGTGTATAGTATATAATTTCATCCTCAAAATAGCCCCCAAAAGTAGGTACTATTAACCCTATATCATAGATATTTAAACCGAGGCCCTAGTTCACCTGCCTATGAAGTGACAGATGAAGATCTGAAAGCAAGTTCGTCTGATGTCAAGACTGATGCCCTTAACTAACCACTATTCTCCATGTAAAAGAGTCCTTTGTAAGATGCCAGCTATTGTTTAAGTTAACAATTCTTGTCTAGTAATAATTTTATAGTCATCTTGTAATGTAACTTCAATTACTTTAAATAGTGCCCTCAGGCTACAGGTACCATTTATTTGGCAATAAGCAAGTTTTGATAATATTGGCTACCATGTATTGCGTTCCTATGCTGTGCTGGGCCCAGTTCTAAGCACCTGAGATATTCTGACATCTTTAATCCCCACAACTTTGTGAAGGAAGTGCTATTATTACCCCCATTTCACAGATGTGCAAACCAGGACCCTGAGATCTTTACTACTCTTCCCAAAGTCTCACTGCTGGTAAGTGGCTGAGCTGTGACTTAAACCCAGGCAGGCTGGGAGTGCCTGGGTGGCTCAGTCTGTTGAGCATCTGACTTTGGCTCAGGTCATGATCTCATGGTTCTTGAGTTTGTGCCCCAAGTCAGGCTCTGAGCTGTCAGCCTGCCTTTGATCTTCTGTCTCCCTTTCTCTCTGCCCCATCCTCACTTGCTTTCTGTCTCTCTCTCTTTCAAAAACAAATAAACATTAAACCCAGACAGGTTGGTGTAGAACCAAAGTGTATAATGTCATGTCTTTGAAGTATGGGTCTAAGCACTGGATGAGCAAATTCACAAAAGGAGGTCTTGCTCACTTGTCTAGGGAACCAGAGAGCTTGTTGATGCTGCAGGTTGATGAGTGGGAGCTGTTATGTAGAGATTTCTGTAGGGCATCTAGCTACAGGGACTGTTGTTTTCTCTCTGATTGTCTCCTAAGGGTTCTGCCAACCCTCATTAATCAGTTGACCCTTACAAAAAAAACCCTGAGTCATGCTCTGCCCCAAGCAGCCCACCTTTTAATCCTCCTGACTGTTCAGGACTCTATTCTCAGCTTGGTTATTGTCTTGACAAGCTGGAGAACTGCAGTATGAGGGACAACAGAAGGGAGACCATGAGGAGATAAACCCGCTTCGTAAGACCTATGATTGGTTTCCACCAAGCAGCTTTCTGGAGAATCTCTGCTCTCATCTCCATAATGTCCTTGGAACTTCCCTGTGATGCACAAGGTAGGGTCCCCCAAACTCTAGAAGGGTAGAAAACAAAGTTGTGTTACTTAATAGTGCTCATAATCATAAGCAAGAAAGTTGTCTATTTTAAGCTATCTTACACCAAAAAAATGAGCTTGTTAGAGAGAGCTACTGAATAGTTCACAGAATACTAGGAAGGCCAGCAAAACGAACTCAGAAATGGAAGTGTGAGCAAGAAAGAGTGCACAGTGAAATGGCCTGGTTGGGTGCCGCTGCCCCTGCCAGTGAGCGCTGGACACCACGCTGTGGCCAGGAGTGGACCTGGAGGGGCCTCTGCTCCACCAGAGTTCTACACTTGCCCTTGTTTTTTGTTCTACTTGCCTCAGATTCAAAGTCAGGCTGCAATAAGCAATCGGCCCATTTTCAAATCATACAGAGTAGGAATTGTCAGAGGTTAGAAAGAGCAAAGACTGACCTTTTTAGCCACAGACTCAGAGATTGGACAGTCAGAAAAACATTACAACTGTCCACCACAGGATTAGTGATCTATTTATTGGAAAACCCACATCCAATCCTGAGTAACTCGGTTGGTTCAGTATGCCCATTTTACAAATGTGGAAACTGGAGTTAGGGAAGGCTTGTAACTTAACCCATTTCAAACCATCTTTGATGTTGGGATCACCTTTAGCAAGTTGCTTCTCAACTGGAGAAGTATTAGCTCAGGCAGGAGGAGTCATGCTTTTGTTCACAGATTGCTGAGATGGGACCTCCCTTCTTCTCTCAGGAGAACTAAGAACCAAACTGTCTCCTGTAAAGTGCTTCAGCACCTTTGCCATTCTGGCAGGAGCAGAGCCTGAGGTGTCTGAAGGGGAAGGCGGGTAATATGAAGTGTAGTCTATAAAATGCACAATTTATTTCTATATATTCATTTGCATCTGGTATGCACACAGCTGTTAAATATATTCCCAAAGAACAGAAACATTATCCATTTCCATAATTTTTGAATTATAGAAATATTTAGTAAAACTGAAAATACAGCAAGCTTTTATAGGCCGTTATAGTGATTGAAAGGCCCTGACAACTTCTCATAGTTCACAGTCATGGGAAACATATGTGCAGCTCTCCTTAAGGGAGCAAAGATGTGAGAACATCATGGGGACCAGAGGGAGATGTGTGAGATTTCAGAAAGCTCTGAGACCAAGGAAGAACCGTAGACACCAAGTGGGAAGACTATCAGTGTGAGCCAGTTCACCGACAGGCTCTGGCATGGAATGGACAGTCCCAATGACACATTCTGGCCAAACCCCAACTGATATATGGCCATTCCACCAGGCTAGCAAAACATCTTTCCTGAGCAGGGCCAGAGTGGGGAAATTTCCAGGATTCACATTTCAGGAATGTGACTAGTGTTTTTTCAGCAAGCTTTCTGTGCTATGTCACATTTATGAAAAGTTACACATTACACATTTTCCTAATTTGTTTTCTTTGTAAAAAGAAAGGCAAAAGGACAAAGAGAGAGACCACATGGTGCAGTCAGAAGCCAGAAGACATGTTTGAGAACTGGCCCACCACTGACTAGCTCTTGGGCATATTGGTACCTAATTTTTCTAAGTCTTAGATTCTTGTCTACCTCACAAGATTAAGTGAGATAATTTTTTAAAATGCTCCATGTAACCTAAAGAGATATTCAATGGTGAAGGCTCATTCATAAATGAAAGTGTGCCTAATACCAAATTGAGTACAATTTGGAACATGTTTCTTCTAAGATTCAAGTTAAGTACCCAGTTAATGTGCAAAAAGTACATGATGGCTCAATGTGTTGACCCCCTAACTCCAAAATAGTATGAAAATATGGGACATTTCTATTAAAGGTGATAGGATGGACTGCATCTAATATTACTCCTCCTAAAACCCAAATAAAACAATAGTAAAAGGATTTGTTAAAGGATTTCCATAAACACCTGAGGAAGGGATAACAACCCTAAACCTTATGAGGTTGGAAAGCAATTGAATGAGTGGTAAAAGATTTTTTAAAAAGTAAATGATAGTAGGTAACAAGGAATCCACAAAACCCCAACTGCAGAGCCCTCCAGAGCCTTAGGAACTGACAGCTCCTGGTACCTCTGGAAGCAAGGGTGAGATGCATCTAAGATAAGAAGGATTGGTGGAAAGTCTATTTCAATAGCAATTGCGCTCCAAATCCCTTCCTCTACACACAGCCTAGAGACTGCTCTTCTCTCATGCAACCTAAGAATGGAGGTCTCTGAGGAGGGAAAATGGAGAGTATCTGGCACAACTGAGGGTTAAGTGAACGTATGTGTGCTGGTTAGCAAGGATCCAGTCCTCTTTTCCAATGAGCTCCTTGAACTCATTGAGCAGCCAGACCCTGACTCTGCAGAAATTTGGATAAGTGTTTTATCCAGGGTTTAACCAGCCCAAGACATAAAACACAAGGATACAGACTTGGGAGAGTCTTTAATAAATGAATGACCCAGCATTCATATAAATTTATTTATATAATAAATAAATAAATAAATATTCATTTAACCAGCATTTATTGAAGACCAATTATGTGCCAGATACTTTGTAAGTCCAAAGATTCAGCAAAATAAAGAAAGCAAGAAAAAAATCCTTGCCCTCATGAAGCCTAAATTTGAGAGAAGAGAAAGAGATAATAAAAAAAGTAAATGAGAGGGGCGCCTGGGTGGCTCAGTCAGTTAAGCATCTGACTTCGGCTCAAGTCATGATCTCATGGTTTTGGGGGTTCGAGCCCCGCATCGGGCTCTGTGCTGACATCTAGCTCAGAGTCTGGAGCCTGCTTTAGATTCTGTGTCTCCCCTCTCTCTGACCCTCCCCTGCTCACCCTTCCTCTGTCTCTCTCTCTCAGAAATAAATAAAAAAAACATTAAAAAAAGTAAATGAGTAAAATATATAATCTGTTAGATGATGATAATTACCATGAAGAAAAATAAATTAAGGAAGGGGACAGCAAATGTCTGGAGATAAGACAAGAATATGAACCTGTAAATAAAATGATCATAAGAGACTCATTGAGGAGGGGATGACAAAGTAAAAGTCTAGAGTTGCTAAGGCAGTAGGCCTGAGAGCTCCCAGGGGGAGGGTTGCCCAGGACCATGGCTCTGGTGTTTGGCCTGGGACCAGAATGGCCAGAAGCCAGGGTGGCAGGAGAGGTGTGAGTGCAAGGTCAAGGAAGGTCAGAGTAGTTAAGGGGTATGGGAGGCCGAATTACTGCCTCCAAAGATGTCCACATCCCCATCCCCAGAACTTAATATTACCTTACTTGCCAAAGGGGCTTTGTAGATGTGATTAAGCTAAAGATCTTGAGATGGGGAGATTATCTGGAACTACGCAGGTGGACCCAATATCATCACAAGGATACTTATAAGTGAAAGAGGGAGGCAGGAGAGTCAGAGTCAGAGACAATGGGAAGATGAAAGCAGAGATGGCAGAGGAGTGGTGTCAGGAGGGGGCCAAGAGCCAAGGAATGCAGGCAGCTTCTAGAAGCTGGAAAAGGCAAGAAAACAGATTCTCCCTTAGAGCCTCCAGAAGGAATGTACCCTGCTGACACCTGGATTTTATGAGTTCTGAACTCCAGAGCTGTAAAACAATAAATGTGTGTTCTTTTAAGCCACTAAGTTTCTGGTAATTTGTTACAGGCACCAAAGGAAACTAGTACAGGAGGGAAGGGAGCATATCCAGTGTAGTCTTTTATTTCATAAAGTAAGAATTAAAAAAAAACAAATTGACCTTATTTTTAAGGCAAGTAGGAAAAAAATGCCCATCTTTAAACTCTTCTAATGTGTAATTTATTGTCTTGGATATGATAGCTTTAAAATAAAGATTAAAGCTTAAAGCTTTTAGCATAAAGAAACTTAAAGCTCTTGAGTAATGCTTTCACATATTTTCCCCTATAATGTGTTAAGAATCTGTTCTCCCCATGGGCATCAGCCAAATATGACTGGGAAATTTAAGTCACTTATCCTTCCAATGTTTTCCTCTGTGCTTCCATTTTTTGGAGCTGATCAAGATGGTATGTGCTTCTGCTCAGAGGGATTTTTATAGCACCAAATGGAGATAACTGAAGCCCAGGGCTATAGACACCTCTTGAAGAGGTAACACTTGGGATTAGAGGAAAGGGTGAATAGAGGGGAGGGTTGGCTGGGAAGTCTTCTGGGGATGCCCATATAGGGAGGGAGATTACTGCAGAATGAATGAGAGAGAGGGCTATGAGAGACCCCCATGGAATACAGTCTCCTCCTTGAAAATACCTCAGGAGAAAGCAAGACCTTTGAGAACAGTGATTTTTAAGAAATAAAAGACAGTGTGTCTTTTTACAACTAGACTAACATCGCTGGCATTGCTTTATATGACTTCCAGGAAACCAAAAGTTTTAATATATTTGGCCCTGTGATGGAGATGAAGTGAGATCTCCTCAACCTTGATAGGAGATGGAGGCCAGCATGTTGACCTGAAGGATGTACCTGATCTGGAGTCAGGGAGAGGACTTCCTAGGGACCAGGAAGGGAGTGGATGTGGTTTGCCATGCTCATGGGCAATGGTTTGGAGCCAAAGGGTATTTATAGAGAGGGACACTGGGTGTCTTTCGAGGATGTTGAGGGGGCCCTCATTGGTCCATGGAGCAGACTTGGGGGTAGAACTTCTCAGAAGTCACTGAAGCAGTAATACCTGGCAAACAAAAAAGGACTAGGTCTCACCAGCTGCTTCCTGTTGAAGTAGCGATGGCTTAAGGTCTATGCCTTTTGCCTCTACTCTAGGCTCCAGATAAGCTTTCAAGAATCTCATAGCATGCTAGGGAGGGTGGTATTTAACACCTGAAACAACTCTGGCTCTTTCAGTAGATGTCCTGTGGACTTTGCTTCCAGGCAAAGTTTGTGTGGTTTCATGAGAGCAGTGCTGGGCAGCGAAATCCCCATCCCTGCCTCTGCCACCAACCAGCTGGCTGACCCTGGTTAAGTCCTTAACTTCTAAGGGACTCATTTCCCCATCTCTGTCAGTGAAGGGACCAAGATGTCAATAATTGCAAATTTTGAGTGGAAGAGTGCTGTTGTATCCTTTCTATCCTAATGAACCCCAACATAAAGCAAAATAAAAGTCAAACCAACAAAAAGCAGCAATATCACAATCTTAAGAAAGAAAAGATAATAGTTTACAAATTGCAGAGCCATCCTAAAGATACCACAAAATATAGAAAGAAAAAGAAAACTCATGTAAGGACAGTAGACAAAAATGAGAACCTATCAGTAAGATTGTCACCAAGGCCCATAAAATTTGGTGAATTTCTTTACTTCTTATGTTCTAAAAGTATCCAAAGTGGCTGTGGAGACCATGTTAGCTATTTCAAAGGACCCTTTTGAGTGGAGTATGAAAAAAAATACAACTTTCAATTGCCAAAATCTGAAGTTCATAGTTTGGGAAAACAACTGGCCTTGAATAGAAAATGTGATCCTCTTTGTAGACCCTCAGTTTTAGCTTGTAGAATTCCACTGCTGTCAGTCCTGTCAGCCACTGCTCCAAGCTGCCTCCAGACAGTGGCTTCCCATAACCCACTTGAACTTCTAGCACATCTGGTGCTCTAAGTGTTAGAAAAGCTGTGGTTTTTCTAAGTGTTGCTGATAAGAAATTTGAAGCTTGGGTGCCTGGGTGGCTCAGTCAGTTGAGCATCTGACTTTGGCTCAGGTCATGATCTCATGGTTCATGAGTTTGAGCCCTGTACCGAGATCTGTGCTGACAGCTCAGAGCCTGGAGCCCGCTTTGCTTCGGATTCTGTCTCCTCTCTCTCTGCCCCTCCCTCATGCTGTATCTCTATCTCTCAAAAATAAATAAACGCTAAAAAATAAAGAAATAACTTTGAAGCTTATATTAAGAGTCCAGGAATTCGAAACTGTGTATTATGTGAAGCACAAGGAAGAAATATGCCTTTTCTTTTTTTTTCGCCAAAGGTTGATGCTGAAACCATGTATATGATGGAATCTGCATTGCTCTTTTTAAAGCTGATTCCTTTAAGACTCTAACAAGGAATTAACCAGGGCCACTATCACCTGTGTCACCATGGGTTGATACCTGCCTCTTGTGATAGGAACCTAGGACTATCTGGTCCATTTCCTTTGGATCCTACTCTGGACTCCCTTTCTAGTCTTGCTGTCCCAATGTGGCTGCTTGCTGGTCACGCCCTCAGTGAGCTCTAGGACCCACAGCCCACTCAGTTCTGTGTGCCAGGCCCACCTGTGACCATCTCCAGTGAAGATCCTGCCAGGACTCAAGTCCTTTGCATTTTTTTTTTAATGTTTTATTTATTTCTAGGAGAGAGAGAGAGAGAGCGTGAGCAGGGGAGGGTCAGAGAGGGAGGGAGTCACAGACTGAAACAGGCTCCAGGCTCTGAGCTGGCAGTCAGCACAGAGCCCGACGCGGGGCTCGAACCCACAAACCGCGAGATCACGACCCAAGCGAAAGTCGGACGCTTAACCGACTAAGCCACCCAGGCGCCCCAAGTCCTTTGCATTTTAGTGGTGCTATTTTTTAGATTGCTACTATCTTGATTCTAGGTTTCAAGAAACTGGGACAGTCTACAAATGAGAAAAGCTCTGGGATGTTATTTTGGAAGAGGACATTTACTTAATTGTGATGCAGCTCATTCCATGGCTACTCACTCAGATAAGAAATCCAGAGCCTAGGGGTGCTGAGGTGGATCAGTCAGTTAAATGTCTAACTCTTGATTTCAGCTCAGATCATGATCTCATGGTTAGTGACTTCAAGCCCCACATTGGACTCTGTTGACAGTGTGGAGTCTGTTTGGGCTTCTCTCTCTCTCTCTCTCTCTCTCTCTCTCACTCCCTTTCTCTCTCCCCTCCATGTATTTGTCTACCTGGAAGCTCCCCAAATCACATTTTTCAGGAGCCCTTATGGAGGATTAATTAGGTAGCCATGATTGGTTGACCATTGGTGATTGGACTCAATGTTTTCCTTCCCTGAAAGTTGGGAGGTGGAGCTGAAAGTTTCAACCCTCTAATCACATATTGGGTCCTCTGGTGACAAGCTTCATTATGAAATTTTTTAGGGCCCAGCCAAGAGTTACCTCATTAGGATAAACTCATGTATGGTTGAAGTAGGCTCATAATGAATAATAAATAATGCTCCTGTCACTCAGGAAATTCCAAGGCTTTTAGGAACTCTTTGCCAGGAATCAGAGACAAAGACCAGCATGCATAACTTACTTTATTATTTATTTATTTATTTATTTACTTATTTATTTATTTATTTACTTATTTATTTACTTATTTATTTAAAATTTAAGTTAGTTACCATACAGTATACTATTGGGTTTAGGAGTAGAAGTCAGTGATTCATCACTTACATATAACACCCAGTGTTCATCCCAACAAGTGCCCTCTTTAATGCACATCACCCATTTAGCTCATCTCCCTCACCTACCTCCCTTCCAGAAACCCCAAGTGTATTCTCTGTATTTGAGAGTCTCTTATGGTTTGCCTCCCTTTCTGTTTTTATCTTATTTTCCCTTCCTTTCCCGTGTTCATCTGTGTGTTTCTTAAATTCCACATATGAGTGAAATCATATATTTGTCTTTCTCCACCTGACTTTTGTTGCTTAGCATAATACACTCTAGTTCCATTCACATTGTTTCATGTGTAACTTATTGTGTCACACTGTCTTTATTTAAAAATTTACCATTTTTATTAATTTTGATTTTTAAAAATATTCCTCTTGGGGAGCCTGGGTGGCTTAGTCGGTTAAACGTCCGACTTTCGCTTAGGTCATGATCTCGCAGTTCGTGGGTTTGAGCCCCGCGTCGGGCTCTGTGCTGACTGCCGGCTCAGAGCCTGGAGCCTGTTTCAGTCTGTGACTCCCTCTCTCTCTGACCCTCCCCTGCTGATGCTGTTTCTCTCTCTCTCTCTCTCTCTCTCTCTCCTAGAAATAAAAACATTAAAAAAAATTAAAAAAAATAAAAATATTCCACTAAAATATTATTTATCTTATTTACTGAATTTCTTGACATTCCCTCAGATTTGGTACCTGGGGTAAGTGCCTCATTCAGTTCACTCTAGACACAGTCCTGCTTCTCAGCCACCCATCTTTGGGACTCTGAGAAAAGTGTGATGGCAAGTCCCCTAATATAAGCTTTACACATGTCAAATAGTTTAATGACTGTTATTATATAGAGCTCAGTTAACCTTACCTATACAAATCTGTGCAGATCAGTGAAATCAATGAGCAGAGTATACATCGAATAGAATGGAGGGCTACAGCCTTCAAGTGTCAGACAGAGGTATGAAACAGAACACTTAAGGTCATTGCCACCTCATTTATGCTCTTGGGCTAGTGAACTCCAGGGTATCCAATTACACTAAGAAGTGGGATCTAGCCTCAGTTCAACTTGGAAGCTTTGGCTGCAATTATCTATCTGGGCCTCAATTTCCTTTCATAAAATATTGGGAAAAAATTGGGTTAGCCATTTCTATGCTTTTTTTTAAACAACTCTAAATATTTATAACTTGATTTGTTTTTTGCAAAGAATATAGGTCTACACAGTGATTTTCTAAAAATGAGTTTTCTGAAATTTCTAAAACTGTCCATCTTCATTATAAGTGATGGTGAGTTTAGAAAGCCAGAAAGTATAAAGGAGAAAGTGGAAATTGTTTATTCTTCTACTTCTCAGAGATAACTGCCATTGACGTTTCGGTGTACCTAGTTCAGATACACACATACACATGCACACAACCCATATGCAAAATATACACTGATTTTGGAAATATTTATAGGTTTTGAGGAGGGGTGGTGGCTGGGAAGAGAATAGTTAAGGAAATCATTCATTCAGAGCCTACTTTGGGCAAGCTCTGTGTTTTGTTTTGTTTTTTTTTTTTTAATGTTTTATTTATTTCTGAGAGAGAGAGAGGCAGCGTGAGCAGGGAAAGGTCAGAGAGAGAGGGAGACACAGAATCTGAAGCAGGCTCCAGGCTCTGAGCTGTCAGCACAGACCCTGACGCGGGGCTTGAACTCACGAACTGTGAGATC
Source organism: Proteles cristata cristata (assembly GCA_017311185.1). Lineage (NCBI taxonomy): Eukaryota > Metazoa > Chordata > Mammalia > Carnivora > Hyaenidae > Proteles > Proteles cristata. The sequence continues at coordinate 1,466,389 of JAESUZ010004142.1, read as the reverse complement.
ATGACCTGAGCCGAAGTCAAATGCTTAACCTACTGAGCCACCCAGGGACCCCATACTCTGTGTTGTTTAAACTTCACTATAATTTTATCTCCATGTTACATAAGAGAACACTGACATTCAGGAAGGCTGAGTGGCTTTCCCTAGGTTACATACCTGGTGAATTGAGGCAGGGTAGGAACATGGATCATTCTGCAGCAAAAGCCTAGATTATCCCCAGCCCACCTCTTTGGGAAAGGAATATGGAAATAAGAGCCTCATTCCACGAATGGCTGACTACATTTCTGCCAAAATTAAATATAGTGTGGCACTATGAGAATTCAAATTTGGATAAAGTCTATAAGATATTCAAAAGGGCTTGTTTTTTGTTTTGTTTTGTTTTGTTTTGTTTTTTTCCTCCTCAATTTCTAGAGAATGTTTTTTCCTGGGCCATCTTAAATTCAAGATTTGGCAAAAATGGCTTCATGGAATTTTTTTTCTGAATAAAAGGAAGGAAGTTTTTTTTGTTTTTTTGGTTTTTTTTTGTTTTTTTATTGAATTTGGAAAGCACATACCTAACATCAATAATGATTGACAGAGATTAAGCAAAGATTTCTTTTCTACTTTAAAACTAATTTAGAATGTGTTGCTGAAAGTGGAGACAAAATTTACTTTGGTAAAATCTCTAGTGTTCAGGTGCTGTGCAGGTTCTTAAATTAGCTATTTGAATCACATCCTGTAAGGTAATGATCTCTCAGCTCCTTGCAGAAGGAGGGGACATGCAGGAATTAGCCATTAGTTGGCAGAAACCCAGGGGACTTTTGTAGGAACTGAACTGCAATCTGCTTGAATGCTTGGGTTAACTCCATCACATAAAGAAAATCTGGATTTAGGAAAGGACAACGTTCCATAGGCCAAGCTGAAGTATTTGAGCCTACCATGGGCATTTTCTAGAAAGTTCTTACCAAATCCTAACATTTCAAAAAGACAGAGAGTTAAATAGTAATGGTGACTCCTGGCCCTTGCTATATATGGCAACCAGATTAGCTTCTTCCTTCCCATACCTTGCGTTTCCCATCAATGAAACTCAAGATATGCCACCTTCTGAACTCTTAACCTCACTGGTATGTTTTGAAAAGATAGTATCTGCCCATAGATCCACACAGTGAATTCCTAGAAAGAATACTGCATAAAAAATCTCTGGTATTATACTGTTCCTTCCTTCCTTCCCCCAGTGCCAGGACGGGCAAGCCACGTGGGGAACTTGGAGGAAAGGATGCCTTTCCCTCATCCATTCCCATTTCAGGGTCTCTGCCTAAATTGTAACTTATTCCACAGATCGGAGAGCCGGGCTGGTTATAACTTAATCTACTTAGCTGTAAATAATCTTGCCCATGTCCCAATTTCTTCATCTGCAAATTGGAACTAATATTTACATTGTAGCTCAAAGGGATTTAGTCAGGCCTAATGAGATCAGTTGTGTAGTGGGTTTGGCGCTTGTTGGATGGAAGGCATTATATAAATATGCCGTCATTTTCATTAGGATTATTTTCATCATAATTTTATGCTAAACACAGCTGTGGCAACATATGTTTTAAAGATTTAAATAAACATTCCTAAATTTGTGAAACCTGATTCACTTTTGCCCAATTTGGCTAAATTTGCCATCATTTTGAAAATTCTGAAGGCAAGGCTTTCAATTCACAAAGCGTCTCCTTATAGCAAGAGTTTACATACTGACAAGCATAATTTTCTCTTGTAAGCTCTTTAAAAAACACAGCAAAATTGTCCAACATGATAGCCTGGCAATTGGAGGTGGGGTTTCCTCAGAGAGTCACTCACAAAAGTAAAACTTGAAACCATCTCAAAACTGCTTTCCATGAACACAAAAGCTTGATTTCTGGTAAAGTAGAACAAATAAAAGAAGCTAAAGTAGTTCATTTATTTATTTATTTATTTTGTAAATATGTTTTAACATGAAGATCACATCATGGCCATGTCTTTAGTTGTTCAAAGTATATGTTGTAGGCCATATATACCTTAGGCTATATTAATAAGTGTTTGCTTCACTCTTCTTCAGGATTAAGTGCCTGGTGACCTAGCTGCACAGTTTAAATGACTCACAACATTGAATCAATTGTGCCCTGGGCATACTATGTAGAAGTAGATTTATCCAGAAATATACCAGCAAAAAGGACCCAAATCTTCTTTGGCCCTTTCCCCAAAGACTGATTATCTTCAAGGGTTTTGAGCAGCAGGACCATAATTCCCACATTTCTTTTGTTGTGATACAGGTAAGTAAGCAGAAAAATCAGGACCAATTTGAAGACTGCATATGTCCTTTTCCAATGTGCCCACAACCTAGTAAACTCAGTGTCAAGGTAGTGATTAATCAGTTCAAAGCCCTACTGTTGACTCCTTTTTTAACTTTGTGCCAACTTATTTTCATTCTCAACAGATTATTTGAGCTGGTAATTGCCTGACTTAGTTTTTTAACATTCTGGGCTATCTCCAGTTACCTCAGAGTAAAACCATTTTAGAAATATTTTTATTTGACTTATTAAAAGAATAAGTACATGCCCTAGAGTGCTGTGAGAAAGGAGGATTTTTCAAGCCAATATTAATAGTTTAGGAGACTCTGGCATAAATCAATGATGGTAGTGATCACCAGATTTAGAGCTTTATGTTAATTCAGGCTTCAGTGAGGGGGGGTTCTGGGGAAATGGAGACCCCTCCCCCCCCCAAAAAAAACCCCACATGCTTAGGAAGATGAAGGTGAAATATTCTTTCTGGGAGACAAAACAAAAGGATATTTGCTTTTCTCCATGATGCTAATGCTATTTTTTAAGCCAAAGAATCTTAAACTTTTTGAAAACTCATAAGTTTTCTAATGAGTTATTATCTCAGGAATGACCTTGTTTTTAAACAGACTTTTAAAAGCAAATCACACACATGTGCTCACACATATACACACACAAAATCTTATTTCATGGGTTGAAGGTGAAGCCAGGATTTTCCAACTTATCAAATTTGCTAGATGAATCTGGTGGTGGTTGTCCTAAAGACTGCAACTTGAAAACAACTGCTTAGAATGCCTTCTCTTCTAAACCAGTCCATGAGGGTAGCTGGAAATCAGTGCTCTCCAAGAAGACACAAGCTCTACTGTCCTCAGAGAGGTACTCTCCCTTTGTTTCCCAGTCCAAGAAGAGGTACTGGAGGCAAAACATGAAAGACATCCCTTGTGATTCCAAGAAATATCTGAGCCAGCTCCTTGGGTAGGGGGAGGGAGGCGAGATAGGTCTCATAGTTGTCGAGGAAGTAGGAAAATGAGAGCCATTGTAATGTTGGCCTTTGTATGGTGTTATGGTAGGATGAATAATGCTGACCCAAAGATGTCTACTTCCTAATTCCTGGAATCTGTAAATATGTCACCTTGCATGGAAAAGGGGACTTTGCAGATGTGATTAAGTTAGGGATCTTGAGTTGGAGTTGGGGAGATTATCCTGGTAGCTGGGTTGTTCCAATATAGTCACAGGGATTCTTACAAGAAGGAGGCAGGAGGGTCAGAGGAAGGATAAAAGGCAATGTGATGATGAAAGCAGAGAGAAAGAGATTGGGAGTTGCTATAATGCTGAACTCAATAGAAGACAAGGCTGTGAGTGAAGGAGTGCAGACAACCTCTAGACACTAGAACAGGGAAGGAAATAGATTCTCCCTTGAGCTTTCTGAAGGAAGGCAGCCCTGCTGACCCATTTTATTTTCATGACCTCCAAAACTATAAGAGAATAAATTTGTGTTGCTTAAAGCCATTAAATTGTGGTAGTTTCTTATAGCAGTAATAGGAAACTTTTGGGGGTGGTCCCCAAAAACCATCCTTCAGGTTTAATGATTCACTAAGAAGACTCGTAGGACTAAGGAAAGCTGTTATATTTATTGTTATGTCTTATTACAACAAAAGAATACAGATTAAAATCAGCAAAGGGAAAAGCTACATGGAGAATTTACCATAAATCATGTGTTCTAGCTTAAACTATTTGATCAAACTGGTACAGCGTGGCCCAGGTCTTCAGGCATATAAAAACACACTTAGGAAGAATACTCCAAGGGCTTAGACTTTATCTCCCAGGAGTTGGCCAAAGGCCAGTCCTGAAGACAAATTTTTCTTGGAAATGTGCAGTTTGGGTACTCCAGACCTACTGAGTTAATCCTTTCTTGCACAGAGAATAAGACAAGTACTTAGGCTGGTGAGGCCTGGGAACATCCAGGTTATAACTGTGGGTTAATTGAACACATTTGTACTAAGCATTTACTAGTTCAAAAAATGATGTGAATTATTAGGTTTCATCAATAAATTAGACCCAGTTGGAGAGCTTACCATTTAATAGGGGAGGCAAACTGTTAAAGGGATGATACAAAATAAACTAGACCTTGATAAGGATTTAAGAAGCCTTCAAGAAGGAGGTAAAATTAGAGCTACAGTTGGAACAATTAGGTGGGAATGTAAATGTAATCATGACTCTTCTGGATCCGAGAACTGAGAAGAAACAAACAAACAAACAAACAAACACAATGAACTGTTTCTTATCTGAGCCTCAATAGGGAAGCCAAAGAGTATCCATTTCTCAAATACAGAAGTAGCGGCGCCTGGGTGGCTCAGTCAGTTGAGCGTCCAACTTTGGCTCAGGTCATGATCTTGTAGTTCGTGGGTTCGAGCCCCGCGTCGGGCTCTGTGCTGACAGCTCAGAGCCTGGAGCCTGCTTCAGATTGTGTGTGTCTGTCTCTCTGACCCTTCCCTGCTCACACTGCCTTTCTCTCTCTCTCTCTCTCTCTCGGAAATAAATAAAACATTAAAAAATACAGAAGTATTTAGAGGCAGTAATCAAGTCTTCCCTCGACTTTCTCTTCTCAAGGCCATAAAATCTTGGGTACATTCACAGATTTTATTTCCTAAACTTTTAATCATGTGGGGATTTCTTTATCAAATTTTCTCCAGCTATGACACATTCTCTTTCATCATTTAAAGTGAGTGGGACTCTTTAGGGTTTAGGTAATACAGTCATGGGAATAAATTTCCTCTCCTATTACTTCAGGAAAACTACATTCAAAAACCAGGCTTCAAACAAGGCCCCCATTAATACCAGCAAAATGAGGAAGGAACTTAGCAGAGAAAGAGACAATAACAAAAATCAGCCCCAGATTCTACATTAGAAGCTGTGGAAGGACTATCCTCCACAAGTGAATTTTTTGATTAACTCAGCAACCAACCTGAAGAAAATATCCCTGTATGGTATACAGTGTGGACAACAACAACAATAACTAATACTTACTGAATGTTTAATATATAGTAAATATCTGTTTTAAAGTAGTAACTCATTCAGCTCTCCTAACTATACTAGGAAGTTGATTGTATTAATATCATCCCCTTTGACATGTGGGAAAACTAAGGCATGGAGACAAAATAGCTTACCTGTGATCACATGAGCAAGGAGCAGAAGGACTCAGAGAAGCAAAAGGAAACAAGGAAAAAGAAAGAAGAGTAGACAGAAGGGTACAAAACATGGAGGTGTGAAACTGTGGCACTTCTAGCATAGGCCTGTCATTTATCTATAGAGCAACCCTTTGAAGGAACAAGAAAAAGAATATTCATGGGTATGTGGGTGGCAGCAGGTGGGAGAAACCTATGTCTTAAGAACCAACTTTATCGGCATTCTGAACCCAAAGTGCCCCCAAACACTGAGAGGCTTGCTGTATGCAAGGTCAGTAAATGAACCAACACCCAATTCTCTGCACTCAGAGCAGCAGCTATACCTTGGCTCTGGGCCACTGCATGCCAGCTCTTGGACATGCTTATTCTTTTTACACATCTTCTGTTTAGACATCTGTTGAAATGCTTATGGCTTATGGTTAATGCTATGAGCCTAACTAATGAGGCTGAGGGTCTTAAAGAAGATACTGTGTATCTTCTACAGAAACACTTTAAATTATAAAGTAATTATTATCATTAATATGGTGATTACAGATCATCGATTCAGAGTGACAAACAGAATGAGCAAGCAATTGGGAATGAGGAAGTTTGCTCTGTCATTAAATACCTGCGTGTAGGTCACTGGGCTTTCAAGCCACTTTTCCAAGTTCACATCCCCCCTCTACACCCACCTGCTCATCTCATTCCCCTGGATATCCAAGCCATAGGGGACAGATTAATGAAGTGGGAACATTACAGAGATAAAAATGAGCTGGGGGAAGTGAGATAGAGGCAAAAAAAAAAAATCTCTAAAAACCTACAAAATCCTTGGTGTGCCTGGATGGCTCAATCGGTTAAATGTCCTACTCTTGATTTTTGCTCAGGTCATAATACCCCAGGTTTGTGAGTTTGAGCCCCAAGTTGGGTTCTGTGCTGATAGTACAGAGCTGGTTGGGATTCTGTCTCTTTTCTTCTGTCTCCTCCTCCCCAACTTGTTCTCTCTCTCTCTCTCAAAATAAATAAATACACTTTAAAAAACCCCTACAAAAATCACTTAGCTCTTAAATCTCAAATTTAAACCACTCTTCATATTAAGAAATGTAAACCAAAACATCACTAACTCTGTTGTGACACAATAGAGAAAATGACTTCTGGTTAGTATGTTGCTAATAAATAGTAGAATATGATTCATATTGGCCACACTTTATTTCCTCCTATCACTTCATGTAGGTAAAATATTTAAAGACTTGTTAAAATATGCACTCTTTTTTCGGTAGGCGCCAAGACAATATTCTACACACCTGCACATTTGATTAGTGGTATACATTTCAAGTGTCAGTGCAGTCTGTCAGTTAATAGAGAACAGCTCAGAATTTGAATTCCAGAAGTAATTCTGTGGCCTGGACTAGCTCTTTTATGATGCCCAGCCTTCATATCTGCAAAGAAGCAGACTGAGGTGTCTGGGGTTGGCTCAGAAGATCGCAAGGCCAGTGGAATACATGAAGCTGTCCACAGCCATATGACTAGATGTGGCTAACACCGAGTGTCCAGGAAGGTTGGTCCCAGCACTGCTGTTCAGTGATGATAACGGAATTGAAAATAAGTCCTGCAGTTTATATAGCAATATATAATAGCAATAGCATATTGCTGGATATAGCAATAGCATATTCAGGATATAGCAATAGCAGGATAGAAAAAAACAGAAACAAACAACTACAATAACAACAACAAAAAAACAAACAAAAAAAACAGAAAAAAATAGATTAAAAAACCCCCACAAAACCACAACAACAATAACAAAAAAAAAACACCCCAAAACCCTTGGGTCTGATGTTAGCCTCTGTATAAAAACTAAAGGTGCATGAACTTTAAACGAGTTTAAAATATAAAAATCCACTGAAGTCAAAACTGCAGAAGCTTATAGAGTAATATACAGGCAGTTATTTGAAATATTCAGTCCAAGTCTTGGCTGAGCACCTGCCAACCCTATCACTGATGTCATCCCAGCTCCACACTGTGTTCCAGGCTGCAGCTCTGATCTGAGGAGCTCAGGCAAGACGACTCCGAGAACAGTTCCTTCAAGGTTAGCCAAACCTAGTTTATGGCAAATGTACCTCCCAGGAAATTATACAAAGACATTTTGATGGAATTCTGTATGTGTCAAAACTCCATGTAATTAAATATAAAATTTACAGTATAGCATGTTTAGGAAACGGTGTAATTTTGATTTGTGTGCCTTTTATTGTTCCCATGCTGGTCATATCCAAATGTAGTTGACATGAACCATTTTATAGATGAGTTTCTTGGGAGACATAAGTAATGCTTGCCATGAATTCAAAAAGCAATCCTGTAGGGCCTCTTACAGCCTATTTGGTCTCATCTCTTTTGATTTCTTGCTATTAATTTGTCTTCCACTTGTAAGTTATTGTCTGTTTTTGCTCTGGGCTTCCCTGTGCTTTGTTCTTTTGGATTTTCTATATTCTCTGGTGTCTATCTGCCCTCTCCTTTCTTTTTTAGCATGATATATACCAACTCCTCTCTTTTAACTTGTACTGGTAAATGTGAGCCTATAGCTTTTTTTCATTTTTTTCTTTTAGGTTCTTTTTTTTTTTTTTCAAATAGTTTATTGTCAAATTAGTTTCCACATAACACTCAGTGCTCATCCCCACAAGTGTCCTCCTCCATGCCCATCCCCCCCTGCCCCCCACATCCATCAGTCCTCAGTTTTGTCAGCATTCAAGAGTCTCTCATGGTTTGCCTCTCTCCCTTTCCCCCACCATTTCCGCCCTTCTTCTCCCCCTTGTTCCTCCGTCAAGTTCCTCCTAATCCTCCTATACGTGCAAACATATGATATTTGTCCTTCTCTGCCTGACTTATTTCGCCCAATGTTCATAGCAACACTCTCCACAATAGCTAAAACATGGAAAGAGCCTAAGTGTCCATCAACAGATGAATGGATCAAGAAGATGTGGTTTATCTATACCATGGAATACTACATGGCAATGAGAAACAATGAAATCTGGCCATGTATAGCAACATGGATGGACCTTGAGGGTGTTATGCTTTTTTTCATTTTTTAAATCTGTCTGTATAAGAATTTAGAAATGCATGGTATTATTTGAAAATGGTCATTAAAGTTAGAACCGATGATTTTAGAAGTCCAGGACAATCAACTTGACATTAAGATTCCAGGCAAAGAGAAGACAGGGTTAGATTTGAGGACTCAATCACTTCTCATTATTTTAAGCAACAGAAAACGCCAATCATTTAGGTTGCCAAGAGTTACATTATAGTCTGACTTACATATGTGATTTGCATTAGTATGTGTCTAGAGGTGAACAACAGTGGCTGAGATTTTTATAATATTACAGGTTTAAATTATCTGAAATTTTCAGGTTTTATCTACGTTAAGTGTAAGCATAGCCTTGTTAATCTTAGTAACTACCCTCCTGCTTGCCAGGCTATGAGAAGTCAGGTATCTTGGAAAGCTCCATCCTGAATATTTCTGGGACCCGCATAGGAGATAGTGGGGATTATAAGCAAATCCTGATGATCATCACCACTGTAGAGAATCTTAACAAGGTTGGCCATCCAAGATCTTGCCATCTCCACAAAGGGGCTGCTGAAATCAGAACTTTCCTTCCTGTGCGGCTTCCTGGAAAATCAGCCCTGCTTAAATGCTGGTGAACTTGGAAACTCACCTCTGAAGGGTGCTCACTTTCCTAGTGAGCTCTCTCTTCCTGTGTTAGGCTCATCCATGGCTCTGCAGACAAGAAACATCCTGGTTATATCTAACGCACCAGGTTTTAAATTATATTAATTTGCTAGTGCTGAAACCTGGTGGCTTACTCAATAGAAATGTATTGTCTCTCTGTTCTGGAGGCCAGAAATCCAAGACCAAGGTGTCAGCCAGGTTGGTTCATTCTGAGGGCTGTGAGCCACAATCTGTTCCAGACCTCTTATGTAGCTTTTAGATATTTGCTGGGAATCCTTGTTCCTTGGCCTGTAAATGTGTCACACTCATCTCTGCCTTTACCTTCACATCACATTCTCACTGAACAAATGTCTGTGTCCTTTTTTCCTATTTCCCTTTTTTTATAGGCACCAGTCATATAGGATTAGGGGCCCACCCAACTCCAGCATGACCTCATTTTAACTAATTACATCTACAAATAAGATCTACTTGTTTTTCCCAAATAAAGTTGCCTTCTGAGACTTAAGACTCCAACATATGAATTTGGGGAGGGGGACGCAATTCAACCCACAAGTAAATATTTCTGTAAAGATTAAAGGTGCAAAGTAATTAGTGAAAGAGACTCCAATATATGTTACAAATTCTCTTCAAATTCTTTCCTCTTCTGATTGTATTTCTCTCCTTCTTCATCTTTCTGTTTGTGGCAGATTGGAGAGAGTCTCTCCTTCACCCCTAGCCAGCAAGAAGAGAGAGGAAGTAGAAATTAGTATTCTAGGGCTGGTGCTGTATCCCAGATGGAAAAGACCAACTCATTTTCAACTAGCATAGTGTTTCTTTTTTTTAATGTTCATTTATTTTGAGAGAGAGAGAGAGAGAAGGGGGAAGCAGCAGAGAGAGAGGGAGACAGGGAATCCTAAGCAGGCTCTGCACTGTCAGTGCAGAGTCCGATTCATCAAAAAACCAGGAGTCGGTGGCTTAGCTGAGCCACCCAGGCGCCTCTAGTATGGTGGTTTTTAATTTAAACAGGATGAAGAACAATAAAAGTTCTGGGATGATTACTACTTGAGTCATTTAACAGGAGGTATATTCCTTCTCTACGTGAAGCAAGTTTGTATTTTTTTGGAAGGAAAATTAACACTCACTGTGGTGAGGTGTGAGAAAACTAGATGCAGCCTTTTCTAGCAGTGAGACAGAGCCAGAATTTAGTCCCCATCTCCCCTCCGCCTGCCCCCTTCATCATCTCAGGGCCCACTCTTAGTACTATCTTAGTTGGACAAGTTAGGCAAACAAACAAATCCTTCATCATCACTTGACCAAAGCTCGATATGGTGGCTTATAAAATGCAAGAAGGAGCCCCAGGCTTGGAGTTATATCTACCTTATCATGTCAGAATGGAATTTTCTGATGGAGAAAAGTAGAGCCTATAGAGAATACAGGCTGAATTTGGGCCATAAGGAGAGAATGGAGGAGGGCAATGAAAAGGCAAAGAGAGGTAAGGAGAAAGATAGCATCCGTGTGGAATGCACGAGGCCACAGCTCCTTCTGGGAAGCCCCTCTTCCATGGCCATAGTTTTCTCTGGATTTCAGAAACTTCTTTTGTTCCTTTGGGCTTCAGGGGTATAATGGTTCCCTCTATGGTTAATTCCTAGGTGCTTCACCATCCCTTACAGCTCCCCTAACACTGTCAACATCTTTGTTTAATGTCTCTTCATTAAACTGTCCATTCAACTGATGGAGCCATCCAGCTGCTGCCTGTGTTCAGGCCATAACTCCCCAAGCTAGTTTTGAGTTTCCACAGAACAGAGATCAAGTCTTGCTCACCTTTGAATTTGTATAACATTGAATGCAAAGCCTGTGGAAAACTCTGTATGGATGGTGAAGGCAGGAAAGGAAAAACGGTGGGTGTGGGTAGACAGAAGAGGCAGGAAAGGAGAAAGGGAGAAAGGGAAAATACCTGGGAAAGTGGAAGGATGGTGGAAAGATAGTATAAAACAACAGTGGAGACCCAACTCATTTCTCCAAAATTGCACTCTATGAGGGTAAGGGCAAACATCCAGGAAGAACTAGAGCTCAAGCTGCCATCTTGTTGGAGCCTGCACAGGTGATTCTTTCCTATTTACTGCCTCATCTGCCTCCACATTCTGCAAAATGCCTTTACTGCCATGTGGTGACCACATAACGCTAGGGGTGCAGTTTGTACTTCACCTTTTAAGTTAGAGGCCCAGGGAAGCTCTACTGGGAGGAGGCCACTCAGTGCTGCACAGTCTCCAGCCCCAGCAATGGGACTGTCCTGGGGCAGCAGCCACAAGTCCTGTGACTGCACTCATTGTGTTCCTACAGTATGCAGAGTATTATGAGACTTAGAGATAGGAAAACAGGAGAGTCCCTACCTTATTTACCTTGTTTATCTTCCCTGTAGCAGTAGGGATTATTATGTGTCGTTCACTGCTCTATTCCCAACATCTACAGGAGGTCTTCAACAAATAGATTTTGAATAAATAAATGGTTGAAACACTGGACATTCCTTTACCTCCAGAGAGCAGGCTATATACAGTTTTCTTGGTTCTTCAATGTGCCAGCCCCATGATATTTCCTAAACTACCCAATGGCTAATCTGGCCCTGTTTCGCCTTTGCTGTGATTTGTTAAACACACACATCTTCTGCTACTGAGTTAGCTTTTTGGTTTCATGATTAATATAGAAACAGCAGGGAACAGTGTTTTGTTGAAATTAAAGAGCACCAAGACTATACTCAAAGAAAAAAAAGTACAAAACTGTAAGACCTTCCTCATTATGCTGTGCTTCATTTTTCCTATCATTTGTTGGGTTCTAGAGACCAGCTTCTTTCAGAAGGAGACCCAGGACAGGCACTTCATGTACCACAGCTCTGAAGTAGCTTTAGGAGAGTGGATGTGCTTTTGGCCTCATGGAGATGCAGCATTCCAAATGTGTGGTTCCATTTTATGAAGAGACAGACTGATGTTAGTTAGGAAAGTGGTTTATTTCCCCCAGAGGTTATATTGAAATGCTTTTTGGCATTTCATTTAGTGATAATGAAAATGGCAAAAATAAATGTGCATTAGTCTATTTTATTTGAGATGGGATCAAAGATTCCTCTGACGTGCTGGACACACCATGGGCTTACCAGCAGAAACAGCAAATGTATAAAAAGGAATCTGATGCAAATACCTATCCAGTATGGGTGATCTGAGTTCCAGGAAGAGACTTTCCAATCCTTTTAATTCTACTGTGCACCATTATTTGTGGAGGTTGCCAAGCTAAGAAAAACTAAATACAAAGCATCCACACTGAACTTCGAACACACCCTTACATAATCATTTTTATTCTGCCAGCAATAAAACATCCTCACAGGACCCGGAGACCCATATTTCTAAGGACAATGCTTGACTTTGATTGATTGCTTTCTAATATATTTTCCAAGCTACCTGGTTGAATGTTCTCACCACAAATCTGGCTCAAAATCCAGCCAGTCCTTCTGAGTCATCCCGCATGACTATTCCCATCTGCACCCTATTATTTCAGTTGGTCTTTCTAATTCATCCTTTTGAGTTGATGGGATACTCTGTAAGTGCTCCTTCTACCTGTTCCATTAACTCTGGATAGTGTTTCCACAACTTTTGAGAGTAGAGACTCTGTGTATTTCTATCCCTAAATCTCATAGATTTCAGCATACAACAGGAGCACAATGAGTGCAGTTAGAGGGCCTGTAGCCGCTGTCCTGGGGCAGCTGAGTTTGCCAGGATTGGGATGCTGTGCATCCCCAAGTCAGCTTTTTCCAGAGGGGGATTATCATACAGAAGGGAATGAGGGACTCTGAGGGGGGCACAGTTTTAGGGAAATCTCTGCCATCCTTCCACAAAGAGGACATGGAAATATAAGGAAAGAATGAAGTACTTATTAAGAACCTAGCCAAGAACAGACCTACCATCCATCTATAGTTGACATTCTATGTGTTAAGCAACAGTAGGGCATGGAGTTCTGAGGCCAAAGGCTTGGCCCAGGTTCTCACTTCTGGCTAGATGAACTTGGGTGAATCATTTAACTTCTCTAAACCACAGATTCATCATCTGCAAAAGGGAGAAAACATCTTCATGGCCTTCTGCCATGAAGCAGGGTTATAGTGAGAACCTAATAAATACTGAGTCTGCAAATTCTTTGTTTTCATCAGACCTCTGGCAATGCTTGACAAACACAGTTCACCAGAGACTTTTCTCAAGAACTTCTGATTCAGTAGATGAGAAATGGACCAAGGGTCTAATTCAATGGTTCTCACTCCAGGTCGAACAGAAGGGTCACCTGGGAAGCTCCTAGAAAATGCAGATACCACAGGTCTATTCCAGACTAATTAAATCAGAATCAGAATTTCTGTGGTACAGGCATTAGGTATTTTTAAAAAGCTCTCCAGGGTACTCTAATGTATAGACAGGTGGATAATCAACAGTCTAGTAAAGTCCATGCCACTGTGGGCGATTAAAATTATGAGCTGCTAAAAATTCGCAACCACCTTCCTCTTAAATATCAGAGGTTTGGAACTCCCTTGCTTCACCTGTAGCATGTGCTAAGGGAATAGGAAGTGGCATCCCCAGTGGCCAGGTAGACACAGGCAAACCTTTCCAGATTCGCAAGAATCTCTCCTATTTCTTTCAAAGGAGAAAACGTTGTCTCCCTCCCTCCATTATTTTATCATCCTCACAATGAGGAGTCCATCCTTTAGAGATACTCTAATCCTCCATACCTCAGTGCAATGACCCTAGCAACAGGAAATGCCCATGCTACATGAATATCTAAACATGAAGATAAGGAGAGTTTTGGCACAAGGATGAAACTGTCACAGCACATTGGCTTACCTTTTGGTGTCTTTCATTTGGAATAGAGGTCAACAGTATTCGCTCTGAAAACAATCTCAAATTCAAGTCTCCTGGACTCCCAAGTGTCAAGTGCAGACTTAACGAAGAAAGATAGGCACAGCCTATTGCCCATGATACTGACCAAAAAGACTCGCCTATAGATAGCAGTGTTTTCTTAAAAAAAACAAAACCCCCCAAACACAGCACAAGAAAGATGGTAAAACTAGGTCAAATTATTGTGTCAAGGTTTCTATTTAGATACAAATACCAAATATTGAGATTTCCCCCACACCCTATACCATTTTCTATCTTGAAATTTCTCTGTATTTCATTTATTTTGTGATCTTTGCCAGATACATATATATGGGAAAATGTGAAACTTCTCCAGGGAGTGTAGAAGAAGGACACTGATAATAAATTCCCATGCTGGGGAGAAGCTAATGAGAGCTGGGGAGGCTGGGAGGTGACTGAAGCAGGTGGGAGACTGCTGCCTGGTTCTGAAAAGCAAGTCTTAAGAAGTGAGCCGCACCAGGCGGTCAGCCTTCTCACCAAAACTTACTTTGTTAATCAACTACAATGTAAACAACAAGCAGAAGCTCCAACCATTACCTGCAGGGAACCGCATGATCTTCTGAGTCTCTTAACAGTTTAACTGTAACATCTTTCTACTCTTTGAATCCATTTTTGACTGTTCTTATTTTCCCTTAGTAATTACTGCATTAAACAACAATGTAAGAGAAAGATTTTAATTTTGGCTCTTGGTTCTATGAGACTTTATTTATACCCCCAGACCAGTTCCCCCCCTTTTTTTACATTTTAAAAAGTGAGATAAGGAACAACATCTGATTTTTTGCACAGACAGGCAAGCATTCCACTTGGTTGTTTAAGAGCTGGTTTAGAAGGTCCCTCATAATGCATTTTCAATAAAATATTTGTAAATGAAAACAGCTGATTTCTGTTGTTCAGAAAACAGAACAGAAAAATAAAAATTATCATGTTTAGAAAGAAAACATTATGAGAAACTATTTCATTAAGACTCTAAGGTTCACCTCATTATTTGGAATATCTTTTTAAAATGTTACAAGGAGCTCGCATAGTAAACTTTGCTACTTGCCTCAAATGTCATTTGAAGGGACTCCATGTTAGAAAGGCTGCATTTCTGATGTTTTTCTGCTAGGCCCCATCTACTCATGTTCTATATTTTGTATTTGAGTAAAACTCAAAGAAGCCGTGGTCCTACTCCAATAGAGTAGCAAGAAAGTCAGTCTTTCTCTGAGTTTTGTCCTAGGCTCCAAACACTAACAACTAATAAAGCCAGATCCTAACAGGACATTAGCTTCAAAAAAGGCCCTACAGATGATAGCATAAATACCCTCCACCTTCAGTGATTTATGAAATAACACTTATTATTCACCTGTCACCGGCTTTTGATTGAACCCTACCCTGGATTCCTGAGAGAATGGGTATCCTGGACCCCTTTCCAATATAATCCTGTAAGGATGAAGAGATTCATTCTCCTTTTCTTTCCCAGGCTCCAGACATTCTGTCTGCTATACTCTTTATGTCATTCATGCTATTCGATACATTCTGCTTTTGCTTTCTCCAGCTTGGGTTTGATTTCTATTGTGTCCCTAACCAGCCCTCTTGGCTGGTCCTGTGGGACCCATTCTAGGTCCTATGAGGTCTATTAATTTTTGGATTATGCTGCTCTTATTTAAAAGCTATTCAAATTATTATTTTGTGACCTCACATTTCTTCATTTTTGATCATTGCTATATAATTCTTTTCTTTCTCTTTGAAAGAGAGAGTGAGAGTGAGAGAGCGTGAGAGAGAGAGAGAGAGAGAGAGAGAGAGCAAGCATGAGTGAGAAGGAAAGAGAAAATTCCAAGCAGACTCTGTACTCTCAGTACGGAGCCCAACACAGGCTCAGTCCTACAAACTGCAAGATCACGACCCAAGCTGAAATCAAGAGCCAGATGCTTAACCAACTGAGCCACTCAGGGGCCCGTTTTGCTCTATAATTCTGTTTCATTTAGATGCTCCAGAAATTATTGTTCCTAGCTTCTAAGTACACATTAACATGCTGTGTTGTTTGTCATCGCTTATTTTCTTCCTTCCTTCTACTGACTCAGTAAATCCGTCAAGAATGAGTCAGAGCTAGCTGACTGTAGTTTACAGTTCTACATTAAAATTAATGCCAAGATTTAGAAAACTCCATGAAAGACTGCTTTTAGAACAAATAATTTGATTTTTTAATTTCTTAGATGAAAATTGGTTTTCCCTACAAGGCAACATTAGGCAAATCCAAATTGAATAAATTTACCTTAATTATATGATTAGTTGCAAGGGAATCATTGTTGCTGCTTTGTATTATTTTAGATTAGCCTTAATACTGCCATTGTCATTTCCCTGTGTTCATACGGTCAGACTTAAGGTTCAGTACCTTTTCAGTTGGAACTCTTTGGTAGTGCTAGAACATCACAGCCACACAAATTATTCAGAAGGCACTTGATAAACCTTTGTTGACTAAATAGTTGTCTCACTAACTACTTTCAAGACTGTTTGTATCTTTGCTTTCACTTCTTCACACTCTTCTCATGAAGTAGGCGGGGTAAGCATGACAATCTCCATTCTCAAGAATGCCTCACGGAAGCATAGAAGCAACCCTAGATCTTCGAATAACTCCCCACCGCCACCCCTGGGATCTGTTTTCCATTGTCCTCCTCCCACATCATTGGGCAACCTTGCCCCTCCCTTTGCCTCTCAGAGGAAATTGTCTGGAGACATTTTTGGTTGTAACAAAAGAAAGGATACTACCTGCATCTAGGAGATAGAGGCCAGGAATGCTGCTACACATCCTGCAATGCACAACAACCCCCTATAATAAAGAATTATCTGGGGGCACCTGGTGGCTCAGTCGGTTAGGTGACTGACTTCGGCTCAGGTTGTGATCTCAGGGTTCATAAGTTTGAGCCCTGCGTCAGGCTCTGTGCTGACGACTAGGAGCCTGGAGCCTGCTTTGGATTCTGTGTCTCCCTCTCTCTCTGTCCCTCTCCCATTAGTGCTCTTTTTCTATCTCAAAAATAAATAAATATTAAAAAAAAAGAATTATCTGGCCCAAATGTCAATAGTGTTGCTGTTGAGAAACTGTGCTTAACGTGTGCCTGAAGTATCATCAGTCATTCCCAAAGGTAACCATACCTGATGACCTGAGCTTAGTCGTGCTCAGTTGGAGAGCTGGCTGGTTGGAAATGCAAGAACCCAGTGGCAGCCATGGATCTGCCTCTTTCCTGGAGGTTGAAAGGCACTTGAAATATTAATGTATGAAGATTTTTTAATTTCAGATTTAAATGTTTTTCCCCCTTAATTATAAAATAGTATGTGCTCTGTACCCCAATGTTCATAGCAGCACTCTCCACAATAGCTAAAACCTGGAAAGAGCCTAAGTGTCCATCAACAGATGAATGGATCAAGAAGATGTGGTTTATCTATACCATGGAATACTACATGGCAATGAGAAACAATGAAATCTGGCCATGTGTAGCAACATGGATGGACCTTGAGGGTGTTATGCTGAGCGAAATAAGTCAGGCAGAGAAGACAAATATCATATGTGTGCACGTATAGGAGGATTAGGAGGAACTTAACAGAGGACCAAGGGGAGAAGAAGGGCGGAAATGGTGGGGGAAAGGGAGAGAGGCAAACCATGAGAGACTCTTGAATGCTGACAAAAACTAAGGACTGGTGGATGTGGGGGGAGGAGGGGTGGGCATGGAGGAGGGCACTTGTGGGGATGAGCACTGGGTGTTATGTGGAAACTAATTTGACAATAAACTATTTGTAAAAAAAAAAAAAAAGATGACCTATGTAATAAAAAATAAATTTTCAAACAAAAAAAAAAATAAAATAAAATAGTATGTGCTCCAAGCATACATCTTACGTTAATGACCATCTTTGGCCCAAGAGTACCAGGATCAAAGTTAGAGTAAAACAAAGTTAGATTTACTGATTTTACTGCAGCGGGGAGGGGGGGGGCAGGTGGGAACCACTGCAAGTAGAGTGTGTGTGGACGGCCTGTTATAGGATTAAGATTGTGTTAGATGATGTGATGACATGGACTTTTGCTTTGGATTGAGTGCTGTCAGGAAGCAGGGCAATGGAAATTCTTTGGGTATCTTAGTAGTTTTTATCTAGGAGGTGGAAGAAGACTGGGTTAATGCTATAATTGGCAAAGAAGCTGCAGTCACCCGTGTTTGGCTGTTTGTGGCTTGCACAGTGTTTCTGTTTTTGTCTGTGCTTAAATGTGTTTACAGAACGGTCTAATGTTTGCCTTATAGTATCACAGTCCAGGATGAAGGTGTGAAATTGTTTATGCTCCTCAGGAGAATGCCGTGGTTCAGTAATTAGAGCCAGTACAGCTCCAAACCGATAAATGTCATGGGCTACTTTTTTTTCTCTCACTTGGAACACATGGAAAACACACACACACACACACACACACACACACACACACACACACCAAATAAATAAACCAGAAATACCTATAATCACACTGTTCTGAGATAAGGAAATTAAAAATTAAAAATTTTATTGTAGATATTTTCAGGATTTTTCCCAGGCATGTAACTGTCACCAAAATAATAGTAATATTTGCCAAAGCTTTGTAGCCTAGTTTTTCACTTAGAAAGATATCAAGAACATTTTTCTCATGTTGATAAATGTTTTCCTACAGCAGGTTTTTTCTATTGGCTGCAAAACATTTCATGAGATTAATGACCTATAATTTATGTAATTCCATATTTTTAAACATTAAATTTTATTATTACCAATAATATTGGAACAGATATCCTTCATAGCATCTGATAATTTCCTTAGAATAAATTTCTAAAAGTATGACTGGTGTCTCAAAGAACAGCTATAATTTCAA
This sequence comes from Proteles cristata cristata, assembly GCA_017311185.1. Classification (NCBI taxonomy): domain Eukaryota; kingdom Metazoa; phylum Chordata; class Mammalia; order Carnivora; family Hyaenidae; genus Proteles; species Proteles cristata. The sequence goes on along the minus strand of JAESUZ010004142.1, from coordinate 1,447,460 downwards.
AGACTGATAATGTTGATATAATCATGTTTTGGAAGGGAGCCTCTCAATCAGAGAAAATGCTAAGAGCTGGGTTAAGGTGATTATCATGGAGATCTTCTTTAACAAGGTTTTGTCTTTTAATTCAGAGTTCAGAAAGTGACAAATGACAATAAAGATGAAGTTATGTAATTAGAGAAAATCTCATTGGTAACTGAATGAGGGACTTCAGAAGAAAGTTAATTTTCACCATGTGAGAGGTGCCTGCAATTTTTGGTTTCTTATAGAAAAATCAAACTGACAAATCAGGATGTCTTCTACCCCACCCATTGAGTGGCAAGTTAACTGTTTTTCTGTCTGTGTGACAGAGGAGAGGATGTCTTTGATTCAAAGCAGAGTGGAATGAGGCACTTGATCATCAGAAATAGTAAGGGTGCATGTTGGATGAGGTTGGATGAAGAGTGGGAAACTGAATGGAAGGGTGGGGTTTTGAGTTTTCCTGTTTAATTCCTATGTTTCTTTTCTTTCTGTTGGTGAGTTGTATTGGATAAGTATCTCCAGTAAAAAACTGAAAGCAGCTAGTGGCAACTAAAAGCATCTTCTCCTTATTTAATGGAGATGGATTTACAGTTTTATAACAGTAAGTTGTCTGATGCAAGTTTTTTATAAAAATCCTTTTTCCAGATTAATGACATTTCCTTTTATTCCCAAGAATTCTTAGAAATTCTTACCAAGAATTTCCATCATGAATGAGTATATGTTGAAATTTATCAATTTTTTTGCATCAAACTTTTTTCCATTCATCTGTTAATATTATATAAGAAATTAGTAAGTTGTCTGATATTCAGCCATTTTACACCCCTGAACTAAACTCTACTTGGTCATGATAAAGCTCTACTAAATTCAGCTAATTTTTGTGTCTGTATTCATAAATAAACTTAAACTATAATTGTATTACCTTTTCTCATCTGGGGATCAACTAGCCTTTTAGAAAGATTAGACACCTTTCATTTTCAATTTTTTGAAACAGTTTTACAAAATGCAGGTATATCTGCTTCTACATATTCATTAGAACTTAATCCTAGAACAATTTCTTTCCATTTTCCCACCCCACCTTCATTCTAACAGAATTGATTACTTAGTCAATTTCTTTAATGGTTACTGATTTTATAAGTTTTTCTGTTTCTTCTTGAGACAGTTTTGGTAATAGATACTTTTATGAGATATTGTCTAAGTCTTAAAAAGTGAATTAGAATATATATTGCATTTGATATTTTCTCATGAGTTTTAAAGTTTTCTATTGTTTCCATAGTTTCATTTCCTCTTTTTCCTGAGAATATTTATTTGTGCATATTTACATTATTTTTCTTATTGGCCTTGCTAGAGATTTGTTAGATTTTTCTAAAAGTCAGCTTTTTATGTTCTTAATTCTGTTTCTTCTTTTCTTATTTATTAATATTTGCTCTCATCTTTATTTTTTTCTTTCACCTACTTTTATAGGCTTATTTTTCATTTTTTAGCTGTTTGGGTTTCATGCATTCATTTACAGTTCTTATTTTTAAAAACTATACAAGTACCATTTCAGCTACTTTCTATACATTTTTATGTGAACTACTTTCATTAGCCTCTTATTCTAAATAATTTACATTGTGATTCCTCTTTATCTCATGAGTAAGTTAAGGTTTGGAATTTAAATTTTCTAACATGAGATTTTAAAATTTTATTTTTATTTGCTTTATAATCTAATTAATGTTTGGTTAGAGAAGATGGTATATATGATCCTGAATCTTTGAAATTTGTTAAGGTATCTTTTGTGACCTAGAGGATGGTCAGTTCTGCAAATGTATTTATTAGCTCAGGTTTATTATTTTTCTTGTTTAGATTTTAAGTCCTTGCTAATGTTTTTCAATGCTCAATCTATTTATTATCTTATTGAGATATATCAAAATCTCCTGCTATGATTATGGATTTTTCCTTTATATTCTTGATTTCAGTGCCTCTGTGTTCTGGATGCATTCCTTAGTTCTATCTCTCAATTCTCTAAACCACTCTTCATCTACTTCTTCTCTAGCATATATATATTTTTTATTTCATATGTTACTTTTTATTTCTAAGATTCTGCATTTGTTTATTTTTGTTAATTTATTCTTCCTTATTTCTTATCTCTGAGTTTTTAAACATATTTCTATTAATATTTTATCATACTATTTTATAAAAGTAGCTTCATCTTGGGTGTGCTTGGGTGGCGCAGTCAGTTAAGCATCTGACTTCGGTTCAGGTCATGATCTCACAGTTTGTGAGTTCATGCCCCACATTGGGCTTGCTACTGTCAATGCAGAGCCTGCTTCAGATCCTCTTTCAGATCCTCTGTCCTCTCTCTCTGATCCTCCCCTACTCATGCTTTTTCTTTCTCTCCCTCAAAAAAATAAATAATAAACATTAGAGGGTGTTTGTGTGTATGTATATGTGTTTGGACCCGAATTTACTATGTCATCCTGACCAGACTCCTCTCCCATAGTCCCTCCCAACCTGTCTCTTACAAAGCTGTTACTCTCCAAAGTGGTCAGTGAATACCCATCGCTTAGCACACTATTTTTCATTTCTGTTCAGGAACAAATGCTACATCCCAAATATGCAGTAACATAAAAGATCGTCCCTGACCTCAAGAGATTCACATCTAGTTGGAGATAAGTTAGAATACTACTACAGAGGGCAGTGAGGATTAATTGAAACAATACAAATTTCCTAGAATATAATAGGTATTAGGTATTTATTTCTTACATTTCTGCTTTGTCCATAACCATAGACAAGGAGGCAAGTGAAATAATAAAAATATCTTATACTTTTGAGTCTAATGGACAAAGATTAGCTCCTCAGCTTTGCCTACTGGTTTAAGGACCACGGAAAAATAATTTCAGCTCTCAAAGCCTCGATATTTTTATCTTCAAAATGAAAATAGTCATATTTGTTACTATGTTGCAATTTATAGTTGCCAATTAAACAAAAGGACCCTGCTTCTCCTTTCATGAGCCTTTCACTTACTAGCAAAGATAGGTATTGAGTAACCTCAGAGTCCTCTCAGGTATGATGGAGAAGCACTACAGGAATAAAGATAAATCACAGCTTGGCTTGTCTGCAAAGGCAAGAGTTTTGTAGGAAATAGCATTTCAGCTGAGACCCAGAGTATGGAGTTATTTAGGCTAAAGGAGTTGGCAGGCAGGAGAAAAATGTGTGGGAATCCTCTGGAACAGGAAGAAGTAGAATGTGAGAAGACATGAAAGAAGCCCAGTATGTCTGCAGGAGAGAGCAAGAGGGAGAGAGAAGAGATGAGGCCCCTCCAAGCCCTGAGCCCAGCTCTTGTGTGTGTGTGTGTGTGTGTGTGTGTGTGTGTGTGTGTGTGTGTGTAACTTTAAACATAACAGAAAGCCATTGAAGATTTTTTTACTCATTATCCTTTTTAAAAATTTCCATATTTTTTTAAATTTAATTTTTTCAGTTAGTTAACATACAGTGCAATATTGGTTTCCAGAATAGAATTTAGTGATTCATCACTTATAACAATACCCAGTGCTCATCACAACAAGTGTCCTCCTTAGTACCAATCATCCATCTAGCACATTTCTCACCTACCTCCCTCCATCAACCCATAGTTTGTTCTCTAACATTAAAGGTCTCTGGTGGTTTGTTTCCCTCTCTTCTCTTCCCTCTTCCCATATGTTCATCTGTTTTGTTGCTTAAATTACACATATGAGTGAAATAATACGGTATTTGCCTTTCTCTGATTGAGATTTATTCCACTTAGCATAATACACTCTAGCTCCATTCACATTGTGGCAAGTGACAAGGTTTCATTCTTTTTGATGGCTGAGTAATATTCCACTGTGTAATATTCCATACCACATCTTCCTTATCCATTCATTAGCTGATGGAGATTTGGGCTCTCTCCATAGTTTGGTTATTGTTGATAATACTGCTATAAACATTGGAGTGCATGTGCCTCTTCGAATCTGTAGTTTTGTACCCTTTAGGTAAATACCTAATAGTGCAGTTGTTGGATTATAGGGAAGTTCTATTTTAATTTCTTGAGGAATCTCCACTGTTTTCTGAATGGCTGTACCCATTTGCATTTCTACCAACAGTGCAAGAGGGTTTCCCTTTCTCCACATCCTTGCCAATATCAGCTGTCTCTTACGTTGTTAATTTTAGCCATTCTGACAGGTGTGATGGTATCTCATAATAGTTTTGATTTTTATTTACCTGATGATGAATGATGTTGAGCATCTTTTCATGTGTCTGTTAGCTATCTGGATGTCTTCTTTGGAGAAATGTCTGTTCATGTCTTCTGCCCATTTCTTAATTGGATGATATGTTTTTTGGTGTTGAATTTGATATGTTCTTTATAGATTTTGGATACCAATTCTTTATCAGATATGTCATTTGCAAATATCTTTTCCCATTCCATAGGCTGCCTTTTAGTTTTGTTTGTTTCCTTTGCAATGAAGAAGCTTTTTATCTTGATGAAGTCCCTTCAGTTCATGTTTGCTTTTCTCTTGGCTTCAGCAATGTGACTAGTAAGGATTTGCTTTGGCTGAGGTCAAAGAGGTTGCTGCCTGTGTTCTCTAGGACTTTGATGGTTTCCTATCTCACAGTTAGGTCTTTGATCCATTTTGAATTCATTTTTGTGTGTGGTATAAGAAAGTGGTTCATTTTTATTTTTTTTGCATGTCACTGTCCAGTTTTCCCAACACCATTTATTAAAGAGTTTGTCTTTTTTCCACTTTCCTGCTTTGTCAAAGACTAGTTGACCATATAGTTGTAGGTCCATTTCTAAGTTTTCTGTTTTGTTGCATTGATCTATCTTTCTGTTTCTGTGCCAGTACCATACTGTCTTGATGATTACAGCTTGTAGTACAGCTTGAAATCCAGAATCATGATCTCCAGTTTTTCTCTTTCAGGATTGCTCTGGCTATTCAGGGTATTTTGTATTTCCATACAAATTTTAGGATTGTTTGTTCTGGCTATGCAAAAAATGCTGTTGCAATTTTGCTAGGGATTGCATTAAATGTGTAGATTGTTTTGGGTAGTTTAGACAGTATAACAATGTTCTTCCAATCCATGAGCATGGAATGCTTTTCCATTTCTTTGTGTCCTCTTCAATTTCTTTCATAAACATTCTAAAGTTTTCAGAGTATAGATCTTTTCCCTCTTTCGTTAGTTTACTTCCTAGGTATCTTATTGTTTTTTGGTGCAATTACAAATGGCATTGATTCCTTGATTTCTTTTTCTGATGCTTCATTATTAGTGTATAAAAATGCAGCAGATTTATGCATGTTGATTTTGTAGCCTGTGACTTTGCTGAATTAATGTATTAGTTCTAGTAATTCTTTGGGTGGAGTCCTTTCAGGATTTCTACATAGAATATGATGTTATCTGCAAATAGTGAAAATTTGGCTTCTTTCTTGCTGATTTGGATGCATTTTATTTCTTTTTGTTGTCTGATTTCTGAGGCTAAGACTTCTAGTACTATGTTAAATAGTGATGGTGACAGTGGACAGCCTTGTCTTGTTCCTGACTGTAGGGTAAAGGCTCTCAGTGTTACCCCACAGAGGATGGTATTAGCTGTGGGCCTTTCATATATGGCCTTTGTGATGTTGAGATATGTTCTATCTGCCCCTCCTTTGTTGAGGGTTTTTATCAAGAATTGATGCTGTATTTTGTCAAATATTTTTTCTGCATCTATTGACAGGATCATATGGTTCTTATCTTTTATTTTATTAATGTGGTATACCACATTGATTGATTTGTGAATATTCAACCAGCCCTGCAGCCTAAGAATAAATCCCACTTTATCATGGTGAATAATTCTTTTAATGTACTGTTTGGTTGGATTTGCAAGTAGCTTGAGAATTTTTGCATCCATGTTCATTGTCAGAGATGTTGACCTGTAATTCTCCTTTTTAGTGGAGTCTTTGTCTAGTTTTGGAATTAAGGTAATGCTGGCTTCGTAAAATGAGTTTGGAAGTTTTCCTTCTATTTTTATTTTTTCGAACATTTTTGAGAAGAACAAGTATTAACTTTTCCTTAAACATCTGGTAGAATTCCACTAGGAGGTCGTCTGGCCTAGGACTCTTGTTTATTGGGAGATTTTTGATTACTGATTCCATTTCTTTGTTGGTATGGGTCTGTTCAAATTTTCTATTTTACACTGTTTTGGTTTTGGTAGTTTGTTTCTAGGGATTTTCCCATTTCTTCCAGATTGCCCAGTTTGTCAGCATATAATTTTTCATCGTATTCTCTTATACTTGTTTGTATTTCTATGATGTTGTTTGTGAGCTCTCCTCTTTCATTCATGATTTTATCAATTTGGGTATTTCTCTTTTCTTTTTGATAAGTCTTGCTCTAAGGGTTTATCAATTTTGTTAATTCTTTCAAAGAAACAGCCCTTAGTTTCATTGATCTGTTCTACTGTTTTGTTTTGTTTGGTTGTTTGTTTGTTTATGTATCATTTATTTCTGCTCTAATCTTCATTATTTCCCTTCTTCTTCTGGCTTTAAGCTTTGTTTGCTGTTCCTTTTCTATCTCCTTTAGTCTTAACCAGGTGAATGTTATGCTCATATCTGAGTCCAATCTGTTGGCTGATGAAGTGAAAAGCAGACCGTGGAGAGGGAGCTGGAAGATTAGTTAAGAGGTTGTTACAGTAGCCAGGGAAGAGATGACAGTGGCTGAGGCCCAAAGCCAGTGTATTAAACAGAAAGATTTGAAAGAGGTGAGTGAGGTTGAGGCCATGTCAACTGGACTTGATGTTGAGTGGAAGCAGGAGTAGAGGGAAAGAATGAAAGTTGAAATCCCTTTTCCAAGCCTCCATTTCCACCAGGGGTCCTAAGCATCTTGGTGTTTGTGGCTGCTCAGCATTGCATCCTTTGCAGGTTGGATTCTTAGCATCATGTACATAAGGAGAAATATTAGAGAGCGAATTAGTTGGAAGATGGGCAATCTCTTAAGCCAAATAGAGGTTTTATGGCCTAAATTATTCATAAATTATGGTCAAGTACAAGTGCCCATGACTAAAGTTTCTGCTCCTTTCCCTCTGTTCATCCACATCATAAATTTCATGAATTGAGGTCATAAAAAATGATCATTAAAAGTTGTCACATATAGGGGCGCCTGGGTGGCTTAGTCGGTTAAGCGTCCGACTTGCCGACTTTGCTTAGGTCATGATCTCGCGGTTTGTGGGTTCGAGCCCCGCGTCGGGCTCTGTGCTGACTGCCAGCTCGGAGCCTGGAGCCTGTTTCAGTCTGTGACTCCCTCTCTCTCTGACCCTCCCCTGCTCACGCTGTCTCTCTCTCCTAGAAAAAAAAAAAGTTGTCACACATATACTTTCCTGGTGGATGACAAGGGACATACCTTTACTATACTTTTATTTAATAAGTTGGTTTGTTTAATAATCTGGGCTCAAAGAAGTTGTCATTTCTTTAATTGCTGCCCATTCAATGTCAAGGACACTATGTTTATTATTAAATAGTAATTTATAATCACCTGCATTTACTTGATTCAAAAGCTCAAAGTGGGGAAAGTGAGATGTCTGTTGGTACAATGACTTCACGTCACTATGCTTCTTCTATAGAATGTTCTGAAAGCCTTTTTACCTACGTTCATCTTTCATGGACACTTAGGTATTTTCCATGCCTTGGCTATTGTAAATAATGCTACAATTGACATGGGAGTGCACATATATCTTTGAGATAGGATTTCATTTCCTTCTGATATATACCCAGAAGTGGAATTGCTGAGTCATATGAGTGTTTTATTTTTAACTTTTAGAGGGAACTCCATGCTGTTTTCTATAGTGGCTGTCATCGCTTTACACTCCCACCAATGGTGTACAAGGCACCTTCTATTCTTCATATTCTCATCAACACTTGTTATCTATTGTCTTTTTGATAACAGCCTTTCTAATAGGAGTAACGTGAAATCTCTTTGAGGTTCTGATTTCCATTTTCCAGATGATTAATGACATTGAGCACTTTTTTAAATAGTTTATTGTCCTGAGATACCACCTCACACCAGTCAGAGTGGCTAAAATGAGCAAATCAGAGAACTCTAGATGCTGGTGAGGATGTGGAGAAATGGGCACCCTCCTACACTGTTGGTGGGAATGTAAACTGGTACAGCCCCTCTGGAAAACAGTGTGGAGGTTCCTCGGGAAACTAACAATAGAACTCCCCTAGGACCCAGCAATAGCACTGCTAGGAATTTACCCAAGGGATACAGAAATGCTGAGGCATAGGAGCACATGTACCCCAATGTTCATAGCAGCACTCTCCACAATAACTAAAACATGGAAAGAGCCTAAGTGTCCATCAACAGATGAATGGATCAAGAAGATGTGGTTTATCTATACCATGGAATACTACATGGCAATGAGAAAGAATGAAATCTGGCCATGTGTAGCAACATGGATGGACCTTAAGTCAGGCAGAGAAGGACAAATACCATATGTTTGTACGTATAGGAGGATTAGGAGGAACTTGACGGAGGAACAAGGGGGAGAGGAAGGGAGGAAATGGTGGGGGAAAGGGAGAGAGGCAAACCATGAGAGACTTTTGAATGCTGACAAAAACTGAGGACTGATGGATGTGGGGGGAGGGGAGGATGGGCATAGAGGAGGACACTTATGAGGATGAGCACTGGGTGTTATGTGGAAACTAATTTGACAATAAACTATTTGTAAAAATAAATAAATAAATAAATAAATAAATAAATAAATAAATAAATAGTTTATTGTCAAGTTGGTTTCCATACAACACCCAGTACTCATCCCCACAAGTGCCCTCCTCCATGCCCATCACCTGACATTGAGCACTTTTTATGTATCTGTTGGTCATTTGCATATCTTCTTTGGAAAAGTTTCTTTTCAGGACCATTGCCCATTTTTAACTGGATTCTTTATTTATTTGTTTGTTTGTTTGTTTGTTATTGAGTTGTGTAAGCTCCTTACATATTTTTTTATGTTAACCCATTATCAGATATATGGTTTCAAATATTTTCTCCCATTTTGTAGGTGACTTTTCATTTTATTGATCTTTCCTTTTGATATGCAAAAGTCTTTTAGTTTGATATAGTCCTACTTAGCTACTTTTGCTTTTGTTGCTTATGCTTTTGGTGTCATATCTAAAAAATTCATTGCCGAGACTAATATCAAGGATATCTTCCCTTTCTTTCTTCTAGTACTTTTATTGTTTCACATCTTACATGTAATTCGTTAATCCACTGAGTTAATTTTTGTGAGTGGTGTAAGAAAGGGGTTCATTTTCATACTTTTGCTTGTGAATATCCAACTTTCCCAGCACATTTTATTGAAGAAACTGTCTTTCCCCCAGTAGGTATTCTTGCCTTCCTTGTCAAATATTAGTTGACCATATATGCATTATTTTATTTCTGAGCTCTTGATTCTGTTCTATTGCTCTGTGTGTCTGTTTTCATACCAGCACTATACTGCTTTGATTACTCTACCCTTATATATAGATTAAAATTAGGATATGTGATCCCCCCAGCTTTGTTCTTCTTTCTCAAGATTGCTTTGGCTATTGAGTCGGGGGATGGGTTATATAGGTGATGGGGATTAAGGGGTATACTTGTCATGATGAACAGAGGGTGATATATGGAACTGTTAAATTACTATATTATACACCTGAAACTACTATAACACTGTATGTTAACTAACTGGAATTAAAGTAGAACTTTAAAAAATGTTTTGGCTATGCATGGTCTTTATGGTTCCATATGAATCTTTATAGTTTTTTCAGTTTTGTACAGATGTGCCATTGCATTGGAATACCATTGCATTGAATTTATAGATGGCTTTGGGGAGTATGGACATTTTAATGATTCTTCTAATCCATAAACATGAGATATCTTTCATTTATTTGTGTCCTTTTTAACTTTTTTCATCAATGTCTGATGGTTTTCAGTGTAGAGATCTTTTATCTCTTTGGTTAAACTTATTAGTAAGTATTTTAGTGTTTTTGATGCTATTGTGAATGGGATTGGTTTTTTTTTTTTTTATAGAGTTCATTAGTAGTGTTTTGAAATGCAACTGGCTTTGTACATTGATTTTTAACCATTCTGGAATCTCAGGGATGAAAGTCACTTGATTATGGTGTTTAATCCTTTGAATGTATCACTGAATTTGTTTTGCTGGTATTTTGTTGAGAATTTTAGCATCTATTTTTATCAGACATATTGGCCTGCAGTTTTCTTGTAGTGCCTTATCTAATTGTTTTCAGGGTAATGTTAGCTTTGCTAACTAAGTTTGAGAGTGTTACTGTCCTCTTCATTTTTTTTTTTTTATTTTGAAAGGGTTTTGTTGGAGGATTGGTGTTAATTTTTGAATGTTTGGTAGAATTCACCAATGAAACCATTTGGTCTTGTGCTATTCTATGTTAGGAAGGTTTTGATTACTGATCAGTCCCCTTACTCATTACTGGTTTGTTCAGGTTTTCTATTTTATCATGATTCACTCTCAGCAGCTAGTGTGCTTCTAGAAATTTGTCCATTTCTTCTAGGTTGTCCAACCCTTTGTTATATAATATTAACAGTAATCTTTTATGATCCTTTGTATTTCTGTGGTACCAGTTATAATGTCTCCTTTCTTATTTCTAATTTTATTTATTCGAATCCTCTTCCTTTTTCTTAGTTTGTTTCACTACTGGTTTGTCAGTTTTGTTTACCTTTGCAAAGAAACAACTCTTTGTTTTATTAATCTTTTCTGTTGTTTTCTTTTCCCTAATTCATTTATGTCTGTTCTAATATTTATTATTTCTTTCCTTCTGCTAAATTTGGACTTAGTTTATTCTTGTTCTGGTTTCTTGAAATATTAGGTTGTTTATTTAAGGTCTTTCTTTTTCTTTTTCCTTTTAAAAAATTAAAAAAAAATTATTTATTTTTGAGACAGAGAAAGAGCATGTGCAGGAGAGGGGCAGAGAGAGAGGGAGACACAGAATCCGAAATCGGCTCTGAGCTGTCAGCACAGAGCCCAATGTGGGGCTCGAATCCATGAACTGTGAGATCATGACCTGAGCCAAAGCTGGACACCCAACCAACTGAGCCACCCAGGTGCCCCTAAGGTCTTTCTTTTTCTTATTCCATGCATTTATAGCTATAAACTTTCTCTTAGAACTGTTTTTCCTACATCCCATAAGTTTTGTTTTATTGCTTACATTTTCATTTGTCTCAGGATATATATTTATTTCTTTTTGGATAGCTTCTTTGATCCTTTCGTTGTTAAAGACTGTATTGTTTAATTTCCAAATATCTGTGATTTTTCCAGATTTCCTATTATTGATTTCTGTTTTCATACCATCTGTGGTCAGAAAAAATACTTGATATAATTTTTAATTTCTTGATTCTGTTGAGACTTTTTTTGTGGCCAATCTATGACCTATCCTAGGAAATGTTTTCTCTGTGCTTGAGAAAAATGTGTATTCTGGTGCTGTTTGATAATTCTATCTGTATATGTCTGTATGTGTTCTGTATGTCTGTTAGGTCCTATGCTGTTCCCTTGTTGATTATCCGGATGATCTATCCATTGTTGAGAGTAGGGTTTTAAAGTCCCCAAGTATTATTTTATTGATATTACTAAATTCTGTTAATATATGCTTTATATATTTTGGTGCTTTGAAGCACTATGTTGGGTACATAAATATTAATAATTATTATATTTTCTTGATAATTTGACCACTTGTCATTACATAAGAACTTTGTCTCCTATCACAATTTTTAGCTTAAAGTCTATTTTGCTTGATATAAGTATAGCTATCCCTGCTTTCTTTTGGTTACCATTTGCTTTAAATATCTTTTTCCTTTCACTTTCCGCGTGTGTGTCCCTTAAAGATAAAGAGAGTCTCTTATAGGCAGCATATTGTTGGATTTTTTAAGAAAAAATTTTATGTTTATTTATTATTGAGACACAGAGAAAGAGCATAAGTGGGGGAGAGGCAGAGAGAGAGGAAGACACAGAATCTGAAGCAGGCTCCAGGCTCTGAGTGATCAGCATAGAGCCCGATGCAGGGCTCACACCCACAAACTGTGAGATCGTTACCTGAGCCAAAGTCGGACTCCCAACTAACTGAGCCACCCAGGCACCCCTGTTGGATTTTTAAAAATCTATTTAGCTATTCTATGTATTTTGATTGGGAAACTTAATCCATTTATATTTAAAGTAATTACTGATAGGTAAGTTCTTACTATTGCCACATTATTGTTTTCTAGCTGTTTTGTAATTCTTTTGTTCCATTCTTTCATTCTTGCTATCTTTCTTTGTGGGCTGATGATTTTCCACTGTGAAATGCTTTGATTCTTCTCTCTTATCTTTTGTGTTTTTACTGTAGGTTTTTAATTTTTCATTACCATAAGGCTTACATAAAATATCTTATAGATAGAAGAGTCTATTTTACGTTGATAACAACTTTAATTTTATACAAAAACCCTAACTTTTTATTCCTCAGCCCATAATTCATGTTTTGATATCATAATTTACCTCCTTTTATATGGTGTACCCACTAATAACTTGTTGTAGCTATTATTATTCTTAATACTTCTGTCCTTTAAACCTTTATGTTAGAGTTAAGTGATTAACACATCACCATATTACAGTATTAGAAGATTCTGAATTTGACTCACCTTTACCAGGGTGTGTTATATTTTTGCATATTTTCTTGTTACTATTTAGTGTCTATTTCAACTGGAGGACCTTTTTCAGCATTTCTTCTTTAAGAGGATTATTCTAAATTCTCTGTCAATCAGTTCACACATCTATTTCCTTAGGTTCAGTTATTGGAACTTTATGGTTTCTTTTGGTGGTGTTATGTTCAGTTTCCTTTTCATGATATTTGTATTCTTGTGTTGGTTATCTGCACATTTGAATAGTGGTATCCTCTTCCAGACTTTATAGGTGTGCTTCATCAGGGAAAGGCCTTCACTAGTCAGCTGATTTGGGGTACTGGATGAGTTGACTGATAGTGTCTTCAAACAAGCAGGACTTGCTATTGGGGTCTTTAGTGTGGCAAAGGCAATGCCCCGGCTCTGAAGTTGTGGAGAAGTGCTGCTGTCTGGCCTCCAAAAGTAGGGTGGGCCTGCTGGCTGGGTGAGGCTTCAAGCTATGCTCTGTAGTTAGGAGGGACCACTAGTTGGGCTATGTAATCACCTTTAGTTGAGTAAGTTTACAGTCTTTGTTCCCTGGTAGGACTGGGACACATGGGTGGACTCCACGAGCAGCCAGGGCTATAGGCTGAGTTCTGCAATGGCTTCTGGTTAGGTGGGGCCTCAGTCTGTGCTCTGCAATTGAGTAGGGCTGAAGCCTGGGCTTCCTGATTAGGTAGGCCACTGGCTGTGTTCTGTTGTTGGAAAAGATCACTTGCTGGGCTTTATGGCCAGGCAATGCTTCCAGCTGTATCCCATAGTTGAGTGAGATTGAGGGCTGTGCTCCATATTTGGGCACTGTCTCTGAATTCTAGGAGGGTGGGGCTGCAGGCAATGCATCAAGATAGAATAAGATCACTGGCTGGGCTCCTTGCCAGATGGGGGTGCATAGGCTCTTTTTAGTAATTAGGCAGGGCTGTATGCTAGGATATGATGCTGAGTAGGGTTATAGGCTATGGCCATATTCCATGGCTACGCAGTACCATAGGCTGGTCTCTGAGGCTTCTCGGGGTCACCTTTAAGGCTCTCTGGTTATGTGGAACCAGAGACTATAGTCAACAGTTGGCAAGGCTGCTGGCTTGGCTCATTGCTCAAGGGGGACTGTAAGATGGGCTCCACAGTCACCTGAGTTCTTTGGCCAGCTTTATTATGGTGAGGGACTGGAGATTACACTCAGCAATTGGATCATGCTTCAGACTTGTTTCCTGCCTGGGTGAAACCATGAAACTAACTCCATGGCTGATACTGCCCATTGACTGGGAACCCAAGTGAGGCAAAATTGCCAACTAAGCTCTCTGGACAGATGGGGCCATTGATTCAGCTCTACAGATGGGCAGAGCCACTGGCTGGGCTCTCTGTTTAAGCACAGATGCCAGCAGCAACACGTTCTGCCAAGATCTGAGCACTGGTTGCTGTAAGCCTGGCTTTTATTCTCCATCTCTATTTGATCTCCAGTGGTCAAGCCCTGCAGATTCCCTTTGTGATTCTTGCAAAGCAAAACCCTAGTGAGCCTCCTGAGGAGCACCTAACAATACTGGGGGGCTGGATTTCCATCTTAGGTTCTCTTTTCTCACTGGAGAAACCATGGGCCCAGGGAGGCCCTCTCAGTCTGGTGCAGGAGGAGCAAAAGTGAAACTGCTCTTCTTACCCTTGCAGTGTGGTCCTTCTTGGTATCTGTGGTCCAGGGGGCTGCTTCAGCCTCACCCCCAGGTTTTGAGATTTTCACAATGGTGTATTGTCTGTGGAGAGTTGTTTGTTGGTCTTCTTGTAAGGGACACTGAAGTTGGCGACAACTTACATTGCCATCTAGATGACATCACATCTCCAATATGGGATTTCTTTGGGGGGCAATGAAATGTTCTGAAATTGGTGGTTGCACAACTCTGTGAATATACTTTGCTTTTTCTCCTATACCTGTATCTGTTACTCAGCTTCTCTATTCACTGCCTCCTTATCTTCCTCCAAAGAAATGTTTGCATTGGATGGATGGTGTAAGAGTTGCCTAAACCAGAGGTATCTAGATACTTCAGTCTTCCTCTCTTGACTCTTTTCAGAAGACTAAGTCAAGTCTTAGAGCACTTTTAAGACATGTCCATAGTCCTGTGCCTAGCAGGGCTCCTGATACATAGTAGGTGATCAATAAATTAAATTGCATTATGTTACTTGTCATTGTCCTCTCTTTAGGGCAGAAAGGTGATATGAGAGTATTCTTTTAATATTGGCCTGAGTGTGGCATTTAAAGGCCTACAAATATAGAGCTCCAAATGCAGAGCTCTATGGTCCTGCACGGAACTCCAGGGATGCTTTTTCAAAGTGCTTGTGCAAGCTCACAAAAGCTCTTTGTGGGTCCCTCCTCAGGCACATTATATCATCCTCTAAGCCATTAAATCAATCTATTTTAATTGGATAATGACTCCCATTTTTGAATCTGTGGAAAATCCTCCCTACCTCCATCTGTATCTCTAGCGGCAGATTTCCAACATCCTGACAGCAGCAGAGCTTTTTGTCCTCCCTGTAGCCCTGCAGCCACCAGGGGCCAAAGACCAATTTGCTGTAATGAATTTAATATGTTTAGTCTGAGCCATATAGTTCCAGGCCAGCCAGAGAGGGCCCCATTTAGGGTTACTTTCCATTAAGTGAATCAAAGAGGCATGTCGGCAACTATGGGCTGAGTATGCAAACCCTTCTGGTGCCAACCTCATATCAAGTCCAGCCAGCTTCCTAGCCACTTTCTGGACTGTCCTGAGACCTTTTTGGCAGTGGTTTATCATGCCTCTGGCTCCTAGAATCTACACTGGACTATTCTCAAGCATGTATTATAATTCTTGGAAGTTATGCTGGTTGATTTCCCATGGTCCTTGTTAGTGATAAGATATAGTTTTGTGAGTGATCAGTTCCTTTGGATATCTTGGGAACATTTTTTTAAATATGAGTTAATGAGTATCTAGATTTAAAATACACCTAAAGATTATATTTTCAAAGGAAGTCAGATGCTAAATAGACTAGGAATTGCTACATTTTAAGGACCTTAAGAGACTATCTAGTCCAGGTCCCTGCCTCTAGAAATAGACTTCTTAGGACCCAGACCCAGGACCCAAAACAGTCATCTTATGTGGAAATTGCAGAGCCTTTGACAAAGTAGGTGCTGAATACCTAATATATTCATCCAATCCCCTATTCATTTATTCCACTGGCATTATAAGAAAGTATTCAGCTAGGCATTAGAGGAATGAAACATAAATTAGAGAAGATACTTGTTTTTAAAGAGTTCACAGTTTGGCAAAAGAAACATAAACACCAACAGTGTGATGAGGGATTTCAAAAAAGCACAGAGCTCTTCATTAGCAAAAGAAAATTTGAACCAAGGAAAGGTCATTTAAATGAATACATTTAAAATGGATACCAATTTTCCCAAGTAAATTGGAAAACTAAGATGTGTTTGTTTAGTCTTAAAAATAAAAATTAACAGTAGAAAAATATTTTCATGTATTAAATAAAATTTAGATTATTATTTAATGTTTTCTATATTGCAGTTCTTAGAACATACAAAGACAGGATTAAAAAACATTTTTGGTGACAAGTGACATTATGGAGTAGAGTACTATCATTCAGAGATTACTTTGCACAAATATTCGAGAGTTTCATTAGTTTTGCCAAAGACCAAAGTCATTTTAGTTTGACATCCAAATCATTTTATTCGTGCATGCCCATATTTATTGACTTTTGTCTTTAATTGCTAATGTATTTAAACCTGCTAGATTCTCATTGTTAATATCTTTCCACATGATTCCAGTAGTTCTCAAAAAAAACTTTTCTCATCTTTGTAAAGCCCTACATTGACTCCAAGATTTGCAATTTTGTGTTGCAATTAGAAAGATATTGGGAACAGGAGAAGAAGGAGAAGGACAAGAAGGAGAAGAAGGAGCCAATACCAGTGCAAAGCTGGGTGGGATGTTTTGGTGGAGACAAATATTATTAATGGAAAGTTGATTAGTAAGAATTTTTATGCTATGTTGACTATCCGTTCTTCTCAAACTCTTTATAGAGTTACAGATAAAGTTACATTTGGAAAATGAACACTTAGGTAACAACAATCATCTCTACCTCTGCAACATATAAGAATTCAGGTGGTGGGGCACCTGCATGGCTCAGTTGGTTAAGTATCCAACTTTGCTCAGGTCTAATCTCACCATTTGTGGGTTTGAGCCCCATGTCAGGCTCTGTGCTGACAGCTCAGAGCCTGGAGCCTGCTTCGGATTCTGTGCCTCCTTTTCTCTGCTCATCCCCTGCTCATAGTGTCTCTCTCTTTCTCTCTCAAAACTAAATAAATATTTTTAAAAAAAGAATTCAGGTGGCATAAAAACTAGGAAGATGCTGGAATAATAATTAAAATTTATTTATAGAAAAAAAGTGGTTATATTCCCATGGTGAGTATGACTCAGCCACTGATACGATCAATACCATCAGATATGTTTTTGAGGTTTCTCTGATTCTAAATTCACTGAATACTATTTCACTATATGATAGACTCTCAATTACTCATGAGTCCTAGAAGATACCATTTTTATTATTCTTATTATACTACTTTCCCAGAATCCCAGCCTTTACAGGATGCTTGAAAGATTGAAAGTTGTTTTATATGCCAAGAAAATACTCTTTTACTAAAACAATGAAGTTGTCTCCTGGAGTAGTCTACTACTCCACTGAGCCTACATTGCAAGCCATTTTCTAGCTTGTTAAATGGAATGGGTTGTGAAATGAGGTGCCATGAAGTTCAAAGTCCAGAGTTTTAGGTAGATTATATACAAACATTTATGTGATTTCTACAATACAAACTATATCATCCTTAACCTTACAGAACAATTCATCATGCATACAAAGTATAAGTACACTATTAAGGTCTTGTTGGAAAACTGTTTGAAAACTAGAGCCAGAGCAATAGCAAAGTGAAATTACTGAGGGCAGAAGCAGGACTCCTGGGTGACTTAATCAGTTAAATGTCCAACTCTTGATTTCAGCTCAGGTCAATATCTCACTATTCCTGAGATGGAGCCCTGAATCGGGCTCTGTGCTGACCACACAGAGCCTACTTGGAATTCTCTCCCTCCTTCTCTCTCTCTGCCCCCCTCACTTATGTGCTCTCTCTCACTCTCTTGCTCTCTCTCAAAATAAATAAAATAAACATTAAAAAAAGAAGTTTTGTCCCATCACCTCAGGTAGAACAATTTCAGCAGAGAGCTCAGTTTGGATCACCTGATCATCACCTGTCATCTGGCTTCCACAGTGTCTGGAGAAAGACGGATACCATAATAGGTCTACTGTGGATCTTCAGACTTCTTATCAGGCCAGGTGGATAGGTTATATTACTAGAAAAATGGAGAAAGACTGGGCAAAAAGAGACAACAGCAACTACAAGGGCTAATCCTTACTTTCTATTACTTCTTGCTTTTCTGTTCATGTCCTAGTGTTATATGGTACTTATAGGTCCTCATGTAGGTCATTTAAATTAACTGAGGCTAAGAT
This sequence comes from Proteles cristata cristata, assembly GCA_017311185.1. NCBI lineage: Eukaryota > Metazoa > Chordata > Mammalia > Carnivora > Hyaenidae > Proteles > Proteles cristata. The sequence goes on along the minus strand of JAESUZ010004142.1, from coordinate 1,429,262 downwards.
GACAAGAACTTGAATTATATTTTCATCAGCATAGTACCTGATTGTGAAACAGAATTTATCCAGGAATAGGAAATAATTTACAGATGGCCTGTGTTTAGTTTTTGTGAGCCTATTTACTGTGATTAAACCTGAGAAATAGTGTGGGTTTCCTCCCCTTTAATTTAATTTTAACTGATTTGATAAATTAGAAGAGGTGCAGCAGCAAACACATTGAAAGTCTCAGTTCAAAGTAAATTTGTTTCTAAAAATGTCCTGCCTTCTTTGAAAATGCTATAAGAAAAATCTAATAAAGCCACTTTCATCTCCTTGAATGAAGAAAGCAATACACATTTGAATTTATTTTAATAGTATTTATGGTTCTAAATGTTTATAATTTAAGTATATTTAATATACATATGCTTTACATTTTTTATTCATTTATGGCCTTGAAACTAGTTTTAAAAGTCATTGAGTACATTGAAACTTGTTTAGCTGGTAAAACTTGCTCTTGCCTTTTTTAGGAATCAATCTACCCAAAGATCAATAAACATGTATTGAGCATTTCAATAGTTCTGGACTCTGAACTAAGAGCTATAGGAAACAAACCAAAAGTCTTTACCAAGTTTACTATTTAGTTAAGGAGACAAGGCTATGAACTGAAATAAGAGATAAATATGGACGGTAGAGTATTGTATATACAGAATTCAGCTATTTGATCTAAGTCATCTAAGGAGTGATCAGCTGCATAAGCTTCATGGCACTAGTGAGGTGGGGAAGCACTACCATCAAGCAATAATGACACTCTTGTTCAGTCATTCTCACTGCCTCTATCCTGAGATACATGAGCTCAAGTCTCCACATGGAGCAAATGTGTTTAAATTAAGGTAGTGTCAGGAGTTGTAATGAACATATCCCAAGTTGTATGATGATGATGATGATGACGATGATGATGATGATAATGACTCAAACATGACACAGTTCAAGATGGTGTTGGTGATCACTGGGAAGTGATTCTGAAACCCTGGCTGTGGCTGTTTCTTCTGTGGCTCTTTCCATCAATATAGGGCTTCTAAGGATGCTTTGCTTGTCTGACTCAAGCCAAAGGAAAAAGGAAATATGTATAGGAGATTTTCACAAGCCAGGCTTAGAATGGCACACACATCCCTTCTGCTCATGCTCCAGTGACTAAAAGTCAGGTTCATGGCCACATTTATCTGGCTTAAAAACATCATCTAGGTGTTGGTACAGGATGAAGAAAGAATAGGTTTTATGAATAGTCAGCCATAACATCCACGGACACTGGATTCAAGAAACAGAAAGGAGAGGGGGAACAGGGTTGAAATGCATCATTTGATGACCTACCTCTCCATTTTTTAATAAACAGGTCCTGAATCTCATTAATGGAAGGGTGTTCTTCTCTAGTGGAATACACGGATTTGTGTAATGTATTCAAAGATAGTTGAGCCTTTCTTGATGTAACCAGTTTATACATGTGTAAATATTCCTAGCAAGGGAAGCTTCACAGTAAATCTTCATTACATTCTCAGGCAGGAGTATTGTAATATAAAAAGATTGTGTGTGTGTGTGTGTATGTATGTATGTATGTGATGAATGGGTGTATGAGTAGCTCCATTAATAATACACATATATGCAAACTATTGCTGTTATGTCAATAGTAGAATATGCACATTTCTCAAATTAGGTGGATATATATTTTAAATTTCCCAGTGGAGTATAAGATATAAGTAATAAGTTTTCAAAACGTGTTCATTCATCTGCACAAAGGTAACTTTAATATTTCTAGTTGAATAGAAACACCCAATTTGGAAGATGTCATGGGTGGAATTATGTCACTATCAAAGATATATTGACGTTCTAACCCTGTATCAGTGAATATGATTTTATTGAAGATAGGGTCTTTGCAGAAGTGATCAGATTAAGGTAAAGTCATACTGGATTTGGGTGGGCCCTAACCCAAAGACTAATGTCCTTATGAGCAGAGGATATTTGGATAAAACGTGACAGAGGCACATAGGGAAGACACCATGAGAAGAAACTGGAGTCATATATACACAAGCTAAGGAACACTGAGGGTTGGCAGCAACCAACACCAGAAGCTAGGAGACAGGCATGGAACAGTTTCTTCAGAAACTCCAGAAATAACCAACCCTTTCAGTATGTGAATTTTAGACTTCTATCCTCCAGAGCACTGAGAGAATAAGTTTCTGCTCTTTTAAGCCACCCGGTTTGTGGTAATTTGGAACAGCAGTCCTAGGAAGCTAGCACATGAGTTATACATTTATTGATACTAGTGATGCTTACCTCTCACAAAATTTCTACTTGCACAGTCTCATGCTTATAGAAAAAGGTATGCGCCAGAGCATAAGAATCATGGCTCTGTTCACTGCCAATAAATGGTATAACAGTTGCTGTTATAAAATCACTTTGGTTTATAAACAACTGAATTTGAGGATACTTTCCAGAAACTAGCAAATTTGTAAGTAAAGGAGCTTCTATGTCATTTAAATTACTCATTTATACACATATATATAATGAAAAGTGTATCTAATTGCATTACATACATAGAAGGAACAGAAATCAATCTTTTGTCAGTTCACAGACTATCTCAGTAAGCAGAAGTTTTGCTTTTTTCACAAATGAACATTAGAACCTCCCAACTAGCAATGCCTGTACACATCTTCTCAAGAAGGTACTCCAGACTCAATGCCTCTGAGCTTCAATTTAGGTAAATTGGATGCTGACCTACCAAACAGAGATAATGCTAAGTACCTTAGGTTGCCCCAACTCCATGAGACCATGAACCTGACCCTGATGTCACCAGTGACTGGTTGTGTCTCATGGCAGGGCCATACTGAGGAACTGCCCTCACACACCAACCACCGAGCCCTTGTCCACTGCAGTGAGTCTGAGAGTATGCTTGGGAGAAAGAGGTCAACACTCATTCTGGTTTTACAAGCAATTGTGCTTTTCCTTCCTTCTTAGAGCACATTCAGCACTTGTAGAATATATTTCCTCTTCCAGGAGATTCCTGCTTTTGTTGAGAAATTGGTAGAGGCAGTTAAAACTTGTAGTAGCACTTTAGATTTTCTATCTGGTTATAATTACATTTATGGGAAGAACACACACACATAAATATTCTTCACTTTTACTTTCATATGAGAAAGTCTATTTTAGATACCATTCACCAAGCACAAACCTCAAGATTTATCTGAGAGTAGGAATGAATTGAGATTGTATCATTTCTCAAGGAGAGTAGAGAGTCAGTCAAGAACAGGCATGATTCTTCATACTGAGCCATGAAATATTAAGATAGCATTAATTGCAAAGGTTCCTCTTTTCCTTCCTTTTCAAGCACAGGCAACACATGAAAATGATTTCCTGTACTTTGTCTTTTGATTTAATGCTTGCTATAGACATGTGTTACATTTTAATGGGAGCATGGTAAGAGGAGAAATTGTATTCAAACTATATAGTCATAAGAGTGTGGCGGATAAGTTTCTTGCAGAGATGGAAAGAATTATATTATTGACCACATAAATTAGATTTAGAATACTTGACAGGATTCTGTGATCTATTTCCATGTTGTTTATAATGCTGGACCCCTATGTTTCTTAGAGAGGTTCCCTATAATTCTTAATCCTTTCATTTGTTTGTTGGTTTAATTAAATGCCTTTTATGAGGGGCTGCTTAGAATCGGGTCACTTACAAAGTATACAGTAGAAAAAGAGACGGTAACAATAAATAACAACAGGAAACCATTGGCAGTTTGAAATTTATAAATGGAAGGTCTAGTTGAACTAAAAATGAAAAATCCAAGTAATGAATTTCCCCCATAAAAAAAGTGACCACCTTCGAGTGTGTGAGCTTCTCAAGGTTCTGAAAACTCTCTCCATTTTAACTTTCAGAAAAGTTTAAACCTCAAAAAAGCAAAACAATTTAAAATAAACCCTTAGACTCAACATTTAAAACCCTCATCTAAAGGCAGAAATTTTTTTTTCCTGGAATATTGACTTTTCAACTGGACCTGGTGATATCTAGGAAGATTTCCTAGAGTTTGGGAATCTCCTTTTGTTACAGAACAGGGTCTTAATTACTTAAAAATTTTTCTTCACTGGCCTCTGTCATTTTTTTTCCTAATAAAAAATACCACAGGAATGGTCAATAAATTACACCAGAGTAGACCACAGAAAAGTTTCTGTCTCAGAACAGTTTTACATGACCATTTACAGAAGAGCCAGGATCAAGATACTCATAGGTTGACTGTGATGATCTTAATAGTGTCAGGCAAAGTATCATTTTTCTAGGCCATAGCAATTGGTGAAACAGCATAAATTGCAACCAATTTAAAAGGCTGAATTTTCTGATTCCCTGTGTGAATTGATATAACTTTATTTTGTACTGGTAGTAACTCTTTGCCATTTATTTCTTTATATCAAATGACAAAGCTAGAAAAAAATAATATATAAAAAATTGAAAAACTAGAATTCCCAACTAAAAATTTCAAATATACCTTCCTTTTGTAACCCAAAACAAATTTCTCAGTAAGCTAACAGAGGGAAATATAAAATAGTTGTCACCTCTTCCCAGGGCATTTGGTGTCTTCATCTTTTCATACTGCTGACTGGGGTGCTCAGGTAAACCTGATTATCCCTGATGCTATAGCACATGAGAAAACTGTACCTTTATGTAGAGACATAGAAGTCACAGAAAAAAAAGACATAGTCCAGACTAGAGATACTGATGGTTGTAATTTTTTAGTTTGAAATTAAAGGATGCAGATGGAAATGGCAAGACACCAATGTTCAAATATTCAACTAGCAAGGTTTGTTTATTATGCTAATACTGGACACTTATAAGAGGTTGAGTGAGATGGACATTCTTATACATCATTGTCTAGAAGATTTGTTTTAAAGATTACTTTTTAAAAATCATTTATTTTTTATTTATTTATTTATTTATTTATTTATTTATTTATTTATTCATTTTCTGAGAGAGAGAGAGCAGTGTGAGCAGAGGAGAGTCAGATAGAGAGGGAGACACAGAATCTGAAACAGGCTCCAGGCTCCTAGCTGGGTATCAGCATAGAGCCTGATATGGAACTCGAACCCATGAACCGTGAGATCATGACCTGAGCCAAAGTCGGACACTCAACTGACTGAGCCACCCAAGCGCTCCTAAAGATTACTTTAGTCAAATCCCTGTTAAATTGGTTTTTGAAACTAGATGTGTACCTACATGAAGTATAAAGCAATGTAAATATCACTGTGATAGCATTTCTTTCACCAATTTATTCTGGTCACATCAGTCTTGCACATGGGGAATTAGACAACACTGCTTTGTTGTTTGTTTTTTGGGCTTCCACAAGTGTACTTTTTTCATTCATTCATTCTTTTTTAAAAATTTTACTTTCCAATTTTCATTGCTACTAATGATACCACTATTCTAGTAATGTATCTAGAATCTAATTATTATATTTATTATGTTATATATTTAATTGAGACATGATTAACATATAACACAGTGTTAATTTTAGGTATAGAACATAATGATTTGACATATGTAATTATTGAGAGATGATCAGCACAATAAGTTTAGTTAACATCAATTACCACACACAGTTGTAGTTTTTTTTTTCTTGTAATGAGAACTTTTAAGATCTATTCTCTTACCCACTTTCAACTATACCCTATCATATTGTTAATTATAGTCACCTCACTGTATATTATATCTTCAGGACCTATTCATTTTATAACTGCAAGTTTGTACCTTTTGACCACCTCTTATCCATTTCACCCATCTCCCATGCCTCTGGCAACCACTGATTTGTTTTCTGTGTCTATGACTTCAGTTTTTTCTTTTGAAGATTCCATATGTAAGTGATATCATATGGTATTTATCTTTCTCTAACTGACCTATTTCACTTAGCCTAACACCCTCGAGGTTAATCCATGTTGTTGAAAATGGCAGGAGTTTCTTCTTTTTATGGCTAAATAATATTCTATTATATAGTTTTCTTATATAATTCATATATTAATTTATACCTATAATGTATATGTATAAGATATTTATAATATTCATATATATATGCAAAATCATATTTTCACCAAGACACTAAGATAATTTCCATGTCTTCGTTTTGTAAATAATTCTGGACTGAACATAGGAGGGTAGAGATCTTTTAAAGATAGTGATTCTGTTTCCTTTGGATAAATACCCAGAAGTAGAATTGCTGGATCATGTGGAAGTTCTATTTTCAGATTTTTTGAGGAATCTCCATATTTTTTTTCCATAGTGGCTGCACCAATTTACAGTCCCACCAACAGTGCCAAGGATTCCCTTTTGGCCACATCTTTGCCAACATTTGTCATCTCTTGTCTTTGTGAAGATAGCCATTCTAACAGGTGGTGGGGGATATCTCATTGTGATTTTGACTGGAAGAGTGTACTATGCAATTTTACAACATATATAAAACAACTTTAACATGTTCGCACACTTTGCTTCCATAATTCTCTTAGAAAGTAATCAGAGATGTGTTCAAAGATATATGAATAAAAATGCTCATTGTGATTATTTATAATATTAGAGAAAATAGAAATAAAAGCCCTATAAATATCCAAAAGGAGGAGAAAGGCTAAGTAAATGATCATGTCTATAATAGAATATTTTGCAGTTATTAAGTATATAAGGCTCAATTAAGAGTCCAAGGGTTCATGAATGAAAGCTGCATGTGGCCCAGAAAATGCCAGATCCAGTCATCCTGGAACAAGGGACAAAGGCTGATGGGGCACCTGGGTGGCTCAGTCAGTTAAGCTTCCAACTCTTGATTTCGACTCAGGTCATGATCTCAAGATCTGTGCGTTTGAGCCCTGCATTGAGTCAGTACAGAGCCTGCTTGGGATTCTCTCATTCCTTCTCTCTCTGCCCCTCCCCTGCTCTCAGTCTCTCTCTCAAAATAAATAAAACTTGGGGGAAAAAAGGCCACTTGTGAGTGAGACCTAACACACTTGATACTGTGGAACCCAACTGAGAGTGACCACAGCTGGCTGTGGGGAGATCTAAGCCGTTAAGGGCACAGCAAAAGCATGGCTTGTCATGTGTCCATTGGATTAGAGGAAGAGGCAACGGTGTTCAGTTGTGATCCCATGTGTCGGAGACAGAAACCAACATGCATGAATCAGATTGCAGGGGAAGAGTAAGATCCTTGGACTGAGGGAATGCCAATGTTCTTGGTTAGTTTCAGATGGAGATGCTTATTTTTCCCCCCCAAGAATAATTTAAAGAAACAAAACAGATACAATTGTGTTCACACCTGAATTTGGTGAAACAAATTTAATCCATCCAGTAGATGCATAGATGGGCAAATCATTATAGAATAATGTGAAGGAAACACACCCGAATATTCAGTTTGCTTCTCTCTTGGTGGTAAGACTTTGCATAATTTTTTTACTTCTCAATAATTTTTTGTTTAAATATGTAATTAGCATTTAGTATTTTTATAATGTAAAAAACAGAAAAATGACTATTAAAAAAAAAATCCTCCCCAAGATCATTCTCTTCTCTCACTCTCTGCACCTACCTTCCCTAGTAAGGGGCTGGTGGAAACCTGGGTTCTGACTGTACCTAGCAAAGATGAGGCCTCTCCAGCTCAGAAGGTATTTCTGGTTTGGGAAGGTTTAGAGCTCCCTATAACTTGCACATGAAGACTGACATCTGATAGTTGTGCTCCCTCTCTTTCCCCTCCTCAGCAGTCATTATTTAGCACTTTAGCCAAGAAAAGAAGAACTGATAAGCTCACTGGTGGGATTGGGACTTGTTTTTGTTTCAGCACAAGAATTTAGAACCAGGCTGTGGTGTTTAATTGCTTGCACAGATGGAAGTTTAAGTCACATTTATACTGAACCCAGTCTTCTTGGTCTTCTCGAAGTCCGCATGGAATCTGTCTGAAGAATGGGAAAGACAGGTGTGTTTTACTTGGAAAGGTTTAACCTTGCATCAGTGGGTGAAACTGTAGGCTCCCACTGCTTTGGATCTGCTGGTTGGTTCTCAGCCCTTTCTGGGGTCACTGCACTCTATAGAATGGGGGTTTGTAGCCACCTTTGAGTTCTGTGGAGCTTTGAATGGCAAACACAGATGAAAATATTTGCAACAAGTTTTGTGAAAGATCTTTACAATATTCTGCCAGGATGAAATTTCTATTCCTTGGAGACTAACCAGCTTTTGATAGAGGCAAGTAGAGACTTGGGATGGATTTAAAAGATAAAAATGTTTCTTTTAAAAGATCAGTGTGTATTTTTAAAAATCACTTGAGAAATGAACACGGTAATTCCTGATAGAGACAGAATTGCCACAACAGCAGCATTTTCTATATTCTAAGGGACCTAGACAGATTGAAACGTGAAATTTAGTGTGATAATCCTAGAACTCAATTTCATTTAAAAAAAAAATTAAAAGTCCATACCGCAGATTTTCTTCCCTAGAGGTAAGGATGGTGATGATTTCTACAAAGAGATAATCTTTTCAGGTCTGTAGAAGTCTTTCTGTGCAGGTTTCATATACCATGAGAACCAATCTTATTTTGCTAAAACTCATTGTTTAAATTTTAGGTTCAAACAAGAGAGATTGCAAGTTATTTTTTACAGAGCTATACAAATTTAGTCTAGAAATACAGATACTTAGGGGATTTTGTTGCACTTCCTCAGTTCATACAATTACAAAAGTCATGTCATTTTACTTATTTTTAGTTCTTTTAAATTTTTTTAAAATATTTTTATTTATTTCTAGGAGAGAGAGAGAGACAGCGTGAGTGAGAGAGGGTCAGAGAGAGAGGGAGACACAGACTCCGAAATAGGCTCCAGGCTCTGAGCAGTCAGCACAGAGCCCGGAGGCTCGAACCCACTGATCATGACGAAAGCGGTCGGACACCGACTAACCACCCAGGCGCCCCAGTTCTTTTAAATTTTTTTTAATATTTTTATTTTTTTCTAGGAGAGTGAGAGAGACAGCATGAGCAGGGAAGGGTCAGAGAGAGAGGGAGACACAGACTCTGAAATAGGCTCCAGGTTCTGAGCTGGCAGTCAGCACAGAGCCCGACGCGGGGCTTGAACCCACGAACCGCCAGATCATGACCCAAGCGAAAGTTGGACGCTTAACCGACTAAGCCACCCAGGCGCCCCTCTTTTAAATTTTTTAATATTTTATTTATTCTTTAGAGAGAGAGACAGAGAGACAGAGAGATAGAGCATGAGCAGGGGAGGGGCAGAGCAAGAGGGGGATACAGAATCAGAAGCAAACTCCAGGCTCTGAGCTGTCAGCACAGAACCCAATGTGGGGCTTGAACTCACAAGCCCTGAGATCATGACTGGAGCCAAAGTTGGCCACTTTACTGACTGAGCCACCCAGGCACTCCAAAGTCATGGCATTTTAAACTTAGCTCACCACGACATGGTGGTTGACCTATTCATAGTAAGGAGAAACAGATAATTTTGTGGATAATTCAAGTCAACCTTCTGAACCACTTCCCTTCCCATCTCTCTCTCTTCCCATACACACAAGAATAACTAAGTATGCAATTATATATTTCTCATGTAATTCTAAAATGCTTTAATTCTTCATTTTCTCATGTGTAGTTCATTTTATCAGAGAATGAAGATATAAAATGAAAATAGATATATTAGCTATATGGAAGCTTTAACTGGTTTTAGTATTTATTTTGCAGGAGGAGAATTCCAACCCTAGATAAAAAATTTGTGGTGAAGAGAATCCTTCCATGTGGTGGTGGCACATTTGGGGGGCTGATCAGGAGGAAATCAGGGCCCTCTTCTGTGGTATCTGCATGCACTCATCACCTGTCAGGCTGGGATTAATTGCTAATGTCAATGATTTAATCCAATTTGCCTACATGACAGAACCGCTCTAACCTCCCCTAAACTATGGGGTTCAGAGAGCTTCTTGGTTGGTGAACACATGGAGGTCTGGGGTAGGGGATAGGGTACCTAGAGAGGGCATGGACGCATGGAAACTTCATGTGCCCCATCTCCCATACTTTTCCTTGTGCTTTTTTTTTTTTTTTTCCAATCTGGTCATTCATGAGTTGTATCCTTTATAACAAACTGATAATAGTAAGTAAGTTATTTTCCTGACTTCTGTGAGCTGTTCTAGAAAAGTGTCAAACCCAAGGAGGAGGCTGTGAGAACCCCCAATTTATAGCCAGTAGGTAAGGAGTAGTGGCCTAGGCTTATGACTGGCATTTGAGGTGGGGGCAGACTAACGGAACTGAGTCCTTAACTTGTGGGACCTGTCACTCACTGCCCCTCTGCTAAGTGTCAGAATTCAATTGAATTAAATTGTAGGGCACCAAGTTTGTATTAGAAAATTGGTCAGTGTGGGAAACAAACAACCAACCAACCAACCCCCTTCCTTTGGTGTCAAAAGTGGTGTTGGAGTAAAAATGACCCTAACAGGATCTTCCATGGTTGGATTTAATCTGTTTACAAGGTTGTTGGGTTTTTTTTGTTTTTGTTTTTTAGTAATTAAAAATAACACTAAAGGGGCGCCTGGGTGGCTCAGTCGGTTAAGCGTCTGACTTCGGCTCAGTTCATGATCTTGTGGTTCGTGACTTCAAGCCCATCGTCAAGCTCTGTGCTGACAGCTCAGAGCCTGAAGCCTGCTTCGGATTCTGTGTTTCCCTCTCTCTCTGCCCCTCCCCCTTCATGCTTAATCTTTCTGTGTCTCTCAATAACAAATAAATGTCAAAAAAAATTTTTTTAAATAACACTGAAAGTGAAAGCACTTGAAAATACTCAGTTCAGGCTATAAAGAGTAAAGTAGTAAATCAAGGCGCCTCGCTGCCAAACTATTCTAAAGATTTCTGATTCCGCACAGGATAGGCATGGAAATGCATCCAATATCAAGGAGATATATGAACTAATACATCAAGAAGTTAGGACCATTTTGTTTTGTTACATTTGTACTTTGTTAAATGCACCAGAGACTACAGTGATGGTTACAATGTTGCAAATGATGAATCCAGTTATTTTCAATCATAAGAACAAAATGCTTAAATATAACCTATGCATGAGAGCCTTGTTCTATGCCTGGCAGATTGGCTATTCAATGCTGGCCGATTTGGAATCCCATAATTTTCTCTGTGCCTATCCTGCAGCCAGCTGTGCTCCTGTGGAAGCATCCAAAACTAGGAAGAGAGCACAGGTCCTTGTCTCAGCCCTGCATCTCTACACTTCTTTACTGACCTATAAAATACAATTGACAAGAATCACCTCATAGGGTTGTTATGAAAATAAGAGGGAAGGTAGATATATAAGAGTGTCTTTTCCCTAGAACCTTGAGGCAAATATGTCCTCATCACTATCATTGCTGTTCTCACGTTCATAAACAAACAATAGTATTTCATGTAAGTGTGGCTTTACTTAGTTGAATTCCATAAAAACCTTTGTGAGCGAGTATGCAGGTAGGGAGGTAGAGGGACAGGAGGAAGTAGCATTGTCCCCCTGAGTACGTCCCAGCCTCAGCCTGAGCTGTGAATCAGCTGTGTCCTTAGGATCTCATTTCCCCAGTGCTCCTCATAGGGTGCTAGCTTCACTCATAGGAAGGAGATCCACAGACCCCTTTAATATGGCCCCTGAATATAAGCTCAAATCAAAGAAACAAATCTATTCTACGCTGGAGATTTACAAAGGCAGTTTTGATTGTACATGTGTTTTGCCTTATGTATAGACTTTGGAAACTGACTTCCTTACTACCTTTATTAGAGGCAATGCTACTATGTTGTGTTCATTTTATAGAGGAAGAAACTGGCTCCTGAGAGACTGCTAGTCACCTGAGGCAGCCCAACTAGTGCATAAAGCACTGAGGGCCACCTTGCTGACTTCTGGTTCAATCTGCCATTGCCAAAATGGCAGAATGTACAAAAACTCCTCATATTCACCAGAGGGGGCCCCAGAAGGTAATGAACATTACCACCTCACTGAAGGTGAGGTGAAGGAACCCATGAGAAAGAAATGTACCAAAACCCAAAAACTACAAATTCGGTGTGAAGGAAACAAAATATTTGGTAAATCCATGATCCGACAAGCATTATTTGTCCTGAATAAGAATGTATTGCCCTGTAACTAACCTGAGGATTTCTTAAGGGTTGGGGTGTGAGAGGCTGAGTGCTATCTAATGGGGAGAAAACTGTCTGTAAAGTATCTTGGTCACTCAGCTGAGAGATAAATCTCTGAGATCCTACCTGGCCACCAGGTAGAGTTGGGGCCCACGAGGACATGGTTTGCCTTCAGTCTGAAGACTTGAATTTTCTTTTTCCTATTCTTTTCTTTTCTGTTTTCTTTTCATTTCTTTCTTTTTTCATTTTTTTTTTTTACCTAATTTCACTGTAAAAGGGTTAATGTCTTTGTGGTTCCTGACTTGTGGTGAAAGTTCCTCCGTGACCAACAGTTTTATAGGCCCTGGCAAATTTGGTCCAGGATAACATTTTACCAGTTCACCAGGTAAAGCATGGCTTTTCTAGTCCAAATAGGAAATTTAGTGTGAAACCCATTTAGTTGCAGGTGAAAATTGAGTGTATGTATCACAGAGGCAGTTTCTCACCACTGAAAAAAAGAAATATGTCCTGCTTGGGAAAGAAAGCACCAGAACCCGAAACCGCCTTTCCTTTTCAGAAGCAATTTTCAGCCGAAAGGAAAAGGAGTTATATTTTTTGCGAACCCACAAAAATGTGATAGTCACCACTGAGGAAATCACATTTGTACAACTGTATTGAAGATGTTTTTCTCATCTAGTCAAAGGGGAGAGTTTTATGTGGAATTCCTTTTGGGGGCAAGGGTAGGGATTAGTCCTTTTATATAAAGGAAATAGTTTTCCTTGCCTTGGAAGTAGCAAGTGCTCTGAAGAGTAGACTTGCGGGGCACCTGAGTGGCTCAGTCAGTTAAGGGTTCAACTTCAGCTTAGGTCATGATATCATGGTTCATGAGTTCGAGCCCCATGTCAGGCTCTGCACTGATAGCTCAGCCTGGAGGCTGCTTTGGATTCTGTGTCTCCCTCTCTTTCTGCCCTTCCCCTGTACACGCTCTCTCTCTCTCTCCCCTCAAAAATAAATAAACATTAAATTTTTTTTAAGAAAAAAGAAGAGTAGGTTTGGAAGTGCTCTGTAGTCTCTCCACAGCCTTAGTTTATATCACTGATTCATGTTCAAGTAGGACTCCTATAAACCACACTTTGAATGTATTTTAGCTAAACATTTCTGATGGATTTAAACAGTGGCTTGAAAAATTGGTTTGAAAATATGCACATGACAACAGTGCTTTTCCAAAGGACCTGGGCATGTTAGCTGCTTCTTCAGAGAAACGGGCATGCTTTCTGAGGCCAGTTGCCTGCAGGGAGCAGACCCACTTCCTCCCCAAGCCTCCTCTGTCCCTGAGTCTGGAGCCAGGCCATCCAGCATTTCCAATAATGTCCAGCTCTGTCTCTGGGTTCTTCCTGGCAAATCTGTAGGTTGCCAAAATTGTGTTAGAACTCTCATCCAAGGGCAGCGATAGAAATCTCTTGAAAACAATACAACCAACTCTTCTAAGGAGGAAAAGGGGAAGAGAGGCACATGAAGTTTAGAGGTATGCAATGGCAGAGCCAGAGCTGGCTGCCTCCTGAGGAGAAGGGTCAAATGGCCATACACAGAAGGAAGTGGTAAACAGGAGGGCATGGGGCAGGAAGACAGCAGTGGACAGTCCTGGGGCTCATGCAACAGGAGGTAGCACAGGGCAGGGCAGGCGAGACATCTCCCAGCATTGCCAGGTCAGACAGAACTTGGCAGATTCCTGGTGTGTTCCAGCATGGACGCAGGGAAGGGCACCTTGGGAGTGTGGAATGATGTGAGCAGGGGTGGAAACCAGACCAACAGACTTTTCACAGGCAGTCGGAAGATGTAGCAAAGTAGAAAAAAAATAACATTATGAATTATTTATAATAACCTGTAGATCAAATCGTTTTAGATTCTAAAGAGTCCTCAATATTCATAGTCATCAGTGGGATGGGATTCCTCTAGGGAAGTGTTTCTCAAAATATAGTCTCCAGATCAGCCTCATTGACATCGCTTAGAGACTTATAAAAACAAATTCTTAAGCTCTACTCTAGACCTGCTGAATAAGAAATCCTGGGTGTAGGGCCCATAATCTGTTTCGACAAGCCCACCAGAGGATTGTCGTACACACTAAAGTTTGGAAACCATGGCTATGAACCAGTATTTTTCAGATTTTAAGGTGCATGGGAATGACCAGGTGATCTTGTTAAATAAAAATATAAATTTGAATTTAGTGGATCTGGGTTGAAACTGAGAATCTGTATTTCTTTTTTTTTAATTAAAAAATGTTTATTATTTTTGAGGGAAGGAGAGGCAGAGAGAGAGGGAGACAGAGAATCTGAAGCAGGCTCCAGGCTCTCAGCTGTCAGCACAGAGTCTGATGTGGGGCTCAAACCCACCAGCTGTGAGATCATGACCTGAGCCAAAGTCGGATGCTTAACCAACTGAGCCATCCAGGTGCCCCAGAGAATCTAACAAACCCCTAGGAGATGCTGATGTAGTTGGACCACAGAACATATACTGAGAAGGCTCTGTATGATGACTGAGACCTCAGTATAATGAGGACAAGGCAAAGCATCCATGGATTATGTCCCAGGGGAATTGCGGCATGCTTTTCTATGTGGCAAGAGGAGGGCATAAAGGTGAAGTGTAATCTCTTCTGGAAGTGCCTCATGGGGTGACAAGGACAGGCCTGCAGGTTGTGCCACTGACGTCCCCTGAGGGCAGGCAGGTACTACACAGTTACAGGAGAGGTCGAGTTGGTGGGTGGTAGAGTTAAGAGGAATCACCTTTGGCAAATATTTGCTAGGTCAGGTCTTGTGGGTAGGGACCTCAGGGGATTTTCATTTAAATTCCTTCAGGTCTTTCTGTGGAAGTTTCATTTTTGTTCTCTGGGCTGTATTTCTAACCTGGAAAAAATAATGTTAGGGGAAAATCAGCTTGAGAATTCCACAAAAAATGTTTACCTAGTAGATTTTATTGGACAGGAAATGGTTTAAGAGGGAAATAGGTAGCCAGAGTCAGACACTTGTACTTCAATTTCTGACCAATTAGTTGCATATTAATGCTATAGAATTTATTATTAGAGTAAAGCAAACTGGAAAGACTTCTAGGCAAAACCCAAATCCATATCATATTTTCTTTTGGCCAGGAAATTTTCTTTGCAATTGAATAGGAAATAAATTAGATGATATGGCTCAGAATTAACCCTGGTGGGGACAGTTAAGAGACTCACTGCATCTCAGTGAATGACTAAAGGAGAGGTATTGAGGATATGACTTCCTGTGCAACTGTGGGAACAGAATTGCTATGTACTGTAGTTGGCTTTATAGTCATATAACATAATACACATTTAGTGTTTAGTGCTATGTTTTTTGTTTGTTTGTTTGTTGCTTTTAGAGAATGTATGAGAGGAGGAGAGGGGCAGAGGGGGAGAAAGAGTTCTCAAAATATCCTAGTGGAGAGCTACAATCCCAGAAACCAAGTTATCTTCCTTTCTCATTGCTTCTGAGTGTCTCAAAAATAGTACAAATAAAAATAAGTGCAATCCACAATGTATATGTGAATTTCCACATTCTACAAAAGGTAGCAAAGAATGAACATGGAAATGAATTTTAAAGACAGACTAGCTCACAGCTTTAAAAAGCAGTCCTGTTCAAATAAGTGTTGGCTGTACTAATAACACCATGAGACAAGAATTGTAATAGTTTGGACCGTGTGCTCCATATTGAGCTATATAGCTAAGTCACCCCAGCCTTCTAAGGGGCATAAACAGAGCTGATTAAACAGTAAAGTTGTAATGACACATGTACACAAAAGCATGTGTGTTTTGTGACATACGGTAAAAAAATTATATGAATTTATAGTCAAATTTTGTGTTGAAAGGATCCAAAATACCAGGAAAAACAAGGACAATGTAATAAATTAAATAAATATTAAATGGCAACAAATTTGATAACCTAGAAAAATAGAAAATTCTTAGAAAACTATAAATTACTGAAACTGACTCAAAAAGAAAGAGAAAATCTGCATAGACCTGTAACAAGCAAAGAGATTGAATTTGTAATTCAAAAACTTCACACAAAGAAAATCTCAGGACCAGATGGCTTCATTTGAAAATTCTAACAAAGGAAGAGCTAATATAATCATCAACAAACTCAAAAAACGAAAAAAATCGAAGAGGAAAGAATACTTCTCAACTAATTTTATGATTACCCTGAAACCAAAACCAAGCAAAGATAGCACCAGAAAAGAAACTACAGACTGATACTTATGAATAGAGACACAAAAATCCTCAAGAAATACTAATAAACTAAATCCAGCAACATATAAGAAAGATTATATACCACAACCAAGTGGAATTTGCCTCAAGAATATACTCAATGTACTAAACTATATTAATGGAACAAAGGAGAAAAATCTACATGATCATCTCAATAGATGCATAAAAGGCATTTGAGACAATCCATTTCAGTATTAAAATACTCATCAAACTAGGAACAGAAAGGAACTTCTTCAATTTCATGAAGGCCATCTGTGAAAATCTCTCCATTACCATCATATTTAATGGAAAAGACTGGATGCTTTCTCTCTAATGTCAGAAACAAGACAAGAAAGTCTGCTCTTTCCATTTCCATTCAACATTGCTGTGGAGGTTTTAGCTGGGGCATTTGAACAAGAAAAAGAAACAAAAGGCATTCAGATTAGAAAGGGTGAAGTAAACTATCTCTCTTTATAGGTGACATGATTTTTTTATATGGTGAATCATAAGAAATCTCCTAATAATTATTTGAACTAATAAATAAGGTCAGCAAGGCTTCAGGATATAAGGTTAATATATAAAAATCATCTTTCTATAGACTAGCAATGAGCAATTTATAAAAGAAATTATGAGCACAGTTCCATTTAAAAGAGTATCAAGAAGAAGAATATATTTAGGAATAAATTTAACAATAAAGTACAAGACTTATACATTGAAAACTGAGAGATTGTTGAAAAATTTAAAGAAGTTATAAATAAATGAAAGATACCCCATATATGTGAATCAGAAGACTTAATATTATTAAGAAAACAATACTTTCCAAATTGACCTACAGATTTAATGTGATCCCTATCAAAATCCAGTCTTTTTTGCAGAAATGGAGAAACTGATTGTAAAATTCATATGAAAATGCAAGGGATTCAGAGTAGTCAAAACAATCCTGAGAAAGTAGAACAAAATTAGAAGGCTCACTTCCCAATTTCAAAGCTTACTACAAAGTTACAGTCATCAAAATAGTATGATGCTGACATAAGGAGAGACATACAATCAGTGGAATGGAATGGAGAGTCCAGAAAGAAACCATTACATTTATGGTCAATTGACCGCAGCAAGAGTGCCATGACAAGTCAATGGGGTGAAAATTGTCTTTTCAACAAATGGCACTGGGACAACTGTATAACCCCACGTGAAACAATGACCTTCAACTACTTCCTGAAGCCACATAAAGAAATTAACTCAAAATGGATCACAGATCAATTTTTAAGAGGTAAAGCTACAAAACTCTTAGGAGAAAACATGGTTTCTTGGATATAACACCAAAAGCATATGCAGTTAAAGAAGAAATAGGTAAAATTGAACTTTATCATAAACAAGATTCTGGGTTGGTGAACATGTGGAGCTTTGGGGAGAGTGGAGTCTGGAGAAGGCCTGGAAGATCCACCTCCTTTACCACATTTCTTGCTCTGTGCACCTTTTTCATTTGGCTCTTGCTGATTGTATTCTTTTATAATCAACCTGTGATCAACTCTGGGTTGGTTCTCTGAAGACAGATTTGCTTAGTAGCTATTTGTCCACTGTGTGGTTGGATGCCTGGGGTAATCCCTGAAAGCTAGTGTTCCAAAGAGGGAAAGAGGGTCTTGTTCCCTTTCAGGCCATGCATCATGACCAAAATCAATAGGTGAAGGGAATTGATCATAAATATCTGTAGTAGATGCTTTTGTTTGCCTCCCATCCCTCTAGCATTCAGTACAGAACTGATTTTGTGCAGGTGTCCAGGGCTCTACCACTGAACACAACAGGTAAAAGCAAATTAACGATCTGTTCTGAGCTGAGAAAAGCATCTATAATTTTATGCCTCTCTCAGATACAGACCTGGACATGCATCACTATGGCTTGTTTAGAACCTGAATTCTTTCAGGCATTGAAAGGATTTTAGTAGGATTTACTCATACTGTCTATGCATATTCTCTATGTTATATTCATAATGATATGTTATTGATCAAGAGAATCAACACCATGCAGTTTGGGATGTGAACATGACCAAACCAGTGTCCAGAAACTTGGGGGAAACTCTCAGTACTAGGGCCAACGCTATGCTCTTAGAGCCCATCTCTCTCCCATTTATCCCCCTAGTAGAGAGATGGAGACACAATGATAGGAGTCTGTTTAATGTTTGTTAATTAAAATACAAACAAATGAATGAATGAAAGAAAATTGAGCTGAAAATGGTACAATCAAGAAAGTGAAAACACAACCCATAAAATGAGAAAAAAATTATAAATCATATGTGTGATAAGGGACTGGGACCCAAAATATATAAAGAATTCTATTTTTTTTTTTAATTTTTTAATGTTTTTATTTATTTCTAGGAGAGAGAGAGAGACAGCGTGAGCAGGGCAGGGTCAGAGAGAGAGAGGGAATCACAGACTGAAACAGGCTCCAGGCTCTGAGCTGGCAGTCAGCACAGAGCCCAACGCGGGGCTCGAACCCACGAACCGCGAGATCATGACCTAAGCGAAAGTCGGACGCTTAACCAACTGAGCCACCCAGGCGCCCCAAGAATTCTAAAACTCAATAATAAAAAGACAACTCCACACGTGGGCAAAAGATTTGACTAGACATTTCTTCAAGGAAAATGTAGAAAAATCCAGGCACAAAGATATTCAATATCAATCAGTCATTAGGTAAGTATAAATCAAATCCATAGTGAGATACCACCTCACACTCACTAGGATAGCTATAATAATCAAAACAATAACAAGTGTTAGCAAGGATATCGAGAAATAAAAACCATCATGAATATGCTGGTGGGAATTAACATGGTACAGCAATTCTGGAAAACACTTTAGCAGTTCCTCAAAGTGCTAAACATACTCCTCCTGGGATTAAAAAACACCCAATTCCGCAAAGCCTTGCACTTGAGTGTCCATAGCAGCATTATCCATAAAGGCCAAAAACCGGAGACTACCTCAAATGACAAACTGACCAAAGGATAAATAAAATGTGATATATCTGTCAAATGGGATATTATTTTGTAATAGAAAGGAATGAAGTACTGACACATGCTAAAGATATGGATGAAACTTGAAGACATTATACTAAGAGGAGGAAGCCAGTCACAATCATGTACCAATTCCATTGGTATGAAATTAGATATACATTTAACAGGTAAATGTATATCTAGAGAAAGATTAGCAGTTGCCTAGGGCTGTGCAAGAGCGGGGAGTCGGGGAGAAATGGGGAGTGATTACTAATGCTAGTGGGTACACGGTTTCTTTGGGGCTGATAAAAATATTCTAAACTTAGTGGTGATGGTGTACATATCTGTGAATATATCAAAACTATTAAAGTGTATACTTAAAAACACTTTTAAAGTTTTACTTATTTTTTGAGAGAGAGAGAGAGACAGAATATGAGTGGGGGAGGGGAAGAGACAGAGGAGGACACAGAATCTGAAGCAGGCTCCAGGCTCTGAGCCTGATGCAGGGCTTGAACCCAGGGACTGTGAGATCATGACCTGAGCTGAAGTCGGACGCTCAACTGACTGAGCCACAGGTGCCCTTGTAGCCAGAGTATTCTTAAGGAAAGATACACAAAAGATATAGAGGGCTTGAAATAGACAAAATTCTGACCCTAAAACTTGAATGACAAAGAAGGAATGGTTCCAGAAATCATCATGCATTCCCAGGATGCTCTTGGAGTTAAGGAAGGACTCAATCTCAAGGTAGAAGGAGGCTCCTCAAATGAAGGAGGATCCAAAATCATGGCCTGTCCTGTGACAATAATCCCAGATAGACGCAGTATCAGAATGAGCTGAAGTTTTCCAAAAATACAGGAGATCTTGAAAAGGGATATTTTTTCAAGCATTCACTGAATGAAAAGAACAAGAAAGTTGAGGGCTTTTAACAAAAACAATACAGAAGTAAACAGATAGGTCTAGAAAACCGAACTTTTCCTCCCCTACCCATGTCCATATTCGCTGGAAAGGAGAAAGAACTTTAAAAGAAATGGGCAGCCATATAGAAATGTTGATGCATAGAAGCACATGTACCCCAATGTTCATAGCAGCACTCTCAACAGTAGCCAAAACATGGAAAGAGCCTAAGTGCCCATCAATTATTCACTTACTTGAACATATTTTCCCTAACAGCATTAAGCTTAGTTTGAAAGCTCCATTAAAGTCTTTGCTAATTTCAGCACTCTCCACAATAGCTAAAACATGGAAAGAGCCTAAGTGTCCATCAACAGATGAATGGATCAAGAAGATGTGGTTTATCTATACAATGGAATACTACATGGCAATGAGAAAGAATGAAATCTGGCCATGTGTAGGCACATGGATGGATCTTGAGGGTGTTATGCTGAGTGAAATAAGTCAGGCAGAGGACAAATATCATATGTTTGCAGGTATAGGAGGTTTAGGAGGAACTTAACGGAGGACCATGGGGGAGAAGAAGAGGGGAAATGGTGAGGGAAAGGGAGAGAGGCAAACCATGAGAGACTCTTGAATGCTGAGAAAAAACTGAGGACTGATGGATGAGGGGGGCAGGGGGGAGATGGGCACGGAGGGGGGCACTTGTGGGGATGAGCACTGGGTGTTATATGGAAACCAACTTGTCAATAAACTATTTGTAAAAAAAAAAAAAAAAAAAAAAAAAAAAAAAAATGGGCAGCCAGATCCAGCGGAGCTGAGATGGTAGAAGAGTCGACCCAGGCAGCTCAGGAGCAGGAAGAAGTTGTTTAGACCACGTGAAACCTAACTGGGACAGGTGCTTGTGGGAAATGGGAAGATAAGGAAGAAGTAAGTAAATGAATAAAAGGTTAGTGTTTGTTAACTGGTAGCTGAATGTGAGGCAACAGTGACATGCAGTAGCCACATACTGGGTGGGTTTGGGAAGGAGAAATATTGGGGCTTTGTTAACACACTCCCAGTGTTGAAAGCAGGGACAGACAGTCCCTTTGATGCTGGCCAGACCACATCTGGAGTTTTGTCTTCCATGCAGTGACCTATACTTTAAGAGGGACAATGTGTAACTAGAGCACATGTGTGGTTGCATCTTTTTTTTTTTCCTTGATAGAAAAGAAGTTTAGGGAAGATGGACAAAATAATCCGAGTCCCTTCTAACTCAGAGATTGGCCTATGGAAATACCACCCCCACCCCCGCCTCCCCAACATTGTCTTTTTCCAGATGATGCCAGGAGGCCAAGTCTGAGGACTCAGATGGGGTCTCACAAGAGCAGTCAAGAGGGTCCTTGGCTTCTCAAAGGATGGAAATCAAATGTGAACCAGCAGGAAGTGAGAGTAGAGTTTATTGAAGATATAGAGAACATGCAGATACAGGTGGAGCCTCTGGGAGCTTGGAAAGGAAAGGTACACGAGTCTCACCTTTGCTTGGGGTCTGGGTTTGTTATTGAGGTCAATGGTTAGGTGTCCCCCTCAGGCATCCAGGAACCAATTAGAACAAAGACAAGGGCCCAGGTCTTAGCCAGGAGTCTTGGCATCCAGAAATCTAGCACTGCTGGTCTGGAATACACATATGACAGCTTCCTCTGGTCATTCTCACCTGGTCCTTCCTGAGATATTATGTATCTTAAAGAAGTCATTATTAACTCCTTGTCTCTTACAAGAAGGACACTCACTATTTGCAATGAAGCCTGTGTAAAGTGGTAAGAGAGTACAGGCAGGTCGTAGCAAGAATAGAAGCAGGAAAAGGAACAAAGAGCAGATTTTTATGGAATCCTTCAGTTTTCCTATCTCACTAAGACCCATAAAAATAACTGCTATTCCTCCAGGGTTGGTCTCCAGTAAAGAGGTGAGATTTGGGTCTTTCCAGTGACTGGGGGCCCAGCTTCAGGCCTGAACTGACCCAGGAAACACCAACCTGACAGGTCTGGGTCAAAGAAAACTTTGCCCACTGCTGGACCTGAGGCAAGTTGCCTTTTTATGCACCTCATTTTGCTCTTCTGCAAAGTGGGGATAATCATATGTACTTCAGGGGACTGTGGTAAAGATGAAATGGAATAACATTTATAGAGCATTTAGGTCAGTTCTTGACATGTGGTCTGATGATGTTTATGCAGAACCGGCAGAAGCTTGCACGGAGTTGTTTTATTTAGGGAACTACCTGACCACCCTAAGCTAATCTACTGATGCATAAATACCAGGCTGCGTCAGCATCTCACTGCTTTCCATGCAGTTGTTTTTTGAGTGGGGCAGTGCATCTAGAACAAAATGGGGAGATGGCCTATCAAGGGGGTCCTTTGCTACTTCCAGAACAATTTCAATCCTCCAGGTTTGTTATTACTTTCCTAGAGGGTTGAGTCACTCCCTGCCACTACAGAAATGGAGACAATGGGGGACATTCTCAGCTCCTAATCACTGCCTCATTTTCAGTATTGATATTCAATAAGGCCCTGTGGGCTGCAGCCGGCCCTTAAATACTCAGCATTACCAGGATTCACAAAGACAGGGATGGAATTCCAAAACACTTCAATCCTGACCAAGCTTAGACTGTGAGGGACCTTCCTGACTACTAACTGGCCCGTGTGTGCACAGCAGAGGTAGACGGGGCACCTTGGCGCCAGGGCCTGGGTCATGAGTGTGCTGGTGTGCCAGACCCTCCACGTCCTAAACTCCATGGGCTCCAGGAAGGAGCTGAGTCATTCCGGACTGTATACTAGTGTGGGCACAAAACACCTACCCCTTCAAAGCAGAAGGGCTCCACCGGCCTCTCGGACGCCAAGAAACTGTTATAGAGTAGCATTTTAATGAACTGAATATAAATACATTAAAAACACATGGAATAAATGCTCCTTGAAATAAACATCGGTTTTTTAAAAAATGAAGAGAAAAGCAAATGTTTTGGCAAAACACATTTTGGGTTTTTTTGAACCCCAAGTATTTGAAAACTATTCAGGCAATCTTACTCAATCTAGAGTGCCAGTTAGCTCTCCCATGATGACTAATAATACATACAAAAGTGGGAAAATTCAGCGTATTGCTCTAGTCATGGCATTTCCAGACAGAAAGATACCAGCCGAAAGACTTTGAGAGAACATTTTTTAAAATACTTAAGAAATGAAGACTTTAAATTTTGTAGAGAAATGACAGGAGTTAAATATGTGTCGATTAATTAATGTAAAACAAAGAAGTAAATAGCGACATTATTAATTTCAATGCTGAGGTGCATGGTTGGGGCCCAAATACTGAATGCTTATGCTTATGAGTCAAAAAAATCAGAACCAATCTCGTTTACAGAAACAAAAACAACACAGACCAAAACACAAATCAAAAATCAAACAAACAAACAAAAACTCAAACCAACCCAAACAAACAAACAGCCACTTTCTTTCAGATGGATGTCAGCTCAGGTGTTAGTTAATAAGCAAGGTGTTTGCTGAAAAGGGCTTAACACCTCCTGGAGGTACTTGCATTTTAATAGGGAACCATTACGAGAATGCAGCTCCCAGAAGGAATGAAGCATTAATGATAAAATGCTGGGAGCCAGCGTGGGTATTTTAGAGCAGGGAGCTCTTTCCTTAGATCCTAACACCAGAAAGCTAGTCCTACCTACAGCTCTCCTGAGTGGAACACTAACTCATCATTCCTGTTTACCCCTGCCTGAGCTGGAGATCAGCTCCCGAGGTGAAACGGCCATCTCTGAACAGCAGAATCCAGAGCTTGGTCCCACCAGATGGGATGTCAGCATTGGCCTCCCAGGAACTGAAGAGCAATCACTCTACACTGGAACGTTTCTGGGTCAGACTCCGCTTTAGGTGCTTAACTTGCAGGTACAAGTTACAAGTTACGATTTACGTGCAATTGCAAAGTTCAGAGAACTTCTGGAAGAACTTCTTTAGCAAGGAAATCCCAACAGAAAGGGGAGCATAAAGGAAGAAGTGCTCCTGCTTGAGGCTGCGGGAAGTTTCCTCTTTCACCAGGCCCCAAGGTATTTACCCACCGACTGCTGTGCCTCAGCTTCTTGCACCACCACACGCACCTCCTCATCTTGCACAAGTTTAGGGGCTTTTTCAAATGATGAAAGCTGTCAGCACTAAGACCGATGCGGGGGCTTGAACCCATGAACCACTAGATCATGACCCGAGCTAAAGTTGGACGCTTAACTGACTGAGCCACCCAGGCGCCCCAAGAATTTTCCCATTTTAAACATGCTTTAAAAATGTTATGTTCCTTGGGGCGTCTGGGTGGCTCAGTCGGTTAAGCATCCGACTTCGGCTCAGATCATGAGCTCGTGGTTCTGGGTTCGAGCCCCGCGTCGCGCTCAGTGCTGACAGCTAGTTAAGAGCCTGGAGCCTGCCTCTGATTCTGTGTCTCCCTCTCTCTGACCCTCCCCTGCTCACGCTGTCTGTCTCTCTTTCAAAAAAATAAATAAAACGTTAAAAAAATGTTATGTTCCATAGAGTAAATGGTAATAATCAACCCAATAGAACTTTGTGATGTGTTGAGGTTTCTGCAAACTCTCTGTATTCTCTTTATTAAACATTCAGGCTCTTTGGAAAGAGAGTTGTAAAACTAAAACTCTTAAGCATTAAGGAGCCTGCACTGTGTAACATATAACTTTTTCAGATAATGAATCTTAAGAAACTTTGGAAGTACTGCATTTCATTGGCTTTAATTCCTAGAAATGTGAAACATTATCGATTTCCACACCAGCCATTGCTTTGTGATTTCTATTACCTTCTCAGCTGTGTTTCACAAACCCTGAGGCTGTTTTAGGCTAGGAGTCTTTCGTGGGTATTCCTTTATAGAGAAAAACTAACAAGTCTTAATATTTTTAGGAGAATTTGTATCTTTTTCCCCCTTGGATATCAGGTGCTAGGGAACAGTGAGTATGATACAGGCAAAAATATATTTGCTTTGAGATTTCCACCACCTCCTCATATCTACCCAATAAGCCTCTGATACTTGTTTTCGGAGAAGGAAATTCCCATTTCTAAATAGGCATTTTTCTTCTGCAAAGGGAACTTCTTGGTTTTCTCAGTAATATGTATATACCTAGCCACTTTGTAAGACAAAGCTCATTGTATGAATTACGTGCTTGGAAAGCTTCCTTTAACTCCTCTTGGTATTGCAAGCTCCAGTATAAACAAAAATCACCTGGAAAGCTTGTTAAACTGCCCCAGGCCTTTTATTCCAATTCATTATGTCTGGAGTGGTCCCAGGGGGCCTTTTTTTTTTTTAAGTTTATTTATTTATCTTGCGAGAGAGAGGCAGAGAGGGAGGTATGGAGAGAGAATCCCAAGCAGGCTCCGCACTGTCTCGGCATAGCCCAATCCGGGGCTCAAAGTCCTGAACCACAAGACCATGATGACCAGAGCCAAAATCAAGACTAGGCTGCTCCTCAACTGAGCGCACTATAAGCCCCTGGGGAGCCTTTTAACAAGAAGCCCCAGGGGAATCTAATATCCAAGGGTCACCCTTTGAGGAACATTGCCCTACCAACTAAAGGTTCAACACCCGCAAGTCCCTTCTTACTCTGGCTCAACTCTTGAGTCCCAGCATGCTCAACTCCCAAACCTAGACCCATCCATTTCTGTCATCCTGATGACCCAGTCTCCCAACACACTCTTCCACTCCATGCCTTCATGTCATCCCTTTTGTCAAGTGGGATAGCTGTCCTTTTCCTTCTGGGCTTGTGACCGAATATCTCCTCTGTGAAGCCTTACCCTGTTGTACAGGTAGAGTCATCAGTTCCTTCTCTGTGGTTTTAGAATGTTGCTGCTCTTATATACTTAAAACAGAATTGCTTCTATGTTTGCTTTTCTTCTAATTGGAAGCTCTTGTGGGTACAGGGACCATATCATCCTTTTATGAGCCTGATGGTTTCCTGCTTCTGTTCTGAGTACTTTTTATATATCACCTTATTTTATCCTCCTAACATCTCTATTATAATATTTCTATATTGCAGCTGAGTTAAATTAGTAAGATGAGTGAATATGATGAATATTGAATACAAAAATTGAGATGGAGTAGCAGTGGGAACAGAACCCACTTCATAGCCTTGAGACTTGAGGGACATGAGAAATGATCCTCTATATTGCCATGGAATAACGATAATGGAACACTAATAATTCAGTATTTGAAAGAAAATTATTTGCAAACATCTATTTCAATTTTTTGTATACATTGTGTTGCAATTATACATTAGCAATAGAAATCATTTCATCACTTTTAAGTAGCTATTCAAAAATGTGCTGTGGAGAGCTTTCATTTATGATCACATAGTATTTTCCTTCAAAGATGTTTTGTTGTTCTGGACAGATCTTCAGTCAGGCTATGGTAAGACCCTGTATCCCAGTCATAGCAGTCTCCTTTCAGTTCTTAAACACCTCATTTTTCCTTTCTGCATCAGAACCATCACCCATCTGGGCCCCTTTGCCTGAAATGCTCCTTTTCTCCTTGCCCAGTCAATGCCAACTCATCTTGCAAAGCCCAGGTCAAATGGGACCACCCCTAACATTTTTAGGGCTCAAGGCAAGAGTGGAAATGGAGGTTCATACCCTATAGACAGAATTTAGACTTCTCAGATCCTCTGAAGTTCTACATAAGAATATTGTGGTATAAAGTCATGGTTCCATGGTAGTGGCCAAAGGTGCTGCTCCTTTCTTCCCCCATCCTCGGTTCCTTTTCACATTGTGAAAGGACTATGAGCATCAAATGTGTACATCAAAACCCTTGCATGCTCACATTCCACAAACAGCCCTTTTGACCATCCCCGAAACTGAAGGTGTTCATACTTGCCCTTTTGGGATGTTAGACACAGATGAAGCCCCTTACATGGGGATTCAGAAGTTCAGGGCACCCCAAACATGAATGGTATGGGAGGTAGGGGCTCCTTCAAAGTGTAGGTCTGGGGACTCTTGGTTCAGTCTATGGGTGATGCTGAGCTCAAACCTCTTTCTGAAGAAATTGACCCTGACTCTCAGACACAGCCAGATTCTACAGTTGAACTTTCATAGCACCTCCTAGTTACCTTTGTAGCACTTACAATGATAATTAAATAATTCAGTTAAATGAGCTATGTTTAATTGGTGGTATAAGGTCTACCCCCACCCCATAAAAAGTCAATTTTACAAAGATGGAACTAAATCTGGTTTTGTTTACCTTTGTATTTCCAATGTCTAAAACAATGTCTAGCTCATGAAGGGCACTCAATATGTATTTGTTGTGTGAGTGAATGAAAGGAAGGTTTCTGTTACCAAGAAATAATTTAAGTCTTCCAAACAGTGTTACACAAACTGCTTCACTTTGCCTAACACATCTCTATTATTATCACCAAGTTTAAATATAACAATTTTCCAGCATTTTGGTTCCAAAGATAAAGTCCCCATGGGGATCTGTAGAGACAGAGGTTTTAGACAAGTTTTCCAGGAACAGATTTACAGTGTAAATCCTATAGATCTATGTAGCATAATGCCAATATTCCCACTACACACAGCCTTTCTTTCTGGAAAATTACAGAGTTCACATTGTAAGAATCAAACTGGAAGTAAAATGAATAAAATATACCCTTCATAGGATTGCATGCAATTCTACTTAGTGATCTTCATAAAATCTTGAGGGAAAAATCCTTTTTAAAAGAAAAACAACTCTGGGAGGTGCTCGAAAATTCAGAAGGCAGCTCAAAGCTCTGCCAATGACAACTGTAAGTAATAACATAGTATTAAATTTTATTTTCCATTTTTAAGCCCGAATTTTTAAAAACCCAGCAGGTATGTGGAATTATATTTCTAAGAGACATTCTGAAAAAAAAATTAATAGTTTTATTTATCTTGGTTGGTATGAAAACCTCGATCTTCAAGGGTAAGGTTTTGATTCATTGAGAGATGGGATCCTTATGGACAGAAGGCCTGGATGCAACAGTTTTGAGTTCCAGCTATTTTCAAGGGTTTTGTTCTTATTTTCCAGCTGCTGATTAATGGGCAAAAATTATCTTCTAAATCTGAAAATCTGTTCTCACTTGAAGGTTCTGTAGTTTTAAATGAACCGGCAGATAATATTGTGAATATATCACTTTTCCCCCCTAAACACACGGAGAGATGACAGGGCCATCTCCGCCTGGAAGCAGCTTTAGACCATAACCATCATTATTCAATGAGACCTTTATTCCAGGCCATGGAGATTCAGAGTGCCATCTGAAGAAAGAAGGACCTTTCTTCAGAAACTGCTGAATTTCTCAGGATTAGGAGCTTAATAAACCTCTGTCCTGTATTCTCTCTGGGAAAGAGCAGACAGCAAGTACTCAAGTTGTAAAAATAAAACCCATCAAATCAATACACAGAGTCACTCAATCTGTCACATCTCCTATAATCCAAGGCTTCTAAGCACAGTTGGCCCTTTGGGCGAGATAAACCAACCACAAATTTTCTTCTGTGGCTTTTACTGTTCTTTTTTTTATAATTGTAGGGACCAAATTTATACATAACACAACATTTGCCATCTTAACCACTTTTAAGTCTATACTTCAGGGGCGTTGAGTACATTCACTTTGTGCAGTCATCATGGGTGGATAACAGTTATTCATCTCCATGACTTGTTCATCTTTTGAAACTGAAATTCTGTTCCTGTTAAATGCTACCACCCCATACCCCACTCCCCACACTCCCTGACAGCAATTACCTTTTTTTTTTCTTTTTTCTTTTTTTTTTTTTAGCCTCTGTATCTGAGACCTTGAGGTAAATGCCTCAGTTTTCTCCTCTCCAAAGCAGGATTGATCACAGTGCTATCTACAGAGGATTCTTGTGTGGATTGTGAGTTAATAAACACAAAATGCTAGGTCTGCCTCACACTCCATCGGGTCCACACTCTGCATAAGGATGAGAACCAGGGCAGCTGGTATTTGGCCCAGAATCCCTAGCAGTTCAGCTTGTCTAGGTAGAAATGGACATTGAACCCCATTGTTCTCTCCCTATTACAATATATGTCTGAATTGGAGGATAATCTATTAGCTACGTATAACTGGATTTTGTTTCCACACTCTAGGTTCAGAAGGCCGAATCAACAGCCAACTTGGGAGGTGATTTCAACACATGTGCAGTGTACAGATATGATCACCAGCCAGAACACTCCATGCTCTTGAATCAAGAGACGTTTCTGTTGTCCTAAAGTGGCTAAAACACAAATGACAAACTTCACTGAGATTACCTTTTTCTCTCTCCATAAGGTAAGTCTCAAGCACATGGTTGCTTTTCTATACCATCTAAATATTGTTCTCCCCTCTATAAGATAATTTAAATAACTCATATGAGACCTGACAGATGCTAAGTTGGTGATTATGATCTAACATAAGATTTCACAGATCAGAATGGTGCCTCTATCACTTAACTGCTTATATAACCTTAGGGTTCTAAGCCTCCATTTCTTAACTTGTAACATGAAAATAGTCATGGTTCCTGCTTCATACAATTATTGTGAGGACTAATGAGATACCAAGTGTAGTGCATTTGGCAAGCAAATACTACCTTTCTTGTCTGTAGGAATACGGAAATCATAGCAGGCTAGACAGGTATGAGATGAGGTTAGAAAAAAATCAGTGTTTCTCAAGGAAATGTCTTCAGTGAATTAGAATGATGTATTTGTTCTGTGAACTAAACCAATTACTGTTTTAGAAAGATAACGTCTAAAGTTTGAAAGAAATAGCTATCAATAATTGTTTGTTATGTGCTAGGAGATGTGCTAATATTTTTACAGATATTTTTTCCTTTAAATCTTAATATAGTCAGTCCACTTAGGAGAAGGTATGATCTTCCCCATTTTGCAGAGGAAACTGAGGCAGAGAGAGGCCCATTAACTTGTCCAAGGTCATAGAACTAGTAAATAACAGGACAAAATCCAGGTGGGTTGTGTTCTCATCCACCGTGTAACATTACCTCCATGCCAAACTGTTAACTGATGAGGCCTGTTGATGCAGTAATGACCAGTGATGAAATCATTATCATGTCACCTAGTTCTAGGTCATGATACAATAAATGCTCTAAAATTCACATATTGTCTTTTAAAGAGTATCTATTTATATGGGTGATTATAGACTGAAACTAGTATTTTTTTTTTCATGTAGAACACAAAGCTAACTGTAGTATTTGATCAAAACTGAAACTCATTTTGTAAATGATATTAGTGTTCTTTATTTGTTTGCCTTAAAATCTGGTGGTTAAAAGTCACTCTTCATAAAGCTTTAGCTTGATCTTTGCTCACTGGCTCAAGCTTGAAGACCTAACAAACAGAAATATTCATTGTTGGGGAGATCTTCCCATTTCTGGATGAGTAAAATCAGTCTCATTTGAAAAGCCCACTGCTTGAGATTGGCACAAAACCAAATCATAGCTTCAGGAGAAAAAAAATAGCTGATTGCTTGTTGCTTTCCAAATTTTTGACATGTTTTCAATGTAGAAAGCTGTTCTAAAGGAAAGTAGGGCAGGGTGGGGAAGGGGGGAGAGAAACCTTGAAAACTCCACAATATACAATCTGCGTCATTTGCTTTACTAAATTGTTGTTCCTTGCCAGTGTCAATAAACTCCTTTAAGTGGTTTAGTGTGTTTGGTTGGCTGTACCTATGCATAAAATAAACAACGCATCTAGCATTCCCTTTACAAGTGATGATGATGGGTGCTGTGTAACTACTCAATATAATGGTTAATGAGGGAATAATTAAATTTACCTTGCAGAGGTATCAGAAAACAAACATGTTTTTCTAGTGCCTAGGCCCATGAGGAACTTCCCAATTGCTGTGTAAGAATTTTATACATGGGATGTCTTAAATTCCAATCCCACATGCAAAACCGGCATCTTAAAACCTGTGCTTGTCCATCTGGAATGACATCAGAGTGATTAATTCTTTCACCCTTTTAGGGCAGTGTCAGCTGAGATTCAGAAATTAATCGAGTGCTCAAGGTCTAAAGAAAATTCAAGCTGTTGAATTAAGACAAGATGTTTGCACAGAGTGCTAACAGGAATGAGGTGCTATATGTAGTAACTCGTTAAAAAATGTTATGTACTGAGGTATTTACATGAATTTTAATTGGAATATCCAGTTAGTTATATTTTTACATTATACAATGAAGTCTTAAGACTAACAGGCTGTAAGTACATTGTGCAAGAGTTTGTCAGGAGAAATCTCAGGTGGGTTGGGAAACACAAAGCGAACTCACTTTTCAAACAACAAATGATAGTATCAAAGGGATAGAGTTTTAATTTTGTTGCTTTTTAAAAAGTAATAATGAACTGAAAATACAAATATAGAGTACATGTGGGTTATCTTAAAAATAGATTTTTTTCAGGAAAAAATTGCAAAGTTAATTACTTCGTTGTGTGACAGTCTGATTTTTAAGATTGATCCAAAAAAGGGAAGGGATCTTTAATAAGTAGGTTTGGAATGCCAAGTTCATGGTGTCCTTCCAAGCTGGATAAATCAGGAAGAATGCTCTCTACTAAGAAAGGGATGGTGTTTTGGAAGAGGGGGTAATCAACCTAGATTCTTTCTGCTAGGCAGAAACATCAAAGTTCTTGTGGTGGTTCATAGAAGAGAAATCTGCTTCCATACATTTGGCCAGATTTTTGGCACCTGGCTAAAAAGATTGAGCAACCAAGGACCTGGCTTGAATTTTATTAAAATTGAGTTTTCAAAGGCTACTCTTCTAATTGGAGTGGAGTGGATTGAGTCCCTTTGATTGGGATGGGCCCTTGGTATACACATGGCTTGGAGAACTTTCTCCATTTGTTTCATTGGAAAACTTGCTCTGTCCCACCATAGCCCTCTCTCCCCACAATAGTCTTTGAGGAACATCTAATCCTCTATAAAACATCTAGTAAAGAAGGAAGAAAAACTCCATTGTTTTACAAATGCTTGACCAGATTTTTTAAAAGCAATGAAATTTCATACTAAGTCTTTGTCTTTTCTTCTACCTAAATTTGATTGATGTGATGCTAATGATTAGGGGAAAATGAGTAATGATGAATAGTTAAGCCAACTAATGGATGAAAATGACTTCCCAAAGCAGTCTCATCCCCTGAATCCCTGCTGCAGGTGTCCAATGAAGCCTGTGCTTTCCATCCATTCCCAAGGAATATGAAGGCAGCCATACATTTTTGGCAGTGGTTTAGTTAAAATTAAAACTAATAACCTTTTGGTCTAATATCTTTTCTCAGACTGGTGGGAAGCAGACTTCTGTTTAGCATTGCATGTGTTTTCCAGGTTCTCCATTGAGGAAAATGTAGTCTGTACCTTGGCTTTGGGCAGTGGAACCCTAGGCATAGAAATATGTGCCTCGGGTTTTCCCAGTGGCACCAGAGCCTCAGAAGCTAACTCCTCCCTCCCAACCACAATACAAAATGCATTGTTCAGTGTAGTGCAGATACATCTCTCTGGCCGGTGCTTTGATCAAGGTACTTATTTTTTCTCCAAGCTTTTTATTGTTAGAATTTCCAAATTACATAAAAGATAAAGACTAGTATAAGAAAAATCCATAGACCTCATTTAGATTTATCAGTTATTCACATTTTTCTCTTACTTATTTATCTACTTATTTATCTTTACTAAACTATTTTCATCCGGCTACATCAGTAGGTAGAGCATGAGACTCTTACTGAACTATTTGCAAGTAAGCTGCAGACACTGTGATGCTTCACCTCTATGGACCGTATCATATCTCTCCTAAGCAGAAGGATGTATACCCCTAAATGATGTCATTTAATATGAAGTCCATATTAAAATTTCTCCAATTATTTCCCAGATGTCTTTTGTTGTATTGGTTGACTGATTGGCTGATTGATGTAGGATTCAATCATGGTTGATGCATTGCATCTGGTTGTCTTTTCATTCCCTTTTAATCTAGAACAGGTCTCTGACATTTCTGTTTGTTTGGTTCTGTTCTCATGACCATGACTTTTCTGAAAAACTCAGGCTTGTCTTCTTATGGAATCTTCTACATTATGGATTTGCCTGATTGATTTTTAATTGTTAGATTCAGGTTCTTTGGCAAGAATATTACATTGGTTTTGTATATTTCTTAATGCTTTAAACCAGAAGTGGTTGATGTCCAATTGTCTCACACTGGTAATCCTTAATTTGGTCACTTGGTTAAAGTAGTGACCAGAGTGGTCTCTCTAGAATGAGGTACATTTCTTCCTCTGGGATTAATAAATAATTCATGGGAAAATACTGGAATATGTGAATTTCTGTTTTTTAACAACTTCTCATCTTATATTTTCATGATCCATCAATGATTCTTGCCTACTATAATTATTATTTGAGGATTGCAAAATCGTAACTTTCCCAATACTATTATTCGTTTCTTATTTATTAACTGGTATTTTCTACAAAGAATAGATTTTTAAATTTCAATCTTGCTCCTTCTCTATCATTATAGACTCGTTTTTAAAAAAAATTCAGTGTATTATGATTCATAGTCACCCTTGTTCTTTTTGACACTCAAATATTCCCAATTTGGTTAGTGGAAACTACTCCAAGAAGGCTCCTGTGTTTCTTTTATATGGTGCCATTAGTATTTGATCACTTTGCTATTTGCTTACACTGTACCATCTCTGTGTTTTCCTTGCCCCAAACCTGGAATTTGCAATTACTGTAGCAAGCCATAGTATCTTATAGTGTGGAATGTTTAGAAATCATCATTTAGAAATCAATAGCTAAATATTAACTCTACTCATTCCTATGGGGAAGTTGTTATTTCCAGCTGCTTTAGGTAGACAATGCTAGAATGCGTATAAATTTTGAGTTTGTCTTAATTCCAAATAAAAATATGGAATTATAAGATTTTTACTTACCTTAATTTCATATTAATACTTCTTTTATAGTTCAAATAGGAGTTCCTAATAATATTAATATATTTGTTTGCTTTATCTTATACTGTACATAAAGTAGTTTCATAATTACAGTACCGATTTTACTACCAACACTAAACATACTAAATTTATTTTATGCACAGTAAAATTCGCCCTGGTAGAGTTCTATGAGGTTTTAACAAGTGTTTAAGTCATGTAGCCATACTATAGGTAAGCTAGAGAGCATTTCCATCAGTTCCCTTGTTCTTTCTGCTCAGTTCCCTCCTTTAATACCCAGCCCCTGGCAGGCACTACTCTGTCTTCTGTCCCTAGGATTTAGCCTTTTCCAAAGTTATACGTAAAAGGAATCACACATCATGGAATCTTTGGTTTAGCTTCTTTCACCTAATATAGTGTATTAGTATAATGTAGTTTAATCCATATTGTACAAATCAGATTTATTGATGGGTAGTAGTCCTTTGTGTTTATGTACCACAAAATTTTAAAATGTATTCAACATTTGGACACTTGGACTGATTTTTTTTGTTTGTTTGTTTGTTTTTTTTTAATGTTTTATTTATTTTTTAGGAGAGAGAGAGAGACAGCGTGAGCAGGGGAGGGTCAGAGAGAGAGGGAGTCACAGACTGAAACAGGCTCCAGGCTCTGAGCTGGCAGTCAGCACAGAGCCCGATGCGGGGCTCGAACCCACGAACCGCGAGATCATGACCTAAGCGAAAGTCGGATGCTTAACCGACTAAGCCACCCAGGCGCCCCTGGACTGATTTTGAATAAAAACCCTGTGAACACTTTTATGGATATAGATGTTCATTTCTCTTAGGTAAATAACTAGAAGTAGAATTGCTGATTTTTTTTAAGTGTTTTTTTTTTTTTACCATTATAAGAGATTACCAAACTGTTTTCCAAAGTGTCTGCATCAATTTGCATTCCTACCAGAAATGAATTAGAGTTCTAGTTCTAGGTGTTCCACAAATCCTTAATCCTTATCCACACTTATTACTGTCAAAATTTGTCTTCCTCCCTCCTTCTTTCCTTCTCTCCTTCCTTCCATGTTCCTTTCTTCCTTTTTTCTGTGCTCTTTCTTTCGCCACTATGATAGTTATACAGTAGTATCTCATTGTGGTTTTTACCTTGCATTTCTCAAAAGACTAATGATATTAAGCATCTTCTAATATTTTTATTTGCCAACTGTATGCATTCTTTGCTAAAGAATCTATCTGTTCAAGTATTTTCCCCACTATTTAAATTTGGATTGTTTGGTTTCTTACTATTGAGTTTTGTGAATTATTTATAGGTTTTGGGTATTTGTCCTATAACAGTTATGTGTTTTTGCAAACATTTTCTCCAAGTGTTAAGTTGTATGTTTTAAACTGTTTTCTTTGAGAACAAAAATTTTAATTTTAATCAAGTCCAATTAATCAATTTTTTAACAATTTGTGCTTGTGTGCCTTATATAAGACTTTGCCTAACTTAATGTAGCAAAGCTTTCCTCCCAGATTTTCTTATAGTAGTTTTTTACTTGTGCCTTATATCTGCTTGTACTCTGCATTTCCTGGTTATTTATTTCTTTGACACTCATTTTTAAAATTTCTATTAAAAAAATCCCTACTTTGAATTTTGTGGGCATAGCTTGAATCTATATATCAATTTGAAAGAGAACTGACATCTTCATAAATTAAGTCTTCCATTCCATAAGTCTCCATTTATTTAGATCTTCTTTGATTTCTCTCATCAGTGTATATTTATTTTCAATAAAAATATTACACTTTTTTGTTTAGATAGATACTTAAAAATTTCATATTTTTGGTGCTATAGTAAATAGCACTCTTTTCTTAACTGCAATTTCCATTTCTAAAAATAAGCTATATAGGGTAACACAAATGATTTTTGAACATTACTATTTCTAAATCACTGATGGTTCCAGTAACTTATTTTGTAGTCTGGGTTTTTCTGTGTAGACAATTATGTCACCAATGTAAGGAAATATTTTTATTATTACTTTTTTTTTTTTGCTAGAAAGGGGGAGTGGAAAGGTGACACGTCCACTGTATTTATTAGTGGGAAACAGTAACGCGAAACAGAAGTAATAATAAGGAAGAGGAGTAACAAGAAGTCCAGCCCACGCCAACCCTTTATTTGTTCTTGGCTGTCAGAGGTTTCCGTCTGATCTTTTTCGATTTGTCATTATTTTCCTTCGGTGGTTCTGGGTTCGCCTGCATGTGTCTGCTGTAGAGGTATTTGTATGTCTCAGAACGGATATATTCAAACACGTGGGACACATCAAGCTGGAACTGATCAGCAATTGGGGTAACCCAGGGATTGTTTTCTGCCTTGAACACTTGTTTCTGACCCGTTAAATCCAAGTTGCCTAGTTCTGGGGGCAGAACGGTCAGGCGGTTCCCCTGAATGTGGAGTTTCTTAAGCTGAGTAAGCTCCCGGATTTCTTTAGGCAGCGAGATCAGGTCGTTATCCCTAAGGCTGAGTATCTGCAACTTTGTGAGTTTCCCGATATCTGGCGGCAGGATTTCAAAATTGTTGTCCCTTAGACAGAGTGCGCACAGGGTGGTAAGGTAGAAGAAGTTTCCAAGAAGAGAATTTTCATTCATGTTGTTGTAAGTCAAATCAAGGACCTCAAGAGCTGGGAGAGAGCCAAATCCTCGAGGCAGCGTGTTCAGTCTGTTCATGCCCAGGTTCAGGTGTTTGAGTTGCTGAAGTCTGCTGATCTGTGTGGGCAGCTCCTCAATCTGGTTATTAAAGAAGTTCAGGACTCCCAGATTCTTTAGTTCTGCTATGTTTGGCAGCACAGTTGTTAGCTTGTTGTGGCTGAGGACCAGTTGGGCGATGTGGGATAAGGAGAACAAGCCGTTGACATCCAGCATGTTGGAGATGCCCCGGTCACTCATGCCCACTTCCGGCTGGTTCTTCTCCCGGCTCTCCTCCACCAACTTTTTCAGAGACTTGGACATGTTCGTGGAGGGCAGCACCTATTAGGTTGGGTGAGGGAACCACAGGTTTCCGCAGGGCGCACTTGAGTGGGCTTTTATTATTACTTTTAAATCTATATGTTCTTTCTTTTTCTTGTCATATATGACTGGCTAGGCCTTCTTGTGTGATGTTGAGGAGAGTCAAGAGAGAGTATATCCTAGCCTTTCTCCTTATCTTTAACTTTTTTTTAAGTTTATTTATTTATTTTTGAGAGATACAGAGACAGAGTGAGCCAGAGAGTGGGTAGAGAAAGAGGGAGCAAGAGAGAGAATCCTAAGCAATCTCCATACTGCTCAGAGCCTGATGTGGGGCTTGAACTCGTGAAACCATCAGACCATGACCTGAGCTGAAACTGAGAGTCAGACCCTTAACCAACTGAGCCACTGGGTGCCTGCATACTCCTTATCTTAAGGTGAAAGCATTAAGTCTTTCACCATGAAATATGTTAGTTATACATTTTTCATAAATGCTCTTTATCAGATTAGGAAAATTATCTTTAATTTCTAGGTTTTTTTGGAGTTTTTAACTATTTTAACTATTAAATATATTTATCAAATGCCTTCCCTGCATCTATTGAGATGATCTGATTATCTTTTTTAAGCTTGTTGGTAACATGAAATACATTAATTGATTTTGAAACATCAAACCAGCCTTGAATTTTTATGATGGATCTCCACTTGGTCATGATGTCTTATCTTTTTTGTATATTGCTGAATTTGATTTACTAATACCTTAGTGAGGAATTTTGTGTATAT
The DNA here is from genome assembly GCA_017311185.1 of Proteles cristata cristata. Taxonomy (NCBI): domain Eukaryota; kingdom Metazoa; phylum Chordata; class Mammalia; order Carnivora; family Hyaenidae; genus Proteles; species Proteles cristata. Next base: position 1,391,355 of record JAESUZ010004142.1, on the reverse strand, counting down.
GTTTATGAAAGAGAGTGTTTTTTTTTTTCCTTGTAATATCCTAGCCTAGGTTTCATTTTGGGTAACTTCTATTAAAGTATCTCCAACTTCCCTGGCTGTTTCCTCAGCTGTGTCATGTCTACTGATGGCCACATCAATGGAATCCTTCATCTCTTATGCATATTTACCTCTGCAATGTATTTATTTATAACATTTCTACTTGAGTCTTTTTTTTTCTGGTTTTCATCTCTTTGATGAAATTTACCATCTTCTTGTTCATGTGGTATATATTTTCCACTAGATATTTTTACATACATCATAGTTATTTAAAGTCTGTTAGTTCCAAAATTCCAAAATCTAGGTCTTCTCTGAGTCTGCTTATATTGATTGTTTTGACTCTTGAGGATATATATATATATTTTTTGTTCCTCCCTTGATTTTCTATGTGCCTCATAATTTTTTTCCTGAATAACAAGAGACTAAAATAAATAGAATATATGTCTGGAAATAGGTATACCTCCTCTCAGGCAGTTAAGTAAGAAAATGGAGTCTCTTTAGTTAGAATCTGAGATAGGTTTGAGAATTCTGTTGTTTTTCTTGCCTTCAATTTCCAATAGTGATGCCTTGTGCTTAGGGTACAGATTGGAGTGATAGAGTCTTTTTCTCAACATTTTGCTTTAACTTCAGTTTTTAGGTCTCCTTCCACCTGTATCACAAAGGAGATCTCTTTCCATGGTCTTACTTTCCGCACCCCTATGCCTCAACTCACTGAGAGATTGCTCTTTCTTGTTCATCATTCCTTGCTAGGCTGGAGTTGAGTACAAGGGGGAGTTCTCTGTTGTCCTGGTCCAGCGTCAGTCTTCGGTAAATACTGTGTGCCTGGACCTTTGGTGTAGTTTTCTGCCCTCCCTCCCCATGGCAGTCAGTCAAACTTTACATTTTATCTATATCATGCCATTCTCAGAGAGTATCCTAGCCCTCCCCAAGAGAGGAATACCATACTGTTGATAGACGATCCAAGGCTCAGGATTGTTACTTGCCACTCTGGCAGGATTAGAGGATTTTCTCCCTTTTTCTTTTCCCTACCAACAATGTGCAGTTATCTATGCTCTGGGAAAGGAGAGTTTGCTCCTTTCTGTTCTCCATAGGGGCGTAAGGCATTCATTCTTCTTTGAGGGAAGAATGCAAGCAGGGAAGAGGGCATATGAGTTTTTCACAGTAGTTACTGATCAGGATTTTCCTGGCCAATTCTTGTATGTTTATTTCCCATAAGAACTTTAGAATCAATTTGTCAGTCTTCAGGGGAAAAGCCCACTGTGGTGTTTTTATAACCATATCTTTATACATTTACTTGGACAGAAGTGACACTTTTATGATGTTAACACAGCCTATCCAAGAACAAGGTGTATCTTTCTACGTGTTCAAATCTACTTCTGTGTCATTCAGGCATATTTTAAAGTTCTCATAAATGTTTTACACATTCATCTAGGTTTACTCTAAAGTACACTGTATTTTTGTGTGTATCTTTGGCTCTTATATAGATTTTTCTGATGCAAGTCCATGTCAGAAGAGCTGGAATCTCTCTCCCAAAGCTTTAATGATGACATTTTTTAAAGTTCTTATTTAGGAAACTGTTTCTAATAGAGACTAGAATACTCTGAGTTAATCTTACTCTCCTTAATTGGCTCCTTTTTTGGGTGCAAGTGTGAACAGAGATGGGCTACCAGGCAAGATTAAAGTGAGAGGAAATCACTTCTGCCTGGTCAAGAATCCTAATGATGGAAAGCAGAGAGGGAATGACCATGCTACAATCTATACATGATGCTGGCTTCCAGTGGATGGAACATGGATAACATGCCCCTGGACTCTATACTGTGAATTTTATTTTATTTTTAAAAAATTTTTTAGTGTTTTTGAGAAAGAGAGACAGAAAGTGAGTGGGAGGAGGAGAAGAGAGAAATGGAGACACAGAATGCTAAGCAGTTTCCAGGCTCTGAGCTGTCAGCACCAAGCCTGGCTTGGGGCTCGAACCCGAGGTGTGAGATCATGAACTGAGCTGAAGTTGGATGCTTCACCAACTGATTCACCTAAGCACCCCTATGGTGTGAATTTTCTATGTCTAAAATTTTACCTTCAGCTTTGTAGGTTCTGATAGTCTTGATTGCCCATCACAGAGAGAAAAAGTGGAACTGCATCTCTTAAAGGCAGCCTGGCATCCACTGGATTACAAGACTTATTATACGACCAGAACACCGCATGTTTATCTACAGTGAAAGTGCTCCTGCTGGGGTCTGAGCTGCTGTTCCTATAACAGAAGTGGGGTTTATACATATCCTTCACTACCAACAGATGGGGGAATGTGGGCAAGGAATGAAAAAATCGTTTTGTAGACATTTGTGTCTCCATCCTTGGCAGAGGATTGCCCTTTAAATCATGAAACACAGTGTTTAAAATGAGTACCAGTATCTTACTTGCAAACAGACAAATGCAAGAGTGGAATTCTTTGTGGAATAGGAAGATTCCTCTTCCTACAAACCAGCAAAAGGCCCACTTATGTTGTGTAAAGGGTAAGGATTTCAGAGTTACAAAAAGCAAAATCAGGCATGATCGCTCATAATTTTATTTCTGTGAACTCAGTCTCCATTCCTCTTGATGGTAGATATCAAACTTGTCAATTCAAGATAGTTAGTTGCTCCTGAGTTGGAGTCAGCCCCTTTGAGTAAGTTTTTAGCTGATCTCCATTCTTCTATGCTCCCTTTTTTTTCCTTTCCCCCTGGGATGACTTTCTTCTTTCTCTGGGGTGTGGAAACTGTTTCTGGTCTGACTGTTTAGCCTGGCCTCCATGGTCTCCTCAGCCTCTGATCCTATACATCTGCTAAGGAGACAACAGGCCTTCGCTGGCCTCCAGGTACCTCTGTCCATGCAAGGGGTCTTCATTTCCTCTTTCTTTGTTCCCAAGCCTCCCTTTAGGATGGTCCCCTTCTCTGCTCTGTCCATGGCCCCCTTGAGGGTGTGGAAGCACCCCTGGAATTCTTTGAGACCTTCGTGGCTTACGCAGGTAACTCTTGTGCTTGTGATGCATTCAGCATTGAAGATTCTTTAATATCCCTTTATTTACATCATGTACCCTTTTTAAGGTTTTTATTTTTGCATTTATATCTTTAGTCATTTTAAACTTATTTTAAACGTACTTATTTAATTGTCCTCCCAGCCTTTGGTTTTGCGGGTTGTTTTGCATTAAGTCTCTCAGCCTAGTAGTTTGTAGTCTCATATGGTTTGTGAATTCTTATATTGTTAGTGCATCATCAGTAGATTGTCTTCCCCCATATCTCCTGTTCTGTCCCTATCAATAACCTTGTAGCTTGGCCTTATAAGGTAGGCAAATCGTATCCATTTGGGCTCCTTACTTCCACATGGGCAAATATGAGCTTTTGATTTCTCATGGATGACATTGTTTTTTGCCACCAGCTTACAAAGGGGATCTTCCTTGCTCTTTCTTGACAGCATGAATAGAATTTTCTTTCTAGGACATGGGCACTGGTTCAGGGCTCTGAGTCTTATGTTTCTGCTTGTTTGTGGCACTGTAACTTGAGATAGAGTGGTCTCCTAAATACTGAGTGAAGTCACAAAGCTCTTTCTAACATTTCTTGGAGCTGGTCTCACAGAAATGAAAAAGAAATAAGTAGCAACTATGTAGTTTATGGTTTGCTCATTTCATAAATATTTATCGAGCAACTCCAATGTGCTCTTCGTTAGACTCTGGGATTTCAGTGATTAGCCCAGATATATGGAACATAGAGCCTTGCAAAAAAATAGGTAGTGCTTAAATCATCATATCAATGATCAACTGTTAAAATCTGAGATGGCCTCCTATGCAAAGAGACCCATATAAAAAGGAAGTGACAGGAATTGGTATTTAAAGGATAGGTAAAAGTTAACTAGCTGAAGGTGAGGAATGTTCCATGGGATTTGGGAAGATTGGGGCTTAAGTCTGTGATTCCTAAACAAATGGTTTTTCATACTGGATGCATAATAAAATCATGTGAGAAACTTAACATAAAGTTTCCTGGGTCCTGTCGCCAGAGATTTCAGTTTAATGGTCACAGGGAAGCCCAGGCAAATATATTTTTAAGAGCTCAGCAAGTTGTGAAGACTCTGTTGTGTAGTCAGAGTAGTAAATTGTGGGGAAATCCATGCCAGGAGCACCAAAGGCACCTGGAACATTGTTAACAGGGATTCTCAGGTGCACCCCTAACCTACTGAATGAGAGATGCTGAGAGTGAGCCCAGAACAAAATGATGGTTTGCTCCTTCCCAACTGCCCTCCCTGCCATGTGTATTGAAAAATAAATACTTAACTAAACTGAAATTTCAAATAATCTAAGAAGACCAATAAAGTGATCGTTTCTGATGATAACTATTTCAGCACTTTCTTTTCAATTGCCAAATATGCTCTGAAGGTTTTTTATTCGTGTTTTGGTTGCCTGGGGTTTAGTGGCTTTCAGAATATGCTTAGTCTCTGACTGCTCAGTAAGCATTAGGGTAACAGCATATGCAAAGGTCATGGGGCAGGGGAAACAACATGGAACATGCCAACAACCAAGGAGAGGCAGGCTGGAGGAGCACAGTGTGACTGAAATGGAAGATGGTACCAAAAGAGACTGACATATGGCGAAGTTGCACAGTGCAAGGCCTGGGTCAGACTCTAAGTGGTATATTTGGATTTGAATTTTGTAAAGATCAACCTGGGCATTGTATGGAACATGGTCTAAGTAGGCCCAGAATGAGTGCTGCTCTGCAAGTTGTTATTGACAAAATAAAAACTGATGGGGATTTGATGAATGAATGCTCTGGTCCTTGAACACTGAGAAGTAAGAGTCTTTTTTCAGATAGGATGGTAGATTGAGGCTTTCTGGAAAAAGGGCTATTGAATAGTGAAGCTGGTAAAATAGCATTAGGGAGATTAGCCAGCAACTGGAGTGAAAAATATATCTGAGAATGAGGAACAAATCAATCATTGACGTTACCCGGGGACATGTCAAATATACCCAAAATGCTAACTCGGTGTGTATGTAGGCTAAGAGCTATACTATTCACATGCTTGCATGTGACTTTGGGGACCACTGAGGTAGATGGGCCTCTGTGTGTACAAGAAAGAGGTTAAAGAGGTGCCTGGTAAACTCAACCAGACAGGTCTGTGTCCTCTTCCTGATGGTGAGTGATGGGTACATTACCAATTTAGGGTGGGTTTTGTAAAACTAAAGCCCTTAAATTTGTCCTCTGGGATGGCTACATTATCCAAACATCTTGGAAATCGTTTGTGAAGAGATCTGAACAGTAGAGACAAAGCAGACAGCTGCTGTCTTTAGATACTCTTCCACACTGGCCGCCGTACAAGAGGTTCTCCTGGAATATTGTCCAACGAACTGCAGCAACCTAGAAAAGCAACCTCTGTCACTGAGAGATGCAGGAAGTATCTCCTGTCCCAATATCTCCAAACGCTGGTATCCTCCCTTTTAGATACATTTCTTCAGAGTTTTGGGGAGCTCACTAATGATGTGGTTGTATGGTTAATTTATGTTGTAGAGTATTTATTCAGGTACTTTTTTTTTTTGGTCACATAGTTAACTGTGAATAGTCTTTCAGTCCTGACCTAGAGCATGAGTTGGCACAGGTGAATATTGACTGGGGTAGATGCAGAGAAGAGGGGAAGCAGGGTGCAGGGAGCCATGCTGGTGTCTGGGTCTTCCTAGAGTGACTCTGGACTTGAGGAGGGCTGGTCTGCTGGAAGGAAGTGGAAACTGGGACAAGAGACCAGGGCACAGGAAGGAAAGTAATGCACAGGTAAATTAGTACACCCCAGCCTGCCTTCAGTCCCAGGAGTGTGTTGTTTGTTGCTGGGCCACACAGGCAAATCTAGGTTTCCTGGGGCCTGCATCTTGTATAATTTGAGCAGTCCTCTTTGAGAAAAATACTAAAAATCATGAAATGATTTAATATGGAAGTGAGCATTGTTTTATAATGAGACAGGCAATCACAATACATTACAAAATTTGAAAACACCATAATTACCACATTACAAACTTTAAAATTTAACATGTTTAAAAAAACATGTTTATTTATTTTCAAGAGACAGAGACAGCACGAGTAGGGGAGGGGCAGAGAGAGAGAGAGGGAGACACAGAATCTGAAGCAGGCTCTGAGCTACCAGCACAGAGCCCCACGTCGAGTTCAAACTAAAAAACCATGAGGTCATGACCTGAGCTGAAGTTGGACACTTAACTGACTAAGCCACCCAGGTGCCCCAACAAACTTCAAAGTTTTACGTATATTTTAATTAATTTCATAACGTACCTCTAAAATACTTTTTTCCCTACATTTCTGTCTCCATGCTCCTTGTTCATCTCTTCCTATGACAGTGCTTTTCTGATGCTTTATCATTGAGAGAAATGAAAAATAGTATTTCCATCAGGATATCTCCTTTCTTTGAGCATGGATGCTCAACATTTGTTGTTTTCTCATGGCTAAATAACATTCTTTCAGCTTCACAAACCTGTTAATGACATTGTTATATACATATTAAAGATTCTGGTCAAATTTGGAAACAGCTCTGTCAGTCTCTTTTATAGAAGAACTGTAGGTTTCAGATTATTTCAAGCTTTCTTGCACAAGAGCTGACCTTACATTCTTTTTGAATTGCTGTCATTCAAAAACCGGTTTGTTGCTTTCGCTGTATTTTATGATTTCAAATGTTATAAGTATGTGAGCATCCTGCTGCATTGCTGGGACCTTTTTTAGGCAAAACTTAATCTTTAGCATCATAGTAAAACCATCTCTGATTGGCTTATGTAGTTGATCCTTACTGCAGGAGTGCGGGTGTCAGGAGGAAGAAAATAATAATCACTACTAACATTTGCTGAGTAGTTGAGCTAAATTGCCAGATTTAATTTAACCATTTTGTGAGAGACCTATTAATTAGTGTTCCCATTTATAGATGAGGAGGCTGACATTCAGGGAGGTTGGCTTTGTCTAAGCAAGAACGTGGATTTGACTACAGTTTTTCTAGCAGTCATCCCCTCCCTAGATCTGTCTTCCTTGATTTTCACTTTACTGTTCTGCATGAACTTTCTACCATTCTTGCAGACCAGACCAAAACCTCCACAGAAATCCCTGTAAGTCTGCTAAGAATAAAGAATAACCACAGATATTTAATGGATTTGGCCAGACAAAGAAAGTACCTGCTTCTTTATAAGATACTTTCCACATCTTGACTTTTGAGTCTCTGTTTTATCCCTAAGTGATGGGGAAGCATCCCAGATTCAGACTCCAGAAGGATCACAGAAGTCTTAGCAGGGTCTCGGCAATTTTCAAGTCCAGGGTGCGAGGCCAAGAGGCAAAGGGATGTTTGGCAAATGTGAGATTGTAATGGGCCAGAGCTGTTTGGTAGGATTTGTAACTAAAAAGAGATTTCAGACCATCTGACTAAATGCTAATGGATTGGTCTGAGACAGGTTTTTAAAATACACGGTTTTATCTACTCCTTACAGAGTTAACAGGTTCTGATGACTCTGGCCCTCCCTTTTTGCTGTGCCTGTGTTACCAGGCCAAATAACCTAGCTGCATTGGAAACTGGTTTCAAATGACTTGCAGATGGCTGGAGGCAGATGAAAGCCTCCATGGAGGTGTTCCTCATTCTCTTTTCTAGTCCCCAGCCCACAGTGCCATGTGCTGACACTTGGATGCTTGTTTTACAATATCATTTGACAAGTGGGATTTATGTGTCAAATTTTCAGCCAAAGCCAAGAAAATGTCAGAGTAAGCAAAGAGAGGCAGCATGAGAAAACGAGGAGGGGGCTGCTTTTGGAACCCAAGAGTGGGTGAGTTGGATGGTGCCAAATCCTAACTGCACCAAGCACATGAGGGAATAACCTGGCTGCCAAAAGCCACAGATTTCTTTGCTGTGTTTTTGCTCCGTGCTGTTACTGCCTTTATCATTAAGGCAACGTTAAGGAAACAACGTAATAAAATTGAGACCTTCCCCCTCCCCCAGCCCCGAATGTGTTAATAAAGATAACTTCTTGGTTTGGGTCCAAAACCACTGGAGCCACATTTAATTTACTGCATTTATTGTTTGGGGATCTGGTATAGTATCCAGAGGTGTTCAGGGCCACAGCGACACCAGTAGAAACTGTGACAGTAAGTGCAAGAGGAGAGATTCTCGTTCGTTCTTGGAATCTTCCAAATGTCTGAGGTACTAAATATTCATAAATCCTTACACTACATTGAACCGTCCCTAGGTTTTCACCCTGTGGCTATTTTAAAAGATGAAACATGAATAAACACACGCACAAAAAAATGCCTTAAAGCCTACCCCAAACTATTAGTTTCTTGTTAAGTCCTACCTGAGATAAATTTCCCTAGTCTTTTTTTTTTTTTGAGAAAAAAGGAGGAAGAAAAGGCAAGAGATTCTCAGTGTTGCAGTTCCCCTGAGCCCCGTGCATTGCTTGCCATATTAAGAGCATGTGTGCATTACTTCATAAACTCTCAGATGACACGCATCTTTATTTAGACTCAATAAAGAAAAATAATGAGTTATGCAAAGTTATTTCAGACACAGGGCGAAATAGCTTTGCAAAAAGGCACTATTCATGGGGGCCAGCCCAGCCTGGCTCAGGAGCCATCATCTATTAGTTCCAAATAAATTCAGGAAAAAGGTACAGCTGTGGACACCACATCATGTGCCAAGTGTAATAAGTAGGTTATGAAGAAGTCACGACAAAACATAAGAACAAATGCCTTGGTTCTCTCCATTCCTTCCCTCTCTGTGGATTAAAGGCCTCCAGGGTCAGGATCAAGTCCCTAGGGATGCCTTAGGAAGTCTGGATGTGTGTCTTCCCTAAATCTATGAAAGACCAAACATTGCAATGGCCATTGGCCTGGGGTTTGAAAACATCTTAAACTAAAAATACTGAGATTCAGCCAAAGAACATAGAATCTCCTTCGCCTAAAATAATGTGGTTTTGGTTTAATGGCACTATAGATGTAGCTTAGTTCGAAGTCAGACATGTTAAAATGAATACTTTTTTATGTTTATTTGATAATGAGGGACAAATATTTTGGTTTTAGACAATGTCCTACCTTTGTATTTTATCTCAACCTTCCTATGTGAAATGCAGAATGTGTTTTTTGCCAGGATCATGGGCTATCAAAGTGTCTATCTTTTTGATATGCAGATGGCTAAGTAATTTCTCCCAGTGGAAATGGTGTTCACGGGAGAAATTTCATGTGTGCAGTTGATAGTTAGTTAAAGAATTCTGTGAAACATACCTGGAACTCATAGGGATCAGAAATGCCTTATAAAGTGACCCCAGAGCTGGCTTGTTGATTTAGGAGTTTTGGAAACAAAAAGATTGGGATTTTGGAAAAGTCCCCTTCATATGATGTCAGTAGGTTAACTATGTGCTGTAAACTGCCTAGAATCAGTATTTTATTACTAGTGGAACTAGCATGAATTACCCACGAAGCGACTGGGTGGAAACTCAGTGCATAAACCTAACATGCACCAACATTTATTTTTCCCAGAGCTCTGTAACGATGGTCCATAATAAGGACATTAATTTTACTGGCTTATACAGACTTCTTAAATTCACGTGTGTGTGTGTGTGTGTGTGTGTGTGTAAAACTTAAAGAAAAATAGGCTGAGACATTCAATTAGCAAGTAAAAAGAGACATTCAATTAGCAAGTAAAAGGAGAGGAAGAGGAAGGTTTAGTGAAACAGTTACTTTTAGGGTCTCTGCGCAATAAGTTAGGAGAGAGGATGTGGATGGAATGGAAAAAGCACCGACATTTGTATCTGACTGGCTGTATATATTTTGAGAGAAGGGTTAAAGTAGGTAAGGTAGGTAAGATACATTCATTTGGGGGTGGGAAACTGGAAGTGGAAGAAGCTTACATCTATGGGTCCTTTTTTGGTGTTGTGGAAGATGAGGTCCCCTCTATGGGTCATGCAAGTCCAGTGAAGGAGCTGGTTTGAGAACTCAGATATCACTGATCTGTGGGAAATAAGAAAGGCTGAGAATAAGACTGATGAGCTATAATGAGGGCCCAAGTGAGGGAGACAATGATAAGTATATACAGGTGGCTAATTCTTACAACTTTGTTGTGTTCTTTCACTGAACTCAGCAGGTCAAGAGCAGAAAATGGATGTGATGGGGTTCAATGAGGGTAATGAATTATTGGACCCAATACTTGGACATCATGGGAGTGAGGGACTCAAAGATGCTGGGATGATGTGGCTGGAATTACTAAGGGGTCCAAGCTGGGTGAGAAAACTGCAGTCAAAAGATGTTTGGGAGGGTAAAGAGGCATGGCGGGACTGGAAATTTCACAGAATACATATAAGTAGAATGACAAATGGAAGAATTGAAGACAGAAATTAGAGAGTGAAATTCTCTACCGCAGTTCCTGGTAGTGGCAATATCTGGAGTGCGGGGCTTAGAGTGGACTGCTGTGTAGAAGCGGAGGGTAAAGTCAAGGAACCATAGGCCGGGAAGAGGGCTGAGTCAACACATACATCATCTCATCCAGGATGATGTTAAGGCTCTGAAGACAAAAATTTATATACAATGCAGGCAACTTAGCTCTTGAAAAGTTGTTGCCCTCTTTGATTCTTTGTGAAAGTTTTGCCAAGTTGTTGGTTGATCATGCTTTTAAACAATCCTAGGAGTCAAAAAGTCCAAACAGGGAAGCCCAGCATGTTAATAGTGAGAAGAGTGTCTTGGAAGCATCCTGAGGCAGTCTTTGTGTATTATCTGTTGAACCCTAAGACATTTATGTAAGTATTCCCCCAGCAGGATAATGTTTGTATGGTGTTTTATGTGTGTCCAGGTTTGGAATAAGCTAGAATGTTTTCAACTTTAAAGTACCGAAGCGCAGAGGCCATGCATATTAAACTCCCCAAGCTTTAGTGATGATGATCTGAAGGCTTCATCTTTCTTACCTCTTTGAGTCTCACAATAACATCTCAAGTTGCCATTTCTCTCCAGTTTTCCACCAATGAGTTGGTCTCCAGATATAATGGCAATACATGTGAAACCAGTCAGGAAGAAGTACTGCTTCTCAAACAGTGTGTGAATCAGCAGCCACAAGTTTGCATTTTGGAAATAGTTTTGGCAGTTGGGGAAATTATCCTGAGCTAGTCGGGATTGTTATCACTGAGTGGAAAGAAGGAGTCATCTGAGGGCGAGGTGGGGCAGAGCGAAATGAGTGGAGAAGAGGTAGCAATTAGGATAGCTCACTAGCAGCATGGGAAAGGTTAGAAACAACTATTCTGCTGAAACTGAATGTGATTTAGAGCCAGAGAATTCCTGGCAAACCACATAAGCCAAACCTCTCATTTCACAGATAAGCAGCCCAGAGAGGTCGTTATTTAGTGAGTTACACAAGGAAGCCAATGGCAGAAGCCCACCAGGACTCTGTAGTTCCATTTATTTTTCTTAAACAGTATTGGCACATCATTTTTTTTTTAAATTTTAATTTCCTAGGACCAATGGTTTCTAGTTCTCTAAGTCTGTAACTCAATGGTTCTCATATTTGTCTGCATTTTGAATTACCTAGAGGTCTTTAAAAATTGCTCATGTGTAGGTCCTACCCCTAGAGATTATTATTTAATTTGTGTTGGGAGCAGCTTTGATGTTAAGGTATCTTTAATCTCTCCCATGTAGTTATGATGTGCAGCCACTGTGGCAATTACTGCTCTAAATGTCAAAGATTTTTTTTCTTGTAGGTGTAACCATTGAAAATTTACTAGTATATAATTGATTACAATAAATTCAGTACATTATAAATTTTGATGAAAGGGAGTTTATGGATGCCACCGTTTCTAATCATACCTTTCTTTGTCACTTCAAAGGTTTTTCATGTTTCACAGTAATAACATCAATATAGATAAGAGGTGTGTTTTTCCTTCTAGAGGAGTAAAATAGGTCTTTCTGTTAAAGATTTGTTAAAGGGCATTTGTAAAAGGCAAGATGGGAAGAGAAGTGGCCTCAGCCAAATGTATATTCTCAGGCAGATCAATATTAGGGAAGAGTACCAATACAGCTCAAGGATCTAGAAATTGATTGTCTTAAAGCTCTCCTTGACATGTACCCCTTGGAAAATCTTTATGTATCATATTCGGTGAGAGTATGCCACTCTGAAAACCACTGTTCCTTAGTATGCTAGATCATGTTCCTTTTTCCCTCCAAATTAATTCCCTACTCTTCTGCACCTTGCTCTGCTTCTGGGGGCTGATCTAAATAGACGATACAATTAGCCTTTCTTGCCCTGTGGCTTCTGGTTAAGTATATTCAATAAGTTAGGGAAGAGAGTGAGGCCAGGGTGCTTACTTTCTGGGGTCCCCTCCAGGAGGGTTTTCTGGGAAAGGCTGACCCCCTTGATCCATGGTCATGGTTCCTTTTAGGTGGTCACCTATTGATGACTTTCTCCTTCTAGTTTTCGGTAGTTACTCTTTCCTCTTGTCCCCTTGAGGGTAGAACAGGTAACAGTTTCAGGGTACTTCCCTGCAGTATTTGAAAATAGTCCCTCTGTTAAATTCTTCTTCCCTTATCTCACTTGAGTGTGCTTTGCTGAAGCATACAGGGAGAGAGGGGCCCTCTGTATGACTCAGTAACTTTAACAGGGGTTGGCTGGGATGAGGGATGTCACTGAATAGTGCTTCTCATTCCTTGTCTTTTCTAATTAGAGGGCACAATAGCTATTTCTGAACCAAACCCAACAGACAAACCTGGTATTATGGCTCTGTCAATATACAGATCCCAGAGAACGAATGCTTCAGCTGACATCATTCAAAACTAATACAATGAGAACATGGATATTCTGTTCTGGATTGTTTCCTGCCCACATCTTTATGCTTGGCAAATGAAGGATAATTTGACAAACACCAAAGGAGGAATGTCAAACATACACAATACGTAGATTCTTCCATCACATTTCCCCATTTACCATCTATTTATATACAATTATGTTTTGTTGTTTGCAAATGTTTCTTAGATGTCAGTCTCCAGTCTCCATTTCTTAGCTAGATTGTAAGTTTCATGGGGGACATAAACCAGAAACTTATATTTCTTTGCAACTGTTTCAGCCTGGACTTTTTCTGCTTAGCTCTCTTCCTATTCACCTGTCTTTTGCATGTCCAATCTGGTGTCAAGCTCATCTGTCATTATTTCATTCTCTTCATTCATTCAGCAGAAGTATATTGAGTGCCTACCATGCTAGACATTGGATGGGTTATAAAAATGCAAAGAAAATGCTGACTAATGTTGATAAGAGTGTAGTAACGATTGACTTACAAATAGTGGTTTAAAAAGATTGTATGCTCTTATTAATCTTTTATAAAACTCCATTCACCCTTACAGTGATTGCCAGAGTTCTTGGTTGAAAACAATACAAGCCAACGTTGGGTAACAAGCAGAAAATGAATTTATTGGAGCCATACCTTGTAGATTAGAGACTGAACTGAAAGTCTGGAGAACCAGATTTAGAAAATGGGTGGACCCCCAAGGAGGCCCGTAGGAGCAGGAGACCACTGAGGCAAGAACACGTGTGGGGAGCACAGTGTTGTCACATCACAAACGATGGACACCTCGATGCATCACTGGACTCTTGACCCTGATATCCCTTTAGAAGCAAGCACATCCCTGCCTCTGGAAGGGATATTTGACAGTACAACTATCTCTGCTGCTTGTGTCCTATTCATTCCCAGAGCCCAGGGCCCTGGGCCCCATGGTGATCATCTGTGGAGCTGAGTTTAGGTCCCTTCCAATTGCTAGGGGTATAAAACAATAAGAGTATTCAGGGTTTCTGGGAGGTGGCACTCCACTTCCAATTAAGACCCATACAATGGAAGATTTCCCAAATCTTGGGAAGGAGGCCCACATGCTGGAAGGCCAAAAAATGCTCCTAATTGTCCACCCTATTCATAATGAAATCTGTAACCAACACACTGGCAACAGTATTATGCATGGGTAAACTACTTAGGTAGTGCTGAATATTTCAGATACCACGAAGCCAGTGTTTTCAGGATAAATGTTAAAGACTTCAACAGGAGTTGAAATGTTCAGGGCAGAATTTGTCATCATTAGTTCACTCAAATATTTGTAAGGACAGAGCAGAATTCATTCATTCACTCATTCATTTCTGTAAGTATTTATTGGCCACATGTTAAGTACAAGGTGGTGGGAGGTAGAAAAAAACATAGGTGCCTGGTCTAAAGAAAGGAGGTTTGGTTACTAGTGAAATGCAGAAAGTGACCCAGTGTCAGAAAATTTACTATTAAAATTTTGGATAAAAAACATTAAATAAACCCAAAGAGCATCCTGGTGATAAAGATGATACAAAGGAAGAGAAGTTACAGCTATCAAGCAAAATATTTAAAAGTCATCTTTAATTTTCTTTGTCCTCTACCTCCAACATCCACTAGATGCCAGATCTAAGATAACTCCATGTGAATATCCTCACTGCAGCTGCCGATCATGGAGAAGCTATTTTGTTCCATGCAGTCTACGAAGCACTTCATGTTCAGTGTTTCACTTGGTTCTCACAATGATCCTATGAAGTAGCCAGGTATTTTTGTTATCTCCACTTCATAAATTAGCAAACTGATTCTCAGAGAAGATAAGCAGCCTACCTGCTTACACAGCTAATGAGTAATAGAGCTACAGGTTACACTCAGCTTTTCCTGTCGTCAGAGCTGAGCTTTTAACCACCGCTCAACACAGCTTTTCACTTAACAAGTGGAAAGGAGATTGTAAGGGATATACAAGTCTGGAAGATGTTTCTCTGACTTGAAATAGATTTCTTCTCTGCAGGTGACTCTGGAGTCTGGTTTGGTAGGAGGTGGTGGCTGGAATATTTCATTTTGTTTTTGAGTTTGGCATGTGTCAGCTTCTTCTTTAGAAGAATGTTGAGGATATTAATTTTTGGCCATTAAGTGGTGGTCAAGCATGTGGACATTAGATGTTTTTTGGGGGGGGGTGGTTCCTGATTGCTATCTTAGGCATTTTTATATAGCAGCTTAGTGATTTCTGTGACTTCCTGTGGCTGGCTGTAAGATGTACAAGGTAAACTATAAGCAAATGGATCCTTGGTTGTCTGCAACACTTCTTTGATCTGGACTCACAATCTCCAGTCTTTTATCATATAAATATTACTGTTAGTTTTTTCTTTGTCTTTTTTTCTCCAAAAATCACTTTAAAATGAAAGAAAGGCTGAGTCTTGGATTTGACTTTATAGAAAATTGCACGTGCCAAAGCCTTTCCAAATCTTACCTCATTTCAAAATGCCTTCATGGCTGGTTTTATTTTTCATTTCTTTCCCTATTTTAGATCATTATAACACATTTTATAGGTCAGTGTCAAACAGCAAGACTTCACCAGTATCAGGACTATTGCTGGAAGTCATGCCAGAACACACAACTGTAATCCACTAAGTTAATGGAACTGCAACATTAGGGCTGGGTTTTACGTACGTGGAAATCATGAAAACTCACAAACCCAATTCCCTCAACACATAGAGAAAAGAGAACTACCTTCTCCACTGGAAGCGTCCAGTCCACATTCTGTTAACGACTCCACTTGTGGGCCAGGAGACCCTTGCTAGTTCCCATTTCACTAAATCATAAACTTTTACATCTGCACTAAACACCAGAGGGCTTGCAATCATTTCACTATTGTCTAGATCTATTGAATGAACATCTATGACACTACAGACCAAAGTGCAAGACACATACCTTTAAACACCTTACAGTTTTGATCCATTGAGTACATCCTATGTCCCCAGGAGTGTAGCAACATGGAAAATACAGTTCTGCTCCCCTTTGGGCTCCCTGGACATTTTCTTTTACAGCTGCAGTTTTCACTTGCATCCAAACCTCACATCGTTTTTGCTTAGCATTGCCTACAGGGGCAAAACTATAAAGCAGCCATTCTCAACTTCGGCTGCACATTTAAATCATCTGGAAAAATTTTGAGGATCCTGATGCTTAGGCTGCACCCAGACCAATTGATAGCAGAATCTCTGGAGATGGGTCAGAGGCCTTCACATTTCATAGATCTTACCAAGTGGTTGTGCACCCAGGCTGAGGACCTTGCTGTATGTAACACATGCACTGGGCGGGGGGGTGGGGGGGGGGGTGGTGGTTCTCTTTTCCCTTTCTGTGCCTCCTTCCTCTGTTCTTTATCACATCTCCTCCTTCCTCCCTCCTAAATTCACTCAAGTCCAAATGACTTTTTTCTCTGCATCAGCTGTTTCAGAATAGCATGAACACTTAATGTTAACCCTAAAGTCAAATTGGTCTCCTAAGAGAAACACAGTGTTTTAAATGGACGGCCTAATTTTCAACACCATGGCAAGCTAATATCAGAGAAGTTGTGGGGTGGATTTTGTATCTTTACTCAAACTCCATGCGCTCTGTGAAAGAAATAGCCTGTTCTGACTACTTCAAGGAAATGCAGTAGCTATGGATATCCAGAGGCTGTAAATGAGGGCAGTGTTTCTTAATACTTGCCCTCTGGGCCATTCGCCCAAGTCACCTGGACCCAAGCACCAGACCACCTGAGTGTGATGGGGCCTGCTAATTTGCATTCTCCAATGATTTGTACATTTTGGGAATCACCAGCAAGTTGACTCTCTAATAGCATTGCCATCTGTGTAGTGTCAGCTTATTCAAAAGATTAGAAACGGTGAATTTGCAGAAGTGTTGATTCCTATGCTAAGTAATATTATTAAGAAGGTGGAAATAAATTTTTATAAGAAGTTAAAATATAATAGAAATGTCTAGTTGTCCCTGAAGCTATTGGATCTCATTGATATCAAATGTATTTGTGTCTTTCTCAATAGACAAATAAAACCTCCTTGGAGGGGATTTGTATCACCGAATCCCAACCACTAAAATTTCATGCTTCTACATCAAAAAATCTGAAGTTTTGATATAGCTCTGGCCACTTTCTAACTGTGCAACCTTGGACAGATTACCTAATCCCTGTGACTATCATCTGTCAGATGGGGACGCTGATGCCTCAGAAACCACGTGAAAATTTAATAAGATAATAACTGTGACATGGGCTTTGCAATCTGTGATAAGTTACACAAGTGCTGGTCATTGCTAAAGCTACTCTCATCCAGGCCAACATCTTCATGTTGCACAAAGCTCATAATTGTCTAGCCTTGCCAGGTACACATCAATCAGTTTAGTGGCTGGGCTGAGACTCTTGCCCAATGGTCCCAACTGGACCTAGTCCTCTTTCTATTCCACGCCAGCATCTGAATTGAGATGGTTGACTCAAATTTGTATCCTGCTGAGCAAGGAACTCAAGGCAATGATTTGAATTCCTTATGTGACAGGAAAAATAAACTTTGAAATATTTTAAATCCTTATCTTCTGCTTCTGAAGAAAAAGAACCCTTCTCATGTCAGGTATCTGAAGTTTGTTTTGCTGAAGAAAGAGGTGAGAAGAGAGAATGGGAAAAGCTGAGAAGGCCAATCATGCTTCACTGCATGTCTAGTCATTTTTGATTGGGTGCAGAAATTGTGTTATGGGAGAGAAGATGCCACCAGCAGAAGCCAAGATGTGAGAGGCAAAATTAAAGAGGGCAAGGAGGGTGAGAAGAGAGGAGAAGCAGGTAAAGAAGGAGGTAAGGAGGCAGAAACTGCTTCAGAAGTGGAATTCCCAGAGGAAAAGTAATGCTCAAGGAGGAGTGTTAGGAAATTTAGCTTTCAAAAGCTATGTGATACAATATGTTTCTCTTTTCTCCAAGACCCCTTCGGGGAAGATCTACATTGGCTTTAAATGGATTGAGAGTCAATTTGTCTTTGTTTGCATGCTTGGTTTTTAGAATGTATTGGTATATTGAGTCTGGCATAAAGAGGAGAGAAGTTTAAGGTGGTTACACCTACGTGGGTAAATTTTATCACCACTTTTCTCTTTTGGGTTTAAAAAAATTACAGAGGCTAAATAAACTACCATCAGAAACCAAAATAAACAAAAATTCACAATTATCAGGGTTTAAGTGGGTCAGGCCTTGCCTCTATGTCAGAAGTACCTTGCCCAGGTGGGACCCCTGAGCAAACAGTGTCTTGCAATTCTTTGTTCAGTTAAATTTTCACTTCTAATGTTCACTTCTAGCATTCTGAGACTGATGCTCATTGAAGAGTGCAGCTTTTCCACTGTTTCCTTTCCTTTACTTCCCTGCCTCACTGATAGTCTGTATTCTGAACTCTCTTGTATCCTAGTTAACTTTAAAAATATATAGTAAACTACAGTTCTTATCAGCACATAACCTTGGTTCCTGATTCTTCACCTCACCTTCTCTTTATTACTTGTATCAATTTCTTGAACTTGATTCCTAACTCTTATTGGAGGGACTAGCTTCTGGCTTCCCTTCTTTTGTGTGGTTAGTATTTGTCTCTTGCTCTTAGCCATTTCTGGAAACACCTCTCCCCATTCAACCTCTCCTACAAAGCTGAGACTTACAGCCTAACTAGAAGCTTCTGTGAAGCTCACTCCTGCCTTCCCAAAACACCATAGAAGAGTCAGTGCCCTTTTGAAACCAAGGTGATTTTATTCCCTTTCCATAGTTTAACAACCAAAGGATCCAACTTGTATTTTGAATGTAGGTGTCTGCAGACAGCATTGCTATCTCATTATCTGTTGTAGCTTTCTCCCATTTCTGAGGTAATAATGATGAATCAACAAGCAAACAAATAATAAGAAACAACTTCTGTACCTCCACAAATAATGCCTGTGTGTGTGTGTGTACTCGTGCTTGAATCCATCTAGACCTCTACATTTGGTGTTTATTAATTTTTAAGAGATTTTAATTAGGAAACAACACATGTTCTATGCTTTTTCCATTTGTTGATAAATTCTTTAATTCTTAACCAATTCTATTCAAGCTTAGCAAAGATCAGGATATATTTTATTTTTAAAACCTGATCTGTTTTTCCATTATTGAAATGCAAAGAGAGACAGAGAGAGACAGAGAGAGGAATAGCCCACTCAGGCTATACAGTCTTTCCCAGGAGGTAACATCATTTTCACCTTTATTTCCAAATTATCTTCTGAGGGTATAAACATAATATGATTTTGCCCCAAAGCTAGATGGAGCAAGATTATTTATCATCTAAATAAAATATTTTTATAGACTTAAGTGGCATAAAAATCAATAGTAAAAAGCTGTGTTTTGTGAGGAATGAGAAGTGAGTCTATAGAACTCTATCATGGATGCTCTTTACTACCTTTCCGAATCAGCACATTTTCATTGTAAGAGTTGCTAAGTTCTTTCGTTGAATGTTGTACCCCACATTTCAGCTCTGCTGCTTCGCTGGGGAACACATGAGGAGGAGGGATATAAAGGAAAGATAATTGCAACAATGTGAGGCTTTGTGCTTCAGCTGCCAAAGCTTTTCCACCCCAAATAATACAGTGAGACCTCAAGTTATGTCTAATTCTTTGTGAATAAAGCATAGAATTACTTTGAAGGAAAATCCACAAAGAAACAGATTTATTTGAAGAACCCCCCACCCCAAACTTTTCCTCCATTGTCAGGATTATTATCAAACTTTTTGTTTTTACCTTTTCTTCCCCAGTATGAGATAAAGAGAATTTGAAGTGAATTCATTCAACTTACATGAGCCTATATTGTGGAGCGGGGTAGGCTGTTAACGTTTTATTTGGGGGTCTCCATTATCAAGCCCAGTGGGTTATGGCTGGAAGGGCTGCCCAAACCCAACCATACCCGTCCTGTCTACTTCCTCTCCTCCAATGACAGTCACAGCAGCCACATGCCAGTGTTCTGAGGGTCACATTTTCCACCAACAGCATTTAGCTATTTGGCAAAATCCTCAAGCAGTTGTACCGGCTGCCATGGGACTTGCCTGCAGCATGGCTCACATGTTCCTCACAGACTGCCTGGGAAACTGCTTCTCAGATGCATTTAATTATTAAATGATGAAAATAAGAAACATAAAATAAAATATACAGGTTACCTATGTGTGCCAAATGTGTGCCTTCTCTTTCTGAACATGGTCTTGAACTCCTTTGGGTTTCAGGACAGCGCACCAATTCGGTTACAATGAATGAAAAGTGGATTTGGAAATGAACCACCATTTGTTTCTACTCCTGCCCTGTTCTGCAGACAGGCTCTGTGTTTTGTAATTCAGTTCCCACACGTGGCTCTTCTAGCCCCCAAATTTACACCCACTGGGATACGATGTGCTGAAACATTTACTGTTTACCCAGAAACATCTTAAGTTCACAACTTGAGTGCTGATGTTCAGTACATTTGTTAAAGCTTCCCCCCCTTGTTGATTTTTGAGTATGGAAATAGTTAAAACAGTTTCTAAATATTGACTCCCCTTTTTTTTTATTTCATCGGTTCAATGTTCACAGTAATAAGTGCTTACTGTTAAGTGAAACATCATTGGAAGGTCTGATGGAAAACAATAAGTATGGAGGGCAAATGGACCCTTCCTGGTAGGGGGATGGAGGGTGGGGGTGTTCAGTCCCCCCTTTCTTTCCTTTTATTGCACAACTAGTCAGTGCTCTGCAGAAGTGGCCTCTGGGAAAAAGTTGCCCTAAGTATGCCTCTGCTGCGATTTGGAGGCCCATCAAAGGTGCATTGAATCTTTAACGTCCTGAGAGAAAAAAAAAATGAGCACTTCGTCACCACTTGGCGAGGGCTTTATTCTCCAGGAATAACCTAAGTATTGGGAAAACAGAAATAATTAAGAGCAGATATGAAAACTTCCTCCAAGATCAGTCACTGAGCCATGCTGAGGACTCTGGATGAACAAGGGATCAGATTCAAATTATCCACATGTCAATGGAAGTATTTCTTTTCTATTTGGCATTATCTCCCACAAACCCACAAGAGATTTCCCTTCTATCAAATGTCCATATTAAGTATACCAAATAAAAAAGTTTAAAAGAAAAAGAAGGGGAGAAAGTTACAAAGAGTTATCTCTTGATATTTGGTGCATTATTTGTGAGAGAACCGCATGACCTAGGTGGGGAGTAGAAAGAACCTCCCAGGCAGCTCCATTTGTTCAATAACTATGACAGCTCAAAACAGTAAGGTTCCACCCCCATGAACTGTGTGATGAAACTCAAGGCCAGAAGTGCCTGATTGCTTAAGCATGTAGTCACTTCAGTCGGGAAGATACATGGCACCATACAAGGTGGCAGTGAGATGCAAAAAGGACCTCTACTAGAAGGACAGTAAAACCTTGGTTTGCAAGCATAATTCGTTCTGGAAACATGCTTGTCATCCAAAACACTTGGATATTGAAGTGAATTTCAAGAACCACTGGCTCAGTTGTGATCACGTGGTGTTCGGTGTCACTTACTACTCATATTGCAAGACCTCACTCATTTAGCAAGTTAAAATTTAATAGAAATGCTTGCTCGTCTTGCAGATCACTCATAGAACAAGATACTCTCAATCCAAGCATTTACTGTACTTCCTACCTGTCCTAATTCAAGAGTGATACTGTGAACTGAGTAATTAGTTTTCCTTTGAGATGTTTGCAGGTGTTAAGTAATTAGTCTTAATATTCAAATTACCTATATGTATCTTAGAGGAAAGGGATCTTGTTGCTAGCTAGAAAAAATATGCCCGAGGACTTAGATTTTAGTCCTGTTAAACTTATTTTCCTGGGCACCACCCACTGAAGACAGAAGAAATTTCCCCATCCATTAGCATCTGTAGAAATGATGTCTTTCATTTCCAAAGCGTACACATTCTTTGCTGGTGAGTGAAAGTCAGGGATGTGGCATCCTTCCTGCCACCCCCATGTTAAGACGCATTCCTTCTCTCTAAATAACCTTGACACAGGCTAAGCTGTGCAGAGTTCATTTATAGAAATGCTGAATTCATACAAATGTGTGATCGTGCCAATGAATTAAAGAAGAGACACAGAATTTAGACATAGAGCTTCAGGGAAAAATCTTCATGAGGACCACCCGTGAATGGTGTAGAGACGCAGAGTCTGTTGATGGTAACTGACCTCTGGAAGGAAAATGTGGTATGTTTAAAATAGTTCCAAACCAGGTGAGGATGGAGAAGTCATCTGTGTTGATGAGGGGCAGGCTAACGTGGCTTGTGACAAGTTGTGACCCCTGTTTATAACTGGAATCTGATGTACAAACTGCCTTTGGGAGAAGTTCCTGTAATTGGACAGACAGGACAGAGAGACAGAAAAGCTGCACTCAGGGCAAAGAGGACAGGAGTGGTATGGTGGAAACTTCTGCAGTGGAAAATCCTGGCTTTGAGTCTCGAAGCTCTGCCAGACGGTACTTACTTGAGCAATTTGTTTCTACTCTGTGGGCCTCAGCTTAGTCATCTTTAAAATGGATCTGTTAGGGGCACCTGGGTGGCTCAGTCATTTAAGCGTCCGACTTCGGCTCAGGTAATGATCACACGGTTTGTGGGTTTGAGCCCCGCGTCGGGTTCTATGCTGACAGCTCAGAGCCTGAAGCCTGTTTCAGATTCTGTGTCTCCCTCTCTCTGCCCCTCCCCCACTCATGTTCTGTCTCTGTCTCAAAAATAAACTATAACATTTTTTTAAGTAAAAAAAAATTAATAGAATGGTCCTGTTAGACCAGAGCAGAAACTTTCTGATCTAAGGACACTGCCACACTCTTCAAAAGCTCCAAAGAGCTTTTCTTTACATAGCTTCTGCTTATTGGTAATTACCATATTAAGGATTAAAATGAGCTAATCTTTAAAATATTTATTCATTAAAAAATAACAGTAACAAGCTTATTTCATGTTAAAGTATATATGTTTATGAAAATTAACTATATTTTCCAGAATAAAAATAAATTTAGTGAGAAGAGTAACATTGTTTTACATTTTTATACAACTCTTCAATGTTTCAGTTAATAGAAGACAGCTAGATCCTCATAAGTGCTTCTGCAGATCGAATTAGCTGCAATTTCATGTATTGTGCAATTTACATAAGAATGCCATGTGAGGAGAGAGAAGGGAGGGAGACTGTGTGAAGAGGAGGGAGAAAAGCGTGGGAGGAAGAAGGCAGAGATCAGGGTGGTTCTTTTACATGCCATAGGCTGCAAAGGATTACCAGAAGTAAGACATGGACAGACTTTTTCTCATAACCCTCAGAAGGGACCCATCACCGAGTAACATGATCTTAGACATCTAGACTCCAGAACTATGAGACAATAAGTTTCTGTTGTTATTTTGAATGAGGTATTTTATTACAGCAGCCTAGTAAATTAATACAGTTTCCTTCTGAGAATTTATCCATTTTGTCTATGTTGTTGAATATATTGATTTAACATTATTCATAATAGGTTCTTTTATTTTTAATACCTATAGAATCTGTGATGATATTCTTTTTTCTAATCCCCGATGTTAGGAACTTGGATCTCTTTTCTTTATATCATCATCAGTGTGTCTAGAGATTTGTCAGCTCTATATATTTTATTTTTATTGATTTACTGTATATTTCTTTCTGTTTTCAATTTCATTGGTATGTGCTCTCTCACTTTTGTTATTTCTCTACTTTTTCTTAAATCAACCTTAATTTACTATTATTTTTCTAATCTGTGAGGTTGGAAGCTTGAGTCAATGGTTTTCCTAATGTATGTACGTTAATACTTTGTATTTCTTATCAGTGCATCAAATATATTTTGATATAATGTGTTTTTTTCATTCATGTTAAAATGGCTTTTTAGTATTTTTTATTTCTTTAATTGAACACCATCAAAATGGACATTTTGATGCTATTAGAGTATTCTGTAAATGTTGCTTAGATCAAGTTGGATAATAGTGTTTCTCCAAGTCTTTTCTATCTTTCTTTCCCTTTATTTTATTGACTATTGAAAGAGGGATATTGGTATCTTTGTCTATAATTGTAGATTAGTCCACTTTTTTATCTCTATCACTTTTTTACTTCATACATTTTGAAACTGTAGTTGATACACCCAAATCTTTATCCTTTGAGTAAGTGATCTATATCTCATTATGAAATGATAATGCTTTCTCATTTTTGTCTCTACATCAGTATTTTATTTTATTTTTTATAGTTGATTGTCAAGTTGGTTTCCATATAACACCAAGTACTCATCCCCACAAGTGCCTTTCATTATGCCCATTACCACCCATTCCTCTCTTTCTCACCACCATCAGCCCTCAGTTTGTTCTCAGTATTTAAGAGACACTTATGGTTTGCCTCCCTCCCTCTCCTTAACTATTTTTGCCTCTTCTCCTCCACCATGGTCCTCTTTTAAGTTTTTCCTGTTCCACTTATAAGCGGAAACATATATCTGTCCCTCTCTGCCTGACTTATTTTGCTCAGCATAACACCCTCGAGTTCCATCCACGTTGCTACAAATGGCCAGATTGCCTTCTTTCTCATTGCCATGTAGTATTCCTTGTAGAGATAAACCACATCTTCTTGATCCATTCGTCCATTGATGGACATTTAGGCTGTTTCCATGATGTGGGTATTGTTGAAAGTGCTGCTGTGAACATTGGGTTACATGTGTCCCTATGCATCAGCACTCCTGTATCCCTTGCATAAAATCCTAGAAAAGCTATTTCTGGGTCACAGGGGAGTTCTACTGTGAATTTTTCAAGGAACCTCCACACTGTTTTCCAGAGGGGCTGCACCAGTTTACATTCCCACCAGCAGTGTAGGAGGGTGCCCAATTCTCCACATCCTCTTCAGCATCTATAGTCTCCTGATTTGTTCATTTTAGCCACTCTGATTGGCGTGAGGTAGTATCTCAGTGTGGTTTTGATTTGTATTTCCCTGATGATGAGGGACACAGAGCACCATTTCATGTGTCTGTGGCCATCTGGATGTCCTCTTTGGAGAAGTGTCATTCATGTCTTCTGCCCATTTCTTCACTGGATTATTTGTTTTTCGGGTGTGGAGTTTGGTGAGTTCCTTATAGATTTTGGATACTAGCCCTTTATCTGATATGTCACTTGCAACTATCTTTTCCCATTCCGTCGGTTGCCTATCAGTTTTACGGATTGTTTCCTTTGCTGTGCAGATGCTTTTTATCTTGATGAGGTCCCAATAGCTCATTTTTGTTCTTGTTTCCTTGCCTTTGGAGATGTGTCAAGTAAGAAATTTCTGGGGCTGAGGTCAAGGAGGTTGTTTCCTCTTTCTCTTCTAGTGTTTTGATGGTTTCCTGTCTCACGGTCAAGTCCTTCATACATTTTGAGGGTTTTTTTTGTGTACGGTGTAAGAAAGTGATCTAGCTTCATTCTTTTGCATGTTGCTGTCCAGTTCTCCCAGCACCATCGGTTAAAGAGGCTGTCTTCTTTCCATTGGATACTCTTTCCTGCTTTGTCAAAGATTAATTGGCTGTACATTTGTGGGTGCAATTCTGGGTTCTCTATTCTGGGGGTGCCTGGGCTGTTCTATGTGTCTGTTTTTGTGCCAATAGCATACTGTCGTGATGATTACAGCTTTGTAGTAGAGGTTAAAGTCTGGGATGGTAAAGCCTCCTGTTTTGGTTTTCTTCTTCAATAATACTTTGGCTATTTGGGGTCTTTTGTGGTTCCATACAAATTTTAGGATTGTTTGTTCTAGCTTTGAGAAGAATGCTGGTGCAATTTTGATTGGGATTGCATTGAATGTGTGCTTTGGGTAACACGACATTTTAACAATATTTATTCTTCTAATCCACGAGCATAGAATGTTTTTCCATTTCTTTGTGTCTTCTTCAATTTCCTTCATAAGTTTTCTATAGTTTTCATCATACAGATCTTTTACATCTTTGGTTAGGTTTCTTCCTAGGTATTTTATGGTTTTTTGTGCAGTTGTGAATGGGATCAGTTTCTTGATTTCTCTTTTTGTTGCTTCATTATTGGTGTATAGAAATGCAACCGATTCCTGTATGTTGATTTCGTACCCTGT
The DNA here is from genome assembly GCA_017311185.1 of Proteles cristata cristata. Classification (NCBI taxonomy): domain Eukaryota; kingdom Metazoa; phylum Chordata; class Mammalia; order Carnivora; family Hyaenidae; genus Proteles; species Proteles cristata. The sequence goes on along the minus strand of JAESUZ010004142.1, from coordinate 1,365,420 downwards.
GACTTTGCTGAATTTATGGATCAGTTCTAGTAGGCTTCTGGTGGAGTCTGTCGGGTTTTCCGTGTAGAGTATCATGTCATCTGCGAAAAGTGAAAGTTTGACATCATCTTTGCCAATTCTGATGACTTTTGTTTCCTTTTGTTGTCTGATGGCTGATGCTAGGACTTCCAGAACTATGTTAAACAACAGTGGTGAGGGGGGACATCCCTGTCGTGTTCCTGATCTCGGGGAGAAAGCTCTCAGTTTTTCCCCATTGAGGAAGATTTTAGCTGTGGGCTTCTCATAAATGGCTTTCATGATGTTTAAGTAAGCTCTTTCTATCCTGACTTTCTTGAGAGTTTTTATTAAGAAAGGATGCTGTATTTTGTCAGATGCTTTTTCTGCATCTGTCGACAGGATCATACAGTTTTTTTTTCTTTTGTTGATGTGATGTATCACATTGATTGATTTGTGAATATAGTACCAGCCCTGTAACCCAGGAATGAATCCCACTTGATCATGGAAGATAATTCTTTTTGTATGCTGTTTAATTCGATTTACTAGTATCTTGTTGAGGATTTGTTTTTAATTTTTATTTATTTCTGAGAGAGACAGCATGAGGAGGGGAGGGTCAGAGAGAGAGGGAAGATACAGAATCTGAAACAGGCTCCAGGCTCTGAGCTAGCGTCAGCAAAGAGCCTGATGCGGGGCTCGAACCCATGAACCGTGAGATCATGACCTGAGCTGAAGTCAGATGCTTAACAGACTGAGCCACCCAGGAGCCTCTTGTTGAGGATTTTTGCATCCATATTTATCAGGGATATTGGCCTGTAGTTCTCTTTTTTTGCTGGGTCTCTGTCTGGCTTGGGAATCAAAGTGATGCTGGCTTCTAGAATGAGTCCAGAAGTTTTCCTTCCATTTCTCTTTTTGGAATAGCTTGAGAAGAATGGGTGTTCACTCTGATTTAAATGTCTGGTAGCATTCCCCAGGGAAGCCATCTGGCCCAGGGCTCTTATTTGTTGGGAGATTTTTTTTTTAAATAACTGATTGAATTTCTTCACCAGTTATGGGTCTGTTCAGATTTTCTATCTCTTCCCATTTGAATTTTAGTAGTGTGGATATGTTTAGGAAATTGTCCATTTCTTCTAAGTTGTCCAGTTTGTCGGCATATAATTTTTCATAGTATTCCCTGATAATTGCTTGTATTTCTGATGGGCTGGTTATAATAAGTCCATTTTCATTCGTGATTTCATCTATTTGGGTGCTCTCTGTTTTCTTTTTGAGAATCCTGGCTAGAGGTTTATCAATTTTGTTTATATTTTCAAAAAACAAACTCTTGTTTTCGCTGATCTGGTCAGCTGTTTTTCTGGATTCTATATTGTTTATTTCTGCCCTGGTCTTTATAATTTCTCTTCCCCTGCTGGGTTTGGGGTGCTCTTGCTGCTCTGCTTCTAGCTCCTTTAGGTGCACTGTTAGATTTTGTATTTGCACTGTTTCTAATTTCTTGAAATAGGCCTGGATTGCAATGTACTTTCCTCATAGGACTGGCTCTGCTGCATCCAAAAGAGTTTGGATTATTGTATTTTCATTTTCATTTGTTTCCATATATTTTTAAATGTCTTCTCTAATTGCCTGATTGGCCCATTCATTCTTTAGTAGGGTGCTCTTTAACCTTCGTGTTTTGGGAGGCTTTTCCAGATGTTTTCCTGTGTTTGATTTCAAGTTTCATAGCATTGTGATCTGAAAATGTGCATGGTATGATCTCAATTGTTTTGTATTTATTGAGGGCTTTTATGACCCAGTATGTGATCTATCTTGGAGAATGTGCCATGTGCACTTGAGAAGAAAGTGAATTCCATGGCCTCAGGATGTAGAGTTTTAAATATATCTGTCAAGTCCATCTGGCCCAATGTGTCGTTCAGGTCCCGTGTTTCTTTAGTGGTTTTCTGTCTAGTTGACCTATCCATTGCTGTAAGCGGAATAGTAACGTCCCCTGCTATTAGCACATTCTTATCCATAAGGTTGTTTCTGTTTGTGATTGTTTGATGTATTTGGGTGCTCCCGGATTAGGTGTGTAGGCATTTATAATTGTTAGCTCTTCCTGATGGATAGACCCTGTGATCATTATATAATGCCCTTCTTCATCTCTTGTTACTGCCTTTACTTTAAAGTCTAGCTTGTCCCATAGAAGTAGGGGACTACTCCAGCTTTCTTTTGACTTCCAGTAGCATGATAGATATTTCTCCATCTCCTCACTTTACATCTGAAGGTGTCCTTGGGTCTAAAATGAGTCTCTTGTAGATAGCAAATAGATGGATTTTTTTTTTTTTATCCATTCTGATACCCTATGTGTTTTGACTGGAGCATTTAGTCCATTTATATTCAGTGTTATTAATGAAAACTACCAGTTTTGAATCATTGTATTCTCTGTAGGATTCATGCTTGTAGTGGTGTCTTTGGTACTTTGTGATCTTTGCAACATTTCCCTCAGAGTCCCACTTAGGATTTCTTGTACGGCTGGTTTAGTGGTTATTAATTCCTTCAATTTTTGTTTGGGAAAAATTTTATGTCTCCTTCTCTTCTGAATGATAGCCTTGCTGTGTAGAGGATTCTTGGCTGCATAGTTTTTCTGTTCCTCAGATTGAAGATTTCTTCCCATTGCTTTCTAGCCTGCCAATTTTCAGTAGATAGGTCTGCAACTACCCTGATAGATCTCCCTTTGTATATTAGGGCCCTTTTATCCCTAGCTGCTTTCAGCATTCTTTGTCCTTATGTTTTGCCAGTTTCACTATGCTATCTCGTGCAGATGATCAATCCGATTTATGTCTGAGGGGTGTTCTCTGTACCTTTTGGATTTCAATGTGTGTTTCCTTCCCCAGATTGGGGAAGTTTGTGGCTATAATTTGTTCTAGTACCCCTTCAGCTCCTTTTCTCTTTCTTCTTCTGGAATTCCTGTGATATGGATATTGTTCCATTTGATTACATCGCTGAGTTCTGGAATTCTCCTTTCATGCTCCTGGATCAAATTATTCCTTTTTCTCTTCCTCTTTTTCTATAATTTTGTCTCTTAATTCACCTATTCTCCTCTCTGCCTCTTCAAACCGTGCATTGGATGCCTCCATTTTAATTTTTTACCTCATTTAGAGCATTTTTCAACTCATCACAACTATTTTTAAGGTCTATAGTCTTTGTAGCAATAGGTTCTCAGCTTCTTCCATGCCCCTTTCAAGCTCAGTGATTAATGTTACGCCTCTTGTTCTAAATTCTTGTTCAGTTATGTTGCTTATATCTGTTTTGACCAGTTCTTTACCTGTCACTTCTTCCTGGAATTTCTTTTGAGGAGTTTTCTTCCATTTCATCATTTGGCTTGTTTTCTGTCTCTTGTCAGTTTTAAAAGCTTGTTATGTGCTCTCCCCCTATGAATACTGTTATATTAAAAGAGGCATATTGACTGTCCAGGGCCTGTCTGTTCAGGTAGTGTTCTTTTAATGGTGTCTCTTGGTCCCTCTTGTTGAGACTTTGGTTCTTTTATTTCCCTACTCATAGTGACATTTGGGACTCTCCATCCTGTGTACTTTGGCTTGTTTCTTGAGGCAGGCCTACGAGGCTGTCTTTTTAGTGGACTCTGTCTCTTTTGCTCCCAGTTTTGTGGTTCAGAGTTTTTTGGCTTCAGCCCTTTATTTAAAGTTGCAGGAGGGAGGTAGGGAACTCCCTCCTTCTCTGCCATCTTGCCACCAGCCTCTACATCAGTCAATAATGCCTTCTTGTGATTAATCCTACCACAATAGGTCTCTTTCTGTTCTGTTACCTCGAATTTGTGTCTTTACCCTTCAAGTGGGATTCTATATGCCATGTATTGTATCTGTATATATGCTATATACAAGCATATAGTTGTTCATTGCCTTTTTATTTAATTTGAAAATCTCTGCCTTTCAACTGGAGTGTCGACATTTAATACCATGGTTATGGTTGGGCTTAAATCACCAATTTTGCTATGGTTTTATATTTCCCCAAAGTGTTCTTTGTTCACTTTTCTTCCCTGTTTTCTGCCTTTTGGCTTATAGATTTTTAAAAATTATTCCATTTTTATCTACTATGTTGGTTTATTAGCTGTGGTGGGCTAATAGTGACCATGAATAATAAGATGTCCTCATTTGAATCCTCAAAATCAGTTACTTTATGTGGTAAAAGGAACTTTGCAGATGTGATTGAGCTGAAAATATTTAGAGGGAGAGCATATGTTGGATTATCTGGGTCAACCTGAAGTAACCACAAGAGTCCTTAGAAGAGGGAGGCAGGTCAGAGAAGAAATAACTCTATGTTGCTCATTTTAAAAATGGAAGAGGGGACATGGGCCACAAAATGTAGACTGACTTTAGAAGCAAGAAAATGCAATGGAAGAGATTGTCCTCTAAGGCCTCCAAAGGAAGCTAACCCTGTGGGCCCATTTTAGAATTCTGACCTGAGAACTGTAAGAGAATATATTTGTTATAAGCCACTGGGTTTGTGGTAACTCGTGGTAGCTGCAATGGTAAACTAATATGCTGGCTATACCTTTTCTGGTTTTCCAAAGGTTGCCTAAGGGTTGATAGTATAGGTCTTTAATTCTTTATCATCTATCTTCAAGTAATACTGTATAAACTCATGTATATTATAAGACTATTATGCTGTATACCTCTATTTTCCATCTTCTGGTCTGTGTCTCAGTGTCACCACGCATTTCCTTTCCTCAGGAAAACTTTTAATGACTTTAAGTGGTAGTGACACATACCTACGTTAAATTCTCTGACACATACCTAAAGTATTTTGCTGATTATAAGAATGAAATATTCAGACCATCACAGATAAATTGAAGTGACAAGTATATAGTACATCCAATCCAGTTTTCTTCTAATCCCAAACTCACTTCCATTAGTACTATGTGCTATGTAATCTAGGTGCTGAATAACTACTTGGTACATTTTTCATGTAGCTTTTATTTGAAAATTCCAGGTTCCCTTAGTTCACTTCATGAAACAAGCTACTCTTAATGATAGGTTAGTGCTAGAAGTTAAAAAAATTTTTTTCTTTTTTTACTGAATTAAAATTAACATAGTGTTATATTAGTTTCAGGTATACAGTATAATGATTCAACAGTTCTATACATTACTCAGTGCTCATCAGGATAAGTGTACTCTTGATCCCCTTTATCTATTTCACCTATCACCCAACCTCATGCATTTTATTTTTACATTTGGTACAAATCCCACCATAAATTATTATTAATTTTACTTTAACATGATATTAAAGTTTAGAAAAATATATTTTCTATAAATCCACATATTTACTACTTCCAGTATTGTTCACTCTTCCATGTAGATCCATATTTCCCTCTAGCATTATTTCCCCTCTGCCTCAAGGACTTTATTGTTTCCTGCAATGCAGATATGCTGATGATAAATATTTTCAGGTTTTGTATATCTGAGAAAGTCTTTATTCTGCCTTATTTTTAAAAGATATTTTCTCTCAGTAAAGAATTCTAAGTTGCATTATTTCTGATGAGAAATGTGCTGTCATCCTCAATATGGGTCAGATTATCCTGATTCATTGCATGCCTAAGTCGTTTATTATTAGATTGCAGAAATTACACATTTAACCTTTCTGGATGGTAACATTCTGATACATTTTAAAATATTTTTGAGCTTTATTTTGAGCCATAGTAAAGTTACTTATAAGTAGTTTGATCCTTTTGAGGTACACATTTCAGTTTTGTGTCGTAGGACAAAAACAGCTTGTAGTCTAGGGCTGATTTTACCACCTCACTACTGAGACCATTCACTTCTTCTTTTTTTTTTTTTTAAGTTTATTAATTTTGAGAGAGAGAGAGAGCAAGGAGTATAGGGACAGAGAGAGAGAGGGAGAGAATCCCAAGCTACTCAGGCACCCCAAGACCATGCACTTCTGAGTACTCTCCCTGAGGCCTTACATATTACATGGCTTTGTTTCCCCACTCTGACACAGGGAAACCCAACTATCCTGGCCATGTGTGAGCTGATTGTTCTGAGTGTTCCTTTCAGGCAGTTCTTTCCCAGTGTTGTGTATTTTTCTTTTATATATGCACTCATCAGCACCCAGCTGAAGACTTTAGGGGCCTCTCTGAACATTTCCAGTGTTCGGTCTGTGCAGCTCTCTCTCCACTACTCTTCCCTGTGAACTCTAGTTGTCTGGCCTTCCTACACTGCTAGCACTTTCTTAACTCAAAAAGATGCTTACACATCATGTAAGTTTCTCGTTCTCTGCCTGGAAGCCTAGAAATGCTCCAGGAAAGTGAACTGAGGCAATTGTTGGGCACTCTTTGTTTGTTTCCCCTCTCTTCAGGCTATAATCATGTGCCAGACATGACTGCTGTCCAGGGTCTAAAACCATTGTTTCATATATATATTTTTTTAAATTGTTTAATGTAGGAAGGTATATGTATGTACATACATATACACGCACATATATATGTATAAATGTATTTGTGTGTGTGTGTGTGTGTGTGTGTGTATCTCCTTGTTACTTCAACCTGGAAGGAAATGAAGTCACTCCACATTAGAAATTTAAAATGAATGATTTAAAAATGTTTACTTAAGCTATATAACAAATATAACAATGTTGCCTATTGACCTAAATAACAATTTATGGATTGTCGATGTAAAAAGAAACTCAAACTAGACCGTAGGCACAAATGTAAAATCGAAAATTACAGAATCTCTAAAAAAAATGTAGGAAAAGAATTTGTATGACATTTTACCAGAGTTTTAAATACATCACCAAAGCATAATGCAAAGAAGAAAAGGAAGAAAAAAAAATGATCAACTAGGCTTACAGAAAAATTCATATGGGAATGTTCATAGGAGATTTATTCATAATTGTCCAAACCTGGAGTCAACTCAGATGTCTTTCAATGCATGAATGGATAAGAAACTGGTACATCCATACAATGAAAAACTTTTAATTAAAAGCAACAAACCATTTTTAAAAAAACAATTCATGGAAAATCATGAATATATTATATTAAATAAAAGGAGACTTGTGGATTCCTGAAAAGGTTTGTGGATTTTCCAGAACCTGGAACACATTTGAAAACCACAGTAGTAAGATAACACTCCTGAGGCCTCTTTACCATTTATGGTGATGGATGGCTTTGCAAAGCACAATGGGACTTCTACTTTCTTTTTGAGGAGACTCCTTCCTGCAGAAAGCTTATACTCTGAGGGTGAATGTTTAATTCAAAAAATGTGATCAAGCTAAATTTTGGCTACACCTAACCTCTAGTGGACAAAGCTTTAATATTACCAAATCAGATTTTTTTAATCTCTGGCCACTGCTGTCCTACCCTATTTTTCACTTAGCTCAGAAATGCTGACTGGGATCTGAGGTGTTATTTTCTTCCTAAATTCCACAATATGTGCTTGTGTGAATCAGTGAATATATGTAGCCCATAATAGAATGATAAAGGAGGCCAAAGTGGGAATAAATAATGATGGGAAAAACTTGCCTAGAATATTCTGGTCTATTAGAGAAATCCTTGGATTCTTTCTCTGAGCTCATTTCAGCCCAAAGCATGGCCTCTTCCTTGTGTGATATATGCAATGCTAGATGCACTTAGGTTCAAAAGCATTAATAACAAAATAAATGACTATCATATGTGTCCAGTTATAAATCATCCCTTTCTCCCATGACGAAAACTCAGCTGCTCACTTTTGCTCTGAAGTTCCAATTTATCTTCCTCTCAAACTAAATTCTGGGGAAAGATTGCTAAGCCATTTCAATATGGCATACTATGAGAAGTGAAGCTCTGGCAACTCAGACATTTAGCTCTTTCCAAATTCAGGAGACAGCCACTACCCACATCGTCAATAATCACAGCGTGTTCCAAAATCCTGCTCTGTGGCTGGATTTTGAAGTACCTCTAAAACTAAACTTGTACAATCTGTTTCTATTTTACTATAGTTCCTCTTTAGTTTGTACTCTACTAATCCAGAATTTTACATAATTTAAACACCACTCCTATGATTCTTATTTAATAGAAAACTGAAAATTATTTCCTTATTGAAAATGTCTCACACTCTGAAGAATAAAATATATTTTCAAAGCAGTTTTTTATCCTTTCAAAGTAAAAGCTGAAAGATTAAAGATTCTTTTCATTTTTTCTTTTGTTTCCAGGTCTAACAATTCCTTTCTTATAAAGGATTTTGGATTTTTAGTGTAAGCCTGTTGAAAACCATAATTTCCCCACTTCATTCCATTTATCAGTAATCAATAAATTTAAATGTACTTTGTAAAAGAAAAAAGGTTTCTTTAATAAATACTATGTAAATTAAATTCTTCATCTAATTATGTGATTTGATCTTTTTCTAAAAGAAAAGAAAAATGTGTATGTAAATACAGTTTATAATTACTTAATTAGAAATAATTATAAATGAATAATGGCTGACATGTACAACTCTAGGGACACTTAGCAAATGCACCGGTATGTCCCTTATTATGGTACCACAAATAAATGTTTATATCTTCATTTCTGAGGTGCAGTGTTTCTTTCTTTCTTTTTTTTTTTAATGTTTTATTTATTTCTAGGAGAGAGAGAGAGAGAGACAGTATGAGCAGGGGAGGGTCAGAGAGAGAGGGAGTCACAGACTGAAACAGGCTCCAGGCTCTGAGCTGGCAGTCAGCACGGAGCCCAATGCGGGGCTCGAACCCACGAACCGCGAGATTATGACCTAAGCGAAAGTCGGACACTTAACCGACTAAGCTACCCAGGCGCCCCTGAGGTGCAGTGTTTCTTATGTAGTCACTTATTTTGGACTACATTTAGAACACTTTTAGGTATTTAGATATCTAGAAAGATGTTTAGAACACTTTAAAATTTTGTGTCAGTTGCAAAAGATGACACTTTAACATAAGCAATTAGTTTAATTTCACCAGTTTAACGTAAAAAAATAGTACTAAACTTTTGGATGCCTGGGTGGCTCAGTTGGTTAAATGTCTGACTCTTGATTTCAGCTCAGATAATTATCTCACGATTCATGAGATTGAGTCCAGCATCAGGCTCTGCACTGGCAGTTTGAAACCTGCTTAGGATTCTCTCTTTCCCTCTTTTTCTCTGGTCCTCCCTTGCTCATATTCTCTCTCTCTCTCCATCTCTCTCTCTCTCTCTCAATCAATCGATCTTTTTAAAAAATCATACAGGTTTTTATCTTGAAAATGAAGGTGTTTCTATTTGCCTTTTCACACATCTCAGACTTGTGGAGGCTAAAATGATTTTAGAAATGATCGGTATCAGGTTACAAAATCACTTGGAACCTGTGTGAATCAGTCATTTCTTCCTTGTTCATGGTCACGATGATGCTAGGGATGGTGGAATGTACATACGTGCTGTACTTTAAGGGACTGCACAGGCTGACTTCTAACTCTGTCATGAGAAGTTTTTCTATTTTAGCTATTTTGGTCCTAGCAAATACTCTATTCCCATTACCAAATCCCAGAGCACAACATGGTTTCATTATCAAAGAGAATACCATCTTCTCAGCTCTGACACCTCAGTGGGGTCAAGTGGCTTAGCTAACTGAGTCTGCTGGCTATGTGTAAATGACATTTCAGTGCACTTGGTTAATTTTTGGCCCAAACAGACTCAAAAGTTAAATAAGAAAATAATAAGCAGTTGAAGCTGACCATTTTAAAACAAGGACAATGGACATGACAAATCAAGATGAATGCATTGCTTTAATTTCATGGACAATGTGAATTAAAAGCGGGCCACTGCCCATCTGCTTTAATTTAAATAAATAAATAAAATGTTTTCATTGTCTCAAAAACCAATTTATTTTCAATAACATTCACGATATACTTGTTTTATGTGGCTCTTTGCAAAGGCATTAGCAAGAGTTGTTGACTATGGAAAAGGCAGCTCAATTAGCCATTTACTGGGCTACAGAGGGTAGCAGAAAATAGATTTACCCACATAAGGTGCTATTGGCCATTAAACACATATAATGCTTCTCCTTAGAGAGACTAAATGTAACCAGCATGTTTGTATTCCAGGATGAAATTTGAAAAGTGACTGATGGCAGGGAAACAGGATAAGATCTATTTCACACCAGATTTGTTATTCAAGTTAGTTTTAGAACTAAGTATTTTCAGGAGAAGTTGTCATCAACTTAGATTGGACCAAGAATTATGACCACGGACCACAGACATGCTGCTATCCAGCTGGTTTCTCTTATCAATTAGTGCAATGGGGCTATCAAATTTTTATAGGATTAGGTAGACAGAGAGTATATATGCTCAGTTGTGCCTCTATGCATATCCACTTCCCACACTGCTCACCCCCACCAAAGGCTGATAAACAAAATGTCTACAATTGAAGCCATTAGTGAAGAAGCCCACTGGATGACAAAACACTTACAGGAAGCTAAGCAAAGTCATGCTCTGCAATAGAACTGTGTCTCCTTTACCTGTGGGCAAACCCAGAGCTCCCTCATACCTCTTCAGTACTATGTCAGGTCCAATGGAAGCTAGATATAAGCACTGAAATGGGTGACCTTGCTCACAAACTTGATAATGGTAGGGAAAAAATGATTGTGAGCATTTTCATGAAAACACAGGGTCTCAGTCCCGTAAGGCTTTGTAGAAAGCGTACCAGGCAGCTGGAAAAAACCAGAACATCTTGAGAGCACTTTGAAAGACTTTTTGAAAGCTTGTGATAAAGCGAAGAAGCCATTTGGGAATGTCTAGGTGTTGCTCCCTCCATAAGGAAGCAAAGGGAAGCACAAGTTGGACTCCTGGATTGTTCAGAAACTGCACAGGGTCACAGCGGTCAGTGATACCATGAGAGGCTATGGAAGGAAAAACAAGAAAGATGGCAAAAATATTTTTTGTCCCTCAGCCTCCTATCCATGTGGGGCTTTTTAAGCCTTTCTTCCTACTAAGCTGCCTTCCCTATAATATCCACCCTTGATTCTTCTGTCCTTTCTCTCCACTAGATTTTTTAAAGGAAATCCTCCGGGATAAGAACTAACTTTGAACTGAATAATTATCACGTGAAACTTAAATACACTGAGTATATATGGTCAATTTCATTCGAATACAGGAAACTGATGACTACTTTCTGCTCCCTCAGTTACAAGTCATCTTACCTCTCCTAGCAACACATGTGAAGGATCTTAGGAATTATAAAATGAGACAAAAACAGGTGTATAGAACCAGGAGGGGTGGAGGTAGGGTGGGGAAAGTGGTGGGGAAATGAAAGTTGAAAAAGTACACAACTCAACAGACATCGATTTCAATCCTTGTTTGCTGTTAAATAGTTACATTATGCCAGACTATTGAAATCCCATACCTTTCCCCAAAGTCCTTTTCTCACAGAGCAATTAACAAAATTAACTGAGATGATATAAAAAAAAAAATCACTTTGGAAATAAGAACCAAACAAATACAAGGTGGTATAAAATGCCACCCCCAAAGGTAGGCAGTAAGACTCTAAAAACATTTTTTAAGTAATGTTGATTTCAACATTGCTTCTGTTTTCAATGGTTTATAGCTTCAGGACACCAAAAATAAAAACAACTCCACCTCATTTTTCATACCCTTGATAGAAAGGATTTTCTGCTCCCTCCTAACACATAGATATATTGCTTTCATCAGCAGGAGCTCTTGCACTCCCATCCTAATGTTTAGATGTGCTTTTGTTACAGATATTCTTTATGATTAACGTAGACAACCTCTAACTGTATCTTCTAGCTATTCCTATCACACTTTTATCTATGCTGAAGGGAGCATTATAGCCTGCAAATAGAAGTAGGTAATTGCAAGGACTTGCTTTTGAAAAGTAGGGCAATGACCAAAGTAGTGGAAAGCATTGAAATCCTGTTGCAGCTCAGTGCATTACCAGATTGAATGCTGGACTTACAAAGAAAGAAGAAAGGAAAAGGATCCCACTATGGGGAAATCAAAACAAGTCAGTTAATTGTGGAAGTTGAAAATAAATTGTGTAACGATAAAGGAAAATTATGACGGGAACAGTGAAAGAGCATCATGGGAGGAAGCTTGCAATTAAAAACACAAAGAATGAAAATGAGTCACAGTTGGCTAAGCAGATGAAAAGTGAAGGATGGAAAAATAAAACATATTTTTTTAAAGGACAAAACTCTTCAACCAAAAGCAAAGTTTCAAAAAATGAGAAGATGTATCAATAGTGAGAAGGAGTCCAAGGCGATGCCTCAAACAGAATGACAGAAAAAATACCATTATAGCCCAAAATGGGAAAAGGAACAGACATATGGGGCAGGTAAATTGAGTAAAACGCACACACACATGCACACACACACACACACACACACACACACACACACACACACACCATTATAAAACATGACTATTTTATTTAAACATTAATGAAAGAATGAAGCTCTAAGAGTAATAAAATGTGACTTACTATCCTACAGCATGCAAGTCTATCTCTACTGGCAGCTTCGGCACTTCTATTCTATTAAATGACAACCTCTTGTATTTGCTATTTCTCCTACTATTTAAAATCCTCCCTGCCTGGGGAGAAACTTATATTATTCTTATAGAACTAGTTTAAATAATGCATCAAAAAACCTTGTGTTTTGAGGTATCTGGGTGACTCAGTTAGTTTAGGGTCTGACATCAGCTCAGGTCATGATCTTGGATTCATGGGTGTGAGCCCCAGGTAGGGCTCTGTGCTGACAGCTCAGAGTTTGGAGCCTACTTTGGATTGTGTCTCCCTGTCTCTCTGCCCCTCCTCTATTCACACGTAGTCTCTCTCTGTCTCTGAAAACATAAATAAATGAATAAATAAATAAATGTTTAGAAATTAAAAGATATATCAAAAAAGAAGGTGTGCACTTCCAAATTTTCTTCCAATTGAAAAAAAAAATTGGAAGCATTAGACCAAATGGTGGTCAATATCTAAGATGTGCTCCAATAGATTTATCTCTAAATGGGAATATAGTCAATTTATAGGGTTATTGGAAGAGAAAAATGAGATCATACACTTAGAACATTGTCTGGCATGCAATATATGCATAATAAATATTAGTTGTCATTATCAGCAAAACAAATTTAGTTTAAATCCATCAAACTCAGATCACAGTTTTAAAGCAACTGAGGTATGACAGCAAGGATGTGGGCCAAAATATAAAGTTTGACATGTTATGACTCCCATGTCAGAAGACTGGAGGATTATACAAATGTTATATTAGATTTAAAAAATTCCAGGAAGAATCCAAGGACTTTAAATTACTACATTTATTTCTGATCCAAACTGATATTAGGTTATAATTAATAAAGGATTGAGCAATCAAACTCTTAAACTAACCTACAAGGCAACATGAGTTCTTCAAGGAACATTTTGAAGAATGTTATTAATAATTTACTGGTGTCCTTAAAGACCTGAAAAACGCATGACTATATATAGTAAATGAGAATTTCAAAAGACTGTTGACAAGATTCCACATAAGCCACTTACAAAATCTAGTCATGATATAGTGAAGAGGTTATTTTATCTCATATGAAGTTTAGAGATGGGAACAAAGGGTGTAAATAAATGAATGATTCTCTGAAGAGAAATCAGTAAATAAGAGAGTACTATAGGCAATTCATGAGCTAATAAATGATTTAGAGAAGAGATGACGTAGCAAATTATTTGTATTTTAGGACGATAATATCATTATGGGCAATTGATATGAGAATACATGGATTTATGAAAGATTGGCTTAATCTGTGACAGAAAACAGAAAATTCTTTTTAAAAAAATTTTAATATAGTTTGTTGTCAAGTTGGTTTCCACATAACACCCAGTGCTCATCCCAACAGGTACACTCCTCCGTGTCCATCAACCCCCTTCCCCTCTACCCCACACCCATAAACTTGTTGTCAGTATTTAAGAGTCTCTTATGGTTTGCTTCCCTCCCTCTTCTTAACTATTTTTTCCCCTTCCCCTCCACCATGGTCCTCTGTTAAGTTTCTCCTGTTCCACTTATAAGCGAAAACACATGATATCTGTCCCTCTCTGCCTCACTTATTTCGTTCAGCATAAAACCCTCGAGTTCCATCCACATTACTACAAATGGCTAGATTTCTTTCTTTCTCATTGTCATGTAGTATTCTATTGTAGAGATAAACCACATCTTCTTGATCCATTTGTCCATTGATGGACATTTAGGCTGTTTCCATGATGTGGCTATTGTTGAAAGTGCTGCTGTGAACATTGGGTTACATGTGTCCCTATGCATCAGCACTCCTGAATCCCTTGGGTAAATTCCTAGCAGAGCTATTTCTGGGTCACAGGGGAGTTCTATTGTGAAATTTTCAAGGAACCTCCACACTGTTTTCCAGAGGGCCTGCACCAGTTTACATTCCCACCAGCAGTGTAGGAGGGTGCCCAATTCTCCACATCCTCTCCAGCATCTATAGTCTCCTGATTTGTTCATTTTAGCCACTCTGATTGGCGTGAGGTAGTATCTCAGTGTGGTTTTGATTTGTATTTCCCTGATGATGAGGGACACAGAGCACCATTTCGTGTGTCTGTGGCCATCTGGATGTCCTCTTTGGAGAAGTGTCTGTTCATGTCTTCTGCCCATTTCTTCACTGGATTATTTGTTTTTCGGGTTTGGAGTTTGGTGAGTTCCTTATAGATTTTGGATACTAGCCCTTTATCTGATATGTCACTTGCAACTATCTTTTCCCATTCCGTCGGTTGCCTATCAGTTTTACGGATTGTTTCCTTTGCTGTGCAGATGATTTTTATCTTGATGAGGTCCCAATAGTTCATTTTTGTTCTTGTTTCCTTGCTTTTGGAGATGTGTCAAGTAAGAAATTTCTGGGGCTGAGGTCAAGGAGGTTGTTTCCTCTTTCTCCTCTAGTGTTTTGATGGTTTCCTGTCTCATGGTCAAGTCCTTCATACATTTTGAGGGATTTTTTTGTGTATGGTGTAAGAAAGTGATCTAGCTTCATTCTTTTGCATGTTGCTGTCCAGTTCTCCCAGCACCATCGGTTAAAGAGGCTGTCTTCTTTCCATTGGATACTCTTTCCTGCTTTGTCAAAGATTAATTGGCTGTACATTTGTGGGTGCAATTCTGGGTTCTCTATTCTGGGGGCACCTGGGCTGTTCTATGTGTCTGTTTTTGTGCCAATAGCATACTGTCGTGATGATTACAGCTTTGTAGTAGAGGTTAAAGTCTGGGATGGTAAAGCCTCCTGTTTTGGTTTTCTTCTTCAATAATACTTTGGCTATTTGGGGTCTTTTGTGGTTCCATACAAATTTTAGGATTGTTTGTTCTAGCTTTGAGAAGAATGCTGGTGCAATTTTGATTGGGATTGCATTGAATGTGTGCTTTGGGTAACACGACATTTTAACAATATTTATTCTTCTAATCCACGAGCATAGAATGTTTTTCCATTTCTTTGTGTCTTCTTCAATTTCCTTCATAAGTTTTCTATAGTTTTCATCATACAGATCTTTTACATCTTTGGTTAGGTTTCTTCCTAGGTATTTTATGGTTTTTTGTGCAGTTGTGAATGGGATCAGTTTCTTGATTTCTCTTGGTGTATAGAAATGCAACCGATTCCTGTATGTTGATTTCGTACCCTGTGACTTTGCTGAATTTATGGATCAGTTCTAGTAGGCTTCTGGTGGAGTCTGTCGGGTTTTCCGTGTAGAGTATCATGTCATCTGCGAAAAGTGAAAGTTTGACATCATCTTTGCCAATTCTGATGACTTTTGTTTCCTTTTGTTGTCTGATGGCTGATGCTAGGACTTCCAGAACTATGTTAAACAACAGTGGTGAGGGGGGACATCCCTGTCGTGTTCCTGATCTCGGGGAGAAAGCTCTCAGTTTTTCCCCATTGAGGAAGATTTTAGCTGTGGGCTTCTCATAAATGGCTTTCATGATGTTTAAGTAAGCTCTTTCTATCCTGACTTTCTTGAGAGTTTTTATTAAGAAAGGATGCTGTATTTTGTCAGATGCTTTTTCTGCATCTGTCGACAGGATCATACAGTTTTTTTTTCTTTTGTTGATGTGATGTATCACATTGATTGATTTGTGAATATTGAACCAGCCCTGTAACCCAGGAATGAATCCCACTTGATCATGGAAGATAATTCTTTTTGTATGCTGTTTAATTCGATTTACTAGTATCTCGTTGAGGATTTGTTTTTAATTTTTATTTATTTCTGAGAGAGAGAGACAGCATGAGCAGGGGAGGGTCAGACAGAGAGGGAAAATACAGAATGTGAAACAGGCTCCAGGCTCTGAGCTAGCTGTCAGCACAGAGCCTGATGCGGGGCTCGAACCCATGAACCGTGAGATCATGACCTAAGCCGAAGTCAGATGCTTAACAGACTGAGCCACCCAGGAGCCTCTTGTTGAGGATTTTTGCATCCATATTTATCAGGGATATTGGCCTGTAGTTCTCTTTTTTTGCTGGGTCTCTGTCTGGCTTGGGAATCAAAGTGATGCTGGCTTCTAGAATGAGTCCAGAAGTTTTCCTTCCATTTCTCTTTTTGGAATAGCTTGAGAAGAATGGGTGTTCACTCTGATTTAAATGTCTGGTAGCATTCCCCAGGGAAGCCATCTGGCCCAGGGCTCTTATTTGTTGGGAGATTTTTTTTTTAATAACTGATTGAATTTCTTCACCAGTTATGGGTCTGTTCAGATTTTCTATCTCTTCCCATTTGAATTTTAGTAGTGTGGATATGTTTAGGAAATTGTCCATTTCTTCTAAGTTGTCCAGTTTGTCGGCATATAATTTTTCATAGTATTCCCTGATAATTGCTTGTATTTCTGATGGGCTGGTTATAATAAGTCCATTTTCATTCGTGATTTCATCTATTTGGGTGTTCTCTGTTTTCTTTTTGAGAATCCTGGCTAGAGGTTTATCAATTTTGTTTATATTTTCAAAAAACAAACTCTTGTTTTCGCTGATCTGGTCAGCTGTTTTTCTGGATTCTATATTGTTTATTTCTGCCCTGGTCTTTATAATTTCTCTTCCCCTGCTGGGTTTGGGGTGCTCTTGCTGCTCTGCTTCTAGCTCCTTTAGGTGCACTGTTAGATTTTGTATTTGCACTGTTTCTAATTTCTTGAAATAGGCCTGAATTGCAGTGTACTTTCCTCTTAGGACTGTCTTTGCCGCATCCCATAGATTTTGAATTGTTGCGTTTTCATTTTCATTTGTTTCCATATATTTTTAAATTTCTTCTCTAATTGCCTGATTGGCCCATTCATTCTTTAGTAGGGTGCTCTTTAACCTCCGTGTTTGGGAGGTTTTTCCAGACTTTTTCCTGTGTTTGATTTCAAGTTTCATAGCATTGTGATCTGAAAATGTGCATGGTATGATCTCAATTGTTTTGTATTTATTGAGGGCTTTTATGACCCAGTATGTGATCTGTCTTGGAGAATGTGCCATGTGCACTTGAAAAGAAAGTGAATTCCATGGCCTCAGGATGTAGAGTTTTAAATATATCTGTCAAGTCCATCTGGCCCAATGTGTCGTTCAGGTCCCGTGTTTCTTTAGTGATTTTCTGTCTAGTTGACCTATCCATTGCTGTAAGCGGAATAGTAACGTCCCCTGCTATTAGCACATTCTTATCCATAAGGTTGTTTCTGTTTGTGATTGTTTGATGTATTTGGGTGCTCCCGGATTAGGTGTGTAGGCATTTGTAATTGTTAGCTCTTCCTGATGGATAGACCCTGTGATCATTATATAATGCCCTTCTTCATCTCTTGTTACTGCCCTTTACTTTAAAGTCTAGCTTGTCCCATAGAAGTAGGGGACTACTCCAGCTTTCTTTTGACTTCCAGTAGCATGATAGATATTTCTCCATCTCCTCACTTTACATCTGAAGGTGTCCTTGGGTCTAAAATGAGTCTCTTGTAGATAGCAAATAGATGAATTTTTTTTTTTAATCCATTCTGATACCCTATGTGTTTTGACTGGATCATTTAGTCCATTTACATTCAGTGTTATTATTGAAAACTATGTTTCGAGTCATTGTGTTCTCTGTAGGATTCATGCTTGTAGTGGCGTCTGTGGTATCTTGAGTTCCTTGCAACATTTCCTTCATAGAGTCCCCCTTAGGATTTCTTGTAGGGCTGGTTATAGGTGATGAATTCCTTCAAGTTTTGTTTGTTTGGGAAAACGTTTATGTCTGCCTCTCTTCTGAATGACAGGCTTGCTGGACAGAGGATTCTTGGCTGCATAGTTTTTCTGTTCATCACATCGAGGAGTTCCTGTCGTTCCTTTCTGGCCTGCCAAGTTTCAGTAGATAGGTCTGCAACTACCCTGATAGGTCTCCCTTCGTATATTAGGGCCCTTTTATCCCTAGCTGCTTTCAGTATTCTTTGTCCTTATGTTTTGCCAGTTTCACTATGATATCTCATGCAGAAGATTGATTCAAGTTATGTGATGGAAGTTTCAGTTTCTCTTGGAATTCAATGTCTGTTTCCTTCCTTGTATTGGGGAAGTTCTTGGCCATAATTTGCTCAAGTACCCCTTCAGCCCCTTTCTCTCTCTATTCTTCTTCCATTCCTATAAGGATATTGTTTCATTCGATCGCATCACTCAGTTCTTGAATTTTCCTTTTGGTGATCCTGGATCAATCTGTCTCTCTTTTTCTTGGCTTCCTCTTTTTGTATGATTATATCTTCTAATTCAGCTAATCTCCTCTCTGTCTTTTCAATCTGTGCAGTGGCTGCCACCTTTTTATTATTTACCTCATTTATAGCATTTTTTAATTCACCACAACTAGTTTTAAGATCCCTGATCTTTGTAGCAACATCTTCTCAGCATTTTTCAAGCCCAATGATTAATTTTATGACTGTTGTTTTAAATTCTTGTTCAGTTATGTTGCTTATATTTGTTTTGACCAATTCTTTAGCTGTCACTTCTTTCTGGAATTTATTTTGGGGAAAGTTCTTCCGTTTCATCATTTTGGCTGGTTTTCTGTCTCTTGTCAGTTTTAAAAGCTTGTTATGTGCTCTGCACCTACAAGTACTGCTGTATTACAGGAGGTTCATAGACCATCCAAATCCTCTCTGTTCAGAAGGTGTTCTTTTAATGGTGTCCCTTGGCCTCTCTGGTTATGACTGGTTATTTTATTTCCTTACTCATAGTGGTATTTTGGACTCTCTACCATGTGTTTCACCTTGTGTACTTTGGCTTGTTTCTTGAGGTAGCCCTATGAGACTGTCTTCTTCTTCTTTTTTCTTTTATTTATTTTTTTTTAAATATTTTTATTTATTTCTGTGAGAGAGAGAGACAGCGTGAGCAGGGGAGGGTCAGAGAGAGAGAGAGTCACAGACTGAAACAGGCTCCAGGCTCTGAGCTGGCAGTCAGCACAGAGCCCGACGCGGGGCTCGAACCCACGAACCGCGAGATCATGACCTAAGCGAAAGTCGGACGCTTAACCAACTAAGCCACCCAGGCGCCCCAAGGCTGTCTTCTTAGTGGACTCCATCTGTTTTCCTCCCAGACTCTTGTGGTTTAGAGTCCTTTGGCTTGAGCCCTTCTTTGTTTGAAAGATGTAGGTGGGAAGTACAGAACTCCCTACTACTCTGCCATCTTGCCCTTGGATTTGGTTTTCTTTTCTTTCCTTTCACCATGTAATCAAACTGCGTTGTCAAGAAACATCCACTATTCTGTGTTACCTCTACAGAGAGCCTGCAGTTTCATGGAGGACAGGCACATGAAGGGTCTTCAGAGAGATTTTCCATTTAATCCTATATGTGTTTTTTCCTTGTTCGTTCATTCATTCATTCATTTGCTGCAAACATCCACAAAGGAACTACTACACACGAGATAAGATTCCAGAGAGGCAGGTATCCACATAGCTGTTCACATCTCCGTTCCTCAAGTTGTTTCACTAGTCTGTTTCCTTACTTCTGAGTGTCTGGTGGGGTAAGGGAGGTGGAATAATTTCTTAAATTCTCAGTTCCTGGGCTGGCCACAGATGAAAACCACAATCTAACAAATGCCAACACCAATTTCTTCGACGTTCTTCACGTCCCTGAAATGCCTCTGGAAGCTGGTGGTCTCTCCCCACAACTCTAAGCAAGTTCAAACCCTTTCCTGATTCAAAATCAAAACTTCTGAGAGCCTCTGGGCTTCCAGCAGCTGGACTGTGCACAGGATGGCTGGGGCCCAGGGAAGACACAGGCAGTGAAGCCTGGGGGCCGGGAGGGGAGAGGACGAACCCCAGCACCAAGCTGCAGCCCAGGCTACCCTTCAGAGCCAGGGTTTTCAGGAAGCCAGAAAAATTATTTTATGATAGACATGTATAAGGCATTGTATTTGTACATTAAAAGAATCCAAGCCAGAGTAATGGGATTCTAGTTTCTGGTAATGGAATAAAGCTCCTATTGGACCAAGTATCCTTCAAATGACTATGAACTGTAGAGACAATATAATAACTACCCCAGGGCACTGGAGAGCAGAAAATACAGGCAGAAGCTTGATAGCAGACTACACTTGGAAGGAAGAAATGTCATAGGATAAGTTTCTCATTTTGTCTTAACTTTTTTTTCCTGAAAGCAGACCTAAGTCCATTCCAGATGGAATGGCAGAAAGTCCATATATACCCTACTGGCTTGAAGAATCAGTGAACTAATTTCAGGGGTATTGTAGCAGCTAGAAATTGAAGAGGAACTCTCAGAAAGGAAAAACTTAGAGGCAGAGCCCCGTATTTTGTATGTTAAGGTTTAGCTCAAGTCCCTGACTGGTCCCTGAACTACACATGCATAGGGCAGACCCCAAGCAGCCCAATGGAGGCTAAAAGAAATAAACTAGATTTCTGCCACATCACACAACAGGAAATACAGAATTTATAGTTTGAGTGCAGTCAAGAAAATTGCCTGATAAAGCAAAATTCAATATTCTAGAGAAGGGCTATGAGAATCTGAAACCTCTACGACATATCATTTGATGTATTGGGATATAATACAAAATTAGTAGACACGTGCAAGAAGAAGAACATGTGACCAGTGCTCAAATAAAGGCAACCAATGGAGCAAACCCTAAGATGACCCAGATGTTGAAATTAGCAAAGACTTTATTATTTTTAATTTTTATAGTTTATTTTTATTTTTGAGACAGAGAGAGATAGGGCATGAATGAGGGAGGGGCAGAGAGAGAGGGAGACACAGAATCTGAAACAGGCTCCAGGCTCTGAGCTGCCAGTGCAGAACCCAATACAGGGCTCGAACCCAGGACCTGGGAGATCATGACCTGAGCCGAAGTCGGTTGCTTAATTGACTGAGCCACCCAGGTGCCCCCGAAATTAGCAAAGACTTTAATGGAGCTTTCAAACTAAGCTTAATGCTGTTAGGGAAAATATGTTCAAGTAAGTGAATAATTAGAGAATGTCAGAGGTGAAATTTAAAAAAAATGTTTAAAATAACAATTAAAATCACAAAACTGAAACACTAATATCTGAAATAAAATATCCACTGGACAGGCTTAACAGGAGATTGGAGATGACAGAAGAAAGTGCTAGTGAATGTCAAGATAGTGTCTTTTTTTTCAAGTTCATTTATTTATTTTGAGAGAGAGGCAGAGACAGCATCAGAGGGGTAGGACCAGAGAGAGGGAGAGAGAGAATCCCAACCAGACTCTGCACTGTCAGTATAGAGCCCAATGCAGGGCTCCAGCTCATGAACCATGAAATCATAACCTGAGCCAAAACCAAGAGATGGATGCTTAACCAACTGAGCCAGCCAGGTGCCCCAGAAGAAAGTTTCTGAGAAACAGACAGATTCTCTGACGATCTGAGAAACAGAAGAAGAAAAAATTGCAGAAAAATGTGCAAATCCTCAGTAACCTATTGGAAATATCAAAGGGTCTAACATACATGAAATTAGAATCTCAGAAGTAAAGCAGAGAGATTAGGCCAGTAAAAGTATTAACAGACCTAATGACCCAAACCTCTGCCAAGTTAGGAAACAACATACATTTACAACTCAAGATCCTCAATAAACCATAAATAAGATAAATGTGAAGAAAATCTTGCCTAAAGTATCATAATCAAACTGCCTGAAATCAAAGATAAAAGCATTATGAAAGCAACCCAAGAAAATTTTCAAGTTATGCACAAGGGAACAATGATACATATGTGCACTCTTTTCTCGTCTGAAACAATAGAATCTAGAAGACAGTAAAAAGACATCTTTAAAATCATAAAGAAAGTAATCACCACCAGAACTGTATATTTAATGAAAATAACCTGTAAAAATTAAGGTGATAGATTTCTACATTTAGTCATAATTCAGTTACAGGCCCTGTTGCTGAATTTACCTCTTGTTCTACACAGCTAGAAAACTGGTATAAATATAGGAAATAACAGTCTAAAAACATTTATAAAACAGGCAGTACAGAATTGTGATCTCTGAAAGGAAATACAATAAAGTGGGCCCTACAACTTCCCCAATTCATGGCCAAGGGAGTTTTGAAGTCCAGGATCCACTGCAGGCAGGGGAACCAAAAAGAACCTCTCAGTTTCACTGAATTCAGCAGAGAGAGATTGGAGATTAGATTTCAGGAAGAATAAGTCAGCTAGAATTTTGGGGGGAGGAGTATCATACAGGAAGTTGCTAGACACGTATTACTGACCCAGCCTCCCCCCGCCCCCACCCAACACAGAATAAACTCTGCAGAGGGATCTTTTTGAGTTTTTGCCTGAACCCTAATTTGTACATGAGTGAGAAGAAATTACTCAAGATGCAGGAAAGAACCATTTGAAAGCAATAAGCTAAACAATTTCTGCAGCTCAAAGAGCGCAAAGAATACTTTGTGTTCTCAACAGCCAGAGTGGAAAGACATCATATTGCACAGGTATTATGTAGAGTCCAATGAAAATATGACCCATAAGAATGAGAAAAATCAACTAACAAATAAACCAGAAATGGATGAGATGATGGCATTAGCTGAAAAGGATAGTAAGATAGTAGATTTAAAAGGCAGTCATATTAATAATTACATTAAATGTCAATGTCCCAAACACCCCAATTAAAAGATACAGATTGTCAGTTTTGATTTTTTAAAAAAAAACATGACCCAACTTAGTGTTATCTGTTAAGAAAGTCACTTAAAATATAAAGGCATACATAGTTTAAAGGTAAAGAGATGAAAAAAGGCTTTAAAATGCAAACCTAATTATAAAAAACTGTAGTGGCTATGGTAATATCTGACGAAGTAGACTTCTTCAGAACAAAAATTGTTGTCAAGGTAAAGATCATCGTGATTATGGAGATAAATTCATCAAGATGATAAGATCCAAATGTGTATGTACATAATACCAAAAACTTAAAATACATGAAACAAAAACTGGTAGAACTAGAAAGAGATATTGTAGACAAGTCTACAATTATACGGAGATTATAACTATTCTCACTTGCTAATTAGAACAAATGAACAAAAAATTCTGTAGTGTAATAGAAGACTTTATAAGAATACATCCAAATTGACCTGATATTTGTAGAACATTCCACCAAACACCAGCAGAATACACAATTTTTTCAAATGCGCATGGAACACTAGTTAAAATAGACTATATATTCTGGAATAAAAACAACTCTTGAAAACTCTAAAAACTGAAATAATAAAAAAAAGTATAGCTGTTACTATGAATTTAAACTAAAAATTAGTAACAGGAAGATATTGGACAATGTTTCCAAATATTTGAAAATTAGAGAGCACACTCTAACACCTATGCTACAGTCTGAATGTTTGTGTTGCCTTAAAATTCATTTGTTGAAAACCTAATGCCCAATGTGATGGTATTAGGAGGTAGAGCCTTTGGAAGGTGATGGGATCATGAAGGCAGTATCCTCATGAATGGGACTAGTGTCAATAGAATAAAATCCCAGAGAAATCCCTCCCTCCTTCAACCCCATGAGGACACAGAGAGTTGGTAGTAGAAGGCCTTCATTAGAACCCGACCAGGCTTGCTCCCTGATTGTGGGCTAGTTCTACCGCTGATAATTGTGAAAAACAATTATGTTGTTTACAAGACACCAAGTCTATGGTATATTGTTATTGCACCCAGAACAGACTAAGACCCCTGGGTTAAAGAAATCCAAGAGGTAATTATAAGATAATGTGAAATTTATGAAAACAACAAAAAAAGTAAAAATGTATAGATGCAGCTAAAGCAGTGCCAAGAAAGAAATATACATACATACATACATACACATACATACATATATACATACACATATATATATATGTGTGTATATATATATATATATATATATATATATATTTACTACTCATATTAGTTTGAGGAGAAGATCTTAAACTAATGAAGGTAGAAAAATTAAATCCAGAGTATGTAAGAGGAAGGTAATTATAAAAAGCAGAAAGTAGTGAAATGAAAAGCTGGTAGATGCATTTTTAAAAATCAATGTGACAAAAATCTATAAAGCTATAGCCCAGTGACCCTTAACAAAAGGTGATTCTATCCACACCAGGGGACATTTGGCAATGTCTGGAGACATTTTTGATCAGCACAATTTGGAGGGATGTAGTTGCTACTGGCATCTAGTGGGTAAACACCAGGGATGCTGCTAAAACTTTGCTAGCAGAGAACAGCTCCCCACATGAAAGAATTATTTGACCCAAAATGTCAATAGCACCAAGGTTGAGAAACTCTGCTTTATTTGCATTGTTCAAGGCAGAGAGAGAGAGAGAGAGTATAATTTCTAATATCAAGAACGAGAGAGTAGAAATCACTACAAATCCTACAGGCATTAAAAGTGTATTTAAAAATGTTATTAACAACAACACCAAATAACTTTGGCAACTTAGATGAAATGGAAAATTTTCTAGAAAGAAGGAGCAAACTACTAAGGCTCTATTTTAAAGAAATAGATATGCTTCACTAGTTCTACATAACTAAAGGAATTAAATTCATAGCTTAGAAATGTTCCATAAAGAAAACTTCTGGCCCACATTGCTTAACTGGTGAATCCTATCAAATATTAAAGTAAGAAATAATTCCAGATTTATATTTAAACACTTTGGGAAGTAAAAGCAGGAAGAAATATTTTTTTAAAATGCTTATTTATTTATTAATTTTGAGAGAGAGGGGGGACAGGGGAGGGGCAGAAAAAGAGGGAGAAAAAGAATCCCAAGCAGGCTCCATGCTCACAGTGTGGAGTTTGATATGGGGCTGGATCTCAGGAACTGTAAGATTATCACCTGAACCAAAATCAAGAGTAGGACTCTCAACCAACTGAGCCACCCAGGCATCCTAAGTAAGAAACATTTTATAAGAGTATCAGTACTATGATACTAAAACCAGGTATACACTCCAAGAAAACTAATATCCTTTATGAAAATAGACTCAAAACTTCTTACAAATATTTAGTATGCTAAATCTAGCTATATATTAAAAATGATAATGTGATCAGTGGGGCTTATCCAAGAACACAACTTTGGTCTAACTTTATAAGTCAGTGTAATGTACCACATAAACAGACTAAAATAGAAAACCATACAATTATCTCAATAAATGCAGAAAAAGCTTTGATAAAATCAAATACCCATTTATGACTAAAAATCTATCTCAGCAAACTAGGTATGCCTGATGAATAGGCATCTAAAAAATATTTGCAGACAACATAATGCTTTCCCTTTAAGATCAGTAACAAAGCAAGAATGTTTCCTCTCATCATTTCTAAACAACTTAATATTGGAGATTCTGGTTAGTGCAACAAAGCAAAAACAAAAGAAAACAAAACAAAGAAAATTCATGTACATTTGAAAAGAAGGAAACTGGTTTTTATTCACTAATGACGTAATTGACAATATAGAAAATCTTATGGGATACATCCCCCAAAAAATGAGTTTAGCGAAAGCATATGGAAAAAATCCATAGAATTATACACTAAATCTAAAAATCGAAGATAGGCATCTTTGAAACTCAAGGGAGAAGAGTTTAAAGAAATAAGTATAAGTAAATTTAAAAGTTAACAGATTATTGACATGATTTGGCAGCTAGTTTTCAACAGTAGAGAAAAAATATCTATCAAGGGGAAATGGATCTACCTTGAAGGTTGATATCAGAAAGAGTATCAACACTTTTGGGGGGACAGTGTTCATTAAACAAAACAAAACAAACCACCCACCACCCTCACTCCTGCCCCCTCCCAACAATAACAAAACTCTGAGCTGGAAGGGTCACTGGTTGGATAGAGTATCAGAAAAGGATTAAGGGAGCATTTAGGCATTTAGGCTCTAGAGTTGGACTTGCATGGGTTCCTTTTTGACTTAGCCACTTACCAGCTGCATGACCTTAGATAATGTTACTTAACCACTTTGCCTCAGTTCCATCATCTCTAACATGGAAACAGTAACAATTCCTACTTCATATGATCGTTAAGAGAAGTAAGAGGTAATGTGTGGAAAGCATTTAGAATGGTACCTGACACAGAATGCTTACTCAATAAATATTGCCTATATAGGTTTTTCTCTATAAAACATGTGACTGTTTCCATGTTTCTACTTTTCTGAAATAAGTGCACAGAGTAGAGTTAGTTGAGGTTTCATTTAGATATATAAGAGAGACGGCCTGTAGTCCTCTGATGGCTCACTATGAGTGAGGGTATTCTGGGTTGTCGTAGAGATAGGAATGTGTAGACTTCTAACCTATGGGAACCATAGATGCTAAATATCCTGTAATAATGGAATAATCCTATATAGCAAAGGGTCGTCCAGGTCAAAATGCTGAAGTGGTCTTTTGCCACCCATTGAAAATCATTGAGAAACATAGGGTATGTTTGCTTCTCCCTCAAATAAAACTATGAGAGGTCCAACCAAGCACAAAGTGTGTCTGCTCTTAACCCGAACTTGTTTTCTTATGTGCAAAATAGAAGCAGTCATACCTTCCCTGAAGGATTAAATAGAATATATGTGTCTTGCTTAGTATTTTGCATGGCACATGGTTTTTTCTCCATATACAGATATAATCTTTGCTACTATTAACTGGCACCTATACTTCTTTCATCCAAGTTTCTCTTAATTCTTCATCTCCTTCAGTTTTTCTAGGACTTGAGAACTACTTTCTCAGTTAGTTGAACTGATGCTCTTTTCCTAGGCAAAAGGTCTTGGTTTTGGAACCCTGTTCCACTCTGTCTTTCTGGCTTCAGCTGTGGCTCTTTTCCTGATATTCATGGCCCTGCTTTCTGGACTCAGTACTCCCACGTGATGACTCTATTTAGGCTTACTTGCTGTGCCTGGGTCCAGTCTCCTGGTATTCCTGCTGCCAGAATTGTACCAAGCTTCTTGGTCCCTCACCCAGTCGAGTCTACTAGATAGCAGGCATCCCTGAATAATAGAATTGTAGAAATAATAAGTTTTATAAAGCCTACCCAAAGAACTTCTGCTAAGCAGAAGGAATAGTTTTGGTTTTATCTTTGTTTTGTAATTTAGTAAAGAGCAGGGAAACTCTTTTGAAGACATATTCTTGGAAGCCCTATCTGCCTCTGATGATGGCTCTGAATCCTAGGCCCTCCTGCCTTTCATGTCTATCATAACAAAAGCCAAAGGGAATGATTATATCAGTAAAAAGAATGTATTCATCTCCTACAATTACTGTGATTCCAGGATGAGCTCTTTCATGCTTCTGGTTCAGCTTCCAAAGTCAAACTGAATGGAGCCCTCTGGTTCTCTCATTTGGTCTCTAAAACATCTCATGCTTTGCCTGACATGATCTCATTTCTACATGCTTGCATGTTTTTTTAAAATTTTAATTGTGGTAAGATGTTCATAACAGTTACCATTTTAACCATTAAAATTTTTTTAAATGTTTATTTTGAGAGAGAGAGGGAAGACACAGTGTGAATGGAGGAGGGGCAGAGGGACTGACAGACACAGATCTGAAGCAGGCTCCAAGCTGTCAGCACAGAGCCTGATGTGGGGCTCAAACTCGTGAACCATGAAATGATGACCTGAGCCGAAGTTAGATGCTCAACCTACTGAGCCACCCAGGCGTCCCCCATTTTAACCTTTTTAAAAAGAATTTTTTTAATGTTTTATTTATTTCTGAGATAGAGATAGAGAGAGAGAGAGAGAGAGAGAGAGAAGCAGCATGAGCAGGGCAGGGTCAGAGAGAGAGGGAGATACAGAATCCAAAGCAGGCTCCAGGCTCCAAGCTAGCTGTCAGCACAGAGCCCGATGCGGGGCTCAAACCCATGAACCGTGAGATCATGACCTGAGCCAAAGTCAGACGCATAACCTACTGAGCCACCCAGGTACCCTGAAAAGTAACCTTTTTTAAGTGTACAGTTCAGTGACATTCAGCACATTCACAGCTGTCCAACCATCACCGTTAGGTTTTGTCTCTTTAAAGAATGGCTTAGAGCAAAGAGCCCTCTAGGACCCACTAGTATTGTATGATCCTTTGCCATCCATTTCCTCTCCATTCTTATCAAGCTACTATTATAGAAAAGTAAATGTGAGGCCTACTCATAGCTCACCAGCAGCAATCGCATAAGAAACGTAATTGTGTCACACCACCACACTTTCTAGATACTTCGACTTTAGCATAACCATCACCAAGTGGCAGCTTCCTTTCCACTTCTCCTAAGTTTTCATAGGAGTTTTACAGTCTTTCAATCAAGTACCTGTTTCAACCCAAGAAGACCCTTGTCCCTTTTGATAGTGCACTCCCAGGGATAGCTGCAGAGAAACCCAACCCGCTACTTGGCAATTCTGAAATGGCCTGAAGGCTTTGCGGGAGCCAGTCCACAGGATTACAGTGCTTTTTCACCATCTTGCATTTTCTGCCATTGTGAAGCTAATTTTCACTGTGGTCACTATCTGCCTTGAGAGTTGAGTTTATGTGGCCTCTCCACTAAGGTGCTTTTAAAATTTCCTTGGCTACCATTACTTGGAAAGACTGGTGTGAGGGTGAGGATGATCATAGAACATGATCCCTTGAAGTGCTTCCCAGATGCAGTAGGCTGTGTGCCCAGGAGTGATAGATACTTGGAATGGAGAGAAGAAAAAATAGACCCAGGCTCATACACAGCTAGCCAGATCCTGGACACTTGTGCCTTAATGAGACTAGCAAGTCTTGCTCTTTGGGAGCTTTGCCCATTGCTTAAGCAATTCCTTTGGCATAAATGTTTGGAAGTTGCGTTGTATAGTGTCCAGTGGGTTAAAAGGATGAAGTTACCAGTCAGTGTTGATATTCCTCTTGTCATACTGTTTCAGAGGTTTTCAGACTTTTTAAAAAGAGTCACGGATATGTGCATTGTTGATGAAGAAGCTTTGGCAAATCCCTCAGAATGTGGCAAATCACATATTGTCTTCTCCAGAGATCAGCACAAATGAAATCATCTGGTTTTGACGTACTTGGTTCCGTAATGGGACTGGGAACTCTTCTAAGAATCTCCTTCCTTGAATGCAAATGCCCTGCTCTTGACTTGTGATTTGTCTTCCTACAGAGAGTGGCAGGGACCGCACCCCACCCCCCCAGCTGGGAGTCCCTTCCACATGGGAATCTGTTCCTATCCCAGCCCTGGGGAGCAGGCAAAGGAAATATAGGGTGGCATCTGTTGGGAATAGATGTAGGAGCTGAAGGATGCCAGCCTAGACTCTGGATGGCTTCCCTGCATTCCCGTTTCCTTTAATTGTCCTGCATCCTTTGCCCTATTTCTACTTTCCACCCCTGCAATGACAAAAGGCAAAGTAAGGTGAAGAAAATAGTTTATATTAACAGCAAAATGTTTCATTTCCATGTTAAACAAAACAAGCATTGTGAGCAAAAACACTCACTTTCATCAGATGGTGTGTTGGACCCTGTCAGACTGCAATATATGGGTCCCTAAACCCAAGTGAGCAATGAACAATGAAATCTTTTGTGAAATCCTTTGATATTTTCAGACCATCATTAGATCAATTAATCTTTTTGCTTTGTTACTGCCCACACACAATCCAAATTATTTTTTCTTTCTGGAAGCTGTCTTGTGATCAGTACCAGACCTGTTTTAATGCTTATTCTCTCCATCCTCTCTTTCCAGGGACATTGGGGCAATAGATATAGGCTGAGCATTCCGGAAGGTAGTAGCCAGTAACCTCAATGGGCTGGTGTTAATGGTAAGCTTAAGGGTGAAGGACATAACCATGCACATTTAGGACTGCCCTACCCCAGAGCCTTGTTGGGTTCTCTCCTGAAGGTGATAGTTTTGTCTGGCTTTGATGTAGATGAGATTTACTGAGTTAATCTACACATAGAGGCACAGAAGCTCCAAGTTCTGTGCTACCCTCAGGTCCCTGAGAATAATGTTAGGAACAGAGTTCAGAGCATCTCTGGAAGCTCTCCCTTGGGTCTGGCTACCTTCTCAGGAAATGGGGAAGGCCTAATGATCAAAGTATCCTTGGGGCTGCACATGGTAGTTGGCAGAATGTGATGAAAATAGTAACAAGAGTCTTACCATTTGGACATCTAGATGATGTCCAAGGCCACTCAGATCACCAAGCCCATGAGATCAGATGAGGGGAAAATGGGCAGGATCAGGAAGCAGGACTGGAAAGATACCTATCACATGTCTATTACCCGTGCCGGAGTCTCAGTCCCTGGGCTCACCACCACTGCTGACAAACCTGTTCCTCCCAAGAGACCCTCTGACTCACATATGCTTAGTTTCTTCATGTATAGAGTGGTAATTTTGAAACTCTCTTTGTCAATCTGTCCCTGGGATAATATTTTTAAAAATGAGATACAGAAATATTTTGCAAAGATATAAATTAAATAAATACATCCAAAGAATTGGAAAACTCTATTATTTCCTACCCACTTATTGGCTAAGTTTTAGAAGAGGAGTTGAAGGCAAACACCCTATTTTGCATCTCCCATCTGGGGACAATGTAGCAAATGACTTACAACATTTCAGTCATGTAACACAAGTCTACTGTTAAGAGTATTTTCTTTAAAGGGTGACAGACTAAAAAGAAATGAAAAGGACCATGCCCACATTTAACAGTGAAATCTTCTCCAAAGCAGTCAGACAAAACTGCAATCTCAATTTATCATTGAATCATGTTTGGTAAGCAGACTGTGCGTGCCATTCTCAAGAAAGATGTTAAACAGACACAGACAAAAACAAACAAAAACCCTCAAATCCCACAACTGATGGTTGAAAAGGCCTGGAGTACATGTGGCTTTTCAGGAGCCTCTGATGACCTTGAGGCCACAGATGGAGTACCTTGGCCCTAGACTGTTAGCAACTTCAGACAAGAACAATTCCTTGTTAATTATACCCCTAGTCCTAATGCAGTGCCAGGCATCTCATAGATGCCACTATAGTTTGTGGGACTAAACTGATTGTGATTTATGCTCTTTTAACAGA
This sequence comes from Proteles cristata cristata, assembly GCA_017311185.1. Lineage (NCBI taxonomy): Eukaryota > Metazoa > Chordata > Mammalia > Carnivora > Hyaenidae > Proteles > Proteles cristata. The sequence goes on along the minus strand of JAESUZ010004142.1, from coordinate 1,334,053 downwards.
ATAGTATAGGGGTGCCTGGGTGGCTCAGTCGGTTAAGCGTCTGACTTTGGCTCAGATCATGATCTCATGGTTTGTGGGTTCGAGCCCTGCATTGGGCTCTATGCTGATAGCTCAGAGCCTGGAGCCTGTTTCAGATTCTGTGTCTCCCTCTCTCTCTGACCCTCCCCTGTTCACACTGTCTCTCTCTCTCAGAAATAAATAAAACATTAAAAAAATAAAAACAAAAAACAAACAAAAAAACAGTAGCATAGACATTAAGAACCAGACAGCTTTGGACCAAAGCCTCAGAGGGAGGATTGTGAATGGTATGGCGGGCAAGGCAAAACATGGCTACCCAAAGTTCTAGAAACTGACATCATTTTTTTCAGGAAGCTTTGAAAATGAGGTGGACAGGGACATACCTAACAGGTGAATTCAGTAGAGCACCTGAGGATAAAATCTGTATCGCGTCATTGGAGCTGGAATATAAGATGAGATATGACCAAGGGGAAGCCAACCAGAGCCCAGTTATAGAAAATGAGTACAAACCACAGAACATCAGTGTTCCCAGCCCCCCAGGATAGGGGAATGCAGAAGCTGGAGACAGCGGAGTCACTGCACAAGGCTCTTTCCTTCACTGTGCCGGAGACCTGAGCAGCTCACTCAGGTTCTCTGAGGCTGTCTCTGGGAGTTGCAAGTTTCCAAAGCATTCTTAGGCACACTTTTAGAGGTTCATAAGTGTTAGGCAGCTTTTTAGTTTCAAGTGCTTCTATTTCATGCTGGGCATTTTGTGCTGAAAACAATTAAGCACAGTAAATAAAAATAATTGTGTTAACAATAAATTGTTGATATCAAATGTTGTTTATCCTTCTTTGTCCCTCTATGGGGTATCTCCTCTCAAACACTGCAGCTCTCCTGGGGGCAGTGTGCTCCATTATTCTAAGAAGCCGGGAGTATTTGGAAAGTAAGACCCAGAAGAAGTGCCTCATCATTATGTAGGCTGGGCTCCATCTCATTTAAATTCAGTTACAAGAAAAAACAAAACAAAACGTATTTCAAGGAGACGTATAAATGATTCCTATATTAGCTGATATAGGGCAGCTAATTAAGACATCTTCTAAAAACTACCTTTATAGGGGCGCCTGGGTGGCTTAGTCGGTTAAGCGTCCGACTTTCGCTTAGGTCATGATCTCGCGGTTCGTGGGTTCGAGCCCAGCGTCGGGCTCTGTGCTGACTGCCAGCTCAGAGCCTGGAGCCTATTTCGGAGTCTGTGTCTCCCTCTCTCTCTGACCGTCCCCTGCTCATGCTGTCTCTCTCTCTCTCCTAGAAATAAATAAAACATTAAAAATTAAAAAAAAAAAAACTACCTTTATAGAATGTTAGCATTTGAAAGGGCTCCTGAAGATCATCCCTATCCATTCCCTAACTTTAAGTTGAGGAACTAGGTTTACAGGTTGAGTGATTGATTGCTTAAGGTTATGAAGGTAGAGGGTGGGACCAGTACCGAAGTTCCTAGCTGTCGCCCCCAAATGCACTCCCTCCACAGATCTCCCTAGCCAAAGGGAAGGGAATGGGTGGGGGGACAGGAAGAGAGAGGCATAGATTGTTTCTAGAGAAGTGGTCTTCCTACATGAAAGAACAGATTCAATGTGTCATGCTTCCTCTGTAAATATATTTGCTAGTGGAATGCTCATGTGTTACCACATGTGGGCAAATTCTAGTGACATGGCTATGAATAACAAACTGACAATTACCATGGAGAGTCTTTTGATAAGAAGCCACTTTACATTATTAATGTCAAACTTTAGACCTCACAGAAATCATCAGCTTCTAAAGTGACTTGACTTCCTTAAGACAAAGATATTGGGCATATATGGCGCTTGTGTTCCTATAGATTTTGAGCTGTTTTTATGTCTAAACTTAAAGTTAATGCTCCTTTAAAGAAGATAGCGCTAACATTGATGAAGCATTTATGTCCAAGACAATGTCCTGTTTTATATTGATTAACAACCTTATAAGGAAGGCATTATTATTGCCCTGATCATACTACCAAGAGAATTAAGGCACAATGGGTTAAGAATTTGTTAGGTTGACAGGGCACCTAAGGAAATCTGGATCCAGACTCTGCTCTTATAATGCTGCCTTTTAGTAGAAAATTTCCATACATTGTTATCATTGTTCCTAATAGATAACAATTTTAAACTATTTGCTAATATTCTATGAAGTGAAGAAAATGTGAATCCTTAAATCATCTTAAGTCAATTCTAATCATCCCCTTGCAATGAACAATGATAGCAATAACAGCCATTATGACCATTATGAACTTTTAAGATGATCTTATATTTCTGGTGAAAATAAATTGTCCACATTGTTGCTGTGGTCTGAACGCTTGTGTGTTGTCCTGCAAGCCCATGCCCCAATTCACACATTGAAAACTAGTTGCCAAGGAAGAGTGGTCTCAGGTAGAGGAAAAGAGTAGAGAAGCCACATGAGTACTGTTCTAGAAAGAGGATTGGCGAAGGAGGGCGGGGAGATAAGACACATGTTATTATTTTTCATGGCCACATAAGCTTTGAAGAAATGGAAATGAATATTTAATGAATGTTTATATAATCCCAGTGGGAAACTAGGCTATAGTACTGGGTATAAATGACAATTCCTCCTACTATTACCTACTATTGTCCAAAGGTATTGTCCTATGAGACATTTAGAGTGTCTGAACAATAATCTGTCTTCTCTCAGGGGATATTCTGTGGTCTTAACCTTGACTTAAAGGGGGTCTTTCCTGTATTTTGTGAGGTACTAGCATTTCAGAAGGGCAAACTTCTCTGAATTCTGATGTGTTAATTTATGTCTCAATTAAGGAAAAATGACATCATTTTAGAGAACGGGTACTCTTGAGGAGTTAATTAATTCAAATGACTGAATTGGCTTGTCAAATGGCATCACAACACACTTCACAGGGTACAGGGATGAACAAATGTTTTTCTTAGACTCCGTCCCTCCTCCGCCCCAGGCAACTTAATGCTTAACCAGTATTACCTATTTTCCTCTAGATGCACTATCTCCCTAGGATTGCAGAATGTTCTGCTGTTTATCATTTGTTTCCATTTTTTTCTTCTCAAAACAATCTGCTTAATTCTTAGAAAAGAGCTTTAAAAAGGCTGATGTGGAGGTGGTGAGCTCTAGGGGTGGGGAGGACATCAGTCAGCAGAAGTGCTTGTGAAAGTAGACGCAAATCGGTTTGCAGATGGAGCCATGTTGTCTCTGTTCGCAATCCGCCGTGCTCAACTGTGGAGGGGCTCCTTCTCTACCCGTCCCCAATATATTCGTTAGTGCGGTGTAATGCTTTTGGAATCAGCACGGGTACACTGGGAACCTACTGCTTGCCAGACACTGATTGTGGGCTTGTGATAGTTCATCCTCGTGAGAAAATTGGGGCTTGCTTGGTCAGAGTGAATACCATACCCTTTCTTTCCACCCACCTCTCCTTGAAGGAAACCTCATGTTCCAAGAGCCAGTAGCCGCCAAGCATCCCTTTTCCTTTAAAGGAAAGGGACATGGAGTTCCATAAATGTGACTCTTCCCTATATCCAGGATGGTTTTATTGCCCTTGTAAAAACAGTTTACAGCATATAAAGCACGTCATATACATTCTCTTATTTTTAAACTTCCTTCTGTTATTCTGGAGGGAGAGTGAGTGCTTGGGTAAAGCATCTGTATATATAAAGCTGGACCAAGGAGCTAGACCCTTAAACCAGCCCATTTATTAATTGAAGTGACATAGGTTAGGAAGAAGTATCACATGAGCAGCAGTTAGCTTACAGGGCACATTCTCGGTTATACTTAAAATGCCCACATGACAGGGGTGGCTCAGTCGGTTAAGCTACCAACTCTTGATTTTGGCTCTGGTCACAATCTCACAGTTCATGAATTCGAGTCCTGCATTGGACTCTGTGATGGTGGTGCAGAACCTGCTTGGGAATTTCTCTTTCTCTCTCTCCCTCTTGCTCTGCCCCTTCAGAGCTCTCTTTTCTCTCTTTCAAAATAAATATATAAGTTAAAAAAAAGTAAAATAAAATGGCCACATGATAAGAAGGCTCAGCTTTTTCCTGGGAGGAATACAGCAGTTAAATAACGAGATAGAAATTTTACTGTTACAGTACCAAACAAATTTCCCAGATTTGTACTGCTTTGGAGACATACCTCCTCTTATTCATTTTTTACATAGGGCAAGTGAAAACACAGACATGATTGGGAAATCAAGGACTGAGCTTCCAACAAATGCAATTAAGGCCGCAAACAAAACTACACTTCATTATGAAGTTGGACTGTGACATGATTATTCCCTGGGTGCTTTCTATGGGTCACTTGCCAATCAGAAAATGCCACATCACATTCATCACAGAAACAAGGGACTCTTTGCTGAAGATGAAAATGTGTATTTAAACCCCCCGGCAGTTCTCAGGTTCTGTGGTTCACCCCTAGTAATGTTGTACAGCAACATGACTGCACTCACTCTACTGGCATTCTTTGTAATGTGAAAGAAAAGAAAACTCGTTGGCAGAAGACGCTGATTAAAGCATACGGCCCAAAAAATTTTCCACAGTACTTGAATGCTTGGATTCACTGCCGCAGTTTACATGGAGAGAGCACTGTCCTTGAGAAGACAAATCTGTTTTTCTAAGTTAGAAGTAAAAGTGTGAACTTAGATAAAGCCATGCTATACTTTTAAAGTAAAATCCTTTTATGTGATGTTATTTGTAATCAATACTATACATCTTTAATTTAAAAATCTCACTAACAACCCGGTTCTCTTCTGAAAGTTTAATATTTAGTCAGTTCTGCTTCAGACTTTTCATAGTAGTAAAATATTACAAACACATGGGAAGACCCAATGCCCCTCACTTCTAATGGTAAGCATCACTGTGAATTTGTTTATTTTCCTAAGCATGTATTTATATTAAGTATACTACACATATACTACATATGTATACATTGACAGAATATTTATATAGCCTTGTTTTTCATGTTTTAAGCTTCATGTAAGCATGCCATATGGTATTTGTTACTTTGCAGTATAGTATTTTAGAGACTTATTCATATGGAAGCAAATAGCTTTAACTCAGTTTAACTAGTGAATGGCATTATGAATATACCACAAATTATTTGTCAATACTCCTTTTGAAGGGCAATTATATTGTTTCCAATTTTTGCTTTTAGAAATAATCCTGCAATAAGCATTATTATGTGTCTCACATGCCTAAGAGAGATTATACACAGAAATAACTAGGTTGTCAGAGAGAATATCTCCAACTTTACTATTGCCAAATTAGTCTCCACTAATGGTTGTATCTCTCTCTCTCACACTATAAAATTCCCACAAACATCCTATGAAAGTTCCTGATTCTCTATAATCTTGCCAACATATAGTACTGTCATAATTTTGTATTTTTGCCAATCTGATAGGTATGTAATAGTATATCTCATTGAGCATATGTCTGTTTATTGACCATACAAGCTTCCTTTCCTTGTCCTTTTTCTATTGAACTATCACTTTCTTATTAGTGTTATAAGGTATGGATGTTAAGCCTTTTTTCATAAAATATATTGTAAATGCCTTCTTCTGGATTATGGATTCTTTCATCACTTTGATTATCTGGTGTCTCTTTTTCAATACTCATTCCTAATTTTGAAGTAATTCTATTCATCAGCTTTTTCTTTTGTGTTTTTGTGTTTTGTATCTTGTTTAATGAAATCTTCCCCACTTTAAAGTCATACTCTCCTATATTTTCTTTCCAAAGTTTAAAAGTCTTTTCACTTTAGTTTTGTATATAAAATGAAGAGACTCAATTTCATTTTTATACAAATAACTTATTAATTAGGCACCACTTATTAAATTATCCAGCCTTTAATTTAGTAAGCCATCTTCATATGATATTTTTATACATATATTTATTTCTAGGCCTCTCTCTTCTCTCTCTTTACATCTGGTAAGTAAAGTGACTCCTTCCCATCCTTTCTTTTTGTTCAATATTATCCATTATTCTTGTATCTTTTATCTTCATTTAAAAATGAATTTTTAAATAACATTGTCCAATGTACCAAAATGCACATTGGCCTTTTGATTGAATTGCATAGAGTTTGTAGATAAATTCATAGAAAACTACTGTTTTCAAATGATTGAGGTCTCCCATTCTATTCATGCCTTCATTTAATTAGTTCTTTTAATTCCTACAATAATATTGTTAAAATTTTTCAAAATGTCTTCAACAAATTGTGAGTTTTATTCTTATCATATAGTCCTCATTATTATGAATGAGCTTTCCTATTGCATATTTCAGTCAATTATTGATGACACATGAAGATGTTAATGATATTTGATGCTGATTATTTACAAACTTGCTGAATTCCTATTGGTTTTAATAATTTATGCATAGAATCCATATTTGGAGAGTGGTATTGTCTGTAGATAAAGACTGTTTAGTCTCTTTCTTTCCAAATATATAACTTTTATTTCCATCCTCTAATCTATTGCATTATATATAATTGCAGGTATACTTTAAATAGTAATATAAGAAGTCTTTCTATTATTCTTGACTTTAATGGGGATGCTAATTCCAGAACTAGAACTAATGGCTTTCAAAGTAGTACTACTGTCATTAATACTGGGATATTGTAAAATAATCACTGAGTCATGAGCAGATGGTTTAGTTCTTATTCATGAGATTAAGTACTTACTTTAGGTTCTCAAGTTCCTCAGCTACTAACAGCCAAAATCCCAGCTGATCAGCAACCTGTATCTGTCCTCCTTTTATGGGGTGAAGGAGCTCAGCAGCCCTACTCAGCCCCAGGCATTAGGCACTTAGCCTAATAATGATTCTCAATTCACATAGACCCTTTTTGGCACTTTCCTGAATGTCCATGTCTAGCAACGCCTACTTCCTGGAGCAGAGCAAGCCCAAAGTTCAGCCATGCACATTCTGTTGAGTTTATATTCTATTCAGATTCAGTATCTTGGGAGACTTTTCTCTAGTATATATACCTGGAAATGGGACTAACCAACCTACAGGATGAAATATGTTCAACTTTACTAGACATTGTCATGGAGATGATTATCTTACTTTTTTTTAATGTTTATTTATTTTTGAGAGAGAGAGAGAGTGCACGCAGGGGAGGAATTGAGAGAGAGAGGGAGAGACAGAATCCGAAGCAGGCTCCAGGCTTTGAGCTGTCAGCACAGAGCCTGACACAGGGCTTGCACTCACGAACTGTGAGATCATGATCTGAGCTGAAGTGGGATGCCTAACCGACTGAGCCACCCAGGTGCCCTGATTATCTTGTTTTAGAGCACATAGCATTTTTACTTTTACTTTTGCTTAAAACATTTTATCTCTTTTGCTATTTTTTTGCAGTGGGACTGAAACAATGTGCACATTTTTACAGCCATTTTGTCCAGAAATATTAGTTTTATTTTTTAAATAATTTTATTTGTATGTAAGAAGAGGTGAGAATCAGAAAAATTATAATTATTATGTGTCTGTAAAATAATTCCTAAATGATGAATTACCTACAGATCCCAATAAAGGAAACTATCTGTCCAGTTGCCATATGGCTTATTTGTCATTTGTAGAACATGATCTATAGATAATAAAGGACAGGGCCAAGTCGAAGTTTATGATTAAAAAAATAACTTAGACATTCTTAAGAAACTTTGAAGTATGAGGCAATGTAGCAGAAGAGTTAAGAGAAGAGCATCTAGCAACATCAGTGAGTTAGATTCCAAGTTTTACTCTTTAAGCTATTGCTTCCTTATTGGTAAAAAGGGACCATATTAGTATCTACCCTAAAGGGTTATTTTTTTTTTAATGTTTTTTTTTATTTATTTCTAGGAGAGAGAGAGACAGCGTGAGCAGGGGAGGGTCAGAGAGAGAGGGAGTCACAGACTGAAACAGGCTCCAGGCTCTGAGCTGGCAGTCAGCACAGAGCCCGACGCGGGGCTCGAACCCACGAACCGTGAGATCATGACCTAAGCGAAAGTCGGACGCTTAACCGACTAAGCCACCCAGGCGCCCCCCTAAAGGGTTATTTTGAAGATTCAACAAAATAGAGTATACATAAAACATTTAGCAAAATGTTTAGCACATAATGAACACTCAATAAAATTTAGCCATTATTTATTTAAGTTTACAATGGTTAATATATTTCCCTTTAATATGACATGTAATCTGACAATAATCTGAAGACTTTTATTTTCATTATTTTCAATTTGTCCATTTCATAAAATTAAGCACATATGCTTTTGGTAATTAGCATGTAATACAGGGATTTCCCAGAGTTTTTAGATAGGAAATAGAAAATATATTTTTAAATAAATTAAATTAGAAAAAGTAAAACTTTATAAAATAAAGCCCAACTAGTTTTATCTCATTGTTGAGAACTACTTTAATATTCTAACAATAGGCAAAATATTTCTATTACATTATCTGAAGAAAAAAATTACAGATTAGAAATGACAGAAAAGGAAACAGATAATTAAAAATGAAGAATAAAAATCTGGTTTTAAAGACCAAATAAAGATTTAGTTACTAGCATTATAACTTTTTCACCTTCTACTTTATACAGAGGAAAATTCTACCCTGTGAAATACACTGGTCAATTCATAGTTTAGCCAAATAAGTATATTTGTGAAGTAGTTTTATCAGTGAACATTCAATGTGAAATACCATCTAATTCATGGTGTTATGGTGATACACACCTCTTCATTTCAGGAACTGGCCTTTCTCCATCAGGTGCTTACCAATCACATGGCCCTACCTCTCTTACCACAAAATTGAATATGGGGGCCAGAGAATCCATCTGAGCATGTGATTGGTTTAGAGATTTTTTTTGCCATGAAAAATGTTTAGTCAAATTTATCACTTATTTCCCTTAGATGGCTTCTGTATTTTGACTCTTGCTGGTGACTTTTCTATTTTTAGTTTATAAAAGTATACATTCAGTTTTCCTTCTTGTATTGAATTTATTGGTGTAGCTTATCCAGGTGTGTAGTATGAAGAATAGACTAACTTGGTTTTTTTTGTTTGTTTGTTTTGTTTTTACATATGGCTCTCCAGTTATCCCAACTCCACCTATCAAAAAATTCTTCCCTTTCTTCACTAATCTGATGTGCTGTCATTATTATGTTATATTTCTATATACTCTCAGTTCTTTCAAGATAATGTATCATTTTTCTTTGAATATTTTTAATATTTTTCCTTTTGCTTTAAGAAAATTTACCATGGTATGTCTGGCTACAGTTTTTAAATTTTTTCTTTCTTATCATGTTTGGGGTTTGTAGCACACTCTGAATTGTGATTTAATGTCATTTGGGAAGATTCTCAGCCACCATCTTTGTAACTATTGCTGCTGGCCTATTCTCTTCATCTCTTTTGGGATTCCAATTACACATGCTAGACCTTTAAGCCATGTTCCAGACATGTCTTACTCTCTTTTCAGTATTTTCCGAATATTACTCTAGGTTTTAGTTTGTATATTTTCTTTTACTTATTCTCTAATCTACTAATCCTCTCTTCATCTGTGTCTAATTTCTTGCTGAGTTCTTTATTTTATTATATTTTTAGTAATTTTTAACAATTGACACTTATTGTATTTAATAATTATTTTATAGATCCTTATTGATATGATTTGTGTACTTTGCAATCCACCTATTTAAAATGTACAATTCAGTGGTTTTAGTATAGGCACAGATTTGTACAATTATTAACCACAATCGGTTTAGGACATTTTTATGACTCCAAAAAGAAATCCCATACCCATTAGCAAGCACTTCCCATCTTTTCCAAATACTCTTAGTTCTAGGCCCTGTTAATTTGCTTTCTGTCTCTATATATTTGCCTATTCTGGACATCTCATATGAACAGAATCATAAAATATGTCTTCTGTGACTGAATCCTTTCACTTAGCATAATGTTTTCAAATTCATCTGTGCTGTAGCATGTGTCAGTACTTAGTTGTTTTTAATAATATCCCACTGTGTCTATATATTACATTTATATATTTATCTATATATTGACACTTGCGTTATTTCTACATTTGCGCTATTATGAATAATCTGCTATGAACATTCATAGACAAGTTTTCGTATGAACATAACTTTCATATCTCCTAGGTATATACAAAGGAATGGAGTTGCTAGGTCATTATGGTAACTTCAAGTATATTTAACATTTTGAAGAACTCTGGACTGTTTTTCATAGAGACTGCCCTTTTTTATATCCCCCTCAGTAGTATATAAGAATTATAATTTTCCACATCCTCACCAACACTTACTATTATATGTATTTTTTATTATAGCCACCCTATAAGGTGTGCAGTGGCAGTGGTATTTCATTCTTTAGAATTTCCTTTTCCTTTTTCTATAGTTAAAAAAGTTTTTTTTCCTACTTTAATTTTTTTATAGTTCAGTTCTCCACTAAAGTTAGCGATTCGGCATCTAATTTTCTGAACAGTTAAAGTCCAAATAGAATAATGTAAATGTATGAATTTCCTGTGTGTCTGTTTCTATTATATTTTTTCTTTTAGCTTTGGTCATGTGGCCTTTTCCTCAGTATACCTAGCCATTTTGGATTCAACATTGGATATTATTATGAATAATCACGAAGGCTCAGAATAATTTTATTCTCTATAGAGAACTAAATATTACTTTTTACAAGTGGTTAGAGTAGGGACAGATCACCATATCCAAATATGGAACTGATTCTATTCATACCTTGGCTACAGGCTTCATGAAAGCTTATGTTTTCCGGTTTACCCTTACTGCTAGGGTAGCTTTTGGGAGTTCCAATTTATAATAGGCTGGTGTACTTACCAGAAACTCCCATGATAGGCCTGTAACTCCAATTTTTGTCCTAAAATTTCCAGGAGCTCTTTTTAGTCTTCAAACCTTGCAGTTGTCATTTTCCACACAGTCCTAAGGGTCTGAGACACAGCATATCAGGTATACCTGTCTGTGTTTCTATTCTCTCCTAACTCATGGTTTCTCTTCACTACCTTGGCAGTTCTCTGATGCTTCTTACAAACGTGAAACACGAAACTGTTTCTTTTTCTTTTCCTTCTTTCTTCTTATTACTCAGCTTTTTACTTATTTTCAGTAGGACACTTGCAATATAACAAACTAATCCATCATTACAGGAAGTCTTTGCATGCATTTGGATTCATTTTGGATTTTCTGTTCTATTCTATTAGTCTATCTAGTTCTACACTAATGCTACCCCATTTTAATTGTAGACAACTTTGTGACATAGGTTTGTACCTGCTAGGGTTAGTAGATGTATGCATACTTGCACACATGTGGGCGCATGCATGCGCACACACACACACAGCTCCTTTTTTTTTTTTTCAGTGTTTTCTAGCTATTCTTGTTTGCTTTCTTGTTTATTCTTCCTGATAAACTATATAATCAAGTTACTGAATTCCAGAAAAAAATTGGTGTTTGTATTAGGATCACATTAAATTTGTAAATTTACTTAGGGATAATTGACATCTTTCTAGCATTGGGCCTACTTAAAAACCTCTAGTTAAGTCTCTTCTGTGTCCTTCAGAAGATATCATAACTTGCCTCATATGGGCATTAGATATTGTAAAGGTTTTATTTAGATTTTTTACTGGTGTAAATGAAATCTTTTTCACTCATCTCCTAACTGATTATTGTTCATATAAGTGAAGAATATTGATTTGATTTTTGCATATTAATGTTATAGCTTCCAAATTTACTGAATTACTTCATTATTTAGTTTTTCATCAATTATTCTGAGTTTTTCAGAAATACAATAATATAGCATATACAAATAAAATAGTTTTAACCTTGTTCTTTTAAATTCTTATGTTTGTTTTGTTTAGTTGTCCAAACTAATTTCTACAATATGAGATTTTGGTGGAGATACTCAGCATAATGTCTTTTTCCTGGCTTTTGCAGCAAAAGGTCTAAAGTATCTCCATTGGGAAAGATACTGGCTTTTGGGTTACATACCATTTTATCATTTTGAGTAAGTATGCATTATGAGGATGTATTCATTAATGACTACTGACTGCTCTTTACATAAATGGGTGTTATATTTTGTTAAATGCCTTTTGCCATTAAAGAATATTTTCATATTACTTTTTCCTTATAGCTCTATTAATTTGATGAGTGATATTTATTCTTTGCTGCAGAAGCCAGGAAAAAACCAATATGCCTCATATCACCACCATAATCTAATAATGTAGAAATTAGTCTGTACAGTTAAACAAGAGAAAAATTAGAAACAAAAATTTCTTAAAATTTAATTATCTTTTTCTTTCTGAAATAAATTTTCCACATTATGATGTATTATTCCCTAAAACATGTTTATTTTTGAGAGAAAAAGAATGGGAGGGGCAGAGAAAGGAGAACAGAGGATCCACAGTGGGCCCCATGCTGACAGCAGCAAGCCTGATGTGGGGCTCGAACTCATGAACCATAAGATCATAACCTGAGCCTAAGTCAGATGCTCAACTGACTGAGACACCCAGGCACCCCTATGATGTATTGTTTTTTACTGTGTTGTTAACTTTTGGCTAATGTTTAAGAATATATATATATATATATATATACTTTTTTATTAATGGGAATAGGCTATAGTTTTCTGCTATGGGTGATATTTCTCAGGTTTTGATATTAATTTTATATTCATTATTTCCCTTGCTTTTCCATGCTTTGGAATAAAATAGAATTTGTATAATCTAATCTAATCTTTAAATCTATAAAATTTCATTATAGAACTATCTGTGGAAAGATTCTTTACATCTTTATTTCATCTTTCAAATGTATTCTGTTTAGATTCTCTATGTTTACTAGGATTAATTTTGGTAAGCTATATTTTCCTGGAAAATTACCTAGTTCTTTTAGAGTCTCAATGAATTTGTATTGAGCTGTGCATAGAAGTTTCATTTGATTTAACTTCCTTTCTTTTGACAGCTATCATTATGCCCCCTTTACTATTTCTTATCTTGTATATTTTATTTTATATACTCTCTTATTGTTTTGTATTTTCTCAGATTTATGTGACTCAATTTTTAAAGAACAAATTTATTTATTAATAAGCTCTGTGGATTTCTTTTTGTTTTTCTAACTCATTATTTTCTGTTTTTACCTTTACGTTCTTTGGCTCAGGTCATGATCTCACAGTTTGTGGGTTTGAGCCCCACATCGGGTTCTGTGCTGACAGCTCAGAGCCTGGAGCCTGCTTCTTATTCTGTGTCTTCCTCTCTTTCTACCCCTCCCCAACTTGCACTCTGTCGTCTCTCTCTCAAAAATAAATAAACTTTAAAAAATGCTTTGATTTCTTCTTTTTGATTATATTTTCTTTCTAATTTTGATGCCATATACTCCAATTTTGTATCTACAAGGCAATTATCAACCATTCCATTTCCATATCCTCTTCTATCTCCATTTCTTGTAGTTGTAATTTATTTACATTGTGAGGGCATATATTAAATAAATGCTATTCTAACATCTTTACATCCACCATCAACTCTACAGTTAAATATATTTAATGTCCTTATGGGAAACCTTCCCCAGTATTTCTCAGTTGCTGGAATTCATCAACTTGAAGTCTTGCATATTCATAGCCTCATTTATGACATATATGCTTAAAGATAAGTTTAGGTGGGTACAAATATTTGGCTTACATTATCTTCAAGTATCTTAAAAATAGCACCCTACAGTTTTCTGGCTTAAAATACTGCTGTTGAAGAGTAAGCCAATCTTATATGCTTTCCCTGTAAGTAACTTGACGTTTTATCTGGAAATCCAAAGGATATACTTTCTCTTTAAAGCTTAACAGATTTTTTAAATATATCTTGGTGTTAACTGCTCTCCGTTGATTTTTGTATGGTATTCCTTTTTAATACAGAGATTCAAATTTTGTTTTTTGTGTGGAAAGCTTTATTGAATTACATTTTTTATATTTGTTCTGTTTCATTTCTTTAGTTTTCTCCTTTAGGAATTACGTTGACATGTGTTAAATCATTTTTTCCATTCTGTTAAATCTATCATGTAGAAAACTCTTTTTATCATTTTTCAAATACATTTGATTTTTCCATTTTTTATTTCACTTAACTATTGTACATTAATGTCTATTAACTTTTTGTTCTTTCTAGTCTTCTGACTTTTTAATTTTATTTTTAATTTCCATTGAGTTGTTTTTCTTTTAATGTCCACTTCTTAGCTACCCTTTATGTCTCTGAACTTTTCTGATTGATTATACAACCTTTATTGTTTTCTTAATTTCCTTTAGCTAGTTTTGAAATACTAATTCATAATTTTCTTTGGCCTTTTGTGCTGTATTTTCTGATGTGTCTTCATTATACATTGGTCCATCATTCAGAGAATTCGTCCTTTTGCTTATAATATATTGCAATTATTTTCTGTTGCTCATGCTTTACTGAGAAAGGGGCTTTCTACTTTAAGAAGTTGCCACCTACACTGGTGGCAGAACAGAATTGTTTTCCTAGATTCATGGCTCTAGGGGCCCCTCTTCCCTTATTTCTGCCAACTATTTATAAGTAGGACCTAGCTGTACCTTCTGCTTTCTCTAGTTCCCTTTCCTAGGGGATTTGCATCTAGGATATCTCTCCCATTACTAATCATGTAAATTTAAGTTCTACTTTTGGTAGACTTTATTTAGGGTGAGATCTATTCTTCTAGAAGGCGGTTTTGGTTGTATATTTCTGGAAGCTCTAGGAGCTTGGACACACCAACATAATGTAATTTACACTTTAGTCTTTCTATACTTTTCTGCAGTAAAGTGGGTGCTCTGCAGCCTTTCCTGTTTTGACATTCTCAGATCTGCCTGCTATATTTCTTCTCCAAGAATAGAACTTTCCTTTAGTAGGGAAGTACTTTTGGTGATTCTTTGTTCTCAGGCTCAAAGAAAATTAGAGATTCCTCCATTCTCCCCTTTGTTACTGCCAATAGTTGGTGCTTTTACTTACCTGTCGATATTGTAGAATTTGTAAGAAAGATTTCACTTAAAATTTTTTTTAATGTTTATTTTGGGGAGAGAGCACGCGCGCATGCACACACACAAGCAGGGGAGGGGCAGAGAGAGAGGACACAGAATCTGAGGCAGGCTCCAGGCTATGAGCTGTCAGCACAGAGCCCGATGCAGGGCTCGAACTCAAGCAGTGAGATCATGACATCCGAGCTGAAGTCGGATGTTTAACTGACTGAGCTATGCCGATGCCCCCAAAAGATTTCACTTTTTGTTGAAGATGCTGTCCACAAGTTTTTACTTTTACTGTTCTATATTCTCTGGTACAGTGATTTGGGAAGGTTTAAAAACCTACACTGATGTTGCCGTATTGCTCCAACTACAATCTAAACCACTTTCTCTACTTAGCTTTTGGGATAGTGGACTGTTCTGATTTTCTATCTTTCTTTAATAGTTGGTTTTTCCTGAGAATTATTTCCTGGATCTTCTATCTTTTTCTGACTTCTTGGTCAGTGCTTCAGGAATCAGTCCTGGGATCTTTTCTCTATTTCCACTTACTCCTCAGTTATCTCTTCCAATCCCATGGCTTTACTATCTATAATCCAATGATTCCAAAAATTTTCTCTATAGCTCTACATTTTCTTAAACTCTAGACTCATGTCTAACTTTCTCCAAACCTAGCGTTCATTATCAAGAACTAGCAACACGACTTTCAATATGTATATCTTGACTCTGTTCACCTTCATTATAACAACCTCACTGAGCTACAGTCATCACCAGCTGAGATAGTGCAATAATGCAGTAAACTTTCTCTCCACCCCTACCTTGGTTTATCTTCCATAAAGTAGCCAGTTACTCTTTTAAAAATGTAAATCAGATAACATCACCAGTGACTTCTCATAGCACCTGGAACTAACTCTGAAGCTTTTTATCACAGTCTACAAGGTCCTATAGGGTGTGAACTCATGAACTCATTTCCTAATACTTTTCCTCCCACTAGCTGTAGGCCACGCTGGCTTTATACTTTCCCAAACACTCCATGTGGCTCTGACTTCAGGGCTTCTGTACTTGCTGATACATGTACTTCACTGCTTTCCCCTTTACATGGCTCATTCACTTCACTCAATTGAAATAGCATCATATCAGAGACACCTCCCCGGACCATTCAATTAAAACAGTATTGCTGTATTCTCTTGCCACCTTGTCAATCTTTGCTTTCCTTGTATCTGGCTTTAGTTTTCTTTAGATTATAACACTTGACATTACTTGAAAGCATATCTTTATTGTTATCTGCCTCAGGAAAATATAAGCACTGTAAACGTACGGGCTTTTTCTCTTCTGTTAACTCCTAAATTCCCAGAGCCCAGATCCATGCCTTGAGTACAAGAGGTACTAAGTAAATATTTGTTGATTAAATTTATGAAGTAGTTCTCTATTATTATTTCTTATGACTTATGGTGCTTTCTGATGTCATAAGTTCAAATTTAATACTCTTACTTTTGCCTTTATAGTTAAAAAAAATCTTTCTCACCTTTATTCTGTGCTTTTCTTCCAGTTCTTAGGATTTTAACTTTTACTCAATATAACTATGATTAATTTTGCTTATAGTATGAGGATAAATAACTTCATATTTACCTCCTCCCTCATATACATTTATTACATAACTTATACTTGTTTAAAATATTACTTTTAGCACATACTAAGTATATGTACATATAGAACAGCCTTCATAAATTCCTTGTATTGTTTTTACTTTAAATGTTAATAACTTTTGATTTTAAACATTCTAGCTATATCTAAGAACTGTATTCTCTTTTCCTATTGATAGAACTTTATTCTGTTAGCCATAGGGCAGCTATGTTTACTGCAGGATCTGAAATTAAACCAACATGCTTGATCATGTAACATTGCTGCCTCAAACAATGTTTTTGAACATCATCAATAACTTGTTTCTGTTATGTCTAAAACTCACAAGAAATGTATGAATATTATGAGGAAGGGAAAGGCAGATTACAGAAAAAAATTCTCATTATTTGATTTTATCTAAATATCCTATAATATTTTGATGAGATCTTGAATTTTCTTTCTGCCTTGTGATTGGTTAAATCACAGAACTGTGTTAGAATTCACACCTAATGGTTTCAAGGAGGCCTATGTATCACACCCTCACATTATAGCACCCCCTGTGCTCATTCACATATGTACTCATTCATTCTAAGAAACATCTGTATTTCATATTACAAGCGGAGACCAGGCCTTTGCCCTGAGGGCTTACTATCTAACAACGAAATTCATGTATTTAGCTTTCTAACCAAAATAATGCTTTCTCATTCAAAAGATGCACTTTTGCATCTGTTATTTATTTGGTATGCTTTCTCCCTTTCTATTACTCACTTCACAGTTTTGGTTTAGCAAATATATTGGGTGAAATGAGGAAAATTTTGTAGACCAAAACAGTAGGAAGTCCTAAATTGTCATCAAATAGCCAAGTGCTGAGTTTATAAGAGAAAGGTATAGTTTGATACTCCAGCCACTTTGGGCTGGATCATTTAAGATGGCCATAATAAAATTCCACATTTGACCTATGCAAAATAAAAGTAATTTCTAGAATTCAAATAAAATTCACAGTGTTTGAGAGCTAACAACCATGGCTGTATGTTATACTGTGGTTTAAAAGTTTCTATAAAGTGTGATATTTTAATATAAATCACAATTATCAGGCAAGTACTCACTTTTAAAAAGGATGAGCTACCTGATTAAAGGACCAGGTACAAAAATCCTGTATTCTGTCCCAACTGCTTTTTACACTATCCATTACTTGATATATGTGCGAAGTCAGTCACCCACTTAAAATTATGTCAGTCTCAATGCCAAAGTTCTGTGGAGTGAGAAGTAATCATTCCCAATTTTTTATTCTATAATTCACACACAAAAATACACCTACAGACAAACACTACAACAAATTCACCTTTCACGACACAATGTATTTTATGTCATTGTTACCTAGGTTTAGGTTCACAACTGATAAACCTCAATTTTCCGAAAAAGAAGGAAGACACTTAGAAGAAAGAAAGGAAGAAGGAGAAAACAGATTCCTTAAAAAGAAAAAGGAAAAAAGAAAAAAGATTCTTCAACAAGATGAACCTATAACAGATAAATGACTCAGCAAAATCTTTACACTTAAAAATAGTTTTTACAAGTCCTTCCCTTTTGTCTTCTTTCATTTCTCTACCTATGCCCTAAACCTATTCCTTTACAGATTTACTTTTTTTTTTTTTTTTAAGTTTTTTGTTTTGAGAGAGAGGGCATGCACTCATGTACACCTGCACAGGGGAGGGCAGAGACAGAGGGAGAGTGAGAGTCCCAAGCAGGCTCCACCTCAGCACAGAGCCTGACGCAGGACTCTATCCCATGAACCACGAGATCATGACCTGAGCCAAAGTCAAGAATCAGACACTCAACTGCCTGAGTCACCTGGATGCACCCCAGATTCAGTCTTCTATTTCCTCTTTTGGCCTTTCTCCCTACTCTCCTTCCATTCCTATAATGTGTGTAAACTACCTCCAGTGACTTATGTTGGATGCCCAGTTTTGTTCATAAGCAAAGCTACAGCTTCACTGATGTTGGTATTCCTCCCGGATGGAATGATTTTCAATCCTCTCTTTAGCTATGCCCAAACAGATAGCACTATATACTTTGGAGCTCAACCAAAACACGGTGTGAAGATAAACCCAATGAGTTTATCCATAATATCATGTGAAAATCCACTAACCATATTCACTCCATGTACCTCACTGCTTTGAAGTAGATCATGATCTTAGATCCTTTTGATTGTGTTTTGTAGTTTTTTTACTTAACGTTAAGGTATGTGTAAAATGGCAAAACAAAAGTAACAAGACATATGTTTGGATGGAAATAGTTTGAAAAATAATAATTAACTTTTGGGGTGCCTGGGTAGCTCAATTGGTTGAGCATCCAACTTTGGCTCAGGTCATGAATCCCACAGTTTGTGGGTTCAAGCCCCGCATCAGGCTCTGTGCTAACAGCTCAGAACGTGGAGTCTGCTTTGGATTCTGTATCCCTCTCTCTCCTCTGCCCTTCTCTTGCTCGCGTTCTGTCTCTCACTCTCTCTCTCTCAAAAATAAATAAACATTTCTCTCCCTTTCCCCCACCATTTCCCCCCTTCTTCTCCCCCTTGTTCCTCCGTTAAGTTTCTCCTAATCCTCCTATACGTGCAAACATATGGTATTTGTCCTTCTCTGCCTGACTTATTTCGCTCAGCATAACACCCTCAAGGTCCATCCATGTTGCTACACATGGCCAGATTTCATTGTTTCTCATTGCCATGTAGTGTTCCATGTTATAGATAAACCACATCTTCTTGATCCATTTGTCCGTTGATGGACACTTAGGCTCTTTCCATGATAGTATTTCTATGGAATGATTTATAAATCCAGTATTACACAAATTTAGGGCTGTTTGTACTTTATTGCTGTTTAGAAACTGTCAAATTACTTCCCACATAGGTCACACAAAGGTCATCATTATGTCAGAGAGCCCATGTTTGCCCACCCCTATTAAAATTATGTAGATTTTTAACGTTTTTTAAACATAAAAAAATAAACATTAAAAAAGTCTTTAAAATTAATAATTAATTTTCATCCCTATCATTCTGGAAAACACAGAAAGGAAGGCTCTGAAACTGAGGGTGAGAAGCGCGATCACAGACCAGGTACATGTACACGAAGGCAGGCAGTAGTTTATAGGACATTTTAATATTGTTAAAAAAACAGTTAAATGACCAAATCCCTAAAGATACAGCATTTTTTCTCCTTTTCTTTGCCCAGGAATCTGTTTTGGAGGCCAATTCAGTGATTACTACTAGGACATGGAATTTTGATATCCATTTGGTACTGATTTACACCAGTATTTCTAAGGCTGCCAACAAGAAAGTCCAGAATTTCAGGCAGCCAAAATTCCACAAGAGACAACTGTCTTTTATTTTATAGCTTATGAATTTGGGGCTTAATATGATTTTCCACTAACAAGTTCTGTACCCCCTCCAGAGTGCTAAAGCCGGTGTGTAGATCAGCTAAGTAACACAGAACATATGAGGCAAGTTAATATTAAACTTGAAGGAAAACTATACAAATTATATTGTTTACTTAGGAAAAAAGCACTCTAGTTGAAAGGGCCGACATATGATTTATTGAAAACACTTAGCCAGTGTGTTCACATTTTCAGTTTTAACTCCACTAGCAGCAGTGGTTTGGTGGCTGTGTGACATGGGATACAGTATAATAAAGTCATCAATTAAAAATCCACTAGATATTGGTAAGGAATAGCTCTAAATACTTCATGTCTTCTGGTTTTATTAAATGTCTAGAAAAATGCAGAATTATGTCCGGAATGGGCAATAAATCATAGGCCAATGACTCGGGGAATAATTAGATGGATGACTCTTTTTAAACATAAGTAAGTAAAGAACCTATTTAATTAAAAACAACAAAGTGTTTTTGGCTCCTAGAGGTAAATCTGTTATAAAACAACACTTCCATATGTAATTAGGAAATAAATCAGTATAGGTTTTCTTTTGTATGCTCAAAGTAATCTTTTGAAGGAAGTCAAGGAAAGAATAAATATTGGAACACTGAAATAATTAATGTTTTTAAGGACAACCATGAAATCATCTTCCCTGCATGCCATGAAAAAAAGGAGAAACATGCATCCATCCTTTAAGTGTTCCATGATTAAATGACCTTCCCTAGGATTCTAGGCTCGTCCAAAAACCTTCATGTTTTATATAATTTATGGTGTGGTTTTATATACTTGCTCCTGATCTAAGAGTCAGCAGATATATAATTAATAAAATCAGCATAACAATTCTTAGAGTTATTTACCTACAAAACCAGATATCAAGCATGGCATCCTGCAATGTTTTCCAGTTAAAAGAAATATCTCACATAATTTTACAGATGAGGCCTATTGAAAAAAATAAAGGAATTATCTCTACAGCAGAAGCTCACACTAACTATTAAGAAAACCCTAGCAGGGGCGCCTGAGTGGCTCAGTTGGTAAAGTGTCCAACTTTGGCTCAGGTCATGATCTTGGAGTTCATGAGTTCAAGCTCTGCATCGGGCTCTGTGCTGATAGCTCAGAGCCTGGAGCCTGCTTTGAATTCTGTCTCCCTCTCTCCCTGCCCCTCCCCTAAAAATAAATAAACATTTAAAAATTTAAAAAAGAAAACTATCAGATGCCTTCTAGACTTGACATTAGGATCCTACACTCTTATCCCAACGCCTGGCCATTTGCCTACCATGGATGACTTCTGGACCATCAGCAGCAGCATGCAGTCTGCTTTCCTGGAAGGGATAAGAATCTTTTATGGATTCTCAGGCTCACCAGGGAGAAGGATATAGCATTACATGTAAGCACCACATAACACCACTATATATCTGAAACAGTAGCTGTACAATACGGAATTATTTTAACCATGTTTCCAAACTGTTCCGTCTAATGACAGTTAAAGCTAAACATGAATATGAACAAGTGGAAGAGAAACTTGTGACATCCATTCTTAGCTTTTATAGTAGAAATATTTATATAAAAAAATCTTCATTTAAAAATATATTGCTAAATTACTCTATGAAATTTGTTATTAGCTAATAACATAATTTTATCTATGCAAACTTTTAAAAGTGACACTGAAGTTGGATAAATTATTTGACACCAAAAGTTACTGTATCTCAAAGAAAATAAAATGAAGAAATATCTACAAATATGAATCTTCAAAATTTAATGTGTATACCTGTACCTGTTATAAGACAGAGCACTGAAAAAAATTGTCATTGTATTTATAAAGAAGGCCAAGGAAATATGTCTTAGGTGGTGGTCAGCCATATCCTTATTGCTTTTATCATCCTGGCCCTCTATCAAGAACATGCATTTCTGGTTCATTTAATCAAGAATAGTTCTCTTATTTGGTACAGTTATGACAAATTTCATTTGTAACTTCTCATTAGGTTTCCAAAAGACACCACATTAAAATTCAAATTATGGTAAAATTCTATAAGTGTAGCATATGGGGAAAGTGGAGAAATACATCTCTAAACATATTGGATCTACAGAAAATCATTTCATTTTCAAATCTAAGTTTATCCTTTCCAGTTTCTCTGTTCCATTATTTTTTATGTTCTACATTCATTCCTTATTCACTCTTTACTAATTTATTTTAGATATAGCAGTATAATCAGCAGTAATGTGACCAGACTGCACTATACTTATTACCATATATTTTCATATAAGCATTTTGGCAGTCAGTCAACTTCATTGTGTCCTTTGGAGATCTAATCATACAGAAAACCAATGACAGAATACACATTAGTTATACGTACAAACTTGAGTCCTGAGAGCAAAACATAAAGGTTAAAGAAGGTGATAACTTCTCATTAAGGCTGGAAGAAATTTGAGAAACTTAAATGAGGAGGTTCTGAAATCCCTCACTACGTTGTAGCCAATCTTAAGAAGCTAGCCTAAGAATGTATTGTCCTACCATTCATGACCAAGGGTGAGCAGGTACCTGACATCACAATCATGTTATATTTGAACTTCATCTTCTGCTTTAAGTTCACGGCATGTCCCACTTAGATGTGTTCCTAATGACTCCCCATCTGAAAACAGTGGGGTCCTGGCAGGTGTCTGTGTGGTCAGCAGGAAAAGAGATGGGGAAAAGCTGTGGGTCGTGACTTCCGGCAGAGAACTGAGATGGTAGGGAAGGGGGGAGTGTGGGTATTTCTGAAGCACTTGCCCTGGGGTTCTGGCTGGCATTCTTGGTGGAACTGCTTTAATCCCAGGCTGGGCTACTGCTGTTATCAAAGGTGGTGGAATAACTAAAAATTTCTCTTTTGGAACGCCAGGTGTATGTAAATGTTCGTCTTTCAGTTTTGCGATATCGTTAAATACCGAGGCGAGAGGTTGGAACTTGGGTTCCCAACTGAGGAGATTATCCCAGTGGTAGCTGCCTCTCACATCATGATTGGAGGTTCTCTGGGTGGAAAGAGCTACACAGCTCACTTCCTGATCATCTGAAATAAAGACAAACTCTCTCCTGACATCAGCCAGGATGTTCTCCTTTCTCTCTCTCTTCTTTAGTGTCTGAGGTAACACAATATTTTGAACACAGGTTGTATCACAGCCTTCTTGATCTTCCTCAAATGTGTGGCTGGTGTCTGCTGTTTCGGCAGTGACCACCACATCGGTTTCTCCAGATAAGCAGGAGAGCTGATCTGAGTCCCTTGGGATTCCAGAGTCTGGGACCCTGGATTCCCGGTCGCTCATTGCTGAGCCAGAGTCCTTTCTGTAAGGATGCTCATTTATCCTCTGGATTTCCTTATCTTCTGCACTTTCTCCTTCCACAGAACAGTGGCCACTGGAGTTTGAGTGCCTGTACAGAGTCACAATGTCCTTCTCCATGATACTTATTAAACTCAACCACTCAGGCATGGAGTCCACAGGCACTGCCTCATTACGGCACTCCTGAGCTTTTTGGTAGGTCTTGAGCATGCTGCCCTCTGTGGTCAGTCTCAAATTGATATCTAAGGATGATGAGGTTTTCTTTTCTTCATAATTCTTTGCTGTGTCTTTTTGTTTATGTCTTAAAATGAATACAATTAGTATGAAGATGAGTATCAGAAACACTAAAAAGGAGACTGTGAGGCTGATTGAAAAGCTGATACCTGATATTGCTGAGTGTTGTCCTTCTGAGAAAGAAGACACATTTACAAAAACACTGCAAAATGTAAACTTGGAGTCCGGTTTGGGACTGTGAGCAATTATTTTCATTTCAATGATGTCCTGTTCACGGATTTGACTTCTTATCAGGGGAAGCGCTCTAGCCAAATAAATATTTCCATTAGTTTTGTTTACTAAAAAGAAAGGAGATGGAGTTTCCAAAGAGTAAAGAATAACTCCATCAATACCAGCATCTGCATCTGATGCTTCCACTCTGCCAATCAACTGTCTTGCTTTATTCTTTTCTGTAAGGTTGAAAAAATACTGATCTTGAGTAAAAATGGGTTCAAACTCATCTATCCCTTCAATATCCACCCAAACCATTAAGGAGGCTGCTGAGTCCCCTTTGTCTTTTGCCTGAACTGTGAGGCAGTATTTGTTGTCATTTTCATAGTCAAGGACTTGCTTAGTGTGAATATCCCCTGTTAAAGGGTCAATGAGGAAGGGATCATGATCACGAGGCATCCTATGAATGGTGGAACAGGGTGATGAAATAGAATAGGTCAATTCTCCATAAGGACCTGCATCAAAATCCAAAGCATTTACGGAACATATGGTAGAGAAAACAGGCACATTTTCAGGAACAACACAATTCAAGCTCGAGAACATAAACTGAGGTGCATGGTCATTATCATCCAGGACATTGATAAACATGACCGCAAAAGAAAAATGCTTCCTCTCTTCATCTGAAGCTTGAATAGTTAAAGTGAATTTTGTCATTTCTTCATAATCCAGAGGTTTAATCAAATAAAGAACTCCAGTTTTCCCTTCCAAATGAAAATGCCCTTTCTCATTTCCAGAGATTATGTAGTAGACAATTTCTGCATGTGGACCCACATCACGGTCAGTTGCAGAGACCACAGTGATGTGACTCCCTAGAGGGGTACTTTCCTTGACATGGGCATGGTATTTCAGAGTGTTGAATTTGGGTGGATTATCATTGACATCAAGTACTTCTATTGATACAATGGCTGTAGAGCTCAATGGAGGGAAGCCATGGTCAGATGCCAGGATGACAAGGTTATGACTAGCAGCTGCTTCTCTGTCCAGACTATGAAGCAACACCAGATAACCAACTTGCTTATACGGATATTCTGAATGAATGAAGCTGGTTTCTACATGGAAATTATTCTGTGAATTACCACTGATGATAGAATAATCAACATGGGTGTTTTCACAGGTCCAGTCATGGTCCATGGTTGAAAATGTGAGAAGTGTGCCTCCAATTTGAACATCTTCACTCAAGCTAAGGTTATAATATTCTATTGCAAACTCAGGGGCATAATTGTTTGTATCTTGTATTTCTATTTCTATTAAGGTAAGAGCACTCAGGTCAGGAATTCCACCATCACTGGCTTCAACAAGAAACTGGACTGTTGATTTTTTATCCAGACGCAATAGAGGACTGATAGTAAATATTGTGCCTGAAAAACAAGACATAGCATTTCAAGGCTGTGAAATTAAATTTTCATGATCCAGTTCTCAGCAAATATTACTATGTTTATTCATTTTCTATGTCTGTTATTTAAGTTACAACCAAGAGTAACTCCAAATAGAAATTTTAAAGTATTATATTTATACTTTTCTAACACTTGAGATCCAGAAGTAATACTCCTGGCATTCACTGTATTAAATCTATGTGCTGCCTGAAGATGTCTTTGCCACAAATGTCTCTTAAATTTACTTTTGTATAATAAGCTGTTCATTACTATTTTTTAAATTTTGTAATGTTTATTTATTTTTGAGAGAGACAGAGTGTAGTGGGGAAGTGGCAGAGAGAGACGGGGAGACACAGAATCTGAAACAGGCTCTGGGCTCCGAGCTGTCAGCACAGAGCCTGATGCAGGGCTCTGACTCAAAAGCCATGAGATCATGACCTGAGACGAAGTCAGACACTTAACTGACTGAGCCACCCAGGCGCCCCTCCCTTACTATTTTTTAAGAAAATGTATTCTTATTTGAAAAGTGTATATTCTACTCTACTACCCATAGACACATATATAGGAATATTTTAGTATAAAGATATTTATTCTGGAAATACTAGTTGACAGTCTAGTCAAATAAAGGTAATAGGATAATGCTGAGTTTCAACTATTGCTTAATTATAAAGGTATCTTTCCTAAGCTTTTTCTTAATTCAGCAAGTGGCTTTTCCTTTTATTGATGAAATATACTTAATAAATTTTATTATTTTTAACATATAAATATGTAATTAGGGTTCCACTGTGAACTAAATTGATCTGATAACATTTAATGTTTTAAAAACATCCTAATCAATATCTAACTACAAAGTTTATTGATAACACTTGTCAAGTAGAAGTGTTGCTAGGATGGAGTGCTCAGAGGAACCACCTCATTCACTGTGAGAGGCTATGGCCAGGACAGCAGCTGATTTTATCTGAGCACTGTGCATCCCCCACAAAAAGGGAGAGAAGAAAAGAAGAGCCAAGTCTCTGATACATTAATATCCATACAGTGGCATTTACCCACAGGCTGTGCGGCAACATGACCTACTTGTCGCAAACCTCCATGGGCTGCACACTGGTGTTTGGCAATTAAATTCTTCTTTAGGGCAATCCTCAGGTTAATTTTTTATTATTAAAATCTCTTTTAGTGTTTATTCATTTTTGAGAAAGAAAGAGACACAGAGCATGAGTGGGGAAGGGGCAGAGAGAGAGAGGGAGACACAGAATCTGAAGCAGGCTCCAGCCTCTGAGCCGTCAGCATAGAGCCCGAGGCAGGGATCAAAGCCACTAACCATAAGCTCATGACCTGAATCCAAGTTGGACGTTTAATCAACTGAGGCACCCCATGAAGTTAATTTTAAATTAGTTCTCACTTATTAAATAATGCAGTGGTGGGTAGAGATGGGGTACACATGGTATGCCATGGCCTGGGACCTGTTCTTTTCAGGAGTGTGCTCTGCTAGGGACAGTGTTTTGCTAATGAAAATATCGTATCAAATTTAGTTTTTAACTTCTACTCATTTTTATGCTTCCTCTATAAAATTCTTAACTGTTCTAATCTGAAATCACTTGCCTGAGTGCATTTCATGACCACAAGTGACTTGCTCTCTGATAAAAAGACAAAAGAGCCTTGGAAGGCATCAAATAAACTGGGATACCACAATAATTTTTCTTAGCATACATGCTCAAATAATTTTCCTTTTTCAATTTTTTTTGTCCTTATTGAATGTATTATGCTATTTCTGAACTTTCTGTACTTGGCTTGGAAAAAAAGCTTCCACACTCTTATAACACGAAATCCTCAGTACTAAATGAATCCCTTTGACTGCATTCTGATGCTTGTTGAGGCCTGGGATAATTACCCAAACTGTCCATAGTTGGACTGATCAACTGGGTGTTTACTACATTGGGGTCTCTGATGTCCTGCACATTTGCCAGCATGTAATCAATTCCTTTTGCTTTCCAGCCATTGAGATGTTAGAGAAGAGAAATAACACCAGGGTTTGCTACCACAGCATTTAATGTGCAGACCAATAAGAAGGGTGGCATCTATAATACCAGGGGGTGAGGTGGGAACGCTTTTGGAGCATTTGGAAAAAATTATTTCAGGCTTCCACCCTGTAACTCAAACCTACGAACACGAAAGCCACTGTGAATAACTCACCATTCACCGGATCAATTGAAAATTCCTTCGATGAGGAAAGGATTCTGTAAGAAATGTTCTCGTTGCTTTCTATGTCTGTGGCTGCCACAGTCAGCACCGAGTACCCTACAGACACTGATTCAGGGACAGTGGCCTGAAGAAAAAAGAGAGAAATGAGCCCCGTGCTTATAGGCAGAGATATTTTCCGGAACAAGGCCAGAAAGTAAAGTCACTGCATTCATTTTGCTTATGGAAAATGCACACAGTAATTTATAGAGTTGACATATTAAGAACATTATTTGGTAGACCTAGAATACAGAAAAGCAAAATGAAAAAAAGTTTTCGTTCAGTTTGGATTATGATGAAAAAAATTCCATTTAAATGATATCTACAGCATAGGGGATAGTTAGTAAATTCACCATTGTAGTCTTACATTATGTACATTGTATAATTTAGCAAGCCTTCACAGAAAATCATTACTTAGGTTAATTTCCCTTCTGTGTTTATGCTTCAATCATGCATTTGCTACATTCAGAAGTCCTGATGCCCATTTCCAAGTATTTAGCTGAATGCTATTATTATCCTTACTTCTATAAACATACTGAGCTGTAAAACAAATCAAATTTCCACTTTACAGTTTTGTTTGTGACTTATTTCTGCAAAATGTTCAATGTATTCCAAAACTATCTCTAGAAAAGAAAGGGGTTTCCCAGGTTAACTGCTGAGAATCTAAACCTCCTTATTGTCTGGTAGCTTTGAAAGTATTAGGTCAGTTCTGATTGTTATGGACAACTGGATTCCAATCTCTAGAAACTAAAAAAAAAAAAAAATTGGAGATATACATACATAAGAAACTGAACTGAATGAGTTACTTAAGTACATATGTACTTACCATATCTTCCATGACACTGAATATAAAACCCTTAGCATCAAGTAAGGCACTAAACACCATGAATGCCTAAATCAGTCTGTCAACAATAGTAGGCTTAAATTATTCCCCATTCTTTCTAGTCTGGCTACGGTTTCAGCATCTCTTTGAGCTTTTTACCTGGTAAGAATCTTGAGAAAATACTGGTGGGTTGTCATTGACGTCCAACACATGGACCATGACTCTTCCCTCTGTGTGATGCACAGTATCTGAAATTTGGACGAGCAGCTCATATTCAGTAGCTTCTTCAAAATCCAATGTTTTCACTAGCACCACTGCTCCAGTGTTCCGATCAATGGCAAACTTGGTTCCAGGATTACTCTCTTTGGCAAAATTGAAGATGAAAGCTGGATTCAAATCCACATCATGAACTGATATCTGAGTCACAATCACACCAGGCAAAGAATCTGCAATAGTCATGACCAATGTCAGTCTCCATTAAAATTCATCCTTTGAAATACTTTTCTTTAATAGTTCAGTCCAAACATTTTAACTTTAAGCCCAACAGATTTGCTATTTCTTGGCATGATTTCTCATACAAAGCTCATTATAAACCGAACAAAAACTCTGAAGAATTTATGAGCCCAATAAAGTGAAAATTTACCACTGAGTAGGGAATTGAGGAGGTAGAGTATATTCAATTCTTATATTGCCTTTTTTGTCATATGAATGCAACACAATTCCAGGACCAAGAAACATTCTCAACCACTTATTTGTATACATAGTTTCTGTATTAAAATCATATATACATAGGGGATATGGGTGGGAAGAAGGTTATTACTCAGAACATTAATACAAAGCATACAATTTTGAAACATAAGCAAGATTTAAGTGAAAATATTTGTACACTAAAGTTAGAAATATAGCTTGCTGTACTTATTTCTGTAAAATTATTTCTTTTGGAGTGGCACATATACTGCTTCCTTCTCTTAATATCCGACTCTCAAAATTATCCAGACTATCGAAAGACAAAGTATACATTGTGCTAGTGATAAAAGCAAATCTCTAATATTATTCACCAAAACAAAAATCACAAAACAGATGGCACGCTAAGTGCTAACACACAATATGTGTTCTATAGTCTAAACTGTCACAAAAGGCACCTCATTTTAAAAAATATTTATTTTGGGGAGAGCACAAGTGGTGAAAGCACAGAGATAAGGGGGTTCAGAGGATCTGAAGCGGGCTCTGTGCTGAAAGCAGCGAGCCCAATGGGGGCTTGAACTCACTAACTGCGAAATCATGACCTGAGCCAAAGTCAGACACTCAACTGACTGAACCACCCAGGTGCCCCAAGGGATCTCATTTTTAAGCTTACAAGTATGATGCAGGTAGAAAGAGGAGGCCAACATACTCAGAATGGTTCTCCTCTATATGAGGCTCCCTGTAATTTTCATATTTCAGGCTTGAGCATTCTGGTTGTGCATCAACCACCCCTTACCCTGTTCAGTATGTTTTGATTTATGCCATCTGTTCTTGTGATATACTTACAATGGGCACGCTGCTGCTTTTTGATGCTAATGCATGTGCTGAAGAAAAGGACCCTCAGTAAAAGCAAATGAAAATATATCAAATGGGTGAGAGGCAGAACTGGAGAACTTTTTAATTGTAGAATATTTTAGAGTATTTGTAGGTATCTCTACACATCTACAAATACATCCTTCTGTGCATGGTAATTTGTTTGGAAAGTGAACATACTGAAAGGTGTGAAACATCCTAGGAGTGAGCTGGATATTAAGAGTAAAAGGACAGTGACAAGAAAGGGGTCAACACTTTCTTTGCAATTTCAATGATTCAAGAGTTGGGGTGAATTTAGCAGTACAGGCCACTGACTATGTACAAATTTGGGACTGCAGACTATGGAGTCATATAATACAGAGACCCAAACAATTAAGATTAATTAGCATATCATGTAAAATGTAATAGTTTCTACCTCCACCATGCATGTGGGTATAATCTTTCTGTAAATGCTTCAGTTTAGTTTACACTAGAGGGAAGCAATAATTTTGTGTGATGAGTACCCCTTCACTTACTACTTGCCATCAATATACTGCAAAGACTGACAAAATTATCTAAGGACACTGCTCCTTCTCAGGGGAGCTTTAGAATGATCATCACAGTCAGCAAAGTATGCTTCTTCATGGAGTAGATTTCATTTTTTGAGAAATATTGGCACACGAAAAACAAGCTGTGTGGAATGCCACTTTGAGCCTTGGGAATTGGCCTCCTGAGGACTGAAATGCAGATCCCAGCTTTAACATTCAACTTCTTTGACATTTGATATTTTAACTTTTGACCATCCCTTTTCTATTCTGTAAAATAAAGACAGAAGCAGTCTATGTTGCCTGGTTGTTGAGGATTAGTACTCATATTTGATATAATGCCTGGCTGAGAAAATGGTAGATGATATTATATGAGTTAAAACCACGATTCCAAACTGCCACACTTACTTTCTTCAATTTCCACTTCTCCAGAGGGGAGAAACGCAGGGGCATTGTCATTCGTATCGGTCACCTGTATCTTGATCACACTTGTACCAGAAAGCCTGGGCATCCCCTTATCTGTGGCTTGCACAATCAAGCTGGTTTGAAGAAGAATCAAGAAATGTAATCCATTATTCAGGGAATTAGAAATATAACATAAATATCAAATATCCAGTAGAAAACTTAAAAATGAGCTGACTAGCTACTTTTATATTTCTCCCCCTACCTTTTTCTAAATGGTATCATTTAAAAAAATTATTTCTTAAGAATGCTAGCCTGAAATTTATTTATTTACTTATTTTAATTTTTATAAGTATTTATTTAGTTTGGAGAGACAGAAGAGAAAGACAGAATGTGTGCAGGGTAGGGACAGAGAGAGAGGGAGACACAGATTCCAAAGCAGGCTCCAGGCTCCGAGATGTCAACACAAAGCCCAATGCGGGGCTTGAACCTACAAACAGTGAGATAATGACCTGAGCAGAAGTTGGATGTTTAACTGATTGAGCCACCCAGGCACCCCTGAAATTTATTTTTGATGCATTTAGAAAATAAAATTCAGCAAGCCACCAGGGTTCATGTGGTTTAAAACAAATGAACCATTTCTGGAGACAGACCATAGAATTCAGTCCTTCCTACCGAGAACAACCTAAAATGTAAGAACAACAACACCTGTTCTTTGGAGATGTAGACTGCCTCCACCTTATCATGCATGGCCTGGACATTACTACATATTTAAATTTTACTGTACCAACAAAAGATAGAGCCACTAAGAGTGTTTTTTTTTTTTTTATTTTTTATTTTTTTTATTTTTTATTTTTTATTTTTTATTTTTTTGCAAATAGTTTATTGTCAAATTAGTTTCCACATAACACCCAGTGCTCATCCCCACAAGTGCCCTCCTCCATGCCCACCCCTCCTCCCCCCACATCCACCAGTCCTCAGTTTTTGTCAGCATTCAAGAGTCTCTCATGGTTTGCCTCTCCCCCTTTCCCCCACCATTTCCGCCCTTCTTCTCCCCCTTGGTCCTCTGTTAAATTCCTCCTAATCCTCCAATACGTGCAAACATATGATATTTGTCCTTCTCTGCCTGACTTATTTCGCTCAGCATAACACCCTCAAGGTCCATCCATGTTGCTACACATGGCCAGATCTCATTGTTTCTCATTGCCATGTAGTATTCCATGGTATAGATAAACCACATCTTCTTGATCCATTCATCTGTTGATGGACACTTAGGCTCTTTCCGTGTTTTAGCTATTGTGAGAGTGCTGCTATGAACATTGGGGTACATGTGCTCCTATGCATCAACATTTCTGTATCCCTTGGGTAAATTCCTAGCAGTGCTATTGCTGGGTCATAGGGGAGTTCTATTGTTAGTTTCCTTAGGAACCTCCACACTGTTTTCCAGAAGGGCTGTACCAGTTTACATTCCCACCAACAGTGTAGGAGGGTGCCCGTTTCTCCACATCCTCGCCAGCATCTAGAGTTCTCTGATTGACTCATTTTAGCCACTCTGACTGGCGTGAGGTGGTATCTCAGTGTGGTTTTGATTTGTATTTCCCTGATGAGGAGCGATGCTGAGCATCGTTTCATGTCTGTTGGCCATCTGGATGTCCTCTTTGGAGAAGTGTCTGTTCATATCTTCTGCCCATTTCTTCACTGGGTTGTTTGTTTTTCAGGCGTGTAGTTTGGTGAGTTCCTTATAGAGTCTGGATATTAACCCTTTATCTGATATGTCATTTGCAACTATCTTTTCCCATTCAGTTGGTTGCCTATTAATTTTCTGGGTTGTTTCCTTGGCTGTGCAGAAGCTTTTAATCTTGATGACGTCCCAACAGTTTATTTTGGCTCTTGATTCCCTTGCTTTTGGGGATGTGTCAAGTAAGACGTTGCTGCGGTGGGGGTCAAGGAGGTTGTTTCCTGCTTTCTCCTCTAGGGTGTTGATAGTTTCCTGTCTCACGTTCAGGTCCTTTATCCATTTGAGTTTATTTTTGTGCATGGTGTGAGAAAATGATCTAGTTTCATTCTTCTGCATGTTGCTGTCCAGTTCTCCCAACACCATCTGTTAAAAAGGCTGTCTTTTTTCCATTGTATATTCTTTCCTGCTTTGTCAAAGATTAGTTGGCTGTATACTTTTGGTCCACTTCTGAGTTCTCAATTCTGTTCCATTGGTCTATGTGTCTGTTTTTGTGCCAATACCATACTGTCTTGATGGTGACAGCTTTGTAGTAGAGGCTAAAGTCTGGGATGGTGATCCCTCCCGTTTTGGTTTTATTTTTCAGGATTACTTTGGCTATTCAGGGTCTTTGTGGTTCCATACAAATTTTTGGATAGTTTGTTCTAGTTTTGAGAAGTATGCTGGTGCAATTTTGATTGGAATTGCATTGAATGTGTAGAGTGCCTTAGGTAGTAATGACATCTTAACTATATTTATTCTTCCTACCCATGAGCATGGAATGTTTTTCCATTTCTTTATGTCTTCTTCAATTTCCTTCATAAATTTTCTATAGTTTTCATCATACAGATCTCTTGTATCCTTGGTTAGGTTTATTCCAAGGTATTTTATGGTTTTTTGAGCAATTGTGAATGGGATCAGTTTCTTGATTTCTCTTTCTGTTGCTTCATTGCTGGTGTATAAAAATGCAACTGATTTCTGTCCATTGATTTTGCACCCTGCAACTTGTACAGCCAACTAATCTTTGACAAAGCAGGAAAGAATATCCAATGGAAAAAAGACAGCCTTTTTAACAGATGGTGTTGGGAGAATTGGACAGCAACATGCAGAAGAATGAAACTAGATCATTTTCTCACACCATGCACAAAAATAAACTCAAAATGGATAAAGGACCTGAACATGAGACAGGAAATTATCAACACCCTGGAGGAGAAAGCAGGAAACAACCTCCTTGACCTCCACCGCAGCAACTTCTTACTTGACACATCCCCAAAAGCAAGGGAATCAAGAGCAAAAATAAACTGTTGGGACCTCCTCAAGATTAAAAGCTTCTGCACAGCCAAGGAAACAACCCAGAAAATTAATAGGCAACCAACGGAATGGGAAAAGATAGTTGCAAATGACATATCAGATAAAGGGTTAATATCCAGAATCTATAAGGAACTCACCAAACTACACGCCTGAAAAACAAACAACCCAGTGAAGAAATGGGCAGAAGACATGAACAGACACTTCTCCAAAGAGGACATCCAGATGGCCAACAGACACATGAAACGATGCTCAGCATCGCTCCTCATCAGGGAAATACAAATCAAAACCACACTGAGATACCACCTCACGCCAGTCAGAGTGGCTAAAATGAGCCAATCAGAGAACTCTAGATGCTGGCGAGGATGTGGAGAAACGGGCACCCTCCTACACTGTTGGTGGGAATGTAAAGCTGGTACAGCCCCTCTGGAAAACAGTGTGGAGGTTCCTCAGAAACTAACAATAGAACTCTCCTATGACCCAGCAATAGCACTGCTAGGAATTTACCCAAGGGATACAGAAATGCTGATGCATAGGAGCACATGTACCCCAATGTTCATAGCAGCACTCTCCACAATAGCTAAAACATGGAAAGAGCCTAAGTGTCCATCAACAGATGAATGGATCAAGAAGATGTGGTTTATCTATACCATGGAATACTACATGGCAATGAGAAACAATGAAATCTGGCCATGTGTAGCAACATGGATGGACCTCGAGGGTGTTATGCTGAGCGAAATAAGTCAGGCAGAGAAGGACAAATATCATATGTTTGCACGTATAGGAGGATTAGGAGGAACTTAACAGGGGACCAAGGGGAGAAGAAGGGGGGAAATGGTGGGGGAAAGGGAGAGAGGCAAACCATGAGAGACTCTTGAATGCTGACAAAAACTGAGGACTGATGGATGTTGGGGGGAGGAGGGATGGGCATGGAGGAGGACACTTGTGGGGATGAGCACTGGGTGTTATGTGGAAACTAATTTGACAATAAACTATTTGTAAAAAAAAAAAAAAAAAAAAAAGATTAGTTGGCTGTATGCTTTTGGGTCCACTCCTGAGTTCTCAATTCTGTTCCATTGGTCTATGTGTCTGTTTTTGTGCCAATACCATACTGTCTTGATGATGACAGCTTTGTAGTAGAGGCTAAAGTCTGGGATGGTGATCCCTCCCGTTTTGGTTTTATTTTTCAGGATTACTTTGGCTATTTGGGGTCTTTTGTGGTTCCATACAAATTTTTGATAGTTTGTTCTAGTTTTGAGAAGTATGCTGGTGCAATTTTGATTGGAATTGCATTGAATGTGTAGAGTGCCTTAGGTAGTAATGACATCTTAACTATATTTATTCTTCCTACCCATGAGCATGGAATGTTTTTCCATTTCTTTGTGTCTTCTTCAATTTCCTTCATAATTTTCTATAGTTTTCATCATACAGATCTCTTGTATCCTTGGTTAGGTTTATTCCGAGGTATTTTATGGTTTTTTGAGCAATTGTGAATGGGATCAGTTTCTTGATTTCTCTTTCTGTTGCTTCATTGTTGGTGTATCAAAATGCAACCGATTTCTGTACGTTGATTTTGTACCCTGCAACTTGGCTGAATTCTTGGATGAGTTCTAGTAAGCTTCTGGTGGAGTCTGTCGGGTTTTCTATGTACAGTATCATGTCATCTGCGAAGAGGGAAAGTTTGACTTCCTCTTTGCCAATTCTGATGCCTTTGATTTCCTTTTGGTGTCTGATGGCTGATGCTAGGACTTCCAGCACTATGTTAAACAACAGTGGTGAGAGTGGACATCCCTGTCATGTTCCTGATCTCAGGGGGAAAGCTCTCAAATTTTCCCCATTGAGGATGATGTTAGCTGAAGGCTTCTCATAGATGGCTTTGATGATGTTTAAGTAGGTTCCTTCTATCCCATCCTTCTCGAGAGTCTTTATTAAGAAGGGATGCTGTATTTTGTCAAATGCTTTTTCTGCATCTATTGACAGGATCATATGGTTTTTATCTTTTCTTTTATTGATATGATGTATCACGTTGATTGATTTACAAATATTGAACCAGCCCTGTAACCCAGGAATGAATCCCACTTGATCTTGGTGGATGATTCTTTTTATATGCTGCTGGATTCGATTTGCAAGGATCTTGTTGAGAATTTTTGCATCCGTATTCATCAAGGATATTGGCCTGTAGTTCTCTTTTTTTGCTGGATCTCTGTCTGGCTTGGGAATCAGTGTGATGCTGGCTTCATAAAATGAGTCCGGGAGTTTTCCTTCGCTTTCTATTTTTTGGAATAACTTGAGAAGAATTGGGATTAATTCTGTTTTAAATGTCTGGTAGAATTCCCCAGGGAAGCCATCAGGTCCAGGGCTCTTATTTGTTGGGAGATTTTTGATCACTGATTCAATTTCTTCACTCGTTATGGGTCTGTTCAGGTTTTCTATTTCTTCCCGTGTGAATTTTGGTAGTGAGTGTGTGTTTAGGAATTTGTCCATTTCTTCTAAGTTGTCCAATTTGTTGGCATATAATTTTTCATAGTATTCCCTGATAATTGCTTGTATTTCTGAGGGGTTGGTGGTAATAAGTCCATTTTCATTCATACTTTTGTCTATTTGGGTGCTCTCTGTTTTCTTTTGGATAAGTCTGGCTAGAGGTTTGTCAATTTTGTTTACTTTTTAAAAAAACCAACTCTTGGTTTCATTGATCTGTTCAATTGTTTCTTTGGTCTCTATGTTGTTTATTTCTGCTCTAATTTTTACTATTTCTCTTCTTCTACTGGGTTTAGGGCATTCTTTTTGCTCTGCCTCTAGTTCCTTTAAGTGAGGTGTTAGACTTTGGACTTGCGCTTTTTCTAATCTCTTGAAATAGGCCTGGAGATTAGCACTGCCTTTGCCGCATCCCATAGATTTTGAATTGTTGTGTTTTCATTTTCATTTGTTTCCATATATTTTTAAATTTCATCTCTAATCCCCTGATTGGCCCATTCATTCTTTAGTAGGGTGTTCTTTAACCTCCATGTTTTTGGAAGTTTTCCAGACTTCTTCGTGTAATTGATTTCAAGTTTCAAAGCATTGTGATCTGACAGTGTGCATGGTATGATCTCTATTCTTTTATACTTATTGAGGGCTGCTTTATGTCCCAGTATGTGATCTATCTTGGAGAATGTGCCATGCGCACTTGAGAAGAAAGTAAATTCCCTGGCCTCAGGATGTAAAGTTCTAAATATATCCGTTAGGTCCATCTGGTCCAATGTATCTTTCAAGTCCATTATTTCTTTAGTGATTTTCAGTCTGGTTGACCTATCCATTGCTGTAAGCGAGGTATTAATGTCCCCTGCTATTAGCACATTCTTATCTATAAGCTTGTTTCTGTTTGTGATTAATTGTTTTAGATATTTAGGTGCTCCCATATTCAGTGCGTAGACATTTATGATTGTTAGTTCTTCCTGATGGATGGACCCTGTAATTATTATGTAGTGCCCTTCTTCATCTCTTGTGATTGTCTTTAATTTAAAGTCCAGTTTGTCTGATGTAAGTATCGCTACTCCGGCTTTCTTTTGATTTCCTGTAGCATGATATATATTTCTCCATCCCCTTACTTTTAATCTGAAGGTATCTTCCCGTCTAAAATGAGTTTCTTGTAGACAGCATATAGATGGATTTTGTTTTTTAATCCATTCTGCTACCCTATGTCTTTTGACTGGAGCATTCAGCCCATTTACATTCAGTGTTATTATTGAAATAGGTGGGTTTAGAGTCTTTGTATCTTTTGTAGGGTTCATGTTTGTGGTGGTGTCTCTGGAATCTTTGTTCCTTGCAACCTTTCCTTCAGAGCATCCCCCTCAGGATTTCTTGTAGGGCTGGCTTCGTGGTGACAAATTCTTTCAATTTCTGTTTATTTGGAAAGGTTTTTATCTCTCCTTCTATTTTGAATGACAGGCTTGCTGGATAGAGGATTCTTGGCTGCATATTTTTACTGTTCATCACATTGAAGATCTCATGCCATTCCTTTCTGGCCTGCCACGTTTCAGTAGATAGGTCTGTCACTACTCTGATAGGTTTCCCTTTGTATGTGAGGGCCCTTTTCTCCCTAGCTGCTTTCAAAATTCTCTCTTTTTCCTTGTATTTTGCCATTTTTACGATGATATGTCGTGCAGAAGATCGATTCAAGTTACGTCTGAGGGGAGTCCTCTGAGCCTCTTGTATTTCCACATTGACTTCCTTCCCCAGGTCGGGGAAGTTCTCTGCTATAATTTGTTCCAGGACTCCTTCAGCACCTTTCCCTCTCTCTTCCTCTTCTGGGATTCCTATGATACGGATATTGTTGCGTTTGACTGTGTTGCTGAGCTCTCGAATTCTTCTTTCCTGTTCCTGGATCAGTGTGTCTCTTTTTTTGTCAGCTTCTTGTTTTTCTAGAATGGTGTCTTCTAAATCACTTATTCTCCTTTCCTCCTCTTCAAGCCGTGCATTGGAGGCCTCTAATTTATTATATATCTCACTTATCGCATTTTTTAATTCTTCATGCCTATTTTTATTTTCCATTCTGTCTGTAGCCATAGTTTGTTTGATGTCCCCTATGTTTTTTTCAAGCCCTGCTATTAATTTTACCATTATTATTCTAAAATCTTGTTCACTTATGCTTCTGATATCTGTTTTGAGCAGTTCATTATCTGTCATTTCTTCCTGGAGTTTCTTTGGAGGAGAGCTCTTTCGTTTCGTCATGTTAGTTAGCTTTCCGGCTCTTGTTGGTTTTAAAGACCTGTTATGCTCTCTGTTTCTATGAGCGCTGCTATATCCAAGAAGACTCTTTGACTTTCCAGGGCCTATCCTTTCAGAGATTGTTTTTTTGAATGGTATTCCTCGGTCTCTCTTGTTGGGACCTTGGTTATTTTGTAATGATGTTATTTTAGATCCATATTCCAAATCAATAGAAACTACAGAATTAAGAGAGGACACTGCATGATTAACATACATACAAAAATGCCTGACTGTCTAGAACTATAGAGTTAGGTGAAAAATTCCATGATCTATAAGAATTTACATGTAGAGATTTCATCCCTCTTGGATGATGGTGCAACTATCTCCAGCAACTAAATTAGAAACCTTATTAGTGTCTTCAACTTCTCCATTCCTGTCACCACCTTTCCAACACCCAACTAATTAGGAGTCTTATGGATTTTATCTCCTGTGTCCGCAACAACTGAACTCTTGCCTTCAGAACCATAGGTAGGCTGATCAAACATCCTGCTTTGTCCAGACTGAAGGGTTTCCTGAAACATGGGACTTTCAGGTTTTTTTAAACCAGGACAGTCCTGGGCTAACAGAACACGTTTATCTCTGTAGCCTCATTCCCTCATCATCTTCACCTGGAATGTTCTCTCTTCACTATATCCCTTCTCAACTGGATTAGTGTTTGTTCAACAGTCTCCCTCCTACAAGTCTCATCTGCCCCTTTTGATCCCCCCCCCCCCCGCCACTGCAATTCAATTGCTCCATCTAACAACCTGAATTGAAAGCCTGATTTCCCTATAAAAAACTTTTCCTTGGCTTTCCACGTCTACAAGAGGTAATCCAGGCCTTGAGCACATACACAAGACCTCCTATGACTTGGCTTCTGCCTGGAATCCCTATCCTTATCCTACCCTCTTTATATTCTGAAGCTCACATCTCTGGGAAGTTTTCACTGACCTCTGGTCTGATTTGGACGCTCCTTTCCCCATCCAACAGCACCTTGTACATTCTTCTGACACAGCAATTGTCACCCTTTGTTTTAAATGATTTATTATCTGTCCCTCCCGTAAGTTTCTTGAAGGCAGGTAAGCTATCTTATTCGATTTTTAAAAAGATATGTTGACTTCTGGTTTCTCAAGATTGTCTAAGATTGTGAGTGTATTATATGACGGAGCCAGGATTCAAGCCCAGATCTTGGTTGATGAGAAAGCCTGTGCTCTACTATCTCAGCTCCACTATATATTTTAAACATGCCTCTCTTACTATGTATATATCATGCCCTAATACATAATTGTTAGCTTTTCACTCCCCTAATCTAAACACTATGAATTCCAGGAGGGTAGCTGAGTAATGAAATAAGATGTCAATCAGAAGACAATCTTTATTTCAGAAGTAGTATTAGTCTTAGCCAGTGGTTGATGTCTCCCTTTAAGAAACTGAGTCTTAGAAATTGATACATTTCTACCTTCTTTTCCCTTAGCTTATCTGTTAAGTGTTCTATCTTTCCAATCTAACATTTTAAAATGATATAACATAAGCACCAACTCATTCTTGGTTTAAATCCCATTTAATAGCAAATAATCACTGTTTACTGTTCATGTAGCATATAGGCTGCCTTCTACACTATCAGAGCTGGGACATCAGTAAAACAACTACTTGAATTTCACACTTTTGGAGCTTAAGAATCATTCCATGGGGAAAGTTTGTTTGGTTAGCATGGACTGATGTCAGATACATATGGAAAAATTTTACTAAAAATAAACAAATCATAATGTTCTCTGCCTATGCTACCTTCCCCTCCCCAATGTCATGCTAGTAGCTCAGCCAAGACATCAAAGTTATGGCTCTGTCAATTCTACTATAGCTGTAACCACCCTTATTTTTATGTTACAGTTTCAGGAGTTCTATATAATGCCTATGTCAACTGAAATGAGAATCTTTGATATGGTAGAAAATACACAATTCAGTTTCGAAATAAAAGGATGAGTAAGAAGTTCCTTAATGGCTTGAAGAGCAGATGAAAAATTATGAAGACAGATCCACTGAGATTGCACACATAACTTCTGAGAGACCTCCAC
Organism: Proteles cristata cristata; assembly: GCA_017311185.1. NCBI lineage: Eukaryota > Metazoa > Chordata > Mammalia > Carnivora > Hyaenidae > Proteles > Proteles cristata. Next base: position 1,293,471 of record JAESUZ010004142.1, on the reverse strand, counting down.
GTTTCTATGATGACTCCTTGGCAGTCTTTGTAAAACTATTGGTTGTAGCCAGTCCAACTGGCTCCAGGTTTAAGAACTGCTGCCCTGATTAGTACATCAGCAGAGATTATAAATGAAACTGACCAGATTTACAACCAGCCTATTCTAATTCAGAGCATATTTCTCTTATTTTATGAACCACAGGAAGCTCCTTTTATCATGTTCAACATTAGATGGGATCTTGACCAGGCAGTATCCTTTCTGATTGCCTTAATGAATACTGAAGGTGGTAGATGATTTTTCAAAACTCCCTCACAATAGTGTCTTATAGGTCTACCAAGAATTACATGTTCCTTCTGAAATTCCAAGAAAAACAAAAGTTTATCAGGCAACATCAGAAATACCTGTGAAAAAAGAGCTATGACTTCTGGTTATATCTACACAAGTGTTATCTCTTCTTCCTCCTGAGATTCTATGATAATGATAGCAGAAGAACTTAAAGTATATGCCCATAAGGCTAAAAGAAAATGGGAGAAAATATTGGTGGGTACAGGTGGTGAGAAGTTTCAACAAGTTTCTGGAAAATGCAAGCAGATTTGGGAGTGGTTACAATAGGTGGGTAAAAGGAAACCACAGATTGAAATATATTTGGAAGATAAGGAGGAGTGGGGAACAGATTTTCCCCCAAGTAACCAATGAGAGGCATAAAACATGATAAAGGGTGGGGTGAGACACTGAGCTAAAAATAGCTTGGAGATTATTTTAAACTCAACATAAAGAACAATCAAGTCCCCGTGTCCACTGTTCTTCACTCTCAGGCAAAAGAAGCCCTGATTTTCATACTCAGTAAATAATACTGAGGGACTGTCCTTGAAGAAATGAAAGCCCCTCCCAAAGAAAAAAGAACTCTCTAGACTGTCATTTGTCTGTCATCCTGCAAAGTAGTCAACTTCCTCTCTAGTTTATCTGAACGTGAAGTGTGCTGATTAGTAAGCTCTGGCTGCCCACTCACAGAATCTAATGACTTTCCATTGTCTCACTCAGAACCATGAACAGTTAGATACTTACAGCAAGTCTCCAGTATGAAAAGAGAGTGCAAAACAGACAAAGAGAAGAAATAAACCCAAAAGAAACAGGACATTTCGAAAAGGACAAAAGAAAATATGTAAACAATTCTAATTAATGTCCTTGGAGAGATATCTGAAGATAATGCACTTATGAAACAAGAACAAAATGCTATGGAAAAGCAGAAAGATTAAGAAAGAGCTTTTGGGATTGAGGTAAGATGGTGGGCTCGTCATGAGGAGCTGTTTGGGGATGAAAAATAGGTGTGCCTGGAAGCAGATTTGAAAATCGGTTTCTCAGGGGCGCCTGAGTGGCTCAGTCGGTTAAGCATCCAACTTTGGCTCAGGTCATGATCTCACGGTTCGTGGGTTCGAGCCCCACATTGGGCTCTGCTGACGGCCAGCTCAGAGCCTCGAGCCTGTTTCAGATTCTGTGTCCCCCTCTCTCTCTGACCCTCCCCTGCTTACACTGACTCTCTCTCAGAAATAAATATAAATAAATAAATAAATAAATAAAAATAAAGATCTGAGGGGTGCCTGGGTGTCTCAGTCAGTTAAGCATCTAACTCTTGGTTTCAGCTCAGGTCATGATTTCCCAGCTTTGTCGGTTCAAGGCCTGCATCTGGTTCTATGCTGGCAACATGGGGCTTGCTTAAGATTCTCTCTCCCTCTCTCTGCCCCTGCCCCACTCACACTGTTTCTGTCTCTCTCAAAATAAATAAATAAACTTAAAAAGAAAATAAAGATCTGAACATGCACTCAAGTGCTTCTAGACAGCCTACAGAATCAAGTACAATTTCCATTATATGGAGTATAAAATCCCTCAAAACTTGCTTGCAACCTACTAGCCTCTGTTTTTATTTGTTTTGTTTTTTGGGTCATGGTGAGCTTGTTTCCAGGTTCACTGAGGTATAACTGCACACACCACTGTGTATGTTTAAAGTGTATAACATAAAGATTTGACTTACATATATTGTAAAATTATTATCACAATAACTTAGTTGGCCTCCATCATTTCATACAGATACAAAAATGGAGAAAAACTATGTCACCCATGTTGCATATCTCACCCACAAGTAAGAGTGGATCCACAAATAAGACTTAATTTCTCTTGTAACTGAAACTTTGCACCTTTGGCCACCTTCCTCCTTTTCTACTGTGTCCCCAGCTTCTTTTTAACACCTCACACTCAGGTGCTTCTCAAGTGCACTGTACCCCTTGTTACTGCCAAATATACCAAACATTGTTGCATATCCATAAATTTCTGTCTTCTTACCCAAAATGTCTTTTATTCCTTTTTCATGGGAATCAAAACAATGGGGTTGCCATCCCAACTCTTCTTTATGAGTCACGTATTTTGGAAAAGACAACATCACAGTTCACTTCCTACCCTGTACACATAACTACTTCTTGCTATTTCTCTCATGGTCATAATGAGCCCACCATGGAGAGTATGAGTCTAATGTTGCTCCTGGTAATAACTGCTCTTTGACCTTGAATATTTATGCTACAGAAACTGAAATTTTAAACTTTTAAATTAACTCTTATTTCCCTAAAGTTTTCTTTTCTCTTTTGTGTTTCATAAATATACAGGTATGTACTTTACAGATTCACTCACATGGTACAGGAGGAAGCCTTACAATGACCACTCACATGGGCAAAAACCCCATCCATTCTACTATTTACAAGCTGCCTATTTTTGGCAAAAATCCTTACCTCTATGAACTTCAATTTCCTGTTTCTGTAAATCTTAATCTCTTATGAAGATTTGATATATAAAGCAGCTCCATAAATGGCAACTATTGGGATTATTTTTTAAGCTTATTTTGAGAGAGAGAGAGAGAGAGAGGGAGGGAGGGAGGGAGAGATGAGCAGGGGAGGGGCAGAGAGACAGAGAGAGAGAGAGAGAGAAACAGAGACAGAGAGAGAGAATCCCAAGCAGGTTCCATGTCATCAGCCTGATGTGGGGCTTGAGCTCCCAAAATGTGAAATCATGACCTGAGCTGAAATAGAGTTGGACATTGAAATGAATGAGCCATCCAGACACACCTGCGACTACTGTGATTATTAACATGCCTTCTATCATGTTATAATGGCAATTGATTTTTTTGGGTTCCCTAAAAACAAGAACTCTTTCATGTGTCTTTATATTCCTGGCCTCATGCTTGGTAAATAGTTGTTAAAAAATCAGAAATATCAGTCAGATAAAACCCAAAGGCTATTTTATAATTTGTCATCACCTCTCCACTGAGTTTTCTTATATGTGGCTTAATATGAGATCTAAAAATCATTCCATTTTTATTTAATGCATTTATATGGAGTATAATCATAACTGATTTTTCCCCTCATTTTATATTATAAAACAAAGGGTTAGATTTGGGAATATTTTCTTCAACCTGACAAAATAACAATACTTCAAAAGTAAAGTTAAAGAGCTAAACGGCACCATTTGCAAAGCATCCACTAATGATGTAGCAGGCTAGGGGAAAATCATCCTGTATTTCCCACTACTTTAAATATCAGGGAAAGCCCCAAAGAGGAAGAGAGGCCAAAGGGGAGAACCTGAAGAGGCAAGAGATTTAAAATATTTCTTTGCCTTAGTGATAGTGGAGACTGGTGGGCGGGAGGGTGTGGTGAATGGGTAAAGCGTGCGTGGGTGTGTGCGCATGCGCGTATTGGTTGTCTCTTTATCTCTCAGTGGCAGTGTGTGTATAGTTCAAAATCTCTCAGTTCCGGATCCTCATAGCCTTGAATTAAATTCTTCATGGGGAATTGGAGAGGGGCACTTTTAAATATTGGGGCCAATTTAGACGTTGGGAACATTGAAATGATGACGCAAATAGGAAAAAGCTGAAAGGAGTCTGATTTAATTGCTAATTAGGCTCCGTTGAGTAAGAAGAATGTGAGGACAGAAAATAAGTACACTCCGGAAATGCTTAGTTCCTGAACACTGCAGACCTTCAATAATCTCTGAATTTGTAATCACTCAGGTGGCACTAGGCTGAGACTACCTGCAGTCATCTACAGAGAGAGAAGAATGGCTTTAGGCTTAAAATGACTGTAGAAACAATGTAGCAGAAATGGGTTTTAACATATTTATACAGCCGGTTTTAATATATTTATACAAGAAGTATCATGACAATTGATTACATTAAAATATTACCGAAAAAAATCCTACTGGTTATTACAGGGTAAGTTCTTAAACTTTTAACATGCTTTTGAAGTCATATTTTGAAATATATTAAACAAAAAGAACTAAACAATCAAATTTTTAGAGCCGGGAAGGTTTTCAGAGATTAATTAATCCAATCCGCCCTGTAACAGATCCCACTGTAATCCGTTCTCGCTGCTCAACCACATGCGTCTACTGTGCTTTCTTCATAAAACATGAAAGTAGTCTGGCCTAGGAGAACACTGGCACTCAGGTCTTTCATATGCCTGTTTTCCTTTGCTTAGAAGGTCTGCTCTGTAGCTCATACAGTGGAAACAGCGTGAGTCAAAATCAGAACACTTGAGCGTGAGCCTATGTTTGATCACGAAGCGGTTCTGTGTCCTCGAGCAAGCCACCGTGTGCCTGCTGTCTTACTCTGTGAGTGCAAAAATGCCTAACTTAGCTTTCTCCAGAGGGGATGCTGAAGATTGAAGGAAACACTGTATGTGCAAGACCTTTCAGAAGAACGTACAAAATATGATATGACTATAAAGCACACTGAAATGCACAATGAGAAAGTCAAGCCTCTGACCCCAGCTTTCCCCCATGACCACTTCTCCAGAGACAGACAAGGTTAAGAGTCTTATGCTTACTTCCCAAAGTAGTGGGAGGAGATGGGTGTGCCTTGGCTCAGGTAGGCCTGCAGGATAACCCCAACAGTGCGCCGGATTTCCCCCACTCACCCATATAACCAATGGTTCCCTCCTCACTGGCACCTACAGAGAAACCATGTTTTCTTGTCAAAGTGCATGCAAGGCTGGGCCATCATTCTTGAGGCAATTCCCATTCCCGGGCATTTTGCATACCTTAGAGTCTTTTCCTTTTTCTTTTATAGACTCTGATGCCATATAGGTATAGCTAGACTTTTGTAGCACTGACTTTTTAAGATAACTAGAAGACCCACAACACTGTTATTCTCTCTTTTATAGAATTCTACATCATTCCGTGTACCTTGAACTCTAGACAAAATATATTTAATATTGAATGTGTGCTTAATAAGATCATTTCTATTAGGACACAGTACTGCCACAAGGACCTGATGACAGGGTTGTACTTTCATGCACAAAACTGAGTAAACACTTAAAAAGAGAGGGGCGCCTGGGTGGCTCAGTCTGTTAAACATCCGACTTCAGCTTGGGTCATTGTCTCATGGTTTGTGGGTTCAAGCCCCACGTCAGGCTCTGTGCTGACAGGTCAGAGCCTAGAGCCTGCTCTTCCCCCACACATTCTCTCTCTCTCTCAGAAATAAATAAATAAACTTCAAGAAAAAAGAATTAAAAAGAGAAATGTCACTCAGTCTTCACTATTTATAAAAACAATAACAACAATTACAGAGCACTCTATAACTCAGTAGGCATTTCACAAATACTGTCTTTTTTAAACATCTCCTATTTGGTGCTTAATAGCATCAAACATTCATAAAATCTCAGAACTACAGGGGACCCTAAAGTTCTACCAGTCTAATTACTTTTTCCAAATAGCAAATACTTTCTACGGCTCCTTCAGTGTATCACCAGGGTGATCTAAGTTGGATCAAAGGGATACACATTTTACAACTAAGCTTATATAACAGGAAGTCATGGCCAAAGCAACAATTTTGTTAGCAACAAGCAGAATAAATGAGCAAAATGGACCTGAATCTGGGACAGACCTGTAGGAGTTGGTGAACTCGTAATCTAGAATCGCATTTGCTGTCACCATACCACTCAGCGCGTCCATGTGGAAGGCTTCCCTTTGGTTCCCAGAGAGAATAGAGTACTCAATGAGGCCATTCAATCCACTGTCCAGGTCGGTAGCAAAAACCTGTGAGGAAACAATTCTTCCATTAGATAAAGGTGTAATCTGCAATATGGGTTTAGGCTGTTTTTCAGATAAATGCACTATGAAATAATTACATATTTGTAATGATTACATATTGTAATGATTGTCAAACACGCTCTAAAAGCAATGATCAAAGGAATAGGAACAAATGACTGAAGCTTACATTTATAATATAGTAGGAAATGGGTGAGAAAACTAGTCTGCAGACTGATTCAAAGGATTTCCAAATAACTTTTAGTGGAAGTAGCACATGTTTTGAACTATAATTTTAGGCAAGAGGAAAAAATATAGGGATACCTCAGAGTTATTGTGGGTTCAGTTCCAGACCACCAAAAGAAAACAAATATTGTAACGAAGCAAGTCAAATGAATTTTTTGTTGCCAGTGCGTATAAAAGTTATGTTTACACTCCATTATAGTCTATTAAGTGTGCAATAGTATTATATCTGAAAAACAATGTGCATATCTTAATTGAAAAATACTTGATTGCTAAAAAATGCTAAATCATCTGAGCTTTCAGTGAGTCTTGACTCTGTGTTGAAGGCTGCCAAGTGACCAGGGTGTGGTGGCTGCTGAAGGCTAGGGAGGCGGCGGGGGCAGCTGTGGCAGTTTCTTAAAATAAGACAATGAGGTATGCCACATCCATTGACTCTTCCTTTCGTGAACGATTTCTCTGTAGCATGTGATGTTGTTTGATGGCATTTTACCCACAGGAGAACTTCTTTCAAAATTGGAGTCAGTCATTCCAAACCCTGCCCCTGCTTCATCAACTAAGTTTATGGACTATTCTAAATCCTTTGTTGTCATCCCATCAGTCTTCACAGCATCTTCACCAGGTAGAGATTCCATCTCAAGGAACCACTGATCACTATCACCATAACAGATAGAATAATAATGAAAAAGTGTGAATACTGCAGGAACTACCAGTGAGACAAAGTGAGCAAATGCTGTTGGAAAAATGGCACCAATAGTCTTGCTTAATGCAGATTGCCACGAACCTTCAGTTGGTAAGAAAATACAGTATCTCTGAAATATGATGAAATACGATAAAACAAGGTACCGCACTTGAAACAAATATAATGGTGAATGGTAGTTGTTCATTTGCTGTTTTTCCTCCTTGAAGTACTGCCTGTAAAATAGGCCATATGTGGTTTTTTAAAATATTTTATTGAAAGTTTCATTGTAGGACTTTTAATTAATGAAACAGCCTAGACTTCATGCTCACAAATTTAGATCCTGATCATTTATTCAGTAAATTATCAAAGTAATATTGAGGATGAAACAGAAGTTTTGCATCATTCTCCATGGAGCTGTATTATTTAGTCTGCATTACATTTTAATCACAAAACGTATCCTATAAGTGAATTCAAGATCTTGTTTAAGAATAAGTTGACAGATTAATCAAAAATTATTTCTACTTATTTTTATCCTCTGAGTCCCTCAGCTTTGGCCTGACCCCACCTCGCATCCATCATCTCTCTCCTGGGCGACTGCACTGATGTCCTGGTGGGGTGTTTGCTTTTTAACTCCTTCCTCTCTCCGTCTATCCTTTGCACTGTTGCCAGATCTCAGGGGATCCTGAGTGGCCCAAGTGGGACATCGAGGACCTCATCAGGAGGGCACTCAAGTCAGCTACTCAGTAAAAAAAAAGAACGCACCAATATTCAGTTCCTTTGAGATCACCAGGAAAGGAAACCCATCTGCATCTGGGCAGAATAAAACCCATCATGTCCTCTGAGTACTTGAAAGTGTTACAGAGAGTAGGTCTCCCAGGAGGTATATCGGTTAGGTTTTTAGGATGCCAGCAGCACATATCTGCCAAGGCTAACCTAACTAAAAAATGTATCAGAAAGATAGTGCCCCAGGGCATCTGAGTGGCTCAGTCAGTAAAGCATCTGACTCTTGATTTCATCTCAGGTCATGATCCCAGGATTGTGGGATTGAGCCCCATGTTGGGCTCCATGCTGAGTATGGAGCCTAAAGATTCTCTCTCTGCAGCTCTCTGCCAATCATGTGCTCTCTCTCTCTCCCTCTAGTAAAAACTTAAACAATACAGGAAGAAAGGAAGGAAGGGAAGGGAAGGGAAGGAAGGGAAGGAAAGGAAGGGAAGAAAAGAAAAAGAAAAGAAAAGAAAAGAAAAGAAAAAAGGAAAGAAAAGAAAAGAAAAGAAAAGAAAAGAAAAGAAAAGAAAAGAAAAGAAAAGAAAAGAAAAGAAAAAAGAAAAAAGTGTCTGGGTGAAGGCCAAGAACCTGGGCAACACTGGGGGCAGTTTCTTTGAATTGTTTCCACCAAGATAAGTCAGCTCTACTGTGTCTCTGTGCGGGTGTCTTACCACTGGAGATTCAAATTCTAGGAAGAGAAAGTCTGTATGAGACTGAGGCAGATGATGACACTTTTGACAGGAGACAGGGTACAGGTCACTACCTTGGCTGACAGTCTCACCAAGACTGCATCTGACGGGATGGGCAGTTCCTAAGGTAAGTTTGCGGCGCTGTAACCAAAAGCGGGAACTACCACGAGGGCTATCTCTCCAGAGCCTTCTACATTCTTAATTCTCTGAACAGACACACAGGGAAATGGCAGTTGTGGTTTCTTGAAAAAGCCAAGTGATCTAACAATGTGAAGAACAAAGTTCATTGTATCTGTCCCTGGCTCAGCCTCCTGGAAGTCTGACCTACTCAGATGCACTGGTGGGTCAGGCTCTCTCCCACTTTTTGTACCTGGGCTTTAAAAGTGTCTTCACTTCTTGTATTCCACACTGAGTGGTCTAGCTCTAGTGTCAGCATGCATGACAAAGAAGTGCAAGGCAGCAGTGTCCCAGGGCAGGGGCCCTCTGTGACAAAGCAGGCCGCACAGTGGCTCTGGAAGCATCTGTCATCCCCGCTAAATGGGCGTCACTGTGCAGGGTGACACAGATTGGAAAAGTGAATGCCCTCGCCTTCTTCAACATCTTAGCCATGGCTGAAGCCAAAGTAAAGACACAGCACCTGTGGGACAGGCTGGTGACTGCAGCCACTAAGCTACGGTCATACAAAAGAAGTCTGCAAAAATAGCAGAGGAAATCCTGGGGCACAGAGCTAAGATTGCCAGACTCTTGAGCCTGCAGTGGTCTTTTCTGTACCCACAGAGGGGCACATGTGCATCTGGAACTGAACTGGAAGTCACACAAAGGGGTCTCTGCATATGCAGGTGAAGGTAGCTGCACGGCAGAGCACTGTGGGAGGTCTCGTCCACCGTGTACTAACCTGTCATCTAGGCTCCTGACCCCATCTACCCAGAGAGAAAGGGGTGTGATTGTCACGAGGTGCTGGATCACAGTAGCAGGGTTACAAAGACCAAAGGGAACACCCTAGTATGCCGTTGACTTTGCCGGAAAGTGGTTTTTATACTGATTTCCGGTGTGGGTTCCTAAGGGTCTGTGCATTTCCTAACATCCAGGTTCTTGAGTACAACACGGCAATTCAACTGTGAAAGGAAAGGTAAAACTAGGTACTGGTCCCGAAGTAGGGAGAGAGACTATCAGGGATGAGTGGGTTTTAGAACTTGAACAAGACTACCTAACAACAGATGATCTTTTTCATGGCCTGGCCCTTTTTCCTGAGATGAGGTTAGGCTGGAAAAGGAGATCTGTGCCTTTCACGTGAAATGTCCACAGGTTTCGAACCCAGGGACCTCTCCCATGCATCTGTGCCTCAGCCCACGCTCCTCTGGCTGCAGCTCCCCCTGGCCAATACCTGCTCACCCTTGACGACCAAGTGCAAATATCATTCTTCTGTGAAACCTTATGCTGTTTCTCCAGGAAGAGTTTGTATCTCCTCTTTTCTCTCATGACATTAAATAGGCACTTCTATTTAACATTAATAATGTGCCTTTAAATGATACACTTACTTTTCTGACTTCCCCACTAAGTTGTACACATGGCAAGATGAGGTGACTTTTGTGTCCCTGCAGGCTCCCTGCTGGTGCTGGACAGGATCCCTAGAGAAAGCAGGGCACTAACTGAGCACGGGACGAAGAGAGGAAGAAGCATGAACTCAGAAACTCCAAACTTCAGACTTCCTTCAGCTTAAGCTTTCTTCCAGTTCATCAAAGATTTTATATGCTCTGGAAACATTTACTTTATGTCCTAGCAAAAGGCTTCAGATATTTTGATGTACACTGATAATAATTCACACACACTCACACATCCACAAAACGCATTTCTGTTACCTGTATGATATGAGCATTGTAGAAATGGCCTTCAGGCACTGATACTTTGTACATGTTCTGCTCAAAGCACGGTAAGTTATCATTCACATCTTGTATCAAGACTGCTACTTTGCTGAAGGCTCTATGTCCCCCACTTTCTGCTAAAATGATGAGCTGTACTTCATTTCTGACTTCAAAGTCCAGAAACTTGGGTTCTTTCACAGTGAGTTCTCCTATGTTTATTACGAGGGAGAAAAAAATAAAAGAAAATGATGTTATAGTTAATTATTTAAGAGGTTCCAAATCACCTGACTCAAATGCTCACACAATCACCTGTCCCTGAAAGCCTACCATTGGCCAGCCTCTTTTCTCTCCCGACTGGGGTCGCTGTGGAAAAAAAAAGCTGATTATGTGCGGATATTTGCAAGGTTCAAACATGAGGAGGGAAAGAAACTCTGAAATAGATGTAATGTGGGAACTGTCTCTTAAATCACCCTTCTCTCTCCATATTTAGTTCATCTCCATGTCTGCAAAGTTGACTTTTCAAATGTCTCTTGAATCTGCCCTCCATCTTTGCTGTTGCTGCCTTCCTCCAAGCCACTGGTATTTCCCATCTTGTCCTTTGCTGAAGGGTCCCATGGGATCACTCACCTGGTCTATCTATTCATCCAGTTCCCATTCTGAACTGAATAATAAAAATGGACACTGTCATTGTACCACATAAACCCCTTCCATGCCTTCCACAGTGATGATAACAGTGTGGCAGTATGACATTTTTCAACCATAGGATCAACTTGCTCAGCACTCGCATACCTAAGGAGTCTAACTTCTGGCCATTCCCCACTTTACTTTCTCTTCTCTGCTCAGAATTCTCATTAATGTTCTGTTCCTCCACTTCTCATTTCAGAGTTGCCATGCATGCTTTTCCCTCTGCCTTGCATGGTCCCCACTTCTGTGCTTCTTCAAGGATCTTTCCAGCCCAGCCACCTCTGTATGTTCCATCACTGTGGTCAGCCTGCAACAGACTCTCAGGGAGTTCCTGCATTTACTGTGCTCCCCTATTCCAGTCTGGTTATTCCTCTTGGTTTAGAAGCTCACACGGTAAGGAGGGTTGCCTGTCTCTCGTACCAACCGTCATATCCCCAGTACCTAGCTCAGGATCTGGCCTACAGAAGGCACTCAGTAATACATGTTAACCCTAACCAGGTTAGAGAAACGGACTCTTGAGAGTTATACCTTATATAAGTTTCTCCCCCAAATTAAGAAAACTACCCCTCGATATAACTTCCTTTTCTACTTTCTGCTCTGTTTTTTCTCCCTTTTTACTGTCAAACTTCTTACCGAAATTATTATCGCATCACAATTGGCTTAGGTCTTACTGTCAGAAATTCCATCAAATAGAGATTCATCGAATGAGCACTGACTTGGAGTTTGAGACACCTGAAACCAAGCATGAATCTTAGACCTGGCTACTTAGTTTCGGAAAATTACCTGGCTCTACCACCAGTAAGTTATTCAGGTTCCGCGGAGCTGAGTCTCCTCTTCCGTAAAACGGGATATCAATAATGACTTTATAGGATTTCTGGGAGAAGTAACAGAGTGCACATGTAGAATGTTCCTTTGCAGGAACGTGACATAGGCTCCAGGGTCCTGCCCATGTTACCATCCCTTCCATCACCGGGTATAGACTTTTACCATCCCTTCCATCACCGGGTATAGACTTAGTATCTATAAACGTTCTCAATTTAGAAAGACAATATTTAATAGCCATGGACCAATTGAAGTTTGATCTTCAGGTGAAAGAACCTGTAATATTTCTGGAAATATGGCCTGGAAGCCACAGTGCTTACTGCTCTATTGGAAGCGGTTTCCCTAGACAACCAGCCTCGTCCAAGAAAACTTCAGGCTCTTACATACTTACCTGGATGTTAATGGGAAACATACCTTGCTCTAGTATCCTAACGTTGGTATTGAGAGGGTTTAGGGGAGGGGGGGTTGGGAGTTTTATAGCTTCTATCCTGTTATTAAGAAAAATTAATTATATTCTATATGAATAACTATCTTACAAAATTTGAAATTTCACAAGCTCACTTTCATTTATTGTCATCAGTTATCAATTCAGAAAACCAAATTATTTTACAAACCACCAACATCCCTTGACAGAAAATTTAGGGTAGATGTGACTGTTGGCAGCTGAAAAAATCATGAAGATGCATTTTGAGGAGCTGGTAGTGAAAGAGGCTAGTCTTCAGAAACCTCTGTGAAACAAAGGCTGAGCCCGCACCCCCAAATGGCCGAGGAACCCCAGAGTGCGGCAGCCCCAGAACACTCTTCCAGCACTCGGTCTCCACCAAGCAGAGCACTTAGCTTGCTATCATGTTCTGTTATTATTAGCAAAAAAATAAATAAATACAGTCGAAATGCAACACTCAACTGCCAGTGTCACTTAGTAGAAAGTGTGCCAATTATAGTGCAGATCAAAGTGGATTTTTTAATAAAACGCTTGTGTCTAGGCTTTGATAATTGGAATTTTGCACTTGGAATGGATCTGCAGTTCTAATTCTTTCCTTGCTTGGTTTTTATTTTTGGCATAATAATTGGCATATGCTGTGAATGTTGTGTAAGTAGGAAGACAATAACCCGTCTGTGAGATGAGTCGGGGCTGCCACACCTACCAGACCCGCCTTTGCCTTGGATGATACATGTATGGTCTTCTCAGAGATATTAAGGATTTACCGTCAGCAGTGAGATGTGAGAACCACTGAGCCTCCATTACGGGCAGAAGTCCACATTTTCCTTATAGTAAAAGGCTTGTGGATACCAACTTCACGTTCATTCTTATATGTTAGTGTGCCAGTGATATAACAATATGAGAATGAAAGCACAGTAACATTTTCTTTCTGATATATGTACACATGGGGCTCCTGCCTGAGTTATAAAATGCTCATGAAAATGAGATTAAGGTTCTTCAAATGCTAAATGCTCAAGAGCTTAATCAGGTTACTTCAATCCTTACAAACTGTGCACGTGCATATGTATAGACCCAAAGCAGAATGTGATAAATATTTACATCATCCAAAAGCTTTTAAACTGTCTCCTGCTAAAACTGCATCCTTGAAATGTTGCAAGTTTGATCATTTTTCTTTTATGTGAATCTACCAAATCATGGATGAATACTACCATTTGTTATTTACATACACAATGTTAGTAAGACTTCCAAATTCTTGCTGGTTTAGACAGTGAGCAGTAGGTATTTTTCAGCTAAAGTGACAAGGAGTTTGAAGATAAAAGTAAACCTTTGGTTTGTGAATATGAAACAGGGAAAACACTAGCACAAACGGACAGAGAACTGTTCTCATCGGGGATTCTTCTTATCATAATGTATTAAATCAGTAACTAAGAAAATGGTTTTCTGACATTTTTACCCTTAAGAAGAGTAATCATGGAGGGGGGGCAAGATGGCGGAGAAGTAAGGAGCTCCGTACTTGCACTCGCGCCCATACATCACACAGAAAAGATCTGAAGCCATTGGAAACCTTACAAAACCTGAGAGATGGGAGAAAAAGGACGCAGAATCCACTGAGAAAGCCTTCTAACGTGAGTGCGAACTGGGGAAGGTAAAATCGGGCCGGGATCAGAGACTCCAGGGTGGGAGGCGATCCCCCTCTACCCTCTACGGGGAGTGAGAGGGGAAAAGGAGAGAGTCCGAAATAGAAAAATCTCCACTCGTGGGGGAAAAACCTCCGCTCGGTGCATAGAAAGACCATACTTGCCAAATACCTGCACACCAGGTCCCCTCGCTCCAACTGGTCCTGGGGGAGGCTGAGCACACAAACTGCTTCTTTGTGCCGCTCCTGGAGGTTGGATTTCAGAGCAGCGGGGCGCCTGCCGCCATTGTAGCTCCAGGGCAGCTGGGACCCCTGAAAGAGCTGCGCAGACACCGTGCGTCCGCACTCCTGGCTGGCTGGAACTCGAGAGGGAAGGCAAAGAGCTAAAAACTGGGAAATTTGCCTGTGAGTTCGTGTTTCGGGTGACGAGCCATAGAGAGACCCGGTTTTCCTCATTCCAGCGGGCTCAGGCTACGCGGACCCGGCAGGCATGCCCCCGAGCATGCGCGCCAGCCCGACCCAGAGAAGGAAGCAGCGATTCTGACTCCGCCCCCAGAGCTCAGCAGGGAGCCTGGAATAGCCCGAGGGGGTTGTCTGGGACGCTGTGTCTAAGGCAACTTCAGCGGGGCGCGCGGACTGGGATTTGGAGATTGGAACTGGCCTGGGTTGAAGAGTGCAACCAACTTCAGCTGCGTCACCGGAACGGGGAGTTGACATGCCAAAAAAAAAGCGAGCTGCAGCGCGGGGTTCAAGAAGGGACTGGAGCACCGTCACTCTCCTCCCCACAATCGCCAAGGCAGAACCCCCGCCTGAGGCATCGGATCATGCCACGCCCATCCCTGCCTGAGAGGTGCCCTCCTCCCCTTTTTTTTTTTCTTTCTTTTTTCCCCTTTGTTTTTTTTCCTTTTTTGTTTTTTTCCTTTTTTTTCTTTCTTTTTTTCCCCTTTCTTTTCTCTTTTTTTCCTTCTTCTTTCTCTTTTCTCGCCTTTTTCCCCAAAACACTGACCTGATTAACTCTGGTCGCCAGCTTGCTTAAACAATCACAACAAGTCCATTCTGTAAATGTAAATTCTACACCTACCGACTTTTTCAGCTATTTCTCTCAGGAGTAATTAGACTATATAGTTTCTCTGGATAATTCCAGCATCCTTCTCTCACCTATCCAACCATATTCTACCCTTTACCTCTTTGAAAAAAGCTTCTTATCCCTTCTGCCTGTTCATTCTATTTCCAAAACTGCCTCGCCCTGCCTTCTCTCTTTTTCTCTATGCTCTTCAACCAGCACTGCATACACACGGCTATTTAACTGTAGCTGGGAAATCCAGGTATATGCTTTAAACCGTTCTTTGTCCATCGGTTTTCTTCTTTTTTCCTTTTCTTTTCCCCTTTTTGACCCTTTTATGTATTTTATGCTCCCTATTATTCGCCCTCCCTCCTCTGTCTTTTCTATTAACTTTTTCGTTTTCCCTCTCGCTTTGCATGCTAGTTGAATCAGCCTGTGCGTTTGTGTACTCCTGCTCCCTGTGTGTTTGTCTGTCTGTTTTCTTCTCCAGGGCTACCTCAAGAAAAAAGCTAGAGAACACAAGGTGAAGAGTCCCAAATATCACTACGAATAGGAAAATAAAATAACTAAGGTCCCAAGAAGAGAGACCGAGGGATACCATTCAAAAAACAATCTCTGAAAGGATAGGCCCTGGAAAGTCAAAGAGTCTTCTTGGATATAGCAGTGCTCATAGAAACAGAGAGCATAACAGGTCTTTAAAACCAACAAGAGCCGGAAAGCTAACTAACATGACGAAACGAAAGAGCTCTCCTCCAAAGAAACTCCAAGAAGAAATGACAGCTAATGAACTGCTCAAAACAGATATCAACAGCATAACTGAACAAGATTTTAGAATAATAATGGTAAAATTAATAGCTGGGCTTGAAAAAAACATAGGGGACATCAAACAAACTATGGCTACAGACAGAATGGAAAATAAAAATAGGCATGAAGAATTAAAAAATGCGATAAATGAGATACATAATAAATTAGAGGCCTCCAATGCACGGCTTGAAGAGGCAGGAAGGAGAATAAGTGATTTAGAAGACACCATTCTAGAAAAACAAGAAGCTGACAAAAAAAGAGACAAACTGATCCAGGAACAGGAAAGAAGAATTCGAGAGCTCAGCAACACAGTCAAACGCAACAATATCTGTATCATAGGAATCCCAGAAGAGGAAGAGAGAGGGAAAGGTGCTGAAGGAGTCCTGGAACAAATTATAGCAGAGAACTTCCCCGATCTGGGGAAGGAAGTCAATGTGGAAATACAAGAGGCTCAGAGGACTCCCCTCAGACGTAACTTGAATCGATCTTCTGCACGACATATCATCGTAAAAATGGCAAAATACAAGGACAAAGAGAGAATTTTGAAAGCAGCTAGGGAGAAAAGGGCCCTCACATACAAAGGGAAACCTATCAGAGTGGTGACAGACCTATCTACTGAAACTTGGCAGGCCAGAAAGGAATGGCAGGAGATCTTCAATGTGATGAACAGTGAAAATATGCAGCCAAGAATCCTCTACCCAGCAAGCCTGTCATTCAAAATAGAAGCAGAGATAAAAACCTTTCCAAACAAACAGAAATTGAAAGAATTTTTCACCACGAAGCCAGCCCTACAAGAAATCCTGAGGGGGATGCTCTGAAGGAAAGGTTGCAAGGAACAAAGATTCCAGAGACACCACCACAAACATGAACCCTACAAAAGATACAAAGACTCTAAACCCACCTATTTCAATAATAACACTGAATGTAAATGGGCTGAATGCTCCAATCAAAAGACATAGGGTAGCACAATGGATTAAAAAACAAAATCCATCCATATGCTGTCTACAAGAAACTCATTTTAGACGGGAAGATACCTTCAGATTAAAAGTAAGGGATGGAGAAATATATATCATGCTACAGGAAATCAAAAGAAAGCCGGAGTAGCGATACTTATATCAGACAAACTGGACTTTAAATTAAAGACAATCACAAGAGATGAAGAAGGGCACTACATAATAATTACAGAGTCCATCCATCAGGAAGAACTAACAATCATAAATGTCTACGCACTGAATATGGGAGCACCTAAATATCTAAAACAATTAATCACAAACAGAAACAAGCTTATAGATAAGAATGTGCTAATAGCAGGGGACTTTAATACTCTGCTTACAGCAATGGATAGGTCAACCAGACAGAAAATCACTAAAGAAATAATGGACTTGAAAGACACATTGGACCAGATGGACCTGACGGATATATTTAGAACTTTACATCCTGAGGCCAGGGAATTTACTTTCTTCTCAAGTGCGCATGGCACATTCTCCAAGATAGATCACATACTGGGACATAAAGCAGCCCTCAATAAGTATAAAAGAATAGAGATCATACCATGCACACTGTCAGATCACAATGCTTTGAAACTTGAAATCAATTACACGAAGAAGTCTGGAAAACTTCCAAAAACATGGAGGTTAAAGAACACCCTACTAAAGAATGAATGGGCCAATCAGGCGATTAGAGATGAAATTTAAAAATATATGGAAACAAATGAAAATGAAAACACAATTCAAAATCTATGGGATGCGGCAGAGGCGGTCCTAAGAGGAAAGTACATTGCTCTCCAGGCCTATTTCAAGAGATTAGAAAAAGCGCACGTCCAAAATCTAACAGCTCACCTAAAGGAACTAGAGGCAGAGCCGCAAGAACGCCCTAAACCCAGTAGAAGAGAAATAGTAAAAATTAGAGCAGAAATAAACAACATAGAGACCAAAGAAACAATTGAACAGATCAATGAAACCAAGAGTTGGTTTTTTGAAAAAGTAAACAAAATTGACAAACCTCTAGCCAGACTTATCCAAAAGAAAACAGAGAGCACCCAAATAGACAAAAGTATGAATGAAAATGGACTTATTACCACCAACCCCTCAGAAATACAAGCAATTATCAGGGAATACTATGAAAAATTATATGCCAACAAATTGGACAACTTAGAAGAAATGGACAAATTCCTAAACACACACTCACTACCAAAATTCACACGGGAAGAAATAGAAAACCTGAACAGACCCATAACGAGTGAAGAAATTGAATCAGTGATCAAAAATCTCCCGACAAATAAGAGCCCTGGACCTGATGGCTTCCCTGGGGAATTGTACCAGACATTTAAAACAGAATTAATCCCAATTCTTCTCAAGTTATTCCAAAAAATAGAAAGCGAAGGAAAACTCCCGGACTCATTTTATGAAGCCAGCATCACACTGATTCCCAAGCCAGACAGTGATCCAGCGAAAAAAAGAGAACTACAGGCCAATATCCTTGATGAATACGGATGCAAAAATTCTCAACAAGATCCTTGCAAATCGAATCCAGCAGCATATAAAAAGAATCATCCACCAAGATCTAGTGGGATTCATTCCTGGGTTACAGGGCTGGTTCAATATTCGCAAATCAATCAATGTGATACATCATATCAATAAAAGAAAAGATAAAAACCATATGATCCTGTCCATAGATGCAGAAAAAGCATTTGACAAAATACATCATCCCTTCTTAATAAAGACTCTCGAGAAAGATGGGATAGAAGGAACCTACTTAAACATCATCAAAGCCATCTATGAGAAGCCTTCAGCTAACATCATCCTCAATGGGAAAAAACTCAGAGCTTTCCCCCTGAGATCAGGAACACGATGGGGATGCCCACTCTCACCACTGCTGTTTAACATATTGCTGGAAGTCCTAGCATCAGCCATCAGACACCGAAAGGAAATCAAAGGCATCAGAATTGGCAAAGAGGAAGTCAAACTTTCACTCTTCGCAGATGACATGATAGTCTACATAGAAAACCCGACAGACTCCACCAGAAGCCTACTAGAACTCATCCAAGAATTCAGCCAAGTTGCAGGGTACAAAATCAACGTACAGAAATCGGTTGCATTTTTATACACCAACAATGAAGCAACAGAAAGAGAAATCAAGAAACTGATCCCATTCACAATTGCACAAAAAACCATAAAATACCTCGGAATAAACCTAACCAAGGATACAAGAGATCTGTATGATGAAAACTATAGAAAACTTATGAAGGACATTGAAGAAGACACAAAGAAATGGAAAAACATTCCATGCTCATGGATAGGAAGAATAAATATAGTTAAGATGTCATTACTACCTAAAGCACTCTACACATTCAATGCAATTCCAATCAAAATTGCACCAGCATACTTCTCAAAACTAGAACAAACTATCCAAAAATTTGTATGGAACCACAAAAGACCCCGAATAGCCAAAGTAATCCTGAAAAATAAAACCAAAACGGGAGGGATCACCATCCCAGACTTTAGCCTCTACTACAAAGCTGTCATCATCAAGACAGTATGGTATTGGCACAAAAACAGACACATAGACCAATGGAACAGAATTGAGAACTCAGGAGTGGACCCAAAAGTATACAGCCAACTAATCTTTGACAAAGCAGGAAAGAATATCCAATGGAAAAAAGACAGCCTTTTTAACAGATGGTGTTGGGAGAACTGGACAGCAACATGCAGAAGAATGAAACTAGATCATTTTCTCACACCATGCACAAAAATAAACTCAAAATGGATAAAGGACCTGAACGTGAGACAGGAAACTATCAACACCCTAGAGGAGAAAGCAGGAAACAACCTCCTTGACCTCCACCGCAGCAACTTCTTACTTGACACATCCCCAAAAGCAAGGGAATCAAGAGCAAAAATAAACTGTTGGGACCTCATCAAGATTAAAAGCTTCTGCACAGCCAAGGAAACAACCCAGAAAATTAATAGGCAATCAACGGAATGGGAAAAGATAGTTGCAAATGACATATCAGATAAAGGGTTAATATCCAGAATCTATAAGTAAGTCACCAAACTACACGCCTGAAAAACAAAGAGCCCAATGAAGAAATGGGCAGAAGATATGAACAGACACTTCTCCAAAGAGGACATCCAGATGGCCAACAGACACATGAAACGATGCTCAGCATCCCTCCTCATCAGGGAAATACAAATCAAAACCACACTGAGATACCACCTCACGCCAGTCAGAGTGGCTAAAATGAGCAAATCAGAGAACTCTAGATGCTGGCGAGGATGTGGAGAAACGGGCACCCTCCTGCACTGTTGGTGGGAATGTAAACTGGTACAGCCCCTCTGGAAAACAGTGTGGAGGTTCCTAAGGAAACTAACACTAGAACTCCCCTATGACCCCGCAATAGCACTGCTAGGAATTTACCCAAGGGATACAGAAATGCTGATGCATAGGAGCACATGGGCCCCTAAAAGCCCATTTTTGTTCCAAGGGTCTCTAACGCAACCCTCTTCCTTGAGATTCATCTCTGATGGCCCCACAGTATAAGAAGAGCAAGGGAAGAGGGGCGCCTGGGTGGCTTAGTCGGTTAAGCGTCCGACTTTCACTTAGGTCATGATCTCGCGGTTCGTGGGCTCGAGCCCCGCGTTGGGCTCTGTGCTGACTGCCAGCTCAGAGCCTGGAGCCTGTTTCAGTCTGTGACTCCCTCTCTCTCTGCCCTTCCCCTGTTCACGCTGTCTCTCTCTCCTAGAAATAAATTTAAAAAAAACATTTAAAAAAAAAAAAAAAAAAAGAAGAAGAGCAAGGGAAGAGATTCGAACCAAAAAGATGAAGAGGCTAATGGGAAACCTGGAATAAAGCTGTAAACTCAAAGGCAGCCTATGTTCCAGGTGAATGATCAATAAATAAAAGGCAAAAACAAGTTAAGAACGGATGCACAGAAATCTGCTTTTCTTGACCTTGGTGTTAGTTGGAAGGGAGAAAAAGTCTCTGCTGTGAATTCATAACTTAAGCATGATTTATGGTAGCCATACTTTCACAGCTATGTACTTATAAAACCCTCAATAATTAAATTTAGGCTAGTCCTTACTTGGTGGCATATCCAGGCAATTTGCAGAAGGAAAACAAATCCTCTCTCAAGGGCACAAATTCAATCTGGTCTTCAAAGAAGCCTCAAATAAAAAGTTTTAAGAACAATGAGCAGCTCGTAGTTAATGAGTATAAAAATCACAAAGAAAGAAGGCACCATGAATGAGAGCTAGAAAATCCACAGAAATACAAATAAATCTTCAAAGATTTAAGATGCCGGAATTATTGGACACAGAATGTTTAACTTTTACATATATATTTTTAAGAAGCTTTGAAACATGAGCAAGGAATAAGAGATTACTTTCTTATAGGTTTCCATTTATGGAATGAATGAGTCACAGGGATGAAAGATACAGAATAGAGGATATAGTCAATAATATTGTAACAGCAGTGTACGGTGACAGATGGTAGTTATACTTGTAGTGAGTGAAGCATAACCTATGGACTTGTCAAATCACTATGTTGTCCCTGAAACGAAGGTAACACTGTGTGTCAACTATACTTAGATTTTTTTTTAAAAAAATAATATTTATTTTTGAGAGAGAGAAAGAAGGGGAGGGACATTGGGAGAGGGAGACATGGGTTCCAGGATCTGAGCTGTCAACACTGAGTCCAACTCGGGGCTCGAACCCAGAAACCATCAGATCATAGCCTGAGTCTAAGTCAGATGCTTAACCGAGTGAGCCACCCAGGTCCCCAACTATACTTTGATTTTTAAAAAAGAGATTAGTCTTTTACAAGACCAGGAATTGTTAACAAAAATCCCAAGAGAACTTCTGGAAATAAAAAATACAGTTCTCTAGATTGAAGAGAAATGGACAAGGAGATTAAAAACATGAAAGATAGATGTAGGAGAGTGTGTCTGGCTCAATACTTGTCCAGCTAGAGTTCCCCCCAAAACTGATACAAATCAATGGTATTTAGATCAACAGCTGACTTATTAAGGCAAAAATTAGAAACCAGAAGACAGTAGGATAATATCTTAAATGGGATGAGAGAAAATAACAGCGAACTTAGAATTCTAAGAAAAGCAAAAATATCTTTGAAAAATAAAAATTAAACAAAGATATTTTTAGACAATGAAAATCTGAGAAAGTTTACTATGACAGACTCTCACTACAGGATGTACTTCGGGTATAAAAAATATGAAAGCAGGAAAGTCTGAGATGTAAGAAAGAACAGTTAGCAAAGAAGCAGATAAATCTGTTTAAAAATATTCATCATGTCTTATTTGAAAGAACTAAAATTGTAACCCATGAAAACTTATAAATTGAAACAGGGATATTTGCAGATAAAGAATTCTAAGTCTCTTGTATTATTCAGGAACAGGATATTGATTAATGTTAGACAGCTATTACATATGTTAAAACAGCTAAGCTAACCACTAAAAGAAGATAAATAGCTATATAACTCCAATGAACACAGGGGGAAATCATCACTTTCAGGTAATGATTGTGTATGTTGAATGTTAGAAAAATATTAGAATCAGTAAGAGTTTATAGGTTTGCTAGGTACTAAATTAAAGCATAAAAGCCAATTTTAAATATTCCTAATAGCACTGTCATAAAAATCATTTTTCTATTACTTTAGCAAGAAAAAGTATAAAGGACTTAGACTAAATCTAACAAAAACCATTTGTGCCTGGTATAGAAAATTTAAAACTTTATTAAAATATATTAAGGAATAAATGGATGTGATTTTATATATCATCCCTGAATTAGAAGACAATTCCATAAAGATAGAAGTTTCCCCCAAACTGATATTAAAATTAATACAATTCCAATTAAAAATTCTAGCAACCTAAGTAAATGTCTGTTGATGGATGAATGGATAAAGAAAATGTAGGCTATACACACAATGGTATATTATTTAGTCTTAACAAAGAAGAAAATCCCACCATATGTGACAACATGGATGGATCCTGCAGATATCAGGTTAAGTCACAGAAAGATAAATATTGCATGATTCCACTTACATGAGGTATCTAAAATAGTCAAATTCCTGGAAGCAAGGAGTAGAATTGTGGCTGCCAGTTGCCGTGGGGGAGAAGCAATGGGGGTTTGCTGTTCAGTGGGTATGAAGTTTCAGTTATGCAAGATGCATAAGTTCTAGGAACCTGCTAGACAACACTATGCCAACAGTTAGCAATACTGTACCGTACACTTAAAATTTTGCTAAAAGTGATAAAGAATAGAGTTAAAAAAAAGAGTTTACTGGGGCGCCCGGGTGGCTCAGTTGGTTAAGCATCTGACTTCGGCTCAGGTCATGATCTCATGGCTTGTGGGTTCGAGCCCCGTGTCGGGCTCTGTACTGACAGCTAGGTCAGAGCCTGGGGTCTGTTTCTGATTCTGTGTCTCCTTCTCTCTCTGACCTTCCCCTGCTCATGCTGTCTCTTTCTCTCTCTCTCTCAGAAATAAATATTTTTAAAATAAAAAAAAAAGAGGTTGCTACAGTTTAAAAAAAAAAGTTTTAGTAGGTGATTATTAACTATACTACATCGCTATACAGGGCTTTGTGAAGAGGCAACTTTGGCCTGATGACTTAATTATTTAAATTCTAGATTGGGGCTATACAATTGTTTTGGACATTTCCTTTGTTAAGTAGAGTGAGGTTCCACCTGAAATCAAATGTGCATGCCATGATTACATGCGTTAAGTGCATGAAAGGTGTGGATAGCTGTTACATCACCTAAAGACTTATAAATAAATCTTCTTTCCTTGGGAAAAAAAAATTCCAATAGGCTTGTGCATGTGTGTGTGTGTTTGTGTACATATATGTCTGTGTGTGTATGAGAAAACTTGTCAAGGGGGTACAATGATTTATGTTAGAGCAAAGGGCCAAGAACAGCTAATATACTCATAAAGAATAAGAGAATGAGGTTGCTTCCTTGGTATGAAAACATTAGAAAGCCTACGTGATTAAGGGACTGTGGTAGTAGTGTGTGGGTAGATGAGAAGATAAATGCAAAGGAGTCAAGGAGCCTCTAAAGTGTCATGGAAAAATAACATCTGACCATGAGGGTATTGCCATCAGAATAACTGGTAATCTTTTTTTATAAAAAGAAGAAGAAAAAGAAAAGGAAAGTTATCCCTAACTCATGCAAAACACGAAAATCAATTCAATGTAAACACGAAACACAGGAAAACTATACAAATTTTAAAAGACAATGTAACAATATATTTATGATCTCAGGACAAGGAAGAGTTTCTTCACTTAGAAAGTGGGCAAATCATAAAGTAGAAGATAGATTAATTCTAACTAATTAAAATAAAAATGTGCCAATAAGAGAGTGAAAGACAAGTCACAAACTAAAAGTTTTCAACAAAAAAAAGACAACGGGGGTGCCTGGGTGGCTCAGGTGGTTAAGCGTCTGAGTCTTGATTTTTGGCTCAGGTCATGATCTCAATTTCTGTGCTGACAGCGCAAAGCCTGCTTGGGATTCTCTGTCTCTGTCTCTCTCTGTCTCTGTCTCTCTGTCCCTTCCCTGCTCACTCCCAAAATAAAGAATCATTTTTTAAAAAGCAAAGGACAAATGGTAATAAAATATATTAAAAATCCTTACACTTCAGAAAGAGAAACACAAACAACCCAGCAGAAAAATAGCAAAGTGTATCCATCTGCATTTTTCATATGGGAGAAAACAGGAATGGCCGATAAACTGGAAAATGCTCAGATTCGTTAGTAATACAGAAATGCCAGTTACAACCTCAGCGAGATACCATTTCACACCTGCCAGACTGGCAAGAGAAAGTAGGACATAAACAACCATGATCTCCCTCGCCCGGTGCTGGTGGAACGTAAAGTGGGACGAGCACTTCATAGAACAATGTGGCACTATCCGTAATGCTGAACATAAGCATCCTCTGATGTATATGTCCAGCCTGGACTCTAGGGCCTAGAGAAGGCCTTACATATGTTCCAGAAGACACATATGAGGTTGCTCCTAACAGCACTTGTTATTGTATCCCCACACAGGAAAACCTCCCTGTCCATCAGCAGTGGAACAGATACATAAGTTCTGACATAGACTTACAACTGAAAGCCGCAAAGAAATGAAAATGCAAAGAAAAGAAACCCATCTGCACACACTGACATGAAGGATTCTAATTTTGAATAAAAAGAATCAAATTCCAATGAAATGCATAAGCTATGAATCCATTTATATAACATTTAAAAAGAAGCAAGTGCATCTACTGTAAGTCACAAGGGAATGATTCTCCCTGAAGTTGGGACATTAATCAGCCTGGAGCAGTGGAGAGCAAGATGCAATCAGAGAATAGCTCAGAGGAGCACTGGTGATAATGATTGTGCTCTATTTTATGACCTTGGTTGCAGGTACTTAGCATTCTTTGCTCCTCCTCTTTAATGTGTGCATAATGGTTTATGCACTGTAAGTCACAGTAAAAATGGTGAACAAAAGAAATCAAGTCATCGAAGAGAGTACGTTAGCATGATCCTATTATGATGTTTCAAGCAAGGTAAAGAAAGGTAAAATAACACATTGCTTAGGGATTCAAAGATAGTGGGAAAATTGTAATGAAAAAAAAGGCAGTGATCAATACCAAATTCAGATTACTGGTGACAGATTACCTCGGGTAAAGGAAGAGACATGTGAAAGGGAAGGGATACAGAGGGATTCCTGAGGTTCTACTAATGTCTCCTCTCAGGAGACAGGTGGCAAGTACACGCTCATTAAACACTTTTAGATGTTTTAGCATATCATCTTGTAGCTGTTTCACAGTAAAATTCCGAAATAAATTTCAACATAAATAAATATTTAATTGAAAAATAAAGAGTTATCTGTGGATGACCTCTCTGGACTACTGTAGGTGTATTTTACCTGAATTTTCAAGAGAGAGTCTAGAAAAAATAGGTGAGGTGGCAGAAGGATGTGGGTAGCCTGGGAAAATGTGCAATCTCTGCTACTCTCCTTCTTCCTAAAAGTTCTAAGCTCAGTTCCTTTCCCAGAACTTAAGACACCTAGACTACTAGTGGCATAGTTGGTTAAACATCCGCCTTCGGCTCAGGTCATGATCTCGTGGTTTGTGAGCTCGAGCCCCACGTTGGGCTCTGTACTGTTAGTTCAGAGCCTGGAACCTGCTTTGGATTCTGTGTCTCCCTCTTCCTCTGCTCCTCCCCTGTTCACACTCTGTCTCTCTTTCTCTCAAAAATAAATAAACATTAAACTTTTTTTCCTTAAAGATAACTAGACTATCAGAAGATTAAGGCTTGGTGATATTCACAGATGACCCTCTTGTCAACAGACAAGGTGCTTCCTGCACTATCCTTGAACCAAACAGTGGGGTGAAGAGCTGAAGAGCTAGCAGGCTATCTCAGAATGGCTGCCGACCAAAGGTGGTATGGACCAAAAAGTCGTAACACTCCCCAGGACGAGAAGGCATTTGCTTAAGAAATTACACCCTCTCAATTCTTCCCATGTGCATGTAGTACAGATTAAATAAAGCAGTTGTATGGTAATATAGCAATTATTAAAAACATTCTTCTTGAGGTTTGACAATGCAGCAGTAGATATGTATCTGCTACGTAGTTGTTAGTCAAAAAGTATGTTTCAAATAATCAATTGGTATTCATTTAAAACACAATAATGATCCTATTAAAGCTAAATTTAATACATGCTGTATTTGGAAGTAATTTGTTTACCACCACATAGAAACCTTTCCAGCTGTCCTTTTTTGTTGCATTGTTGACATTCAGTGGCGAATTAGAAGAATCCCGTGGTGAAAATGCCCTACGGCTAGACATGTGTGGTTATTTTCAATTCAAACTCAATATTGATGGTCTCCCTACTAAGTTTCCCATTGTCCCAAAAAGATGAATCAATTACAAGTAGAAACCAATTTGTCTTCGAAAATTCAAAGAGCAGGCTAGATACTGCCTGATTTGGAAATATGAAGAACAAGATTCTTAGCGAGTACATGTAAATAAATAAATGGCCTTGATTTCTCACAATTTCTCATCAGGTACCATAAAAGAAAACAACAACTATTTCTCATTTACCTTTTCAGTTATTTTCCTCTAATGTTTCTACCTTTCAAATTTTGAGTTTCCTTTGCAGTATTTTTTCTTTTTTTAATTATCATATTCTTTTTTTAAATAGTTTATTGTCAAGTTGGTTTCCATATAACACCCAGTGCTCATCCCCACAAGTGCCCTCCTCCATGCCCATCACCCCCTTCCCCTCCCTCCCACCCACACCAGTATTTCTTACTAGTAACATTAAATGGAGCAGGAAATAAACTTATTACAGGAAACAGAAGAATTACCTGAGTTGGAGCACAGGGAAAAAACCCCATCTTCGTTTCCACTAAAAATGGAATATTTAATGCTGTCTTGTATTGGGTCAGGAGCAATAGCTTTTACAGTCACAATAGAAGTACCTGCAAAATTAGGTTTAAAAAAAGAATTTTAGGAGAAGAAAATTTGAGGGAAAAACAAGAGCAAACATGGGGTACTTGTTTGCTTACTACATTATTTGCTTACTACATTTTCTTTTTTTCATTCACTCAATGATTAGTCATTGAGAGTCTTCAATGAGCTAGATCCCAGGCCAGGTGCTAGAGAAAGTGATAAACAAGTTAGAAAAGGTCTCTATCTCATGGTGATTATTAACTAAAGGAAGGAGACAGACAATAAACCATTAAACAAGTACATAATCAAAGTAGAATTCAGATGTGCTAAGTTCCTTTAAAGAATAAACAAGGTAATGTGTTAGAAAATACATTTTTAGTAGGGAAGACAGACATATGACATTTCAAATAATAGGAACAGACAATCAGCATGAAAGAAGAATTAGCAAATGCTGAGGGAGGCAATGGAACCATTGGTGTGATTAGAACTGGGGTTTCACTGGAAGGTTCTCAAGAATCCATTTGAGCCCCAAGTTAGCACTTTGTTGTCTTCATGCTCATGTCCTTTGCTGCTTTGTTTTATTTCCTATCTAGGTTGTCTGTTTGTCCTCCTCTTTTAACAGCCCAACCTTTTAGTTTTTTTAATTATATTTTTATTTAATCAACTTTATTAAGGTAACAGTTACATACAATATTATACACATATTTTAAGCATACTGTTATGTGAGTTTTAACAACTATATACACCTGTGTAAGTATCGTCATGATCAAGATGTAGAATATTTCTATCACTCCAAAAAATTCCTTTGTGACTTTCTGCAGCCAGTTTCCTCTTACCTCTGGTACTGGACAATCACTGATTTATTACTTTGTTTATACACATACAACTTATACAGTATCTATCTTTGTTTGATTGACATTATTTTTGGGGAATCAAATATGTTATTCTGTGTATGAAGAGTTCATTCCAGGGGCGCCTGGGTGGCTTAGTCGGTTAAGCGTCCGACTTCCGCTTAGGTCATGATCTCGCGGTTCGTGGGTTCGAGCCCTGCGTCGGGCTCTGTGCTGGCTGCCAGCTCAGAGCCTGGAGCCTGGTTCAGAGTCTGTGACTCCCTCTCTCTCTGACCCTCCCCTGCTCACGCTGTCTCTCTCTCTCTCTCTCTCCTAGAAATAAAAACATTAAAAAAAAATTTTAAAGAGTTCATTCCATTTTTGTTGTATATTGTACTGAATGGACATACCACAATGTGTTGATCCATTTTTCCATATATGGAAGTTTGGATTGTTTTTAGTTTGGGGCTATTATGAATAAAGCTGCTATAAACATCCATGTAACAGTGTTTTTGTGGACACATGTTTTCATTCTTTGTGGGCAAACATGTACAGTGAATGTATGTTTAATTTTATAAAAAACTGCCCAACTATTTTCTAAAATGATGCTATTCCATTTTACATTCCTGCTAGCAACTTTTGATAATTCTAGTTGTTCACATCTACCTGTGTTGTCAGTCTTCCTAATTTTAATGATTCTAATGGATGTGTGGTAGTATCTCATTGTGGTTTTAATTCTAATGCCCCTGATGTCTGATGATGTGATCTTCTCATGTGCTTATTGGCACAAGAAGAAAACCAAAAGGAGACATTTGAGAAGAACACAGGTGGTGACTTGGTGTCAGAGAGGAGCACAGGGCAGAGATCATCAACTCAGATGCCTTTGGTGAAAAGTAAAAGCATGGACAAATGAAGAAGCCAGATGGATGGAAAATGCCAGAGACTGCCTGATGTTCTTAAGACACTCAGCTTCAACTCATCACTGCCAGAAGGGAAGTAAGGGAAAGCAGCCTTTAGGAAGCTTTAAATTCTGGTCAAGAGAAGCTCAAAAATTCATATTTGTTTTCATGTGAAATCTCCCAATTCATAAATGTCAGAAAGTAATTTACTTTAGGGGAAAAACAGAAGCCATCACATGGGTTGAACAAAACACAGCTGTGGACTGACTACAGTCCTGTCTGCTCATTTACCATCCCTGATAGAAAAGACAAACTTCTCCTTTTTGTTATCAGCATTTCTGGTACCTAGATTGTGGTACTTGTTTTTCATCCATGGACTTGTACTTAACACACTTAAAGACCAATCTTATTTTTCTACTAAATTGGACTTAATTCCATGAGAGCACAGGAAAAGCTTTTCTATATATTTGTGTCCCATATATTTTTGCAACTCTAGATTAGTTTTGCCTCTAAAATTTCATATACTTGAAAATCATAGAGTGACTGTTGTCTTATGCATAGCATGCCTTTTTGAAAATCAATCCTATTGTTTCCTATATCAAAAGTTTATCCTTTTGTACATAATAGGTACCCAATAAATATGGGAAGAAAGGATGTAATAGAAAAGACAGAGGAAGTACGAGATGGAGATATTCATTGAAGTGTTCTAGCCTGAGAAGCTAGAAGAATACTTCTCTGCCTATAGGACTCTTCTAAATCAACAGCAATTATGTTTAAACAAAAAAAGAAAAAAATATATTACTCACTGCTATAACACAATATCTGACAATGGGATTTGCAGTAGTTAAAAAAAAAATACCACCTATTCAAGACCTCTTCTAGGCTTCCTCACTGACTTCTACTGAGCAGGCCCCAGGAAACAAGCTTGAAAGCCATCTTGCTCAAAGGTACAGTAAAAACTATCCCTAAACCAGGCCAAATCAATAGATATGTTTTTTTTTTTCTGGATACTTAAAAGGCTTTCACTAAAAAGAAGAAAAGAAAGAAAAGGCTCTCGAACAGATAATATTTTCCCCAGGAGCCTTTTCAACACTTAACACTCAAAGAAAAACGCAGTGTTCACTATACATATTTAAGGAAATGAGTCTATGATAGTGTTCACGTAATTGAAAATTCATTGAAAAAAGGCATAGAATAGAATTCATTATGGAGAAAGAATGGGAAAACCAAAACTGGATATATTACTCTCTTTAAAAACATTATGTTTAACATAAACTGTGACACAGTTTCAAAACCATATTTTGAGGCTTCCAAGTAGTGGTTCGCTGCAAGCCAGTTATGAAGTCATTTAGCGACAATGTAAAGGACTATAATTAATCATGGTAGAATCAAGTTGCTGCACATGTAGAGAATCTTTCAAGCTGCATTATAATCTGATGTTTATTTTCTTACATGTTAGGAGGCATCTTGCTAATATAAAAATGCCTTACATTTTCTGTAGGAAGATGCCTTCACAGTAGTGCGGTAAGTTTTATCTTTAGAGCGCAATCACAATTCTGTGCTTCTTGATACACTTTAGCTTTAAACACAGGAAATTTTATTTCAACTGGTTTGTCATATATTCTTAAGAATGGCAGTAAGAAGAGAAACAGCTATGCAAGAAAGATGTACAGTCTTGCTGACGGTCTTTTCTCCACGGGTTAGAGTGCTTTAAATATACATCCAATTACAAAAGAAAACATGGAGATCACTTGAGTGCAAAAGAATAAAGATGATCCAAGAATTGTAAATAAGAATCACAGATGATTCTTTTCTCTCTTAGAAAAGGAACAATCCTGTTGTTACTGCAAATAAAATGTTCATAATGTTGAATGAAACTGTAGCACACAAAGGATTTCATTCAATGACAATTATTTCAAACTAGATGCTAAAGTCAGCAAAGAGCTACAAATAGTTCTGTATGTTCTTCCTTGGATGATGTTTAAATTTGAGACTGCCCGCAAATAGAGGAAATAATTAATGGGCCTCAAGTCCTTCAAGGTCTTGGCTTATTGTGCACATTTTAAATACAAGTCTGTCTCTGGGCATCTAGAGAAGTTTTACAATTACTGCTCATTTCACATCAAGGTAGAAATGATAAAATGAAAACCAACACTGCACCTTTAAGTCCCATGAGGCAACTGAAACACATAGAAAAATTTACATTTTCAGCTTTTACGAATTTCACTGTAAGTCTAACATTGCATCAAAAGTGTAATACATTCAGTGTTCCTTTTTCTTTACAAAAATACAGTTAAAAAACTAATGTCAGGGGTGCCTGGGTAGCTCAGTTGGTTAAGCATCTGACTTTGGCTCAGGTCATGATCTCTCAGCTCATGAGTTCCAGCCCTGCATTAAGCTCTGAGCTGACAGCTTGGAGCCTGGAGCCTGCTTCAGATTCTGTGTGTCTCTCTCTCTGACCTACCCTGCTCACACTCTGTCTCTCTCTCTCTCTCGTTCTCTCAAAAATGAAATAAAAAATAAACATGAAAAAATACAAATATCATCTACAGCAGCAGCGAACTATCTATTCAAAAGCAGAATTATGGGGGTGCCTGGTGGCTCAGTCAGTTAAGCGTCCTACTGGATTTCAGCTCAGGTCACCATCTCACAGTTCGTGGGACTGAGCCCTGCATCAGCTCTGTGCTTACAGCGTGGAGTCTGCTTAGAATTTTCTCTGCCCTTCCTTACTCATGTGTATGTTCATGAATTTTCTCTCTCTCTCTCTCTCAAAAATAAAAGGATAAACATTTTTAAAAATTAAAAGCAGAATTGTGTAACAGTGTTTTGTGCCTATAAAAAATCAACATTCATGGAAATTATTAGGTGAAATAATAATAAAAACATTTTATTCAGAGCCCCTCATGAGTAAATACTTCTAGAGTTTTACTTTTGTCATTTCTAAGCAGTGCAAACATTTTATTGATGACTGACTTGAGATTTTTTTAAAACATTTTGATGATTTTAAACTATCCAATATTTCAATCATTTAAGACAAGAAGGTGGGAGCAACATCAGCAAGATGGCTGGATAGAAAGCCCTAGACCTCATCCCTATAGAGACACTGATTGGACAACAACAGAATACAGTTGTTGTGGGAGAGGTATGAGGTCATCAAAGTGCTGAAAGGAAAAACCTGCCACCAAGAATACTATATCCAGCAAAGCCGCCCTTTGGAAATGAGAAAGTCTACGGCCATACCACCATGAATGCACCCAATCTTGTCTGGAGATGAGAAAGAAATAAAGATCTCAGATACAAAACTTGAGAGAGCTCATCACCATTAAACCTGCCTGACAAGAAAGTATGCATGCTTCTAGTTGCAATGAAAAGACGCTAGCTAGAGACATGAAAGCATATGAAAATATGAAGCTCTCTGGTAAAGGTAAGTATACAGGCAAATACCAAATCTCATAACACTGTAATGGTGGTACAGATGTAAAGTTTAAGAGATAAAAGCATAAGAAATTGGTATAACTATAAAACTATGCTAATAGATAAAAATGTTAAAAGGTGTAATTTATGAAATAACAAAAAGTGGGAAGGAGAAGTAAAGGGGCAGTTTTTTGCATGTGACTGAAGTTAATTGTTATTTGTTTAAAACAGATTGTTAAAACTGTAAGATTTGTTATGTAATCCCCACGGTAACCACAAAGAAAATATCTATAGATGAAATACAAAAGGAAATAAGAAGGGACCCCAAAATATGTCACTACAAAAAAGCTAATGAAACACAAGGGAAGGCAGCAAGAGAAAACAAAATTAAAAATATACACAAAACAATTAAAAAAACTTTTGTAAATGTTTTATTTGTTTTTGAGAGAGAGAGAGAGAGACAGAAAGAGCGTGAGTGGGGGAGAGGCAGAGAGAGAGGGAGACTGAGAATCCAAGGTAGGCTCCAGGCTCTGAGCTGTCAGCACAGAGTCTAATGTGGGACTTGAACCCATGAACCACGAGATCATGACCTGAGCCGAAGTCAGATGCTTAACTGACTAAGCCACCCAGGCGCCTCTACATAAAACAATTTAAAAAATGGGGTGTACTAAGCCCTTTCCTATTAGTAATTTTTAAAAACTAAATGGATGAAACCCCTTAATCAAGAAACATGGAATAGCTGAATGGATTAAAAAAAAAAAATCCAAGTATATACTACCACCAAAAAACTGACTTTAGATAAAGGACAGACATAGGCTGCAAGTGGAAAGATGGGAAAAGGTATTCCATGCAAACAGTATCCAAAAGACAACAGGGGAGGTTATACTTACATAGGACAAAATACAGCATAAGTCAGAAACTCTCATGAGACAAAGAAGGACATTACATAGAAAGTTATATTCATCAGGAAGATAAAACAATTATAAATAATTATGCACCCATACATCCATATATTTATATATATGTGTGTATATATATATGTGTGTGTGTATATATATGTGTGTGTACATATATGTGTGTGTATATATATATGTGTGTGTGTATGTATGTGTATTATATATATATATATCAACAGAACACCCAAATATATGAAGATGGAGCTGAAGGGAGAAATGGTAACACAATAATAGTAGAAACTTTGAATACCTCACTTTCAATAATGGATGATAGATCAAACAGTTAGAAGGTCAATAAAGAAATGAAGGACTTGAATAATATCATAGACTAATTGGACCAAAGAGACATACACAGAACACTCTACCCAATAACAGCATAATACACATCCTCAAGTGTATTATATGTTCCCACTTGTTTCTCAAAATACATTCTCCAGGAACATTCTCCAGGACAGATGACACATTAGGGAACAGCAGTAGTCTTAACAAATTTAAGAATATTAAAATCATACCCAGTATCTTTTCTAACTGCAATGGAATGAAATTAGTAATCAATAGCAAAGGAAAACTGGAATATTCACAGACACATGGAAATTAAATAACAACTCTTAAACAACTAGTAGGTCAAGGAAAAAATCTAAAGGAGAATTAGATAATGTCTTGAAATAAATGAAACAAAAACACAATATACGAAAACATGGGCTGTAGCAAAAACAGTACCGAGGGGATTTTACAGCAACAAATGCCTAAGTTACAAAAAGAAGAAAGACTGCACATCAACAACTTAACTTTACACCTCAGTGAACTAGAAAATGGAACAAATTAAAAGCAAAGTTAGCAGAAAGAAATAATAAATATTAGAACAGAAATAAGTAAAATAGAGAGTAAAAATCAAGAGGAGAAATCACTGAAAGTAAGTTATTTTTTAAAAACTAAGCTCCTGAGTAGCTTAGTCAGTTAATCATCTGACTTTCACTCAAGTCATGATCTCATGCTTCACGAGTTCAAGCACCGCATTGGACTTTGTGTGGACAGGGTGGAGCCTGCTTGGGATTCTCTCTCCCTCTTTTTCTCTTCTCCTCCCTACTTGCATGCTTCCTCTCTTCCAAAAGAAATAAAATTAACTTAAAAATCAGCAAAAATAGATGAATCCTTAGCCTAAACAAAGAAAAAAAAAAGTAAAAAAGACTCCAGTAACAAAAATCAGAAATGAAAGAGGAGATATTACAAATGATGCCACAGAAATAAGTTATCATTAGAGACTTCTATGAACAATGATGCACCAACAAGTAAGATAACCCAGGAGAAAAGAATATAATTCTAGAAACATACACCCTGCCAAAATTGAATTTGAAGAAAGAAAAAAATCTGAACAGATGTATATGTAACTAGTAATAAGACTGAATCAATAATCAAAATCTCCCCATAAAGAGGACCAGATGACTTCACTGGTGAAGCTTACCAAACATTTAAAGAAGAATTAACACCAATCTTTCTCAAATTCTTCCAAAATATTGAAGACAACACTTCCAAACTTATTTTATGAGGCCAGCATTACTCTGATGCCAAAACCAGAGACACTATAAGAGAACTACAGACTAATATCCCAGATGAATATAAATGCAAAGATCCTCAACAAAATACCAACAAACCGAATTCAATAGCACATTAAAAGGGTCATATGTCATAACAATGTGAGATCTATTCCTGGGATGCAATGATGGTTCAATGTAGGAAAATCAATGTGATACACCACCTTAACGGAATAAAGAGTAAAAATCACATGATCATCTCAATACATGCAGAAAAAGTATTTGGCAAAATTGAACACACTCATGATAAACACACTCAATAAACTAGGAACAGAAGGAAATTACCATACATAATAAAGGCCATATAAGAAAAGTCCAAAGCTCTAACATTCTAACTCAACAGTGAAATCGAAAAGCTTTTCAAGCAGGAACAAGGCAAGAATGCACACTCTCGCAACTTCTTTGCTACATTATAGTACTGAAAGTCAGAGCCAAAGAAATCAGGGTTTGAGATTACAAGCATAAAAATCAGAAAACAAGAATAAAATTATCCTTGTTCTTAGATGACATAATCTTATGTGTAGAAAACCCTATAGATCACACACACGCATATACACGCACGCCACACACTAGTTAGAACTAATAAATGAATTCAGCAAAGTTGTAGAATACAAAATCACCACACAAAAATCACTTGTGTTTCTATGCACTAACAATATGCAATCTGAAAAAAGAAATTAGGAAAAAAAAATCCCATTTGAAATAGCATGAAAAAATTAGGATACACTTAACCAAGGAGGTGAAAGTCTTATACACTAAAAACTATAAAACATTGCTAAAATAAATTATAGAAGACACAATAAGTGGAAAGACTTTGTGCCCACTCCATGAGGAGTAGAAGACTTAATATTATTAAAATGTCTATACCACCCAAAACAATCTATGGAATCAATGCAATCCATATCAAAATCTCAGTGGAATTTTTTTTACAGAAATAGAAAAAAACTTTAAAATTCATATGGAATCTCAAATTCCTCCAAGTAGCCAAAACAGTCTTGAGAAAAAAAAAGCAGCTGAAGGCTTCACACTTACTAACTTCAACAGTACAGAGCTAGAGTAATGAAACAGTCTGGTATGGCATGAAGATTCCAGAAAAAAACCCTCATGCATATTTTCTTTTTTTTAATGCTTATTAGTTTATTTTGAGAGAAAGAGAGCATAAGCAGGGCAGGGGTAGAAAGACAGAGAGGGAGAGAATCCCAAACAGGCACTGCTCTGTCAGCACAGAGCCCAATGAGGGGCTCTAACTCACAAACCTTGAGATTATGACTTGAGCCAAAATCAAGAGTCAGAAGCTTAACCAACTGAGCCACCCAGGTGCTCCAAAATGACCAACATGTTTTTAAAAGATGCTCAGTATTACTAATTACTGATCAACACCACAACAAGATATCACCTTGCATCAGTTAGGATGGCTATTCTAAAACAAAAACAAAAAACAGAAAATATCAAGTGTTGGTGAAGATATGTAGAAATTGGAATCCTTGGACGCTGCTGGTAGTGTAATAAAATGGTGTAGCCCCTATGGAACACAGTATAAGCATTCCTCAAAAAATTAAAATTAGAGTTGTCATATATCTAGAAATCCCACTGGGTATATATCCAAAGAACTGAAAATATGATCTCAAAGGGATATCTGCATACCTATGCTCACTGCAACATTACTTACAATCTATATGTCCTTTACTGGATGAGGGAATAAAAACAGGTAGTATATACATACAATAAAGTATCATTTCAGCCTTTCAAAAGAAGGAAATCCCATCATAGGCATTGATAGGATTTTGTGAATAAGCCAGTCACAAAAAGACAGATGCTTCATTGACTCTACTTATTTGAGGCATCTAAAGTAGCCACTTCCTTAGCAGCAGAAGTAGAATGGCAGCTGCTAGAAGCTGGAGGGAAGGGACAGAGTTGTTCAATGAGTATAGTTTCCATTTTGAAAGATGAAAATGTTCTAGAAATCCATCCCACAGTAATGGGCCTACTGTTACCAGTACTGTATTGTGCACTTAAAAGTAATTATTTACGAAGGTAAATTTTGTTATGTGTCTCTTACCACAATAAGAAAAGAAGAAAAGTTGATTTTCTCTCCCACCTTCTCATCAACAAAAATGACTACACACGTGTTACTAAAGCTTTCCAAAGAATGCACTCCTGGGATGAGACAAAGCATGGAAAATCTCAAAATAAATAATTTTCCAAAATTTGTGAACAGATGAAAACCATGTTTTAAAATGTAAATGTTATGCAATCTTGAACACATTTGCTTTTGTGAACACCTTAAGGAAATTAATACAGGAAGTTATAAGAAGTATTTATTGACCTTTTAATAGGTCAAAGCTTTTATGAGCTTTAGGAAAAGAGAGATGTGTCAGAAAACCAAGATAGAATCAATACATGAAAAGTCGACAAAATTGATGAAGTCTGAAATGTATTTTTAATGGGGTTACAGATTTTAGTGGCCAGACTTTTCAAAGGGAAGATTATCTATAAATGGATGCACTGCATCATTTGAAATTCATTCATCACAACTCAGAGAAAGGCAGGTGTTAAAGTGACCCCTTGATGTTCCTACTATCTCTCTAATTTTGTGATTTACAGAAGACTAGATTGAAAGCATGAGTTTGACAATTTTCAATGTTGCTTCACTGTTGGATCAGACTCTACATCTTGTCGGCAGACCTGATGCTGCTAATCTCTACTCATTTTCGAGAGATCCCCTGTCTAGTTTGCATTGCCAGGTTGATGACCAGATTCCAAATTCCCTTCATTTTCAAGACCTGGTCTTTTTTCTCCTTTCCAGTACCTGGCATCCATGAGCCAGCTAGAATCCAGAGCCTGCACATGTCCAAAAAGAAAGGTTGCACAAGTTTTCTATATGAGCGATTCTCAACTTCGGTGGTTAGATAGTTGGCACAGTTTCAATTACTTCAAGAAATAAAGCAAATGTCTCAAAAAAAAAATCTTAAAACTATGTTTTACTTAGATTAAAGAAATGCTGTTTAAGATGTTTTTAGCTGCCACATAATGAGTAGTATAGTCAACTATTTTAATGACTCCATTTGATTGTCACAGCTTGAGGCAGATGTATGGCTTCCTCAAAATATATAAATCTGAAACCAGGGTTCAATATCCACAAATAATAGATGCTAATTGAAAACAAAAGGGAAAGAAAAGAAATCCTGATATTTCTAAGTATTTTATTCTGGTTCTGTCTCTAATATAAATGGTATTTCTCAGTAGATTTAACAGTGCTATAAGTCACAAATGGCCAAACCTCTTCTGGCTTTCAAAAACAAAACAAAATGCCCCTCTGATCTTCAAGACTCTTCAAGTCACTGCCATGTTCCTTTTTTACCCTTCACAGCCAAGCCTTGTGAAAACAGACTGAACTTCTCATCCCCGCTTATTCTGAACCTCACTCTACCTTGGCTTCTAAAATAAAGTTCTAGATGGGGCGCCTGGGTGGCTTAGTAGGTTAAGCGTCCGACTTTCGCTTGGGTCATGATCTCGCGGTTCGTGGGTTTGGGCTCCGTGTCGGGCTCTGTGCTGACTGCCAGCTCAGAGCCTGGAGCCTGTTTCAGTCTGTGACTCCCTCTCTCTCTGACCCTCCCCTGTTCACGCTGTCTCTCTCTCTCTCCTAGAAATAAATAAAAAAACATTAAAAAAATAATAATAAAAAAATAAAATAAAATAAAGTTCTAGAGACTTAGTTCACCCTAGTGTTCCCGATCCTCTCTGAAGTTGCTAAATTCTATCTGGCTGTACACAATTTCTTGTAAGCAGCCGTAGCTGACTCTGGAGTGCATGTTGGTGGTCTTGGCTCCTGGTCTCTATTCTCTGTCAAATCCTCAACTGTTTCACCAAGGTGAACTTACTCTTCACAACTTCCTTTCTGGATGCTTCTCATGTTGCTAACTGTGTCTTTTTTTCTCTTATTGTCTTATCCTTTATATTTAATAAATGGACTTATCTTTTCAGATATGCCTTCCTTTTTACCATGTCCTTATCTCTGTACCAAATGGCATCCTCAGACCATCTCCAGAAACACTCCCTACCCCGTGGAGGAGATGTTTTTTTTTTAATTTTTTTTTAATGTTTTATTTATTTCTAGGAGAGAGAGAGAGAGACAGCGTGAGTAGGGGAGGGTCAGAGAGAGGGGGAGACACAGAATCTGAAGCAGGCTCCAGGCTCTGAGCTGGCAGTCAGCACACAGCCTGATGCGGGGCTCGAACCTACAAACCACGAGATCATGACCTAAGTGAAAGTCAGACGCTTAACCGACTAAGCCACCCAGGCGCCTCAAGGAGATATTTTTTGAGTGCTGGGTGGCAGCCCACTACCTCATGCACTTCTGCACTGGGGACAGACCTCCAACTAAACTAGCTCTCACTTTTCAGTCCTTATTGTACCTAAGCTCTGCTACAAATTAGAAATTATTGAACACTCCCTGCCTCTTGAAAGGTCACTTTCCTGCTCCTCTAACATTACCCTTCCAGGACTTGTTGGTGATTCCCTGACCAGCCTCTTCACCTCAGTCTCTTTAATAGATGAGTTACTTCAACCCTTGCAAAATATAGCTATTACTGTGGATTTCTTCTAGGCCTTCCCTCTACCCCCACTTTTGTCTTGCATGCATAATTACATGGGAGCTGCTACGAATTCGCAGTGACTGATGTATATTCAAAAATCTCATTTAATTGCTTGGGGGTTATGGATGTCTAGGTAGCAGTAATTTTTAGAAGTTCCCCAGGAATGCCTGGGTGGCTCACTCAGTTAAGCAACTGATGATTGAGCCCCATGTGAGGCTCTGTGCAAAGGCTGCCTGGGATGGTCTCTGTCCCCTTCTCTCTCTACGCCTCCCCTGCTTGCACTTTTACGCTCTGTCTCTGTCTCTGTCTCTCTCTCTCTCTCTCTCTCTCTCTCAAAATGAATGAATAGACTTTTAAAAATAATTTAGAATAGAATAGAATAGAATAGAATAGAATAGAATAGAATAGAATAGAATAGAATAGAATAGAAATCTCCCAGGTGACTTTATGGTCATTCATCATGTGAATTACCACAGTACCCTCCTAACTCAGATTTCTCCCCAGGCTTTCACAAGACCTTCAAAGCCAGCTAGGTATAAAAGCTATTTTGTCACTCTTTTGACAGTTTAAAGGCCATCAAGATCACTCTGGAAAGCTCAAGAGAGCCTCATCAACTGTTTAGGGTTAATAAGCAACTTTCTGATTATAGTGTGGCTTCCTATGTCCTTCCTCCTAGAAAGAGAGACCTGCTCATCCTACCAGGACTGTTGTAATCCACATGGTGATTATAGTTCTTCATATACATCAAAGCTGACATTCTGGGCTACATATCAGTCTCTTTCATATTCTTTAGTAACCTCCAACCCTGAGGGAAGTAACTTCCTGGCTTGTTAATAAGATGAAGTGTTGAGGCTATAATGGTTGAGGCCCAGAGGGGAGACTGGGGTTAATTTCCAAAGATGAAAGCTGCCTTATGAGATGTTTATCTTGCCCTGAGATAGACTGACCTCGTCTAAGGTATTCTTCTCTATCTCCTCCAGAGCTATCTTAGTCATAGGTAAGGTGATGAAATTCCATACTGCTTATAAATGGCTAGTTAGATAGCACTCATTCCAATGAGTTTCATTCCAAATATGAGACTGGCCTTAAATAAAATAATGAAAAAGAGATGACAGGTAATACATACTTGCTTCTCCTTTTTTTCATTATCATAAAAATTCATATGTTGGGCCCTATTCCAAAGTTATAGACGATACAGATTATGGGAACTCTTCCCATAACTTCCATAGTTATGGGAACTTTGTCACCTTGGAAAGTACAATTGCTATGTTGTTTAGAGACAAAATGGAGCAGAAAAGAATGGTAAGACTTTAAAAACTGGAAGTATTTCACTGTTCTTATATAATTGCTATGTAACAAAGGGTTGCTCTGGTAAGAAGTTATATCCCGTGAACTTTATAAAATTCAATGAAAGATTTGAGACAGAAAGATAGTAATAATAACAATAAAAACAATGAGCCATACACTATACAACCTCATTTAATCCTTATAGTATCCCTGTGAGGAAATCATTATCATCTCCACTTTACAGGAGGAGAAAGAGAGTTCATACACTGTGAGTGGAGGACGGTGGTGACCCACTCAGCTACACCCAACTTCTATCACACCATACTTTACATACGTGAGCCCAGCTTACCAAGAGTAAGAGCTAAACTTTACTGGATCCATTGCCAAAGGACCAAAAGAAGAAGGGGTTATCCTCCAAATATGTCCTCCAAATATGATACAAAATGAAATATGCATGATTCACTGGTTAGAATGCCCCCATGAGTCATCATGTTTTAATGTTATCTCAAGATTTTTAAGGTCTGAGTATCTACTTTTAATCATAGTATCAATACAATTCATAATTTCATATTTTCCCCTCATGGTAGCTAAAAGAAATGCATGAAGGTGTGACTAGTCCACACTAAGGACTGTGACTACTGATTTATCTTCCTCAGGATACTCAAAGCATTGGGAGTGAAACAAGAAATAAATGGTGGCTTCTGGAAGGTTCAATGAAATTGGTGAATGGACTGAAACACCACAGACAACCAAGTCGTTTATTTTTCACTTCAAAATATTCAGGACAGTTATATTCTCTTTCATCTATATTGAAGAGGAACAGTGGCAAGTGTAAAGAGTGGGGAATCACTTGAATTTCAACTCTTTTCTCACGTTGTACGAGCGGCCTCTGTCTCTTATAGACAA
The DNA here is from genome assembly GCA_017311185.1 of Proteles cristata cristata. Classification (NCBI taxonomy): domain Eukaryota; kingdom Metazoa; phylum Chordata; class Mammalia; order Carnivora; family Hyaenidae; genus Proteles; species Proteles cristata. Next base: position 1,251,807 of record JAESUZ010004142.1, on the reverse strand, counting down.
TTGGTATCCTGGAGAGTGACTTTCTGTGAATAAGTGAATACAGCATGACCACTCTTAAAGAGATTTTACATACCAAAGAGTTGCTTTTAAAATGGGAACTATAAGTTTGATCAAAAAGAAAAAGGACCCAAATAAATAAAATAAAAAATGAAAGGAGAGATCACAACCAACAGAGCAGAAATAAAAATAATAATAAGAGAATATTATAAGCAATTATATGCCAATAAAATAGGCAATCTAGAAGAAATGGACAAATTCTTAGAAACATAAAAACAACCAAAACTGAAACAGGAAGAAATAGAAAAAGAACAGACCCATAACAAAAAATAATCGAATTAGTAATCAAAAATCTCCCAAAAAACAAGAGTCCAGGGCCAGATTGCTTTCCAGGGATCCAGGTAATTTTACGACGCATTTAAGGAAGAGTTAACATCTATCCTCTTGAAACTGTTCCAAAAAATAGAAATGGTAAAGAAAAACTTTCAAACTCTTTCTATGAAGCTAGCATTACCTTGATTCCAAAACCAGACAAAGACCCCACTAAAAAAGAGAACTATAGACCAATTTATCTGATGAACATGGATGCAAAAATCCTCAACGAGACATTAGCCAACTGGATCCAACAATACATCTAAAAACTTGTTCACCATGACCAAGTGGGATTTATAGCTGGGATGCGGGGCTGGTTCAATATCCACAAAACAATCAATGTGATACATCACATCAGTAAAAGATTCTCTCTTTTAAGAAAAGAACCATGAGATCCTCTCAACAGATGCAGAGAAAGCATTTGACAAAATACAGCATCTTTCTTGATAAAAACCCTTAAGAAAGTAGGGATAGAAGGTTCATACCTCAAGCTCATAAAAGCAATATATGAACGATCCAATGCTAATATCATCCTCAATGGGGAAGAACTGAGAGGTTTCCCCCTAAGGTCAGGAACAAGACACAGATGTCTACTCTTGCCACTGTTATTCAACATAGTATTGGCAGTCTTAGTCTCAGCAATCAGACAACACAAAGAAATAAAAGGCATCATGGGGTGCCTGGGTGGCTTAGTCGGTTAAGCGTCCGACTTTCGCTTAGGTCATGATCTCGCGGTTCATGGGTTTGAGCCCCGCATCAGGCTCTGTGCTGACTGCCAGCTCCGAGCCTGGAGCCTGTTTCAGTCTGTGACTCCCTCTCTCTCTGACCCTCCCCTGTTCACGCTGTTTCTCTCTCTCTCTCTCTCTCCTAGAAATAAATTAAAAAAAAAACATTAAAAAAAAAAAGAAAAGAAATAAAAGGCATCCAAATTGGCCAGGAGGACGTCAAACTTTCACTTTTCACAGATGACATGATATTCTATATGTAAAACCCAAAAGATTCCACCAAAAAACTGCTAAAACTGATCCATGAATTCAGCAAAACGACAGGATATAAAATCAACACACAGAAATCAGTTGTATTCCAGTACACCAACAATGAAGCAACAGAAAGAGAAATCAAGGAATTGATCCCATTTACAATTGCACCTAAAACCATAAAATACCTAGGAATAAATCTAACCAAAGACGTGAAAAATCTATACACTGAAAACAATAGAAAGCTTACGAAAGAAATTGAAGACGACACAAAAAATGGAAGAATATTCCATGCTCCTGGATAGGAAGAACAGACTCCGTTAAAATGTCAATACTACCCAAATCAATTTATATATTCAATGCAAATCCTAAAAAATAACATCAACATTATTCACAGAGCGAGAACAATCTTAAAATGTTTATGGAACCCCAAAAGACCCCGAATAGTCAAAGCAGTCTTGAAAAAGAAAACCAAAGCAGGAGGCATCACAATCCCAGACTTCAAGATGTATTACAAAGCTGCAATCATCAAGACAGTATGGTACTGGCACAAGAACAGACACTCAGATCACTGCAACAAAATAGAGAACCCAGAAATGGAACCACAAACGTATAGCCAACTAATCTTTGACAAAGCAGGAAAGACTATCCAATGGCAAAAGACAGTCTCTTCAGCAAGTGGTGCTGGGAAAACTGGACAGCGACGTGCAGAAAAATGAACCTGGACCACTTTCTTACACCATACACAAATATAGGCTCAAAATGGACAAAAGACCTAAATGCAAACAGGATGCCATCAAAATACTCAAGGAGAAAGCAGGCAAGAACCTCTTTGACCTTGGCCACAGCAACTTCTTACTCAACATGTCTCTGGCGGCAAGGGAAACAAAAGCAAAATTGAACTATTGGGACCTCATCAAAATAAAAAGCTTCTGCACAGCAAAGGGAACAATCAGCAAAACTAAAGGCAACTGACAGAATGGAAGAAGATATTTGTAAATGACATATCAGATAAAGGGTTAGTATCCAAAATCTAGAAAGAACTTATCAAACTCGACACCCAAAAATAAAAATAATCCAGTGAAGAAATGGGGAGAAGACATGAACAGACACTTCTCTAAAGAAGACATCCATATGGCCAACCAACACATGAAATGATGCTCAACGTCACTCATCATCAGGGAAATACAAATCAAAACCATAGTGAGATATCACCTCACACCTGTCAGAATGGCTAGCATTAACAACTCAGGCTGTGGAGAAAGAGGATCTCTTTTGCACTGCTGGTGGGAATGCAAACTGTTACAACCACTGTGGAAAACAGTATGGAGTTTCCTCAAAACTTAAAACTAGAACTACCCTACGACCCAGCAATTGCACCACTAGGCATTTATCCAAGGGACACAGGTATGCTGTCTCAAAGGGGCACATGCACCCCAATGTTTATAGCAGCACTATCAACAATAGCCAAAGTATGGAAAGAGCCCAAATGTCCACTGATGGATGAATGGATAAAGAAGATGTGGTATAGATATACAATGGAGTATTACTTGACAATCAAAAAGAATAAAATCTTGCATTTGCAACTATGTGCGTGGAACTAGAGGGTATATGCTAAGCGAAATTAGTCAGAGAAAGACAAATCACATATGACTCATATAAGGACTTTAAGATACAAAACAGATGAATTAAGAGAGGGGAATAAAAATAATATAAAAACAGAGAGGGGGACAAAAACATAAATACAGAGAACAAACAGAGGGTTACTGGGATAAATGGGTAAGGGGCATTATAATCTACTCCTGAAATCATTGTTGCACTATATGCTAACTACCTTGGATGTAAAGTAAAAAAATAAATTAAAAAAAATGAAAAAATAAATCTCAAAAATAATAATAAAATGAGAACTATATATTGAACTATATATCATTTTAAACAGTTGGCGTTGGGGCACCTGGGTGGCTTAGTCGGTTAAGCGTCCGACTTTTGCTTAGGTCATGATCTCGCGGTTCGTGGGTTCGAGCCCCGCATCGGGCTCTGTGCTGACTGCCAGCTCAGGGCCTGGAGCCTATTTCAGAGTCTGTGTCTCCCTCTCTCTTTGACCCTCCCCTGCTCATGCTGTCTCTCTCTCTCTCCTAGAAATAAAAAAATATATTAAAAATAAATAAATAAATAAATAAAAATAAACAGTTGGCGTTACATTTAATGTTCGTAGATGAATGTGACATTAACCAAAACTCAAACCTCTGGGTTTGGCCAGAAAGAAATGTTAAACAAATATAAATATATTGGGGTTATTTGTTTTAACTTTTTACTTCTTAAAAGAATATTTAAATGTTAAAATTAGTTTGGGGTGGTGAAAATTTATGGTAATACAAAACAGAATTCGCTCAAGATGTCAAGTGATGCCTACTGATAGGATATTTGCATAACCCACAGAAAATGTAAGCTTCCAATAGGCACATATTTTTCATTTGAAAACAAAATGAAAAACTAAGGACATATTTGGGAGAGGGGCGCCTGGGAGGCTCAGTTGGTTAAGCGTCCGACTTTGGCTCAGGTCATGATCTCATGGTTCGTGGGTTCGATCCCCGTGTCGGGCTCTGTGCTGACAGCTAGCTCAGAGCCTGGAGCCTGCTTCAGATTCTGTGTCTCCCTCTCTCTCTCTGACCCTCCCCTGTTCACGCTGTCTCTCTCTTTCAGAAATAAATAAAACATTTTGAAAAACTTTAAAACGACATATTTGGGAGAAAATAATGCTGGAAGCTATAAAATGTTATTAAATAATTTATATCAAGGCATTCTAGGACTAATCAGTTTACGGTCTTTTAAAATCACTGGAATTCAAAGCAAAAAAAATCACCTTGTGGTGTCTAAGATATGATCTGGCAATTGGAACTGAATTCACGTTCAAGCAAAGCTTTGGTCGGCTTGAAATGTCAATCGATATGTTATGCACCTTGCCGCTGGTTTTCACAGGAGGTTAGGAAATCCTGCTGCACCAGGTACAGGTTAGTTTCATCTAATCAGATTCAATGGCCTACTTAACTGTCATCCTTTCCCTCTTTCTTTCCCCTTCCTATTATATGCCCAATGTTTAGCTTCTCTCTGAATTTAGACTTTATGCCCTTTACATATGTCATAGTTACTCTTCATAGTGAGGTCCCAACTCATTGCTTCAGATGTCTTGAAATGTATCCCTACCTGGATGTTTACAGATTCCATACACTTGTAGTACTGCCAGAAGTATTTCTAGTCTTCCTTATGTGTAAGATTTAATCATTGATATTTAGGGTGTTAAGTTCTGTTACAAAGGTAACAGTCAAATTTATTCAAGTTATTCTAAATACACGAGGACTAAGGAGAACAACTCTAATCAGAGGTCAAAGAAACATGGTGATGCAGCAAGCAGGGTGGTCTTCCCATCTATTCATTCATTAGCTTTTCTGATTGAATCTCAAACAGAAGACCCACCTTTGGAGGCAAGAAAGTAACGTGGTCTTCACTATCTTCTATACTAACTTTTAATCTCAGACCAGGTTACTCTTAACCATATTGATTAATCCCAATTGTGATGCCTGGGAATAGACTGAAGGTGTACAGATTTGAGGAGATGCTGCCTGAGTGACAGGCAGACAGGTTAAAATCAAGGTAGTTCCCTCCCATAATGGCTGCCTCTTATCCAGAGTGAACCAGTGACGTACAAATGAATAGCACATTGCAAACATGAAAACAGGTGCAAATTTTGCACTCCCATGGCAGTTTTTATTAGTGTTATTTTAATTCACTCCTGAACTCAACCATAACTATTATATTTACTAATCCATAACTTAATTTCATATTGAAATGTTTTCTCTGGGGTACCTTGGATATTGATTTTTATTTAGGTTTAATCCTGCAAACAAATTGGTCCTGGGTGAATTGAGAAAGAATATTCTAAAAATCAGGGAAATCCTGGGCCCCACGTCGGGCCCCGTATTTCAAGCCCCTTTGAGTTCAAGCCCCTTTGACAGCTCAGAGCCTGGAGCCCCCTTCGGATTCTGCGTCTCCCCCTCTCTGCCTCTCTCACAATCGCACTCTGTCTCTCTCTCTCTCTCTTAAAAATAAATAAACATTAAAATTTTTTTTAAAAAAGGCATTTATTCCAACACCAGAGCAGAGCCTGATGGAAAGTAAAGTTAGCATTTTCTAAACAACATAGCACAAAATACAAGATATTAATCAGACTTAAAACTGATTTGATAAAATCACAATATCTTTGAGTGCAGCCTTTTTTGCAGTGCAAAAATGAACATTTCTCTAAAAGCCCTTGACACTTGGTCTTTCTGCTTCTATTTGAATATTTCAGTGACTGAGAGTTTAGAAGGGTGGTTCTTGAAGTTGGGAGTAAACCAAATGATCTGTAACCCTCCCCTGAAGGTTCTGCTTCATTAGGTCTGGGGTCTAGGAATTGTATTTAACAAGCTCTGCAGGTGATTTGACTGCATGACAAAGTTGGAAAATCTCCATTTGGTAAGTCACTCACATGCTGAACCTAGCTCTGCCTGCTTCGTGTCTATCCATAAATCTAGTTCTGCCCTCTGGGGCACTCCACTGCTGTACACAGTCATTTATTTCCTTGCATTTTTTCTTTTAATTTGATAGAGAGACAGAGACAGAGACAGCAAGCACACAAGCAGGGGAGAGGAACAGAGGGAAAGAGAGAAAATCCTAAGTAGACTCCAGGCTCATTGCCCCCTACAACCTTGGAATCATGACCTGAGCTGAAACCAAGAGTCGGATGCTCAACCAACTGAACCACCCAGTACCCCTCCTTGCATTTTTTAAATGAAGTATTATATGCCCAGTACTTTTGTACTGGGATATATTATTGAAGGCTAATCTAGTGAAGGCTATTATAGCAAAGGCTAAAAGGCTAAGATGCTTGTCCTCATGAGGCTAACATTCTAGCCGGGATACTGAGACAGTGTCAATGAAAATAATGAATAACTATAGTATATGGTGATAAGAGCTATCCAGTAAAGAAAAGGAAAATACATAAATGTTAAAAATTTTTTAGAATATAAATTGGCATACCAAAAATTGGCTGAACTCAGGAATTTATGACTGAATCTGCAAGAGCACTCCTATTGTATAATCCTTAGTTTCAACCATTTTGCCAAACAGAAGCAATATACAAAAACTTGAGGGGACACTCACCTGCATCACAATTTTCAGTCACCGTCCCTTTATATAGAGGGTGGCTGAAGGAAATCTTTCCATCTTCTCCTTCCATGTGAACGACTAAGAGGCCAGGGGCTGTCCTAGCTGGGACCCCTTGGTCCATAACTTTTAACTGCAGCAAGATTGGAAAATATTCTGAAGATGGGTTGTGCCGAAGCTGAATTTCTCCTGTATACTCATCAATTGAAAACATTGACTGAGTCTCTGCGAAACCAAACATGACTGTTCCATTGGGTCCCAAGTCGGGGTCACTGGCTGTCAGAATGGCAGTTGTCTGGTTAGTAGGTGACTGGGGGGAAAGAAAAATTTCAAAGGGGTTCTGCTCCCACACTGGATTGTTGTCATTAACATCCATGACATGCACTTTTATAATGACTGTGGTGCTTCTTGAGCCGTGAACACTACAGTCTCTGGCCACAGCCCTGAATGTATGCTGAGATCTGGCTTCTCGGTCCAAGGTGTGGCAGGTTCTCAATGTCCCCCCCACAGGATCAATGGTGAATGCACCAGAAGTTTCACCCGCCAGAAAATACTCAGTTTGCCCATTCAGACCTTCGTCCTTGTCCACGGCAGACAACACAAGAACCACTGTCCCCACTGCAGCATCTTCTCTCACGGAGGCCTGGTAATGCAGCGTGGGGAAGGCAGGCTCATGGTCATTGTCATCCAAAACTCTGACATGCAACTGCGCTAGAGAGCTCCTCGGTGGGTCGCCTAGATCGGAGCACAGGATGACTAAGGTAAAATTGCTGACTTGCTCCCGGTCCAAAGCGCGAGTGGTTGAGAGGTCTCCTGATGTTTCGTTAATAGCAAAGTATTCATCAGTATTTCCATCTGTGAAAGAATACAAATACAAATTCAAAATCGGTTTGAAGAAGTAGAAGTCTTTTACTGGTTATATATACATACATATGATTCATGTGTATATGTGATATATATATATATACATATATCATTTATATACATGATGAGCTATATGTAGGATTCATTCATTCAACAAATATTCATTTCATAGTTATTACATCCTAGCATTTTTCTAAGTATGGAGGATACAACAGTGAACATGATAAAGTCCCTGCCCTCATCAAGCTTCTGTTATCAGGGGATAAACAAAATAATATAATTCAATGTCTATCTTAATTCAATCAATAATTAAAGGGGGGACTTGGGTGGCTCAGTCAGTTAAGCATCCATCCAACTCTTGACTTTGGCTCAGGTCATTATCTTCCACTTTCGTGGTTTCAAGTTCTATGTCAGGCTCTATATTGAGCCCACATGAGATTCTCTCTCTCTCCCTCTCTCTCTGTCCTTCCTTGCTTGCTTTCTCTCTCTCTAAACAAATAAACTTAAAAAAATAATTAGGATACTTGCTTTGACTGATTTGCAGTAGTATAAATTTTTGAGTATGCATCTACAACTTTTTATATTCATATATTTTTCCTCTTGAGATGATTAAAGTGTATGTTTTATTTGAAATAAAACAACATTGGGGCATCTGGGTGGTTTAGTCGGTTAAGCGTCTGATTCTTGGTTTTTGCTCAGGTCATGATCTCACGGTTTGTGAGTTCGAGCCCCACAATGGGCTCTGCATTGATAGTGCAGAACCTGCTTGGGATTCTCTCTCTCCCCCTCTCTCTTTCTCTGTCCCTCCCTTGCTCATGCTCTGTCTCTCAAAATAAATAACTTTAGAAAAGAAATAAAACTATGTCAAGCATAGAAAAGAAACAAGACATAATATCCATTTTTTAGATCTCAATAAAAAATTAACAGATGGATAGTAACAATGTGGATGACAGTTATGCCACTGCAATGAGATTCTCTCCTATTTCTATGCACTTTGTGCCTGATTCATAACACTTTTGTTAAGAGATGGGGGAACACTAGTCTATTCCTTCCCTAATAAGAATGGATAATGTTTTATTCTTCTCCGTGTCCTCCAAAAATATCTTCCCTTGTGGTGCCCATGGCAACACATGAAATAAAAGTTAAACCTGAACACAAGGGCAGAAAACCTTCAAAGATAGTTTAAAGTCACCCCAAAATCTTAGTCAGGAAAAAATATAGTTCCATGACTTCCTCTCAATATCTTGGATGAAGGGCACATTCTTGGATGAGGCTCACTATTCTAAACAGTGTGCAAATTTCCTAGCGTCTGCCCAGGGCCTATGGGAAAGAAGTAGAACAGCATTCAAAACCACAACAGCTATAGGTAGGGCGGGGGGCTGAGGAGAAGAGACTTGCATTTGCATTTTATTCTTAAAATACAATTAATTTGTAGCAACCATAGGGCCGCTCAGACAAACTTACATTTCTGTGGCATTTGTAGTTGATAAAATGATAAAATTCATTCACTCAGCATACATTTAAGGAGAACCTGCAACAGGCCAGGTATGTGCTGGATATTGGGGATACGAGGGGAGTAAGGCACGACCCCAGTCTCCAAGAATTACAGTACAGGAGGAATTGGGGGCAGTGGTGGGGCATCAAAATGTGCTGTGAAAATCATATGCACAGGGCACTGAGAAGCACAGAGGAAGGGCCCCCAGTCCTGTGTTAGGAGGGCAGGCGGGAATGCTTATTAGAGAGACAGATAGCACAACCGGTCCCTAAAGAGGAAGGAGCCAGGCTAAATGTTTTGGCAAGTGTGTGGTAGGCAGAGGGGAGAGCCTGAAGGAAGCATTCTATAGTAATGTGATGCTGTTGGGCGAATGACTGGGTCTTTGAGGTGAAACAATTTGGAGACTGAAGGAAATCTTAGAACTCTTGGAATTTAACAGCCGCAAATGTTCTAGTGTAACTAGAACACAGGGTTCCCTGGGTGTTTGCAGCCAGAGGGCAGGGAGAGGGGGGCAGCTGGGAAGACATGAATTTAGGAAGAAGCAGAGGTTAAATCATGAAGCACCCAGTGTACACTGCCGAGGAGCCCACCTTAACATCTACAGGGAGCCCCTGAAGGGTTTTAGACCGGAAAGGATCATTCTTCACATTTCTCTTTTAGAAAGAAGTCTGGGCAGAATGTCAGAGCTTGATTTGAATACAGGAAAGTTAGAAGGCTATTACAGTAATCTGCTTGAGAAACTGGGAAGTTCTAAAAGAACAGGTGCGTAGAGGAAGTGGACACATCCCAAAGATATTAAGGAAAAAAGTAAGGAGTAAGGGATGAAAGATTCATGATGGGGCTTAGGTGAAAGAGTGAAGGGTGTTTAGACCAGTTTTGCTTAAAATGAGGTCAGAATACACCGCTGGGGTCATATGAAGTTTTCTAAGGACTATCTGGAAACTGGCAGTTTTAAGGGAATTCCCAGAAGCGCAGTTTACACATTCTCATTCCTAAAATGAGACTCTTGCCTGAGAAACCACCTAAAATCACACGAGTTTGTCTTTTCCACATTTCCTAATGTCACCTTCAGCATCCTCTTGTGTCTATCTCTTGAGCGTGGTGTCTTGGCAGCTGGCTTTGCAGGTCCACAGTGCTTCGAGAAAGATTTCTAAGTCTCTCAGTGTCTGAGGGCACAGGACTCCAGCTGGGGGCCTGACCCTGCAGGTGCCCTTGGCTTGGGCAGGGCCTGTGGGATTGAGGGAAAGTAAGGACCCTGGATTGGCCTGGAAAATTGTTTTGTTGCGCCTGAATCGCAAGTCCCCAAAGACCTCCAAGGAGCCGACACCGATGCAAGTACATAAGGGTCTTTATTACAAGCTCGAGCAGGGGCTCAGCCGTCATCCGGCGCAGCAGCAGCAGGGTGAAGCCCCAAACAATAGCGAGCAGGGTTTTTATGGAGTAAGGGACCGGGTGTTACGGTGCACATATTGTATGTATAGCATCATCACATAAGCACCAATCACAACTGTACAACACCCATGGTAACAGTTTTGACCATCCAGTTACTTTTGGTGGGACCCGATCATGACCTCTGAGAATCCTTTGAAAATGACCGATTATGAGGTGAGCTCAAAGGGCCTACATGGGGTTTAGGCAAGAATCCTCAGTCCCTGACTCAAACCACAGGAATGTTACACATTTCTTTTGATTGGCTGATCCGAGGGTGGTCCGAGGGTGGCTTTAGCTGAAGCTTTTCCTGGAACTGGGGCTACGTGCAGCCCGAGGTTGCTCTTAATGGAGGACTTAATTTCAGGCTCCTCAGTTTGTGTATATTTTTTAAAAAGTAGGGGCACCTGGGTGGCTCAGTTGGTAAAGCATCTGACTCTTGATTTCGGTTCAGGTCACGAGGATGAGATGGAGCCCCACATCTGGGTAGGCTTTGTGCTGATAGTACGGAGCCTGCCTGGGACTATCTCCCTCTTTCTGCCCCTCTTCTGCTTGCTTGCTCTCTCTCTCAAAATAAATAAATATTTAAAAATTAAATAGTCTTTTTATTCTATTCAATATGTTTAAAAAGTGATATAGCTGTTTATTTTAACACGTCAATATTTATGATGCTCTGAGAGACACTATTTAAACTTCTAATAAAAACTCTTAGTCGATTATTTAAATATATGTGTGTTGGGAGTCCTGGTTCGTCAGGACTCTGCTAAGGGCAAGTTGAGCAAGGTCACTTGCAAAGACTCTAGGAGAAGGTCCCCATGATGGGGGACAGCAGGGAGGAGTACAGCTGGGGACACATCGGTAATGTGATGCTGTCAGCCACAATTATCAGGTCTTTGAGGTGAAATAATTTGAAATGGGAGGGAAAGAGAAGTGTGCTTGGGTGGAAAAAAAAAGATTAGTCAGGGGCTCATGGGTGGCTCAGTCAGTTGAGCATTAGATTTCGGCTCAGGGGCTCGGGTCATGATCTCATGGTTCATGATTTCAAGCCCACATTGGGCTCTGTGCGACAGCTCAGAGCCGGGAGGCTACTTGGGATTCTGTGTCTTCTCTCTCTGCCCCTCCCCAACTCATGTTCACTATTTCTCTCTCTCTCAAGAATAAATAAACAATAAAAAACTTAAAAAAAAAAAAGATTAGTCAATGTTCCCTTTGGCTTTGCCATTTGAGTTAGCTTTTTCTTTTACTGTGTTTCATCTGTTATCACTCTGTAAATTGTTGAAAACTGATAATAATGCAAATGATTCTTGTCCACAGAAATGCAAATTAATCATGCCTAGTGGAATGTCAGTGATATTGTCCTGCAGATAGAGCTCTTCTGCATTTCAGAATTCCTAATTTCCCCAGTGTGTGTGTGTGTGTGTGTGTGTGTGTGTGTGTGTGTATCATAGAATTCACCTTGGACCATGGGGTGCCTGGGTGGCTGTGTTGATTTTAGCTGAGGTCATGATCTCAAGGTTCCTAAGTTTAAGTGCCCCCTCCCCCAGCCCCCCATCAGGCTTTCCACACTGACAGTGCAGAGCCTGCTTGGGATCCTCTCTCTTTGCCCCTCCTCCATTTGCTTGCTTACAGGTGCTCTCACTCTCTCACACACTCTCTCTCTTGCTCTCTCTCTCTCAAAAAGGAATAAATAAACCTAAAAAAAGAATTCTTCTTGAAACAATTTTAACAACTTTGTTTTGCTCATTAATCAATCACTTAAAAAATCTTTGACAGTTGTTAATTTTATATTTGTATGAAAGTCATCACTTTACTTTTAAAAATGTTCTTAATGGGATTAAGATGAAGAATGCAGATAAAGATAGGGAGATAAAGGGGTGCCATGGTAGCTGAAGACAGGGACTGGGTGAAATGACTCAGTGAGAGTGTGTCTATGAAAAAAGTAAAAAAATAAGCACCAAACACCATGAAATTTCAATAAGTCAAAGGACCACCCCCAGAACAAGCAAATTGGGAAGGCTTGTCTAGAAAGGCAATGAAGGATCAGGAGAAAGTGACTTTCTGAAGTCAAGGTGGGGCCAAGTGTCCAGGGTGTGGTGTGCAAAGGCACCAAGCAGGACAATAAAATTACAAAGTGAAAGGATCCCCTGGATTTAGCAACAACAAGATCCCAAGTGTTCTCTGCAAGGGTAGTTATGGAACACATAGGTATCAGGCTAAGGAGTGGAAGCAGGGTAAAGGCATAGAAACCACAGAGAAGACAGTGATTTTTTAAGACGCTTGACTGTGAAGGAAAAGAGACAGCAAAGGGAAGATTTTTTTCAAGATGAAAAGACTGGTAAATACTGATGGGGAAAACAAGTGGAAGGGGAAATTTTGACAGTAGGGGAAAAAGCAACTGAGCAAAAAAAAAAAAAAAGTGTCCCTGATGCAGTGAGAGGGGACAGGTGGCAATCAGGGAATTGTTTGTAATCAGTGCTCAACTCAACACACAGAATTCGAGAGCAAGCATTTAGAAAATCTTACAGACATTTGACAGAATAATTTTATGTCTGCATGATACCATAATAGATTTTTTAAAACTAGGGCTTGCATTTTGCCTGCCTTTTTTCTCACAGTAATTCATATTTATTGTATTTTACAAAAGTTTCAGTGCACAACAGATCGGAAATTTTAAAAAGTTCCAACACTGGTCCTTAATCACTGATTGTTTGGGAAGTTCTAGAAATCAAGTGGTGGTTATAGAAAAAGGAAAGGATCCAATGTCACAGGCAGGAAAAGAAGAAAATGGGGCTCACTTATACAAGTCGGTTTGAAAGGGCATCATTCTTCTGGATGAAATATGACATTATACATAAACATTTAAAACATATATGCCCTTGAACATGATAACTCCACTTACATGTATCATAAAGATAGGTAAGTGTTGTTCAACTGTAACATTTTTATAATAAGACTGCTACTATGGTCAATACCTCAAAGACCACATAAAAGGGGATGGATGAAATCAATGATATTATGCATATGCAATAGGAAGAGACATCATTAGAAATGCTAACATATATGTCTATTTACTCATCTGAAAGGTTCAAACCTTTCAGATATATGAAAAATGAGTTTACAAAACAAGGTAACAAAATAGCATATATAAGTTGTCCAATATATGTAAAACTGATGTTTCCATTCACCAAAGTTCATGGTAGAGCACTTTTCAAATTAGTAAAGGGCTTATCTTAGCAAATCACAAATTCGGTTGTTACTACTTTTGTTCTTCATAAATCTGTATATATATATCCTATAACAATCATATTTCATTTTTCTAATCAGGCAAAAATGCAATAAAGCTATTCTCATTTTGGAGTAAAACGGGTGGTACACAGAAAATGCAACTGGTCACAGAATTTTTAGCACATAGAGAGTAATAGCTTTCAGTAGAAGCTAGTTCCAGAACTGTTTTTACAAGATCTGAAGATCTGAAAGCAGTTTCTTCCCATAATATACAGTCTCTGAAGCATTCCTCTCTCTCCTCAACTCATACATTCTATGTGCACTCCAACACCGGCCAAAAATCAGATTCTTCAATCACTTTTTCTTTTAAATGAGTAAGAAGATGCGGCTCTCTCCATACAAATGCTAACAATATTCTGCCAAAAGTCTTTATGGTTCTGGCCCAAAGGGAGCAATATCACAAAATCATCTTCTGGTAGAAGTTCCTACAGATTTTGATCAAGGATGGGATATGGTGTTGATCTTAAGTGTGGCACTGACATTCAGATCTGGGAGCTCTCTGTCTGCTCTAGTCTCTGGTCCTTTCATTTAAGGACCTGACAGGGGTGCCTGGGTGGCTCAGTCCATTAACTTGCTCTTGGGTGTGATCTTTCAGTTAGTGAGTTCAAGCCCTGCATGGGGCTCTGTGCCGACACCTCAGAGACTGAAGCCTGCTTTGGATTCTTTGTCGTCCTCTCTCTGCCCTTCCTCCACTCACAGTCTATCTCTGTCTCTGTCTCTCTCAAGAATAAACATTAAAAACATTTAAAAGAAGAGTCTGACAAAAGTCTTGATAGCTCAAAATAATAAAAAATATTAGTGATCACATGAAAGAAATAAAAATAGAAAAAAGTTACATGTTCCATCTCCACACCCACTAGTGTTAGTATAGAAAAATTCACAAGAGGGGCACCTGGGTGGCTCAATCAGTTAAGCACCCACTTTTGGCTCAGGTCATGATCTCGTGGTTCACGAGTTCGAACTCTCATCTGTGCTGACAGCTCAGAGCCTGAAGCCTGCTTCGGATTCTGTGTCTCCCTCCTCTCTGCCCCCTCCCGGCTTGCACTCTGTCTCTTTATCTCTCTCAAAAATAAATAAACATTAGAAAAAAATTGAAACAGAAAAAAAGAAAAATTCACAAGAGTCATGGAGGGGAGATTTGAGAATTCGGAGGCCAGTAGTTCAGAGTGTCTGTGGAAAGGACATACACAGCACCAAAGAGCTCTTATTGGGTGTGTATTCTACAGTCACTGTAATAAACACCAAAATACAGAATAATCATCAGTGTGTCAACTCAGGCAGTATCCTGGGGAGAATTTTAAAAAAAGAAAATACTTACCAATTATATGATACCTGACAGCTCCGTTATTGCCAGCATCCATATCAGAAGCCAAAACAGTGTAGGCAACCCCTGGCTCTTGGTTTTCCAGAATCTCAATGTTATGAGTGGGGACAATAATCTCTGGTGCGTGATCGTTTTCATCTTCCACAGTGCAGAGAACTGTGGTGGTGCCAGATAATGAAGGGACTCCTCCATCTCGCACAAGCACTGATGTGAAATAAAAGACAATGCAGATCGTGCCATGAATTCATTCCATACATAGACTGCCCCAACTAGACTGCATCAGACCCAACTACCTGGGTAGCACTGGGTCAATAACATTTTATTTAAAGACACTCTACAGAAATGTAAAATTTCACCACTACCCTCCTGCTGCTGATTTTTGTTTATTTAGCATAGTCCAAGGATCCCTTACCTCGAAGGGTGAAAACTTCCTGAGATTCTCTGTCAAGTGTGGTGGTTGTCACTACCTCTCCAGTGTCAGGATTTATCTTGAACAACTCAGATGAAGCACCTGGCATGATTTCAAACTGAAACTTGGAATTGATTCCTTAAGAAAAATATAAAGAAAAACTTATTAATTATCCCTCTGGAAACCATTCATCTGTTTTCTTACTCTTTTTTTTCCTGTGAACATGTCAGGCCATGGATGAAAAAGGCAAGATACTTAAAACATCCTTCAAATTAAGGTAAAACATACAACACACACACACACACACACACACACACACACACACACACACACCTCTTTTGGCTGTTCTTGCTAAATAAAAGCCTCATGGACTGAAATGCTTGATTTTCAAAAGTCTTAGGAGACTTCCCCATGGTGAATGCTTAAGATTTTTTCTCTCCCATAAAAAATTTCTTAGGAGTGTGCAACTCTACAATATATTCCTAATTACTCCTTCTAACACCTCTGATTGTGATTTAATGACATAATTATAAGCTTGAGAGGCAGATGACAATTTCTGTAGATCAATCCTCTATTTAAAAACTTGTGCTCAGTTATGGTATTTTGTTTATTCCCCAGCACAGGAGGAAAGCATGTAGACTTGCTTATATGCATGTTTTTGTTTGTTTTCTATTTATCATTCAGTCTCCTATCTGGAGTGAGAATAGGAGATAATGTGGTACCACGTTATCATGTATTTTGAAAATAATGTTTCCCAATTTTTGTGGTTTCGTTTCTTCCCTAAGAAAAGTATGACATCATTTCCATCATTGATAAGATAAAGATCATTCATACCATTAACTTCATGAGCTTATCCCAGGCTATTGTAGCTTATTGCACCTTATACAAGTTTCCTTTTAATTACTTTCCTATCTTCTTTCTTAACTGACAAGAATCTAGGAATAGACATAGTACTTAGAATGTATGATTTTATACTTCAATAAAAGATGATATGCTATTCTTTGTCCTTAACAACAACACCAAAAAAGTTAATTACAAATTTCCATCTTGTCTTAAGAATTTTCATTCCACTAAGGTCTAGTGGCTATAATATAGGACTGAGTGCTGTAGGGAGTTTAATATAAGGTTGGTTTTATGTAGAAGTAAACGTGCATGTCTTCTTACTATGTCACTCAAAAGGAAAAGGGTATTTGACATAGTCTGCAGGCATTTTAATGACCTTAAGAGAAAAACAATGACTAATAAGATACAGTAATTTGTTTGATATGGTATGGTCAGAGGTCCCTCCCAAAATACCATTCTATCAGTAGACATTAGGTTTATTATTCCACTAATGATTACTTAATAATCATGGAGATTACTTTGGTATCATAATGATCACGAAATCTCTTCTGTAGCCAAGACAAAAATTCTAAAAATTCCAGGTTAAATGTATTATTTCTATCTCTTTGTACATTATTAAAATGGAAACAGTACCATCTTACATCTACTTTTCCTTGTTCCTCAAATATTTGATGAGCAAAATTAAGTGTCATGCATAGTGTTAACATCCTAAGAGACAATGGTGAATCAAACAGTTACGGCCTCTGCCTTCAGGGAGTTTACATAGAAACAGCATCATTTAATTTTGGACCCTTTATTTTTTATTTTTAATAGTTTATTGTCAAGTTGATTTCCATATAACACCCAGTGCTCATCGCCACAAGTGCCCTCCTCCATGTCCATCACCCCCCTTCCCCTCCCACCCACCCCATCTGCCCTCAGTTTGTTCTCTGCATTCAAGAGCCTCTCATGGTTTGCCTCCCTCCCTCTCCCCAACTATTTTTCCCCTTCTTCTCACCCATGGTCCTCCGTTAAGTTCCTCCTAATCCTCCTATACGTGCAAACATATGGTAGCTGTCCTTCTATGCCTGACTTATTTCGTTCAGCATAACACCCTCAAGGTCCATCCATGTTGCTACACATGGCCAGATTTCATTCTTTCTCATTCCCATGTAGTATTCCATGGTATAGATAAACCACATGTTCTTAATCTATTCCTCAGCTGATGGACACTTAGGCTCTTTCCATGTTTTGGCTATTGTTGAGAGTGCTGCTATGAACATTGGGATACATGTGCCCCTATGCATCAGCACTCCTGTATCCCTTGGGTAAATTCCTAGCAGAGCTATTGCTGGGTCATAGGGGAGTTCTATTGTTAATTTTTTGAGGAATCTCCACATGTTTTCCAGAGGGGCTGTACCAGCTTACATCCCCACCAACAGTGTAGGAGGGTGCCCATTTTTCCACATCCTCGCCAGCATCTAGAGTTCTCTGATTTGCTCATTTTAGCCACTCTGACTGGCATGAGGTAGTATCTCAGTGTGGTTTTGAATTGTATTTCTCTGATGAGGAGTGATGCTGAGCATCATTTCATGTGTCTGTTGGTCATCTGGATGTCCTCTTTGGAGAAGTGTCTGTTCATATTTTCTGCCCGTTTCTTCACTGGATTGTTTGTTTTTTGGGTGTGGAGTTTGGTGAGTTCCTTATAGATTTTGGATATTAACCCTTTATCTGATATGTCATTTGCAACTATCTTTTCCCATTCAGTTGGTTGCCTGTTAGTTTTATGGATTGTTCCCTTTGCCATGCAGAAGCTTTTAAATTTGATGAGGTCCCAACAGTTTATTTTTGCTCTTGATTCCCTTGCTTTTGGGGATGTGTCAAGTAGGAAATTGCTGTGATTGAGGTCAAGGAGGTCTGTATGTTGCTGTCCAGTTCTCCCAGCACCATCTGTTAAAGAGGCTGTCTTTTTTCCATTGGATACTCTTTCCTGCTTTGTCAAAGATTAGTTGGCTGTACACTTTTGCATCCAAATCTAAGTTCTCTATTCTATTCCATTGGTCTATGTGTCTGTTTTTGTGCCAATACCATACTGTCTTGATGATGAGAGCTCTGTATTAGAGGCTAAAGTCTGGGATGGTGGTGCCTCCATTTTGGTTTTCTTCTTCAATATTACTTTGGCTATTCGGGGTCTTTTGTGGTTCCATACACATTTTAGGAAAGTTTGTTCTAGTTTTGAGAAGAATGCTGGTGCAATTTTAATTGGGATTGCATTCAATGTGTAGATTGCTTTGGGTAGTCATGACATTTTAACTATGTTTATTCTTCCAATCCATGAGCATGGAATGTTTTTCCATTTCTTTGTGTCTTCTTCAATTTCCTTCATAAGTTTTCTATAGTTTTCATCATACAGATCTCTTATATCTTTGCTTAGTTTTATTCCTAGGTATACGGTTTTTTTGGGCAATTGTGAATGGGATCAGTTTCTTGATTTCTCTTTCTGTTGCTTCATTGTTGGTGTATAATAATGCAACCAATATCTGTATGTTGATTTTGCATCCTGCAACTTTGCTGAATTCATGGATCAGCTCTAGTAGGCTTCTGGTGGGGTCTGTTGGGTTTTCTATATAGAGTATCATGTCGTCTGCGAAAAGTGAGTTTGACTTCTTCTTTGCCAATTCTGATGCCTTTGATTTCCTTTTGGTGTCTGATGGCTGATGCTAGGACTTCCAGCACTATGTTAAACAGCAGTGGTGAGAGTGGACATCCCTGTCATGTTCCTGATCTCAGGGGGCAAGTGCTCAGTTTTCCCCCATTGAGGATGATGTTAGCTGAGGGCTTCTCATAGATAGCTTTTATGATGCTTCAGTAAGTTCCTTCTATCCTGACTTTCTCCAGGGTCTTTATTAAGAAGGGATGCTGTATTTTGTCAAATGCTTTTTCTGCATCTATCGACAGGATCATGTGGTTTTTAACTTTTCTTTTGTTGATGTGATGTATCACATTGATTGATCTGCAAATATTGAACCAGCCCTGTAACCCAGGAATGAATCCCACTTGATCTTGGTGGATAATTCTTTTTATGTGCTGTTGCATTCGATTTGCAAGTATCTTGTTGAGGACTTTTGCATCTGTATTCATCAAGGATACTGGCCTGTAGTTCCCTTTTTTTGCTGGATCTCTGTCTGGCTTGGGAATCAAAGTGATGCTGGCTTCATAAAATGAGTCTGAAACTTTTCCTTCGATTTCTATTTTTTGGAATAGCTTGAGAAGAATGGGTATTGATTTGCTTTAAATGTCTGGTAGAATTCCTCAGGGAAGCCATCTGGCCCAGGGCTCTTATTTGTTGGGAGATTTTTGATAACTGATTCGATTTCCTCACAAGTTATGGGTCTGTTCAGGTTTTCTATCTCTTCCCGTGTGAATTTTGGTAGTGAGTGTTTAGGAATTTTTCCATTTCTTCTAAGTTGTCCAATTTGTTGGCATATAATATTCATAGTATTCCCTGATAATTGCTTGTATTTATGAAGGGTTGGTTGTAATAAGTCCATTTTCATTCATGATTTCATCTATATGGGTGCTCTCTGTTTTCTTTTTGAGAAGCCTGGCTAGAGGTTTGTCAATTTTGTTTATTTTTTCAAAAAACCAACTCTGGGTTTCATTGATCTGTACAACTGGGTTTTTTTTTTTTTTTGGATTCTCTATTGTTTATTTCTGCCCTGATTTTTATTTTTTCTCTTCTCCTACCTGGTTTGGGGTGCTCTTGTTGCTCTCCCTCTAGGTCCTTTAGGTGCGTTGTTAGATTTTGTACTTGCGCTTTTTCTAATTTCTTGAAGTAGGCCTGGGGTGCAACGTACTTTCCTCTTAGGACTGTCTTTGCCGTATCTCATAGAGTTTGAATTGTATTTTCATTTCCATTTGTTTACATATATTTTTAAAATTCTTCTCTACTTGCCTGATTGGCCCATTCATTCTTCAGAAGGGTATTCTTTAACCTCCATGTTTTTGGAGGTTTTCCAGAGTTTTTCCTGTAGTTGATTTCAAGTTTCATAGCATTGTGATCTGGAAGTGTGCATGGTATGATCTCAGTTCTTTTATATTTATTGAGGGCTGCATTATGACCCAGTATGTGATCTATCTTGGAGAATGTGCCATGCGCACTTGAGAAGAAAGTGAATTCCATGGCCTCAGGATGTAGAGTTCTAAATATATCTGTCAGATCCCTCTGGTCCAATGTGTCATTCAAGTCCATTGTTTCTTTAGTGATTTTCTGTCTGGTTGATCTATCCATTGCTGTTAAGTGGAATATTAAAGTTCTTTGCTATTAGCACATTCTTATCTATAAGACTGTTTCTGTTTGTGATTGTTTTAAATATTTAGGTACTCCCATATTCGGTGTGTAGACATTTATGATTGTTAGTTTTTCCTGATGGATAGACCCTGTAACTATTATATAATGCCCTTCTTCATCCCTTGTTACTGCCTTTAATTTAAAGTCCAGTTTGTCTGATACAAGTATAGCTACTCCAGCTTTCTTTTGACTTCCAGTAGCATGATATATATTTCTCCATCCCCTCACTTTTAATCTGAAGTCTCCAGTCTAAAATGCATTTCTTGTAGACAGTAAATAGATGGATTTTGTTTTTTTATCCAATCTGCCACCCTATGTGTTTTGATTGGAGCATTCAGCCCATTTATATTCAGTGTTATTATTGAAATATATGGGTTTAGAGTCATTGTGTCATTTGTGGGATTCATGCCTGTGGTGGCATCCCTAGTATCTTGCATTCCTTGCAACATTTCCCTCAGAGAGTCCCCCTCAGGATTTCTTGTAGAGCTGGTTTGGTAGTGACAAATGCTTTCAATTTTTGTTTATTTGGGAAGACTTTTATCTTTCCTTCTGTTCTGAATGACAGGCTTGCTGGATAGAGGATTCTTAGCTGCATATTTTTTCTGTTTATCACATTGAAGATCTCCTGCCATTCTTTTCTGGCCTGCCAGGTTTCAGTAGATAGGTCTGTCACCACTCTGATAGGTTTCCCTTTGTATATTAGGGCCCTTTTATCCCTAGCTCCTTTCAGAATTCTCTCTTTGTTCTTATATTTTGCCATTTTTACGATGATATGTCGTGCAGAAGATCGATTCAAGTTACGTCTGAGGGGAGTCCTCTGAGCCTCTTGTATTTCCACATTGACTTCCTTCCCCAGGTCGGGGAAGTTCTCAGCTATAATTTGTTCCAGGATTCCTTCAGCACCTTTCCCTCTCTCTTCCTCTTCTGGGATTCCTGTGATACAGACATTGTTCCATTTGATTGTATGGCTGAGCTCTCAAACTCTTCTTTCATGTTCCTGGATCAGTTTGTCTCTTTTTTTGTCAGCTTCTTGTTTTTCTATAATGGTGTCTTCTAAATCACTTATTCCCCTTTCTGTCTATTGAATCCATGCATTGGATGCTTCCATTTTATTATGTATCTCATCTATAGCATTTTTTAATTCATCATCTATTTTTAAGCTCCATAGTGTTTGTAGCAATAGTTTCTCTGATGTCTTCCATGCTTTTTTCAAGCCTGGCGATTAATTTTATGATTATTGTTCTAAATTCTTGTTCAGTTATGTTGCTTATATCTGTTTTGAGCAGTTCTTTAGCTTTCATTTCTTCCTGGAATTTCTTTGGAGGAGAGTTCTTCCATTTCATCATTTTGGTTAGCTTTCTATCTCTTGTCAATTTTAAAAGCTTATTGTACACTCTGCCCCTGTGAGTTCTGCTGTATTGTAGAGGGCTCTTTGACTGTTCAGGGCCTGACTATTCAGGAAGTGTTCTTTGAATGGTGTCTCTTGGTTTCTCTTATTGAGCATTTGGTTATTCTGTTTCCCTACTCAGAGCAGTATTTGGGACTCCTCATCATGTGTACTTTGGCTTGTTTCCTGAGGTAGCTTTATGAGGTTTCCTTCCCAGTGTATTCGTTCGCTTTCTTTTCCCAAACTCCTGTTGCTCAGTGTCCTATGACTCCAGGCTTTCTCTGTTTGAGAGATGGGTGCAAGTGAAATGCACGGAGCTCCCTACTTCTCCTCCATCTTGGACCTTTTATTTCTGAAATCAATTTACTCACATATAGGATTTTATCATACATTATACGTTTAGGTTATATGTTATACCTTGCATTACATATTATTTTAATATTTATTTAAAATATTTAATATTTTAATTCCCAATAATTGTCAAACTCAGAAAATATTTAAAATAAAGTCATTTCTTTATATTTTCCCTTCTTCCCATTATTTTGTAGTGTGCTTTACCATTGTGCCCAATATTTTCCTGACTTCTTAGAAACTTTCAGATTTTACTATTTCCCTTATTCTATATAGCTTTGATCCCTGAGATAACAAGCCATTCACTTTTAATCCTCCTAGTATATTAAGGATAAAAAAATTCTTATTTATACTTGTAGTTTGTATACATACATTTCACACTCCAAAGTTCACATCCTTCCCAACTTAAATTATGTGAAATACCTTTGAAATATGGCTCTTTTAGAATTTAATTAGTGCCTTCCTTCTTCCATCTTATACCCTATATTATCCAGAACAAACATAGCATTGTCAAACGTGAGAGCCAAGAAAATAAAAATAAAATAGAGATTTAGTCTAATTTCATCAGCTTACTAAGCATATTGGAAATAGGGATCTGAAGATATTCAGTGATATTCACCTAGTGAGAGGTGTGTGTGTGGACACATACATATATTGCTCTTAGACCCCAAGACCTACAGCACTGTGACCTCTTAATTTCTCTAAGACACCCCTCTCCCTCTCAGTTCAGTTCTTTCCCTCTCCAGCCCAGCCCCATGAATGACTGCTTTACCAACCACCCCAGTTTCCTCAGTCTAGCGGCTTTTTGCCAAAGATGCCCAGCAGATTCCAACCAAGCATCATTCCAACCATCTCTCTGCCCTCCTTGAATACCCAGCAGATAACTGGGGCTGAAGAACGTGTCACAACAGCACAGACTGAGGCTGCTGAAATGTCATCGTCATCCTGCAGTCCCCTTCCAACTCTGCTGTATCATCCCTCTCCTATTCAAGGTCTCCCACCCAACACCTCTGGGCTCACTGCTGCAGACGGCTGTCCCTCTTATTTCCCAGAAAAAGTGAAGGTATCAGGAAAGCACTCCCTCAACTTTCTTCATCAACACTCAACTCTAATTCCTAGTTTATGTCTCAATGGCAAGAGTAATTCTTCCAGTGCTCCTTTATTTGGAATTTTCTTCATTTCTAGTCTTTCTCATTAATTTTTTCCCTTAAATTATATTCTTTTCTATCTATAGGAATCAGGATTTTTCCCCTACTCTTTATAGCTAAGCTTATTTTTAAAATGCTATCCATTCTCTGCTAGCTTGAAAATATCATATCTAGCTATTCTGTCTACAGTCACCAAGACTTTCTGGTTATGAAACTTACTGGTTATTTTAGTTTTTATCTGATTTTTCTCCTCTGTGGCTTCAGATATTGCTCACTGATGTTAAAAAGATGGAAGAGAAGGAACAAAGTGAGACAGATGAGAGGAAGAGACAAAAGAAGAGAGAACGGGGGGCTGAAATTCATTCTACCTCTTTCCCAGTCTATTGTCTTCAGTTTTTACTCACATGCAGATGACATCTATGTGTCTGCATGAGCTCCAGGTATTTGGTTGTCTCATTCATTCATTCATGTGTTCATTCATTCACATGTTCATTGCAGATATATATGCACATGTACTGAGTGCCAGGCACTGGAAAGATGCCCTTGAATAATAGTTATCTTGGTTCTCAAGATAGTAGGGGAGGCAATTAAATCAATGAATTGTAGTCAGTGTGGTAGAAAATATGAAATCAGGGAAGACTCACCCCAGGTTGACAAGTTTTCATTAATTACCTCATTAAATAAATATGTATAGAGAGTGATAGTAGATGCTAAGGTACCATGTCAGGGGCTAAGAATATAACTGCCAGCAGGAAAACAAATTCTCTCTCCTCATAGTGCTTGCAGAATAGCACTGCACATGGATAAGCTAGCAAGCAACTACAATTCCACATAAGACATCACTGAGAAAGTATGGTTGACCTCTGTCTAAGCTGACTCTAAAGATGAATAGGATTTAACAAGTAAGAAAGAAGAAAGAATGATTTAATGCATTCACAGTAAAATCCAAACACCTCAGTACAGTCTGCAAAGCCCCATATTATATGGGCTCTGCTAATTTTCCCAATTTCCTCTCATATACCCTGTTGCTCTGATCCTGACCCCACTGGCTCCCTCCTGTTCTGTGAACATGTTTCGTTTCATGTTTTTCTGTCAGGGTGTTTGTAGTTGCTGTTCTCTCTGCCTGCTCCTCTCTCAGTTTTTTCCATGGCTACCAGTTATAAAACTACTGTTTTCTTGGATATAGATCCAACCTGTTCTGCTCTGCCCTGTGATGATGGCGCTGGGGATCTGTAAGCCACAGTTCTGACTTGCCACGAACTCTGTCCTCTGGTCTGCCGCCAGGGGACACCAGAGGGAGAGTGAAAGTCAGAAGGAGCGGAGATTCTATTGCTTGCTCTCTCTGTCAGCACTGTCGTTTCATCTGCTGCAGCAACTGCTCATGGCATACAATATTCTGGCACTCCCAGAGCCAGGCTCTGCAAGGCTCTTTACTTTTCTCTTTAGGTTCTGATAACTTTGACCTCTTCTGGGGTGACAGCTATTCCCTATGGTTATTTTTCCTGGGTTAACTCCGGATTCCCTTTTGCTTACTTA